>CM068992.1:15670398-17113489 GCA_035357415.1 Ophraella communa
AAACGAGACGAAATTTTATCAAAAATATGTACATCTCTTCAGGAAGGCGAAAGTATTAAAAAGTACGGCTACGTAGATGGGGAAATCACCATTCAAGAACAGTGTTTATTACAAGGCTCCAGAGTAATCATTCCAGAGGCTCTTAAAGAAAAAGTTTTACGAGAGTTACACCTCGCACACACGGGGATAGTAAAAATGAAACTACTGGCTAGAAGTTACTGCTATTGGAAAAATATGGATAAAGATATAGACGATTGGGTAAATTCGTGCCGACAGTGCCGACTGAAACAAAATGAAGATAAGAAAGTTACACTACATCCTTGGGAAGAAGCACAAAAGCCATGGCAGCGGCTGCACATTGATTTTGCGGGTCCAATAAAAGGCCATTACTTATTTATATTGGTCGATGCCTATAGTAAATGGGTTGAGATTAAATCTACTAAAACAACGACAACGGAGTGGTGTATAAATACACTATCGGAATTATTCAATACATTTGGGTGGCCAGAAGTTTTAGTTTCAGATAATGGAACGCAATTTTCATCAGGAAAATTTAAAACCTCTCTTAAGCAGATGGAGATAATTCACAAAACATCAGCCCCATATCATCCTGCGAGCAACGGACAAGCTGAAAGATTTGTACAAACGGTTAAAAAATCATTAAAAGCGATGGATGGTGAACCCGGCTCACAGCATGACAAAATAGAATTACTGTTGCATCAATTACGATCTACTCCAAGGCAATCACTAAATTACACATCACCATATGAAATTATGTTTGGAAGACCGATTAGAACAAGATTTGACATTATGTTCCATCACATAGATAAACACCAGCAAACAAATAATCAACCATCAGATAAAACAAAGTCATTTAAGGTGGGAGAAAAGGTGTTAGCCAGAAACTACGCAGAAAATCAAGAGAAATGGTGTATAGGTCAAGTAGAAAAATGTTGTGGCCTACTACATTACCTTATCCGTCTGGAAGATGGACGACTATGGCGTCGACACATTGACCAACTGCTAGCCTGTGCCAGCACATTACGAGGGGAGCTGTTATATAGTCATGCCAATTAGAAATTGTTTAGTTAGGATTATTGTATGTTTTGACAATCAATGTCAATATATATGTATGTGTCAAATAAAAGTAAATCGAATCTTAGCATTAATTTGATATAAAATATATAACAGTATAAAACAATTCAAGGATGCCATCTTTTGGTGAAAAGGATGATTAGAGTTTTTGGTTATCAAAAGATCAGTTGTCGTTGGTTTACGAAATATAGAGAAGCTTAAAACGTTGTCGGCATTCCTATGTATAGTCAAGTCCAAGAAATTAATGGAATTATATTGAGCTCCAATTCAGAGGTAAATTTGATAGATGGATGAATATTATTGATTTCAGACAATATCAAATGTATATCTTCGACCGAGCCATCAATGAATGCCAATACGTCGTCAACATATCTAGACCAGCGAAGGATTTTGTTGAAAGGATGGGTGCTGAAAAAAGAGCTATTGAAAATATGGGTAGTTTCAAAATGATCTAGAAACCCACTGGTCTTGCTATGGGTAATCCTTTATCACCTTTGCTAGCTGATATTTTTCAGTTTTATGTTTAACACCTTTTAGGAAGTAACTCTGTCAACATGTCAACATATCAAGTTTCCCAAAGTTAATAGCTTTTTTGAAAAAACGAAATGTAGACCAACAGTCAAACCTCAAACCAGTCGAAGGTGCTGACAAAGAAACAAATTGAAAGCTTCACGAGGGACGCTCCAGATAAAGAATTTCTATTACTCAAAGTGATAGCATTTCTTGGAGTTGCTGGAGGTTGTCGAAGGGAATGAGAAGTTAGAAGTTAGTGACGTAGAGGATACGGGTACTCAGTTAGTAGTTAAGATTAACCAGGTACTCAGTTAGTAGTTAAGATTAACCAGGCAAAAACGCATATTCGACGAGCTGTCACTGTAATTAACAGTGATGAGGTTCACTATTTGGATGTGTTTAGAAAATACATGAATTTACGGCAACACATCTCCCTGAAAGCTCTTTTGGTGGGTTATAGACAAGGAAAATGTCTGTCTCAAAGAGATGGTATACATACTGTTGGCGGAGCACCTAAGAAAATAGCTGAGTTCTTAAAACTAGACCAACCAGTGCCACGCTTCTTTTAGAGTTGAGGTAAAAGGAAAAAAAAAAAATAATTGAACGAACAACTTGGTAGTTCTAGGCTAGCGGTAACTCTACTGCAAATTTTGCCCGAGCTCAGCCGTAGAGATAAACTGCAAAATAAAATAAAATTGAGTCCGCGCCACTGACTTTACGGTTTAAGTCAGAAACCCCTAGATGTTATGGCACTAGCAGAAAAACTACCAAGATACACGAATGAACCTACTATGGTGAACCATATAAATAAAACCAATGAAAAAAACTATAAATTACTTTACTTAACAGTTAAAATTATTAAAGGTACAAAATACACAAGAATTACTGGTACTGAAGGTGCCCAGTAATGTAACAATAAGTATACAGATGTAGTATACCAATAAAGTTAAAAGTACAAAATACAAAAGAATTACTGGTACTGAAGGTACCAAGTAATGTAACAATAAAGTATACCAATAAAGTTAAACGTACAAAATACAGAAGAATTACTGGTACTGAAGGTACCAGGTAAGGTAACAATAAAGTATACCAATAAAGTTAAAAGTACAAAATACAAAAGAATTACTGGTACTGAAGGTACCAAGTAATGTAACAATAAAGTATACCAATAAAGTTCAACGTACAAAATACTAAAGAATTACTGGTACTGAAGGTACCAGGTAAGGTAACAATAAAGTATACCAATAAAGTTTTACTCGAGTAAAGAAAGAAAAAGAAAGGTTTGTATATACAAGAAAACTAGATAAGCTTATCTGTGATCCAATTCTTGTTGAGAGTGGTGTTTAGCTCTCCAAATAGCTAATCTTCTAAGCTCCAATTCTCCTTGTATATAGATATGGCTTCCGGGGTGTTAAAAGCTCAGACGGTGGTACAATCCAACCATAAAAACCCATACATAAAAACCATATGTGAAAACTCAGTAGGTATAACCATACATAAGAACCCTAGATCTTAGGAAGGGTTATTTTAAACACGTGCGTATATGCCAACCAACAAAAAAATCTTCTTTAAAAATCCCAAAATAAATGGTTGATAAATTGACCAAAAATATCCAACAGAAAGTGAAGTAAAATTGTCAGATTTATCACAAATATGGTATTCCTTCAAAATCCCCTAAGGATGGCAAAGATAGCCAATGATAGAATTTATACCACAAGAAGAATCAATTCGTTGTTGCTTATATCAAAGTAGGTTTCAAAATGAATCTAACTCAATTCTCGATGACAGAAGTCTCATGTCATGTCAATGATGCCAATATAAACAATTAAATACTACCAGGAGTTTGTGTGATGGTAGCTTCACATGAATGAATTTAGAGAAAGAAATGACTTACATGTTTTAATTTAATTATGAACTTACATAATACTCAAAGGAAAAACTAATATGCATTAAAACGTTACTAAAAGCAAGAAACATATCAAAAGGACTAAATTGCAAGCCGATACAAAGAAAAAAAGAAGAATGATAGTTCTGTGATTATCAAAGTAAAAAAAAAATGAATAATATAACAAGAAGGAAATACTATAAGCAGTTTAGAATAGAAATAGAATTTAAAGAGACAATATATTGCAACTCAATAAATGGTTAGCAGAAAAAATATGTGTTCCAAGACACAAGATGAGGTAGACAACACAGATTACAATGATGTATTTATTAATAAAACCACTTGTTAGATATACATTAGAAAAGGAACTATTAGCAGAAAATATGCCTGTTACAACATCCCCCCTCCTAAGAAAGGAGAAAATCTTCAAAAAGATTTTCGACGATGACTCAAAATATTAATAAACCTCTAGAACTTATTTACAATGAATAATACGAAAGAGAAAAGATAATCAAGAGAAAGACATAAGATAATCAAGAGAAAGAGAAAAATTAATATTGAAAAAGAGAAAAGGTAATATAAGAAAGGGAAAAGATAATAATGAGAAAGAGAAAAGATAATAAAAAGCAGAATGAAAACTATATTTAAACCAAAAGGAATTTTACGGAAATAGCGACAGATATGAATTGATGACAGAAGATATTGGAAAACAGAGTAAATCAACAGACAAGTTAAACTACACGTCATTTTGAAGAAATAACGGTAGGTACAAATAAGAGATAAAGATAATAATAGAGAACAATTTAACGAGATAAAAAGGTAGAACAAGATAGATAAAAGATAATAGAAAACGGAATAAAATACATTAGGCAAGTTAAGCTACACAACATCTTGAAGAGATTAAGGCAGATACAAGATAGTGACCAGATTTGTACAAAAGGTACTGGACAACCCAATAAAACAGTGACCAGATTTGTACAAAAGGTACTGGACAACCCAATAAAACAGTGACCAGATTTTTAGTAAGCGGTACTGGACAACCGAACAAACAAAAAACAGTGACCAGATTTTTGAATAAGGGGTACTGGACAACCCAACAAAACAATAAAGACAGTGACCAGATTTTTATAAAGGGTACTGGACAACCCACACAAAATAATGGACATCCTAAGGATGCCATAGGCCTAAGGTAAACGTAACAAAAGGTAAGATAAAGATAAAAGATAGATAACGGCCAAAAAGTAGTTAGGTTGGAGGGCTCCTACCTCCCCGCCTGGACAATCCTCGGGTGAATGGTATTCCTCGGCCCCCAATCACAGGGCACGAAAACAAAGACCATCTAGAGACAGAAAGAAAAATAAAAACACACAGGGAAAAAAAAGAGTCAACAATGGAATTGCTGATTAAACTGGATTCAAGTAAGGAAAGGTAACGAACATGTTTCCCCACTAAGTCAACCAAAATTCCTCGTTAAATCCCGAAGTGTGGTAGGAGAGAAAAGATAAGATGGACGTAGATCCTCCGGAGCGGAAGATTCCCCCATACCACTACGGTTTTTCCTCCGGACACCCAAACCAATGGCCCGGTCGAAAAAAAGACTAAAAGGTTTGACCTCCAAAATCCACAAAATGTGAAACAGTTACAACTGCATAAAAAAAGGAGACCAAAACCATGAGGGTAATTTATAGTCGAAGAAGCAGACAACTAACAACAAAAGGTAAAGGTAAGGTAAAGGCAACGTAAGATAAGAGAAGGTAAAGCAACGTAAGGCAAGATAAGTCAAGGTAACGTAAGGTAAGGTACAGGGTAAGATAAGGATATTACTCGAATTCAGAAAGTGGTTAGGTTGGAGGATTTTTACCTCCCCGCCTGGACTATCCTCGGGTGAATGGTATTCTTCGGCCCCCAATCACAGGGCACAAGAACGTAAGGCAAGATAAGGTAAGGTAAGATAATATAAGATACAAAATAAAACAAAAGGTAATCTACTACAGTGAACTATTCCTCGTCTGGAGACTCACAAAACGGTTTCAAATCTTGGACATGCCAAACACCTTTAGAATTACCCAATTCGTCTTGAAGTTCATACGACCAAGAACCACACTTACGCTTGATAACGAAAGGACCTAAATATAAGGGAGCTAACTTAGCACTATAGTAATTAAGAGCATCAGATAAAGATTTATTCCGTCGCCAAACCTTATCACCACAATTAAAAGAAAGTGGGCGTCTACGTAAATTGTAACGGTTGGCATTACTCTTTTGAGTGCTCTCGATGCGTCCCTGTACTTGGCGGTATAACTTAACAAATCCTTCCTGACGATTCCTAACAAACGTATCCAAAGGTATCGACTTAGACGGAAGTTTAGTCTGGTGATCAGTCCCATAAAGTTTATGTTCCCTACCAAATAAGACAAAATATGGACTATACTTAGTGGTTTCACTAGGGGCAGTTCTAATGGCACAACCTATTTCATTCAGATGTTCATCCCAAGTTCGATGATTATCTTGGTTAACAAAAGTACGTAGCATAGTTTTAATTACCCTATTGTGACGTTCAGTGGGGTTAGCTCGAGGGTTATAAGAAGCTGTATAGAAGATTTTGGTGTTAAACCTCTCACACAATTTCCTAAACTCATTGGATTTCATTTGAGTCCCATTATCACAAGTTAACGTCATCGGGGTACCGTACAATAGAAAGAAGTTTTCCATATTTTCTACCAGAGATTTAGCTGTAGCTGTTCGACAGGGATACAAAAAGACGGCTTTACTAAAATAATCAGACACAACTAGTATATACTGGTAACCTCGTTTCGACCGTGGAAGTGGTCCTATATAATCAAGACTAATTGCTTGGAACGGTTCAGTTACTTCAGGGCGTTCTCCCATCAAACCAGTAGGCAACTTTTGTTCTACCTTATTCTGAGCACAAGACTTACAAGATTTCACAAATTTACTCACATCTGCTCTCATCTTAGGCCAATAATAACTCTGACGTACTTTCCCAAAAGTTTTAAAGACACCTAAATGGCCAGAGGAAGGTAAATTATGGCAACGCTGAAGAATGGACAGTCGTTGGTCCTTGGGAACTACTAATTTCCAGTCATCGGCAGGTGAAGAGAGATCAGAAATTGATGGTTTTATTAGTTTATACAAAGAGTCATTGTGTACTCTCCACAAGGGATATTTCAGTGGATTTGCCTGAACTAACGGAAGCATAGAAGAATGCCATTTGTCTTTGCTGACTATGGGAGGATCTACAGCGGTTATAGAAGTGTCTAAAGTGATCACTGAATCAATAGAAACAGGTACTGCTCGAGAGAGAAGGTCAGGTACTATATGGTCTTTACCTTTACGATGGATCAACTTAAAATCATACTGTTGCAAGCGCAACTGCCAACGTGCAAGCCTACCTTGAGGATCTTTCAACCTATGAAGCCACAGCAAAGATGCATGATCAGTAATGACTACAAAGTGTACGTGATCTAAATAATGGCGTAGTTTTTCGACAGCCCAAATGACAGCAAGACACTCTTTTTCCGTTACTGACAACTTCATTTCCTGTTTTGTCATAGACCGAGATAGATAACAGATAACCTTTTTCGCCTTCTTCATGTTGCTGGGTTAGAACAGCACCAAGACCATAATTAGAGGCATCAGTTTGCAGGTAGAAAGTTTTCTCGAAATCGGGAGCTGTTAGAATAGGAGCAGACACTAAGCATTCCTTAAGGGTGTTAAACGACCGTTGACAATCAGGAGTCCAATGCCAGGTGGCATTTTTCTTAGTGAGTTTAAGGATCGGAGCTAAGACAGAAGAAAAATTGGGTACAAATCGTCTGTACCAAGAAGCTGTCCCTACAAATCTTCGTATCTCGTTGATATTACGAGGTGGTGGAATATTTACAATAGCATCTACCTTCTCAGGGTCCGGACGTAAACCCTTATCGTCAACGACATAGCCTAGATATTTTAATTGCGGCTTACAAAAGTGACATTTCTCCTTTGAAACGACTAAACCAGCCTTCCACAAACGATCAAAAACTTCCTCCAAGAGTTTCAAATGGTCAGAAAAGTTATTCGTGATGACAATGATATCATCAAGGTATACCATAACGTTTGGTTCGAGCTCAGGACCTAAAATAGCATCTACGATTCTCTGCCAGGTTGCAGGAGCATTAGAAAGACCAAAGGGCATTCGGCGGAACTGAAAAAGACCTCTACCAGGAACAGTGAAAGCTGTATACTCGCGAGATGACTCACTAAGCGGTACTTGCCAAAAAGCAGACTTGATATCAATAGAGCTGATGTAGCGGGTGTCTCTCAAACGATCTAGGATGGTGGAAATATAAGGAATGGGATATGCATCCTTTTTAGTAAATGAATTCACCTTGCGATAATCAATGCAAAACCTATACGAGTCATCTTTCTTACGAACCAGACAAACAGGACTAGACCAGGGACTATTCGACCTTTCGATAACGCCTAAATTCAACATTTCTGTTACCTCGTCATCGATGATCTTTTGTTTAAAAGGAGATACTGGGTAGTAACGCTGCTTTATCGGTTTTGTTCCGGGTTCTAGAACGATTTCATGCTCAGCTACCTTACAACAACCAAGACCAGTGCCCATTTCCGATATTTTACGGACAACCATTTCATCTAGGGCGAGCCTTTCCGATGGAGTCAAGCTATCTACACTCTGAACATATGATAAGTCAACGTCAGCCGAAGGTTCTGAAAAACGCCAAACATCCTGCTTAAGATCTGGAATAATCTCCATTGCCCTCCAAAAATCTATCCCTAAAATGATCTTATGTGAAAGTTCGGGAAGCACTAAGATATCTATAATTCGGGTTTTATTCAACAGAGTAACAGGTGTTTGCACATAACCACTACTATGACAAGACTCACCATTTGCAACCGTACACGTAGAAGAGTGCTTAACAAGTTTAAGACCTAGACTTAAAAGAATTTCATACCCTGGCAATCCTACTATCGTCTTACTAGCACCAGAATCAAGAAGACCTAACATGGAGTAACCCATAATGTCAATTTGAAGATAAGGACGTTGATCTCCATGAGCGTGAGAAATTACATAATCTAGAATGATCTTATTAGAAAAATTGCAGTCGGTCGTCGATGTAATTGGGAAGAGAAAGTCACGACCTAACGGTTCTCCCTTGGTCCGTTTCCCGAATTGTTGCATTTTGGACAAGCTCTTACTGTCACATTCGGAGTTCCGCAACGAAAACAATGTATCTTACGAGGATTCGGACAGGTACGATTGGTGTGCCCCGTATTCCGACAATTCCAACATACAATATTCCTATTAGAACGACTACTACTAGGTGTATCAACCCTATCAACACTAACTGGATTACTAACAAGAGTAGAAGAAGGTTGTGGATCTTCTGACACGGGTCTGACATCAACAAAAGCAAAATCAGGTTCTACAAATTGAGTCCTTTTACGAGAAGGAGGGACATAGTTGTCGACACGATGTTTCTTGGTTTCCAGCTTAAGACATTCGGCTTCAAGCTCCTCAAAGGTGTTAACAACAGGAAGCTGTGTAGTGTAAAAAGGTGACAAATTACGAATGAGAAGGTCTAGTTTTACCTCATCAGAAAGTCCACCATGGCGCCTAAACATAGCTTGCATACAAGAAAGGTATTCAATTATGCTTTCAGAAGTATCTTGTGTTCGCTCTATGATGTCCTTAAAAAGGCGAGCTCTATAATCAGGAGGTTCAAAGTGGCGAGTGAGTAACTCGGATAAACTAGCCCAATCATGAATCCTATCAACATTTGCTCGATACCAATTTAAAGCCTTACCAGAAAACAAATCTATAGCACTCTCAAACAACTGTCGTTCAGAAATATTACGAGCCCTACTAAGTTCTTTAACTCGTTCAAGAAAGTTGTGCACAGATGATTTGGCATCTCCGGTAAACTTAAGATTCCACTTATCCAGATTTGGTGGTTTATAGCTGGACTGTACAGATGAAGCCTGAGGACGAGAGTTAAATCTAGAAACGTTTGGCGAAGGAGGTGACTCATCATCGGAATCCTGAAGGATGACACTAAGTTCAGGATTACTTTTGGCAGCAGTTTCTAAAGTATCTAACGCACACAAAACATCCATCTGTATACTCGCTCTTTCTGCAGTCTCATCAGGGGTCAACTTAGAAACGGGTATCCGTTGCACACGAAGGTGAAGATGTACCAACCTTGAAAGAGAAGTATGATACTTCTGCTGTGAATTTTCGGCATTTATAGTGGAAATGTTTTCCTTAACCTGATCCAACAAAGACCTAATTTGAAGCTTCTCATCACTAAATTTAAGAGAATAAGGAGGTAAAGTGAAGTTTCCCTTTTTCTCCATCCTTAGGATGGGCCTTAAAGCTGCTCTCAACTGGTCAACAGTCTGTTTGGGATCAGCTGCAATACCCCTCACAACAAGTTCATAAATAAGCATATCCTTCTTCAAGTAACTTACGTCCATCTTATACTCCATGACGTTCACAAAATATACCCAACCAACAAAATTCAAACAAATAAACCAATAGCGAAATCACAAACAAAATAAAGTAGGTAATGGACTGTATCGACACACTACGTCGCAATAAATCAATATATAAATAGCAATAGGTAATTAAATCAATAATAGAGATAAATAATCAATAACACATAGGTAAGTAAAGCAATAGTAAAAGGTAAATCAATCAATAAATAAAAGTAAAGTAATGTTTAAAAAAAAAAAAAAAATCTAAGCAAAAGGTATACCTATTATATAAACCAAATTGATGAAAGACTAATATGTTACCAGTAAATAAGAAAATGAATGGTTAAATATAGATAAATACGCTAGATTCAAAAATGTACCAACAAAAAAAAAATTTATTTGGTTCACCTTGGATAATAAAAAAAGAATTAAATTTACAAAAAAAATCAAAAGGCCCCACGTTGGGCGCCAAAAATTTGCCACGCTTCTTTTAGAGTTGAGGTAAAAGGAAAAAAAAAAATAATTGAACGAACAACTTGGTAGTTCTAGGCTAGCGGTAACTCTACTGCAAATTTTGCCCGAGCTCAGCCGTAGAGATAAACTGCAAAATAAAATAAAATTGAGTCCGCGCCACTGACTTTACGGTTTAAGTCAGAAACCCCTAGATGTTATGGCACTAGCAGAAAAACTACCAAGATACACGAATGAACCTACTATGGTGAACCATATAAATAAAACCAATGAAAAAAACTATAAATTACTTTACTTAACAGTTAAAATTATTAAAGGTACAAAATACACAAGAATTACTGGTACTGAAGGTGCCCAGTAATGTAACAATAAGTATACAGATGTAGTATACCAATAAAGTTAAAAGTACAAAATACAAAAGAATTACTGGTACTGAAGGTACCAAGTAATGTAACAATAAAGTATACCAATAAAGTTAAACGTACAAAATACAGAAGAATTACTGGTACTGAAGGTACCAGGTAAGGTAACAATAAAGTATACCAATAAAGTTAAAAGTACAAAATACAAAAGAATTACTGGTACTGAAGGTACCAAGTAATGTAACAATAAAGTATACCAATAAAGTTCAACGTACAAAATACTAAAGAATTACTGGTACTGAAGGTACCAGGTAAGGTAACAATAAAGTATACCAATAAAGTTTTACTCGAGTAAAGAAAGAAAAAGAAAGGTTTGTATATACAAGAAAACTAGATAAGCTTATCTGTGATCCAATTCTTGTTGAGAGTGGTGTTTAGCTCTCCAAATAGCTAATCTTCTAAGCTCCAATTCTCCTTGTATATAGATATGGCTTCCGGGGTGTTAAAAGCTCAGACGGTGGTACAATCCAACCATAAAAACCCATACATAAAAACCATATGTGAAAACTCAGTAGGTATAACCATACATAAGAACCCTAGATCTTAGGAAGGGTTATTTTAAACACGTGCGTATATGCCAACCAACAAAAAAAATCTTCTTTAAAAATCCCAAAATAAATGGTTGATAAATTGACCAAAAATATCCAACAGAAAGTGAAGTAAAATTGTCAGATTTATCACAAATATGGTATTCCTTCAAAATCCCCTAAGGATGGCAAAGATAGCCAATGATAGAATTTATACCACAAGAAGAATCAATTCGTTGTTGCTTATATCAAAGTAGGTTTCAAAATGAATCTAACTCAATTCTCGATGACAGAAGTCTCATGTCATGTCAATGATGCCAATATAAACAATTAAATACTACCAGGAGTTTGTGTGATGGTAGCTTCACATGAATGAATTTAAAAAAAGAAATGACTTACATGTTTTAATTTAATTATGAACTTACATAATACTCAAAGGAAAAACTAATATGTATTAAAACGTTACTAAAAGCAAGAAACATATCAAAAGGACTAAATTGCAAGCCGATACAAAGAAAAAAAGAAGAATGATAGTTCTGTGATTATCAAAGTCAAAAAAAAATGAATAATATAACAAGAAGGAAATACTATAAGCAGTTTAGAATAGAAATAGAATTTAAAGAGACAATATATTGCAACTCAATAAATGGTCAGCAGAAAAAATATGTGTTCCAAGACACAAGATGAGGTAGACAACACAGATTACAATGATGTATTTATTAATAAAACCACTTGTTAGATATACATTAGAAAAGGAACTATTAGCAGAAAATATGCCTGTTACACCAGAAAAGTATATAGGTCATTGCCTCAGGAGGACATCCTCAACGTTGTTGGCCAATGCTGGAGCTGACCTTAAAGTTCTAAAACAGTACGTTGGATGGAAGAGTTATTCAGTTGCTGAAAAGTATATAGAAGAATCGATTGAAGGCAAAAGATTGCAAGAATGATCCAAAGGGGCGAAACTTTTGTTGAAGTGCTACATCACAGCAACACGTCTTCCGCAGAAAACACTGTAAATCCATCAACAACTCCATTAATACATATTATGCTGGCAACAGCAGTTGTACAATTAATGTCAATCTTCAAAAACTAGAATAAAAACTTAGTTTATTATTATTTCAAACAACATTGGGAGAATTGAAGAGTACTGTAAAGTACAAGTGTACCGTAAAGTGACATGAGTCCGGGAAATGGCACTTTACCGTACAGTATGAAAAAAATATTATTACATAAACTGAACCATATTACAATTAATAGATTATTCATAGCTTCCAATCCGTTTTGGAAAAATAATAAAATCAAAAGGTTGGTACAAAAATTGTTCCTATAGGAATCAACGACATTCTTAAGTGAACGAAAATTTTAGCTGGAATAATTGGACTGGATAGAAAGAATAAAATAATTTCTAATCATTTTCATTGGCTAAAACAGGCATTAATGAACAAGAATTATTTAAAATAACTGGACAATCCTCTTCCAAGTCTATAAAGTCTTAATTACACATTGATAATGAGCATCATTCGCATCTTGTGACAAATCTCCTTGATAAAGCTTTGAATAATGAATAGCCACAGTGTCAACAACGTCAATGTCAACAACAAAATCTACATCATTAAAGGAGCAAATGTCTACTGGACTAATTGTTATTAATAATTGTATTATTTAACAATTGTTCTTTTTAAATATTAAGTTTCTACTCATTGTTCTTTTAGCTTGTTAAATAAAGTTTTATTTAATTGAGTTTTCTATTCATGGGATTGTCTTACCAAATACCACGCGAGCTCAGATTTAGCCCGATATTTTTTATGGTTGTTTTTTCATACTTACTTTCATTGGCAGTTTATCTCGATCTGTTCTCGTCGTGATTTTGCCAGAACAGTTCTTGTCAACTGATTGAACTGATACAAATATGTGATACCGCATCAATTAAGATAAATCTTTTCTTACTTTTCTTACTAGTTTTGATATACGGCAACATCGCTATTATAAGTACAACGCTTTTTTTTTACTGTAGATACAGTTTTAACTGTTGGTGCTGCAATTTTATTACTACAGGATTGATGTTCATTCAAACAATTTTGTGTAAATAAGATTTTTATTAAATAAAAATTAAAAATATCGTGAAATAAAAAAATTATCGTATACCAGTCGCTGCTTGAATAACTGCTTCTAATGGAAATGCGATCTGAAACAAAATATATTGTGTAATATATATATATATAATATATTATAAATAAATTTATTTTATTTGTTGACTAATTAAACCAGATATTAAACCAGAATTTTTGGGGTAAACGGCAATGTTTTTAAGAAAACTCTTTTACTTGTTTTCCAAGCTTTCGAAATATATTTATTTCATTTTCAAGGAAAAAGTGTGAGTATAAACTAAATTGTTGTTAAAAAATTGGTAAATATAACATAAAAAAAAACTATTTTAACTTTAATTTGGAATTTAAAAAATTTTTTAAGTCAAAAACAAAATAACGTCATTGAATTAATAAACAACTTATGATAAAATGTAATAATAAAAAAGTAGAAAATAATTGGTTATAGTTTTCCTTCTTCTTTCATGAAAAAATATGAATTTTGATTAAAATTAAATTAAAAAGCAATTTTTTAAATAAATATTGGAAGTTTTGTTAAAACGAAGAGTTTTTTATTATTCTTAATAAGATGGACTTCCAAAAAGTAAGGGTAAGTACAATCAATTTAAATATTTAGTTGTTTTACGATAGAAACATTCTTATTCTATTTTATAATTTTGAATTAAGCTTTGAAAATGTCATTTAAAAATCAAAATAAAAATGCCAAATAAATGTCATGAATTTTTAGTATTATTTTATTTATTTTATTATATTTATCTTTATTTTTATCTTTAGATAGCAAATAATAATAAATGTTACTCAGATTTTTATGGCCAATGATTTTATTAATAATCATTTTCTTGAGAAAAATTTTTTTAAATTCCAAATTAAAGTTAAAATAGTTTTTTTTATGTTGTATTTACCAATTTTTTAACAATAATTTAGTTTATACTTGCACTTTTTCCTTGAAAATGAGATAAATATATTTCGAAAGCTTGGAAAACAAGTTTAAGAGTTTTCTTAAAAACATTGCCGTTTACACCAAAAATTCTGGTTTAATATTATATTATATATAATAAACAAAATTATATTGAACAATTGAATACTCATCAAGGAGGAAACATCTGTAAAAGAAATACTAAAATGTATTTTACAAAGAAAATTTAAAATAAATAATAAAAATGCAGTTTTAAAAAAATCAGAAGAATGAAGACTTTGTATAAATTTAATAAATAATAAAAATAGGAAAAGGTTTTTTTCAACATTTAATGTTACCAATTTTATTATTTCATTCATTTTATAATACCTACATTAATACAAATTAAATATAACTAATGATTTCTAAATCAGTTTAGATTGATTTGGTGTTGCGAACCTCGCTTCGCTCGGCATGCAGTGATTCATTTGTAATAATACCAAATTTAAACATAATTGAGGTGGCAAAAATCGATAAATGTATCACTGAGTGCCGAGCGAAGCGAGGTTCGCAGCACCAAATTAACTATAACTAATGATTTTTAAATTGGTTTCTCAAACAATTTAACATCTCTTTGGAAAATATCATCGACTTGTGATAAGGTATATTGTCTTAATATTTTTTTGATTATGTTATTAAATCTCTCAAAGCTTTTCAAAAAACCCTAAAGATTAGTAAGGCCTCGTTGTAATTGTTTATAGGTATTTAATAAAGGTTTTTAACGCTATTTTTTACAATTGAACCATATCCTATATCAATTAAGTAGGTACATTTTCCTTTTGACGAAGGCATATAAATATTTCTTTCTTCGCCACTTTAAGCAAGTGTTCTCACACTTATGAATACATAGTATAAATATCTGGAATTTAACAGTTTTGGGTGGCATTTTAGCACCCCTGAGTCATCCCTTGTAATTGAAAGCATAAGAATTTCAATTACCCATTTTTGCTCATGATTTATATCTCCAAAAATTTCCGGTTGAAACGTAAATGGAGTAGTAACAAAAAATATGGCAGAGAAAAGGGTAGTTTTGGCAAAGGTACAATTTGAAGCCCTCGGGCTAGGTTAGGTTAAAATGTACCGGAAGAAAGTAGGAAGAGATATTGGAGGCTGCAAATATTGCCATAAGCAATTTGCTGCCTACGAAGTTAAGATCTTTCTACGATATAGCCTACAATCGGTTCAAAAAGTGGCGCGCATTTAAAATTACCTGAGGCTGCATGTTTTCTGATCACTTCTTACGAAAATCTTCAGCGGCATTACTGGCATATTTTGGTGTGGATGTTACGACAATAAAGCGCCATGTTGGTTGAAAATCAACGACAGTCGCTGAGTGTTATGTCGAGAACTACATTGAAAATAAGACCAAAATTGCTAATCAGATTTTAGTACCACAATCACAAAAATTGTACATGTAAGCCAAAGTAATCTAAAATTAATTTTGGAAATTGTACAAATGTAACATTCAATGTAAATGCCAATAAATTATTTCTATATTATATTTTGTTTTCTTTAAAAAAATCAGTTAATCATAATGTTATTTACTTTTGATTAGATGTGTCGAAACACATCACAGATCAAGTCACTTTCAAACCCCAGACAAGATTATTTCATATTAACTTCCAAATCGTTGATTATATATTTACATTCAACAAAGTTGAGAGAATAATTTTATAGATTAAATAGTGTCTAATCGAGTGGTTTCAAGCGCACTTCTGATCGAAGTTTATGAAGTATGATGATGCATTAACTTTGAGATATTGACGTAATCTGAAATAAATATTCATAAAAATGTATAGGTGGGTAAATAACGTTCCAAAGGCATTGTTTGTTTTAGAAGATAATTTTTACAGAAAGCTCTCGAATTTCCTTGAATAATTCATTAATCCTTTCGGAGGGTTTTTTAAAAGAGGTGGTTTTGTGGAGTTTTGTGAAATCGTTTTCCGATAGAATTTCATTCGACAGTTTGTAAATCGATCTGTCTTAAAAATTTTTAGGATACCTAACTTAATACAAAGATCTTTAAATAATTATTATAAATTCTTTAACAACAATGAGAACTAAAACTTTATTAAACATGAAAAATTTAATAACAAAATTACAAATAATACGAATTTTAAGTTTTGCTTTTATTCAAAATGTGTTTAAAGTGTTGGCCATTGCATTTCAAGCAGTTTTCATAACGCTTAACAAGATTGCTTAGTATGTTATTAAAAATAGTCTGCTGCATTCTTCTGAAAAAGTCAAAATTCCTTCACGGAGTTCATCAATAGTTGCTGACAGTTTGTTAGAATAAACAATGTTTAAAAATACCATGACCCTTGTTTTGGCGCATACCGTACTTAGGGAACATTTTCGTCATAGTTCTTACTTTTAATTAAATATCGAATTAAAATTTAACTTTTAACATTATTATGCTATCGTCTGAAAATTTTATTTCTCGTTTCAACTTTTTAACTTTCAACTCACCCTGTAGGTTCATTTTGCTGGTAGATGTGCAAGTGGTAAACTTTTTAAAAATGTCTGATTTGATTCCAAAATTTGGCTAATTTTTATACCAAGGTTTTCTTCAAACAATCACATTTCACAAACACATCAAGATATCAGAAAAATATTTAAACTCAAACCCATGGCAAGGCCTTCAGATTTTTTATAACACTTAATATTGGACTGGAAAAAATTTTGGTCAAGACTATTATTAACTATATTAAGTGACATAAAAATCCGAACACCCAGTTTAAATGATTTTATTTTAATAAAATTTGGTTAATTTGTCTATTTTACTGAAATAAACAATTGATAAAATTTTCAGCCTTGTCAGTTGAAGATTCCGGTTTTTATACTGCTTTTTTTGAAATCCACTAATAATCCAAAAATGAATATTGTAGTCGTAGTAAAGATCCAAATTTTGCGGATTTTGGTTCTCGACATTCTTTACGATTGGTCACGATGCCTATAGTCCAAGATCCCAGAGCGATAAGACATAACTTATTTTCTAAAAGATGAAACTTTAAGTTCTCAGTAGTGTCTCATGTACTTTGTATAGTATACCTGCGTGTTTGTGAAGTTTGCCCAGTGTCACCTGGGCAGGTACCAGGTGAGAAAGGTGACTAAAAATAAGAGTTACTTTACTTAAATTTAGATGGCTGATTTTTAGATATATTTTATAGAATATGATTCTCAAATAGTATCGCAAGTATCAGACACTTTTCATGGACCAAAACTTTTGTCAGACGCTTTAAAGCTCCACCAAAAATAAATAATGAACTTTACTTATGTTTTAATGTCTGATTTTTTTATATGTTATCAAGACAACTATTACAAAATTATATTTAGTCAGTCAAACAAATTGGAATGACCAAAAATCCACTAAACACAAAAATTATTCGGCCGTGAGTACGAAGTTATGTCTTATCGCTCTGGGATCTTACTCTACTAGGGTACGGAGACCTGTACGATTTCGTTAACTTAGTGAGTTTGATAGGGGTCGTATAGTGGGACTTCGGGAAGCTGGATTTTGTTTTCGGGAAATTGCAGTTAGAGTGCAAAGATGTGTAGCCATCGTGGTTAGGTGTTGTCAGGCATGGCTTCGAGAAGGCCGTACGAAAAGAGCAAGGGGCTCTGAACGCCCCCGTAGAACAACAGACCGTGCAGAGAACGGTCACTCTGGGACCAGGAATGGAACCTCCTAAGGTTACTGTCCTTAGGGAACTGTTTCTCCACTACCAGGTCCATTGCAAATGAACAGTTTGCAGAACATGGAAGACCTATTGGCATACGAAGTGTTTACCGACGAATAAGACGTTTTGGTCTGTTTTCATACCGACCACACTGGGTCCTCCCTTTAACTCCAGAACACCGACGTAATCGCCTTGAGTGGTGCAGAGAACGGTCACTCTGCGATCAGGAATGGAACAGTATTGTCTTTAGTGACGAGTCTCGAGCGAGAGTTAGAAGACGACGTGGTGAAAGGAGAAATCCACGGTTTTTTGTTGAAAGGTATGTTCATCAAACTGTTGGAGTTAAGGTTTGGGGTGCTATAGCTTATGGTTCGAGATCACCTTTAATCTTCATCAGAGGTAACAAGAACGCGCAGCATTTTATCCAAGAAGTTTTAGAACCCCATCTTATACCCTATCTTAACACCCTAGCAAATCCAACTTTCCAACAAGATAATGCCCGACCACATGTCGCAAGAGTCACAATAGACTTCTTTCAACATAATGATGTCACATTGTTACCTTGGCCACCAAGATCTCCTTACTTATCCCCAATTGAACACGTGTGGGATATGATGGGCAGGAGATTGTTCAATTTGCAACGTCCTCCTCAGACTCTAGAACTTCGAGAGGAGTTGGTGGTTGCCTGGAATGAGATACCACAGGAGGACATTGACCACCTGATCAGAAGCATGCTTAGGGGCGTTGGAGAATGCGTAACACATCTGGATGCATCCACACATTATTAAAGGTAAAAGGGCTTTAAAGCAATGTAATAATTTTAAAATTTTTGCCATTTACTTATTATGCCAATTTTGAACAGAAAAAGTTATTATTAAAATGGTAAGGTAAGCCAAGAACAGTAGCTTGTTATGTTTTAATTTCTTTTCAGTCTGATGGTGGCTTTTTAATAGATCAAAACAATATACTAACTGCGGTGTTTCTAATAAAAGTCTGTGACATTGATATTGCGTGCGCAATTTCACAGCTCTCATAATTGCGGTAGTGTTAATTTTGACCGATACCGATGTATAAAATATAATGTAAGGTTATAACGAATTCCGATTGTCATTAAGATGCAAAAAAGAACAATCTACCTTTCTCGAATGCAAATTGTCGTTACGTACGAAAACCAAACTTCCCCTACACGTCTAAAAATTCCCCTTATTTCATGTATCTGTTTTGCCAGCAGAATCGCTTTAATATTCATACAATTGGCACATGTTTTGGTGAAGTCTGCAAGGCTCAGCTGTATGCAAAATTGTTGTAGAACCCCTTCCAGTGTTTCATTAAAGGACTCGGAAAGGTATAGGGTTAAAATTAAAAGGGTTAACTGCGACAATATACCCTTGATTGCAAAAAAAAACTTGCAAAACCAGAGATGCGACTTTTTTTGGAAGCGTAAAACGTAACGATCGAAAGAAGCTTTCGCGTGCAAGGCCGCTTTACATAATTTCTGTTTTTAAACCTCGCCCATTTGTTATTTGAAAAGCGAACTAATTCCAATTACGAAAAAGATGTATTTATTCAGAATAACCTGTCATAAATTAGATTGGATTATATTTCAATTATTTCAAGTGATATCAAGTTTGTATAAATGAATGAATTAAGATGTTTAAAAGCTCCGATAAATGACAGTTGTTTCCAAATAGTTAACTAAAGGTTGTCAATACTTTTTAAATCTTGTAGTTTTATTAATGAATTCCCCAGTCGAAATTTAAATTTAAAAAATTCTAGGACCTAAAACAGTTTATTGAGGCTCTTTATTGACATCTACTTAGGTTCAGTACTTAATTTGTAAATGTTTATTTAGAAAAAATATTTCATACCTACTTGAAAATAGGAAAAAAAGGAGAAAATAATCGTTTTTATTAATATTAGCTTCTTTTGAACGAAATTTTTTTAAAATTAGTCCTCCTGTTATTTGAATTTGCAGAGCATTCCAAGAAATTACCCCAGAAATGTTGCGAAATTCTTTTCAGAACTTTTTATTCAGGTTACAAAAATGTATAGACCAAAATGGACAACACTTAGAACATCATGAGGATTTTTATTAATTTAGATCATTTATAATAAAATTTGGTACATATCTTTCAAGTTTGTGTTGTTATTTTTTGCAATATTTTGGACATCTCTATCTTATAAACAATTATCAATAAAATCCAAATAACTCACTTATTTTTCTTCAAAACTTTAACAAATTATATATTTTCTCAAAGGGAAAGAGTTCGTCTTTCAGATAGAATAAAAATATATAGGGTGTCCCATTAAAAAAATCGACGATATTTGCATTTAAAAAACACCTTTTTTTTAAAACACCCTATGTAAGATTTTACCAATTAAACATGTATACCGAAAAAAACTTTATATAAAAAGAAATTGTTCCCCGCACCTCTCTATGGTTTTTAAGTTCCGATATATTTGCAGTTAAAATGGGCCAGAAACTTCTGGAACACCTTGTATTGTAAATACGAATGAAGTATATCAATAAAAATATTTCCTAATATTTGATATATCTGATGCTTATTTATTAAATATCGAAATCATTTTAAATATGAAGTATGAAATATTTGGTTACTGTTAAAAAATGCCTTCTAATAAATTATGTTTTATTATTAGGAAATGTTTTTAATAATAAACAAAGCCTTCTATCAGTGTTGTTTTACAGTTTTATATGATAATATTATTACATCCCTTTTAACCTATTGTTTAATATTTTGTATTTTGTCTCTGCGACCTTTTGTATGTTAGCATCATGAAAAGATTGTTTCCCACAAATTTTTGAGATTTCATCAACTTTTTGATCTGGCTCAACCAGATCAACTAAAATGATAATAAAACATGGGCAAGTTATGATAAAACATGTCGAACCAGAAAAATCTATAAATTGTAATATATTATTGAAATAAACTGATAGAATGATAGAATAAGTCGCATACACGTTATGGAATGTAAAATGTAAAAATGGCAAAACCAACTTAACACTTTCGAAAAGCAATATAATGTTCCCATTCTGCATTTTAATCTAAACTAACCAGACCTATCTATAAAGTTTTTAAAGATTAGAAATATGAATACCTTGAATAAAATCCTTAAAATTTTCATGCTAATGCCAAAAACTTAGCAAAAAGTTTAAAATTTTTATACCGTATATTTTGACAGCAAACGTCTGCAAAATAAACTATATTTATCGTTAAAACTAGGTTTTACTGCAACAAAACCATGTTAAACTGAAATTATTATAAAACTAGGGCTAGTTATGGGAAAACATGCATGTCGAACCAAAAAATTATTGAAATAAACTAATATTTGAATCCGCATACACATTATAGAATTAAAATAGTATATTAAACAACGCATTTCATATGGAATTCTGTTATGACACGAGTTCAAGTTTAAAAAACGAATCGCGAAGCGATGAGTTTTTTAAAGAACGAGTGTCACAACAGCCATATGAAATAAGTTGTTTATAATATTTTTTATATTTTGCAATTTTATCATTTTTTAAATTAATTTATTATTCTTATGTAATTACGAAAATTTTTATTTTAAAAAGTATGTCGGTAACACTGTGTAATTTATAACATTTGACAGTTTTGACATTTAAATTATGAAATGTTAATGTTTTCAAATATTTTAAAATGGCTATACACCAATAATAATATATTATATAAGTAAAAGATGATATTCATATTCACAAATACTTTTTTAAAGAACAATATAAAATTAATAAATTGCTATTAACCCACAAATGTCATTGTCAATAGTCTTGTCATTAGATACTTCAATCATGTCGCCAACCATTAAAAACAAAAATTTGCGTGCGTAAAAGTTACATTACGATACGCAAATGCGTTTTATAATGAAGATTTTTATAAGTGCAAAATATAAAAATTTGTATTACACAAGCTAATTATAAGTAAACATGACAAAACCAATAATACTACATCACTTTGGCTACTGTCCACTCAAACCAGAAGAGCATACTTTTTATTTGCATTTTCGGGTCACATTTTTGATAAAAGAACCGAGAAAATTTAAGTTTACTTTGAAGATCCACTGGGTTTTTCCTCGTGATGATATTTCAAACATAACTGAGACTCCAAATGCTCATTTGCAAGATTTACTGTTCTAGTTTCTATTTTATTACTATAATTAATTGCATTTGTGTTTTATAATCTAGATACAGTCAAACCTGGATACGTGAGAATTCAACGAAAGTGGCCTGACAAATTTAAACCAGAATTGAATGAACCTACAAGATTGTGAGCAAGGTCAGCTGCGTTATCTATAACCAATTGCCAGATGTAAGTAATAAACGGATTTCACAGTGTAGAAAATAGGCGTGTATTGATAATAATGATTGCGTTATCAACAGATGTAGTATCTGCCTGTTAGGTAAAACGGAGTTTGTAGTATCAACGAAAACTCTTCCTAGCCATGTCAGGCAATTTTCGCTGACAATAGTACAAAATAAGTGCATGTTAGAATCTCCTGATGATAACTGGAGTTTAATGTGGAGAATTTTTAGAGCTTATTAGGTTCTAAACAGCAGTTAAGTTTAATAGTTGAATACTATACTTTATCTACGACTTTAACAATAAATAGATGATTAAAACGTTTGAATCATTGTGAAATCTATTAGATAGGTACCTTTGTCGCCAGATATTTTTCATGAAATTATTAAGTTGTTCTGGTGTAAATGTTTTTGCTTTTTAGCTACATGATTATCTGATTGACGTTTAAGAAACGCAAGTAATTTCCAATAATTTTCTATATTTATTTCGAATAATAAAAAACTCTTCGTTTGAATGCAACTTCCAAGTTTATTTGAAAAATTATGGTTTAAATTACAATGACGGACGTTTCAAACGAAGAGTTTTTTATTATTCTTAATAAGATGGACTTCCAAAAAGTAAGGGTTAGTAACAATAAATTTATATTTATTTCATCATTTAAATTGAGTGTGCTTCTCAGCATAGAGTATAAAGTCCACAGAGATGCTTTATACTTACTGCTCAGTTCTTTAAAATATACCTAAAGAACAATTCTGAAGGTGTACATAATAATCCATCTTCACTCTCTGAATTCATCTTTCTTAACACCTTTATAATTTTTAACAGATTTGAAAACGTCAAAATATCTTTTTAAAAATATTAACTGACATTACTCCCCTCAATTACAATAATGGACTATACCTTTGGTATTCAGTTCTTAAATTGTGATTTAGGTATTAATTCTATGGATTGAGTAGACATTTATGTAAAAAATGAACACAATTATCAAAATTAAAAAAAGGTTTGGTAGGCAAAGGGGATCGAACCGCCATTGATTCCGTGGCAGTATATAGTTACTGTGACAGTATGGTGTAATAACTCTCTAGAGAGTTATTATAACTCACGCTTTTTGTTTATGGATACTATTAATTTCTCAAAAGCAGTTGAATAATTAATGTATAATTTAATAGGAGTAGATAAAAGTACATTATTCGATCATAAATAGCACCTATAATGATCTCTCTAGAATTAAGTCTCTTTTTCTTATCAAACCAAATGAAAAACCCAAAGTCTTTGTCACAGAATTTTATTGTTGATGGAAAAACTATACTCGCTACTAGTTTCGGCCTAACATTGAGGCCATCAGGCTATAAAAAAGGTTATTTTAGTGGTACAAATGAAAAAGAGAACAAAAAGCATACCTTAGTGTAAAAATAATAAACATATAAGTACTAGGACCACAATTAAAACATAAAATATAAAATTACAAACATTTACAAACGAACCAACAGATAAAAAATAAAAAAATAAATATAAGAACATTTAGGATAAAATGGTCTTAAATTAGCTTTTTATATGTTTAAAAAGAAAGGAAGATGGGGGTGGGGGCAGTTGAACATAGACATATAGATTAAGAAACCTTTCCAGTGTAACTGTAGTCCGACAAAACAGAGGACAAGAAGAATAAGTCACAAGAAGAAGAACAAAAGGTTTGTGAGGTTAATAACAATTAAGATTAATTTAAAATAAAGATAAACAACCTAGTAAAATGTAAGAAGCTAATTAGTCACATTAGAAAGAAAGAAAACCAATTATTGAAGAAAGTGGACAACGAAAACAAATAAAGCAAATATGGAAAACAGAGTAAATATATTACAAACAAATACCATTAAAAGGGAAGACTAAGAAATATGTAAGGGTCCTTTGGTCTCAGCTGTTATTCGTTCAAACATACTACTATACTGTCTCTTGATGCTTCATTGATCTCTAACATTTCAAGTAAATTCATCCTGGGACCTTTAAAACATTTATGTTACCTCGAAACGTTGGAATTAGAAAAAGTGTGATTTTCAGCAATGATATGGTTGGCAAAGGCAGATGGTGAATTAGGTGGGTCAAAGTCTTTGTAATTTTTAACATGATTGAGATGTTCTTTTATTCTAGTATCTAAAAGGCGCCCTGACTGACCAATATACACAGCATTGCAGTCATCGCATTGTAATTTATATATTCCAGGAGAATGTAGTGTTGACCAAGAAGGATCTCAAGTTATTGTTGGTTTTAAAACCAAATTCAATATCATATTTCCTAAGAATGTTCCCAAATTTGTAAGAAATAGGACCAAAGAAATGCAAGGATCCAGCAAAATTAGATTCAGTATGAGAGGAAGAACCAAGTTGAGAAGAGACATTAGCAAACCTAGTTTAAATCTATTAAAAACCTGTTGTATAACTTATTAATAAGAGAAATAGGGATGAGAGCAATTTGTTTGATATTTATTTCATTATTAAAAGCAGAGGAAACAAGTTATTGAAGGCAGACATCTTATGGGAGAGAGGATGGTTTGAATTATAATTAATGACCATATCAGTAGTGGTAGGTTTTAGTAGTGTTTTTTTTATTTTGATTGTGGCATTCTTTTGATTTTTATTAAAAATGTAAGCTTTTAGGATTGGTGGCTCCTGGCCTAAATAAAAACAAAAATGGAGCAGGTTTTTTTCATGTTTTGGTTGTAAAAATTGTCCAGTTTGATATAATTTAGTATTCGTCAACGAAGTCTTCAGTGTACCAACTATTGTTGATGCATAAAGCACGGAAAGCGGACTCCGAACATAGTCGAGTTTTCTCTGTATTTTTAATTAGGGACTATTATTAATAATTTAATTTATTTACGTGTAAATTCCGTGGAAACTTTTGCATAAAATAATAAAATGTGTTGTATTTAGACGTTGGGTGTGGTCCGAATAAGAATAACTTATACAAAGTGAAAATGGCCGTCCGTAGTACGGCTAAAAACAGTGGGTGGAGTTACCCGGAGGGCCTAAGCCACAAAAGTTGTGCGGCAGCTCTCTAAAAACTTTTGCCCCTATAAAAGGGTAACTCACCCTCGCCGAAAAGCGACCTTTATCTCTCTCAACTTAGGGAGACTTTTCGTTTACATACGTAGGTAGAATGAAAGCAATTCTCTTGTATAATTAACTGGCTTTTATGCCATTTTGGGACTTATCTTTTCTCTGCAAACGAGGCTTTTTTCGTAAATGTGTGTGGGTTAAAAGACGCCTTCATGCGTATAGATTATATATATGTAAGTTTTAATTTTGCTACCACTTTTTTTTTATTTAATTTTCGTCCGTTGAAAAGACGAAAATTTATCGAAATTTTATTGGTTTTTCCGTACTTTGTGGCGGTTATGTTGGCAAGGAATTAACCCATTTCAAATATTAAGTCTAATTATATGCCGAGCGATAGCTGCACTTTAATCCTTCCAAATGCAGTTCATTCACAATGGGGATTGAAATACTTCTGGAATATTGTTTCAACATAATTTATAGGTGAAAGCATCAAAATTCCTCATTCTAATTATTTTTTGAGTCTAACAAAAATTTATGAAGCTCAAATCTGGAGAACTTAAAAAAACCGGATATATAAGTCATGGTTTTTGCAATTTTTAATTAAAAAATGGGATTTGCAAGTTTTTTTTTTAATTACTTTTATCTATTAAAAAGACGTGTATTTTGGTACCAATATCGATTTTGGATCTTGAGATATATCACGGTTTTTGCAATTTTTATTGAAAAACTTGGTATGCATCTATAGAAGATAACTGATATGTATAGTTTTTTAGCTATTAAAAAGATGCATCTTTTGGTGCTAATATCAATTTTGCAGCAAATTTCGTTCTTGAAATATATCACGGTTTCTGCAATTTTTAATGACTATTTCACTAGACTATTTTTAACTGACAAAACTACATATCAACGGCATGTTTCATATTGATAATATTCGTTACTAAGGTGCCTGGTATTTTTATAGTTGTTAGTTTCACAAACGTCATTGAAGCGACTTCATAATTTGGAAAAGAAATAATGAATCCAGGCGAAATATCAAAATTCGGGTGCCGGTCAGGCGAATAAATCATAAAATTGGTTTTGGAAAATGTCCCATTGAACACGCAGAAGTCCAGAGCCTCTATTTGGAACCAATTCTCGGAGTTCCTAGGGGTGAGAAATTTTACACTTGAAAAATGTACTACCATAACGGAAGTAGCAAAAATTCTCGAGGATTACGTCTTTTATTATGAAAAAAGGCAATGGTGAAAACTATAAAAAGTCGTCTGTAAAGTCAATATGGAAAACAACAGCAAAAATGTTACAAGAAAAATATTTTGCGGAATATGGCATAAAAATCGACCCTTTCACGGATATATCTTTCAAATGTGCAAGAATGGCCAGAGACACCGAGCGAATGCAGCTTCAAAGTTGTCCAGAAAAAAGAAAACTTAGTTCAAAAGCATTATCCATCGAAGAACTATTAAAAATGATGAAAAGCTACGACGAAGAAACCCCCAATGGAGCACAAAAAAATTATTCACCTTTGCTCATTTGAACTTGCTTGGAGAGGCAATGAATTTACGGAGCGAATTGAATACAACAGCATTTTTTCCAAAACAACTCAATGGTTGGTAAGAAATTCATCAAACGAAAATTTATAGCCAGTTAGACTATTCTTAAAATTAATGGAAAAAAGAGGACCAAAGATTTTATCAAACAGACTCTTTCTTACCCCAATTGGAAGAATGGATCTTGGTTCAAAAACTGTCCTCCGTCTCTAAGTGGACAAAAATGTCAGCTGAAAAAATTGGAATAGACACAAAAAACATAAAATAACAAACCATTCTCATCGATCTTCAGCTGTGACAGCCTTGTTTAAGCAAGGTTAATTAAATTAACGGGTCACTCAAATGCAAGCTCCTTAAAACCTTATCTGCACCTGGATTCCAGTCACCACGAGAAGTTGATCGAGAATCTCAGGACAACAAATGAAGCTGGACCTTCGAGTTCCCAAATGTTACATGTCAATTACTACGTTTTCATGCAGAATTCAAATTGAATTGAATACACTTTCCGTATTAAAAACTTCATGAAAACAGGTATCGAAACCGTAATGAGTTTCAAGGTCGATACTGCTTTTTTTGGGATCGTATCGAGATCGAAAAATCGAAATAGACATGAACACCGAGATCGTATTGAAACATGCGCATTCTGTGATATTCGCTGTCAAATTTATCGTCAACTTTCGGCCCTGGCCACATAACCTTAAAACCACTCCACGTGAAAGTTTAGTAAAAGATTTTTAATAATGGAAAGTTCCTCTAATATGTCATGCTCGTCAAATTCTAGAAATGTGTGGAAAGATGAAGAAGTTAAGTGCTTGCTGGAAATATTCCAGGAAGAAAATGTTTTGAAGTTGTTCGATGGAAAGCGATACAAAAACGCAGAAATTTACAAATTGGTCGAAAAAAAAAATGTCAAATCTCAAAACGATTTCAAATCGATTTGAATCGCGATTTGAACCCTATCATGAAATCAGAAATCGGTATTGGATTCAAAATGAATTGAATACTCCATGAAAACGTACTAATTAATACACAAAATCAATCTTTAGTAGAAAAGAACAGGCAAACTACTATAACTTATAATAATTGTACATTTAATATTGTTAACAAATAAACAAAGATTATGTTTCGTTGGTATTGTCTTGTTTTTCTCGTGAAATAGTCCTATCGAATACCATTCGAGAGTAATTTTTTTCCTGGCCAAATTTTCTCCTGGTTTTATTCAAGCTTGTTGCTTTTTGGCAATATTCGCTAGTGGAATTTTGACAAAATTTTTTTTGCGTAAATGTTGCCAAGCAACAAACTTTCGTACCAGTCGAAAATGCAATAAGGGTTTTAAAAAAAGATATTTCCAAAAGGTGCATCTATAAAAGATAACTGATTTTATTTTTTTAGCTAATAAAAGGACGCATTTTTTGGCGGATACTATACTAAAAGAGGCAAAACGTTCTTAGTTGTAGCATCATCAACACAATATTAAATGATTTTTATAAATGAAGCTTGATGAAATTTATTGTACCCTTATACTCTAAGAAATGCCATCTATCGTTGTTTATTGTTCTTAAATGAAGCTTACCATATTAAAACTTTTGTATTTCAATTCGGGAATAGAAAAATAATTAATAAAGGAATTTATGAATGAGGCTTCTCGTCCCCGCCTTTATAATAAATGTTTCGTTACTGGTTTTGCATTTCGGTATCTATGAAAAGCACCTTAGCGTGAAGAGTTTCCCCGTCTAACCCATTATCGATGTATTCACAGTTAATGCTCACATTTAATTCAGTTAGGGCTCTCAATTAACGGTAACCCAGTACACTTCGAATTAAAGTTCTTATGAAGAAACAAACAAAAATTAGATGGAATGACAAAAAAACATCTTAATTCTAAAGTGAACAAAAGAAATTTAATGCATGCATTGGTCAAAATTATCTTAATAAAGTATATATTTAAAATGAAGGTGATTTAATTATTTATCTCCTACTTTGGCAAATAATTTTATGGATAATTTAGAAGACAAAATGTCATAGAAAAAACCATTCTGTGACATTGAATTTGGGATTTTAAGATGTTTTGAAGGTTATGAACGACATTCATGGATCTGAAATTAGATGAAATTTCTGAGAAAACTGTGAAAGCGATAGGGCAAATCATTCCAGTTAAGTCTGCGAAAATATATGAAAAAGAATATGCGCCGTTTTGCAACTGGCGTAAATAACACAATTTCAAAAGTAGTGCTGATGGAAATGTGATGTTGGCTTACTGTTTGGATGTGGTAAGAACAGTTTTTTTAAAGAATATTCTTTTCAACAGTTTAAATTTTCAGTCAAAAACAATCAACCCTTCTTCATTATGGTCCAAATACTCGATGGTAATATCAATGATTATGGTTAATGAGAATGTCAATATATCAAGATTCCCAAAGTTGATAGCTTTTTTGAAAAAATAAAATGTAGACCATCAGCCAAACCAGTCGAAGGTGCTGACAAAGGAACAAATTGAAAGCTTCATGAGGGACGCTCCAGATAAACAATATCTATTAGTCAAAGTGATAGAATTACTTGAAGTTGCTGGCGGTTGCCGAAGGGAGAGATCTATAGTTTAGAAGTTAGTGATGTGGAGGATACGGGTACTCAGCTAGTAGTTAAGATTAACCGGACAAAAACGCATATTCGACGAGCTTTCACTGCGATTAACAGTGATGAGGTTCACTATTTGGCGGAGCACCTAAGAAAATAGCTGATTTCTTAAAACTAGACCAACCAGAAAAGTATACAGGTCATTGCTTCAGGAGGACATCCTAAACGTTGTTGGCCAATGCTGGAGATGACCTTGAAGTTCTAAAACAGCACCGTACAGTATGAAAAAAAAATTATTCCGAAAAATTAGTGCATATCCAATTATGCAAAACATTTTTGAGTATGTGTAATACAAATTTTCGTCCATTTTTGTTCTTATAATTAATACAATCAGATCAAGACATGAAAGCTGCAGCACATATCAACGTTTAAAAAAATTAACTGCATAAACGATTTAATTCAATATTCTGTTTGTCCTTGCTTCATTTCCGTCATTTTGGATGTTAAATATTTATTTATTGAAATTTATATTTTCGATATACATGGGTTTGTTTACTAATTTTACATCCCTGATAATCGTACGCCGAATATGTTAACATATCAATTTCATCTAGGAGTAAAGTTAAATTATCTGGAATATTTTTCTATTGTTTTATCTGCAGACTATAGGAACGAACAAAAAACCGGATGAGAATAGAATATATCTATATATATATAAATTTAAGCGGTCACGGAGCATGCCCACGTGTGCGAATTGATTTTTTACTGCCCTTCCCGAACTTGCAATTCTTCGCAAAAACCCAACAGTCAACTGATAACAGGTTTCATAATGACCCTATCATTTATTATTCAAAGCTGGTTATTTATGACCTCGCATAGACCAGACTTCATATTCTTTTAACGTTTCTGCCTGCCCCACCTCTACATGCAATCTAGTTCGCTTGCTATTTTGCAAAATAATACAATGGTGGTAGGTAGATAGGTACTACGGTCGACTATTCTGTCAGAAAAATAATGCGGGATAAATCATCCGTTTGATGGAATTATTTTTCGGACGATTTAGTCTTCGCGGCCGTACAACAATGCGGAGAATATTAAAACAAAACAAAATCACTAATAGGCTCGTTTTTATAGAGGGCGATCGAGCGGAATTGCAGCTACGTTTTTCCTGGAATACTTTTTATTTGTATTTAGTTATTTCTTGATCTTAAAGATATAACTTCATTTACAGTTCATTTGTTTGAAGTTGACAGCTGAGAAAGGTCATTAAATCGTAAAATGTTGTAAACAAGACCCTAAATCAGTAGCACACCTACTTATTTATATCGGTATTAAGAAATTTCTTTTAATCATTATATTTTAATCTTCTTAGGTAAGGGATAAGTAGTCATAATACGATATTAGAATATTTTTTTTGATTTTAACGAGAATAATTATTGTGGTCGTTAGGTAAGGGATTAAGGTAACCCTATGTGTATAATTGCAAAAACAGGTACGTTATTAGTCTATAAAAAAAGGAAAAAGTCGATAACTAAAATAGATTTTTTCAAATAAACTTGGAAGTTACGTTGAAACGAAGAGTTTTTTATTATTCTTCCAAAAAGTAAGAGTTAGTACAATAAATTTCATTCTTTGTATTTAAATAAAGAGATTCCGACTTGGAATAAAGTAATGATTGTTTTAGCAGAAGTAGATACGAAATACGTTATGGAAACTCCTGAAAGAAATTGGTTTTAAGTATAGTTCTTGCAAGTATTCTCTTTATATCGTTCATTCATCTTCGTGTTGGACCAAAGCATCAGATCCCTGGCAGAGAAATCATAAATACCGGACCTTATAAATCATAAATTTGTGTCGAAGCAGGCAAAGAAATGGGTAATGAAGTGTTAAGACAAGAATAACTAATTCTGTATCTCTGGAGGTCTTTCAACCCATTTAACTTCCCACAATTGCAACCCTGTATTTTTACATTTTGTATAAATGTATTGGATTTCCGAGATGGAACGTGGATGAAAGAACTAGATATCAAAGTCAGTGATTAAAGCCCAGCACCCATAGAAATTTGACGTGGTGCTGATATAACTGGTGAGCAACACTTACTAAAATGTGGTTTAGTTGCCATGAAAACAAAGTTAGGCTGGACTTTCATGGATAAAGTCTCTAATTCCTGTCAACTTAAACCTAAAGCAAATAATATCATTGCTTTGTTACTTTGGTACTCAACAGTAAAATTGATGTTGATTAAATAGAGTAGACTAAGTAAAGAAAAAAATATCTAATTGTCCTGCATTGCCACATAACTGTAAAATGAACTGTTTTATACAATAATTTATTGTATTTGTGCCATTAATATCTTGTCTGTTTGCTTAATTAAAGCAAAGAGTGGAGAACTTCCAATATTTACATTTTACTTTTACAATTTAATGCTTCTTCAAGAAGAGAAAAGTGTATTCAATTTGTTTGTACCACATTAAGATTATTTTATAAATTGACTCTTTCTGTACAATAAAATATGTGTGGTGTCAGCTTGCCTGCATCAGCGGTGGTTGACCTAGTAAATGAACGCTCCCTTGACAAATTCAAGGGAAGATGAGGCGAAGAAGGAGGTTGCAGACTATCCAAGGAACTTCTGAATTATCTGAATAGCAGAGCAGCCAAGAAATACGTAGCCATGACCAGAAAGGATCTGCGTTTGGTCACAGGGCAGTTACTGGCCATTGTCACTTACGAAAACATCTGAACAGGTTAGGTTTGTCTGACACCCCACTATGGAGAGGATGTGAACAAGAAGATGGGACAGTTGAGCACGTCCTTTGGAATTGTGAGACATACTTTCTCTAATAAGACTTTCTGTATACGGAGCTAATAGGACGCACAATGGGCCAAATGTGGCTAAAGCCCATCAAGAAATACAGTTACAGTTAAAAAGTAGAAACTGTTATTATTAAAAAATAAAATAAATTTCTGGAATTAATATCAATTATATAAAACCTGTGAAAGTTGTATTTTTATTGAAAAATAAGAGGTAGATGACACTAAACACTGGACCTTTGAGGATCATGGATTAATTTTGAACAAAGTAATTCATTTTTAATGTTTCTTATTATGATCAACTCTTGCATTTGTTATTATTTAAATAACTCAGTAATTTTGAATGAGTAATTCTTAGATAATGATTATTGATGTTGTCATAACCTTTTTATTTCACTTATGTATATTAAAAGAAAAGAAATTGGTGATACTTTCTATTAAACAAAAAACTTTATTTAAAAACTTAATTTTTTTATTCACTGACAACTGTTTCGATAAGTAATCATGGTCAGATTAACATATTGAACCTAAAAATAATAAACAACTAATCGTTGGAGCTAAACTTTCACCTTTTATTTAAAAATAGCTCTTTGAAATGCAATTACAGCTGTTTCGCTAGAATTAGCATCCTGTAAACTTAATTCAAATGTTTAGATGTTATTCTTAGTAAGATGGACTTCCACCGAGTAAGGGTTAGTACAATAAATTTATATTGAAGCTACATTTTGTTTTATGATGTTGCTGTCTAATGCTGACTAGACCAAATATGGAAGTTATAAGACATAACAATATTAAAGCCTAGATGTTATTAGCCCTAAGGGATTATCCTGGATGTATTTGCCTCTAAGATCAGTATAACTGTGCAATGATATAGAAAAACCAGTTAAAATACTATACTTGTCTCCATAAAATAAAGATTGAATCAAAGTAAACAGTTTAATAGAACTTCCAGGATTTATTTGTTGATTACCAACTTCAATTTGCTAATTTGTTGGATGTTTTTTTTTATTTCAAGTTTTTTAAGAAAATCACAATTTTGATGTCATTGTGTTTGTGAAGTTTACTTCAGAAGCCATTTGTTTATTGTTTTTAATAAGATATACTTTCCTCAGAGTAAGTGTTAGTATATAAAATGTCATATAAACTTTATAGTTTCACAAAAATCGATGAACGAACTGTAGCGGCCATCTTTAATAAAATATTGCTTCAAAAAACAATAATTTTTCTTTAAAAAAAGAAATTAAATTAAAAGAAATATTAAAAAGGATCTTTGTATTCCAAAAACATGCCAAGAACAGTTCAAAATCAAGCATAGAAAACTATTAATTGCAATGTTTCCGTATTGCCATTTTATATTTGAGAACGCATTACGCCGTAATGGAAGCTGCGTGTTTTTCAAAACCCACCGCATACTTTTCTGAACATGCCTTCTTATCGATCGCGGTGATTTGTACGCATCCTTTCACAACCACTTTTTAAAATATGGCGCTAAATACGAATTTACCCAAACAAAGGATCAGCTTATTTACGATTTATAGTTATACCCGGTTTATTTTTTAAAACAAAACGAATATTAACAGATATTATATCTAAAAATGTATCTTCTTAGTTTCACCTGATCGTTTTTATCTACAATAAGGATGATTCTAAGAATAATTTAGTGTTTAAATATGCTGTAGTGTGAGTTGTGTGTTTAATTTGATGAGTGTACAACTGTCAAACGAATAAAAAAATCAATACGGTCGGACGAATGGAAAAAGAACTAACCTTGCCATTTTAAGATGGTAGTCACTTCCGATTTGTATTAAAGAACTGTCACTTAACACTGTCTCCCATAGGACACTATAGGTGGGTAACGAGCGTGGACATATCAGTGTGGTTCAAACAACATTGAAGAATCAATCGTTACATTTGTAAACAGGGTTGTCACGTTAACCCCTACCCTTAAATGTAACGTCCCCGTCCATTTGGTTATTGGCTCATTGCTATCGCATTGATTGAGTATTATTGTTTTTGCAATGCGCGTTTTTAAAACTCTGAACAAACATACATATATTCGACTTCCATGTGTGACGTATCGAATTCTTGTTGTTTTCTTTTTTGTCTGTTTTTTTTTGTTCCGTTTTGTTTTGTTGGAAACTTTTGACGTTGCGTGGTATTTGGAATTCGGGTTGGTTGTTTTTGTAAGCATATGATTTTGTTGTTGCGTCTGGTTTTCGGGGCTTTTTTCGAATAATTAATTGGTTATATCGACTGGCAAAATAAACAAAGATTAATATATTGTCCACAGGTTTATTTTAATAATGATGTGGCGAAGTTTTTTTGGAAAAATTACGTTTTTTAAATGAATTGGGGATGTTTTGTGAAAGAGAAACGACCACTCCTCGGGCTACCTCTTTTTATTAGAAACAATTTAATTTGTATTGTGTCTTGCTGGCTGTTTATAGTAGGAAAGCTATTTTTTGGAGGTCAGAATGAAACAGAGGCTCAATACTGAGGAATATCAAGAATGATTTAGCCTGTACATTAATTGCAACAAAAATAAATTAAATGCAGTAGACTAATTCTCACTCTTTCTTGAAAAACTCGAAATAAAAAGACATCTATCAGATCAACAATTTAGATTTTTAATGAACAAATAAATTTCTAATATCAAAAATATATGCCTTAGTCCTATTTGGCATGGTCCTGATAAAATTATTAATAAATTGCTGAGGTATGTTTTCCCATATTCTCTGCAAGGCATTGGCGTCGCATATTCGACGAGCTTTCACTGTGATTAACAGTGATGATGTTCACTATTTGGATGTGTTTAGAAAAAATATGAATTTACGGCAACACGTCTGAAAGCTCTTTTGGTGGGTTATAGACAAGGAAAATGTCTGTCTCAAAGAGCTGGTATACATACTGTTGGCGGAGCACTTAAGAAAATAGCTGAGTTCGTAAAACTAGACCAACCAGAAAAGTATACAGGTCATTGCTTCAGGAGGACATCCTCAACGTTGTTGGCCAATGCTGGAGCTGACCTTAAAGTTCTAAAACAGCACGATGGATGGAAGAGTTCTTTAGTTGCAGAAAAGTATATAGAAGAATCGATTGAAGGCCAAAGCAAGATTGCAAGAATGATCCAAAGGGGCGAAACTTTTGTTGAAATGCACAGCCACACGTCTTCCGCGATTACAGAAAACACTGTAAATCTATCAACAACTCCATTAATACATATTGCTGGCAACAGCAGTTGTACAATTAATGTCAATCTTCAAAAACTAGAATAAAAGCTTAGTTTATGTTGATTCCAAACAACATTGGGAGAATTGAAGAGTATTGTATAGTACAAGTGTACCGTAAAGTGACACTTTACTGTGCAGTATAAAAAAATTTTTTACAAGATCATACCGTAGTCTAGAACTCAAAACTAGAATGATAAGATGTTACATTACTGGTGCGAAAACTGGACAATAAATCTACAAATAGAAAATAGCATAGAGGCTTTAGAAATCTCTATATATAGACCAATGCTACTGTAAAAAGGAAAAATTCAATTTGTAGGTGATGCTATACGAGGAGAAACATACGAATTACTTAAAATGTTAAAGTAGAAGACAAAAGATTGATAGGAAAATGCCAGGGTTCATGGCTGAAGATTTTCAGGAGATGGTTTGACAACTAATTTACAAAAATTTTTCCCGCTGCAATTTCGAAAGTTGCAATCGACATTTGGACTGAAAGAAACGAAGCAATGAGAAAAATAATTCAATTTCGACTTGTTTCCCGTTTTTAGAGAAGCACACTGTAATAATAATTTCTCTTTTCATTATATGATAGACACTTTTGAATTTCTGTTAAAACTTAATTAAAAAAAATGGAATTTCGTTTACAAAGTGAACGGAGTTACCTCATAATAATTTTCAAGCAGCCTCTTCCAACAACAGAATTAACTAAAATGATTTTTCGACATCCAAATTAACTCTCAGGTTAGCACCTTGCCTAAAGCTTGTTTATTTTTTCACATATTTTTTCCAACCTCAAAACAAAAGCAGCTACTACGTAGAGGTATAATCGTATGCATAAAAATACACTTCAAAGGTTTCAAAACAGGTAAAAGATAGTGAAAGAATTTAATGCGGTCCATAAAAAATGTACCTACTTTGCACAAACAATTAATTTTAGCATTGATATTTTATCTTAAAAAACTACTTATTACTCGCTCTATCTACTGTAACTAAATTAGTCCCAAAAAGGCAGGGAGCCAATTTGTAACTAACAAGAAACTCTCCAAAAGAGATCCCGGCTAAGACCCTCTCCAGGGGGTGGTTCGACTCCAAGTTAATGCTCACTATAGGAAGGATTGGGATAAATAAGTAATGAGGGCGCCACTATCTTTTGAACGCTATCGATTAAGCAAACAAACTACACAAAAACTAAGGTAAGAAAGATAGAAACACCTTGTAATTACTTTAATTAAACAAATAAAGAAGCTACTTGAAATAAAGACCGACCACGCTACACCCTTAAGACTTATAGTCTAAGGTATATAAATGAAACGGTTTTTAAAACTATTGTTTATTTATTGAAACTGTTAGTCCAGGCGCAGGCGTGCTGTACCAAAAAAATAAAAAATACGGAATATCTGAGACCTGGAATGTAACAGTTGGAGGTGATAAAGGGACTTATAACATATGAAAAAAAAATACATTAACTATTTCAATTATGATCAAAAACTTTTTAGGGGTGAAAAAGGGGTAAAAAACTGAAATATTACTGTTTGCGGCTAAAATTGACGTCAAAATAAAAAATGCCCAATAGAAAAGTTGTAGATCATGTAAAAATCTAAAACTTTTCTCATGGTAATTTTCTCACATAACTTCAATTTTTCGAGGAAAATGGAAAAAAACGATTTTTCGTTTTTAATTTTTAATTTTCCAACGGATTCGTCAATCTTGATGAAACTTGGTGAAAACTTACCTTTTTATGTCGAAAATAACCTCGAATTTTCTCAACCTTGTAACATAATAATTTTCCGAGAAATTTGATTTTTCTGGAAAAATCTCTTTTTTTTTCAACTGTAAAGTTTGCTCGGAAAATATTATTGAAAAAGATTTTCCTGGGGCTCATTTTTTTCGTTTTTACGTCTACTTTCACATGAAATAAAAAAAATACACCTCTCATTTAAAAATGTGCTCAAAAATGAAAAAAAGCAAAAAATGAATTTTGCAACAGCTAAATTTGCAATAATTGTTAAATTTTTGTTATAAAATATTAAAAAATGCAAAAGCCGACTCTTGCATTACATTCTACGGGAAAAATTACAAAAGAAAATGTATGTCATTATTTAGTCGGATTTTTAGTTCATTTGCAATATTATTATAAACACTCAAGTCTATTAATGAAGTTATTAATCCGAGCGGGGATTTCATGGTTTTTACTATTGTTGTATGAGGATTTGTTTATATTATAAGGTTTTTCATGGGATAAATTAATTTGTTGATAATTACAAGGCCCAAATACCCTTCCATCAAAAAGTTTTAGATTTTTACATAATCTTTACATACTTTTACATACTTTTCTATTGGGCACTTTTCATTTTGACGTCAATTTTAGCTGCAAACAGCAATACTTCAGTTTTTTATCCCTTTTTCGCCCTTTTTCACCCCTAAAAAGTTTATGATCATAATTGAAATAGTAAATGTATTTTTTTTCATGTGTTATAAGCCCCTTTACCACCTCCAACTGTTACATTCCAGGTATCAGAATTTCCGTCTAAAAGTACAGCACGCCTGGACTATGTAAGTACTTGCTGATAATGAACTGGAGTTGTATAAAGTGAGAAACTTTAGGTTTCTGTGCTGTCTAGAAGGGCGGCTTCAGCTTCTTCGTGGAGAGATGAAAGTTTCTTTATTGGTTCTGGCTGCTCGGGATGTAATAGTATTCTAACAGCTCAGAAGTGGTTTGAGGGACTGTCTTCACATAGGCGGTAACTGTATTCCAACTTAGCGATAACTTGGCAATAACTTGGCTTCAACTTAGAGGTAACTTGACGATAACTCGACTCCAACTTAGAGGTAATTCGACTCCAACTTAGAGATAACTTGACTCCAACTTAGATGGTTGTATCTTTCAACAACCAAAAGGGGAAATTTCACAAGATGAGTACTTGAGGGTTTGTTCAAACTCTTCAGACGAGAGTATCAGTTGAAAAAGATATAAAATTGCCTGGCGATTCATTAAAGCTCAAGGCGGAAATTGTGTTTTGTGTCATTTGTCAGAAGAAATGCGTTCGTTATTCAATTGCAAGCGAGGGACGCGTTCTTTGATTGGCCTCGTCCAAACAGATAAATAGTTAGCGGCTATAAGGGGTGTCTCGTGTACGCATGAAGTAATGGGATTACAACTAGTATTACATTGTACTATGCTTTTTCTACGCCCATCATCTATTTTCTTCTATGAAATAAAGGAAATAGCAAGAGAGAGATATCTTTATTGGTTACCCAAAAGGCTATAGCTTTCTGTTATTTAAATTTTATTATAATAATTATTAATAAAAATAGAACAATTATTGTAAGTTGTTGGCCCTTATGCCTTAACGGTGATGAACGGTCATCTATAATTGTAAAGTCAGAAGATGACGATTGATAATTATTATTGGTAATCGCTTCCGATAATCGTGAAGCGTTGTCTTTTAAATTTTTATGTGGCTGATTCACATAGCCTTTTGCCACTGTAGAAGATTGCCAACCACCTAGTCGCTTTAATGATAGCATATCACCTCCTGCATGAACTAATATAGTGGCTGCCGATCTCCTAAAACAGTGGCCAGTATATTGCTTTGGTTCCGGCAGCTGAAGATATTCAGCAATTTTACGTGGTGTACTACCGATTTTGTTTATCCCCACATCCTGTTTTGTACATTTTCCATTTCTGTAATTAACAAATAAAGAAGTTCCACTCCAGGAGGACGCAAACTCATATACTTTTGACATATGATATAAAACGTATCTGGTACTACAAAAATGAACGTCTCGTTTTAGATTTAGAATCTGGAATATTAATTGCAGAAGAATTTTCTGTATCCTAAATGTCTTCCAGTTTTATATTTCTAAGTTCTTGTTTACGGCAAGCCCCGCTTAATACAATAACCTAAAAACCCATTATTATGTGATGATAATTACAGAATATTTTAATTCTTTACCTTTGACAACAAATGCTTATCATCTGGAACATATTTCAGATACGTATCAATTTGTTCTGTAGACAGAATTTTCGAATTTTTACTTTTAAATTCATCCGGATCGCCGTTTCAGTAGGGTGATTAGTTTTGGATAATTTGATATGTTAATGTTATTATTAATTAAATTGATTGTACTAACCCTTACTTTTTTGAAGTCCATCTTATGAAGAATAATAAAAAACTCTTCGTTTTAGGTTAAAAAAGCAATTTTTTAAATAAATAAGAGTTTTTTATTATTCTTAATAGATATTATTAATGTTTAGTGTAGTTCTCAGCATCAAATAAATGGCCCATAGTAAATATGGTTTCATAGTTTTTGATAATTCTTCAAAGTACACAAGGAAAACATTCTCCGAAAACGATTTTACTTCGTGCTTGTGTCGCCAATCCATAAGTTTTTGATAGGTAATTTCGTATCTTTCTTTGGATTTTCGCGATAAAAAATTTTGTGTGGCAGCTTGAGCTTTTTCTAATATCTCCGGCGCAGTGTTCATAATGTCATCAGTTTCACTACTAGAAGACATCTTTGTAGGTGAAGTTGAGAAAATGTTGCCGTCATTTAGGGGCATTACTCTTTTAATTTAAATGGAATATCTCCATCTTTTTAACGTTTCTCTATTTACTAAAAGTATGTAAATAGACCAAATAAAGTATTACGTAGATAAAAATTGTATTGCAATTTGATTAAACAAGGATATTTAAGTTTTCTTATCTAAACGCACGTGTATGTTATGACACCTTATTACGCGCATGTTATTGTTAAATGTCACTTACAAGCAATGTCGACAGTGCGATTTTTGGCGTTTACAGACATGGGTATAGAAATAAGTTTTAAAATAATTTCGGGAATAGTGCTAGAATGTTACCGAGTCCTGACTAAGGTAAGTGTGCACAATAAAAACACAGTTAGCTGGCCAAAGGTACACACTAGCTCCGAAGGTAACCATATTGTTGACTCTGTCCACAAAAGCTGTTCCATCCATGATCTTTGGATTCAAACTCTCCATAGAGCTAACAAAGTAAACTATAAATTATTAAATAAATAAATAAAATTAACAAATTAAAATAAAAAGTTTGGATTTACCTGATTACACAATGCTTGTTAAATAAAATATCAAGAAGGAATATTAAAAAAATAAAACAATCTAAACATCAAACAAAAAAGTAAGAAAAATACTGTTCTTGTTAATTTAAACAAATAATAATTTTCCTTCTTTCTGTGAACTGTAAAAGAAAACTCCCAACTGGAAATTTATCTCTTTAAACTGAAAACAAACCGATTTGTGAAATCTTTTGTGCGAAATTAGTCATCGATAAGGTTTATTCGCGGTATTAAAAAGCTTCAATCTCCTGGTAAGAGATTTCTCCGATTGAAATCCTTCCACGACGCTGATTGAGCTTGCGAGCTTTAAATAAAAGCTTTGAGTTAAAACTCTCGTTTTACCAGTAATCCCGCTCTGATCAAAAGATAAGAGAGAACGCGATTAAACCTTTAACGACAGCAATATTTTTTGTCTAGGGGTTCTTTATTGAGAAACAACGTTAGGCAGAAGTAAGATTAATTATTTGAACAAGCAAGTGTCCTTCTTCAATATATAAATCAGATTGATGTTTTATATTAGACAGTAAAAAAATGAAATTAGTCTATTTTTAAATTTTTGATTGTACATAATAGGGTACTTGACACTCACTATAAAAAGCAATTTAAACATAATTTGTTAATAGTTATGTGAATTTTAGACTGTTATCAAATATAATTATAATTTTGGAGTCAATAATAATAAAAATATTATATTTTAAAATGTAAGTACAATTCAAACAAAAAAATATGGCGCCAAGAGATGACTCATATGGTGGATACCAAAATAAAATTTAATTTTAATTCAAAATATGAGAAATAATAATCATTTTATTCTTTCCTGAAGTGAAATTATTTTTTATTTTAATTTATTTTAAGATTTTTTGGGTATTTGCATTTTGAAACATAACTAAATTTTTGGTGACATGTTGTTGGTATGACATGACTGTCACTGTGACGCTTATGTTTTCGTGACATACTAAAAACATGTGCATTTCTTAATTTTTATTGGCGTCAATTCGCTGATTAAAATTCTTGTTCGTCAATATTGACAATAATTAAATTTGAATACATGTCAACTGTCAATACCAATACATAAAGGTTAAGCGTTGCCAACGTTCAAATACAAATTTACCTAATCTTTACTGATCTTTACACGGAATGAGTCATCATCAGTTTTACTTTTGCCTATTAGATGACGCTGTAAAATCTTTAAAATTAAATAATTCAAATTTGGATCATATTTAAGACCGTAAAACTTCTTCTTTCCACCTTTACTTTCTATATTTACACTAAAAAAAGTGTTCAGGACCCCATTAAATAGAAAAGTGGAATTTTAAGACACTATTGTTAATTTTTAAATCAAATTCTAAATAAACAATCCATAAGCTTTTAAAGATTTAAAAAAAAAAACAAGGTTTGTTGTGCTTTTAGAGATACCTATTGGTTGTGGAAGTTTGGGTTTTAAAAGAGCGTTATTCGTTATGTTTTTGGGTCATCTAAGTTTTATAAACAATATTTTTTGATCGTGCTGACTATATTCAATCGATAGATTTGGAAACATTTTATTGATATACTGCCGTACATTAATTTGGTTTCTTTTTCTGGGATTTGGTTTGTATGTTGCATGCTGTTCATCATTTATAAGGTCATCCAATGTTATTATAATATTATTCTATCCAATGCGAATTTTCCCAAGCTCAATAGCAGCAAGTTTGACAGTTTTGACAGCATGACCATGAAGTGTAAAGGTGCACTTATCAGAAAACAAGACATGTTCTAATTGCATCACGTTCACAGAAAAAAAATATTGAACATATTATTAATAACTGCAGTTTTTGAAAAATTATTCATTATGTCAATGAATTTATTCTAAATATAAGGAAATCCGTTTCCATTTTTGATTGAAAAACTTGATGTTTTATATTAAGGAATATTCCTGCCTACAGTAAAAACCAAAAATTATTGGGACAATAACTTTTACATATATTTAATAAATTTATTTTTATATGGAAAGTAAGGTTTTTTAAACTTCAAAGAATAACCTTTAAAATGTTCTGCTTTATATTAATGAGAAAAACTATACCTTTATAATCTGTTCATTATTTAAGAATTGACAAGTTTATTGTTTTAATAAAATATATTCATTGAATAAAAGAAATCCGTTCTTAATTAGACTTAATGGTTTCAAAAACTGAAATTGTACTAACCGACATTTATATATTAAAGATATTAAGAACGGTAAACAACTAAAAGGTTGAATTAAACTTTCACTATTTATTCGCAAAATATGAAATGCAATGACGGCCGTTTCGCTATAGAATTAGCATCGTTAGATTGACATATTGAAGTTACATTTTGTTTGTTTGTAGCTAGGTACCTGATGTTTAGGTAGTATTAAGGCTAGACCAAGTATGGAAGTAATAAGACATAACAATATTAAAGCCTGGATGTTATTAGCCCTAAGGGATTATCCTGGATGTATTTCCCTCTAAGATCAGTATAACTGTGCAATGATATAGAAAAACCAGGAAAAAACTATATCATGCTGATCTTTACAATAATTTAATATATTTATATTTTACGTCTTATTTATGTATAATATAGTGGAATTATTCAACATAATAGGTTGAATTGCAGATGTGTATGGGAAAACTTTCGTCTTAGAAACGTTCAAACACCATGATTTGATGATGGTTAAGTCATGTGAAACGATTCTATGCAGTTCGGTGATATCCGGGTGACTCCAAGAAAAACTAGTGTCGTCTGCAAATAAACAAATTTTACCGCCGATGCTTAAGTTAGCAATATCATTGATAAATACCTAAAAATAATATAGGACCCGATACCGAACCTTGTGGAACCCCATATTCTATTTGCTTGCATGAAGACCTTAATTCATCAACTCTACAAGCTGCAGTCTCTCACTAAGAAAAGACTCGAACTACCTGATCGAGCTGCCTCTAAATCCATAGTACTGCAATTTTTTAAGTAGTAGTATGATCCACGCAATCGAAAGCTTTTGAGAAATCACAAAATATTGTAGCTGTAGAGTGTTGATTGTTTAAGCTGGAGTAGACATTATTAAAAAGAGAATATTGTATTTTACCACAAATGAAAGAAGCCTTTTTTTACCAACCTTTCAGTGATCTTGGATAACGTAGGAAGAAGCGCGATTGGGCGATAGTTAGAAACTTGATTTTTATCACCATCTTTATGCAAAGGAATGATTATGGCTGTCTTAAGGCAAGTAGGAAAAATACCAATTTGGAACGACTTATTAATCAAATTTGTTAGAAGAACTAATACACAGTCCGGCAGATTTGCGAACATTTTTAAGGTAAGCCCATCTACCCCAGATGAGGATTTGTCTTCTGTTACTACAGGCGAAAAAAAAACTGTTTAGGTTCTCATTATCATTCGGTAAATAGGAAAGTAGATCAAGATTGGAAGTTATAGAATTAGTTAAGTTTTTGGCAACATTTATAAAGTAATTATTTAGGCTCCCAGGTGAAGTAGGAATAGTGCTGGGCGAGGAAACTTTATTTCTTAAATCATTAACTATGGACCATGTTTCCTTAGTAATATTTTTGGATCCACTTAGTCTCCTATTATAGCTTTTATAGTCTTATGATAAACTTTTTTATACATTTTCACGTATTCATGAAGAAATATACTGTCAGTAAATTTTTTTATGTAAGAGAGATAACGCATATTTTTTGAGGATGTACGAGCCCTTGGTAGTCCAGGGCTTATGCAGTTTGTTTTTGATAGGCCTAAGAGGAAATTATTTGACAGCTAAATTGGACATTGTTTTAATAAAAGCCAAGCTTTTAGTTGTTAAGCCAAGCTACTTGGCTTGGTGAAACACTGCTGTAAATGTCCTTAGAAATATTTTTATAGAAGAATGGGAAAGTGTAGATTCGGTGTATATAAGCAATTTGATAAGAAGCCTCATACGTAGAATGAGAAACGTTCTTAGAGCTTCATATTTAGAGTACATATTTTTTGTCGTACAATCTACTAGAGTAGCAGCACAAAATACAGTAAATGATGAGTAGAATGTAGTTATAATGGTAGACGTCACGGAAAAGAATAATTAATAAAATTATACAGCTTGCGTAAGAACATTTGTCATGTGAATTGTTTCTTTAATTAACAAATGTATGAAAATAAAACCATTGAAATTCTAATTTTTCAAAGACCGGGCGTGGATACCTAGTACAATTTATCCTTTGAAACGGACAAAGGACTCGGCCAAGTAATTTCCAACAAAAATGGGTTGTATTTTGCATAAAACCGCCATAATTCCACAAAATTTCCTGAAATTTTCAGGCCGGGTGTGCTGAAAGTCAAGACCAATTAACTGAAATATTCCTTTATGCTAATCGGTTGAAACATAATAGCCTTAAAACTTTATATTCTGCAGCATAATGAAAAGTCCTTAACATTTTACTCTTCCAAAAATATTTATTCTAGTCCGCAAATTTGTGGCAACCAAAAATAATGTTTGTTCTCGCTTCTCTTTTCTCCTGCAGAGGGAGTAGCGAGCATTTTTTTTCGAGTTTTCGGCCAATGAAAAGTTTTCCGACACGCCCAGTTTAGAGCCGGTGCGTTTTACCTCTGTCTCTTTTGCAGTATTTTTTAAACGTTTCGCTTAGGACACTGTAAAAAATGATTCAGCCTTTTTACCCAAAACTACGTGAAAATAATTTGTAAAAGCTTGAAATAGAAAAATCGCTTCTATTTTGTTAAGCAGAATAAATGGATCACACCAGTTTTTTGAAAAACCTCTTTTTCGAGGTTAACTCTTTTTTTGTTAAAACAAACTTAAGAACAAATAGAAAATTAACGTTCGCTTTTGACAGTGTTGCTCGGATAATTAGTCTGGTTTTACCATCATGCATTGTTTATTGAAAATTTGACACATTTCTACTTTGTAGTCATAAAATCATAAATATCATAGCGAAAATTATTGACATTATCATGGACTCCTAAATGTCCAAGTAGTATCATTCTGCTTTCTCTGTGGATGTAGTAATTAATTATAGATTATATTTATGGATTCAAACTCTGCTTACTTATACAGGGCGTCTCAGAAATGACAGTTCAAAACTTGGAAGTGAGTAGGTATGTCAGTATTTAATGTAACATTTTTTTCTATGGATACATTTCTTTTTTCAAGAACTCTCACGAGTCACGATTTTTTGTTGAAAAGCATGTTCATCAAACTGTTGGGAGTTATGGTTTGGGGTGCTATAGCTTATGGTTCGAGATCACCTTTAATCTTCACCAGAGGTACCATGAACGCGCAGCGTTATATCTAAGAAGTTTTAGAACCCCATCTTTTACCCTATCTTGACACCCTGGCAAATCCAACTTTCCAACAAGATAATGCCCGACCACATGTAGCAAGAGTCACAATAGAGGTCTTTCAACATAATGATGTCACATTGTTGAACACGTGTGGGATATGATGGGTAGGAGATTGCTAAATTTGCAACGCCCTCCTCAGACTCTAGAAGAACTTTGAGAGGAGTTGGTGGTTGCCTGGAATGAGATACCACAAGAGGACATTGACCACCTGATCAGAAGATTATCCGCTTTCTGCACCATTCGGAGAAAAGGTACGTTGGAGAGCAAAGATAATGGTATCATCAGCGTATAGCTCAATGTGTGGGTAAGAGGCTGGGTAGTTTTTAGATGTCGCGTGCGTAGATTAGGTATAGCAAAGGTAATAAGATTGATCCCTGAGTCACCCCAGATTGCGGCGAGAATTGTTGTGACAGATTTTGGTCGATTTTAATACTGATTGTTTGCTTTGTTAGGTATGAGTAAATTGATTTGACGATTTGGAGTGAAAGGCGGATGCTCATGAGCTTCCTGATCAGTCTGGTGTGCCAGACTTGGTCAAAAAAAAGCCTTCTGAACATCCAAGTAAATAACTGTAAAACAGCGTTTGTAGTTAAGTGCATTTTCCTACGACCACCATCCAAAACACTATTTTGCACATTGGTTACAGTACGCAAAATCAGCAATTTCTCATAGCCACAAAATAAATACCTGCAGCAAGTTGTCAATCTCGTTATCTAGTAGAGTCGATGAATCATTACAGAAATTTGATTCTGTTCCTGTTCCCTCAACATCAGCTACGAATGACTTATTAACAATAACCGAAAACTTGTCGGAAACACCAACACCAGGGATAAAGATCCAGAACTGTTCCCATTTTACAGTTCATTATAATTTTAAGTGAAAAATCCCATGCAAGGAAAGTTAAATTTAAAATACGTTTCTTAAAACGTAAATTTGTTACCTACTGTAATATTTAATAAATCTTTAAATACGATCTTTAGTAATTTATTTAAATGAAATGCAGAAATTTTCACCGCCAAAAGCTATGCCATGTTAGAAAAAGTTCTCATAAAAAAGTATCGTGTGCAACACGATCGTTTGTTTGTTTTCTCGATGGTGGTCGTTTTGGATGGTGGTCGTAGGAAAAGTACAGTGTGCAACACGTGCGCAAATGCTAATTTCTCACTTGTTACTTGTTACACAATATACTATTGTGACTGTTGCATGGAAATTTACAAACGGGTCAGTAGTTGTGTGTTCAAGACTAAAACCTGATTGGTTAGATGGGATGATGTTTTGTCACAACGGAAGTTGCAGATAATGTCCTTCAGCAGGCACTCAAGAACCTTACTCAGAACGCTGATGAGTGATATTGGACGGTATGGGCTTTGTGTAATATTTCCCGGGATTTGGAATCATAACAGCATTGGCTTTTTTCCTACATTTTGGAAAAGTAACTTAGGGAAAGTTTTTGATAGATCTAGGCCTGGGACTGTGTTTTTTCCTGTGCGGCATGCGATCTTAATAGAGTCAATAGTGAATGCTGATAGACTTCCCAGGGATGAAGGTCTGTCCCAGAGGCAAAATCTTGAAGGAAATGTGTATTTTTGAAAGATTTAAAAACTTCTTGTAGATTCTCCCGAAAGATTTCTGATTTTCTCTCAGCTGTGTGGTAGTTTTGACCTTTGATGGATAGTTGGGATTCGGTTTTCTTGGGTAGCCCTACTACAGCTTAAAGTTTCGCAAAAAACAAGCTTCTCTCTATAGTCCAGGAGAGTCATGGCGGTTTGGAGCTCTTGTGTCTGCCTGTCAATATCTTTTGTTGATTGGCAGGTCGGAGAATCAGGTAAGTTGGTCAGAGGGTGTATCGTATCTTGGATAGTGGAAAAACTTTCGTATAGCCATTATCATACCAAAGAATATATAAAAATTCAATACTGTTATTCTAGATATTTTATTAATATTGTATTGATTTTAGTGTTTCTAGATTTGTATGTTAGGCCTGACATGTCCTTTTATTTATAATATTTACATTTTATATAGAATAAAAATGACGTAAACAACAAATATTGATCTGGTTAGCAACAGGTGATTGGTACACACCCCTATAAAAATTATTTCATTCAAAAACATTTGAAAAAATAAAAAAAAAATTGTATTAATATGGCATAAATTACAAATGAAAATTATTTGTTTATTTCGTATAAATAATATATATGCGTTGTAAAATCAATGAAATACTTTCATTTTCCGTCACATTTGGAATTAATAATGTACATATTTTTTATCAGTTTATATAAACCGATTCGATGAATGAATTTTCTTTTTTTTTCAATGTTTTTTTATTTTATTCAGCGACACACTTTCACTCCCGAAAATTTAATTAAAAATAAAAAAAAAGATCGTTTTATTTATGTCCGCTGTGACGCTATAAATGTAGGTTGTTTTTATTATAAATTCGGATATGTTTTTTTTTGTACTGATGGCAGTGGTTGTTGTTGCTGTTTTTTTTTATCGATTTATCGTGAAGCTTTTCATCCTGCCTGGACTTTTATACCGTCGGACGCGTGTGTTTTCATTTTTCCGACGGCTTTCATTATTTTATTAGGCATGTGATCAGCATTCTATGCACATGCCAACATTCTCTAAAGCTATTTGTCATTTTTATCTTCCGGTAAGTTCACATTATGAATTTCGGATAGTGGTTGCATATTTCCATCTTTTCCTTTTTATTTTAAATATCGATCCCAACCGCGTAAACAAAATCATCTCTTGGGAGCACATCACTCCGAAAAAATGTCATTTGTCATCCCGAACCTGTCCAAAAACAAAATAAAATAAAAAAATTGTAATGTTATCTATACCAGAAATTAGAAGTAGACAAGTGATTTATTGAAACAATAATCATCTCCAGGTATTACCAAAAACTATTTGAAACATCAAAAAAAATTCATACCCCATCCCATTTTTAAAGAAGTTTAGATAAAAAGGTTTAGTTGGAGGTAAAAAAGTAGCTAGGCAAATTGTTAGATATTTTTTGTTTTAAATTTAACTAAAATATGTTTGTTAATGCAATTTTTTTTCATCATATGAGGCAATTATCATATGCTATTATTTCGTCATTCATTTTGCTGATGTCTTTATTCCATTCTTTTCTTCGTTTATGTTCTCGAGCCCGCATGTTCTTCAAATATTTTCGCTTATTTCCCTAGCTATTGTTTTCCCACTCATTATTCGTAGTATTCTCATTACTGTTGTTTCTAATATACTAAGTAACATAAAAATCCGAACACCTTGTTTAAATGATTTTATTTTCATAAAATTTACTTACTGAAGCATAATAAGTCAATGATAAAAATTTCAAAATGATTTCATTGCTTTAAAGCCCTTGTACATTTAATAATGTGTGAATGCACCCCGATGTGTTACGCATTCTCCAACGCGCCTAGGCTTGCTTCTGATCAGGTGGTCAATGTCCTCCTGTGGTATCTCATTCCAGGCAACCACCAACTCCTCTCGAAATTCTTCTATAGTCTGAGGAGGACGTTGCAAATTGAGCAATCTCCTATCCATCATATCCCACACGTGCTCAATTGGGGATAAGAAGGGAAATCTTGGTGGCCAAGGTAACAATGTGATATCATTATGTTGAAATAAGTCTATTGTGGCTCTTGCGACATGTGGTCAAGCATTAGCTTGTTGGAAAGTTGGATTTGCCAGGGTGTCAAGATAGGGTAAAAGATGGGGTTCTAAAACTTCTTAGGTATAACGCTGCGCGTTCATGTTACCTCTGATGAAGATTAAAGGGGATCTCGAACCATAAGCTTTAGTACCCCAAACCATAACTCGAACAGTTTGATGAACATGCCTTTCAACAAAAAACCGTATATTTCTCTTTTCACCACGTCGTCTTCTAACCCTCACTCGACCATCGTGCATGCCTAAAAAAAGTCGAGACGCGTCACTAAAGACAGTACTGTCCATTCCTGATCCCAGAGTGACCGTTCTCTGCACTACTCAAGGCGATTACGTCGGTATCTTGGAGTTAAAGGAAGGATCCAATGTAGTCTGTATGAAAACGATCCACAGTCTGTTGTTCTATGGAGGCATCCAGAGCCCCTTGCCTTTGCCTTCCCAAAGCTATGCCTGACAACACCTAACCACGGTGTCTACACTTCTTTGCACTCTAACTACAATTTCCCGAAAAGAAAATCCAGCTTCCCGAAGTTCCACTATACGACCCCTATCAAACTCACTAAGTTGACGAAATCGTACAGGTCTCCGTAAAGAATGTCAAGAAACAAAATCCACAAAATTTGGATCTTTACTACGGCTACAATATTCATTTTTGGATTGGTAGTGGATTTCAAAAAAAGCAGTATAAAAATCGGAATTTTATGTCAGTATATTTGTTTAGTCCTTGAAGTTTCGCGCCCTGTTTCCGCTGTATATGACATTATTGGTTGGATTGCTGTTTTATATATCCTAGACTTCCATCCTAATGTGTCTATTTCTGCTATTTCGAGATTGAATGAGAGTTTTTTTACTCTTCCAAAACATTGAATACTGGAGGAAATTGGATATGCACGAAAAAAGATCTCAAATACTATAGGCTCCAAGAAAATTTAATATTTAAAAATATATGTGACATTGACGAGGAGGATTTAAATAACGATTTAAAACTATTACCAATATTTTTGTCCATGCATGGACAAGTACTATTTCGCTGCCGTTCTTGTGGCATTTATGGCTTGTTCCCATACCTCATTATCAATGTCGCCATAGCTAGAGATTTCGATACTCAAGTACCTACTTAAACTTCATTTTCTGTTGTATGATTTGGTCATTTACAATTTTGCCTCTTACTGATGTTTTAGATGTAGTCATGCATTTAGTTTTATTAGCGAATATCGTCATGTTAAGTGTTTTGGCTATGGCGTTGAAATGTTGTACGCGTCTTTGCAGATAATCTTCATTTTCAGCTATGAGGACCGCATCATCTGCATACCATTTAGTTTCTAGGGTAATTTCTTGGAATGCTAGGACAGTGTTACATCTCAATTGTTCTAGAGTCTCTGGAATAGGATTATAACACTTATCTTTGATGAAAGACCATATAAAAAAGTCTGGAATCGTCTGGTGAGTGAGCAGGCCACTAAATCGGTCTAGCTTTCCCAATTCACCTATCTCCAAATATTTCTGTTAAAGAATTTCTAGCTACAAGTGAAGAGTGTGGTGGTGCACCGTGCTGCTGAAAGTAAACTGAATTTATGATGCCATCTTGTTCCAGTTGTGGATATAGGTAATTCTGTTTAGACATTATCAGTAATTGTAGTTTCTTGAAAGAAGAACGTTTCATATATTTTTTCTTTAGAAACGCCACACCAAACGTTCAACTTTGGTGAATCTCTTTCGTATTCCTCAATTACCCTTGGATTTTCAGACCCCTATATGCGACAATTATGTTTATTACATCTCCCGTTTAAATGAAATCCAGCCTCATCTGACATTATAAGTAAAACATCTGGAACTTCTCTAAATAAATCTAGTAATGTCTCAGAAAAAACAATTCTGGTGTGAAAATCCCTTTCATATATTTTTTGGTGTATCTGTATTTTATGAGTTAACTTCAATATCTTTATATATACATCTGTGAACTTCGGATTTTGAAATTCCAGTTGTGGATGATACTTTGCGAAGAGATATTCGATTATTATGTTCTTGTAATGTTTCCTGAATACGTAAGAGTCTATTTAAAAAAATATCACCATTACGTGTTTGATATTTCTTCCTTTCCTTAGATCCATTTTGTAGAAATGCGTTGTACCATTTTTAATGCTGTTTTTTGAAGGTAGATGTTTTCTAAATACCTGACGAAATCTTCTTTTGGTAGTAACAACTGATTCATACTTAGCATACAATAACACAGTTTTTGATTTTTCTCGTGAACTAAATTGCACCATTATTGAAAATAATAAATCACAATGAATGACTTTGACAGTACGTTGTGACAGTTTGTTGAAATTATAAAAATCCCAAAGCCTACTTTTACATTGAAACCCGTAGATGCCTGCATAACAGCCTATCCTAAAAAATCAAATAACTCACTTATTTTTTATCTAAACCTTAACAAATTATACATTTTCTCAAAGAGAAAGAGTTCGTCTTTCAGATAGAATAAAAATATATAGAGTGTTCCATTAAAAAAATCGACTATATTTGCATTTAAGAAACACCTTTTTCTTAAAACACCCCGTATAAGATTTTACTCATTAAACATGTATACAGGAAAAAATTTTATATAAAAAAATGTTCCTCGAAAACCGCACCTCTCTAAAATGGGTCAGAAACTTTTGGGACACCCGGTATTTTAGTTTAATTCAAAAGCATCGTTAACTTCTGTATACCGTTCTAGGTAGAGGTCAATATGGGACAACCTGTTTAATAACAATAAAACACTAATAATAATAAATACATTTAAAGTTAATTATAATTAAAATTGTACCTTTTAGTAACTACAACTAACAAATTTAAATTATTGCCATAGTTTTTGTTATGCAAACACTTTAAAGTAAATTTTAACATCTATCTAACTTTTATAATATTTAAATGTTTATTTTTTTGAACAACTTTACAACTGATTATTTCTAACGTTGCTTTAAAATGAATATTTTATTAGAAAGTTGGAAACGCTCCTCCTATCTAGTTATAAAATTTTCCCAAAAACCATTAAACTTTTCACGATCCAGCCAAGCGCATTATACAACCAGATAGACATCTCAAAGGAGCTATACCTTAGGTACACAACGTAAGCAAAGTTTTTAATGAATTTTCGCGATAGGACGTGCTTAGTTGGAGTTTGTTGGCAGCTCCCGAACCCCGAGGTCATCCATCAAGGCCCCCTCCGAAAAACTCACACTCTCAAAGACCGTCCAGGGTTGTTGCCACCCCCAAACGCAAGGGGAGAATCTGCCTCCCGCCATCCCACTTCTCATCCTTCTGCCGTGTTTCAGGAGATGGAGATACAGGGGAAGCAGCGAATGTGAGACAAGCGGAATACATTAAAAAGTTCTCTGCCAAGTATGGAACAGTGATTAATAATGTATGGAGAATACCTATTCATTATATTGGAATAGGGTCAATATATTAATGCTACCAGGACCATTTTAGATGTGCGATGCAATCGATCGACCCCAAAAATTCTATTTTTTTATGTTAATATATTCACAAAAAAATCTGTGACAATTATTGTCACACATGCAATATTAATAACAATCATTAGAAATTGACTTTAGAATTTATAAAATTCAGGTAAATAATTCAGATAATAGTAATAATAAGCTTTATTGGCAAAATAATTATTTAAAGTTTGTGGACAAAGCTGTTTAAAGAAAAAAAAGCAAATCACATAGAACAAGATAACAAAACATATTAAAACAGTAATACAAACAACAAAATAAATAAATATCATAAATTAACCTTCCAGTGCGTTAGATGGTCCCAAATGTAATGTAAAAAAGTCGTCAACTGCATACAAAGCTCTCTCTACCAAGTATAATTTTAAAGCGCTACGAAATGCGGTTATTGATGAAATGGACTTTATTTTCAAGGGTAGATTGTTGTGCATTTTCTTAGCGTTATAAAAATTAGAGTTTTGATTAGTTCCGTGCGTCAATGTGTAAATCCCATTTTAGAGAGCTGTCAACGACAAGTCCCAAAAAGATCACAGAGTCAGCGACCTCTATAGTGGAATTATTCAACATAATAGGTTGAATAATAGATTAGAAAGAAGTTTAGGTTGAATTGTAGAAACGTTCAAACGCATATGGTTAGAATCATACCATGATTTGATGATGGTTAAGTCATGAGTAACGATTCTATGAAGTTCGGGTGACTCCAAGAAAAGCTAGTGTCGTCTGCGCATAGACAAATTTTACCAACGATGCTTAAATTAGCAATATCATTGATAAATAGCAAAAACAATATAGGACCCAGGATTGTAGCTGTAGAGTGTTGATTGTTTAAGCTGGAGTAGACATTATTAAAAAGAGAAAACATTGCATCATTTGTGCATTTACCACTTAAGAATCCAAATTGATTTTTAGATAGAATATTGCATTTAACCACAATGGAATGATTATGGCTGTCTTAAGGCAAGTAGGAAAAGTAGGATTGAGTCCTAAAGCTTTGGTTTTTTTTTAAATACATTTCATAACTTCAATTGATTAAAAATATTATTTAAATAATTAAAATCTAATAACTATTTAATAAAACTATCAATACTTAATTCAAGAACATAATTTTTTAATTGATGACAACAGCTCTGTTTCGATAATCAATATCGTCAAAATGACTTTGACTAAAAAACTATCTTTATGAATAAAATAGTGGCAGTGGAAATACGATAAGTGAAACCTTGGTTAATTTTAATCATTAATCATATTTAAAACGTTATTATAACTTGATAAAACAGTAGAGTGATTTACCATCTTGTTTTCGAGAAAATAAACCTTGGTCAGACCCATAAATACAGCATTGCGATTGAGACATATCAGTATGTAAAGATATGTCTCAATAAAGTAAAGATAAATATTATACACAATATTCACACAAAATTGTTTCAAAATTAAAACATTTTAAACTTTAAATTTGGTCGTCATAAAAATTATCGCATAATTTTAAAAATTGAATTATGGTGTAAAATAAAACATCACACTTTTCAGAATATTTTAATATGAGTGTATGGTATCCTTTAGATGTATACAAGCCCAAAATATTAACAGTTTAAATCGCCTTTTTGTCGAAAAACAAAAAATAGATAAATTTGGATAAATCCTATTTGTATTATTTACATTTTAAAATTTCTTGTGTGCAGTACGTTTGTTTAATTTATTATTTGGAAGTGTCTAGAAACATTTTGAGTAAAAATGAGTAATTTAACCAGAATAACAATGGAATACTTTCAAGAGGTAGGTATCCAAGTTTTAGATTGGCTAGCAGTTAGTCCAGACCTAAATCCAATTGAACATGTTTGGGACTACCTGGACTGGCGCATAAGAACTCGTAATATCGCTCCAGACAACCTTGATGAGCTGGGAAATGTTTTAATAGAAGAATGGAAAAATTTGGATTTGGATTATACAGTGTGTCCACTTAAGTTCGCACCATATGGGAAACTTTCTTATTATTAGTTTTACGAAAAAAAGTTATTCTTCATAAAAAGTTCTGCATGGTGTAAAAACTAAAATACAACCATCTGATATTAAAATTTTTCAGTCGTATACGAGGTATGGTCAAAAATATGAATTTTACCAAGAGCAATTGCTATTGTATGTCTACCCTACAACAGTAATAAATGCATAAGTACATTTTTAATCAAGTTGCCATGATATTTACATATCTGACATTAAACGTAAAATACATTTGACAGTTACAATAAATTCTAATCAAAGATGCCGGTGGTATTGAATTTAGAAGAAAAAATAGAAATGGTGCTAATTGTGGGTGACAATTATAAAACGTATCGGGAAGCAGCTGAAATATTTAATAACAGACATCAAGGAAGAAATATACAACATACAACAGTTATGACACTTATGGTAAAATTCAAAGTATACGGAGATGTTAAAAATAAATTCAGCAACAAACGTGAAAAACGCGTTGCAAATGAGGCGACGAAATTAGATGTAATGTTATCTACAGTGCAAGATCCTTAATGTTCTCTACGAAAGAGTGCATTGTTGTTAGGAAAATCGGTTTAAACCATATAAGCCTAAATTTATTCACACATTGAAACCTAGAGACTACGATAAGAGAATAGAATTTCTCTTATCTTTTGTTTTCTTATTCAAGAAAAAATTGAAGACGATCCTTTTTTTGTTAGAAAAATAATGTTTTCAGAAGAAGCTACATTTAATTCAAATGGAAGGGTGAGTTCTCAAAATTGTCGATGGTGGAGTGACAACAATCCTAACTTCATAATTAGGACTCGTGATCAATATTCATTTAAAACAAATGTTTGGTGTGGCATTTACAAAGATAAAATAATTGGGCCATTTTTTTTTGACAATCCATGACCTCTCAGAATTATCTAAATTTCTTACAAACTCACGTGTTTGATTTTATTAAAGACCTATCACTACATGAACGGCAACAAATATGGTACCAGCAGGACGGCGCTACATGTCATAGTACATTGGAAGTAAGGCAGTATCTGGATCATTTGTTTAACGGAAGAGTAATCCACAGATATTCAGAGACTTTTTGGCCTGCTAGGTCGCCAGATTTAACCCCGTTAGATTATTTCTTTTGGGGTTACTTGAAAGAGAATGTATACAAACAAGGGCCGTTTACAAACGTCCAACATTTGGAAAGGGTTATTACGGAAACCATTCAGACTATAACTCCCAACATGATTAGAAATGTGTTAAGAGAATTTTGTCGTAGAAGGTGGGTACGTTGAGGCAATGGCGGTTTGATCGAAGAAAATCTATTACTTAATATTTTTTGCAACTTACATTGTAAAATAAATAACGTTGTTATGTGTCGTAAAACATCAACAAAATGCTGCAACAGTCAAGTTGGGAAACTAAAAGGTTATCAAATTTTTGATAACAAATGAGTTAAATGTTTGTTAGATATATTTTACAATTTTAAATAAATTTTCTTGATAACAATTTTCGATATAAAAAATTTAGGTACTTTGCTCTTGGTAAAATTCATACTTTTGAACATACCTCGTATACGACTGAAAAATTTTAATATCTGATGGTTGTATTTTAGTTTTTACTAGAATGTTAAAGTCATCGTTTAACTTTTTATTTTGTTACTTTGTATTATTTGATTTTTCTAGAATAATTGTTTTTTTCATTATTTATGCCCATTGTCATGCTAATTCTAGCGAAACGGGTGTCAAAAGTATTTTTTAAATAAACAGTGGAACTTTTGTTTAAAGACAGAGTTTTTTATTATTCCTCTTGTAAAATAATAATTAAAATAAAAACGACTTAATTTTGATTCTATCGCCATCAATATTTAATGTCTATACAAAAAAATCAATAAGTAATAATAATGGAAATGACGACCTCTTAAAATGTGCTTTCGTTTTAAGAAAATAATTAGATCAAATCATGTCGAATTCTGTTATAAAAAAAGCAAATACGTTCGAACTGATCACAGGTCAATAACAACTGATATAAAATGGCTGCCTATGAATTGTGTATGTCATCACTTGTTTATATTGCAAACACTTTTGATTTTCATTTCGGCCATCTAAGTAGTATCTTTTCCGGTTGTTTCTTATTTTAAATTAGCTTTTTTTTGGAAAGGATTACAAAAGTATTAAATATTGTAAACGAATTTTCCGTAACGACATTTTCAATTAAACTTACGAAATTGAATCCGAAAGTAGGAAAAACCCTTGAGCGCGGAAGAGCCATTAGCGATTCAAACTTCTAATTATTATAATTAATTAAATTGTCGAATAATACCGAATGCTCGAGAGTTGGATTCGCCAGAGTATTAATTAAAGACTACAATGAAACAATTTATTCGAAAGCTAACGCCGAAGTAGTTAGAGAAGTTTCCAATTTCGTCGGGATAATGAATTTTTATCCAGAATGAGGCAATTGGTCACTGTCAATGCCCTAAAGATACATTTACATTAACAATGTCTATAGAAGTGAGTTAATAGCCTCGCAGAATTGGTCCGGCGGGGGAGAGGGTGGACGCCATCGCCGAAGCTCGCCTACTTCGCCATTTCCTCGCCCGCTAATATTCGAACAATACTCTAGACACCGCCGCTTATTATACCAATTAAACTCAATTTACTTAATTGGTTTCATTTTTGTTGCGTTCTGTCTATCTAGTTTTCGACTTCATTTCGAAAGTTTAGGGCTTCCGGGCTTTTCAAAACACACATAAGTATAAAAACTAACGTCCACAGAACGCACAAGAAATTACCCACTCTACTTCAAATGAATTATAATAATTTTTGTGTAATCAGTTAAACAAATCAAACCAATTAAAACCAAGGCTTTTATTCTTGAATTTTTTGTAGTTCATTATAGCTATTTATGTATCAAGGGCATTGTAAGGACGATAATGCCCGGAAGGTGGAAATAGTAGCTAGGTTTCCGCCTGATAGGTATTAGAGTCTAACAATGCCCGTGGTGCATACAATGCTTTATGTTTTACCTAAAAATTCATTTTTATGAACAAAAATAATTCTACAGAAATTTATCAAGGGACTTGCACTGATTATTTAAGTTTGACTTTGATGTTTCTGTCAGTTAGTCAGTTGGCATTTTTTGTTTAAATATTTGCTTAAAATGGAAGAAAATCCACAAAATATAAGAGAAAAGGCCATAAAAGCGACCGAAAATCTTGTGCCAGTTAAATCAAGGCAACAGTATAATCGGGAGTATGGCATATTTGGTATTTAGAAACATGCCAACGCAATTGTTCAAATAACCGAAACCGTTCTAATGGCATATTTTCAGGAACTGGTAAGTTATTGATTTTATTTTAATAGGTACATATTTTTAACAAATTTTAATATTTTTAGTAGGAAAAATACAGTCCGAACTCTCTCTGGACCAAGTATTCTACCCTAAGGTTTACGTTAATGGTCTATAAAAATATAGACATCTCGCAATACCATCGTCTCATATCTTTTTTAAAAGTTAAGTCGAAAGGATATGTCCCGCAGAAGTCTAAAGTTTTGGAAGGAGAACAAATAATAAAATTTATTAAGATGGCTCCTAATGATATCTACTTGGTACACAAAGTCATATTAGTAATGGATTTAAGACGAGATGAGTTGGTCAAAATGACCATTGATGATATTGAAGATAGAGGAACGGTCTTGGTTATAAAGGTACCAGAAACTAAAACTTCAACTTCAAAAAGTTTAACTATCATTGAAGAAGATTTAGGCGCTTTAAATTTAATAAAAAAGTACGCAGCATTAAGACCAGCTGGAATAAAGGAGCGAAGATTCTTTCTTACCTATAGAAAGAGTCGCTGTACAGTACAACCTGTTGGAAAAAATACCATAGGAAGCGTCCCAACATTGATCGCAAAATTTTTAAAACTAGGTAATGCAGAAGCTTATACCGGCCACTGTTTGCGTCACACATCGTCAACTTTACTGGTTGAGGCAGGTGCTTCGTTTGAAATGCTAAAACAACATGGGAAATGGAAAAGCTCTTTACTAGCTGAAGACTATATAGAAGAAAGTATTTAATCCAAAAATGAAGTAGCCAAAATGATTGCCAATTCACTTAATTCCAAGGTTACTTCCGTATCGATTATTGAAAATTCTTTCATGGACAATTTACAAACTATACAAAATAGCGTTAGTGCTGCCACCTCTACCATCAAAAAAAACACCGACAATTCTATAGTGGGATCAGCTACATTTTCCGGGACATTTCAAAATTGTAATTTTTATTTTGTAAATAAAGTTTAATTTTTAGTTTAAGAAATATTATTTTTTGTATAAAATGGATCTTTATTCTTTATTACGAGAGAAATAAAATTAGATAAGCAATAAAATTTCCGGGCATTATCATAATGCCCTCTTATAATGCCCTAGGTGTGATAGCAGGTATTATTGCTACCATAACATATTCCGTTTCTAAGGTTATATAAATCAATAATAGATGGGTAAAACATAAATATATAATTGAAAATAGTTTTACTTGGGGACTACTTGGAGTATTCCTGAGGTAACGACTGCACTAATACATCTTTTTTGGTATGTTGGCCAAAGCAGAAGCAAATCTCTTATAAGATCAAAGACTTGCCTGCTAACTACACCTCTGGCAGCGCAATATTACAGCCATGGAGCAATCACCACGCATTAAAGTTAATTCATAAACGACAACTTTGGCGTACCTAACTACAAATGAACAGGTCTTTTCACTGATTTTTCAAGACCACAGTGGGTGTACCAACTATGTCAAGTTCTATATAAACAACCTAAAGCAAAATTATAAAGAATCGATCATTTCTGGAGGCAACACTAAACAAACCTTTAAATATATTCGCAATTCCTTGGCATCTAGAGTTTCTATACCCCTACTTCAAAAGGTTGATGGTGATACTTGTTGTTCAAATAATGAATCCACAGAAATACTCAGTATGGCTTTCTCCAATACATTTACAGACGAACTAGACGATGGTAATTGGCCTAAAATAACACGCCCATGTCTTGAAAGCATTATGTTTACACCCGATCTGGTCAAACATCACCTGCTCAAGCTTCGTTCTAATGTCTCTCCTGGTTTGGATAATTTAAATCCTTACTTTTTAACACAATATGGCTATGCTCTGGCTATACTACTATCTCTTATTATGCAAGCATCCTTTGCTGTTGGCATTCTTCCTCCAAGCTGGAAATTAGCATCAATTACTCCCATTTGTAAAAAAGGAAAAAAACTTGATAGCATAGCAACCATTACCGTCCAATAAGTCTACTTCATGAAGTCTATTATTTCCGAAGCTATGATAACATTTTTACTTGACTATAGCGTTGTTCCAAATCAACCACATGGATTTATACCAGGCCGATCAGCTCTCACCAACTTACTGGATTATGTTAATAATTTGACATTATTCCAGAAAAATCAAATAAATTTAGCATTTTAGTATCTGGTATTGCCTCCTTTGGCTCTAATAACATCTCTCATAGGATTACGGACTCCAGAGAGAACATTTTGCAGTTGCCTGGCTGTAACATGACGAGTTCGTAAAGTAGAGAATTTACAAAAAAATTTTTTGGAAATTTCCAATATTTTTTTGTAATTTCAATTGCCCATTTTTTGTGGTAATCAGCGAAACGGGCGTCATTAATAAACTTGGAAATTACGTTCAAACGAAGAGTTTTATTATTCTTAATAAGATGGACTTCCAAAAAGTAAGGGTTATAGTGTATTTGAAAATCAAGAGAGAGTAAATTCCCAGAAATGTTTTGCAGTTATCAGTGTTAAAGGCAGTAAACCGTAAACCGTTTTCAAAATTAAATTAATATGGAAATAGAAATATTTAATTTTTTTTAGTTATTTATACCTAGATTACCAATTTTAGATAGATAAACATAATTCGTAAGTAGTAATTTAATTTGGGTAAAATGAAGAAAAAGTCAATATTATTTTAGGCATTTTGTTTTAGGCATATGTTTATTTACAAAATATGTATATAATATGTACAGATAATTACAATTACTTATAAATTAATATGAGGAGCTAAAAAAACAATTAAGTAGGCATATGTGAAAAAATAAACCAACCGCAAGGATAAAATTTGACGAGCAACATGCAAAAAATACGACAATATTAAATCTTAAAAAATAAAAATCTAAAAATAAAACTGAAGTACATAAATTAATAATTTTAAAGTTCCTCGCACTCTGTGTCAGAAGATTCACCATCTGATTCTAGAGAAATTACAATGGGCTCTATAGTAATATCAATTATGTTATCTAGCTCCCACATTTTTTTTTCTATTTCTGTAACGTGTCTAATACATTTTTGCCAATTTTCACTTGTTACTTCAGATATTGCCTTATTGAAGAGATTTTTAACATCTGATAATTTAAAAGTAGTGTTATTTCTGGCAACATAACCATTAACTTGAGCCCATATCAATTCTATCGGATTCAGCTCACAATGGTAGGGTGGTAAACGAAGGATTTCAATTTCTCGTTTTTTGGCTATCTCCTCAATATTATATTTTTTATAATTTTGCTTATGTTTTTTAGCAATAGTTAACAATTCTGCCCTCAGCGTTGTATTGTCAAAGGCTAAATTTTTAGAAGATAACCATTTTGCAATTTCATCCTTTTTCCATTTAGTGGTTGGTAAAGGTTCAAGTAATCTGGAGTGGTAACTTGCATTGTCCATTACAACAACCGATCCTTTTCGTCTGTTCAAAATATTCCTCAAACACGTCTTCATTCATTTCTTCGTGATAATCAACGGTTTTTTTAATTCAAATAAGAGTAAACCATTCTCAAGAAAACCGTTTGTACTGCCTATATGACAAATAATTAATCTTTTACCTTTTCCTATAGGTTCCTTAAAACCAGTAGTATATCCTTCTAGAAAAGCATGATGGGATGATTTTATATTTTTGTCTTTCCAAACTCTTCCTACACAATGTCCTTCATTAACCCATGTTTCATCTAAATAATAAATGTTTTTATTTTGAGCTTTAACTTGTTGTATTCTTCTGAGGTACTGTCTTCTCCAACAAACAATTTCTTCAGAATCAATTAGCATTGAGTGTCTGCCCATTTTTTCAAATTTAAAGTTTAACTCATGGAACGTTTTCCATAGTTTATCCCGGCTTATTGTGGGTAAATCAACATAATTCGTAATGGCTTGCAAAACTTTATCTAAAGTTGGTATTTGCTTGTTTAAAAAAAATGAGTGAACAAGCTTACGAATAGCATTTTTAAAAAACTCGTCCACGTTGACTTTTAATAGTTTTTGTCTACCTGGTTTCGGCCTTGGTGAGGTTACTCCACTTGATTTTTCCTCCTTTAGAACTCTATATATTGTAGATTTTCCATATCCCATTGCCTTAGATGTTGTTTCAACTACACTGTCAATAGTGTTTGAGGGATTTTGATGTTTAAAATAGTGGTACACATTCACTACAGCACTCTTTTCATTGAGCGATAAATGGTCTAGTTTTAATTTTTTCACTGGCGTATACTCACAAACTGCTTCCATTTTTAGTCACTACTATTTGTCACGTTTATCGAAAATCAAATAACTGCATTTCTAGAAACTTAAGCACTATTTAAGTCAAAATATCTGTCAATAGAAGCTGTTGCCATTCGGAGGTCGTTAAATAACAATTATCCCATTCTAATCTGGTTACGCCTATGACGCACGTTAATCCTCCTAGGCCTACTGTAGTAACAATGAAAGATCATAAAATAATGTGATAGTCCAAGAAATTTAATAAATTTTGTATTGAAATTGACAAAAACAATTTAGAATGCATTACAAATATTGTTTTACCGCACGTACTGTACTATAGTTTTGTATACCGAATTAGTTTTTATTCTGGGAATTTACTCTCTCTTGATTTTCAAATACAGTATAGTACAAAAAATTAAAATTTAATTACGAAATAATTTATATGTTTAATATCATTTTAGATTTTAATAGTGTCCTATAGTTTACTTTTTTAACTTTTATTATTAACTGAAACAATATCGCTTCTGGTAACAAGTTTCTAGGACCCACGATACACACGTCCGCCAATAGTTGTTTGTATAAATTTAGATCCACTTATTTAGAAACATTAAGCCGAGTCCATTTCTGGATTTTCTCTGTCTATCCATAGTACACTTTAATCCAGGTAAATCTGGACCGATGGATTACGATTTGTTTCGCAAAACGCCTACAAATGAATCGAACCGTTCAAAAATTGATGTTCGGAAACGTTTCAAAGTTATTTAAAAATAATTTCGTCGATAAATCGCATCACATAGACCAGGTAGAGGGTGGTCGGCTCCGGAGGATTAAGCAGGTTTTTTCTTACACAAAACAAACTGAATACAAGGTAAATGCTCACGGGAATAATAAAATATGGGTCGCTTTTAAAGTGCGAGTGTCATTTATTTTTCCATTTGTGTCAAACATTTTATAAATATAAAGACGGACATTGTCCTGTCTTAATGATGAATATTGAATTCGAATTGGTATTACTAATAAAATATAAGTGTAAGAATAATAAAAAACTCTTCGTTTTAACACATACATTTTTTTTTCAACTTACAATAAGATACAGAGCGTTGATTTACCTACGATTTTCACATAAACGTGTCATATGTTTGGTTTGTAACGGAGTTATACAACACTCTGTATAGTTTTAGTAATTTCAAATAGTAATTTCAAGATACGTAAGGTTGATATACCCTGTATAAACAAATTCAGAATTCATTAAGGATATTAATATCGCTTATTCACAGAGCCGGACCGAGGGCGTGGCGAAGGAGGCATTTGCCACGGGCTCATACGACCTAGGGCGCAAAATTTTAAATTTCCCATTTAAATAAAGACTACCAATAATTGTTGGGTGACAAGTAGTTAACGCTACCAAAAATGAAGAACAAAATTCCACTAAATTATATGTGACCCGAAACGCGTACATATGAACTCTCCTTCTACTTCTGTGGTAATTCTGTCCTTATCGGTTACTGGGCGACGTGATCACGTGAGCTCATAAGCCATAATGACACATAATAACAAACAGGTTTCATATTTCTCTCATAAGATAAAAGATGAGTTGATTTTTATTTGGTTTCCACAAAAATTAGAAAACACATAATAGCCAACATAAAGAAAGCTACATATTTTTCAATTTTGTTTGACTGTACACCAGATGTACCACATCTAGAACAGATGACTCAAATATGCAGATATGATGAAAGGCCATCTTATTAAGAATAATAAAAACGGCCGTCATTGTAATTTAAAACCTAATTTTTCAAATGAAGAGTTTTTTATTATTCTTAATCTGATTCCAATAAGTGTACTATTAAGTTTTCTTGATTTTATAACAACTAATGAACATACTGGAGAAGATCTTGCCAATGTGATCGAGGAAAAACTAAAAGTGGATAGAAATAAGAAATATTAGAGGCCCATCCTATGATAATGCTGGAAATATGGTGGGTAAATATAAAGGTGTCAAGACTAGAATTTTAATGAACAATGAATTCGCAAGATTCATTTCCTACCCAGCACAGGTTTCACTCAAAATAAAGACCTTTTTTGGAACAGTACAGCAAGTATTAAATTTCTTTGTGAGCTCGACTATGATATAGGGGATTCACTCATAGAAAAATTAAAAGTGAGTATCAAGGGATCTAGTGACACAAGATGGTCGACCAAATGTAATTCCGTACATACGTTACGAACGCAACTGAAATTTGTGATAGATATTCTCGAAGAAATGTCCAATAACAGTTAATGGAATAGAGGTACATCAGAAGGTGCAAGGCTTTTGCTGAAGCCCATGAAGCAATTTACTTTTATTGGTTTCCTGTTTGTTTTGTAATACTAGAGGTGGACACAATTAAATAAACATCTAAATCAGTCTCATGGAGTAACTACCTATGAAGTGGTCACTGTTTCGAATAATGAATGGATTAAAGAACTAAGCAAACAGACTCTAAAATAAATAGTCTCAGACTCAGATTTTTTTAATTTTTTAAGTGTTCGTAATGCGATATGTTATACTTACAGTGTGTACCAATTTTATGACAAAGTTGTTTTGAGATGAAGTTCTTCTGAAGATAAATAGAATTAATCTGGCAGAACCAAAGATTATTGGTTGAGGACGGTGCGAGAATGATAAAGGGGCTATCTAATGACATTCATAATTATAGATCTGATTTCTTCGAGTCTCTATTAGTCTTCAGAATCATTCGCCGAAACAATCAATATTGAACCGAATTTAGAAGAAGGAAGAAAACGTAAAATTAAAAAAAAATGCCAGGTGAAGAAGCTGATGATGAGTCTTTCATCATGGATGGGAAAAATCAATTAAAAAAGGAACTGCTTCAAGTATAAGACTCCATATTGATGCAACTCAGAGAAAGATTTACTGCGCTGTCAGAAGTTTCTGAAGACTTCAGTTTTAAAGGAAGCCCTCAGGATATCCTTAACGTTACCAGTGACCACAGCAACTTTTGAACGTTCGTTCAGTAAATTCAAATAAGTGAAAACTTACTCGAAGGCCTCGATTGTACGGGAGAGGCTAGCCAATTTGGTAATCATATTTATAGAGAGGAACCGATTTGCAAGAGGTTTAGAATTTTACGATGACATAATTGATGTTTTCGCTGAAACCAAAGCAAGAAAGGTTAATTTTTAGTTTATTAAGTTTCAAACAATATATTGATGATTTGTGTTCAGAATTATTTACCATTTGTTTTGTCGACAAGAGTATTTATTTATTTTCTTTGTTAGAAAAAAGTCTGTTTGTAACAGTATATATTACTTTGAGAATAAATAACAATATTTTTATCGTTTTCCATTTATTTTGTTTGCCTATTGAGTTTGGGTCAATTACCTTATAAGAAACATGGGAGATCATTGTTAATAAAAGACTTCTTTTAAATATAATCAATCAATTTCAATTATGAAAAAAATGTATTTATATTGAGAAACGAATGTCTATAAGGGAGCATTTTAATAGTTCGCCACAGGCACTGGAATCCTAGTTCCGGCTCAGCTTATTCAGTATACTGGGTGGGGTTAAAGTATGGAACATTTCCCAAGTTTGATCAAATTTATGAGATCGATGTTTTTCCCTGACTATTTCACTACACTATTTTTAATTGACAAAACTGCATAGCAACTGCTCGTTTCATATTGACAATACGTAATATCTCAATGACAAAATTATGACAGATCCGTTACTAAGGTGTCTGGTATTTTTATAGTTGTCAATTTCACAAACGTCATTGAAGCGTCTTCATAATTTTGAAAAGAAATAATAAATCCAGACGAAATATCAAGATTCGGGTGCCGGTCAGCGGAAGAAATCAGAAAATTGGGTAATTATTTACAAAAGCTACTTCTGGCCTATCTTCAAAATTTTTATAAAAATATTTTAATTAATACTTAAAAACAACGAATTGAGTATTTATTTAGTGCGCTATCAAACATATTTTTTTCAAAATTAATTTTTAAAATTGGAACTATTTTTCGATCGCGCTACCATTTTTAGCATTATGCCGTCTGTAAATATTAATAAGCCAATAGTAATAAACGTGTTACATTTTAAATTTTACTGAAAATATATTAAAAAACATTCTTATACTAATTTAATATATTTTAACTTACCTACTTTAAATATTGTGGTGGATATAACTCTGAGGCGGCTTTCCAAAAATAATGAATTCGTTCAGAGTGTTCAGGATATTTCATTTTGAATTGAAATTCGGCGAGGTATCCAATAAAATGAGATTTTCGAAACGTGGAATCGAAAATCTTACTTCTCTCCATACCCGTTCAACACTATTGGTGTGAACACCTGTTCCTGGATCAACAAAATGTTGAGAATGATTCACCGTTTGATGTTGGAAATCTTCGTGGTTCAAACAGTTGTACGATTTCCAGCAATCGCTGGATTATTCTCAACAATGTATCAGCATCACCAGTGTCCACAGGAACCAAAAATATTTTACGGAAACCTCGTTAGATGCCGCCGAAAACCCATTGGCATTCTAAATGACCGCGATTGTACTTCCGTCTACCGAATTTCGCTTCATCAACTTCAACAATAGTGTTTGGCCCTCCTATTTGTTGAGAAACATTTGACATATGATGAACAAATACTTCTCTACAAAAAGAGTGCCAATTCACTACTGTTTTAGAAGAAACACCCAGTTCACGCTGAAAAATTCTTGTCTAGGAGGTTTTAAATGCAAAAGAACAGATACGAAATAAAAAAGGATCTTTTTTACCCGATAAGTACAAATTACACTCGAATGACGTCTCGCGTGATTTTAATAAAAATATTTTAGTAATAATAATATTGCATCAGTCATTTTAGTTTTGCCTGTTATAGTTAACCACCACAATTTCCTAGAAAACGGAATTAAGCAACCTGGCGGCCACTCTACAAACTGAACGAAATTCACGTACAATCACAAAGGTTTTTTTAATGGAATACTTCAGCAGTTTTATCTCCACTGTAGTTTAAAAACAATTTTGAATGTTTTTTAAAGTACACATACGCGAGTTCAACTTCTATAAAAATCCAACAACTCGGGATCGAACGAAGTTGTTTTAATTTAACCTCAATAGCAAATAAAAAAGTAATTTCTAAAAAAAAGAATATATGAGAAATAAACGGGTGTGCTTGGGCAGATATATTAAGTAAGAGTACAGAAATAGTTGAAAAATCACCAAATAAAGTTTTTTAATTATTACACATTATTTGGCGCAGTCAGTAGGATTCATAACTTTATGATCAGATTAAAATTTTACATATTCAATGGATGATTGAAGAAGAAAACATTAAGTTGGGAATAGTATGTACTTATTTTGAAAGTTATTAAAGAAAGAAACTATTAAAGAACTGTTTTAACCCATTACTAATACCAACAAAAATTCAATGAAGTTATTGGGAATTTATATTTAAGGGGTCCATGCGTATTGATATATTAAAAAAAAAACTTCTACGTAATTTGCTTTAAAAACTGTTTCTAAAGTGCTAATTTCTTCTATTGCATTAACAACCAACTTTTTCCTGTTTGTCTCAACTAACAAACTTCTGCATATTTTGTGTTATCCTAAATTGACCCTTTTTCTCCTTTGACTTGTTAAGTATTATTATTTCATATTGTTTACCTTTATTGATTTGATTTAGGGCAATTAATTATTTGAAGCGCACTTTTACTACACTTTTGCAGAAATGTTTGAATTACTTAATTTTCCTAAATCTTATTTTGTCTTATGTCTTATTCCATTTCGTGATATTTACCATGGATATAGTTTTATTTATTTCTTAAAAGTTCTATCTTGTTTGTTATTATTATGCAGAAATTTAATTAATAAAATGATTTCCAACTATATTTCTACGTTGCTCAAACATTTATTTACGAGTGTTTTGTGCAATTTGCCATTTTTGCGTATAAACAACGGTGTAATTGGATTTTTTAGCTCCAGAAATTATAATATTTGGAAGAGCTGTTAAAACATAATAAAATCCAAAAAGCTAGAAATAAATTTAAACAACATTAAACTCTTGCACAATCTCCCATTTTATGTAATATAAAAACAAAAAGAAAAAAATAGGGAGTGAAGCTTAAAAACGTGCATCAGAAGCAACATTTCCGTTTTTATACTGCCTTTCTAGGGATTAACCAAAGTAATTTAAATTCAGCTAAGGCGAAGAGACGTGTTATTTTTCACATTTTGCAGAGATTAAAGCAATATTTTACAGGGTTCACGGGCAAAATTAAAGTTTTTCCGAGTTTTTCATCCCTCGGCGAACGTGCAGAAAGTGGCCTTATCTAAAAACTGGAATTTATGCAGCGTATTTTGTCGCGATTTAAAAAAGTTTTATTTGTTATTTATGGTCTATGATGCAGCATTAGCAATGTTTTAATTCCGGGGTACGTGTTGCTTTCATTTCCCGGCGTTTTTCTTTTAAAATGGGACGTTAGTTAAAATAAAGCTGTAGAATATGTTAATTTTTGTTATAGTAAAAGCCTTCGTAAAAATATACCTACACATATTATGTACAAAAGTTTGGAATAATAAAATATTTCATCTTTTTATTAATTTTTATAAATAATTTTTTGATATAAGTAAACATCATTTTGCTACAACTCTAACCAATACTAAATAAATCTCGAAGTCAGATAAACATACAAAAAAAAATGATTTATTCTTTTGAGGTGAAAAATGTACAATGTATTTTTTTAAATAAATTAATAAGCAAAAAAAGGTTTTTAAACAAAATTAATAATCAGTATTTCCTCCATGGGCCTGTGTGCATGACTGTAGGCGATGTGGCATGTTATCGATTAAATGGTCGAGCTGGGCTAGCGGAATTCTCTCCCATTCTTCACGAGCAGCATCTTTCAGTTCTCGTAGAGTAATTGGGAGATGGTTTCGCTTCTTAATGCGTGTTTTAATATTGTCCCAGGCATGTTCAATGACGATAATGTAAGAGGAATTTGATGGCCATCTTAATGTGGATATTCCTTCTTCTCCCAAAAAATTTTGTACTGTAGCTGTTCGATGTGGAGGTGCATTGTCATGTATAAACACAAATCCATCACCTACCGCCCCCCTGAATAGACGAACAACAGGATTTAAAACTTCCTCGATGTACACAGCACAAGTGATTCTTTTCTCCAAAACCAGGAGAGGCGTCCGTGTACGCCTCATAATACCACTCCAAACCATAACACTCCCACCTTCAAATGGAACACGTGGTTGGGCTGTTTCTAATCGGGCTTTTTGTCCTGGGGCCCTCCAAACTAGCTTTCTTTGTGAATCAGAAACCAAGCCCATTCTTGATTCATCAGAGAACATCACGTAATTCCAGTTAGGACCATGGTGTAACATTTCTTGAGCCCATTGCAACCTTACAATTTTTTGCTGATAGGTTAATTTGGGAACACGTAGAGGTCTTCTGCGATACAAATTTACCGCATTTAATCTTCGTGTAATTGTTTGCCTTGAGATATTCAGTCCTTCAAGTCTAGCAATTTCTCTGGATATGCCACTTGTAGATTCCTGTCGATTTCTTGGAGCTATCAATGTTATCTGCCGGTCTTGTGCTGCTGTTGTACATCGACTTCTGCCACTTCTGGGACGATCCTTCACATCATTTGTGTCTTGGATTTTTTTTTAAATTTTTGATACAACGCCGTGTGTAACACCAATAATATTCGCGATATCATTTAGACTAAAGCCTGTTGTATCAAAGCAATTACTCTAGACCTATTAAAATATGATATCATGTCTCTGGGCATTTTTAAACAGCTCAAATGAAATTTAAACAAGAATTGGAATAATGTGAAAGCACCCAAATCAATTAAATATGACCAAATTAATACAAAAATGAATCAAATTTAGTATTATTTTAATTTAAAAACGCTTTAAAATATATATCAACAAGAGTTTTTAAAAAACCATAGACGTGGATACATTATTTCTAAATATTCCAAACTTTTGGACATATGTGTAGATTATCTATACTGGTGAATCCAAATCTATATGTTTTTTTTTATTTAAGTAAAACGTCAAAAAAATGAGAATAGTCCTTTGCTCAAGAGATCTAAAGTTGGGCTTGAGTGTCAGGTTGGTGAGATGTTTTTTCGACTATATTATATGGAATAGAAGCTTGGACCCTTAATGCGGCGTCCACTAAAAAAATTGGATGCTTTTGAGTTATGGGTATACAGAAGAATTTTAAAGATATCAAGGACTGAACACAAATGAAACCATCATAAGAAAAATAAACAGGAAAATGGAAATAATTAACACAATTATAATCAGGAAAGTAAAATGCTTCAACTCATTATACAGGACAAAATTCAGGGAAAAAGGAACATAGGAAGGAAAAGAATATGTTGGCTGCGTAATTTGTAACAGTATCTGTTAACATTTTAAGTACCTGGTATCCTAAATATGTAGGTAATTAAATTAGTACCGCAAGCTCCATCTTTCCGAGAGAATTCTTAATAATAATGAATACGGTCTCTATAATTGAAAGTTCAAAGTTGAGTTGCCATTATCGGGATCAAGGGTTTTAATTATCTGCAGCCTCATTGTCTTCGATTGGTTTGCTGTCACATACAGAAATAAGTTGGAATAGTATACAGTAAACTTGAACATCTCTTAAACTCGAACATTTTTACCTTGATATCTACCTACATCATACAAAAATACCTACAACCCTAAATTTTCACCCCTTTACTATTAACCCTTATGTTTTATTGGTTAATTAAAAAAAAAATTTTTTTGCAAGAATTTTTTTTATTTCGTCAAGAATAAAAATTTTTAAATTACTCTCATACAAATGTTTCCATCCCGTTTTTAATTTTTTTTATTCTATCCACAGATCCGCAATAAGGTTGCAAGATGGCAATCAAATATTATAATTGAAGTACGATAAATTCTTATTCAGAGTTTATAATTTCAAGTTCCTTTAAATATGATTTTTTTTCAAATTCAATTTGACCTACCGCCCTCGCCGGTCCACTACTGATTAACTATCAATCTATCAGTTATTCCCACCAGGTGTTCTCTATATATAAAAATAAAATGAACGACGGCCGATTTCACTATTTTTTTTTTGTATTGTTTGTTGTTGTCAGGAGATGGTTCTTATGAAAGAAAAAATTCAAAAAACTGCCCAAAATTAGAAAATTTAAGAATATTTTTTTAAAAACACTTCCACCTAACCTTAGCGCTTTGGACAATGTAGTCTTTTTTAATATAACATTATGACATTTGACATAGAATTGATAGAATCCGTACTGCAAATATCATCAAAGTTTAGAGGTGCTTTCTTTCGTGCTAAACATTTGTACACATACGAGGTTACATCAAAAAGTTGTTAGATGGAAAAAAGACATTATATTTATAACAAAAATGTAATACGAGGGTGCATTAATCTAGAAAATCCATGTTTTTCACATGGACGCAAGACCATCTTATAAGAATAATAAAAAACTCTTCGTTTTAACATTTTTTGATATCTTCTAAAACAACCCATATACCGAACTTTGTCGTAAGGTTGGTACACCTTGTATAAAGTCACTCTATTAGTAGTATACTATAATTGCACCAATGTATGTATATATTTTGCCAATGACTTCATTTGTTGAAGCAACGTTTCAAATTTTGTCTGTGGGTGCATTGGCAAGGTAGCCTATATCCTCGATTTAAAAATAATAATAATAATGTTACAGTGTAGGTACAGTTATAATAAATATGTTTATTGTTTTACCTACCACAGCTCTTTAGAACAATTAGTATATGTTTAATTAAACCCGTAGAATTAGCTCGTTTTGATTGAGTTTACATGTAAATGGCACAAAACGTGTCGTCGAATTCTTTATGATGTCAGTCACCGTGTTTGTGCCTCCGTAATTAAATCTCTGTACGGAATCGCACCTTTCAATAAATTAAAAGAAGATATCGATCATATATATTCTCAGATAACAGAGCGGAAAGTTCAAGAGGGCATTAAAAAGAGAAAAACGGGAAAATAAATCGTCAAAGGCACTCCATCTTTCCCGGTAATAGTCTCTAAAAAAAAATGATACACGACCTTTAATTGGCAATAAATTTCGAGGAGTAAGTACCGGCAATTTTTCTCAGTTTTCAAGACTTCCTGAGCTATCTGAGGACCATCGCTTTAGTATTAATGATACCGCCGGCAAGCGAAACTAACCCCTAGCGGCAACCCTGGCCACCCCATCCCAGCGCTCTTGATTTATAGGGCTGAAATTCGAGCGCGGTAAAATTCCGAAGTCTTAATGAGATGCGGAGCTGGAAACTTTTTCCCACCAATGGCGCAGTGGGTAGGATCGTGAATAGGCGGCGCTTGAAGCTGGCGTTTTTTCGAGTGGGGAGCGGGCTTAAAAACCTCTCACTTGATCCAGCTTTAAAAATATATGTGTATATATGGGGTGTTCCAATGGCGGGCTGAAATGCAGTTTTGGGCGGATTTTTAGCCTGACCAGGTTTTTGCGGAAAGCAGGATTGATGGCGATGCCGGGTTTTTGCGGTCGCTTCTGTTTAAAGTGCAGCTTTGGATGTTTTCTAGAGGATTTTCAACTCTTTGTCCGTTCTTATTTACAGCTTTGTCGCGTCCCATGGTTCAGTAAATTTTTAATTCAACTTAAACATTACTTCGTTACGTTTATCCCCTTATCTTTAATTAATTCGTCTAAAATAAAATAAAAGGAACATTGCTAAACTTTAAAATATACATTTTTCACCCCGAACGTAGCGCTTATCCTCCGTGCAGCTACGTTAATTATTAAACGGGTGAACTAAAAATGTATGAAGTTTTTCAAAATTCACTCAAGAGCTTTTGTTTGCTACGAATCTTGTTGCTATAGCTCACTGCATTTTTATTACACTACAATATAACATTAGTTTGCAAATAGCTATTTATGCCATCAGTTACGAAATGCATAATTTTGTGTAACTCACAAGTTACATACAAGATTTTTTCTAATTTTGAAGAATGTAATAAAAACATAAAATTTAATATACTTAATAAAAATTTGGAAAAGTTTGACATTTTGTAAAAAAGTCTAGACGAATGGTTTTCAGCGAGATTGATGTATAGTTTCATTTTTAAAAAATAAGTGATTCAAGTTCTGCAGAGCTACCAAGCGATATTGAAGAGGCAGCAGGTAATGCTCTATTATCAGTAATTCCCAAAAAGTCAAAGGCAGTTTATGATTTGGCATTCGAAAAATTTGTTACGTGGTGTGATGAGAAGAAAATTAAACATGTTAATGAGAAAGTTTTACTTGCATATTTTGAGGGTAAGACAGATCTAAAAGTTTCCACATTATGGACACTTTACTGAATGTTAAGCTCTGAACTAAATCTGAAAAGGAATATTGATATTAAAAAATATACGAATTTGGTAGCATACAGGGTGTTTCATTAAGAATTATCCATATAGTAACTGGAGAAACCTTAGCACTAAATATGAAGATTTAAGCCAAAACACTTAAATAAAATATTCCTCCTAACCGAGATATAGGGTGTTTTATTTTAACTATTCTAATTGATTGTATCCCATATTTTTGACACCTTCCAATATTTTTTCTTCATACTTGGCAAAAAGTTTACACATATTAGGTTACTTTAAACAGTGGCAAAAGATAGTTTTTCTCGATTACCAGAGGCGTGCGGTAGGGATGGATACTTTCTTTTATCCCCCTACAATTTACGCCACTGTTGTAATAATTGTTTCTGCATGTTTTTTTTTATTCTCCGCCACTTTCTACGTAAATATCATCCTTTTGTCTCAATACGATAGAGTGAGTAGTTTTCGAATTATTTGCATTTAAAGGTAATGTTTGAAATATCCATTTTTGTTTTATTGCTTATTCAACATGAGTTTCCTTAATAATATAACCACCTTGACATTAAGGAAACTCATGTTGAATAAGCAATAAAACAAAAATGGATATTTTAAACATTACCTTTAAATGTAAATAACTCGAAAACTACTCACTCTATCGTATTGAGACAAGAGGATAATATTTACGTAGAAAGTAACGGAGAATCAAAAAAACATGCAGAAACAATTATTACAACAGTGGCGTAAATTGTAGGGGGATAAAAGAAAGTATCCATCCCTACCGCACGCCCCTGGTAATCGAGAAAAACTATCTTTTGCCACTGTTTAAAGTAACCTAATATGTGTAAACTTTTTGCCAAGTATGAAGAAAAAATATTGGAAGGTGTCAAAAATATGGGATATAATCATTTAGAATAGTTAAAATAAAACCACCCTATATCTCGGTTAGGAGGAATATTTTATTTAAGTCTTTTGGCTTAAATCTTCATATTTAGTGCTAAGGTTGCTCCAGTTACTATATGGATAATTCTTAATGAAACACCCTGTATATTAAAAGGCAAGCGGACGGGTACAGGGCTTAAAAGTCAAAAGTTTTTATTAAAGAAGATTTTGTCAAATTTTTAGTAGTAGCTGATGACAAAGAATACTTAATGGCTAAGTTTGCAATGGTAACTGGAATGGCAGGAGCATGCAGAAAAGCAGAATTAACATTTCTTCTAGTTGAAAATGTTATAGACGAAGGAAGCCATTTTTTATTTCTGTCAAATATGTTGTAATACCATGAAAGTTAATTTTTTATTTATTTCCCTACTTATTTCTTGTTTATGTTTATTTTATCTATTGTTGTTGTTAGGATAACACTAAGTGTTGAGAGCTTTTCATTTGGATTTTTCACTATTTTATTTCAGATATTAAGGTGAGCGATAGTAATTTATCTGTGTCAGTTGGTCGGGAAGAGGATTTACATATTTTTGTTTTCTTTATATTTTATGTCTAGTTTAGAATTTTGTTTAAGAATTGTTGCTTTGATTTATTTTATTTTTATGGAACGAATATTTTTATATTTATTTCTTTTATTATTCATAAATGCATTAAATTTCGAGCATATATTTTATATTTTTATAATGAGGTACATTTTTATATGTTTATATATAATATAAGAGAATAGCTATATTTTTTTTAGTCTGTCAAAATGACAACATTAGTTGGTGATATTTTTACTATTTTAACATATGTCCGAAATGAAGTCAACAATTATGGAATTTATTTATTTAAAACTATATAAATATTAAAGTTGTAGACACTTTACTGAATTTAAAAATGATGTAATTATCAAAAATTATGGTTTGGAAACCATTTGATGCTGCTAAATATGAATTAATTCTCGTATTTACAACAGGGGTAAGCTAAAGCTAAAGGGGTAAGCGAAAAATATTAAGCAATGTACAGCCGACTACAGTCATGAGGATATGACTGCAGATTTATATGAAAAATGGTTTCAAGAGCAGCTTCTTCCTAACATTTCTCCAAATTCAGTAGTCGTTATGGACAATGCTTCCTATCGCTCGCGGATATTAAATAAAATTCTAAATTCTAGTTCAAAGAAGGCAGATATTTTAGAATTTATGAAAAATAGGAACATTAGTCCGGAAAAGGAAAGAAAGAATTACTACGAAGTATAAAAGCGCTTAATTTAAAAAACGATTATGTGATCGACAATATTTGTAATACACACGGACAATATTCCGACAAAGCAAAATTTGCCGCTAGGCGGTACCCTTTGTAGCAACTTATTTTAGTTATACTATAACACTGTCTTATAACAATACAAATTGCATGCAAATATAAAAATACTTGAAGAAAGATAACCAAAATAGAAAAACACATTCTGTGGAAAACATTAAAAGTAGCACTGTTAGTGTTTATAGTATCTCTAATTTTTTATTTTGTTTTTACAGAGCTGAAACCGAAAATTAAGTTCTAATAAAAACATGTAGTCAACAATGAATTAAATATTTCCAGCAACAGACATTCTGTAAACTGCGTAATAATAAAAGAACTCTTATAACCATAAAATCATTAAGAGATTTAATTCTTCAACAAATGAATAGCTAAAAGTGAAAAATTACAAGCTAAAATTGTAGAAGCACTATTTATTTTAGTAAATATTTCACGTTGGACTATTGTGATCATAATATATTCTACTCTCGAATTATATTAATTAGAGAAATTAGTGTCAAACGTAATTCAATATTAGCAAAACTAATTAACCGGGGGTATGAACTCGTGAAATGGTTTTATCAACATTATTACATCACCTTCGGAGTTTAAGCTATGTTATTCTTGTGCACGAGACGATTGAACTGTTTAACACTGGAGCGCCTAATACGAGGGAATTACTTTTACAAATTAAAAAGTACTTAAAAACCATACCCATGCTATGTTTTAACAAAATATTAAAAGAATAAGGTTATATTCCAGTTTAACCTTCCGCTTGGAAAATTCTCTGCGCATGTACAGAATTATTCGAAATTGATATCTTTGATAATATAAAGATAGTTTATCTTTTTATATTTACTAAAAATCTATTTAAATTATTTTTATATTACTTTTTCCCTATAAAATTTTGATTTGAAATATGCTGTTTTCAGTTCTGTCAAATATACTGTACACTTTTTAAATTTGAGTTAAAATTATAAATTACACCTAAATTATGCATAAATTCATTAAACTAATCCTATTTCAACTTTTAAATACCATTTTATCCTTTAAGAACTAAAATTTAAACTTTTTAAATGACTCTATTATTTGAGCTATGTACTCACTGTTATAAGCAATGATTTACTTAATATCTCTTGATATTATCAAAGATCAACATCTTATATCTAATAAACAAACTTACTTAATTAACTTACACACAAATTTGCTAACTAAAATGTCTTTTATCAATGTTTATTAATTATGTTTTGATATAGTACTTTCACTCTACACTATATAAGTGTTTTTTATCTATAGTACAAGTTATTTGTTCAAAAATTTAGATATAAATGCACACTGAATTTAACTTTGTTTGTAACAATTTTTTAAACTGTTTTTGTGGTTTTTCAGGTACATCTCAGGTTGTGATGGTTTATTGGTATACTTATTTAGTTTTCGAAGGCTCACATTTATCAACTTGTAACTTGGTAAGTACTTTCACTTTATAAATAATATTAATAAACTTAACTACTTAAAATTACACATTTATTTGCTAAACATATGAAAGAGATTAATAGTTTTTTTTTAAATTTTGTTCCATTTTTATTTGTTTTAGATTTCAACTTTGATTTCAACAGAAAACTATGTCAATTGTACATGAATACATGAATTGGGAATTTGGATTGTTATTGATTGATGCCATGGATCCTATCCAAGATAAATTTGTCAAGTACATCCTCTATCCATTTGAATGTTTACTATAAGAAATTATTATATTGAATACTTTTGATGAAATAAAGAAAAAGTAGCTGATGATTAAATGAAAATTATTAAGATATCCTTTTTATTATTACTTATTGAGGTAAGATTTTTTTATTAATTTTACTGAGCTTAGTTATTCATCTCAATATATTATAATGTATTTAGTTTAATAATGTTATATTATTTTCTTTGTATTTCCCTACTCTGTAATTGGGGTTCTCCCGTAGAGAGATGCGTTATTTATTCCTACTAGAAAGCTCATTTCTCAAATATCATGTTTCTAAAGTATATTTATTGATTAGCTATTAAATCATTAAAAAATTATTGTCAGAAATGATTAAAAATCTTAACTCTCCAATTACTGGACGTGTTTTCAACCAACGTAGATAGATAAAATCGTGTGCGTCACAATGACAATACAATTTCGAAATGAAACGTTGATCCTCTGCAACAACATCAAATTGCGAAATATAATCTTAACCAGAAATGGAGAATGACCACAAATACGCATATTCAGTTCCGAAATTATTTTAAACAACAAACGAACGAACAATTTTCCACGTCCAGAGAGGCGCATCTGCGAGTGTAACAGAGAGAAGTAACTGAAATTATCCCATCCCTTTTTTGGGGCCGGCGGTCGGACTTCTAGTCTAGGTAAATTCAAGAATTTTCATATATCGGTCCAAACATTACCATTTTACCAAAATATCATAGTAAAAAAATTAATTTTGTGGGATTAATTATACTCTAATTATAATCTAATCGTGTTCTAGGGGTTTTATTCACTATAACTTAAATTACTTTTAACAAAATAATAATAAAACATTTAAACGTCGTTAATAGTTAGTCGTTCGTAGTCCATCTTGAATCACTTGTCAAAATCTTCTTCTTTTTTAATTATCTACTAGACAGGTCTGGATTAAGGCAAACTAGACAGGTTTGCATTAAACTTTGTTTTTTTTTTCTTAATATTAAAAAGTTACTTGGCGAAAATAAACAGTGCCGAAATTAAGAAGTAAGCAAGTTTTTTTTCTTCTAATTTTGATATATAAAGTGACACTTTTTAAAACTGATTGACATTACGAAACGTCTTACTTTTTGTAACTAGTTGCATAAAGTAAACTTTTATGCAGTTGGTGACGAAAAATGTACTTCAAAATTAGTGACCAAAATAATTATTCTATTTATTAAACTGTTATAATACAAGTTAAAAACATAAATTATAAATAAATTAATTATTATAAATATTGCAATTATTCAAATTAATTACCGGCGGAAATCATTTTTTCATTGCTCGAACTTGTTGTTACTTGGGAAGTGGCGCACATTGCATTAGATGTTTCACCAAATATTTCTTGCGCTATAAGTTTTTTATTATTCATGGAATTTTCAACATATCCCTCCGCAACAAAGGTAGATTTCCAACATCCATATGCCTCTTTAATTTTAAAATATCAGCGCCACTGTCTTCTAGGAAAGTGGTAGAGCTTCTTCTGAAGCAGTGGCCAGTATATGGAACAGGATTTGAAAGACCAAAAAATTGTGCAATAACTTTTGGCAGATTGCTAAATGTGTTAATTCCCACAGGATTTTTGGTACGTTTTCCATTCGCATATTTTACAAAAAAATCTGTTGTGTTTAAGAACCTGGGAACGCAACTTAATTTATTTTCTTAATATTTCAACAATATTCGTCCCGAGGGCTGGGTGCCTACCGGGCGCGTCCCCAGGTGGTGGATAGGGGATCCCCAGGAGAGTCGCTGAACTGCTTAAGCAGGTAACACTGCAATTTAGCAGGGAAGCGGCGAAGCTGGGGGTGTGCGTCTATACGGGTGGCGCGGTCTAGTATGAGCAGCTGACAACTGCAGATTGGTCATTCCTAAGGTCGCACCGCGGACCAACCCCCCCAATTCCAAGGTGTAAGGTAACGTGCCGAAGGATTGATGGCCGCTGGGGTATAAGCGGTCGCGAACGTTCCCCTGGGGGAACCGGGCGAAACCCCCTTGTATGTAGCCTTGCTCTGGCATGCGGGGCTCTGCCGGAGTGGACCGACAATCCCTTGCTACTCGTGGGAACAACCATGGTAAGAAAAAATGGCGGGAATTAATATCGCTCAGATAAACGCCCATCACGCCAAGGGATCATCGGCGGTTATTTCAAGGACGTTTATCAGAAACCAAATGGGATTAGTATTGATCCAGGAACCATGGGTCCGTGATGGTCAGGTGAGAGGACTCGCAAGTAGGGAAGCCAAACTGATATATAAAGTGAGTAATGTAGACATACCCAGAGCATGCATATTGGTAAGTAACAGCATTGATCACTTTTGTGTGCCAGAGCAAACCTCGAGTTCGAGAATAGACGTCAAGAAGTCATGATAGCATCGTGCTACTTTGGAGGGGACGGGACTGCACCGCCTACAGAACTTCAAAGACTAGTCGAGTACTGTGAACAGAAGAAGCTGCCGCTTCTCTTAGGATGCGACGCTAACGGTCACAATACCGTATGGGGAAGCACAGACACCAACGAAAGAGGTGAGAAAATTTTAGATTTTATATTTAGTAAGAATCTTGTTATACACAATATAGGGAATACCCCTACTTTTATAACCAAAACAAGGAAGAAAGTGCTAGATATAACACTAAGTACACCGAATCTTAAGGATCGGGTGAAAGATTGGAGAGTATCGAACGAACCATCACTCTCTGATCATAGAATGATTACGTTCAGATTAGAGTGTAATCCTCCTGAGCCAGCACTCAGGAGAAACCCCAGGAAAACTAACTGGGAAAATTACAACACTAACCTGAACATAAATCTTGCAAGCCTCAAAACTAAAAGAAATGCCAGGAATCACCTGGCATTAGAAAATGATCTCATAGAACTGAACGAGGCAATACTCGTTGCCTATGAATCAAGTTGTCCTCTCCAGAGGAATAGAAAAGCAAAAGATGCGATATGGTGGAACGGTCATCTGTCAAACTTAAGATCCGAGACGCGACAGCTCTTCAACAGAGCCAAACATATAATAAGGAGATTAGAAAAGCTAAAAGAAATAGCTTTAGAAAATTCCGCGAAGAAATAGACGCTACACCCTCTGCAGCAAGGCTACACAAAGTCTTGGCAAAAGGAAAAGCAGACACTGTAAGGGCATTACGGAAGCCAGATGAAAGCTTCACAGAAAGCGAAAAAGAACGAGCTGTGCTCCTGTTAGAAACTCACTTTCCAGGAGGAATTGTCCCCTGATTTGAAGCCCGACGATGTCCTAAACTTCCTCAGGAAAATAGGACTCGAGGAGCTGCTATAAATCTGAGAAAACATCAGAACTTGGCAAGTAAGGGGGGACACAATAGATCCTATAGGTCGCAGTGTACTTATTTTCAATGTCTCCAGTATGGTAATTAAAAAATGCTTCGAAGTCGAATTTGATGGCTTATCGATTCCACCATAAGGTCTCGTCGGATATTTGAATTTCTTAAGTACCAGGGTGACCCGCTAATTATTAGTCTTAGCGTCTTATTCTGTATAGTTTCAAGTCTATAAAGATGAGAATTAGCAATTTATACCAATGCTAATGAAAGATGCGTGTTTAACCAAATCAATCAATCTCTACTAAGAGATTAGCACGTAAACTGAATATAAGTGAAACATCTGATGTTAAAGAAAGTGTTTCAACAGGATGGCGCAATATATATTATGTATAATGAATTGGGTTCCTTGAACATTTTGGTAACTGAACCCTCCTAAATGGATCAGAAGCGTGGACTCTTACCGAGGCCTCATGTAAGCGCATAGATGCATTTGAGATGTGGTTTATGCTCAGAATCCCATGGATACACCACGTGTCAAACGATATATGGTATTACAACGCATCGATTAACAACTAGAATACCTAAAATACATCAAACGCAGAAAATTTGAATACTCCGCTAGATCAGGTGATATAGCAAGCCATTCCACTGGTCCCCTTCTTCCTATCCACCTTTGTGGAAAAGTTGTGTTTAAAAAATCGCGCACAGCTATTGCAAAATGTGGCGGTGCGCCATCCTGTTGAAACCAGATTCTGCGGTCTACATTAGTGGGTATTTGAATATCAGGAAAAAGCTGTATCAGATCAGGAATTAATGTACTTTGTAGGAAATCCAGATATAATGCTCCTGTTAAGTTTTCATCAAAAAAATATGGACCATTATTTGTATTTCTCACAATACCAGCCCATACGTAAGGTTTTTGTGCTCTTTGCGTATGGTACTCTTGCATCCAGTGTGGATTTTCATCAGAACAATAACGGGTGTTTTGCCGGTTAACATGAACATTCAAACAAAACGTTGCTTCGTCCGAAAATAAAACGTTGTTGGTTCATCATATACTCGCAGAATTCAGTTCTTCGGTCAAAGTGGTCTTCAGCCAATTCATGGATGAGACGTACTTTATAAGGATGGTATTTTACCTTTTTGAAAATTTTTGATACTGAAGACTTTCCAATACCAAAATCCCTAGATATTCCTCGCACTGTACAATGTGAATTTTCTACAGTCGACAAAATTATGTCTTGTTGAATATTTTAATCAATTTTTGGTCTGCTTTGCTGCATCCCTCACATGCTCTAATTCTCTGTATTTTCGCTCTATTCTACTTACCGTAGATTGTTAAATAGGTTCACGATCTGGGTGCATTTCATGGAATAATCGGCATACCTCTTGTTGAGTCCGCATCTTATCGCCAATACCAATCATCAATAATATTTCAATCCTGTCTCTTTCGGTTAAGGGCATTTTGTAAAAAAAGTTCATGAACGTACGTTCTCTAAAACGTTAATATTACGAAACTGTGCTTCAATGTTTTTGACATTCTTGTCAAATAAAAAGAATAGTAAAAAGATTTTTATAGTCCAGGGGCTTGGATCACTAATAAAAGCTGTAAGATACAATTATTCAGAATAATGATGGATGTTCTTGATAATTTAACAAACTAGTAATTTCATTTAATGTGTTTATTACGTTTATTCGTTATTTTTATTACTTTGTAAGTAAATTTTTGCATTTTTGCCCACCCTGTACCAATTTGAAGCAACATATTATATATTTTTGGAATCAGCAAAGGCAATTTGGAAATTGAAAAAAAAGAGGGGTGTACACGAAAGTGTACACCCCTCTTATATTATATTGTGTATATTATATATATTATTGTGTATATTAGATTATTATTTAAAACAATAGTAAATTGAAATCAAAAATCGACCTGTTTTGGATATTTCTAATTTTATTGTTCATTTAGCCAATAATGAATTTATGCGTTATTTTATGGACGCACTGTATAAAATGATAGATATGTTTTTATTTATAGGTTTACCATTTTCTTTTTATTAATTTCTTGAAATGTTTTGATAGAGTGATGCTGTTTTGTCTGTCGTATATATTATAAATAAAAAGGCAGAAGGATTTTGAAACAATTGTTGTTTCCAACGGGTTTTTTAATACATTTTGCACAGGTCTCATTTTGTCCGGTTTTTTGGCCATTGAAAATTTTCCTGTGCTATTAGCGGGGCCGGCAGGCGCACTTTGTTAAAGAGTTACATTATTTATTGCCCTGAGCCGAACAATGCAAAAAATATGTCCGGTGCCCTACCAGAGGCGAAATGCAATTCTGTTGGTTGCAATATATTGCAACGAATTTATATAAGTCGCTAACTGAAACGCCACGTACAATGCTCCCGGACCCACGGTTTAAAAAAAAAATACGAAATAAAATAATAAAATGTAAATACAAAGTATGTTTTTATTTTTTGTTTAAGTACCTGCTTGTCGTAAATTAACGTTAGTTTATGTGACTTTATTTGAGAAAAGAGACGTATATACGATGTTAAAGCTTTTAATTAGGAAGGTTCACGTTTGTTCAGTGTATAATAAAATGCTACCTAACTACGGCAACTTTGGTTCAAGTTTTTCTTTTTTTTTAAAATACGATGTTATAATTTAGAAATAATTTATTTAAAATTTGAGTTCGAGTTTCGTATCAAAAATAGTTTCTAACTAATGGGGATCTTTTTTAATAATTTCTCACTTTACTTCATAGTACAGTGTGTAAAAGCCAAATGGAATAAATTCATTATTTCGGTTACTGTACATATTTATAAAAAATCCCGAAACACGTCAAATTTAAATTATAACTTGGCATTCATTAACGTGAAAATGCAACCCCTACCTTCAACCCCCTTAGAATGACAGGTACAACCCCCAATTTTTTAAATGGGAAGTATAGGCTAGTGATATATCATTTGAAAGGTCTCTTCATTCTCTATTCAAAAATGTTATTGTTTTTAAATTTAATGCAAAAATTAACATAAAAAAAAATTAGAATCATGTTGTTACCGAAATTTGCTACAATACAATCAAAAACTAAAATATAATGCAAAACGTAATAAAATGTAGAACACGAAAAAGAACTATGAATGTTAATGAAGTAGATGTTCAAAATGTTCTCCGCGAACGTCTTGGCAACATCCCAATCTCAAATAAAACTGTCTTCTAACATTATTTAACATATCAGACGTGATCGACCTAATCGCAAGCGTTATTCGTTCTTTTAAGTCATTTAAATCAGAAGGTTTAGTTTTGTACACATGGCTCTTCACATATCCCCATAAAAAGAAATCTAATAATGTAAGACCAGGTGATCGCGCTGGCCATTCAATCGATCCTCGCCTCCCTATCCACCGATTGGGAAATATTGTATCGAGGTACTGCCGGACATTAAGTTGGTAATGTGGTGGCGCTCCATCCTGCTGAAACCATATCGTATTCGCTGGAACTTGAGGGTTACCTGGATCAGGATATAAATTTGCCAACGTTGGAATGACATCATTTTGAAGTAGTGCCAAATTATTGTTGCCATTCAAGTTGCCCTCAATAAAAAAGGGACCAATGATATTGTTCCCTACAATCCCTGCCCAAACATTAAACTTTTGAGGGTATTGAGTGTGTTCTTCTCTCATCCAGTGAGGATTTTCCGTGGACCAGTAGCGGCAATTTTGCCGATTAGCATGACCGTTAAGTAAAAAAGTACACTCATCAGAAAACAGAACGTCTTCTAATTGGATAATATTGTTATCCAACATGTCCATCATTTGCTCACAAAAAAAAGTTCTCCTATCAAAATCGTCTTCCATGAGCTCCTGAGTAGGTATCATCTTATACGTATGCAATTTATTTTCTTTTAATATGTTTGCTATCGATGTATGGCTAGCATTGAATGTAGTGGATGCCTGTCTACTCGATGTATGTGGATTTTCCTGAAACTCAAGCAACACATCTAATTTGAGTTCATCACTCAGTGCATTGGCAGCTGCTTTTTTTATCTGCTTTACATGACCAAACTCGCGAAACTGCTTTTCTATTTTACTTATTGTTCCTTGGGATATAAGCGGGAAATTAGGAAATTTCTCATGAAATAAGCGAGTTACTTCCTGTTGTGTTCGGATGTTATCTCCGTAACCAATCATTTGCAAAACTGTTATTTTATGCATTTCCGTTAATCTAACCATTTTTCATAATTGAATTGAACAAACTTTATACTTAAATTACAACAATGACAACTTAAATAAAACAATTTACTACTGTTTGTTAAAATAGCGTTGACACGGAAATTATTTAAAGTTTTTTAATGGTTACCATCTAAAAACCACATTGCTATGGTTTTTGTTCACTTTCTCATTATCAAGACCTAAACGGGAAATAAGTTTTAAGTATATTGTAATAAGTATATTTTAGCGAATTTCGGTAACAACATGATATTAATTTTTTTATATTAATTTTTGCATTAAATTTAAAAACAATAACATTTTTGAATAGAGAATGAAGAGACCTTTCAAATGATATATCACAAGCCTATACTTCCCATTTAAAAAATTGGGGGTTGTACCTGTCATTCTAAGGGGGTTGAAGGTAGGGGTTGCATTTTCACGTCAAAGAATTTCAAGTTATAATTTAAATTTGACGTGTTTCGGGATTTTTTATAAATATGTACAGTAACCGAAATAATGAATTTATTCCATTTGGCTTTTACACACTGTATATATGTGAAACTAATGACACAATGTTATGTCGACTACATCACTTATGTTGAAATTGTCACAAAATCTGACCAATCACAAGTCAAAGACAGCTGGTGTTATTATTTTATAGTTCTGATTGATCTGTCAAGTTCGGTGTTTTCAAGGAAGTAGGCAATACAGATTACAAAGCAAAGTCTGTCGTTTGTCAAAAAAATATTGTAATGATACAAAGCTGTCGTTATTTTTTTTCTGTATTGACCTATAGTTTACTGACGATAAAAAGACGATGACGTTGCAAAACAAAATATTGTAATGATTCAAAGCTGTCGTTATTTTCTTTTTTTAATACTGTATGGTAAATTGCCATTTCCCGGACTCAAACGAGTTTACGGTACACTTGTACTTTACAGTACTTTCCAATTCTCCCAATGTTTTTGAAGATTGACATTAATTGTACAACTGCTGTTGCCAGCTATATGTATTAATAGAGTTGATGATGGATTTACAGTGTTTTCTGTAATCGCGGAAGACTTGTGGCTGTGATGTAGCACTTCAACAAAAGTTTCGCCCCTTTGGACCATTCTTGGAATCTTGTTTTTGCCTTCAATTGATTCTTCTATATAGTTTTCTGCAACTGAAGAACTCTTCCATCCACCGTGCTGTTTTAGAACTCTAAGGTCAGGTTGAGGATGTCCTCCTGAAGCAATGACCTGTATACTTTTCTGGTTGGTCTAGTTTTAAGAACTCAGCTATTTTATTCTTTTTATATGTATCTTTTTATTTTACATCAGTATTGGATTGGATTAATCTTTTTGTTCTAAATATCCAAATAAATTTAACGTCAGCTTTTCTTTTAAAATTACAATTTAGTTAGAAGTTGTGCACGCTTATGTATTTCGAGGTTTCGGAGATTAGTATTCTGAGAATTTACTCCAGCTTATTCTTCAAACGTACTATATACAAATGACTTGAAAACTGAGGGTAGTTTAAGTACAACATATGTCATTTATGTATATAATATACTTTGATATTTAAAATTCATTTTTTACATTTTATTTATGAATGCACATAATATACAAAGTGAGTTTTATGTATGGAACGCCTCAATTATCTCTGAAACGGCTTGCACGGTTTTTATAAATTTTGATATTTGACGATTTTGTAATAAATATGGCCGAGCTTGTGGTAGTGTTTACAAAGTTGTTAGAACTTCCGTTTTTCTGGAAATCTGATGAACTTTGTTAATTTGTTTGTTAATTTTTTTATAAGACAAAACCTGACAATATTCAGGAATTAAAAGACAGGATTATCGTATAAATAAAAAGAATTGAACAGTCAGGCATGTTGCAAAATGTTTTACAAAGTTTTAAAGATCGAATGGCTTCTTGCACTGAAGTACAGCATCTACTGTAACAACCTTTATGCAAATATTCAAGGATTTGTCTTCATTTGATGTATAAAACTCACTCTGTATGAATGTCACATTAACGTTTTTTTGGATGACGTAATTTTTAATTTTCATTTTTCTTTTGTGTGTTAGAAAGAAATTGTTGAAGACAGTTTTGACAGAATATCAACAAGATAAAATTTGATCCATTACTAAAACCTGCACTTTTTCAAACTACTTTATAATGTTAAATCATTCTTATTAAATAAGAGTAAAGGTTCGTGATCTATCCGACTATTGATATCTCTTTATTAATACATTATAAATTATTATACTTCTTTAGTAGGTAAATAATTGAAAAACTTTATTGAAATTAATGTTTAATATTTTTCCGAAACAGCTAAATAAATGCAAAAACTCTGCAAGAGTTATTTCGACTTCAGTTAAATTTAAATAATGTACGAAATTGACGTGCTTCATCAAGGCATTATTTTAGGTACCCAGTCTAAGTCAAAATAATTGCAAAACATTTAAGAACGTGATTGCTTGTTAAAACTAATAAGTATTTTCTTAATAAACATATAGGTTTGCATGGTTCTTCATAAAGTGTTATCCACTTAAAGTAGAAGAAAATAAATCATTTTTTTTTTCGAATATGGGTGATGTTACAATAACAGATTTTACAAGTTGTTCCTATCTATAAATTGGCTATTTACATAGGTATTTTTTAACAATCGCTTTCTAATTATCTAAGGGGTTAAAACTTATAAACCTCAACAATTCTTTTTACAGAACTTTTTAACAGAACACAATTTGGAAATAACAAAACATGTGTTATTATCTCCAACTTATTTAATAAATAATTTATCTCTTTTATTTTTTTGATAAACTGTGTGATTTTTAAGTAAATTTTATTATTATTATTATTATTATAGAAGATTAAAGAAGCCGAGGTCTAGGACCTATATAGCTCCTATAAAAAAACATATATCGAAACAAATGAAATAACCTTATAGTACATAGATAATACAGTAAAATAAAACAACATATTTTCCACAAAAGTACAATAGAAAACTAGATGATAAGAACAAAACATGAAAATACATTTATAAATACAAAGAGATCAGTTGAGCATAGTTAATTTATAGGCATCATAGTTGTTTTTGAAAGAGTTAACACTCAAAGCGCTGACAACGTTTGGTGGAAGAGAGTTCCAACTGTCAAACACTCGATTTGACAGAAAACCCTCTTGGCACTTTATGTGAAATTGTTGTTTTTTTAATTTAAAGCAATGTCCTCGGAGCCTTGAATCAGTATTTAATGAAAAAATGTGTGACAAATCACAACCAAATTTATTATTTATAGCTCTGTAGACTATTAAATCGCCACGAAGCCTTCTATCCTCGAATGTCGGACAGCCAACCGATCTTAAACGTTCTTCATAGGACGAACGACGTATCCCGTATGGAATCCTAGTTGCCCACCTTTGTACCGATTCAAGACGAGTGGAATCCCGTGCCCAGTTCGTATTCCACACAGGACCAGCAAACTCCAAAGTTGGTCTCACGTAGGTATTCGCAAAATTTTGAGGAGAAATTTTGCAAAATGACTTAGAGAGAAGGTAAAGTGAACTTTTAGCTTTACTGCAAATATACTAAATGTGTTCGGACCACGATAAAGTTTCTGTGACAAGTATTCCCAAATCTCTCTGGTGAGAAACAGTTTCCAAGTTTGTGTTAGAGAGTACATACCTATTTCGTGGATTATTTTTACCTAAGTGGAGCACTGAGCACTTTGATGCATTTAAAGGTAAAAGCCAGACATCCACCCATTTTGATACTCTGTGCAAATCAGCTTGGAGTCTGTCATGTTCAGATATAGGGTTGGCATATAATTTTGTATCATCGGCAAAGACGGAAATGTTGCTTTCGACGCTAAGTGGCAGATCTGCTACGTACACTAGAAAGAGAACAGGTCCTAAAACCGATCCTTGTGGCACCCCACTAAACACATCAAACATTGAGGAGAAGGAGTCTCCAATACGAACACAAAACTTCCGATTAGTCAAGAAAGCTTCAATCCAATTAAGCAGGTTGCCTCTAACTCCGTTATGTTCGAGTTTAAACAGTAGACGTTTAGTCGGAACGCGATCAAATGCTTTGGAAAAGTCCAAATATATAATGTCCACCGGTTGTTTACTGTCCAAAGCTAGAGACCAATCATTTACGCACGACAACATATTCGTCACCACAGACCTGCCTGTGGTACAAAACCGTGTTGAGACGCTGGGATTCTATCATGTTCAGTTAGAAAGTTCATTAGGAAATCACGAATTATAGATTCCATAATTTTGACAGCGATAGACGTTAAACTTATAGGCCTGTAAGTAGTTTTCGGGATTTAGCTTATCACCCTTCTTAAAAATCGGAGTAACACTTGATGTTTTCCAAATATTTGGGAGGCATTGAGTTGAGAAAGATGTATGCATAATAATTGATAGTGGTAATTGATAGTGGTAAGTTTATAGAACTGCAACATTTTTTTAATAAAACTGCAGTTATACCGTCTAATCCAGGAGACGAAAAAGTTTTGAACGACATTATTTTGTTTTTAATGGTGTCCGGTTCAAACAAAATTTCATTTAAATCGTGATGGTTTCTGGTTGACTTAATAGGCAATACATCAGGCACATCATTTTCTATAGTAAAAGCCTCTTGAAATTTTTTGCCAAACATATTAGAGACTTCTAACTTGTCTGTCGTTGGCTGACCAGTGGTATCGCTTCTTAATAAAGGTGTGGATACTTTGGATAAAGAAAGGTTTCGAATATATCTATGTAGTGGCTTTTTGTTCTTGTTTGAGGCTAACTGATTTTCAAAATTCTGTTTTGCTTTAATTATTTGGTAACTCAGATTATTTGAGAATATCCGGTGGTTGGTATAGTCGATATCTGATTTAGTGCGTGAATATTTTTTCCAAAGAGATTTCTTATATTTAATCATTTCGAAAATTTCATGGTTCAACCAAGGTTTGTTTAGGTTTCGTACAGAATGTATATAATAGGAGTTTTTAGTAACTGAATCATTTATAAAATTTCCAAAAATTTTCCATTGTTGCTCCACGTCTTTTCCATGAAATTTATTAACCCAGTCCGTAGTTAAAATCTCAGAGTTTATTTGTTGATACCTATTTTTTTTATATTTCACAAAACTTGTGTTAGAAGTCTCATCAGATTTTAAAATATGCAGGGAGGTTGAAATTCCTGCGTGATCTGATTTTCCAATCGGAGAAATAATGTTAATATCTGTGAGAAGTTGAGAATCTGAGGTTAAAAAGAGGTCAAGTATCGAGGGTCGCTGATAAAGACGGAAACGAGTTGGTTTGTCTACTAGCTGCTCCAGACCAGAATCTTCCAAAAAATTTAAAAAGAGTTGAGAAGCACCATCGGTGGGATACGTTTGTAGAGGCCAAGAGATTTTACTAAATAAAATTTTGCATTTTCGGGTAGTTCCGTAAGTTTCATAACAAATTTTAAGCAACTAGTAGGCGGCTGTCAAGTCGGTTTGACTTTTATGTCACAATAAAATTTAAACATTGTTATCGCATTGTGTATCAAATTGTTAAGATGAATAATTATACAAATGCATACGCAGATATGTATCTTGGACGTGCAATATAGTATAAAAGTATGTTTGCAAGGGTCCACCAACGTTTTTCAGAAACTGGTACATTTAATAGAAATAAAAGAGATTGTCGTCGTGATCGCGAAGTCAGGACAGTTGCGTTAGAAGAGCTGTTCTTAATATAATTAAAACATCCCGAAACAAGCACCAGGAACATTGCTGGTGAAATTCATACAAGTCATAACAAATATCTATACACAGACGAAATGAAAACAAAATATACCTATATATGTTATTTTAAAATATAACTTAAGATCAAATAAATAACCCAATGGTGTTACAGGTTGGATTGAAGCATGACATACTTCAGAGGACAATAAAACAGTTGCCTTATTGGCCAGACCGAATTCTTTAAACCTGAAACGTCAAAGTTCCTTACAAAGTCAATGGAGCTTGAGATATTGAGGTGTCAATCAGAAATCCCATTCTGGAACAAGTGGGACGACACAGAGCATACTTTCAAATCATCTGCATAAGAATATAACCAAAAATTTGAATAAATTAATAGGAAACAATTGAAACTCGTCTTCAAGACACCTTTATAGAAAATATAAATCCACACAGCATTGTGCAAACTAGAAAATAAACTGTCAAATCAACAAACTTGGCTCTAGTTATAAATACAGATGCATTTACAACAATAATGTTATTTTTATATAAAATGCATGTAACTGATTCATTCATATGAAGTAAAAACAATTTTTTATTAAAACTTGCTTGAGCGCGAATTGAAAAAGGGGAAAACTCTACCTGTTATTTTTGTGGTTACAATTTCGATTCTGGTCATTTTTCACTTAGTCTTAAATCAATTTTCCTGTGCAATTTTCCAATATCCTCCCTTTTACCAAACAGCACTCCTCATTTGCTAAATGATTCAGCAAACAATTACTTACTTGCCCCCTAGCTTTCCCCCTTCGTTATTTTTATCTTACGTACAGCATGTCCAAACCTTTTTAACTCCATACGCATACAGCGTGTCCACAAAAAAAAGAAAATAGTTTTTACATTTAAAGGTTTATTTTCTAATTTAATTTTATTTTTAAGCAAATAATTAGATCTACAGAATTACTTTATCACATTTTGCCAGCTTAAATTTCTATAACCATGGAATAATTAAGTAATAGTATATTACTTTATGAGGCGGAGAAGCATGACTTCTTTGCCAGTCATGCTTCTTTGCCGAATAAAGTATAATATTTTTTCTTTAAAAGTAGCAATTTTCAACCATACGCTATTTTTACTCGAAATTAACTGTGACAACTATCAAAGTCGTCTAGATGTTAGAAATTAAAATAATTAGGTCGTCGGTGGGATTTGCGTCTCCCTGGTTACAGTTATTTGACAGTTATTTTATGTTATTAAAGACAGCTTATTGTTGTTGCAACCGCAAGCGCAAATTTAGTGCACGGTTTCAATTTTGAAAATGCTTCATTAACTAATTGTACTTTTAATATTACTATAAATAAAAATGATGTTTAATTGTTGTTAATGACATTTGTATTGTTGCGTTGTGACATGTTTCATGCTGTTGCCATGACAACATTTTTCCCTCCGCCGTAAAGAAATGGGAAAAAAACTACTGCCGGCGGAGACATCAAACTGACAGGATCAAGTTAGATAAGTAATGTCATCATTATTTGACGTTTGAAGAAAAAAATAATTAATATTATAATAGTATCATAATGGCCAATAGTGCGACTGAAAAAGCCAAACACGCTGCTGGTGCTTCCAATAATGTCCAAAACCAGAATAAACTGTTGGTTTTCCAGGATTAAACTATTTGAATCTTTGGCAGTTAGCACATTATCGAACTCCCTACCGGTCTGGAGTTTAAGATACGGAGACATTCTGAAAACACACAATTTATAAAGAGGATTCCCTGTTTACCTACAAACACCCCTGATTATACGAGGGTTGCCTTTTATATTTCGGGATTTGGAAACCCTGGTGTTGCAATCTGACAACTGATAGTTCTATCGCAAATTTGGATATTTTCGAGGTTATACGTAATCGGAACGTTTTGGCATACGAGCGCTATTTCTGTTGGTTACAGTAACTTAAAAGACACAATAAATACACACAATAATAAATATACACATTCCAAGTTCTAAGTCATAGACAAAACATGAGGCTGGGCACTATTTTGCTCGCAAAGTTATTTGAATAGATGGCCATTCAAAGCTTTAAAACCTTCTGGTATATCATTGTACAATATGGCAATTCTGTAACTAAATGAACGTTTAAATAATTCAGTTTTGTGTACTGGAGGCGTTATTAAATCTTTGAACCTTAAAACATTGAGAAATACTTTCAAATTTTCGAATACCAAAAATTAATCGAATAAAAGAATTTTTTTCACTTTTTTTATCTTTTGTTGATAAATTAATTTTAAATGGAAATCGTACAGGCACTCAGCAAAATTAAAAATTGACAAAACCAGACTCTCACAAGCATTGTTTTAGCTAATTTTGAAAACTTTTGTATCTACTTTAAATAACCCAACTATTGCTGAAACAAATGCCATTTTTTAATATTTAGAAAATATCTTAAGATTAAGATCATTCATTGTGAGTGAATAAAAAAAATCCTTTTTTGTTCTTTTCTGTTTATATTTTCCGATTGTTTATTTTGTTTTTGTAATTACAAGTATTTATAATTTAAGCTTGTTAAACCAAACTCTTGCTGTAACTTTTATGTTTTAGAAGCAATTGTTAACTACCGTAGTATGTAATTATTCAACTCGTTAATTATACAGAGAATATATTAATTATAAAAAGTACAAAGATAAGTGACAACTCTAAAATATCTTGTCAAAAACTAAACTGTCATATCTCCTAATCTAGTTATCTGTCTATGTCTACAACATCTTCCCCTTTTAAGTAGAATATTTTATTTTCTTAGGTAAGGTCGTAATCTGCAAGTCGTTGAGGCATTTTTCTACTACGTATAGGTCTACTGGGAATTGGTTGACTTCCACCTTGAAGAGACTTAGTTTCATCAGGTAGATCTGGACGTGAACCAATGTCATCTTCATCTGGTACATGAACATTACTTTTGGAGGAGTGATTGAGACTGAACGTATCTAGTAGTATTTCAAGTGGTAAATTGGCTTCAAGTCTGTTTTCCTCTTCATTACTGTCGTTGTATCTTGATTTTAACTGATTGGTATGAACTCTAATTAACTTGTGAGGTTGACTAAGTAATACGTTATACATTACTTTACCAATGTTTTCAATAATCTTTCCTTCTGTCCAATCTTTTGAGTGGCTCATTTTTACATAGACCGCTTGTCCTGGTTGAAAACGTCGAATTTTTGCACCGTGTTTTTTGTTAAATTGTTCTTCCATTTTCGTATTTGATTTAATTCCTCTGTGATTGTCGGATGGAAGTAGTAGGTTTAATAAAATTCTTGGTTTTCTACCAAACATCGTTTCGAATGGAGAATTTCCTCCAGGAACGTTTCTGTTTGGGGTAGTCCGATATGTTTGTAAAAATGTGGTATTAATATCTTCTGTAGTCTGTTCTCGCATTTTCTTCATTGCTCTTTTAAATGAATCAACAAAACGTTCGGCTTGGCCATTAGATTGTGGATGGTAAGGAGGAGATCGTATATGTTCGATTCCATTGTTCTGGCAAAAGTCACTGAATGTACTGCTGGTGAATTGTGTTCCATTATCAGACACTACAGTTTTTGGTATGCCAAAAGTTGCAAATAAAGAATTCAATTCTTTAATTGTAGAATACGATGTAATAGAATTCATTTTAATAACTTCAGGCCATTTAGTAAAAGCATCTACAACTATTAAAAAGTTTTGTCCTTCAACAGGTCCTGCGAAATCTATATGGACTCTTTCCCAAGGCATTTCCGGAATAGGCCAGGATGCAAGCTCCATTTTGGTTGGAAATTTCGAAGCTTCTAAACAATTTACGCATTTATTTACATATTCTTCGATTTCTTTATCTATTCTAGGCCAGTATACGTAATTTCTTCCAAGAGCCTTCATTCTTTCTTTACCCGGATGTCCTTTGTGTAACTGTTTGAGAATTCTAGCCTGGTATTTTTTTGGAATGACTATGCGATGACCAAAAATATACAGCCTTCAACAATAGAAAGTGAATCCTTTCGATTTAAGAATTGTTGAAGTTGTAAATCTGTTACCACTTTAGGCCAGTTATTTGAGACGTAGTGTAAAACTTGTTTTAAGGTGACATCTTTTGAAGATTCCGATGCTACCATTTTGGCTGTGACTGGTAAATGTTCCAAAGCATCGTTTAAAATTTGTTTTACGCTGGTTTCTAAGTGTACTGCTGCTATAACAAACTCTTCATCCGGTTTAGATTTCTGGTCCATTAATCTTGATAAGAAATCTGCGTGACCAAAAGCTGTGGTTGATGTGTACTGAATCTCAAAATCGTAGGCTAAAAGAATTAAACCCCATCTTTGAATACGATTGGCTGTGTACACAGGTAAACCTTTTCTTGATCCAAAAATAGCTAAGAGTGGTTTATGATCGGTTTGTAATGTGAACTTTCGACCAAAAATAAATTTATGGAATTTAGTAACAGCAAATACTAACGCTAACGCTTCCTTCTCAATTTGACTGTATGCTTGTTCTGCAGAAGTAAGTGAACGAGAGGCATGGTAAATAGCTTTTTCAGAGCCATCAGGAAATTTATGAAGAATACATGCACCAAGACCATAGGAACTTGAGTCAGCAGCTACAATGATTGGTAATTCTGGTTTGTAGTGCGTCAATAGTAAGTCTGAAGACAGAGTTTTCTTAATGTTGTCAAAGGATTTTTGGCATTCAGTCGTCCAACTAAAATTGGTTTTCTTCTTCAACAAATTATCTAACGGATATCGTAAATTCTTAAGATTTTTGACAAATTTTCCATAATAATTGACTGCTCCTAGGAATGATCTGAGAGTTGTAATATCAGAAGGTGGTTGCATTTTCTGAATTACTTCAATGCGCGAATTATCTGGTTTTATTCCTTCTTTGCTTAAAATGTTACCTAAATATTTGATTTGTTGCATAGAAATTTTGCATTTGTTGGCTTTAAGTCTAAGACCATAATTTTGAATTCGCTCAAGTACAGAATAAAGATTTGCATTGTGTTCTTCCACGGTTCTTCCTGATATGATAATGTCGTCAAGATATGCAACAACCATATCTAAGCCAGCGAGCATCGTATCCATGAGTTGTTGGAATGCTCCAGGTGCCGTTTTGACTCCAAATGACAGGCGATTAAAATTATACAACCCCTTGTGAGTAGTGATAGTTAAAAGTTTCTTGGATTCATCGTCCACTTCCACTTGAAGGTAGGCATCAGATAAATCTAAGTTACTGAAGATTATGCCATGTGATATTTTAGAAAATATATCTTCAGGAACAGGTAACGGATAACAGTGTGATTCTAGAGATTCGTTCAGACCAGTGGAGTAGTCAGCGCATATTCGTAGTTTTCCCGTAGGCTTCTTAACTACAACAATTGGTGCAGCCCAATCAGAAAAATCGGTAGGTGTAATTGCTCCTTGTTCTTCTAATCGGCATAACTCCTCCTCAACTGCTTGTCTGAGGTTGAATGCTACAGGACGCTTTGGACGAAACACTGGTTTAGAACCTGGTTTAAGGTAGAGTTTAACCTTATGTTTGGTGCAATGACCCAGTCCTTCTTTAAAAACTTCATTAAAATTACTCTTAAGTTTTTCGATTGTAATAAAAGTTTCAATTTTTGAACAAAGTTTGTTAATGGGCACTTCGTCTAACTTAAATTGATATATCCAATCCAAACCAAGTATATTTAAATTTTTGATTGAAGTGACGTAACAATTTGCAGTTTGAATGATTGAATCTCTATCCATCCGGACTTGGCATTCAATTTCACCCATGAGATCTACTGTTTTTCCACAAGCGTTAAATGCAACATTTGTCGTATTTGAAATAATCGGTTCTCCAATTTTTTTCCATATTTCGGTATCTATAATGGTAATGTCTGAGGCAGTATCAAATTGCAAAGATACTTGTTGACCATTCACAAATATTGTAATGTACTTACGAGGAGTATTGATTTGGTTAACGGAAATTGTCTTTAACTGCTTCTTTTGAAACTTTTTTTTCTTATCGTTCTGAAAGCGCGTCGTACTTTCATTGTCTGTAGATTCTCTGGTTTTGATTGATTTCTTTTCAAAACATGAGCAATATCCTTCTTTGTGTCCAATTTTGGAACATACCTTGCATGTGTGCTGCGAATATTGGCAAAATTTCTTGAAATGCATGCCTCCGCATTGCCAACAAGGTGTTCTTGGCTTCTCTTGATCCGTATGCTCTGAAATCTTGTGAACCGTTGTATTGTTTTTGTTTTCAACAAGGGCTGTATCACTTTTAAGACTGAGTATTCTTTGGCATTCATCCACTAGTGTTTGTAAAGATAAATCGTCTTTTTCTTCGTTAATTTTGGACAGTAATCTTGTAGTAATATCGGAATAACATGATGATTTTAGACCTATTACAAATATGAGGCATTTAAACTGATTCTCGCTCAGCCTTTTCAAATCAAAAGCTTCACAATGTTTGTTTACGTAACCTGCGTAAGTCAAAAAATCGTCGGTAATATGTTTCTGTGTTTGTAAGCATTTATAGCGCATGCTAAAAATAGATTCTGGCTTTCCGAAAATTCTTTTCAAAATGTTTATAGTAGTCTCAAAATTGTTATCTCGTGGATGTTTTGGAAGAATAAAATTTGTGTACCTTTCGTGTGCTTGTATATTCAATTCCCTAATAACGAGTCTGACTTTAGCTGCATCATCCAGTCTTGAAGTGTCGTTGAGAAATAAGTCTTCGTATCTGTTATACCAAGATTCAAATGTTATGATATTATCTGGGTCTGGTACGAACTCTGTAATATTCCTTCCCAACGATTCAATAAGTAATTCGGTGTTATTTGTGTCCGAATCACGATTTGCACCTGGTCTAGATGAGTTTGCGGCTAGCATATCCAAAATTTTAACCTGCTGCTCCAGCATTCTTTGTAATACTTCTGGTTCCATGATCCTCGTCGCCAAAACTGTTAACTACCGTAGTATGTAATTATTCAACTCGTTAATTATACAGAGAATATATTAATTATAAAAATCTAGTTATCTGTCTATGTCTACAACAGCAATAAAGATTACTATTATTATTATAGTATCATAAATTAAACATACTAAAAAACCTTAATCAATATATAAAGAAAAACTACCCGCATAACGAAATTAAACTCTATTCTTTCTCTATTAAGTGACAGGTAAACATCCCTTTCCGCAATGAAATAAAGAACCAATAAATCAATATACACCATTAAATTATTTTATTTACTGTATCATTTTTTGCTAATTATTGGTATCTGGTAGGATATATCCACAGTTCAAATTGAATCATTCCATTAGCATGCCAATTGATGATTGCCTCGGGTCCGAAATCTGGGAAAAGTTTTTTATTTTCCGCGGGGTAGCTCAAATACTCTACTTATGACATTTTTAAAGCACCCTTAAAAACATTCAGTACCATATGGAATTTTTAAAACAAATTATAATAAATTAAAAATTGAAATAGGTTGTAAGTTGGGATGCATTAAAGCAAAGAAGTTCTTGGAAATTTTCATTGCTGTAAGAATAATAAAAAAACTCTTCGTTTTAACCCAACATCCAAATTTAATTGAAAAAATTAGGTGAAACAGCTGTAATTGTGATTGTGAATAAAGAGTTTTTTATTATTCTTAGTGAGATGGGTTAGTATAATAAATTTCATTGCTGTAGATATTATATAATCTTTAAGATTATAATTTTTAAAAGAAGTCATAAGGCATCATATTTTTGGTAAACAACTTAGTATGATTTTTATTTATAGTAGTGACATTTTTAAGTTATTTATTATAACAATCATTAACATTTCAATTAAAACACGATTTAGTGCAAGCAGAATAAGAAATACCAACATTTTGCTCCATAAATTTATAATTTTTAACTTCTTTAAGCAATCAAAAAGCGTAACCTTTGGATAAAAAAGAATGTGGCACGTGAAATGAAGAGCCATGGAGTTATTAGTCCTTCTTGTCCCTCTGCTGGTAAAAATGACAACAACTTTCGTTCGGCCGCCTCCCCCAGGATGGCGCCACTTTACTGAAAAGCTGTAAAACGCGATGGGTTCAAAGCTGACCGGTGATTTCGATGCATGGAAACAAAAGCATGAATACGGGACTTTCAGGATATTGCTGGCAAAGAGAGCTTACGGTATAGGAAATTGTTGCACAATGATAAGGTTAGTGTTGTTTTTTTTTCAAGTTTTTAATGAACTGTTACGGATTTTTGTAAAGGTTTATTCGACATTGTGGAGGATTTAAAACCGCAATTTTTAATTGAGGCAATTCGTAGTGAGACTAAAATCGATGTTGGGGTGATGGAATCGTCGATTTTTTTCTTTTTCATTTGTCTAACCAATATTCGCCCACTTAAGATTATACAGGGCGTTCGTTTTTAAATAGATTATTACTTTTAGATAAATACGCAATTAAAGATGTACACCAAATCGGTGGTACAAAACTGCAAAAGGTCACTAAATAAGAATACACTTTTAGTGACTGATCTGTCAAAATTATTATGTATTGCAAGGCATAATTACAAAGAACTCAACATGAACCACTTTTAACAAGCCATGTTAAATATTTCGTTTTAAAATTTAAGAGGGGGTCCAAGAATTTTGCCTACGTGATTTAATTAATATTGTAAAATGAATAAAAACTACTTACCATGATTCACGATGAAGGTGCTCTTCTAAGTTTAAATCAGTTTGCATTTCTATAGCAAATAATTTTTCTTTAAATATAGGTATAAGACAATTATGGGATATTAACTGCATACTATAATTATATTCTGTCATTGTTTAAAAATTTAGTAATTTCTACAAACTTTTTGTAGTTTAAATGATTTTTTTGCTTTATTTCTTGATTATTTTTATTAATTGATGTTTTCCTCTATTGAAGGTAAGGAGCTAAAATATGTAGGAAACAAAGCCCAAGCGTTTATATTAAATGCATTATTGTAAAAAGCAACTAAATTATTTCATTTCTAAGCACTAATAATTATATATTAATGAAAATGATACATTTTTTTAAATTTTAAATACACTTTACCCAAAAAATGTCCTGTCATCTATAACGTTTTTTTCCATTTCTCAAGGGACGATTAGTAATATGTCCAAAAGTTTGGAATAATGGAATATTTCATATTTTTATTAATTTTTATAAATAATTTTTTTGATATAAATAACATCATTTTGCTACAACTTTAACCAATACTAAATAAATCTCGAAGTCAGATAAACATACAAAAAAAAATGATTTATTCTTTTGAGGTGGAAAATGTACAATGTACAAATTTTTTAAAATAAATTAATAAGCAAAAAAAGGTTTTTAAATAAAATTAATAATCAGTATTTTCTCCATGGGCCTGCATGCATGACTGTAGGCGATGTGGCATGCTATCGATTAAATGGTCGAGTTGGGCTTGCGGAATTCTCTCCCATTCTTCACGAGCAGCATCTTTCAGTTCTCGTAGAGTAATTGGGGGAGGGTTTCGCTTCTTAATGCGTGTTTTAAGAATGTCCCAGGCATGTTCAACGACGGGAATTTGATGGCCATCTTAATGTGGATATTCCTTCTTCTCCAAAAAAATTTGTACTGCAGCTGTTCGATGTGGAGGTGCATTGTCATGCATAAACACAAATCCATCACCTACCGCCACCCGGAATAGACGCACAACAGGATTTAAAACTTCCTCGATGTACACAGCACCAGTGATTCTTCTCTCCAAAACCAGGAGAGGCGTCCGTATACCCCTCATAATACCACTCCAAACCATAATACTTCTACCTTTAAATGGAACACGTGGTTGGGCTGTTTCTAATCGGGCTTGTCGTCCTGGGGCCCTCCAAACTAGCGTTCTTCGCGAATCAGAAACCAAGCCAATTCTTGATTCATCAGAGCATCACGTAATTCCTGTTAGGACCATGGTGTAACATTTCTTGAGCCCATTGCAACCTTACAATTTTTTGTTGATAAGTTAGTTTGGGAACACGTAGAGGTCTTCTGCGATACAAATTTACCGCATTTAATCTTCGTGTAATTGTTTGCCTGGAGATATTCAGTCCTTCAAGTCTAGCAATTTCTCTAACCACTTGTAGATTCCTGTCGATTTTTTCGAGCTATCAAAGTTATCTGCCGGTCTTGTGCTACTGTTGTACATTGACTTCTGCCTCTTCTGGGATGATCCTTCACATCATTTGTGTCTTGGAATTTTTTTTTTAATTTTTGATACAGCACCCTGAGTAACACCAACAATATTTGCGATATCACTTTGACTAAATCCTTGTTGTAACAAAGCAATTACTCTAGACCTATTAAAATATGATATCATGTCTCTGGGCATTTTTAAACAGCTCAAATGAAATTTAAACAAGAATTGGAATAATGTGAAAGCACCCAAATCAATTAAATATGACTAAATTAATACAAAAACGAATCAAATTTAGTATTATTTTGATTTAAAAACGCTTTAAAATAAATATCAACTAGAGTTTTTAAAAAACCCCTAGTAGAAATTTATCTTGGCGCTATATTGGCCAGACGTTGCCGCCAACATTCAACAGTATTGGAATTAGAGAAAAATGTTAACGCTTTCCAATGTAGGAACAATATTGGCACAAAATTGCATTACATTGTGCCAGCATTTAGCCAACGTTAGGTAACATTGAAAAGCAATATTTGCTCAATATTATTTGCCACGATAGGATACCATGCCTGCCAATATTGACGCTATGTAGCACCAATATTGGTAGCCAGTTTAGGGTTTTCATGGTCACACATTGGAAACAAAAATTACACCAATATTGGCTATATATTGAAATCTTGGTGCAATATTGCGCCAACATATATCCAACATTCGGTTCTACTAGGGACCATAGGCGTAGATATATTATATTTAAATATTCCAAACTTTTGGACATATGATGTCAAGTTGGTTATTGTAATTGCAATTGGTTATTATTGATCTATTATTCGTACAATAAAAGAATTTTTTTTACAAAATTGCATATAATAATCATACTAAGAACTGCGATACTTCTTTGGTAAAGTATATTTACAACTGTTGAGTTTATAAAAAATATATTTTTTTAAGAAATAAATAATTTAAAACATATTTAATTTTTTTTTGTCTTAACATTGGTTTCTGTCAATCGTGTTTGTTAATCAAGTTTATCGGAAAGCGGGAAAAAGCGGGGTAAATAAAAAAGCACAACGAAAGCTTATAAATAACATTTATTTTGCATTAAAAAGCCACAACATTAAAGCTACGCTCTAACACTACCAAAACTACTGGATGCAACTACGTTTTAACTACTCTCTCATGATTATTCAAATAAATATTACAACCGAACCTTTCTATCTATCATGATTAAGTAAAAAGTTACATTTCAAATTGCATTTCAATCTATCTATTAGGTATTGCCATAGGAGTATTTAAATGGAAAATCAGATTATAATTAATTTGGTATATTTATATGTTCTGCGCTAGATTTGCGGTGTTGGTAAAAAAGAAGATTTTTGTTTTATGTTTTAGGTTAAAATGGTATTTTTTAAACAAGAAAAATTTCAAAAAAGCTGTTACTTTCCAAGCTATAGGAAAGAAATATCCATAGTCAAGTATAAGAAAATAAGAAGTTTCGTTAAAAAGTTTTTAATGTTCTTAGAAATGAATCTATTTTTTTTATAAATGATATTATAATAAATCAAATATTATTTAATATTACATATGAATGAAGTATTCCTAAAAATATATAACTAAATATAGACAGATTAGATTAAGATGCTCTAGATACTTTTTTACCCTATATATTTACAATAAATATTTCAAAATTTGTTGCAGATTTCCGATAAATGAAATTTGTAGATCTCAAAGAAAATCAAATCATTTGAATTGTTAAAGTTTGACTAGACAAAGCGAAACATTGGAAGAAAAGATTGGAATCAACTTTACAAGTATAAAACAATATTTTAATTAAATAGTATGAAAATAATCCATAAAGAAATGAATGACTGATTAAATATACTTTGTGAATTTTTATTATTTTTACTTTTTTTGTTTAATTCTTCAATAATGATTAGTATTTCTATCAATACATTATATATACTAAGTGACATAAAAATCCGAATTTTAATAACATTTGGTGAATTTATTTATTTTACTGAAATAAACAATTGATAAAATTTTCAGCCTTATCATTTGAAGATTTCGGTTTTTATACTGCTTTTTTTGAAATCCACTAACAATCCAAAAATGAATATTGTAGCCGTAGTAAATATCCAAATTTTGCGGATTTTGGTTCTTGACATTCTTTACGATTTGTTGCCTAGGGTAGGGAGACCTGTACGATTTCGTCACCTTAGTGAGTTTGATAGGGGTCGTATAGTGGGACTTCGGGAAGCTGTATTTTTTTTTCGGGAAATTGCAGTTGGAGTGCAAAGAAGTGTAGACACCGCGGTTAGGTGTTGTCAGACATGTTTTCGAGAAGGCCGTATGCAAAGAGCAAGGGGCTCTGGACGCCCCCGAACAACAGACCTTGAAGATCGCCGCCTAAGATTATTGGCCTTAGGGGACCGTATCTTCACTACCAGGTCCATTACAAGTGAATGGTTTGCAGAATACGGAAAACCTATTAGCATGCGAAGGGTTTACCGACGAATAAGACGTTTTGGCCTGTTTTCATACCGACCACACTAGGTCCTCCCTTTAACTCCAGAACACCGACGTAATCGCCTTGAGTGGTGCAGAGAATGGTCACTCTGGGATCAGGAATGGAACAGTATTGTCTTTAGTGACGAGTCTCGATTTTGTTTAGGCATGCACGATGGTCGAGCGAGGGTTAGAAGACGACGTGGTGAAAGGAGAAATCCACGGTTTTTTGTTGAAAAGCATGTTCATCAATCTGTTGGGGTTATGGTTTGGGGTGCTATAGCTTATGGATCGAGATCACCTTTAATCTTCATCAGAGGTAACATGAACGTGCAGCGTTATATCCAAGAAGTTTTAGAACCCCATCTTTTACCCTATCTTGACACCCTGGCAAATCCAATTTTCGAACAAAAGAAAATGCCCGACCACATCTCCCAAGAGTGCCATTAGACTTCTTTCAACATAATGAGGTGACATTGTTACCTTGTTCACCAAGATCTCCCGACTTATCCCCAATTGAGTACGTGTGGGATATGATGGGTAGGAGATTGCTCAATTTGCAACGTCCTCCTCAGACTCTAGAAGAACTTCGAGCGGAGTTGGTGGTTGCCTGGAATGAGATACCACAGGAGGACATTGACCACCTGATCAGAAGCATGCTAGGCGCGTTGGAGAATGCGTAACACATTGAGGTGCATCCACACTGTGTTGAGGGTTGATAAGGAGCAGTTTTATGTTAAACACCACATTTAATTTAAGTTACTTTTAATTACTTATTTAGATGATACATAAAATTACACTAATAACGAGTCATCAGTTTTACTATATTGAATCAAAAGTGAATGCTTTGTTTACATTGTACAGTATTTATATTCCTATCTATGTATTCATAACATTAAACAATAAATGGTACTCTCGTTACACTGACCTCATACCAGTCAATGCACGCCCGCTCATGACCTTATATGTGATGTTTAATTGTCGAGGCCAGGTCGTGTTAGTACAAGGTAGGAACGTGCATAATAAGCATTCTTAATTTTCTTAAAGTATTTTTAATAATAGAAAAGGCGTTATACCGGTTGTCCCATTACAATTAAAGGTAAAAGGGCTTTAAAGCAAAGCAATTATTTTGAAATTTTTATCATTTACTTATTATGCTTCACTAAGTACTTATACAAAATTTTATAATAATAAAATAATTTAAACTGGGTGTTTTTATGTCACTTAGTAGGTATAGTAAGAAGTTTAATAAATTGCATCAACTTATTTGCAAAGGAGTATATATTCAATTTGTGGAGGACGTAAAATATTTGGGAATTATTCTAGATATTCTATAATTAGGGTTAGGAAATCTCAGAAGGTTGTGTGATTTGCTGGATTTATCAAACCATAGCCAAACCTCCATATTATTAAATTATATAATAATAAAATCATTAAATTGTTACTGTAAGATTTAATTTAACATATTTTTTATATTCCTTTTTTTTGTAATTCAATTAATATTTGGTTACTCCCTAATTACATTATTTAGTTTGGAATAAGATTTTCAAAGACATTAAAATTAACGGAGCAGTTTGAACAACCTGCAGACAATAAATTCCTAATTTTTTGCGATTTAAAACCCTTTCGCATCGCTTCCTCGTGCGCGCCGCAGAGTTCATTGATCCGTTATGTATTTTGCATGATGGCCTACGACCCCTTCCATCTTCCACCCTCGCCACAAACTAATGTCTTAACAATAACCCGTTCGCATCGTCGCTTTCTTGATACGTTAAGGAACAAGGAACAGGAGACAATTTATTGTGCGACTGTACCCTGCGACAATGTGAATTTTTCTTAAAAGTATTGCGCAATGGAACAGGTCTTTTATGCGCGGATCGTTAGAGAAACTTGTACGGAACATGCGCAATTGATAAAAATGATACGGAAAGATAGCGAGCTTCCTCATGGCAGCCGGTCGGTCTAAGACAATTTTTCGGGGAAAAAAATTGTTTCTTATAAAAAAAAAGAGAAAAAAATCATCGGAAAAAACGGAAAAGTTTATTTTGGAGAGGGGTTTTCAAGAATAAATATTGTTTTTTTTTTGTTGAAATACAAGAAATTAAAATAAAGCAGTAAATATTAATAAGTTTATGTTCTAAACTTTATTGTGGATTCAAAATGCCCTAAAAAATAGTAATATTAAAACCTTTTGTAAAACGATGTGGCTTGAAGTAAATTTTATGCGTCTAATGCCATAAATGAACGTACGCAGGTCTCTTGTATTCTTTTAAATTGATTTTCATTTAATTTAAATAATACTGGATTATGTACTATACATTAGTAGAAGGCCATATCTGATATGATACGAGGTTAGCCTTTTATATTTCGGGATTAGGGAACAAAATAGTATATTGTGCGACAAGGTGGAAAAGTTACACTTTTCTCATGAGTGTGAAACACACCATACTTTTTCTACGGCTGCATATTAATAATAAAAGTATAAAGTGAATTCATAACATTTTATTATTATTATTATTGGTTATAAAATAAACGGCACATACTTAATACAAAAAAAATCTAATTTAATTAATATTGTAATTAATTGTTACATTACTGCAATTTTGTATTGACATTCCTGGTGTTTCATTTTTTCGTAACAGCAGCTATCAACTGTGAAAAACAAATATTAATCATCGAAAATTTATTTTTTTTCAAAATATTCCTCTTGACGATCTATATACACTTTTGCATGCGTTTGAACCAATTGCCAAAGCACTTTTGCCACTCTGATTGAGGTATCTCCAAAACATGCATTCTGAATGCAGCAACCGCATCTTCAGGTGTCGAAAAACGCTGACCTCTCAGTTTGTTTTTTACGCACGGGAATAAAAAAAAGTCATTCGGTGCCAAGTCAGGACTATACGGCGGATGACTTATCAAATCGATGTTTTGGGTGCTCAAAAATGCAGTTGTTTGAGCCGATGTGTGGGAGCTCGAATTATCGTGAAGTGTGATCCGTCTTCGGCGGTTGGTTTTCCTGATTTCTTGGAAGACAACTGGCAAACAAATGGTTATGTACCACTCATAATTGACTGTTCACTCATACGGTCGCTTGCTGTTTACTTTCGGGCTCATACACGTAAATCCACGATTCATCACCTGTCACGATGTCATAGACGTGTTTCAAAGCATCGCGATCGTATTTTTTGAGCATTTCCTTCGACCAATCGACACGAGCCTTTTCTTGAGCGATTGACAAATTGTGTGAGATCCAACGCGAACAAGTTTTTTTGACCGTCAAATATTTATGCAATTTTGAATGTATGCTGGTCCAACTAATACCTAAGGTTGTCTCAATCTCAGGATAGGTTACATGACAATCTTGCAATATCAGTTCGCGCAACTAATGTTGGACGACCAGCACACGAAATTCGTCTTGGATTGAACTACGGCCACGATTGAATTTATCATACCATCGATAATCACTGCTCCTTGATGGAGCTTTATCGGCGAAAATTGAATTAAGTTACTCCATGGAAAATGTTTAAGATTTAATTCCATTTTTGGGTCAAGATGAATCTTTTAAGTTACGTTCTGAGTACGTATAACCCCAAAAATGTCCAAATTTACGATAGAGCTGTGAGTTGCCAGATTGCAACACCAGGGTTGCCAAATCCGGAAATATAAAAAGCAACCCTCGTATGTAGAATTTTATCTACTGACAAACTGTAACCGCTAAATTTATTATTATTTTTCTTTAATACAATACAAGATTAAAATAATTGTATCTTGCTCTTTTAATACATAAGCGAACAATTTTATTTTTTTAGCCAATGTTAATGTGACAACTGAGTGGCTCATCCAAGCCATTTAATATAATGTACACTATTTATAATATTATAATTTACATATCATTTAGGTATACTTATAAAACCAATACATAAGCTAAAAGTTCTGTATAGAATCCATTAACAGCAACATTGTGTTTTTTTTTACTCCTCTTTCTCGGAATATCTTTCACACGTCCTTTGTCGACTTCTGTCAAACGCCTTTTCTAAATCTATGATTCTTTGATCCATTTCCTTATTTATTAACATTTCACCCATTTGCCTGATCGTGAAAAAAACAATATAAGTAATGAATTTTCACTACTCAGTTGTATTGGATAATCAGTTATTTTTGACATGTTGGTTTGCAAATAAACGGTAGGATGGCTCTTTTAGGCAATTTATCTTGTATTCACTCTGTATGTATTGACATATAGGAGTCATTTTGCTTCCTGCTCGATGAGAATAAATATTTACCTTGTACTGAAGACGACACGATAATGTCGAAACTGGTTTACGAATAGTATGACTTCCTTTTCATTTGCAAAAAGACAGAGTGGGTCTTAAGTATCAACTTGGTCGATCGCCATTACGCTTTCTATTGAAATGTAATCCATTGTATCCTGCAGGGCATATAGCCCAGGAAGTAGTTGTTTTTTCCTTAAAAAACGTCCAATCATAGTTTGCAAATTATTTAATGTCTCTAAAACTTAGAGGATGCAGGTGGAAATATTTAATAATCCTTTATTGAGTAAGGGCCTTTGTAAACGCCTCTTGTCCTGAATAAGAATCTTTAATCAAAAATAGTAAATATTCATTACATAAACTGTTTAAAAAGTTGTTTTTTTATATAAAACTATGTATAAACTGTAGGTTTAAAAAATCTGTGCATTATTGTTTTGTTTTAAATTTTAAGCAGTAGCATATTGGCAGTTTATTTTTTACAAAAAACAAGGCACCAATGATCTGTTGTATTTTATTACTTATAATTTAGTTTTGAAGAAAAAAAAAACTAAGACAATCGTGGGAAAAAATAGGTCAGATTTGTTGTAGTGGACTCTTTGACTAGCAGTATTTTATGCAGTTCTAAATTTTTTTCAGGAAACATTTGGCTTTTGGAAACTGTTTCTAATAAATTAATATTCTCTCATTTCTACAAAAAGTACCTATACTATCTGCGCTTTGACGCTTTCATTTTGTGTAAAATTTTAATGGTTGACACATTACCTACAAAATAGTTATAACTACGGACATACGATAACATTTTTGCCCAGCTCGGAGTATTTTCATTTTTTTATTATCATTTCGTAGTCACACAATCGTGATACGGCGTATTTCGAACCTCATCAAGAACCTCATCCGTTATTTTTATCTTGTCCGTGCTTATATAAGCAACAATAATAAAATAGAAATAATACGGGGGCGACGAACGAGGGCAAACATCAACTATACGAACATAAAGGAAACAAAAACATTGTGATGAAAAATACAAAAAAAGTCAATGTTTTGGCATTCGCAAAAAAATCCTATCTATATATATATGTCGGTGGCGGCAAGGTATAGTGGAAACCGCCAAATGGGTCGGAGAACATACCGCAGCTTTAAAAATCGGACCTATTTCTCATTTTTCACATGCGCGCCGTCGTTTAAATGAAGTTTTTAACGCCATATCGTCTTTAAGTACATTTAATAACGCCGGATTATGAAAACTCATAAAAATCAAGCCCCTCTAAATTAATTTTCCATTCGTATTAATATCTTATTAGACAATGTTAATAATTAAAACTTCTGAAGGAGGTATAATTTAGAAATTACACAACTAAATTTCACCATAATATGTCTCGTAAATATTTAAAGAGGTGAGCTATTATTATAAGTCAAAAAGTGTATTACAAAATGAAATATAACTTATGATATTTGAATAATTTTAGATTGATTTGTTACTGCGAACCTCGCTTTGCTCGGCACAAAGTGATTCATTTATTATAACTCAATTATATTTAAATTTGGTATTATTACACTGCGTGCCGAGCGAAGCGAAGTTCACAGCACAAAATCAATCTAAAATTTATTCAAATATCATTATATAATTGATTTGGTGCTGCGAACCTTGCTTCGCTCGGCACGCAGTTATTTATTTATACCTAATAAGACCAAATTTAAACATAATTGAGTAATAACAAATGAATCTTTCAAGGATTTCTCCAAGGTCGGATGTTCCACATCCCAAATTTATTTCTTTGAATTTTCACAAATTTCTCCTTAGAAATTCGTTTTAGGCGTTATGCTTTAATCTATTTGCCATGATTAATATTTCCTCTTTGATCTCTTGCATGGGTAAAAAGAGATTGTTTTATTTTCACCCTACCGGATGTCTTAACTTTGTAACATGTCTATCGTCATGTCACCTTGCACTATTACCGACCGTACACGATACCGCTATTATTACCGTTAAAACCGACCCCGATTCACTGTTAATGCTACTGTACACGAGACACCCCTTATAGACGCTAACTATTTATCTGTTTGAACGAGGCCAATCAAAGAACGCGTCCCTCGCTTGCAATTGAATAACGAACGCATTTCTTCTGACAAATGACACAAACACGATTTCCGTTTTGAGCAAGACTATTTAAAGACCCGCAAGGCAACCATATCTCCTTTCATCGACTAATAGGCTGAAGAGTCTGAAGAAAAACGTTAAAGTACCTCATCTTGTGAATTTCCATTTTGGTTGTTGGTATGTAGACTTTTTCCATTCTTTTCATTACTAGTTACATAATTATGCTTTGATTATAATAAAAAAACATTTTCTACACAATTCACACACAATTTGTACACGTACTATTTGAAAACTAATAAAATATATCAGAAGCGTGCTTTCGAACACGTGTCTTCAATAATTGTTCAAGGTAAGCTATTACTTTTAGACAAAATATAACAATTGATCAGTAAACAGCTAGACATTATATTTTCCGTAAGTTAAAAAAACATAATTATTGACAAATTTTAAGTTCATAAAAATCTTAGAGCGTAGTCTTCAACCACGCTATTAAAACTTGCTGTAGAGTCAAACAATTAATAGTAGTTATTAAACAAAAACCACTTCACTGTAATATTTTTAATTTTATAAAAAAATCAATTTTTCACAAATATGCATTTAGCACAAATATATGATTGTCTTAAAGTTTTACTAGAACTGGTTAAATACCTATATACCTTTTTTATTCAAATCACATTAGCATATTGATAATTTTTTGCATTATAAAGAACACCGTCCTTAGTAATTTATCTGAAAAGTCTGTCCAATACTAACCCCATACCTCCATAATTCCTTCTCACACACATAAAACTTTTATCAAGTTATCGCTAAGTTGGAGTCAAGTTATCGCTAAGTTGGAGTCAAGTTACCGCTAAGTTGGAGTCAAGTGATCGCTGATTTAGAGCCCAGTTACCGCTTTTGGAAGGTCCCTATGTGAAGACAGTCCTTCAAACCACTTCTGAGCTGTTAAGAAAACTATCACATCTCAAGCAGTCAGAACCATTAAAGAAACTATCATCTCTCCACGAAGAAGCTGAAGCCGCCCTCCTAGATAGCACAGAAACCTAAAGTTAAGTCCATTTTTTACAACTCCAGTTTATTATCAGCAAGTACTTACAGTTTCAATAAATAATCAATATTAAAAAACAGCTTCATTTATATACCTTAGACTATAAGTCTTAAGGGTGTAGCGTGGTCGGTCTTTATTTCAAGTAGCTTTTTTATTTGTTGTTTAATTAAAGTAATTACAAGGTGTTTCTATCTTTCTCACCTTAGTTTTTGTGTAGTTTGTTTGCTTAATCGATAGCGTTCAAAAGATAGTGGCGCCCTTATTACTATTATTATACATCCTAATCCTTCCTATAGTGAGCATTAACTTGGAGTCGAACCACCCCCTGGAGAGGGTCTCTTAGCCGGGATCTCTTTTGAAGAGTTTTTTTAGTTACAAATTGGCTCCCTACCATTTTGTGACTAAAAAGGGTTACAGCTTCTTCAACCCATACATAGATATGTTTATCTTTCTATAAACTTTTAGTTTTATAAGACACTTTTTCTATTTAGCATATAGTTTTATAATTTATCTTATTCATGTTACTATATAATTTTGATGTCACACTTGATCCTCCTTTTCACAATTTTTCATTAATAATTTTACCATTTCAACTATTTTGTTGTTACTCAAGCATTCTGTTCGAGCAATTATGGTTTTGAGCTTAAGAATTTTATACTAAGGTATGTTTTTGTGATTTTTTTAAATATGTAATGTTGACCTCATCCTGTTTTCTCTAGCCTGATGATGGCTTTCTAAAAAGGCCATCACTAGTCACTAGTCACTATTGTATTAAATAAAAATCTGTGACATTGATTTTGTGTTTCCCTTCAATCATTGTTTAGTCACATTTGAGAAATTTACTTCATTTTTAAATTAGGTTGGAGATTTTAAGTCAGCTTATTTCCCTCCTCAAAATTCCACTATTATTAGTTAAATATTTAGAACTATATTTAAGTACTTAAGGTTTGCGACCATCAGCCCTGCATTAAACGTTTCAAAAAACTGTTGAATGCACGCCATTGATCCTTTTAGTGCTTTTGTTTTTATCCCGCTCGATTAGATGATAATTTATCTTTTATTTTCCGTTGTAGCCATATCGACTGGCATTTTGTCGTTTAACGTAGGTGCTAACGTGAGCTTTGCTCTCTGTCTAATGAGCTTTTGATAAACTTTTATGTGTGCAAATATGGGTTTTGAACTGACATTCAACGGTGCTTCGATAGCTTAACAACTCGCGTTTTGTACATGACCAAAGGAAGATATTACGGATGTTAATTGAAACACAAAAAAAACATTAATTACCGAAAAATTATAAAAATTCATCAAGTGATTTGTATGGGTTACCATTCAATAGCTCTAATAAGTGTTTTCAAATCGTAGAAGAATGTCATCTTCATTTCTTATAACGATACTAAATCAGCGCTAATTTTTTGAATAAGAGTATTTTAAGCTTTATATTTTTAGCAGTAAAAAGCTGTCAAGGCTGACGTTTTGTGAAAGCTATTAAATGTATAAAATAATCCTAGTTTTTGTAGCTAGTTCCTAGACGGCATTAATTTTTACAAAACCGTCAGCGACGATAGAAGATGGAATAAACGTGATTCAGCAGGAAGGGAGATGTCATCTACAATATTAATGTGATTTGTCTGCAAAAGCGATTAAATAATTTGGCTTCTCAATTATGTAGTCAAAACGACTGCAGACTTGCACATTGCAACCCATATGGTCTCTGTGTTGTTCAACTTTCGAATAGAGGCATGCTATCATTGCGGAACTGTTACCAAATAAAAATTTATTATCTCATAATTTATTCTTAAATAAAACGGATTTTGAAATGTCATCAAATTATAATTTAATGTTTTTCGGTAGGTAATGATTCCTTATTTACGTTATTTGTTAAGAAACAAAAAATCACACTTCAACTTTAAAATTGAAAGAGCAGCAAAATCTGATAGAGTCTATAATGTACGGAGGTTGTCTGAAAAGTTTCCGTCCTCAACATGAAGATGGCAGCACTCGTAAACAAAAGTTGGGGAATGTGTTTGCGCATGCTTTGAAAGGTACCCACTAAAATTTCAGCCATTTTGGACGCGCAGTTGTTGTTTGACAATCATTTAAGTGAGTCGATGTGAGTATTTTTATGAAAATGGAAAAAATCGAGTATCGAGCTGTCATTAAATATTTGTTTTTGAAAGGCAATACGCCTACGCAAATCAAAGACGAGTTGGACGCTGTGTACGGGGACTCTGCACCATCATTTACCACCGTGAAATTTTGGGCTGCTGAATTTAAACGTGGCCGTACCAGCTTGGGTGACGATGAACGTTCGGGACGTCCAAAAACTGCAACCACTGACGATAATATCCGTCAAGTTCAATAAATGGTGTTAGACAACCGTCGAATTAAAATTAGAGAGATAGCAGAGGCTATAAACATGTCCAAATAACGTGTTTGCCACATATTGAATCAAGATTTAGACATGAGAAAGTTGTCCGCGCGTTGGGTGCCGCGTTTGCTCACTTTGGACCAAAAACGTGTTCGAATGAACATTTCCAACTCTCTGTTGGCGCAGTTTAGGCGCAATAAATCAGAGTTTTGGTCCCGATTAATTACTGTAGATGAAACTTAGATACACCATTATACTCCAAACACAAAAACACAGTCAAAACAATGGACTGCGAAGGGGGAATCGGCTCCACACACCTCTCACACCTCAGCGGTTGCCATGGCGAAAATCCACGAATTACGGTTTGAACTGCTTGACCACCCTCCTTACTCACCAGATCTAGCCCCAAGCGACTTTTTTTTGTTCCCTAAGCTAAAAGTTGCGCTGGGAGGACAGATATTTTCGTTGAATGAGGAGGCCATCACCTTCGTAAACTATTTTGCAGAGAAAGACGCCTAGTACTATTTGGACGGGTTGAAGAGATGGAAGCATCGCTGGGAGAAGTGTATAGACTTACAAGGAGACTATGTAGAAAAATAAAAATTAATTCGAAGAAAAATGTCTAGTATCTTTGTTAGGTCGGAAACTTTACAGACAACCCTCGTATGCTACTATAGGAAAAACATGATTTAGCTATTTCAGTATACTATCTTGCAAGATGTTAGTTTATTAAATAAACAATCAGTTATAAATTAATAAAGATAAATGTGGTTTACTATCGGTAGGTTATGCTGATGCAGATTGCCTAGTCAAAAATTAAAATGAAACTGATTGAAAAGAAAACAACAGATCAATTACCGATTACAGAAGTTATAGAGGATCGAACACAAGCATCAGCTATCATATCTCAAATTATAATGACTTAAACAGGAACTATAAAAGAGAACAAAACATTACAAAAGAAAGAGCAACATAGAACGTATAGGAGAAGAAGTATTAAAAAGCCTGGAGAAAGAAAACCTAAGGCTACAGAAAGTACACAAAGGAAATAGAGAAGATATCTAAAAAAGAAGCAACAGAGTTTTGGTTAGACCAAGGAGAGTAACCATGTTAAACTGAATACAGAGCAAAAGCTATAAACAAATTCTAGGGCTACAACACATGCTGTCTAGAAACACTCAAATTCACAGTTAATAGAAGCATGGTATATAGAATTAAGTATCTATAATATTTTCCAACCAATAAAGATTAACACAGATTTTCAATAACAGACAACAGGCAAAAACTAAATGAAAACGAAAGTAATTCGGGTTTCTCAGTAGTCATCACAAACAAATAGGAAAGCAAGGAAGGGGAACGCAAAGACATCGAAGGAAGGTAAAAGAAAGGGGAGTTAAGGTCATAAAATATATCAAAAAAAGAAAAACTTAGACTATATGGAACAGTAATATGACCCACAGTGAAATATGGATACTGAACCAGCAGGAACACAAAAAAATAAAGATCTAAAAAAGAAAAACACTGAAAAAAATGTTTAAAAATATACAGCAGAAAGGGGAAATTAAATATGGAGAAGATGAATAAATTAAGAACTTATGAAACTGTATAACATTTGCTTAGAATGCAGCATTGTGTGAATTTGCTTTATTAGAACAATTAAAACTATGGAGTATAAAAATACCTAGAAACAGTCAGTCATTCATAAATTCACAGTTCTATTGTAACCAACGTACCCGATGGACAAGAGCTGGGACAAAAGTAAAGTGCGGTAAGGAACAAAGGAGTAAAAATCAATTCACGGACGTGTATTGTATTATATTTTGTTATGTTGTCTTACTTTTTGGATGTGGTAAGAACAGTTTTTTTAAAGAAAATTCTTTTCAACAGTTTAAATTTTTAAGTCAAAAACATTCAACCCTTCTTCATTATGGTCCAAATACTCAATGGTAAAATCAATGATTACGGTTAATGAGAATGTCAACATATCAAGTTTCTCAAAGTTGATAGCTTTATTGAAAAAACAAAATGTAGACCATCAGCCAAACCAGTCGAAGGTGTTGACAAAGGAACAAATTGTAAGCTTCATGAGAGACGCTCCAGATAAATAATATCTATTACTCAAAGTGACAGCATTACTTGGAGTTGCTGGAGGTTGCCGAAGGGAAGAGATCTATAATTTAGAAGTTAGTGATGTGGAGGATATGGGTCCTCAGCTAGTAGTTAAGATTAACCAGACAAAAATGCATATTCGACGAGCTTTCACTGTCATTAACAGTGATGAGGTTCACTATTTGGATGTGTTTAGAAAATACATGAATTTATGGCAAAACATCTCCCTGAAAGCTCTTTTGTGGATTATAGACAAGGAAAATATCTGCCTCAAAGAGCTGTTGGCGGAGCACTTAAGAAAATGGCTGAGTTCTTAAAACTAGACAAACCATAAAAGCATACAGGTCATTGCTTCAGGAGGACATCCTCAACGTTGTTGGCCAATGCTGGAGCTGACCTTAAAGTTCTAAAACAGCACAGTGGATGGAAGAGTTCTTCAGTTGCAGAAAAGTATATAGAAGAATCGATGGAAAGCAAAAACAGGACTGCAAGAATGATCCAAAAGGGCGAAACTTTTGTTGAAGTGCTACATCACAGCCACACGTCTTCCGCGATTACAGAAAACACTGTAAATCCATCAACAACTCCATTAATACATATTGCTGGCAACAGCAGTTGTAAAATTAATGTCAATATTCAAAAACTAGAATAAAAGCTTAGTTTATATTGATTCACTTATTATTTCAAACAACATTGAGAGACCCAAACGGGTCCGGGAAATGGCACCGTACAGTATAAAAAAAACGTTATTGTTTCACAAATCGAGTAATTAAGTTATTCTATTCATTTTATAATTTGTAGGTATAGAGTAATTTAATATTATTAATATGGATTAACGAAATTAAAGTCATCAATAGATTCATAGTATGGGATTCTCTGAAAAGTCTGTAACATGGGCAACCCATTGTCTTATAAGAAATAAATGAGGTTAAGTACATAAATATTAAATGTCAATTAGGTGATCTATTGAAGTACTTTTTAACCTTCAGCTGTTTGAATGAAAGAGTTAACTTTAACTATTAACTAAGAATAGTTAATACACGTGTATTTTCTTATTAAAAGATTTTTATAAATAAATAGGTACTCTTTCTTATTATTATATTTTTTGTAGGTAGACGAATCCCATCTCTATTATTATCTCTCGTATTGCGTGCTTGCAACATTGCTTCGCCTGACAAAAAACTACTACCCCGAATTTATATGTATATATTATGTGTGCAATTTTGACGTCACGATATTCAGATTCCGAAACCGTGGTGTGTACCGCGCTGCAGTGCCATGTTAATATTAACGAAGTCTATTTTATATTGAAAAATTAAATGAAAATGCCACACAAACCAAAAATTTGAACTGACAGTTTGCTTTGAGGTGTACATGTCCCCGCTAATTATCCGCACAATTGTACCATTTTTTATGGTGCGTTCGGAAAAAAACCTACAAATAAAATGAGTTGCGTGTGAAATTGATGAGACGTAGGAGAATTTTGTGATGGAATAATGCATACGAATAGGTCAAAACCGTCCAGCGGGATTTGTTTTATGACGCCAAAAACGCGAGATTTACGGTTGAGTAGTTTAGTGGCCAAAGACAGAGTCTGATATAGTATACAAAAGTACAGCTTAATATTAAGAAGGAATCCAGTGGTAAAATAACAACGCCTAAAGTAACCTTATATCTAAATATGGAATCCGCCGAAATAAACATTATCCAAATTAAGAAAGCTCTCAAATTGCATTTCGTATATTTGTTATACTTAGTTGTCAACTTGACATATAGTAAGTAAGTTCATTAGCTCTGTGCAAAAATGTTTCCTTTAGGAAACTAGTAGCTGGACGCCACTGATATCTTTTATTTTTAAATTCTACATCCAAGTTTAATTTAGCTGTTTTTGGTTATAAATTCGATAATGTGATAAATATCAATCCCAGACAGAAGATTATAAAGAAACTGTCTGAATAAGCAAGAAAAATAAGATAAAGAGATTTCCTTGGAGACCGCGACAGTTAATTATAAAAGTATTGAAAAAACTGTGAAATAATAGTAATTTACGTAACAAGTTCCGAAAGTGATATTTTACGGGGTGAGTAGGAAGTAGGAATCCTGCGATTTCCAGCCCTGTGTCTTTTCAAATTGGTTACATTACCACCATAACATCAACTAATAAAGTTGCTGAGCTTCTTCGCAAACAGTGTCCGGTGTATTCTTTGGGATGCGGTAATTTAAGAAATTCAGCTATTTTGCATGCGATATTACCAACGGGTTGTGTGGTACATTTTCTGTTTTTGTAATATACAAATAATCTACGATGTGTTGTGTTTGATGGACGTAATGTATAAAGAAATATTATTTTCTCCAATGACGACAAAGGTTCTTTCCATATTCGTTTTGGAATTGGGAGTTTCAATAACTAACAAATTTATATTGTCTTCTATATCATATAAACTCATTTTACACAACTCCTCGCGACGACAAGCATCTGCCAAACCAATGATCAATGCAACCTAAAATATGTATAAAAATCACTAATTATATTACCTTTGTTTCTAGGTAGTTATTATCTTTAGCTTCTGACAAGAATTTATATATTTCTTCTTTATTCAATACTTTGGATTTTTTGGTTTGTAACCAACGGATTTTCTTTTAAGAAATGCAATAACTTTGCGGGATAGCGGCTTATACCTGTATTATTTTTAATGCTAATTGTGGACTTGAGCATAGAGTAATTGCTCCATAGGCTCGAGGGCTTTAAGACTTTTGATTTTTCCATGAAATATGCAAGAATAACTTCTTCATTTATAGTATGCACTTTTTTATTACTGATCCATTTTTGAAATAAATTGTAGACCAATTCATAAATAGCTGTTGTAGCAGCTTCACTAATCTCATGTGGAATAAATTCGACTTTACATTCACTATCTATTTCCAGTTTTTTGAAATGCAAAAGAGAAAACTTTCTCAAATTATACCCAAAATCGTTTCGAAAGTAAAAAAAACGTCCAGAAAGCTGTTCTTTCGGTACGATTTTTGTAAAGTGGATTCGATTTAATACATCATACCGAAAGTTTTGCTTTCGGGCGGCTGCAGAAAAAAATATACTGGAAACAAATACAATATCATTAACATTTAAATATTTTTTTTTCTTAAAATGTTAAAATTTAACAAGAAATTTAAAATAAACAATTAATAATCACTTTCGTTCCCATTGAATTCCCAGATTATAAATTTGTCACTAAACTAGGATAATATATCTTATCGGTGAAATAAGGTCTATATTCGTACACCACTTTGATCATTAGTAGCCATTACTCCCCTCTCCTTTTGCTTAGTTTGCATTTACAAGTTTCAGAAGCCTGCCTTCACCCCCTCTGACGTCCCTAACCCCAATGTTGACCTCTCCCTTAGGGGATCGGCGGTCCCTGCAGAAAGGTTCATATACATAGAGGTGTACACTCTGCTTCGTATATATTTGAAGTTATAACTTCGCCACTTCTCTTCCCAACGAAGCTCGTTTGGTACATAACTCTCTTTAATTTCTCTCATTACTACAAAGTTGAAGATAAGAAGAAGTTACTTACCTCCCAAAATCATATTTTAAATATAAATACATTAAATAAGTATCAGGTAAATTTATTATATAGGAAGAATCCTTGATGTATCTGTGGAGTAAAGGGAATTTGGAATTTTTGGTGGTCTAATGGACCAAACGGTACATAATGTCGGGATTGGAGCACGTAGAAAGTTTCTTTGCTCGACAGTGGTACAGTCTGGGTGGTAAAGATAAGACAGAAAATGAAGGTGGGTCTAATTTAGTAAATGGTGTTGTTCGTTAGGGTTAGTCCTGCACACACACAATAGATAGAAACAATTTCCCAATGGATTTGCAAGAAAATTAATTTTCAATTATAAATAAGACCTGTTTAAGTTACGGGGAAGGATCAAAAATTATCTATAAATTTGTTCCATTGTATTAAAAATCAGTTGTATAATAAGTGACATAAAAATCCGAACACCCAGTTTAAATAATTTTATTTTAATAACAAATGGTGAATTTATTTAGTTTACTGAAATAAATAATAGATTATATTTTCAGCCTTATCAGTTAAAGATTCCGCTTTTTATACTGCTTTTTTTGAAATCCACTAGCAATCGAAAAATGAATATATTAGCCGTAATAAAGATCCAAATTTTGCTGGTTTTGGTTCTTGACATTCTTTACGATTGGTTACGATGCCTAGGGTATGGAGACCTGTACGATTTCGTTAACTTGTGATTTTGATAGGGGTGGTATAGTGGGACATGGGAAAGCTGGATTTTCTTTTCGGGAAATTGCAGTTAGAAATGTAGACATCGTGGTTAGGTGTTGTCAGGCATGGCTTCGAAAAGGCCGTACGCAAAGAGCAAGGGGCTCTGGACTCCCCCGTAGAACAACGGACTATGAAGATCGCCGCCTAAGATTATTGGCATTAAGGGAATGTTTCTCCACTACCAGGTCCATTGCAAATGAATGGTTTACAGAACAAGGAAGACATATTGTCATGTGTTTACCGACGAATAAGACGTTTCGGCCTGTTTTCATACCGACCATACTGGGTCCTCCCTTTAACTCCAGAACACCGACGTAATCGCCTTGAGTGGTGCAGAGAATGGTCACTCTGCGATCAGGAATGAAAAAGGAAAAATCCATGGTTTTCTGCTGAAAGGCATGTTCATCAAACTGTTGGAGTTATGGTTTGGGGTGCTATAACTTATGGCTCGAGATCACCTTTAATCTTCATCAGAGGTAACATGAAGGCGCAGCGTTATATCCAAGAAGTTTTAGAACCCCATATTTTACCCTATCTTGGCACCCTACCAAATCAAACTTTCCAACAAGATAATGCCCGACCACATGTCGCAAGAGTCACAATAGATTTTTTTCAACATAATGATATCACATTGTTACCTTGGCACCAAGATCTCCCGACTTATCCCCAATTGAGCACGTGTGGGATATGGTGGGTAGCAACGTCCTCCTCAGACTCTAGACTCGAGAGAAGTTGGTGGTTGTCTGGAAACAGATACCACAGGAGGACATTGACCACCTGATCAGAAGCATGCCTAGGCACGTTGGAGAATGCGTAACACATCGGGGTGCATCCACACATTATTAAAGGTAAAAGGGCTTTAAAGCAAGGCAATCATTTTGAAATTTTTATCATTTACTTTTTATGCTTCAGTAAGCACTTAGGTATACAAAATTTTATTAAAATAAAATCATTTAAACTGGGTCAAATTTTTATGTCACTTAGTATATGTATAAAAACAATTGTTATGTTATGTTGAATATTTAAACCTAAAGTTGCAGGATTTTATTATAAATCAAAGATTGATAAAGGAAAAGTTATTAGTTTCTAACATAAAGGTCATCATCAGGATATACAAAATGGTAGTGTGTTTTTTATAAGATATAGCCTGAACGCAAACTTAATTTATCTAATTGTGTTGTACGTTGAGTTAACCAATATTATTTTTGCTAGGTGTGAAATCTTTAAAATGTTTACGGCAAATCCACATATTTTTACTGATAAATTTCCCAATTTTTAGTCTAATTCTACATGGACACATTTACTGATGAATAATTCTTCCACTCGAACACATACTACTCATATCAAAACTATACTGTTTGCATTAAATAAAAATAATAAAGGAAGTTTTTTGTACAAATTACCAAATGTAGAATAAAAAGAGGCACAGTTTCTGAGATTATGGTAAAGTTATTGACAATTAAAAATTCTTTTACTTTAATAGCAAAAAACATTAGTAGTATGGAAAAATTGTTTTATAATAAATCTAGAAACTCCTTGCAATTCGGTACTATTTATTTTTGTTGATACCATATTTGATTCTTTACCTAGATAGTATTTAAATTTTAAATATTGTTTAAAAACGTTGTGGTTAATGTGATTATTTTTGAGATCTATTAACTTGAAATTGGTATTTTTATTAATATTAAATCTGCTTTTAAATAAAAAATAATTGTTAAAACATTTCTTACAAATTTATTAATTGAAGGTTTTAAATAATTATTAAGACAAAACCTTTGTAAATATTAAATACGAAAACTCAAAAATGTACAGTTAATGGTTTTGTTGGCACGCCCATGCTAATCTTATCCGTAATAAAAATGCTCATTAAAAATCTACCCTCCGAAAAAAACTAATATATGTGTCTAATTAAAAATGTAGAAAAAGAAGAAAGAACGGCATCGTTAGGTAATAAAAAGTCACAAAAACGAGAGAATTAAATTCATAACTGTTGGAATATAATGTCTCGAGAGCATTCAACATCATTTTAAAATAATTATTTCACTCGCGTTGAGAACAGCCACATACTTTATTATATTTTTTCACCCTCGGACTTTTCCGGTCGGAAAAAGGGAAGATTCAATTTAAGAAATTAAAATGTTTGTTTTTTTTTGGTTACTTGAAAAATTCTCTCACACAATTACATTAATTTCAAGGATTAAAAATTATTTTAAATATAATTGTTTGTCCAATCTCAAAAAATTATTAAAACAAAAATTCAGGTAAATGTGATGATGAGACACAAGACACAAGTAAGCAGATAAAAATGCAAATTCATCAGTACACATAAAGCCTGAATTGCTTAAGGTTGGTAATGCAACAAAACATTATAGTCCGCTCCTTAAGAAATTCTTTTAGTTTTCTTTCGAAAAGAAAAACAATATTTATAATTTTGAAACTATCAGGTTCACCATATGAGGATTGCCTTTTATATTTGGGGATTTGGCAACTCTGGTGTTGCAATTTGGCAACTGACAGTTCTATCGTAAAGTTAGACATTTTTGAGGTTATACGTACTCAGAACGTTTTGACATACGAGCGCTATTTGTGTTGTTTACAGTAACTTAAAAGATTCTTTACCACTGGAACAACGCAGAACAGTCAATTCTGAGTAGTACATAACCATTTGTTTGCCAGTTGTCTTCCAAGAAAACGGAAAAACCAACCTCCGAAGACGGATCACTCTTTACCACGACAATGCGAGCTCCCACACATCGGCTCAAACAACTGCATTTTTGAGCACCTAAAACATCGATTTGATGAGTCCTTGGCACTGAATGACTGAGAGGTCAACGTTTTTCGACAACTGAAGAAGCGGTTGCTACATTCAGAATGCATGTTTTGGAGATACCTCAATCAGAGTCGCAAAAGTGCTTCGACAATTGGTTCAAACGCATGCAAAAGTGTATAGAGATCTTCATGGGGAATATTTTGAAAAACAATAAAGTGATTTTCGATGATTAATATGTGGTTTTGTTCTCTAATCCCCAAATATAAAAGGCAACCCTTGTATAATATATTTCAAAAATTATTATCAACAAATTCTTATTATAAAGCTACAACGAAACAAGATATCTTTATTTAACATTTGATGAGGCTATTAATTGGAAATCACACATCAAACAACTTGTGTTGTTTTGGTAAAATGGAATAAATTTGCTTAAATGTTTATCAAATTTACACAGTACCGCATATTAAGAGACATTCTTCATCCCTCTACATGGCTGCATTGTTTATTTCTCAGAATTTAAACAAAATTAAGAATAAAATCATTATATATTAAACGCACATCATTTTAAGTATGGTGTCATCTGTAGAACCCATATACATTTCTACGGCACCTCTTTAGCACATCCACTGAGCGCAAATAAACCATTATTTGTTTTAAATTGATTGCACTAACCCCTTATTATAAAAGCAGTTTTTTAGATAAATAGTGGAAGTTTTGTTAAAACGAAGAGTTTTTTATTATTCTTAATTATTTGTTTAGAAAGAAACTGTCAAAACTGTCAAGAAACAGCAAGGTTTCCTTGAAGGGGGTGCTAGGTCATGGTGCTAATTAATACATCGCAAAAAATCTATTTTTTTCATTTGTAGGAAAAATTATCTATTTTTTTAATCCGCTATAATGTTTAGTCTTTAGACCGATCAAACATTTTTGCATATAATATCATAAGAGAAAAAATTTGGCCATTCTTCCGCAGACTGATGCACCTTGTAAATGAATGGTAGAACCCCTATATAGTCTATATATATTCAAATATTAGGTTAGGTTAGGTTAGGTTAGGTTAGGTTAGGTTAGGTTAGGTTAGGTTAGGTTAGGTTAGGTTAGGTTAGGTTAGGTTAGGTTAGGTTAGGTTAGGTTAGGTTAGGTTAGGTTAGGTAAAGTTTAGTTTGGTTAGTGTTTTAAAAATTTTAAATGTATTTTAAAAATTAAAAATAGCGATTTTCTTTCAAATTTGTGAGGAAAAGAATAGGAAAATTCAATATTTTCACATCAAAATGCAGGTATTTGGTTAGGTTAGGTTAGGATTAGTTTAGTTAGTGTTTTAAAAATTTTCTTCTTTTCTCGATTTTTATGCTTATCCTCAAAATAAACACTATATTAGAGCCTACAGAGTCTATTTTCTAGGTGCGTCACTCTGCGGTAGACTGGTATGAAAATTTGATGCTTGGCAATTTACGAGAATGACATTTTTTTCAAGCAAAAACCATTCTTCCCATTGGGGTGAACTGTAAGAAAGAATTTGTCTGATAAAATATTTGTTCCTATTTTTCCATTAATTTCAAGAATAGTCTAACTGGGCATACACTTTCGTTTAATGATTTTCTTACCAACCATTTGCTGCTTGCCAAACTTTTTGACCCGCCTTGAGTTGTTTTCGAAAAAATGCTGTTGTATTCAATTCAACACGTAAATTCTCGCATAATATCAATTTCCTTCTGGAAAAAGTTAATCTTGCAGTTTACGGCCTCATTGCTTCTTTAAGCAAGTTCAAATGAGCAAAGGTAAAAAAAACTTTTTTTGTGCTCCATCAGGGGTTTCTTCGTCGTAGCTTTTGATCATTTTTAATAGTTCTTCGGTGGATAATGCTTTTGAACTGAAATTTATATTTTATGGACAACTTTGATCCTGCCTTCGCTTGGTGTCTCTGGCCAATCTTGCACATTTGAAAGATATATCCGTGTAAGGATAGATTTTTATGCCGTTTTCCGTAAAATATTTTTCTTGTACCATTTTTGCTGTTGTATTCCATATTGACTTTACAGACGACTCTTCGCCATTGCCTTTTTCCATATTAAAGGCGTAATCCTCGAGAGAATTTTTGCTAGTTCCGTTATGGTAGTACATTTTTCAAGTGTAAAATTTCTCACCCGTAGGAACTCCGAGAGTTGGTTCCAAATAGAGGACTTCTGCGTGTTCAATGGGACTTTTACCGAAACCAATTTTCTGATTTCTTTGCTTGAACGGCATCCGAATCTTGATGTTTCGTCTGGATTCATTATGTCTTTTCAAAATTATGACGACGCTGCAATGACGTTTGTGAAACTGACAACTAGGTATAGAAATACCAGACACCTTAGTATGTTAACGGATCTGTCATAATTTTGTCGCTGAGATATTACGTATTGTCAAAAACTAACTGAAATGTGATAAAATCACGAGTCCGTAGGATGACTGATTTTATTTCGTGATCTTATCTTATTCAGTTTGTTTGAGAAGTTTTTCATAAAATAAAAAAGTTTTAGTATAGAAAATAAAAATTTATCTAGTAAAATTTTACAGGATTCGTGGTATTACCTTTGATAAAACCACGAGTCGTTTTATTAGTATTGATAAAATTATAGAACTGTTAAAAATCCAAAAACAATATTGAACAATTAACCCATCAGGAACGAGAAAATTTTCAAATCGCTTATTTTCCCGGACTATATTGTTTATTTATGTTTTAGTTCTTATTAGATTTGTTATTTGTAAATAAATAACTGGAGGAATAAATTTATATAATTTTTTGTTTATTATATTAACTAAATATACACAAAGCAAGGGTTAGTACAAAAACTTAGTTAAAATAAATTTGGTTTATTTGATTAAACATAAATCAACAAGAATGTTGATTTTACTTTATTATTCAGGATTGATTAAGTTTATTTAGTCATCTTTACAAATGATTTTAATAAAGAATTATTAAACAAAACGAAAACACAAACAAAAATTTGAGTTAAAAGAATAAATAAATTACTGAAAGCGAAAACGAAAGCGAAAGAACAAACACAATATCCATTTAAAACTCTTTCTTCCAACACAAAACTCCGCGCTCTATCCAAACTTCGAAACAAACGAGCGCTCACCCCTACCCTTATTCTTTATCGGGACACTTTTTCCCGTTCGCGAGAAAAGAATCTCCCTTTACGGGATAGCCTTGTCGGCTGCTGGAGAACAAAGAAGTGAGGCGTATGTTTATAGAGTATAGAGTCGAAAGTTGTGAATTTCCTTGAAGGAGCGTACCCGGACGAGCTAAGCTTTAGTTCTTGCAGGAGCCAGCTAGCTGTATTGATCGAGAGGGTAGTGGAAACTCTAAGGACAAGGGTGGGTTGTGGTCTTAGTCCCTTCTCGTCGCCTCCGATCACTCCGACACCCTCTTCTCCTTCTACACGCCGCCAAAACGCGCTCGAAGTGACTTGACCCTTACGAAAGGCAGGGGAATGGAGGACAAGAAAGATGTGGCTTCGTGGAAGGGGGAGAAAGTTCAACCGGAAATTGGGGGAGTTTTTTCTTAAGAATTTTATTTTCTCTATACGAAGATTAATGTTGGAAAGGGTAAAATTTCGGTAACTCAAACAGAGGATGTATTTGATTAGTTGAATAAATGGTTTCATTTTAGAACTGGCAAATAAATTCCTGTAAAGATAAAACTATTCGTTTAAAATGTTTAGAATGATGCCCATATCAAAAAATATTGTTTCTATTGTATTAAATTTATTTTTTAAGTTCCAATATTCAGCTCGATAAAAGAGTCAAAGAAAAATTAAAATGAAAATCGGTAGCCGAGAGTTAAAAGAAAAAAAGAGGTGGGACATTTTTACCTTTATCTTTTAATGGGTCAGTTTAAAGTAGAAGTTTATGCCTCTCATCGATAGTTAGAAACCCAATGATAGGTAACAGATAGATTATCAGTATTTGTTTTTTTGTTGTGATTATTTTTTGAAAACGCTTAATCTTCAATGTTCTGTGCTGAATGCTAGCCGATCATTCCGTTTTATAGTGATAAAACCACTAGTCGTTTTACCAGTATTTATAAAATGATGTAACTGTCAAAAATTCAATAATAATATTGAACAATTAAAGGGTAATACCTTAGGGCTATTAACATCTAGGCTTTAATATTGTATGGTCTTATTACTTCCATACTTAGTCTAGCCTTAATACTACCTAAACAACCTAGCTACAAACAAATAAAATGTAACTTAAATGTCAATCTGACGATGCTAATCGTAGCGAAACGGCCGTCATTGTAATTTAAAACCTAATTTTTTCAAATAAACTTGGAAGTTACGTTCAAACGAAGAGTTTTTTATTATTCTTAATAAAATGGACTTCCAAAAAGTAAGGGTTAGTACAATAATTTTTTTTAGATTAGTACCTACAGATAAATGTGGTTTGTAGGTAAATTTCAAATAGATATATGTCTAATAATTTTCATTTTGGACATTTTCTCTTATAATAATAGTATAATTATGTAAATAGGAATAAAAATTAATATTTATTCAAATTATAACTGTGTTTTTACGGTGCTCACAACAACTGACAACTGTCCCTACTATCTAGTGTACAGGCTAAATCAATACCATTCTGTTTCTAATTTTGAGATTACGCTTTTTTAATCATCAACAATAACAAATAAAGTGCCCAAAACCTAGACGCACTAACTAAGTCATGAGTTAATTCAAAAGAATTGGCCAAAATCCATCATTAAACAATATAGCCACAACCTCAAATTAGATATTTAAGTAATTCCTGCGGTGCTATGTATTCTCCATATTGTACTATGGAAGTGACTCAAAAGAAGTTCGAAACCTTCGAGACGTGGCTGTACAAAAGGATCCTCAGAATATTAGGGATAGATAGCGTGACAACCGAATCTGCACTAGAAAGAAAGTGGAAGGAAAAAGGGGCTATGAAAACGATTAAGAGAAGGAACCTGGAATATCTCGAGCATATAATGAGAAGACAACAAATACATTAACTCCTTAAATCCATTCTCCAAGGCAAACTGTTTTGGAAAGAGGGGGCCGGAAAGAAGAAGGATATAATAGCTCAAGAACCTGGGGATATGATATGCAAAAACAACCACAGAACCGTTTAAAGCAGCAGTCAACAAGGTCGCCAATTGTCCTTTATTGTCCAAGATTGTCCATTTGCGCGTGTTTATATTTCTTACTTCTCTTAAATGATTTCGAAGGAAAAATACGATGATCGTTTAGTTTCTCAGAGAAATCAGTCATCTTTGTGTTTTGTACTGCTACGTCTACCTGCTCTAGGTCTTCGGATGAGTAGACCACTCTCTTCGAACCATCGCCATACTCGTTCTACGATCAAAAGACTCAAACCAACGTTTCTCGCAGTTTCTCGCTTACCTCGACCATCTTCTGGAGCTGCTACAAGAATTGGGCAACAGCAGAATTGATATTCAATACGATACACTAACATTGACAACATTACTAGACATCTCTTCTGGTCATAGCCTCCTAGAAGTATCTTGGCTTCTGTCATTCCTCTATTCCTTCAGCTGATTCTAGAACTTGGATTTTGTTCTGTCCATCTACTTCTTAGTTTTTCTAAGATTGTGCTACTGCTGATCCCACAAGACAGTTCTGGTCGCAGAAATCGGGTTTCAGCTCCTTTTTTTTGCCAGCTTCAGCTTATTGGCTGTTTCATTCCCTCCTGTTTCTAGATGTCCTGGAACCCATAGGAGGATGATAGTGTTCTTCTGGTCTAGTTTATATTTTGATTTATTTCAAAGAAATAAAAAATTATAAAGTTAATACCCGGTAATGTAATTATATTTTCTGATAAAGATGTAACATCAAATTTACACATTTATTATAAAACAACATGGATGCGTTATCAATTTTAACTACATGCTACCGACTAGCAACTTAGCATCGGTAAATCAACTATTGCGAAAAAACCTCCAACTGCATTATGTTAAACGAATTTAAATAAATAATGATGACGTATAAATTATCTACATTAATTTTATATTAATAGAAAAGTGTATCTGATTTGTTCATATGCATAATAATAATCCTTCACTTGGTATTGTTTTAATTATAGTACCGAATAAAAAATGTATACCATAATTGCTATTTACTTAAAACATTTTTAATTTTGTTTTATTTTATATAACTTTTTCATATTGTCAATAATTTTACAGCAGTGTTTATTCAAATATTTTAATACGAATTAAAATATTTAGGTATAAATAAATTTATGCCTGCAATTTATTTGCTTTAAAAAAAACTCTACCGACACGCTAAGGAAGAATTTGAATATTTTATTTATTTTTTTATACTGCGTTTACTACTCAAGAGATAAATAAAAGAAATAAAAGAAAAAAAGTATTTTAGAACAATTAGTTAAAATCAGCTAATAGTATTGGTTCAACTTAGAAGCTATCATCAGAATAAGAAACAAGTTATATATTTCCATTACAAAGGTAAGAGAAAAAGATTACAAGATAAGTAGTCTGCAATCACCAAACCAAATATCATAAAATTCATTAGTGTAAACAAGACTGTATAGAACAAGCTAAAGGATTTAGAGATATATTCAAGCTGTAAAAAACCAACCATAAAAGAAACTATACATATGATAGTCATCATTGTGTGTATAACTTAATTAAAAGTATGTATGCCAGGATAGATTTTGTGAGACTTGTCTCAAGCTGTATAAAACCAAACGAGCGGAACAGCTATCCAAAGTAGGACAGTAACAAAGAATATACTCTGCCTACTCGTCTGCCACACTGCACAGCGACAGTCCACACTATTGCTCCAGAGAGCAGTCCAGTTAGAAGGCGTAGGTGACCTATTTCATTCCAGAGGCTGTGCTGTTTTGTTACTCAAAAAAAGAAGCTATCCTAGTTCAGAAGAGTTTCATTTGCTGCTCAACTGGAGATAATACCCTTGGCAGTGCGTTTCGTTGTGCCAAGAAATGGTTTCAGCCCAATAAACGCGGATTCCTTTCTCTTCTTTCCTAAAGTGTCGGCTCCACTTCCTCCACTTCCGCTTGCCCTGGAACCCAGAGTAGCATTGCTCTGTTATTTGCTTAAAGGTCATTTAGACACATACAGCGCCACACCAGCTTTGATTTATAATGAATTAAAATAAAATTCAAACATGTTTTGGCGCATAATGATTTAAGAAAAGAAAGCAGTTGCTGATTTGGTTCAAGACCCACTTGGAGGAAGGTTTGGAGGAATAAGAACAAGAAGAAGGAAAGTGGAAAAACAATAAAACGCCTTAATGAATAATTTGGAAATCAAATAACTTTTTTCACGATAAAGTAATTTGACTAAATAGGCTAGCTGTGATTTTAAGAAATATATGGCACCCAACTTGGGACCACAAATCAAGCATTGAAAATAAAATAACAATAAAAAATAGTATAACAACAATATTACACAAAAATATGAATAAAGGAACGAGACAGAGAAGTTTTAGAATCAGCAACAATGAAAGAACAACAATGAGGAAATGGGGATGTAATACAAGGGTATATATCTCGAGATAATTTTAACAAAAAGAAGAAATATAATTAGCATTAAAAATTTAATAGACATAATGCAAGACAGACATAGCTAATGTTAAAATGTTGCTATAACAACACTAGTTTTGAGTAGATAAAGTAGATGAGTAAAAATGTTTAACTTTTTTTTATTCAACAAAATTTGCAAATTCAAAAACTTGGAAACAGCTATATTATTGCTTATTGACTCTTCAATGTAAGATTCTGCAACAGATGACGATTTCTATCCACCTAAACGTTTAAATTTTACTAGATCAGCACCAGAATTTGCAAACATAGTAGCTGAAGAACAACATTAATAATGTCATCTGACTCCAGGATTTTTTATTTTTTAGCTTTGTATCCTCCACTCAAGTGGAGGATACAACTTAGTACTTAGTACACTTAGTAAAGTGGTTAACTTGCTGAATTTAGAAATGTCACAATTTTCATTCATCAACAACGTACGCTTCAGCATCGAATAATACGACCATAATGGTGATGGCATCGCTTTCTTCGACTTTTCAGAAAAATACGCCAGAAGTATTTTTTCTCTCACGCCATTACTATTCTTAATGCTTTTTCACTTTTTAGAAGACTGGTATTCTTTATCAAGTTGAAAGCACCAACTGTGGGTTACAACTAAATCGTAAAAAGACCAAACTTATGATAATTGATCGCAACAACACATTAGCAAATATTAAAAACATCCAGGGCATACAGATAGTAAATAAGATCATTTATCTGGGCGCGCATATCAACAAAGACGGCAACTGCTCTTCAGAAATACGAAGACGTTTAGATATGGGCAGAACCGCTATGACTAGACTCAGCAGAATATGGAAGGACCGAAACATATCCAACCACACTAAAAAGAGACTAGTAAATGCACTAGTTTTCTCAATATACAGCTCGGGGTCATGGATGTTGAAGGCGACAGACAGACAAAAGATTGATGCGTTCGAGATGTGGTGATGGAGAAGGCTGTTGAGAATTCCATGGACAGCCCACAGAACTAATGCTTCCATACTGAGGGAATTAAATATTACTGACCGCTTGTCAACTATAATAAGAAGAAGAATTTTAAAATACTTCGGACATGTCTCCAGGAGAGACCCTAATAACCTAGAAAAGCTAGTAGTACAGGGAATTCAAGGAAAACGTCCTAGAGGACGCTCTCCGAAGAGATGGATAGACCAAATTGAGGACATAACAGAGACACCGTTCCAGGAAAATCTAAGATATGGAGAGATGGAAAGGAATTGTAAACAGCATTACATGAAATCACGACGTTTCAGATATGAAACATACGGCTGAGAATAATTCTTTCTTATACATCATCCAAGATTTTTATCACAACAATAAACTTTTCCTTTTCTTGTGTCAATTTTTTTCCGTCCATTTCGTATTTATTCACTTTGTACACAAAACGCAACAATATTCTGCGCAAAAACCATAAAACATAACATTTGTTGACAGAGTAAATCATATCCCTAGCAACGGAGCAACACAATTGCGATTTTTGTGCCAAAAATTACAATTTTCTTTGAAAATCTATTTTTCACCTGAACTTGAAATCTTGCTATAGAAAAAATGTTGCATTTCACACGACAATAAAATCGCATTATCTTCTCGAGCATAATAATTAGTACAATTTATACAAAAGTATCTTGTACAATAAATAACTATTATTTAATTGTGCGAGGAAATGTAATTTTCTTTTGGTGAGGATATTTAAATCATATTTTTGTAGATTTCTTAATTTTCTTTATTAGGAATTGTTGGGATGGCATGAAAATCATTTAGTTTTTACAGTGAAATTTCAAGAAATTACTGCTGTTGTTTAAATTATATTTGTAAAGGAAGGGTCGGTAATAAACCGCATTGTTCATCTAAAATCCAAAATATGTCTAGCATTCGGTTGAGCCATTATTAGAAATGCGGCATTATGTTGTAAAAGCATCATCCGCCAGGGTCAGTAGTTTCTGTTGAGCGCTTTAAGCCAGAAAATGTACACGGAATAGATTAGAAACCTGCTGTTGCCAGTAAACTACGGCTTTTATCTAAATCAGTAGCGTAGCACCGTCGTCAAAATATAAATTAGCAATGTAACTTATTATACAGTGTGTAAAAGCCAAATGGAATAAATTCATTATTTCGGTTACTGTACATATTTATAAAAAATCCCGAAACACGTCAAATTTAAATTATAACTTGACATTCTTTAACGTGAAAATGCAACCCCTACCTTTAACCCCCTTAGAATGACAGGTACAACCCCCCAATTTTTTAAATGGGAAGTATAGTATCATATATAGGAAGTATATATCATTTGAAAGGTCTTTTCATTCTCTATTCAAAAATGTTATTGTTTTTAAATTTAATGCAAAAATTAACATAAAAAAAATTAATATCATGTTGTTACCGAAATTCGCTACAATACAATCAAAAACTAAAATGTAATGCAAAGTGAAATTAAATGTAGAACACGAAAAAGAACTATAAATATTAATGAAGTAGATGTTCAAAATGTTTTCCGCGAACGTCTTGGCAACATCCTAATCTCAAATAAAACTGTCTTCTAACATTATTTAACATATCAGGCGTGATCGACCTAATCGCAAGCGTTATTCGTTCTTTTAAGTCATTTAAATCAGAAGGTTTAGTTTTGTACACATGGCTCTTCACATATCCCCATAAAAAGAAATATAATAATGTAAGATCAGGTAATCGCGCTGGCCATTCAATCGATCCTCGCCTTCCTATCCACCGATTGGGAAATATTGTATCGAGGTACCGCCGGACATTAGGTTGGTAATGTGGTGGTGCTCCATCCTGCTGAAACCATATTGTTTCGCTGGAACTTAAGGGTTACCTGGATCAGGATATAAATTTGCCAACGTTGGAAGTAGTGCCAAATAATTGTTGCCATTCAAGTTGCCCTCAATAAAAATGGGACCAATGATATTGTTCCCTACAATCCCTGCCCAAACATTAACCTTTTGAGGGTATTGAGTGTGTTCTTCTCTCATCCAGTGAGGATTTTACGTGGACCAGTAGCGGCAATTTTGCCGATTAGCATGACCGTTAAGTAAAAAAGTACACTCATCATAAAACATAACTTCTTCTTCTAATTGGATAATATTGTTATCCAACATGTCCATCATTTGCTCACAAAAGAAAGTTCTCCTATCAAAATCGTCTTCCATGAGCTCCTGAGTAGGTATCATTTTAAACGGATGCAATTTATTTTCTTTTAATATGTTTGCTATCGATGTATGGCTAGCATTGAATGTAGTGAATGCCTGTCTACTCGATGCATGTGGGTTTTCCTGAAACTCAAGCAACACATCTAATTTGAGTTCATCACTCAGTGCATTGGCAGCTGCCTTTTTTATCTGCCTTACATGACCAAACTAGCGAAACTGCTTTTCTATTTTACTTATTGTTCCTTGGGATATAGGCGGTAAATTAGGAAATTTCTCATGAAATAGGCGAGTTACTTCCTGTTGTGTTCGGATGTTATCTCCGTAACCAATCATTTGTAAAACTGTTATTTTATGCATTTCCGTTAATCTAACCATTTTTCAGAATTGAATTGAACAAACTTTATACTTAAATTACAACAATGACAACTTAAATAAAACAATTTACTATTGCTTGTTAAAATAGCGTTGCCAAGAAAATTCTTTAAAGTTTGCTATGGTTTTTGTTCACTTTCTCATTATCAAGACCTAAACGGGAAATAAGTTTTAAGTATATTGTAATAAATTTCGAGTATATTTTAGCGAATTTCGGTAACAACATGATTTCATTTTTTTTATGTTAATTTTTGCATTAAATTTAAAAACAGTAACATTTTTGAATAGAGAATGAAGAGACCTTTCAAATGATATATCACAAGCCTATACTTCCCATTTAAAAAATTGGGGGTTGTACCTGTCATTCTAAGGGGGTTAAAGGTAGGGGTTGCATTTTCACGTTAAAGAATGTCAAGTTATAATTTAAATTTGACATGTTTCGGGATTTTTTATAAATATGTACAGTAACCGAAATAATGAATTTATTCCATTTTGCTTTTACACACTGTATTTCAAAAAACAGCAATCAGGTAAAAGATGTAATACCTTAAATATGTTTTTTCTGGGTTTGGAACTTTGAAAATGTAGTGCAATCGATGTGGAATTGCTTGTAAAGACAAAAGTTCTGTGGCTGCGGGGTGGTCGTCCGTTTCCTCGCCCACCTAACAGTGCTCCATGTTAAATCTGCAGATGCATTATATATATGTTTCATTCTCGACCACTACCTACAAACATTTTGGTTTTGTTTGGCAGAGAGAAACTTTTCGAATAATTCACAATCAGTTTGGGAGTTTCTGGTATAATTATTGTTTGAAGCGCTCTAGTAGTATATCTGATGAAGTTTTGAAACTAGTTATAGGAAAACGATAAATTTAACAAACCATTTCGGTTTTAGTTAAACGTTGTAGAATAGTTTTGGGACCTTGTACGGCATTAATAAACATATTTTAATGCGATGCTGATTGCGATTAAAAGAAAAATAATCAAGCTCGGTTTGGTTAAATATACTGCGTGGCATAGAAACCCGAACAAACAGTAAAAATTATCTTTCTAACCTCCAGACTTTTTAATTGTTTTAGTAGAATATTTAAATTTGAAAATAAATATGAACAAAATTATTAATAGTAGTAATAATAATATGAGTGTATTTGGAAGTATATAGAAACATTTTGAATAATTTAATCCAAGAACAAGCAGCTTCAGTTGAAGGTGGAAGTTCTCAGCAATATATTGCTAAAGTCATGGGAATCAACCAATCCAGCATTTCTAGAGTGTGAAGAAGGTTTAGAGAAACTGGAAGTTATAATAGAAGACCAGTTCCAGGACGTTCCAGGTATACTAATCCTGCAGATGACCGTTATTTAAGAATTCAGACTGCGAACTAGTCATGTTACAGCCGTGCAAGTGCAAAATGTTAGAATATCTGTCAATACGGTTAGAAACAGCTTAAGGAATTTTGGAATCAGACTGTCAATGTCTGTTACTGCTCCATTGTTAACCAGAGCACACCGTGTAGCACGTTTAAGGTTCGCAAGAGAACATGTTAATTGGGATATTAACGATTGGGTTAATATTCTTTTAACGGATGAATCAAGATTTTCACTTTTTGGATCGGATATACGTATTCCAGTTTATAGACGCGCAGGTAAGCGATTTGCTCAGTGTAACATAAGAGCAGTCAGAAATTATGGAGGTGGTTCGATTATGGTATGGGGAGGCATCTGTTTTGAAGGCGACACGGAGTTGATTCGTATTCGTAGGGGATCACTGACAGCTGATCGGTATATAAAGGAGGTTCTTGAGGAAAATGTAGTGCCATTTGGTCCAATCAATGGAGAGAATTTTATTCTAATGGGCGATAACGCTCGCCCCCATGTTGCAAGAATAACAATGTAATATCTTCAAGAGGTTGGTATATATCCAAGTTTTAGATCGGCCAGTAGTTAGTCCAGACCTAAACCCAACTAAACATGTTTGGGACTACCTGGACAGGCGCATAAGAACTCGTAATATCACTCCAGACAACCTTGATGAGCTGGAAAATGTTTTAATAAAAGAATGGAAAAATTTGGATTTGGATTACATAAGTGATCTGATAAGAAGCCTTCCACGGAGAATAAAAGATGTTATTAGAGCCAGAGGTGTTAATACCAGATACTAAAATGTTAAATTTTCCGTTTAAATTTTTTATTTTGTTACTTTGATTTTTCTAGAATAATTGTTATTTTTATTATTTATGGTTAATAAAAACTTTATTCATAAATAAAGTGACGAATGTAGTAAATGTTCTGCAAGTGTTAATAATGCCCAGAGTACGAAGAAATGCAAATTATCGACAATAAAGCGAGTTTCAATAGGTAGGGATAGTTGTTTTGGGAGAAGCAGGACTTTTATTTAGGAATATTGCTACCAGAGTGCAAAGACGTTTGGATACTGTGGTTAGATGTTGGCAGGAATGATACCCAAACCAGTTCGTCGAACAACACATCTTTAAGATTGCCGTCTAAGATTATTAGCTTTGCGAGATGGTTTATCCACATCCACGGCAGTAGCGAACCAGTGGTTTGCGGAACATGGAATGCCAATAGAAAACGATTGGTTTATCATAGAATAGGAAGTTTGGGTATTTTCTCATTTCGCATCAAATCAAAGAAACAATCGACTTGAGTGAGATCAGGAAAGAAACACCTTTAGCGATCAATCCCGATTCTGTATAGCAATGCATGACGGTCGGGCACATGTACTCGTAAGAAGGTTACGTGGAGAACACAGTGATCCTCAATTTTTTGTTGAGAGTCATATGTGCATCAAATTGTTCGGATAATGGTATTGAGTGCCATTGTTTATAATTCTAGGTCACCTTTAGGATTCATTAGACGCAGCAAGAAATATTTGAATCACATTTGCCACCATAGAACCCTCCAAAACCCCATTTTCCACAGGATAATGCCTACCTCATGCGGCAAGACGAGCTTTGGACTATTTAGAAAACGCCAAACTAAATTTGCTTCCATGGCCACCTCGGTCTTCGGATTTGGCCCTAATTCAACATGTGGATGGAAAACAACAAAAGCCCCTTCGAACACTGGATGAGCCCATGATTGAGAACTATTATTAAAAAAATTAGCTTACGACTATCCTGCTGTGTAAAAACTAAATTATTAGAACCAAAATATTCACAGTTTAAATTGCCTTATTTGTTAACATTTGTTACATTTTAAAATTTTTTTTTGTGTTTAATTTTTCCTTTGAAAGTGTCTAGAAACATTATGAGTAAAAATAACCCCAGAACAAGTAGCCAAATCGTGGCTTTAGTTGAAGACGGACGATCTCAGCAATATGTTGCTGAAGTTATGGAAATCAACAAATACAGCATTTCTAGAGTCTTAAGGAGGTTTAGAGAAACTGGAAGGTTTATAAATTAGTATTTTTGATTTTGTTGATGATCCATTCATTTAATATCGCGTCGCAGATATAATTAAGAGTTTTCTTGAAAAATAAAAGTTAAAATCGGGTTTAAAACGCGTACATTATGACAGTCGATTTAATATGGGAAAAAACTACTGTTAAAACGAACAAATCCAAAAAAAGCATTCTAATAAAGCTTCAAACCTGGCAAAAACATGGTTATCGATTCATTTTGATAATGCTGCAGCGTTGGACTGAATTATGTATTAATCTTTTTACTAATAAATTAATTTGCTCCATTATTAGTTTCGAAAAGGAAAAATTAAAACTTTTTTAAAAAATACTTAATAAATATACAGGATATGTATGTAGCACATTCAATTTTAACGCTATTATGTAACATGTGAAAAAGAAACCTGAAATACGTCGATTTTATTCTTAAATTGACAATTTACAGTATAAAAATATTATTCCCCCCGAGCATCCCTTCTGAATTATAAACACACCATCAAAAAATTTAAGTAACAAATGGGGTCGTGTGGCACCTTATTGGAAAGTGCTGGAAAGGAGAGAAAAGTTGATAATGCCTCTATCAGAAAACTTAACGTAGAATGAAGATAATCGGGGGATCTAGCCGGCTATTCGATCGTATCACGTCTTCAAATCCACCTATAGAGAAATTACCTTGTTTAAATAATATCTGACTGATAGTACTATTTTATTTATGAAATACAAATCTGCATTATTTTGCTTCTGATCAATGTCCTCCTGTGGTATCTCATTACAGGCAACCACTAACTCCTCTCGAAGTTCTTCTAGAGTCTTGCAAATTGAGCAATTTCCTAACCATCATATACCACACGTGGTCAGTTGGTTGGTTGGTGTTCAGTACGTCGGTGTTCTGAAGTTAAAGGGAGGACCCAGTGTGATCGGTATGAAAACAGGTCAAAACGTCTTATTCGTTGGTACCAATAGGTCTTCCGTGTTCTGCAAACCATTCATTTGCAATGGACCTGGTAATGGAGAAACGGTCCCCTAAGGCCAATAATCTTAGGCGGCGATCTCCACGGTCTGTTGTTCTACGGGGGCGTCCATAGCCCCTTGCTCTTTGCGTACGACCTTCTCGAAGCCATGCCTGACAACACCTAACCACGGTGTCTACACTTCTTTGCACTCTAACCGCAATTTCCCGAAAAGAAAATCCAGCTTACCGAAGTCCCACTATACGACTCCTATCAAACTCACTAAGTTCACGAAATCGTACAGGTCTCCGTACCCTAGGAATCGTAACCAATCGTAAAGAATGTCATGAACCAAAATCCGCAAAATTTGTATTTTTACCACGACTACAATATTCATTTTTGGATTGGATTTCAAAAAAGCAGTATAAAATCCGGAATCTTCAACTGATAAGGCTAAAAATTTTATTAATTGTTTATTTCAGTAAAATAAATAAATTTACCAATTTTTTTTAAAATAAAATCATTTAAACTGGGTGTTCGGATTTTTATGTCACTTAGTATATTTCACATTGCCGAATTTGGCATACATAATGAGATGGCCTCAGGTACCTTATCTGCAGTCAACCATTTTTCTTGAAAAACACTATACTATATAAAAGGATTCAATAAAAAACATTGTAGATATTTATACGTGCTGATTAATTCCAAAAACTTTTACGATTTATATGCATGTACATACCTAGTTATTTGCTTTTATTTATAACTTTTGACTTGATTCATTAAACTTTAAAACATATTATTCATGACAATACATGTTTTGTTTTATAATGTTATCTAATAACCACTACAAGTAGGAACATTAACAATGGGACTATAGTAATTTAATACTTCGATTATAGATTTACGTCAGATAATCTCTTTTCAGGAAAATTAAATAGGTGATATTTTTTATCTCAAAACTATATTATTCATTTTTGTGTAATTAATTTAATTTACCCATTCCTCATGTTTTTTAGGCAAAAGTGTTGAGATAATGATTAAAATTATGTTTGTCTTATTGTAATTTCCATCTGTTTCAACATTCGCTCATAAAATTGTTCGCTGACTGATTTTTATGAAAAACTTTACCTTTTATAAAATAACGGTTCATTGTAATCCATAGCAAAAAAGTGGACTATGCAAAATTACCTCAAAAATGAAAAATACCTAACACAAAACAACTTCATTACGATTATTAACTTTTTTTTATCCTTAACCTGTAATCTTTAACACATTCGAACATACGTGGAGTCTACGGTTCGGATATGCATTAAAAAAGGATTCCAGTCGCAAAAAGGCTTAAAGGGATAGATGCCGTCAGGACAAACGAGCCGTGAGGAAGATTATGCGGCGTAAAAATCAGGGTTACTTTGCCAGGAGTCGAATTAAGGATCCTTGTTAGGTCAGATTAAAACTGAAATCAAAACAAAATTCGCGGTCATAAACACGGAGATTTTTATTTTTGCTTTTGTAAGATTTCACTGGGCGATTGTGTAGCTAAAAGGAAAAAACTGCGATTTAATTTTAGAAAAATGGGAGTTAATAAGCAATTTATGAAAATATTGGAATAATGTTGATACATCTTGACAAATATACCTTGCTTTTCAGATAAAAGTATCCACCTTTAATAACTTTTGTAATACTGGTATTGGAAGGACTTATGGCTTATTTAAACTTACTGGAAAAGCTACCCCCTCACCCCTAGCCGCATCCCTTTTTTTTAATTACTTCTCAAATTTTTTATGTAAAATTTGGATACTCCTCTTTGAGCTGATACTTGTAGGTTCAAGTGGTTAGTTTATGAGATAAACAATTTTTCTTTTAATAGCACAAATTTTACTTATTTTTTACTTTCACCTTATTTGCCTGTAATAAAATGGGTTGTACAACAGTTCAAACTCTTTAATCTTTTTAGCTGTGCTATTTATTCTACTTCAAAATTCCAAACAACTCTACTTTTTATTAAAGTTTGACATTGTCAATTAAAATTTGTAGTCACTATTGATACATTATTTATTTTGTTTCGCTTTATTTTCTTAACCACATTTTCTTTTATTTTTGTTGATATAGGGCATCTTTTTAATTATTTTTATTTCAACTATTTTTAATTCAATGTTTATGTAGCATAAATTAATATTGCCCAATAAAGCTTTTATATACTTTAATTTCTGCATTTTTGTAGATTATTTTGCTGTGTAGTTTTTTTAATGGCATATATTATTATTAATTAGCACTAACTACTAATTCCATTATATGTTAGTATGACTCCTAAATATATTTTTTTATTAATTAAAATTAATGTGTCTCAACAGCGATGGTTATTGACACAGGTACAAACTCTATAGAATAATAGTACAATACTGGTGACATAAAACATATAGATTTATCTAAATTAAGTTAAACAGGCGCGCAGTCTTTAAAAAGTTAGTAATATTTTTAAACTGACTTGGAGTGTTTAATAGTTTTTCTGCTTTTGTGTTGATCTTGTGTTGCGTACGAGCCTCTTGGAGATGTGGACAATGTTCTAGTACATGATCGATGGTGAGTGGAAGGTCCACACAATACCTGCATATAGGTGGATTTTCATTGGACATAAGATACCAATGGGTAAGCCTAGAATGGCCAATTCTCAGTCTCCGTATGATTATAAGCTCTCTTCTGGATAGGGAAGGAAAACAACTGGGACTATTTATATCAGGCTGTAGATGTCTACGTCTTATTGTTTTGGTAGACCTAAGTCTCTGCCACTTGTTTCTTATAATTCCCTTCATTTTAGATTTCAGATCATCTTGAGTTTGTGGGTTTTCTAGTGGTAAGTCGGATGTAGATGCCCTTGCGATCAACTTTTAAAAATCTGTAATCCACAAATTAAATCAGATCTCCTTCCAGATGCTTAGCAATATTTATTTTTGGTTATTTCTTGAATTTCCAACTTTAGTTCCTTCTTTTACTATTTCGTTCAGCATATCAATGTTATTCTATTTTTTGTTTTTAAAGCAGCATACAGTATGATGCAAATGACGTCATCGACGATTTTTTTAAATACAAACCGAGGCCATGTGACAGCTAATTTGAAAGGTCTCCTTATCGTCTTTGCAACAATGTAATCATTTGAATTTTTATTTCTACAGGGTTAACCAAAACTGTTAGTTTATTAATACAATTGACTTAGAATAAATGTTTACTTAAATACAATTAAATTACAACAAATGTTCAGCAATGATACAATGAGAAAGGCGAGCAGTAAATTCTTTCCTAACGTTTTCGAGGACTTCAGGTGTTATTTGTGCAATTTTCGTTCGGATTCGCTCCTTCAACTCTTCTACATTATTCGGTCGATTTTGATATATTCTGCTCTTTAAATATCCCCACAAAAAAGTCTAACAGAGTCAAATCTGGAGACCTTCTCCAGCTTCGATAGGCCCCCTTCTACCTATCCACCTTTCTAGGAAAACGTTATTAAGGTAATTTCGTACCTCAAAGCCATAGTGTGGGGGAGCCCCATCATAAATCATTTATATTTGGAAACAGCTGATTCAGCTGTGGCAACAGATAATTTTGAAGAAATTCCAGATCACTAGCAGCAGTTAAGTTTTAGTCTAAAAAAAAGGCCTTATAGTTTGATTGTTTATAATGCCGGCCCAAACATTCACCTTCTCCGGATACTGTGTCCTATACTCTTTCATCCAATGTGGATTTTCACTTGCCCAATATCGACATGTCTGGCGATTTACGTGACCGTTCAGCATAAAAGACGCTTCATCTGAAAAAAGTATCTTTTGTATGAAACCCGGATCTCTGTTACATTGTTCCATAACGAATTCGCAGTATTCGATTCTTCTATCAAAGTCATCTTCTAATAGCTCCTGGACCAGATGTATTTTGTATGGATGCCACTTCTCCTTCTTTGGCACTCTTACAACAGTTCATTGGTGGACATTATTATCTAGTGCGACCTGCCTAGAACTGGTATGAGGATATTATTGAAACGCCAGTTCAACGTCCAGTTTTTTGGCTTCGGATATTGATGTTCTACCACTTCTGGGAAGATCTTTAGCATCGCCCGTTTCTCTAAATTTTTTTTTCAATTTTACTTACTGTTGATTGAGTAATTAGATCGCGATTGGGGTATTTAGCATTAAATAAATTACGAACTTCTGCTTGAGTCCTCACTCTATCTCCATCCAATCTCCAATGGTTAAAATGGTTAAAATCTCGCTTCGTTCTGTTTCTGTTAAACAGAGTTTAATGATAGCTTGAGACGTATATTTAAAATATTATTTTTGTATACAATTTTCTGAACTTTAAAAAAAATATCCCACTTCCATTGTTGACCAGTGTATTTAAGACAAACTAGAAGTCAATACAATAACTATTGTAGGTTTAAAACCGTTTAACAATTTGTAATAAGCTTGTAGCAATAAAAAATCTAAAAGTTAAACTTGAAACAAATAATGACATGTTAACCTAAAACTGTATCAGTTTTTTTATTCGGAAAGTGAAATCAGCAAAAAATCAAAACAAGCGAATTAAAAAAAAGAGAAATAAAAAATGAAAAAAAAAGAAAAAGAAGAAAAAGAAGAAAAAGTTAGTGAACATTCCAATAGTGTTTGCGTTTTCCAACAACGGACGCACAAGGATCAATCTCTCTCTAGTTTTACCGTCGAAGCGCAACCGGTTTCAGAGGCGCTAGAAAGAAACAGAAACAAGAATCGAGCGTTTCCTACGGGAAGTAAGAGTCGTGAAGTTGATTCTATGTGGGTGTAGAAGCGAGAGCGTAAGACAAAAATAGATAAAAGCATGCGCGGCAACCGACCCTCCCTATTCTGCATCGATCCTCTCGACGAGCAAAATGGCTCCAGAATACAAAACCGTACAGAAAATCCACTAAGGCCGCTCGACGAACGATTTCCCAATGAAAACTCACCCCTATTGGAGTGTTTTTAGAGTCCACGCACCGTTGAAAAATTACGAGGTTTGCTGAAAATTCACAAGGAGCATATTCGTTTAACCGTACCTCTGGTCGGTGTGCATTTTTCTGTTCAAATAGACCTAACGCGCACTTTTACCGAGGGGCGAGAGAACCCGCATAAAAACTATCTTTCAAAGCCAAGCGTCACTGAAAAATATGTGTACTTTGACGTGAATTAATGTGCGTAGCGTAAATTCAACTATTCTACGATAATTTTACATGAACGCGGAGATTAGGAACGTCTAATTAAAGCCCCAAATCTCGTCGACCCTTCCATATGCGCTTCTTTCAGTAAAACCCAAACGAATTTCTTTGTTTTAAGAATAAACACACACCTAACTGTTAAAAAATGTCCCAAAACTACTGAATTACTGATAAGGATCAAATATTTTGAATGTCAGTCCTTTAAAATATTTAAACTATTAGATAGTTGGTTTAAATCTACAATGCTTGATAAAAATGCCGTATAGAATTCTTTAACATATTAATTAGGAAAAATATTTAAGAAAAATAAAATGTACCTACTTATAGAGATGCAAATTTCCAATATTTATATAAAAAATTGCTTTTTTAAAAACTAGCATCATCAGACATATTGAAGTTATACATTTTGTTTTTTAAGGTAGCTATCTGATGTTAATAAAGTAGTATTAAGACTAGACCAACTATGGAAGTAATAAGACATAACAATATGAAAGCCTAGATGTTATATATTAGCCCTAAGGGATTATCCTGGATGCATTTCCCTCTAAGATCAGGTACGTGATTTGAAATTATAGCTCATTAAGCCCATAGCTCAATCAATTAATTTGGTGCCAATATTTCCTACAAGTTATTTTTTTACGGTTCATTTTTGTAAAAACTGTACACAACAATAATTATATAAATTATTACACTTATTTAAAATTTACAATACTGCTTGCAGCTTATAATTAAAACTAAGTGTTTGATTGACAGATATAACAACCCCCAAACTGGACAATACAAAATTTTACCCAAAATTTTGAGAAAAAATTCATCAATTTTTACTTTTAAACACCTGAGTGTATTCATAAGAACATATTAATCTTAGTAAATTTTACATACCACAATAAAACAAAATAAATACAAAGTAAATGTTGACTTGTGTCAGCAAGAACTTTATTTTATTAACTCCTACAACTATCAAGAGGTTATTAAGAAATTCAAATAGATGCTATAAAAAAATATCAGCAAGCAGATAGATACCTACTATACTAATAAGAACCTCTCGCAATTTTACAGATTTCTTAAAATTTTTCGCCCCAAACATACGAGCTAGAAGTCTAAACAAAGATAAAGTAAATTGATTGTACTAACCCTTACTTTTTGGAAGTCCATCTTACTAAGGAGGTAGCCAAAAAAGTTGGCTACCTAAATACTATGTACTTTACTAATTTCCAAGCTAAAGTTAAGGGTAGAAAATGATTATTTTTTCCAAACTCGTATCTCAATTTAGTAAATTAATTCTAAAATTTTGTGTATTCCTGCTCCAGAATAATTTCGTTATCAAAATTGTTTACTATTTTGGTAAGTTATCGTCAAAAATACAAAAGACAAAGTTATCTTAGTTATCTTAATGTTAATCAAGCAATCAATTGATCTCTTGGACTGATTGTAATATCTCGTTTACTTCTTTTTTCCAATCTTATCACCATTTTTCCGTATTATTTCATTTTAATACAGTAATTTACTCTTTATTTTTGCAAAATAATCACCAATTCAAAGAGATATAAATTCTCTATCTAATCGGTTGAAGGGTATTGGCATCATTACAAAAGAATGTTAAAAGCAAATATTTACTTCAGCGTAAGTAAAACTGTTGCGAACGTAAAAAAAAACACAAAAACGATTGAACTTTTTTAACCTGGTTGTTGCTATACGAACATTCAGGCTCTATAACCTTTTCGGGAGAGCAAGCTTGTAGTATATCTCTCTTTTATCTACTTTCATCTCACTTCATCTACTTTCTCATTCTCTGTCGTTTTTCCTATAAAGCACTGGCGTGCGCTAGACACGCCATTTAAAGTGCCGAAATAATAAAATAGTTGAATAACAATTAACAAATATACATTGGCAGGCAGTTAAAATTTAGATTCTTAAGACTTTCTAGGCACAAAAGGTTAAAAAATACACAAACATGGTTGCTAACAATCTTATAGGTACCAAAAAAATATTCTCTACTCAACAAATAAATTATACAGCATACTAAAGATGAAAACTATTCAAAAAACTGTATTTATAACATTCTAAACGGATGATTGTTGGCATATCGACTAGAGTTTAAACGGCTGTTATGTCAAGTTTTGTTGTTGAGTTAGTTGAAATTAAACTTCAATGACATTAGCTATCATTTAATAACCATTTGATATTTAAACAACAAAAGCATTCTTTACGATTGGTTACGGAGACCTGTACGATTTCGTCAACTTAATGAGTTTAATAGGGTCGTTTAGTGGGACTTTGGGAATATGGATTTTCTTTTCGGGAAATTGCAGTTAGAGTGCAAAGAAGTGTAGATACCGTAGTTAGGTGTTGTCAGGCATGGCTTCGAGAAGGCCGTACGCAAAGAGCAAGGGGCTCTGGACTCCTCCGTAGAACAACAGACCGTGAAGATCGCCGCCTAAGATTATTAGCCTGAGGGGACCGTTTCTCCATTACCAGGTCCATTGCAAATGAATGGTTTGCAGAACACGGAAGACCTATTGGCATGCGAAGTGTTTGCCCACTAATAAGACATTTTGGCCTGTTTTCATACTGACCACACCGACGTAATCGCCTTGAGTGGTGCAGAGAACGGTCACTCTGGGATAAAGAATGGAACGGTATTGTCTTTGGTGACGAGTCTCGCTTTTGTTTAGGCATGCACGATGGTCGAGCGAGGGTTAGAAGACGACGTAGTAAAAGGAGAAATCCACGGTTTTTTGTTGAAAAGCATGTTCATCAAACTGTTGGAGTTATGGTTTGGGGTGCTATAGCTTATGGTTTGAGATCACCTCTAATCTTCATCAGAGGTAACATGAACGCGCAGCGTTATATCCAAGAAGTTTTAGAACCCCATCTTTTACCCTATCTTGACACCCTGCCAAATCCAACTTTCCAACAAGATAATGCCCGACCACATGTCGCAAGAGCCACAATAGACTTCTTTCAACATAATGATGTCATATTGTTACCTTGGCCACCAAGATCTCCCGACTTATCCCCAATTGAGCACGTGTGGGATATGATGGATAGGAGATTGCTCAATTTGCAACGTCCTCCTCAAACTCCAGAAAAAATTCGAGAGGAGTTGGTGGTTGTCTGGAATGAGATACCACAGGAGGACATTGACCACCTGATCAGAAGCATGCTTAGGCGCGTCCGGGGTGCATCCACACATTATTAAAGGTAAAAGGGCTTTAAATCAATACAATAATTTTGAAATTTTTATCATTTACTTATTATGCTTCAGTAAGGACTTATACAAAATTTAATAAAATCATTTAAACTGGGTGTTTAAATTTTTATGTTACTTAGTATATGTCTCATCGTCAGTTTATGTTAACTTCAGGAAGGCAGGTTTAAAAGAAGCTAATAAATCATGTTTTGGTGCATTATGCGTTTTATAATTTAAATGTCATTAAGAACGCTGTAAATTGTGTTGAAAAATAATTTCACCTCACTAGCTACAACATAAAATGTAAGGCAAACTTTTTATCTCCAAACAGACTGATAAAATCTAAAGTCGTTAACAAATTATATGACAGCTATCACTCATATGATTCTGGTAAAGATAAACTGCAGGAAATTTGAATTAAAATCTCCATTACCATTCTTAATATACTTTTGATAAATTAAGAAGGTGGCAATCTTTCAGATTTATTAATAGTGGAAGCTTTAAAAAGTTCCAGACCTTGCTAAAAACAATTACTTAAACAACATCTCCACATTCATCACGTGCAGATGTTTTCAATGGAAAATGATATACTTAAAATGGAAATTATTACGAATTAACAAATGAGCGCGCCTCTGCCAAAAACCCTCTTTGTTTGCCGGTCATTAATGCAAACCTATCTCTCTTCTACGTGTACTCTGCAGAATTCCCTTCCCTACCATCACTTGCAATATCCCTCTCCGTCCTCGGGACTTTTTATGCAAATAACGTAATTCCCTCTCTCTTTCTCTCTCTCTCCCACTCATCCCCGAAACTTCAGACTCCATGAAACGTATAATGCCACGTTGCCGGTTCGATGAAAAATCACTTTTTCGGAGATTTTTTCGAAAGATTTCTAATATTTTTTTTTATTGCAATATAAACAATGTATTAAAAAAGTTCAGAACAAATTCTTAAAATTTATTAACTTTAAAACATATAACTTCTATCCTCCAAGACGTTGCTGCTACTTTGACCTATTGGAACGATTTGATTTTGTCTCATTGGAAAAGCGGAGAAATGGGGCATTTGTTATATTTTTGTATACTGTTGCATGGTAAAGTCCACTGTCCAATATTGCTAACACAAACACGCTTTCTAGTACCCTGATTAAACTCTAGATATAGTGATACTTTACTATGCAATAGAGCTAGTACTAATTTAATGATAAAATCTCCAATATATCAGATGTGTACGAACGCCAACAAACTAAACCGTATTTGTGATGTTTTCCACTGTAGCTTATTTGAATTAAAAGACAAATGCAATAATTATCTGTAGAAATTTGTTATATACTTGTTTCAAATCAAGTTTTATGCTATCAAATCAAATGATACTTAGAACAATAAATAACTGAACAGTTAAACTAAACTTCCACTATTTATTCGAAAAATTCGCTTTAAAATTCAATTACAGCTGTTTCGGTATAACTAGCATCAGATTGACATATTGAAATTACATTTTGTTTGTTTGTAACTAGGTACTTGATGTTGATAAGGAGTTAAGGCTAGACCAAGTAAGGAAGTCTTGTTACTTATTTAAGATTATATTTATATTTATTTTATGTTTAAGATTATATTAGTTTTTTTTTTATTTAAGAATGTTACTTATTTATTTTGTATTTTTTGCGTAGCGCTGTTTAGAACTTAGCATTTCTTTGTTTTGCTCTGTAAATAGGTGACTGTTGGGCAATAAAGCTTATTATTATTATTAATTGGTTATAGAACTAGTTTGAAAAATAAAATATATAAAAGTTTTTTAGTTAAAAATTCATTGGAATTTATAAACAAAGTTGATAATGTTATTCTACAAGATGGGAAAATTTTAATCTTCTTCAATGTTGGTTCTTTACTTTCTAGTGTTCTACGTACCTATTTATTTATTTATGGCAGTTGTTTCGCTAAAACATACAGTAAAGAACTTGAGTATATTCTCATAGCAATTTATAGAAAAAATAGAAAGATTAATGATTAAAATGAATACATCTAATTGAAAAAAATCGGTGAAAACAACATTTAAAGAACATTTAGATCATTACATATAGAAAAATCTACAGTTGCCGAACATACTTTTACCTAAAACCGCCAACCAATGCTGGATGCGTTTGAAAGTATAGAAATTATTCAGTCTAAAGATAGGGATAAATGACCTATACAATATATTCCATTTTATAGTTTATTAAAGGAATACTTATTGTAAAAATGTAATATTATATTAAAGGTTTGTAGATAAAGCTTTACTCTGAAGAAGATAACTTGGTTATCGAAACGCAGAATCTGACCTTATTTCATTAGATCTTGCATATGATTTCCATATTTATCAACAAGGTTTTTCAATTGGGTGTATTCATTTCAATCATTAATCTTTCTATTTATTTCTATAAATTGCTATCCTAGTATATGCCTTTTTAAGGATAACTTATGAATCTGAACACTTTTGCTACCAGAAGAAATTTTCATTCGGAAAAAAATACTTTAAGAAAATTATTTTGCCCTCAACAAAATTTTTGGAAATAATTTAAGCTCCTGTGATATTATAAGTGACTATTTTTAACTGAAAAAACGGCATTGCAACGGCACGTTTCATGTTGACAATACGTAATGTCTCACCGTCAAAATTATGACAGATCCGTTACTAAGGTGTCTGGTATTTCTATAGTTGTCAGTTTCACAAACGTCATTGAAGCGTCTTCATAATTTTGAAAAGAAATAATGAATCCAGATGAAATATCAAGATTCGGGTGCCGGTCAGGTGAAGAAATCAGAAAATTGGTTTCGGAAAATGTCCCATTGAACACGCAGAAGTCCAGAAGCTCTATTTGGCACCAATTCTCGAAGTACCTATGGGTGAGAAGTTTTACATTTGAAAAATGTACTACCATAACGTAACTAGCAAAAATTCTCGAGGATTACGCCTTTAATATAAAAAAGGCAATGGCAAAGACTATAAAGAGTCTTCTGTAAAGTCAACATGGAATACAACAGCAAAAATGGTACAAGAAAAATTTTTTATGGAATACGGAATAAAAATCTATCCTTACACGGATATATCTTTTAAATGTGCAAGATTGGCCAGGGACACCAAGCGAAGGCAGTATCAAAGTTGTCCATAAAAAATAAATTTCAGTTCAAAAGCATTATCCACCGAAGAACTATTAAAAATTATCAAACGCTACGACGAAGAAACCCCCGATGCAGCACAAAAAAAGTTTTTTCACCTTTGCTCATTTGAACTTGCTTGGAGAGACAATGAGACCGTAAACTGCAAGGTTAACTTTTTCCAGGAGGAAATTAATATTATCGGAGAATTTACGGGTCGAATTGAGTACAACAGCATTTTGTCTAAAACAACTCAAGGAGGGTCAAAAAGTTTGGCAAGCAGCAAATGGTTTCAGCTGTTGTTTAAGCAAGGTGATGCTGAACAGGAGTTAATTAAATTAACGGGTCACTCAAATGCAAACTCGTCAAAACCTTATCTGCAGCTGGATTCCAGTCACCACGAGAAGTTGATCGAGAATCTCAGGACAACAAATAAAGCTGGACCTTCGAGTTCCCAAATGTTACTTGTCAATAATACACAAATCAATCTTTAGTAGAAAAGAACGGGCAAACTACTATAACTTACAATATTTGTACATTTAATATTGTTAACAACAAAACAAAGATTATGTTTCGTTGATATTGTCTTGTTTTTCTCGTGAGATAGTCTTGTCGAATACCATTCGAGAGAAAAATTTTTCCCGGCTAAATTTTCTTCAGGTTTTATTCAAGTTTGTTGCTTTTTGGCAATTTTCGCAATTTTGGCAAATTGCCAAGCAACAAACTTTCATACCAGTCTAAAATTTTGCCGGCAAAATTTTCTCTGTCTAAAGTTTAAATATTTATTAAGTGACCGATGTAAAATTTTTCAAAAAATGTCTGATGATTAGGAACTAAATTTACAAAAATTGACACTACTATAAAAAAAGTTATGTATTTCTCTGTTTGAGGCTAAAGAACTAAAAAATGAAATTAATAATTTCTATTAAAAATCAATTTTTCACAATTTTCCCGGAAAAACCTTAATAAGAGAAATTTTTCATGAAGCAACGTTATGAAAAAATTTCAAAATTCCATTAATTTGACAACGCCGCTTATACACACTGTCTCTCGTCTGACACATGTTTTTTCATCTACCGTCCTTGTCGCTCACTTTTTTGCAGGAAAACTTGTCTGTGGTCTCTTTCGGTAGGACAGGGGTCCTTTTCTGTTATTACCGTATGCAAATCCTGAAAATTTGTGTTTATGCAAGGAGTATTTGAGTTTTTACTTCTGTTTATATGCCCGGCAAATAGTTGCTTTTGTTCAAGAATTCCCCAATTAAGTAAATTAATTTTAGGCGTTCCACGAAATACGGAAAATAGTTTTTCGTATTAGAAGAATTTTCCAGTAATAGTAGAGATATTAGAGATAGTAGTAGATATAATAGTAGTAGAGATAATAGTAGAAATTTTTACCGATAATCAGCTTTATTTTGATTAAATGCTTTGTATAATACTAGTTAATAACCCGAGTTTTATATAGAATAGATTTTCTTTCTGTGGTAATTGTTAATCATTTTACCTTATTATTTAAACAATGTTTTATGATTTTAATAAATTTTTACCTTCCAAAATATCATTGGTATTATCACATTTTTTTATGCAGTCAAATCATATTTAGTTTTGAGCCTTTAGAAACTATTTTTTTGCTACAAAATATCATTTACTTACTACACAATAAACAATTTATTTATCCATTTCACAATTGATTTAAAATTACTTTAATTTTTTATTTTAATTTCAATAACTTAATAATATATCCAGGTTTAATTTTTAGGTGACATAATAAGTCAAAGAACATAATAAATTAATATCTAAGAGATTTGACCAAGGCTGGAGAAATTTTACTATTTTTTTATCTTTTGATACTTGCAAAAATATTTTTTAAATTTGTTACGTTCGAACAAATATATATCTTTTGGTAATGCACTACTCCCTATTTTCACGTTTTGCTGCCATGTTTAATCCATTATATCAATGATCAGATTTATTATATGATAGAAACATGTTCAGGAATTAATTTTGAATTATTGTAGGATGTGTAGAAGCATTCATTTCCAGTCTATCGTAAACATTAACTATTCCAAGAGGCTATGAATATACTATTGTTTTATTTATAAAAGTATCGGTAGTATTTTCAGTATAATTTAGGTTTATACTCATAAAATTATAGAGGTGTTTAAATGTTGAAGTTTTAATTCGTTTGTTAGACTTATCTAAAGAGTGAATTCACTTTTTTTAGTAAAATAAAAAATAAAGAACAAATAATTGTGCCAAAAAGAAACAAATGTAAGGTATGATAATATGTATATGAATGTAATGTTGGCTGCTCGAGGATTGTAATATCTGTGATAGAAATAGTAAATTTTACACGTAAATATTAAAATCTAATTATTTATACTATTAAACAGTTATTTGACAAAACAAAGAACATTGTCTGTAAAAAACCATATATAAATAGGTACATTAAACATAATTTTACTTATGATTCAAGATCACCTATTTTTAACACAAATATGTTAAAAAAGAAGTAAATCATCCATAGCCTGTTTAAATTTCATTTGAGCTGTTTAAAAATGCCCAGAGACATGATATCATATTTTAATAGGTCTAGAGTAATTGCTTTGTTACAATAGGGCTTTAGTCAAAGTGATATCGCGGATATTGTTGATGTTACTCAGAATGCTGTATCAAAAATTTAAAAAAATTCCAAGACACAAATGATGTGAAGGATCGTCCCAGAAGTGGCAGAAGTCGATGTACAACAGCAGCACAAGACCGGCAGATAACATTGATAGCTCGAAGAAATCGACAGAAATCTATAAGTGGCATATCCAGAGAAATTGCTAGACTTGAAGGACTGAATATCTCAAGGCAAACAATTATACGAAGATTAAATGCGGTAAACTTGTATCGCAGAAGACCTCTACATGTTCCCAAACTAAACTATCAACAAAAAATTGTAAGGTTGCAATGGCCTCAAGAAATGTTACACTATGGTCCTAACTGGAATTACGTGATGTTCTCTGATGAATCAAGAGTTGGCTTGGTTTCTGATTCGCGAAGAACGCTAGTTTGGAGGGCCCCAGGACGACAAGCCCGATTAGAAACAGCCCAACCACGTGTTCCATTTAATGGTGGGAGTGTTGTGCTTCTATTCCGGGGGGCGGTAGGTGATGGATTTGTGTTTATGCATGACAATGCACCTCCACATCCAACATCTGCAGAACAAAATATTTTGAAAGGAGAAGGAATATCCACATTAAGATGGCCATCAAATTCCCTCGACATAAACGTCATTGAACATGCCTGGGATATTCTTAAAATACGCATTAAGAAGCGAAACCCTCCCCCAATTACTCTACTAGAACTGAAAGATGCTGCTCGTGAAGAATGGGAGAGAATTCCGCAAGCCCAGCTCGACCATTTTATCGATAGCATGCCACATGGCCTACAGTCATACATACAGGTCCATGGAGGAAATACTGATTAACAATTTTATTTAAAAACCTTTTTTTGCTTATTAATTTATTTCAAAAAATTTGTAATATATTGTACCTACATTTTTCACCTCAAAAGAATAAATCATTTTTTTTGTATGTTTATCTGACTTCAAGATTTATTTAGTATTGGTTAGATTTGTAGCAAAATAATGAAAAAAATTATTTATAAAAATTAATAAAAAGATGAAATATTCCATTATTCCAAAATTTTGGACATTATATACTGCATCTTTTTTAATATTTAATAATATATAAAAATTATATATAATTTTGGCAATATTAGTTGATTATTTTTACGTATCTATGAAATTAAGTCTATATGTATTAAATTTATTCAAAACTAAAGAATCACCGAAGTTATGGAAACTTTATCGAGTTTAAAAATTATGTTATTGTAGTAAATAATGTATTTAGAAACCGCTCTTTTGTTAAATTGAATTTCAGAGTGTTATTTACAAAATGTAGGTTATGTTTATTTTAAGGCCAAAATTTTTAAAAATTTTTACTATTTCTATATGATTCAGCAAAACAAACTTTATTTTCATAATAACCATAATGACCCTTGATCCAATTTACTTAAAAATCGAAGAGTTCCCGGATTCTACATTTTTTCCTCGCGCTTACCTACGTACGAAGTTACTCCAACCCCAACTTCAGCTCACTTTTGCGAAGTAAAATAAAATAAAAAGAAAATACAAAAATCTCTCGTATGGAAATATAAAGTGTGGCATAAAAAGAACCATCAGTTCTTTGAACTTTAAACAGCACGTGAAGCCGCATCTCTCATTCACAAATTATAAATCGAAGTGACCTTGACATTTTTTCGAACACGAACGAACGAACTCACCGTACCAAAAATGGACGGAAAAAAAGCCGGCAATGGATTCGATGCATGCAAAAGAATCGGATTCGTAACTTTTTTATGTCCGCTCCGAAAGGTAACTCCAACAATATCTTTATTCTAGAGGAGAATGTAAAAGTTGCAAATTAAAGCCAAAAAATAAAAGCAGGTAAACTTCTTCTGTTCATAAAAAAAACTGGAGGATTTTGGCTAAATCATGAGAAACAAGGAAGTTCTATGAAGGTATAAAAAAAGAAAGACAAAAGATGAAGTAATGGAAATGGATTCAAAGATTAAGATGTCTCGGAAACATACAGCTAGGATATAGGAAGTCCATAAAGAATTATACCGACGCTGAAACAGTAAGAAAAACAATACCCAGTGATCCAAGATAATGGTTTTTCACTATTTTAAAAATATAGTAATGTTTTGTACAGAAAAGATCCTACAAATTTCAAAGTAGACTGATATTCCAAAGGATTGGTCGTTGCAGTACCAAAGCTTTAGCTGTATTTTATAGAAAGGAATTTGGTTTTAAATTTGTGAATCCCATTGGTAACTGCAGATTTCTCAATTTATTTACAAAATGGTAGAGTAATGGTATTTTCAGACCATACCAAAACTTACTTTTATGGGATTTAGTCTGCACATACATTTCACCCATAGAGTATAAAAATACATACGTTTGGGTTGCATGCACATAAAAATTGCACATAAATTGCCTTACCCAAGACCATAAACAGGTGGCTATTTGTACTGACTCTCTAGCATCTAGCATCCAATCTATCAGTACCATGTTTATTCAACACCCTCTGGTGCAGAAGATTCAAGATTCAGTCGACCGCCTTATTTCTTCTGGGGTGTCAATAACATTTGTTTGGATCCCATCCCACGTCGGTATCCCGGAAACGAGAGCTGACAAAGCCGCTAAAGAAGCCCTATCATCACAGCTGCCTTGCGAACCTGTCCAAATGAACAAAGACTTACAAACCTCTTTTAAAAAACAATCTCTTGAGCACTGGCAAGACGACTGGACCCATACACATACTAAATTACATGAAATACAACCCACCGTTCCATCAATCCACCTTCCAGAGATGTATAGAAGAAACACTGTTATACTTCGAAGATTACGAATAGGTCACTCGAGGTTAACTCATAGTTTTTTGATGGCATCACAAAGTCCACCTAAATGTGATCACTGTAATGCTCCTCTAACTGTGAAACATATTCTAATAGACTGTTTATACTATTCAAAAAACGCCAGAAACATCAACTTAAACACACCATCAAAGAAATCCTAGGCTCACCTCTTCAATTTCCTCATCTCTTCAGATATTTACGAGATACTCAACTGTATGACAAAATATAAAACTTGGACTTGTCTATAGCGATATAGTAGTGATCAAAAATTAAAACTGTTGATTTTCTGTGTATCTTATCATATATGTAACTAACTAAAGATATTATTATATTGTATTTGTGTCACTTTACAGTCCAGTGAAAGCATTTTCATAAATTATCATCGCCAGACTGACATATTGAGAGTTACATTTTGTTTCAGCAATGTCAATCTAATTATGATAATTATTCCAAAGAGCTGTCATTAAACAGCAAATTTAATTTTCTAAATAATAACTACACCGATAGACGATCTTTCCTTAATTCTGAAAAATAATTTTAAAAATTGTCTTCTTCTGCAAGTTCGATCATCACAGTCGTTACCCCTAATTTAAAAACGATTCAACGAAACTCTGCGTTAAAAACGAGAAAAGTAGTAGCGGGGGCAGAGAGGCGGCGCACAAAATTGAACTTTTCATAAATGCTCCTAGTTTTTATCCGGAGTTTGTCGGTATATGGCCGTGAAGTTATGGGCCCGATCAGCGTTTTGATATAACATCATGGAAGGAAATTGGCGTATCTATTACTAAAATGACACAACACTTTTTCCTAATGGGGGATAACGGTAAGTAATATTAGTTGAGGTTAACTCTTTGTTAGATACTTAGTAAAGCTGTACCTTTAACATATTGAGCATGAGCAAAGGTTTTAAGTAAACTTAATGCTTCACTGGTAATTCTATCTGTATTTTATCAATTTTTCCCCACTGAATGTTGTTTTAGTATCTTTTGCAACTTTTCACCAAACCTAACCTAATTTTTGAAATTATATTTTATAAAAAAAATTTGTATTTATGGTTTCTAAACCATTTTTTCAATTCTCAACATCTAACAATAAAGAAACAGGCATGTTTTTTATCTAAATACGATTTTCGGGTTTTATTCTCAATGCAACTAAAAATATAACTAATAATTCTAATAACTGTGAATGAAAATAAACATAAACAATATTTTTTTTCAAATTTTTAGTAGTTCTTCTTTTAAATAGCTAACGGCTGTGTGCTTTAACAAAATGGACGCCTGATATTATGTCCGTCGCGACGTCGGACAAGGCAGAACCTCCGCTGATCAATAATGAATATGTCCGACTTTGCCATCAACAACACTCATTCCAGATATTTGCTCTCTCCACTCTCCGGCACGCCGTCAGACATCGCCAGCTTGTTCAAACAGACTCAATGCCAGATATTTTACTATTCTCTCTTCCTCTTATCTTTCCTTGTTCGTTATCTATTTGGCCATTTTACCCGAGGTCAAATTGCAAACAATACATTCAATAACAGCAGCAGATATTAGGATAGTTTTATTAATTACTAAAATAAGGGGTAAAAATGTTTAAAGAACACTAAAAATCCATAAAATATTATTAAAAAAGTATAATTGAAACTATAAAATAACAATAAAAAAAATATATTTCTTACTAAGACTAATAAAAAATTCTTCGTTTTAACAAAACTTCCACTATTTATTTCAAATGTTGCTTTTTTAACCTCAAAGACGGCCGTTTCGCTGATTAGGTTAAAAAAGCAATTTTTTAAATAAATAGTGGAAGTTTTGTTAAAACGAAGAGTTTTTTATTATTCTTAGTAAGAAGTAAGGGTTAGTACAATAAATTTAATATTTTTCTTATTTATAAGTTTTTCTTTTAGTTTTCTGAATATTTAATAATAAATAAAAATGTATTAAACACTGAAAATGCAACTAAATAATTTAAAAAATAAAATTAATAATCTTATTTATAATACAGGAAAGGAGGTAAGATCTTGAAGCAATAATTATAGTAACTTGAATTTTGTTAAGAAAGTTGCCCAGGACACGAGTAAACAACTTCCAATACTGGCGGAAAGAATTGAGGGGGGGGGTTTTGGAACTCCCCATGGGGGGAGGTTCGAAAAAAAAAACTTAACCAATCGATAAATTATCGTTTTTTTATAATAAAAATATCGAATACTATTTTTCAAGTAAAAAGTGTGATATTTGCCAAATTTTTTGTTTAAATTTATTAAAAATCTGGTAGTATTACAGAAAAAACTATATTCTACTAATATGAAGTATTATAGCCGGATTGGTCTAGCGTAAATATCTGGAGAAATATTTCTTTCGCGAAATAATGATTACCTGCTATTATTCTGGAAGATGACAAAATTGAAAACATTCTGAGATTAACCAGAACCGTTTAAAATAAGCAGAAAAAAGTTATGGGCAAAATAAACTTTTTACAATATTTTTTTCATGCCAATTTTTTAGCGCCATCTGGACTGAGGTGCTTGAAAAAAATAGTTCTTCAATGAGAAGTCAGAAAAATAGTTTCTAAACATGTCTAGTTATTTTTATCACTATCGGGTAAATATTTTTCAAGATTTATCTATTCTTAGAAAACAAAATTAAACTTTGATCTTTCAATGCCAGTTGTCATTGGCATATAGTTATGATTATACCTCTGAAGTGACATCCCAGAGATGAAAGCATATTATTTTAATACCTACTCTGCTAAATATCAATCATATTTTTTTATACTGTACGGCACACTGTACTTTACAGTACTCTTCAATTCTTCCAATGTTGTTTAAAATAATAAGTGAATCAACATAAACTAAGCTTTTATTCTAGTTTTTGAAGATTGACATTAATTGTACAACTCCTGTTGCCAGCAATATGTATTAATGGAGTTGTTAATGGATTTACAGTGTTTTCTGTAATCGCGGAAGACGTGTGGCTGTGATGTAGCACTTCAACAAAAGTTTCGCCCCTTTGGATCAATCTTGCAATCTTGTTTATGCCTTCAATCGATTCTTCTATATATTTTTCTGCAACTAAAGAACTCTTCCATCCACCGTGCTGTTTTAGAACTTTAAGGTCAGCTCCTGCATTGGCCAACAATGTTGAGAATATTCTCCTGAAGCAATGACCTGTATACTTTTCTGGTTGGTCTAGTTTTAAGAACTTAGCTATTTTCTGAGGTGCTCCGCCAACAGTATGTGTACCAGCTCTTTGAGAAAGACATTTTCCCTGTCTATAACCCACCAAAAGAGCTTTCAGGGAGACGTGTTGCCGTAAATTCATGTATTTTCTAAACACATCCAAATAGTGAACCTCATCACTGTTAATCACAGTGAAAGCTCGTCGAATATGCGTTTTTGTCTGGTTAATCTTAACTACTAGCTGAGTACCCGTATCCTCCACATCACTAACTTTTAAATTATAGATCTCTTCCCTTCGACAACCTCCAAGTAATGCTATCACTTTGAATAATAGATATTCTCTATCTGGATCGTCCCTCATGAAGCATTCAATCTGTTCCTTTGTCAGCACCTTCGGCTGGTTTGGCTGATGGTCTACATTTTGTTTTTTCAAAAAAGCTATCAACTTTGGGAAACTTGATATGTTGACATCATTCACCATAATCATCGAAATTACCATCGAGTATTTGGACCATAACGAAAAAGGGTTGAATGTTTTTGACTGAAAAAAACTGTTGAAAAGAATATTCTTTAAGAAACTGTTCTTACCACATCCAAAAAGTAAGCCAACATCACATTTTCATCAGCACTACTTTTCAAATTGTGTTGTTCACGCCAGTTGCAAAACAGTGCATATTCGTTTTCATATATTTTCGCAGACTTAACTGGAATGATTTGCCCTATCGCTTCCGCAGTTTTCTCAGAAATTTTATCTAATTTCAGATCCATTGTCTCCGCAGATATTTTGTGTGTGCAGAAAAATTTAATATGTCTGCCTTTATTTACATTGTTACTTGGTATCCGCTGTTCATTATTTATTTATAAAGCAAATCAACCATGTTAAGAATAAATCAAGTAACATAATTTTTTCACAGCAGTCTACATGACTTCCTAATAAAATGATCAAAGATGTAATTTGTTTCATATTTTATTGCGTTTAAAACCAAAGGCAGTATGAAAAAAATATAGTACGATACACGTCCGTGAAGTGATTATTACGGTACTCGATTAGATATTCTTGACTCGGCTCCTTCGTCGCCTCGTCTATAAACATCTATCTCATACGTAATAAGTCACTTCCCGGACTTGTAACGTAAATAACTATTTAATTAAATATTTTATATTTCTTCATTATAATTTCTAAATTTTTATTACGAAAAACAATTTCAAAAGAATTGCACATTCTTAAATATATATTGATGGTACATTAGTATTCAAATAAATGCAGTAATATATATCCATATTTAAGAAATTTTCTAAACTAAATTTTTAGAGTTATATTTAAAAAAAAATTTTGGAAAACAAACTTTTGGCCTGAGATCTAATCTACTAAACATGTCAAATCTTTATGAGAAAATTTATTTCAAAATTTATAAACACATGCAAATCTATTTAAAAACCCACTTACGTCATGGTTATGGTTTAGATATCCAAGAAAATAGCATGCATTTTACTAAAAACTAAACTAAAACTAAAAATCTCTCCGATAAAACGACGTTCTCTCCCAACAAACTATTTACACCAAAATTAAACGTTAATTATTTTTGGCAAGTTAACGATTTGAATCACGACATTAAACTGAATTTCTTCTAATAAAATGATTCCACATCCCCAAGATATGAAAAAAAAACACCTTATCCTAACCGGTTAATCTTCAATTTGCACGCGTCCTTTTTCATCCAACAGCTGAAGTAGATGCCGCACTTAGCTCCGTCCTTATTTTCTAATCTTTGTAAGATGCTCGTAAACGCTTAAATTAAATAAAGCAAGGGACAGGGAAATGCCTGTTCGAATTTAAATTTTTCGGGGTGGTCACTGTGGGAATCTTCGGCAGGTTGTTGCTGATGACCTTTTTTATGCATATGAAATTGTTTGAATTCGACGAGTGGACATGGAAAACGTATTTGGGTTTCTTTACCCAACAAGCGTCTGTTCAAAGTTGTTTATATAAGTTGAAGTTTATTTAAAGCCACTATCAATTAAATGTAAGTTAAGCTTGATGTAATGAATACAAAATAAAGATTACTTATGTTCTTTTTAAAAATAAAGATATTCAATATTTAGTATCACAATCACATACAATTAAGTAAATATAAAAAGTTAATGGGACTTTGACTAGCAACACTGGAAAATTTATTTTATTAAAATTCACCATAAATATTTATTTAGTGCCTAAGTATAAAAGAACTTTCAAGTAGAACAAAAAACCAGACTTAGTTCTGAAATACACCAGACACAAGAAGTATTGCATAATTTTAAAAATTTAATTTCGGTGTAAAATAAAATATCACATTTTTCAGAATATTTTAATATGGGGGTATGGTATCCTTTAGATGTATATAAAAGCCCAAAATATTCACAGTTTAAATCGCTTTTCTGTTGAAAAACAAAAAATGAATAAATTCTGATAAATCCTATTTGTATTATTTACATTTTAAAATTTCTTGTGTGCAGTACGTTTGTTTAATTTTTTATTTGGAAGTGTCTAGAAACATTTTAAGTAAAAATGAGTAATTTAACCCCAGAATAAGCAGCTCAAAACGTGGCTTTAGTTGAAGATGGACGATCTCAGCAATATGTTGCTGAAGTCATGGAAATCAACCAATCCAGCGTTTCTAGAGTCTTAAGAAGGTTTAGAGAAACTGGAAGATATAATAGAAAATCAGTTCCAGGACGTCCCAGGTTTACTAATCCTGCAGATGACCGTTATTTAAGAATTCAGACTTTGCTAACTCGTCATGTTACAGCCAGGCAACTGCAAAATGTTCTCTCTGGAGTCCGTAATGTTAGAATATCTGTCAATACGGTTAGAAACAGATTAAGAGGAATACATACCCTCGTTTATTTGAAATAAAAGTCAAACGCCGTTATTTACCAACCGATTGTTTTGAAAATTTGGAAATTAATTTAATGTATACTTCTAAAAAAAAGTATGGAAACAGATTTTTTTAAAAAAGTCTAATTTCTGAGAAAAAAATTATTTACACTCCAATTTTTAATTTTTCAAAAATTCGCTCCGATAACTTTTTAGACATTAGTTAGATGTAACCATTCCCAAAATTTCGTGAATTTATCTTAAGTCGTTTGGGCGCACAACAAACATTTAAGTTTCTTTCCTGATTGATAGCGCCCTCTTCTAAATTCTGTGAAAACGGAACTACTAACATGTATAGAGGTGGTAACAGTAAACTCTGTTACTTGTGTTAGTTACTGTAAGTAACGGTTAGTACGACTGAATAAAGATTTGGTAAAATAGCTTCAATAGGTAATAAAAATTAAAATAAAATACGCTGTTTTCAACACGCGCTGTTTAAAGTAGGTATTTCTTTTGCATTAGTATTTTAAAAGTAATCATTATTTAATTAATATAGAAGGTTTTAAAAGGTAAAAATATAAAAAGTATGAGGAGTATATGATATAATTGGCATTTATATTTTATTAAAAGTTCTTTATGGATTTAGGTGTTGTTTCTTTTAGCATTTACGTAAAAACCTTAATGTTGATATTCTTATAGGGTTGAAAGACATTTTATATCAACTTTGTTGAAAGCAATTTTTAATGTCGCAACCAAGCTTAGGTATAATTATTTTAAACCTTATCAGTTAATCTAAGTACCGGTTTACTGAATTATCGTTTAACAATATAACTTATAGTAGAGAGAAATTAGATAATAAAATAGGGATATTATTCTGTAGTTACGAAGTATATTTTTTGATTTATTAAGTAACTAAGAGCCGGAGCTTCATTGTAAAAAACGTTAATGGTTACTTTTGCTTCATATTAAGTGCTTCGCTAAACAAAATGCCAAAAACACCGAACACTTGTTTTTATGAGATATTTTAACCGGTTGAGTTTGCTAGATATTTTTTAAGATAAGGAATTTTAAAAACACCATAAAGGTTATATAACATCTTTTATTATTTCTTTTAAATAAGCATTATAATAAAAACACTTTCATTTAGGAAACATTTTATTTTTCCAAAACACATCATCCCTGCTTATTTGTTCAGCATGTATCGGCCCTAAAGGAGATCAGACAATGAAATAGCAATATTCCTTGCCTGAAAGATGTGGCTGCCCTTGTATTTGATAATAATACGGATGAGTGTGTTTTAAATACAAAAAACCATCCTCATCATACGCAAGAAATTTAATTTTCTTTTCAGCTACTCCTTGTTCTATTGAGCAGCTTTTTAGGACCAAGGGACATTTAACTTTAATAGTGAAATTGTTGTCATCTTTAATCACGCCATCTTGCCCCTAGAAAATATTCCTCTCCAGTTCCAAAGAATAAGCCACAAGGTGCAACATTTAAACCTGTCAGTTCCTCAAATGCACGAATTGCTGTTGCTTCTGCTTCATTGTCCTGACCATATCGTGTAGCTCTGTTACCTGTAAAACCTCTGTAAGACGATTTGTCATTTCTCGCAATCTACAGATAGTTCCAAAATTAGATGCAGTTAGTCTATACTGTCGTACTTGATGCCACAACGGATTTAAATGTTGTCCTCTTGTAGCTATTTCTATACTAATTTTATCTGTCATTCTTTTTTTAATATATTCTGGAGCTTTTCTTTTCTAGCATTTAGTTCTTCTTCACTTACTTCATCTTGCACTGCCCCATAATCTTCATCGGCAACTGAAATAATTAATTTTGGTTTATATCCCCGTTTACATTTAAAATTTTGAGTTCTTTGTCGCTTGAGTTTTCTTCTTGCTAAAAATTTTTTTGTGTAATCTCCGGTAGTTTCTTGAAATGCATTTATTATTTGTTGAAGGTAGATATCTTTCGAGTTATAGGAAATAGCAGCCAACTGACACAAGAATAAAATAAATTCACCAATTTTCGGTTATTTATGGAATAATAATTATTAGGTAGCTACCTACAGATAAAAAGGTTTTTCTGGATTTATAGTTATTCCAAAGAATTTTAATTCCCTTTTATTATTTATCAAGCAATAAAGATTATTATGTACCTAACCTACTAAGATTAAATTTCTATAAAGTATGGTTATTCTAAAGGTAAATAAGGAAATTGCGGATTGATAGCAACAAATTTGGTTTTGATTAAATATTCCATGAATTTAGGCTAATATCATATTTAATATTCAGAATTCTTTTGTACGATGACAAATCTACTTATAAAATATATTTAAAAAGATATAGGTAATAAATATTAAGTCCTAAATTTTATTAAATATAAAAATCTAGAAAGAAACAACTCAAATTTTCAAAACAATCGATCGGAAAATAACGGCGTTTGATTTTTATTTCAAATAAAAGGGGGTATGTAAATGTGATTAAAAAGGTTTTTTTTGTTCACGTATATATTAAATTTTATTTCAATTAGTTTTCTTAGTCTTATTAATTTTCTAAATGGTAAAATCCCATTAAATATCCCTTGTCACTTGTCACAGTCATGGTAAAAATTTCTTTAAAATCCCTTTAGCCGTTTTTTCTAGACAGTGTTAACAAATTTACTTCACACTGACATCCAAAAATGGTTCCGCAAACAAATATTTTTCGGTCAGGTATCTCCACAACGTAAAAATCAATCAAACCAATTTTTTTCTTATCACAATAATTCTTCCCCCTATTATATTCAAACGGAATACGGGATGAATAATTGAAGACACGTAAAACAAAATTCCTGGATTATCATACATAAAAAACATTGCCATATTGTCACAGTTTTTTATTTTTCTAGGTCTATTTATCGATTTTTAATTAGTAATAATGATTTCTTTCCCAGAAATAGAATTATACCTACTTTTTTTTTAGTTAAAAGTTTTAAAAAAATAAGAAAAGTTATCTTAAAATGTTTCAACGAAAAAGGTGTCTATAAATTTAACGATTCTTTAAAAATTTTATACATTTAAATTTTTTTTAAAAAATGTTTTTTTTTAATTTCTCTCCTTAATACCCTCAATAATGTAGCCTAATTTAATTTTTTTAAAGTTTATTTATTTATAATTAAATTATATTAATAGTTTTGGAGATATTCAGAATAAAAAAATAGGACCGATGCCTGGTAATAAAATTATCGGCTGGGTGGTTGTTGTATACGTTGTAAAATCCTTATCTGATCAGTTGAAACTACCGATGTAATAATATTACGAATTTAATATGTGTATGCCGCCCGTACCCAAGCCCATCTCTAATTACCTACCCACCCAAAATTCTAGCCCATGGAAGATTTAATATACGTCGACTTATGATTTGTAATCTACGTCAGCATTTAAAATATCTCGGCTTATCTCTGTTCGAACTTTGTGGGTGCTTCCGACACCGATTCTACGGACAGGGTATGTATTCCTCTTAAGAAATTTTGGAATCAGACCCAGAATGTATCTGTTTTGAAGACCGCTCATCGGTATGTAAGGGAGGTTCTTGAAGAAAATGAGTGCCATTTGTTGTTAAATTTGCGTTAGTGCAATTTAAGGCAACTAAGCCAGTTAGAAAGATTGTGAAGCTGTACAATATTGTTGTATTGTCGAGCTTGGTTTCGAGAACACCGAACACAAAGAATTCGAGGCTCTGGACGAAGGAGAAGTACCAATTCAGGCCAGAAACGGTACCTAATAATTGTAGCCTTTAGAAATCGTTTCGAATCAAATTAAGAAGGACTGTAGCTGTTGAATGGTTTCGTGTAGCTGTAAGAGTGATTGCTTTGTCATCTATTTATTGAAGAATAAAGGTTTTTGGGCTACATTCTTGAAGCTCCCACTTGGTGGTTCCGTTGACCTGCGTGAGCATAGAACAGGCAGACCTGAAAGAGGATCCATGCGAGGATAAAGCCACTACTGTAGGTGCAGAGGGGGATTTTTTTGAGAATGATATAGGGGTACATGACAGTGGGTGCAGGGTCATATCCTTTGGACCTGATGGATAAGGCAAAGAGGCAACGGTGGAAGGGTGCCACAAAAGAGGAAGGTAAGGTTGGATGTAGGAGGAAATAGTGAGTAGGTGGGAGGGATATGAAGGTGCATTAGAAGTAGGAGTGAGTGGATGGACCGAGAGTTTGGGAAGGAGAACTAATTCTTGACCCAAGTGCTCATTGGACATGGGTCAAGAGTGGGGTATCTACACAAGACTGCGAAGAGAAAGAGACGAATATGTGTGAGGTGGAGGATAATGAGGGTCATATGTTTAGATGTTGGAAGAACAAGGAAGATTTAGAGTAGTTGGAGAGGAGACTCGGGGTAGCAGCGTATTAGGAGAACATAATGGAAATAATGTTGGGAGGGGAGAAAGAATAGGTGGAGGTTAGCGAAGCTGTAGAAAAAATAGTTAGGAAAAGGTAATGTTCTGATGGCAAATAGTATGAATGGGTAAAGAGTGTGTCAGGGACCGCTGCCCGTCTTGAAATATGCTAGGGTAGTGATTCTTAGGCGGGGGTAACGACGAGTTTTTGAGGTGGGTTTGGTTGGTGGGCACCCTCTTGAGGGTAAGTCCAACACTGTTGGGTTCTGGATAACGACCCATCGAACATGAGTTTCCCATTTCAGCCAGAAAAAAAAGACCGGAATGTTGCCGACAAACAGCTAACTGGAACCAAGAATAGCATTTGGTAATCTTCTCAGATTACAGGAAGTAGTAGAACCAGCAGTTATGCCATATTTTTGGAATGTTCCCAATGGTATTTTTCAACAAGCATAAAGCCCGGTTTCTGATCTTTCTCCTACTTCTAAGCCAGTTTCTAATTACCTAACATAATTTTAATTGGTTAAAATGGCTATTAATGTTTAGTTCAATCAGATAGTGTAATTTTTCTAATAGTTGTTTTACTATAATTTGCAGTCCTGAGCCAATAGGAAAATTTTATTGAAAACGGGTTGTAAATAATGATTTGTTTCTTTCAAGGTCTGTAAAAATTTTGCTACATGTTGGTTAGTTTCAGGATGTCTAAGAGCTATTAAACTTTCTCTGACACAATTCCTTTCTTTAAAGAAATAGATAGTTACTAAAGTTGTTGATTATAAGAAAGTAATTATAGAAAAATGTTTCAGTTGAATCCTTATATATGCAATGCTAGTTCTTTATATTTTTTTAAGAGTGAGACATCGGTTTTCTTTATGCCATAATACAGTTTAAATATAAAGAAATTGCCTTAGAATGATCCTGATGACCAATAATTTGAGAACTGAAAAAGGCTTTTTTTTAAACTCCTAATGAAACTATTAAGGAAGATATTGTTATTAAATGCTTTCACATATGAGGCAGTGGCTTGGGGCGCAAGGGCTAATCTGAGTACGACGAGGAAAAATCTCTCGAATATTCAGAGACTAGCCTGTTCATGTATCACTGGAGCAACGGGAGCTTGTCCCACTGCTGCAATGGAGGTGATTTTAAACTTGAACCCACTGCACATTCTGTTAAAAAGTGTAAGGAAGAAAAGGATATATAGAATGATCAAAAAAGGAATTATCAGGGAAAAACCTCGATCACTTTATTTTGATCAAACTTGGGAAATGCCCCAAGATGATATGCCAAAGAAATTCAACTTTGTAAGAAAATTCATCAAAAAGTTGAGTAATAAATCTGAATGGGATGAAGATACCATACAGAATTTAAACCAGAATACCATAAAGTGGTATACGGACGGTTCCAAGCTAGACGAGAGAACTGGGATAGGAGTTTTTGGACCGAGAGCCAAATACTCAGAAAGCTTGGGCACCTACCCGAGCATCTTTCAAGCAGAAGTCCGCGCCATCGAAAGATGTGTGGAATTCAATATTGGAAGAAACTACCGCAGACAAGAGATTGTGATCATGTCGGATAGTCAAGCAGCCATCAAAGCGCTAAGATGGTTTGGGAATGCCTATGCAAACTAAATGAACTAGGCCAGAAGAACACTGTCACCCTCCTATGGGTCCCAGGACACATAGGAATAGAGAGGAACGAAACAGCAGACAAGCTTGCAAAAAAAGGAGCTGAAACCCCACACTTGGGACCAGAACCATCTTGTGGGATCAGCAATAGAGTAATCTTAGGAAAACTGAGGGAAGAAATGGAGAAGGAAAAATCTAAGTACTGGAATCAGCTGGAAGGACTGTGGCAATCTAAGATACTACTGGGGAACTATGACCAGAAGAGATCTCTTAGCTGCCTCAACCTCAATAAAAAAAGGCTCCGAATTTTAACAGGAATACTAACCGGGCATTGCCGGTTAAAAAGCCACATGAAGAAACTAGGGTCAGCAGATGAAGCAAAGTGCAGATTCTGTGAGGAAGAGGATGAAACCTCAATACACATACTCTCAGAATGCCCTGCCTTGCAGAATTCTAGGGCCAGATACCTAGGAGCACCTGATTTTAAGCCCGACGATGTCCTAAACTTCCTCAGGAAAATAGGACTCGAAGAGCTGCTATAAATCTGAGAAAACATCAGAACTTGGCAAGTAAGGGGGTCGCAGTGTACTTATCACCCCTAATTCATACATACATACATACATATTAAATGCTTTAGGAAAATCTAAATATATCACTATCTACTTTATCGGAAAATGAATTGTTTTATAGTAAGAACTTCTGGAAGAAAATCCATATTAAAATGAAATCACAATATAGAGAACACAATGGGCTATAATAACAAATATCTGCTACAATACCTAACGTGAAAACAAATAATGTTTTAATATAAGGTTGTAAATAAAGCTTAATCATAGCTTATACAAAACCACAAACCCTGATTTAAGTAACAGTATCCGCATATGCCAGCCAGCCAGCTAACCCTTACTCTGTGGAACTCCATCTTATTAAGATCAATGACACTTTTTACCAAAATTTCTTCTTTTATTTAAAAATTAGTTGTTTAATTCAATAACAGTAGCCGTTCCGACAAACTGCCATCGTCAAATTGACATAATGAAGTTACATTTTGTTTTTTCAAGGTACTATATGATGTTGATAAACTATTATTAAATAAAAGTGAAAGTTTTATTAAAAAGTTCTACTGTTTAATATTCTAAGAGAAAAGTTTTAATAACGAAAATAGAATTACACTAGTACACTAAAACTGACATTGGCTAAGACAGAGTGCGCAAGTGAAACTTCACTATGCACCTCTTTAATAAATATTTAATAAAATTATACGCTGATGAACGTTTACATTTCTAACTATTTTTCTTTGCTTTTTGCCCTCGATGGAATATATTAAATTCGTGATCGTCTGAAGTAAATGTAAGGGTTGTTATTGGCTATGAGAAGGGAAGAGACACAAAAGAAAATCGTACGAGAGTATCCCTTGCAGAATTACTACGTCATTTCGTCCCTTTGAAATCGTTTTCGGGATTAAGTCGGTGTGGAATTTCTAACAAGAGACGTTAACGAAAATTCTGTGCTCCTCGACGTCGTTTAATTTTAGAAAAGGGTTCAAATTACTCCAGATTATTCGGGCAAACATTGTTTAGAGCGCAGGGATACACCTAAAAACCCCTACCGTTAATGGAAGCTATTCAAATGCCGCTAATGACATGTCGAAAAATTCTTCAGGAGAATTTTCTCATCACACATCGAAAATTTTAAAAGCTGTCTAGAAATATAAAACTGATTATTTAGTTATACATTTATATCTCGAAAAAGGCAAATAAATATAGTATTTTTCACAGTAAAGGGTATTGGCATATTAACTACAATAAACTACCCGATTTAATCTCATTTGGTAGAAAATCATCAGGTAAAAGATGCAAATGTGCTACAGGGTCGAACTTAAGAAATTTGAATTTTGCATATTATAGGAGATATACAAGTAATTTATTTAATTGTTACAATTCTATTCTATATTTAGTTCAGTGTCGCTATCGATATCCTCATCTAAATTAATTATAATTGTCGCAAATGATTTTACAGAAAGGTACGAGTTTTCAACATTTATAACATGACTAACAGAACTTTTTTAACTATCGGGAGGAATGTCATTCATACAGTTCCTAATTAATTCTACCACAGTACCACTTAAAGTCGGAGAAGTATTTTTTCCGCGCACACTCGATTTAAGTTGGTGTCACACTACGGGATTGAACACGCAGTAGTAGGGAAGTAGTCGTAACATTGTATATCCCAATTCTTCTGCAATTGTATCACAAACATACGTTTTTTTTTAAGAAAATGATTGCAGCACTTGTAAATGTTCTTTTTTGTATAATTTTAAATATATGTGATTGACAGCCATGAAGTTTTGAATCTCCAATTTCGTATTTTTTGAGCCAGGAATTTTTTGCAATAATTGTCAACTTGCGTTGTCCATTACTATAACGCTGTTTGGCGGAATGTTGGGTAACAGACAATTTTTAAACCAATCTCCAAAAGCTCTGCTGTCGTACCTTCGTGATAATCAACACAAGAGTCCTTAATATTTTTGGCAGAAAGCCACATAGCGTTTGGGATCCAACCATTTTCTGATCCTGTGTGTACTATTGTGATTCTCTTCTCTTTATTTGATGGTGCTTTTGTTTTACACTTATCAGAGGAATCAGACCATCCTTTGGAAGGGGTGTCATGCATATCAAACCACGTCTCGTCGAGGTAGAGTATTGGTCGATTTTCAGATCATTATTTTCTTATTGACGTTATATATTCAGAACGCCAGTTTATTAAACGTGTGGATTCCATTATTACTTGCTCTTGTCAATTTTGCGATATTTAAAGCCCCTTGCAGACAGAGCTCTCCAAAGAGTGGTGAGGCCACAGTTGATGTGAGTTTCGTCATTGATGAGCCGCTGTTTCAGACTTTTGATTGTAGGAACCCGCTGCTCATCGTACATAGTGTAAATTTTTCCCCCTATCAAATATTTTTCCCAGTCGTCTAGACTTTTTGTGACACCGGAATCTTTACGCTTTTTTCTTGATTCCATGGAATTTTCAACAATTCGTCTAACTGAAGTAAGAGGCACCTTCGTCAAATTACTGGTTACTCTTGCTGCAGCACCCGCGTTATATCCTTGCTGAAGTAAGGAACCATACACATTTTTTATAATGATTTTCGCGTCACAAGATAAGTGATTCTTCTTTAACGAACCACTGGAAGAAGCACTATTACTTTTTATCCACGGACGCCACATACTACCTATTCTGTACGTTGGGGTATAAAATCTTTGCTATTAATGTCTGTAATAACAAATAAATGTTATAAAATTATTATTATATTGAGAGTTACTTATACCCAAAACATTAAATATTAATTAAATTAAATAATAGTGGTTAACATATTTTTATATTTTTGAGTTAAACCGTTTTTCAATTTAAACAGATGGATATTAAACGATGAGACAAAGTCTAAAAACCTCGTAAATTAATAAACAACTATTACGAATAAAGATGGCACTGTGTAAACAAGAACAATCGACTTTTGTTAGTTAATAAATAATTTTCTATATCCCAACCAATATCCAGTTCTCTATTATTTCGCATTTGTAGTGGTAAATCGGTCTCTCTGCTGCGGCTTTATCTTTTCATACTGTGCACGTTCTACTGGTTCTTTCCTGACTTTTCAAAACCCGTTAATAATGTATTCAATTTTCCTCTATTCTCTAGAACACAACCAGAATTTCCAAAGTTTTAATTAGGCTCATGAGCGCGCCCGGTTGATTTCTCCAGGGCACGATTTAACCAAAATCGCCACCAGCAGCAAGAAGAAATTTGTCGTTTATTCTTGCAAGAATCAGTTTGTATTCTATGAAACAAAAACATGACAGAAAAATAATTCTTTTAAGTTTTTATTTTAAACTACTTCCGAAAACAATTGACTTTAGTTCTTTATCATTCTTTATCTTAATCTACATATTACAGTTTAAATCCGAAGAAATTAAGCAGATTTTTGTGTTTATATGTTTATTTTACACTTTACTATGTTTATTGTCATTTTGCAGCATTTTGTTTCTGATTGAAAATTATACCACCTGTATCAATATTTATTGGTTGTCATTTAGCTTGTTCTAATACTGAATAATTAAAATTGTCAGTAGATTTTTTTATTATACCTTGTTTTTATCCTTCTTTTATTTTAAATTGCATAAAGAAACTTCCTTCTATAATGACAATATTTTTGTATTCGTGTGTGCCATCTTCACCAATCTATTTCCAAACCGCTCATGGCAGCACACAACATTTTTAGGTTAATTTAACTGCTTTTAATTTATAAATATTTATCTAATGATATAGTTTATTAGTAGCTCTTGTTCTGTGTTGATTTCAACACACTTACTCGATCTGTATTTGTTCTTTCTGGACTGAAACCTACTTGGTTTTCTATTTCTTCAATATATTGCAAATCTACAATCCACTTGTAAATAACTTGTATATTACTTCTATTACTATGCCTTTGTAATTTTTAGTAACAACTTTGTTGCCTTTTTTCTTTAGTTATTTGTTTTTGGTTTCTTTGGACTCTTCTGCCGTTGGTTCTTCTTCCTCTTCTACTTCATTTGATTGCCATTATTCAAATGGTTGAGAATCTATGTGTTTTTCTTCATTGTTCCACTGTTTTAGCTTTTCTTCTTTCTGTCAGAAAATCGAAGGTGTACTCCATAACTTAAATGTGGCTGATAAAGGTATATCAATGAAACACAAAGTCAGACCCTGTTGATGGTCCTAGACCGAAACTAGTGGCTCTTCTGTTATGTTAATAAAGTTGTGGTCTGACTTTGTGTTTCATTGATATATATTTTCTGGTTGCTTCAAAAAGCAATATTTTATTTCTGTAAAGTAATCTCGGTAACTACAATAGAGGCTAGTCTGACCAAGAGACTGCCTAGAAGCCTTTTCAGAAGTGTGCAGCAAAAAAAGGTCACAATTGCGTGGGTACCCAGTCATAGTGAGCACAAAGCGAACTAAAAGAAGGTGCAGTAAAGCCTCTTAATGAACCAGATCCCTTCTGTGGCTTATTAAAATCAACCATACAATTGCAGATGAATAAATGGACCACAACGAAGTCTCAGGAATGGTGGACGAGTTCACCAGGATTGAAACAGGCGAAGAAATTTAAAACAGGCCCGACGTTAACAGAGTATCTGTTAAAGAACAAAAGAAACAATGCGAGAATACACGTAGATCTTTTAACAGGGCATAGCAGGTTAAATAAGCATGTGCACGCTCTAAAACTGACAGATAATCCTTTATGCAGAATCTGTCAGGGGCAAAGAAAAGCCTACGAATAGCAGCAATTGTGACCTACATATATTAAGACAAATTTAAACTTTTTGTATCTAAATTATAACTGACAAGCATTTAAATAGCTTTTTTTAACATTTTTGGGAAAAAATCTCACAAAATAGCACCTTCAAGAATTCCAAAAATATTTTAAAAACTTTGGACTTTTTGTACTATTTTTGTAACTAAATTGTAACTGACAAGAATTTAAACAATTTTTTTAAAGAAGTCTTTCAGCTTCTTAAAACGACTTAAGACTAAGTACTGAGTTAAAAATAAAGATCTTGTAAAGTTTTTGAGACAAATATGGGATAATAAAGCTTTCTAGAACCTCTAGATTTCTAAAACTTCGTTGATAGAGCAATAATAGTCACTATAAACTTATTTTGCGTGTTGAAGTGACTTCTATTAATTTAAAAATAAAGATTTTGTAGGGATTTTTAAAGTTTTTGAGACAAATATGGGACAATACAGCCATCTCGAATCTCTAGATGCTTAAAACTTCAAATAAAAAACAATTTTAATTACATCGAAGTCTTTTAGAGTCAATATGATTTCCAGTAACCCATTAAGTTAAAAATAAAGGTGTTGTGAGGATTTTTAGAGGTTTTAGAGGTAAAAATTGTACAATTTATACTTCTAGAAACTCCATAGGTATATCCTTTAAACTTTATTTATAGTGACCAAAAAGTATTTTTCATTAATAATTTAACAATTTGTAAGATCTTAAAGGTAATTTTTTTTAAAACAAAACATATTTTATTGTTTTTTATTCAGCGATTCTGCGATTTTCGTTTATTTTATTATACATCAGACGATTTAATCATTTGTAGTAACCGAGAGGGAGGAGGAAGGGGAATAGAAAGCATAGTCCTGCAATTAATCCTTCGTCGAGTAGATGCATACAACACAGCCACCATTTTGATCTTGTTCGCACTCGTCCTTCACAAACAGACCAAGCAAGCATCTAGTCGGCCGTTTTATAAAATCTGAATGTACGCACGAGCCTAAAAGTCGATACGCGAACACAAAGAGAGTCTATTGGCTCACAAGTCCGTCACGTGACCGACGACGACGGTGAATTTTGCATCGAAGACACATAAATACTGTTTATACAGGCGCCTGGAATGTCTAAAAATTAAGATGCTTTCAGCGCAAAAGAAAAAATCCAAGAAAAAAATACAAAAGAAATTGAACAAAAAAATTTGAGGTTATAAGTATTTACAATTAAAAGTAAACTTGGTATTAAGTTAAACAAAATAGAGCAAGAGATGATACTTTCCACGATAAGTTCAAGCTTATAGAAGAAAAAATTGACCTTTACCGTGAGGTCAAACCTACAAACCTCGCGAACTGAATCGGAGTAAAAAATGGCTACTGCTACTTACCGTAAAATAAAAATAACAAATAAGAGGTTTTCAAAAAAACCTATTTTATAGAATTTTTTTGAATGCAAATTATAAAACGCTTTGAACAAAACTCGATGTATCAAAACAATGACAGTTGTCATAAGATTCCGTCACTGTTAGTGACGTCAGGGTAAAGGTAAATTTTTTCTACTGCATTTTCTTCGTTTTTCGTTTAATCTGCAAAAACCAATTCTGACAACCAAATTATATAAAACAATCATCATTAAAATAATGGTTGTTAAGAGTATTAAGCAAATATGTTTTAATACAAGAAAGGACGTAATTTTTTTGTAAATGAAAGCAGTAATTACAGGCAAATCAGATTAATTTTGAAACTTTTTTAAAATTTGTCAAGAAAGGTGTCAATATCCGAGTAATAAGATCGGTCCAAAACGCTATAAAAATTTTCCGAACTGTTTTAAACGAAAAGAAATAAATATTTAATATTCCTGTCATAATTGAATGAATATTCGTAAAAATAGATAACCCGGGGGAATTTTTGGGACACTGAATACCATTTTAATATAAGAAATTTCTGAAACATCCCCCGTAAGCAGTAAAAACTACACTTTTTTAGTTTTTTCTTCAATATTTTGCATGATTTCAATTGGATTGACCATTTTTTTAAATTTCGCCATACGAAAAAGAACATTGACCGTTACAACTATAAAATATGCGATTTAAAACTGCCAAATCATCTTACATATGAAAAATTAAAACAAAAATCTAAAATACAAATGACTTGCTAAGAAATTTTGATGTTTAAAAGTCAATAATGTTCACTTTACTGAAAAAAAACTGAAATTGCTTTACAAAGTTTAAGATTTTACCCAACTTTATCAGTTCAAAACATAAACAATAATTACCAGATAGGACTAAAACTGAAAAAATTGCAGGAAAAAATTTTAAAAACGTTTATTTATTCAAAAAAAATTGATTGTGTTAACCTCTACTTTTTGGAAGTTCATCTTACTAAGAACAATTAATAACTGCACAGTTAAACTAAACTTCCACTATTTATTTAATATTGTTATGTCTTATTACTTCCTTACTTGGTCTAGCCTTAACTCCTTATCAACATCAAGCACCTAGTTACAAACAAACAACATGTAATTTCAATATGTCAATCTGACGATGCTAGTGATAGCGAAACAGCTGTAATTGATTTTAAAGCGAATTTTTCAAATAAATAGTGGAAGTTTAGTTTAACTGTGCAGTTATTAATTGTTCTTAGTTTATTTATTCCACAACTTTTTTCTGATTAATTTAAACGTTTCTGGTTGGTCTAAAAATTTTCTTAATTTTGTCATCTTTAACACTTTTAATATTAATCGTACAAAAATAAAAAAAAAATCGCTTCATTTGTCAACCAAAATACTTCATATTAATAATTTATAATTTTTTTTCGGTAAAACTAAAAAAAAGGCAATAGTGTTGACAACAGGTTTGCAATACACATTTGTAATTGAATATTTAAGAAAGCAACATAAATGATTAAGAACAGAAGAGTGTAATGCAAAGTATTTACTTAAATAGTCAATGTTTTTCCAGGAGGATAGAAAAAGAACGTCCTATATCTGTTTTTATACTTGGAATTTGAACAATCAATATTTATTCATGTATTTAATGACTTCTATTAATAACTGACACAGCTCTACACAACTTTTATCATTATAACATTTGTGACACTCTGGAATTCTTCAAATGGTAAGGTTGTCGATTTTTTGGTCCTATAACTTTCATTTTTTCATTTTACCAGCACAGTCGAGTATATCATTAAAAACTTGTCCACAATGACAGTCCATATTTTTTATTTCTCTTCTAGATAGGCTAAGAAGACTTCTTTTAGGTCTACACCAGCTAAGAAAATTATAATTTGCGGTGTTGTACTGCGCTGAGCCAATTGTTTCGGCAACAACTCCATTGAAACTTTAGTTACAGCCTTTACAATATCGTCAGGCACACTCACTATTGTTCTTCATTATGCAATACATTAAACACCAGCAAGAACTTTGTTTTCATACTGTACGGTAAAGTGCCATTTCGGTACTTTACGGTACATTTGTACTTTACAGTATTCTTCAATTCTCCCAATGATAACATTCATGTGAATCTATTGCAAATATCGTTGTTTTTACTATTTTTAATAGATTATCTATATTTTTATTTTCTAAAAACCTGTTTTCTGTGTCTAAAATTATTACATCCTTTTCGCCAGACCCTCTACTAACCTGTAACCTTTAAAATACTTTTCATTCTAGCTTCTCTTTTCTTTTTAGCTGCTCAGTCACCTGCGATGCAACGTTTTTTAATTGAATTATGGTTTTTGCGGTTTTGTGCTAGGTCGGGAAATCTGTCCGACATTTCTTTTTTCTGTTGTTTCGTTGCGACCTTATTTTCATCCTTTTCTTTACCTTTTTTAAAATCCGTGTCATACAAATATAGTGTTATTAAAAATTTACTTGAAATGGATAAAATTGAGTTAAAAATGGTAAAAACAAAATGTTGATTTTTATTTCTATTTCAATTTTCAATCAAAAAATGATAAATTAAAAATGTAAATTATTAAGAACATTAGAAAATAAAACTTTTCAACGAAACTTTTATTTAAAAAATTGGTTTTTAAAAATTCAATATAAAATTATAAAAGTAATCCAATCAGAAACATCTTGCAGCTGCTACAAAATTGTCAAAAGAACTTTTTTTTTAATTCCAAAATCCATCAACACTGTAGACTGTATTATCGTATATAATATCTTGAGAGAAAATTTTGCCGACAAAATTTTCGACTGGTATGAAAGTTTTATTAGCGAAAATTGCCAAAAAGCAATAAACTTAAATAAAAACCAGAAGAAAATTTGTCCGGGAAAAATTTTTCTCTCGAATGGTATTCGACAAGACTATTTCACGTGAAAAACAAGACAATATCAACGAAACATAATCTTTGTTTATTTGTTAACAGTATTAAATGTATAATTATTATAAGTTATAAGTTTTTTTCTACTAAAGATTGATTTTGTGTATTATTGACATGTAAAATTTGGGAACTCGAAGGTCCAGCTTCATTTGTTGTCCTGAGATTCTCGATCAATTTCTCGTGGTGACTGGAATCCAGCTGCAGATAAGGTTTTAACGAGCTTGCATTTGAGTGACCCGTTAATTTAATTAACTCCTGTTCAGCAACACCTTGCTTAAAAAAGGCTGTCACAGCTGAAGATCGATGAGAATGGGTTGTTACTTTATGTTTTTTTCTGTCTATTCCAATTTTTTCAGCTGACATGTTTGTCCTCTTAGAGATGGTGTTTATTCCAAGTGGACAGTTTTTAAACCAAGATCTATTCTTCCAAATGGGGTGAACGGTAAGAAATAGTCTGTCTGATAAAATCTTTGGTCCTCTTTTTTCCATTAATTTCAAGAATAGTCTAACTGGGCATAAATTTTCTTTTGATGGATTTCTTACCAACCATTTGCTGCTTGCCAAACTTTTTGACCCGCCTTGAGTTGTTCTCAAAAAATGCTCTTGTATTCAATTCGACCCGTAAATTCTCCCATAATATCAATTTCCTTCTGGAAAAAGTTAATCTTGCAGTTTACGGCCTCATTGCCTATCCAAGCAAGTTTAAATGAGCAAAGGTGAAAAAACTTTTTTGTGATCCATCGGGGGTTTTTTCGTCGTAGCTTTTGATCATTTTTAATAGTTCTTCGGTGGATAATGCTTTTAAACTTTTTCTTTTTTCTGAACAACTTTGAAGCTGCCTTTGCTTGGTGTCTCTGGCCAATCTTGCACATTTGAAAGATATATCCGTGAAAGGGTCTAATTTTGTGCCGTACTCCATAAAATATTTTTCTTGTACCATTTTTGCTGTTGTATTCCATATTGACTTTACAGACGACTCTTTATAGTCTTTGCCAGTGCCTTTTTTCATATTAAAGGCGTAATCCTCGAGAATTTTTGCTAGTTCCGGTATGGTAGTACATTTTCCAAGTGTAAAATTTCTCACCCGTAGGAACTCCGAGAATTGGTTTCAAATTGAGCCTCTGTAATTCTGCGTGTTCAATGGGACTTTTCCGAAACCAATTTTCTGATTTCTTCGCCTGACCAGCACCTGAATCTTGATATTTCGTCTGGATTCATTATTTCTTTTCAAAATTATAAAGACGCTTCAATGACGTTTGTGAATCTGACAACTATAGAAATACCAGACACCTTAGTAACGGATCTGTCATAATTTTGTCGCTGAGATATTACGTTATGTCAACATGACACGTGCCGTTGCTAGTGGAGAACTTCCCAGATTTAATTGTTCATAAACAACTTTAAATTGTTGATCTGCTTGAAATCCAATAAAACAATATGGAATATATAATTTAAATCATCCTATAACCTTTAATATTCTTGATTATCTACGTTTTCATTATATTTTGTGTTATCTTCATGGTGCAATATTTGATATTAATGAGTATATTGGTTAGATTTTCAGCATGACTTTTGCGAATTCTAATTAAATCCAAGATTAGATAACCGAGTTTCATGAACGACAAACGCTACTAGTCTCAAAAAGCTTTTGGTTGGCATTTCAAAAATCATCAAAATTTATCTTTTCCATAAAGTTTTGACATAAAATAAACATTCTGTGTGTTATTTTACCTTTAAAAACGGTCTATATATTTCTTTAAGGCAATAAAAATATTAAGGGAAAAGGTTATACTTCCAGAATAATTGTTTAGTTAAATAAAATTATTAGAAATGAAAATATGTAATGTTATTTTTCATTTAAACAATAAATGTTTTAAACTATTTACACTATTTAAACTGAAATTAAACATTAGGTATAATTGTTATATAGGTGTCCACGGACACTCTGTGAAAAATGTTAAATATTAGTTTTATGGAAAAATGTCCCACACTTTTTCAAAATCCGTCTCATTTTATGGCCATTTTTATGAAAATCATAATCAGTACTCTTGATTTCTATTAATGTTGCACACAAAAAAAAGAAACATTGTGTGTGTTCAATTTTAAAAATTAGACAGTCAATTGACATCCCTCCTGACCTATAAAACAATCTGTCGATTATAAAATAACAATCAACAGACAAATGAATAACAGTCGTACGTATAAATGTATTTAAACGTTTAACATATCACATATTTAGACTCCTCAATAAAATATTTGTGGAAATTACCCTCACATTATATTGTAATACACGATTAAACACGCAAACTGATATATCAATACCGGCCAGCTGATTATTCTATAATTGAGGATAATGAGGTGTTAATGACTCCTGACCTAATCTGCTATTGCGATCGGTCTGTTATATTATTACAGGCCGTAGACGCAACAGAATGGCACACATTCTGAAGGCGAGCAGGTACAGGACAGATCATTTGTCAATTAATTGTCTCAAAATTTCCCGTCCGGTCAAACAATCCGGGTTTTTTGCAAATAAAAGGAAGACGTTTATTCTTGTATTAAGAGTAAAATCGAGGGTGTCAGTTTAATATCTCGTATCTACAGAATAGCTATTTTTGAGGAGGTTATCTCAGGTGCAATAAAAAGTTTCCACTTATTTATTAGTAAGTAGTAAATTCATGAAATATATAACATTTAACGTGATTTAACCGAATACAAAACAATGACCACCTATATCAACCATTAGAATTGATTCCATGTGCTATTGGATTATTCGGTGTGCAATTTCTTTCATTTGTCAAAAATATGTGACTAACGTATTAATTTCATTGACAGATAAACATTGCTGTGTGTCAGTTTTTGTGATTGTATCGTAGTTTTTAATTATTCTGGATATTTTCCTATTTTATACGTCTCCTGATGCCTCTAAGTGCCGATGATTCTGCAAAAGCTATAGCTCTTGTGGAAGATGGCCGCAGTTTTTGTTATGTTGCTAGACTCCTTCATTGCACACACACAACGGTTTGAAAATGTGCGCAAAGGTTTAGAGAAACTGGTAGGAATACATGAAGGCCAGGATCTGGCAAGAAACGAAAAACAACGACCGTTGATGATCGTTTCCTAACCTTACGTATCTACGTTAAGAAACCGCACCTCTACGTCTGTTGAAGCAAGAAATCAACTTCGCGGCGTTGATGTAATTATGTGGACAGTTCGCAGAAGATTAGTGGACATGGATTGGCCAGCATGCTCGCCGGACATGAAACCAAAAGAGCATGCTTGGGATATGTTGAATAAACGCTTAAGGAGTCGACAGGTGTCATCAACTTCGCTACAAGAACTTCGCATTGCACTTCAAGAAGAGTGGGAGAATATCCCTGAAGATTACTTCCGTATTTTAATTAACAGCATGCAAAGACGCATGCAAGCTGTAATCAGAGCTAAAGGAGGTACTACGAGATACTAAACAGTCATAACTCGCTCATGTTTCTTATTCAATGTAATTTTGAATTTTTGAATTTTCGAGTTGCGTTCAAACATTAGCTGTTTTTTGTGAATAAATATACCCATCTGTTCCATTTGTATTGTTTTCTTTGGTTTTTTAGATGCTTATGACGATAAGAATATTAGTGATAGAATTTAGAGCACAGTTTTTGTGCCTGCTCTGTTAAACCTTAAATATATTTGTTGTAAATTTTTATTGCACCTGTTGAAATACAGTTTCTGTTAAAGAGAGGTATTTTTAATTTAAATTGATGGGAAAACATAAAAAAAACATTAGAAATGAATTAATTAGAACAAAATTATTAATATGTAGTATTGCACACTAAATATTTTCAGAATCCGTAGATACGAGGTATTGAATTGACACCCTCCAAATATTAGGTAGTTGGGGTTCGAAAACAACAACAAGAAGGTCCTTTTTGAACATTTTTAGGTGTTGCTTAGTGAGAGAATTGAAAAAAAAATATTCAAATATAACAATCTTTGATCTAATAAATTGTTAATTTCGTTTTAAGATTAGTTAGCTAGTATTTCAAATTTTTTTGGATATCAACGGTTTCTTAACCTAACACATTTTCTTTTACCTACTCTCAAATAACTGTGAAAATATTTTCAAATTAATTATAACTAATTTATAGACATATGTTTTAATTACGAGGTCTAAAATTTATAATAATATAGATTTTAAAAATAATTAAGTTGGAAAAAATTATTTATAAATTAGTTTAGATTGATTTGGTGCTGCGAACCTCGCTTCGCTCGGCACGCAGTGATTAATTTATAAATAATACCAAATAGAAACATAATCACAGAATTCGCCAACTAAAATCAAATTTGATTACAGAATGCTGCAATTCTCGCTATTGAGATTGAAAAAATATTCTGTAACACCTTTGCCCCCATGTAATTTAAACGTAATTAAACTTCCTCTCTTGTGATAGAATAATATTCTCTCATTGGCTAGCAAAAATATTATTAGCCTTAATGCAGTTGATCGTCATTGTAATGCGAGATTTGAGTAATTGTCAAAATAATTGCTGTCACCTTTCGATTCGAAGATATAAAAAAGATCATGAATTTTTCCACTAGTTCAGAATTAGAGTGGAAAATAAAGCACCTGTAATTCCAAAGAGTGTAAATAAAATACCGGAAAATTTACTACCAAAAAAATCAAAAAATAATGAATATGAAAAGTATTATAAATTGTTGATGGATTTAAAATCGTAGAGAAAGTATAGTCTGCTACTCGGCTAGAATGAAAATTCATGATGGTCGTGGATCTTCACAGTCGCCTTCGGCTGGTATCGAAGTCTCGGTCTTGTCTCAATGTTACAAGATTCTCGGTCTTCAAAGAAATGTTTATTTAGTGTATTTTAAAAAGATTTATATTATAAAAAGAACAACTATTTAAATTGATTGTACTAACCCTTACTTTTTGGAAGTCCATCTTATTGAGAATAATAAAAAACTCTTCGTTTTAACAAAACTTCCACTATTTATTTAAAAAATTGCATAGCATAGTCATAGTCAGACATTGATCCAGAAACCAAAAAAGTTCAGTTGTTTACTTTATTTTCGCCAAAATAAAAAAATAGTTTTCTTAGTTAAAAGGATTTGTTAAAATTTATAGAAGTTTCCCTTTTCTATCTCTCATTGTTCCAGTTTCGGTCGTAGCCGGATGTATACAGTTTAAGCGAGCTTCCATCAAATTTAATGATGTACATGCCCCTGTCTGATGCATCATTATTTTTCATTATTAACGTACCGCTAGTTTTCAAAATTGCATTTCGCAAATAATGGTGGCTGATGATGAAATTCTGAATTTCTTGTGAAGTCTCGTTCATAATTCTGAACATCAAGGCAAAATTGTATGTTTTGTAGGACGAGAGTTATGATAATGCTGGCAAAATGAAATTTTGACAAAATTAAAATTACCACCGATCCTCTGTGATTGCTGGTCGACGAGTAACGAATTGTGAAATTGCAGGGAAACCTTATTTCGGATGCAGAACCAACATTTACATTTCTATAAACCCAAATACAAAACAGTAATTTTTAAATACACATATTTGATGTTCGGTCAACGTTTCCAGAGAATTATAACAATGTTGTGTAAATTTTAATATTTTTTAAAACAATTTTTTTTATAAAGGCATCATTTTTTTTATTTTTTTTAAATAATTTTAAAATACGTAGAAGATACCAAAATGAGAGCACATTAAGAAGATTAAAGATATTAAGAATAAATGTTGAACCTCGTTTACGTTTAGATGATATTTCATCATTATACTCGCCAAAATAAACAATACCAAAACAATGTTCAAAATTTGCAAACAAGGTTTCTGGAGATTATTAAATATACGGTATCTGCCAAAATAAACAGTACCGAAACAGAGAGTGCTGTGGAGTTGTTTATGTAATATGGATTTTTCATATTTGACTTAATTGTCATTAGTTGATATATTAATAGTACGCTACAGTTAAATTTGATTTTAAAATGGTTCTAACAACGAAAGATAAAGTGGTTTTTGTAGAGCATTATTTTCGTTCATACGGAAAAGGTCGTAATGATGGTCCAAGCTTAGAACAGGTGTCAATAAAATATCAACAAAATTTTAATAAAGCAGCTCCTAGTAAAAGTGTGATGTTAGCTGTTGTTGAGAAATTTCGTTGCACTGGTAGTTTATTGTGTCAACGTAAAGGTTCTTCAGGTCGTCGAAAAACAGTATGCACTAACGAAAATGAAGGACGTGTTTTTAACCAAGTTGTGCAATCACTTCAAAGAAGTCTTGTAAGATCTGCATGTAAACTCAACATTAGTGAAACGTCTTTACATCACATGTTCAAATCAATTGGTGGTTATCCATACCGTATTCAAGTTGGACAACGACTAAATGCTGCGGACAAACGTACAAGAGAAATTTACTGTGGCCGCATGTTGAGTTTAATTTACAAAGATCCCGAATTTTTGAAAAACATATGGTTTTCAGACGAGAGTCACGTTCATCTTAGCGGCTATATTAATCGACAAACAACCATATTCCTTGGATTTGAACGTCCTGATGTCATTGTAGAGAAACCACTCCACAGTCTTCGAGTTACCGTTTGGTGCGCGGTATCTGGTAATGGAATGATTGGTCCTTATTTCGTTGAAGATGATAATCAGAATCCACTTACTGTCAACCAAGAACGTTATAGAGAGAAAGTTATTATACCTTTTGTGAGAGATCTAAATAATTTTTGTCGTGTACGAAATCTACAGTTTCGCACACAATGGTTCCAACAAGATGGTGCAACGACCCATACAGATGTGCGCACCTTAGACTTACTCCGTCAGCATTTTGATAATAGAATAATTTCTCGGGGAACAGACTTCGAATATCCTTCTCATTCACCTGATCTGACGCCACCTGACGCATACATTTGGGGCATAATGAAGGAAAAAATATTTCATGCGGAAAATCCGCCGGCGAATATTGCCGAACTACGGGAAAGAATACAAAATATTTTTTCGCAGTTCCATCAACCACTTTTTATAAATATGTTTGTGTCGAAATGGAGAACATTTTGAACACTTACATTACAGAAATTAATTTTTATTTTCGGTACTGTTTATTTTGGCGGATACTGTATGTAGAAGATACCAAAATAAGAACACATTAAGATTGAAGATATCAAGAATAAATTTTAAACCTTGTTTACGTTTAGAAGTAATGATCATATTTCATCAATATAGTCGCCAAAATAAACAATACCAAAACAATGTTCAAAATGTGCACCATGGAGTTGCAAACAAGGTTTCTGGAGATTATTAAATATATTTAAGAAAAGTGTTTGTTGCAATTATTGAAAATAAGTTATTATTCATTGCCGTACTTCTCCAACATTTTTTGAAGCTTTTCCAAAGCTAAATATGGACTCCTTCACAAAATCCCAACTTTAGGCATTTGGTGTTAGATCCAGTAAATGGGATGGATACTCGAAATCCGCAAGAAGAACATTTATGGAGCATTCAGCTGAATGGCTTGTTGCAGATGACAAAAGGTCCTTAATATGTGACAAAAATGTCACAATACCATTTCTGTGCCGCTCTTTATTGACAAAAAAATCAGAAAAAGCAACGCAAATAGCTACAAAATCACTGTGCATCTATTTAAATATTCATCCAAGATATTGTGAGATTTTATTGAACTGTTTTTTGATGCAAATACGGGAATTTGTATAATAAGTCCATAAGATTGTAAAAAAATATTTATATAAACCAGAATAAGTGTAAAATAAAGTTAAAATTACAGTTTACCCTCGACAAAAAGAAAACACGCAGCCAAACCAAACTTTTCCCACCAAACACAAAACATATTAATGCAGCTTGTGTATCACTTCTGTAGAAGCTAATACCGTTGGATCCTTAGAGGGATAATTAAAGTCTGTCGCCAACTAACGAAGCTAAACATACACATTCATCAAATACTCCTCTACCCCCCGACGTTACCACCTCCGCAAAACCGCCTCCTGTCGCGGTCGTCTCCATTACACTTTAAAAAACTTGCCGTTTCGCTCACAACGATTTAATGTAAATTATGGAAACAACTCCAAGCTTCTAATAAAAATCCATCTTATACCCGTATTATGGTCGCTGCGTTAAATAATTTAAGCTCTGTAACTTTCAAACTTACAGAATTTAAGAATTTTGCAATTAAGGTCATTCTGTATACTTATATTTTTCTTTAAATGTCTCTGTAAACCTACAGAGAGGGAAATGTCACCGTAACCTTAAATATAAATTATTATTTCGCAGTTACCAAGTTAATATAATAATAAATAAATCTTTACTAGTTAATTCATTTTAGAAATCGCTTAAGAATAGAATGACGCGTTTAGAGGGATAACGAAAATCCGTTCGAAATATCGGAGTCAATTTAAAAAAAATTATCGTCTTCCCCAACAAATTATTATTGAACAAATAATTGAACCGTTACGTCAACATGTTGTCTTATTAAAAAGACAAGATTCAATTCCATTTCATTTAAAGGTGTTAGCTGCTTTTATTATTTATGCATGTGGGGTTTTATACAATATATCAAGAAAGCTTAATTTTGAAGATTTTTTTTTATAAAAATTAATCACACCACAAGCTTTTTAACTTACAAATAATATCACAATAAATTTGATTTAAGTTTTAGGTTAGAATACATTCGCGAAGTTAGTTACAGAATATAGTTTTAAATTTGACGGACCATAATAACAAAAATATAAATTATTTATCTATCTACTTAAATATGTATGTAACGTTAAATTCTTTATATTTTACAGTGATGACCATAATACGGGCATTAGTTATGAAGAATTTTAAAGTTTATAACTACTCTTTAAGCAGTTAAACTTACTTATTTAAGAAATTAGTAAATTAATTACGTATATATCACAGTTTTGTGATTTCGTCCAATGAAAACGCTTAATGTTCAATGTTCTGTGCTAAATGCTAGCCAATCATCCAGTTTTATACTGATAAAACCACTAGTCGTTTTACCAGCAGTATTGATAAAATTATAGAACTGTCAAAAATTCAATTACAATATTGAACAATTAAACAGCGAAAATAGTGAAAAGAAAAATAGTGAAAATTAGTGAAAAGATAACGATAAATTATTAAATAAAGTGGGTTTTGTACAGAATGTCATTCGTCCTGTAAAATTTTACTAGATAAATTTTTATTTTCTAGACTCAACTTTTTTTTATTTTAGGCAAAACTTTTAAAACAAATTGAATAAGATAAAATCACTCGTCCTAATTTTGTCACATTTCAGTTTGTTTTCGTATTGTTGCCAATTAAAAAAGTTTTCGTTGAATCTAAAAATTTATCGATAAAATTTTAAGTACTCGTGGTATTACCTTTGGTAAAATCACGAGTCGTTTTTTAGTATTAATAAAATAGTTGGAAAGTAAAAATAAAAAGTAATTAATTGAAGATTAACAATTGTTAACACAAGAAAAAAGAGTAGAGATAAATTAATTATTATTTAAATAACATTTTTTTAAAAAGGAACCATCCTGTCATATAGAAAAAAATAGGATTGTAAATTGTCAAACATTCTTCTAAATAAGAAAAACCGGCGTATAGAGAAAAATATTATAAAAAAAATGGTACTAAAATAGAGAAAAAACTTTTTAGGAGAGTAGTTTCCAATTGGCAACAAAATTGGAAGAAACCAAGATGACGCATACTCATGAGATGGTCAAGTAAATAGGATTTTTCTGGAATATTTTCTAACAGATTTGCTTTAAGATGTTCCACTTGAAATTCGAAAAAATATTGGCCGGTACGTTCATCACATAATGTGACACCGCTTGCCTGATTTTTATATTTAGAGTCAGATTAATTTATTGGTTTATGAGACACCTGTCAATATAGAAGAAGAGTTAGTAGCTAGAATTATTTTAGGGTTTTTTCGTGAACGCCTGCAGTTGTTTCAAGAATTCGGCGATCAGTTGCACATTCATATAACTCATATATCGATTGGTCGCACCTTCGATTAATTTTTATAACTTTTAATATTGTTCTATTTCTAATATGAACGTTCCTGCTTCAATTTATAAGTATCCACTCTTTTTAATCCTTAATAGTATCCTTAATAGTTTCTGAAAATTAGGAATAGTTATTCTGAGACGCCCTTTAAATAAATATAATATTATTATATTAAACAAACGGCATCTTTAATGAGAGTTTTATGTACCGTATTTTTTAAAGTGTACCCTTCGTATACACAGTTTCATTCCCCTTCGTTAGTATGTCTTCTCTTCTCTTCTCTGTACCCGTATAATTATATACGGTGTGTTTATCAGTCGCGATTAGATAATCGTACGATAGACTGTATTTATGTTGAATCAGATGAGATTCGATAGTGATTTTATTTTGTTGAATCTCGTCGTCGTAAACAAAAAGAAAGTCTTTTATGTTGGATTAGTGAACCGATTTTCACGAAATGGCTTGGAAAAAATCAGAAAATCAAGTAGACAATAAGTCAAGCACGGTTTTTTTATGATTATCGAGAAGACACGTTCAAAAAGGAGCCAAAAAAATAGCAAAAGTTAAAAGCAAGAATTAAGTAAATAAAGTCAGAGTTTAGTTCTTTTTAATATCTCAAAAAATATTCAAGAAGTTTAAAATTTTAAAAAAGATTTGAATATAGATCATTAGTTTTTCTAAAAACAAGGCCCAACTCCCGGAACACTACAAGATTTTTAATTTTTACAGAGCCCTGAAAATAGTGATAAAAACAGCTAGTCTGATTTTTAATAGAGAGCTAGGGCTTTTATTAAAACCTAAAATTGTTAATAAATTAAAAGTTAATAAAAAAAGATCTGAAGTATTAAAGTATTCGCAGATGTTTGCTCTTAAAATTTTTATGAATGACAAATTGAATGTTTTACTTATATCCTAGTGTATTTTTATATTTAACATACAGTTCAACTCAATACGTTCCAAATTATTCCCTTTTATTTATTCAGCAACTACACGTATTACTCCAGTAGTTAATATGGAAATTCTATTTTCTCAGTATGTTGTACAACAACGGGAAAAGTTCTCCCATTATTGGCGTTGTGATCTAAAATGCTATAGCAGCAAGTACGGCTTTTATGCGCTGAAAGCAATGAAATGATGCTTTGAAAATTTAATTTTCGAATACATTCGTACCTACTAGTAATGAGAGCTCTTATCTTAGCGCATTATATTCCGTATAGTTTGAATATTATGAATACCTGGAAGTAATATAATAACTAGACGAAACTGTTTAACTATTCTCTAACAACGGCTGGAAGTAAGTTTAATTCCGGTAACTATAGAATCCATTTAGAGGAAAAGTAAAATGGTTTAATGTGCGGTTTTAAATGCATTTTTTATTATGAATTTAATAACTTTTTGTGATATATATTGTGAAGGTATGTTTCAGGGTGAAATCAAAATTTATTTTAGTTTAATTATTAATTTCGGAGATATGTCAAAATTTGAAGTTAATGTCAAATTTAAATTAGGTAAAATAAAATTAAAAAAAATTTCTGTAATGTAAACAAATATTGTATTAGTTTTAAGTATAGATAAGAAGTGTATATTATAGTAATGAAGGAGTTTAAGAAAAGAAAGTTTGACAGTTAGTAGAAGAGAATTGAAAAGTCAAGTAGAGCAGAAATTAATTTTTTAAAAGAAGCCAATAGAATAAAAAAAGTATAATTTAAAAAAGAAGTTAATGTCGAATAGAAAAAGTTTATATTAATGGTAAAGAAAATAAGCAATTATAAAAAGTTATTAAAATAGAAAAGCAGTGACAGTTGGTAATTGATTTAAAAAGTCAGAAAGAATTAAAGAAGAATTTTTATTTGACTATTATAAAAGGCGACAAGAAAAATTTTACTTTATTTGGTAATGTAGAAGAAATTATTTAAAGATATAAAAAAAATAAATAACATAAAAGAAGAATTAAAATCAGTAAGTCTTATTAATTATCCGAGTGGAGTGCAGTGAGGAGAAAGAAGTTAAAATTGATAGATAAAAACAACTAGAGGTCAAATGATTGGGAGGTACAAGGAAATTTGGCATAAAAGGTGTTAGGAAGAATAGAAGAGAAAAGGACACTGCGGTAGTTAAGGTTAGTTTAGGTAGTTAAGATAAGATAGATAAGTTAGATAGGCAAATAGATAGGTCAGATAGGAATTAGTTAGGGAGAATAAATTTTATTTGGTTATTTATAAAAAAAAAATATAACAAAAAAATTAAAGATAAATTTTGATAGAACCCTACCTTAATTTGTAAAATTTTAAAATTAAAAGTTAATTTTCATAAATTAAATTAAGTAGGTGAGCATAATTATCACAATATATATATATATTGTAATGGATCATTATTACTAATAAAAACAAAACTTACCTTTTAAGCATCCATCATAGCCATTACACTAATGGATTAATAAAAAAAAAGGATATGCATAATGAAATACACTTTTCTTCTTAAACCATGTAATTACCCAAAAAGAAGTATTGTCTTGAGTACAGTATAAACTTGATTATATCATAAATTTGGTCATAATATCACAGTAAAAGCCACAAAATAAACAATATTCTCTGGTCACAACAGGTTTTCATTTGGACTTAGTAGATACATCTTGTTAGAAAATGAGATGAATCTTCTGACCTAAAAATAATATAATTAGTATGAATTTGTATAAACAAACAGTATCTCTACAGTTACACTAAAACAAAGTAGTATAACTTACATATCTGATAATAATAAACAAACATTGTAAGATAAAAGCCAATATAGGGTAGTTAGTCATATTGGAAAGTCAACATGTAAAAATAAACAATACACATTAGTAAATGAACAAAATAGAATTAAAGTTACTTACCACAATAATTTACAAAAAAGGGATATCTTAATAAGTTTAATTGAATCTGCAGTTACTTTTTCTTTAGTACATCTTAAATTTTCAATATTTACTCTTCAATTACAAACATTCAAATAAATAAAGAGTGTATTTGACATCTTATCTTGTATAGGATCCATATTCAATTATTGTATCACAATCAAAATTTTCCAATCCATAATGAATGCATTTTCATTATAACAATTCACTTTTCACCTAGTTCTTTTTCAAAATTCTCAGTTTAATCTGAAACAATAAAAAGAAAATAAAAATCAAAAAGTGTTAATGGTTTCCACATGTTTAAGAAATCAACATGTAATTTTAGTTAGTAAAATATTTAAATTAATATTGTAAAAAGGAAGTACTTACAAAATCAAAGTCTTCGATATTGTACAAACAAATATACCAATAGATTGTGAGTACCTAAAAAAGACACAAGATTAATTATAAACATGTAGCAGGTGTGGTGAAATACATTAAACTAATTCCCATATCGACAGTGTTGAACATAATCACATAAACTTTTGATTGAACATTTTAAGAATACATAGTGAAATAGATATTGAAAAACTTAGTTTATAAACATTAACAAATGACAATTTATGTAACAAAAAGTATGTAGGATAATTGAGGAAGTTTTTTATATAAATTTTAAAATGTTAACCTTTGATAACACAGAAAATATCAGCTTATATAAGGTATAAGTAATACAAATAACAAAATCTTTTAAAAGTTTAAATTGTAGTTGTTAGGGTTAAAATAGTAAGTTATCAGTTAAAATAGTACTAGTTAAGTGGATTTAGAGTAATTTAAAATATAATAGCTAGTGTGAATTCAAAATTTGAAAGTCTAAAATAAGTTGACAGCTCAAGGAAGTTGTGTATTTTGAATCTAAAATTTCCTAGGAAAAAGTACTTAGAAAATTATACAAACAGAATTTAAGCAAATATAAGGATGAGATCTATCTGTACGTTATCAAAGGTATTATCAGAATTGTGAATTTATTACCTGGATTTTCGGAAATGTAGGTTATTTTGTTCTGAAATTCGAACAGTTGAAATCCGATGACGTCATTTTTTTGTTTTTTTCCAAGAAGCTATAAAAGGCCGGAGAATCCAGGATTAATCTCTCTTATGTTCCTGGTCGCAGAGCAATTAACATCGTATGTATTAATTGATTATCAACTAGAAGAAATTTTTTTAATTAATTAAAAGCTGTTTATATTAAAGTAATACATGTAATATTAAAAATACATACAGAAAAGTAATCAGCTATTATTAAATTACTTACCAAAGTAATAAACTGCATAAAGCAAGTGCAGATTCCATAGAATTTTAAAGATTAAATTCGAGAGACGTTTCCAAAACGGAACCATAGTAGCCATCTTGTCAATTTGAATACGTTGTTCCATTTGCGGGAGTAAACGAAGCAGAAGCCGATCTCAGTTTTGTTACGTTGCGCATGACAAGGACAATATTTGAAAAACTCTGTTATACAAGGTACGTCCGATAATTAAGGATTTGTAATTTTGTTTTTAATTATTTGCAATTGTAAATTAATATTTTGTATATCATCTCCATTTTTTCATATCCGAATATTTGTTATTTATTTGTACTGAACGTGTGAAAACCAATTAATAATTTTTTTTTGAAGTACTTGACATTAAATTTATTGAGTATTAGTTATTAAACAATATTTAATTTGAATCCTACCCAAGATGAGAGTCAGACTTTAAATTTCAACTTTAAAATTAAGTAAACTGAGCTAGTTTGAACTTCTGACAAGGCGCCCAAACTTAAAAGTAAAAAGAAAAAGTAAACTGTATATAAAATTAAATAATATTAAATCATCAAATTCAATTAAAATATTTGAAAAAACCAATAAAACAAACAAAAATTTTTTAATTATCATAATCAAACAAATACAAACATATCTAAATAATAAACTTCTTTAGCTGTTAGGTAAAATAAACTATAGCCAAATTTAAATCAGTATAGACAAAATTTAAAACATTATAAATTGACAATACCAACGTGGGATATTAAAAAATAAAGACTAAAATAAATCTAAATCAGTATACCCAAATTGAAAATCATCATAAATTGGCGCCCAACGTGGGGCTCGCAAAAATCGTATTTTCATAAATAAAAAAAATTAAATAATAACTTATAAATTTAAAAAATTAAACAACGACAACATGGCGGATAAGAAAATGGTTCTTAGAGATGGAAAGCAGTTAGGAGAAACAAAAGAAGGAGAAATAGAGGAGCAGAGAGACAAAGCTGAGATGGAAACACCGGTGTATGAAGAAAGAAACAGAGGTGCTGGAGATTTTATACCAGAACAAGGACAGCAAACAGGGGAAGAAGATAAACAGAGACAAGAAATGGAAAGAAGTGAAGGAGAAAGAAAACAGACTCCAACCAAACAAGTTGCAGGGGATGAAGAAATGCCATCATGGGCAAGAATTTTGATGATGAATATGAACGAGAAATTAGATACAACCAAAGAAGAAATGAAGAAAGACTTAAAAACAAACAAAGAAGAAATGAATGAAAAATTAGAGAAATTGGACAAGAATTTAAATGAAAACAAAGAAGAAATTAAAAAGGAAATGAAACAAGAGCTAAAGAATATGGAAAAAAATATAGATGAAGGAAGAAAGGAAAGCTTAAATGAAATTAAAAAAATTCGAGAAGAATTAAAAGTGACTAAACAAAAAATTGATGACACAAAGGAAGAAATCAGAAATGAAATGATTGGAAGAATAATGGAGGTTGAAAATAGACAAGACATACAAATAGAAAGTTTGAAGAAGAAAGAAAATGAATTAGGATTAGAAGTGAAAGAAAACAAAAAGAAAATTAAAGCAAACAATGATAAGATCACTAAAATAGAAAATGAAATAACAAAAACAAGCAGAAACATACAAGTAGTGGAAGAAATAATAGAAAAAGAAATCGAAGATTTAAAAGTTCATGGGGAAAAACAAGAAGAAAGTTTAGAAAGATTAAAAGGAGAAATAGGAACAGAATTAGAGGAGTTCAAAAGAAAAATAGGAGAAGGAAATACTATTATTTATGGGAACAATGTCCAGGATCTGGGAATTAAGTTCGATGGGAATGTGAATAATATACACCCGAAAAATTTCATTAATATAATTAAAAGTAAATTAAATAATATAAAGAATATAATAGATCAAAAATTAATAATTAGAAGCATGCTAGTTGGACATCCGTTGCTATGGTTCTGTAATAAAGAACAATCTATTAATAATATGAAAGAGTTTGAAGAGCAGTTTATTAAATATTTTTGGGGGGAAGGGAAACAAATCCACTATCAAGTGACAATACATTTAAGAGAATTTAATTATAATAGGGGGAAAAATTTCAAAAAAAGAAAGAAATTTAGAAATACAAAAAGTAGGGTTAGGTATAGATTAATTTAGGAAAACATTAAGATACACAAAATAAAATTAAACATGATTAATAACAAATTTTTTTTTAGTATTACATAGAAGTATAAGTTATAGTTTGTTTTGCATAGAGATAGAATTTGTATAGTAATTAAACATTTTTAAAGATGGCATTATGACACACATTCCACATCCCACACTGATGTGTATGATATTTTTAGATATTAAGATTAAACAAATAGAATAGGACTTATAACATTTAATTTTTTTTTGAGATAGGTATATAGTGATTAGATGAAGTTAAGTCAAGTTAAAAAATAACAATTATAGTATAGGTAGTGATTTATCGAATAGAAATTGGTAGATAAACAAAATTAAATCTAAAATGACAATCTAGATAAATTAAATTTCAGATTAAGGCAATAAAAGATGGAAATAGAATTAAGAAGTAGTTTGAAAACAATTTCCTATAATAAGGAACTTGTCGATAGAGAAACATAAGTAAAAATTTCAAATTAATTAAATTTTAAAAAATTATTAGTGTAAAATAATTTATTAAAATTAAATTGGTAGAAATTGTAATGGATCATTATTACTAATAAAAACAAAACTTACCTTTTAAGCATCCATCATAGCCATTACACTAATGGATTAATAAAAAAAAAGGATATGCATAATGAAATACACTTTTCTTCTTAAACCATGTAATTACCCAAAAAGAAGTATTGTCTTGAGTACAGTATAAACTTGATTATATCATAAACTTGGTCATAATATCACAGTAAAAGCCACAAAATAAACAATATTCTCTGGTCACAACAGGTTTTCATTTAGACTTAGTAGATACATCTTGTTAGAAAATGAGATGAATCTTCTGACCTAAAAATAATATAATTAGTATGAATTTGTATAAACAAACAGTATCTCTACAGTTACACTAAAACAAAGTAGTATAACTTACATATCTGATAATAATAAACAAACATTATAAGATAAAAGCCAATATAGGGTAGTTAGTCATATTGGAAAGTCAACATGTAAAAATAAACAATACACATTAGTAAATGAACAAAATAGAATTAAAGTTACTTACCACAATAATTTACAAAAAAGGGATATCTTAATAAGTTTAATTGAATCTGCAGTTACTTTTTCTTTAGTACATCTTAAATTTTCAATATTTACTCTTCAATTACAAACATTCAAATAAATAAAGAGTGTATTTGACATCTTATCTTGTATAGGATCCATATTCAATTATTGTATCACAATCAAAATTTTCCAATCCATAATGAATGCATTTTCATTATAACAATTCACTTTTCACCTAGTTCTTTTTCAAAATTCTCAGTTTAATCTGAAACAATAAAAAGAAAATAAAAATCAAAAAGTGTTAATGGTTTCCACATGTTTAAGAAATCAACATGTAATTTTAGTTAGTAAAATATTTAAATTAATATTGTAAAAAGGAAGTACTTACAAAATCAAAGTCTTCGATATTGTACAAACAAATATACCAATAGATTGTGAGTACCTAAAAAAGACACAAGATTAATTATAAACATGTAGCAGGTGTGGTGAAATACATTAAACTAATTCCCATATCGACAGTGTTGAACATAATCACATAAACTTTTGATTGAACATTTTAAGAATACATAGTGAAATAGATATTGAAAAACTTAGTTTATAAACATTAACAAATGACAATTTATGTAACAAAAAAGTATGTAGGATAATTGAGGAAGTTTTTATATAAATTTTAAAATGTTAACCTTTGATAACACAGAAAATATCAGCTTATATAAGGTATAAGTAATACAAATAACAAAATCTTTTAAAAGTTTAAATTGTAGTTGTTAGGGTTAAAATAGTAAGTTATCAGTTAAAATAGTACTAGTTAAGTGGATTTAGAGTAATTTTAAATATAATAGCTAGTGTTAATTCAAAATTTGAAAGTCTAAAATAAGTTGACAGCTCAAGGAAGTTGTGTATTTTGAATCTAAAATTTCCTAGGAAAAAGTACTTAGAAAATTATACAAACAGAATTTAAGCAAATATAAGGATGAGATCTATCTGTACGTTATCAAAGGTATTATCAGAATTGTGAATTTATTACCTGGATTTTCGGAAATGTAGGTTATTTTGTTCTGAAATTCGAACAGTTGAAATCCGATGACGTCATTTTTTTGTTTTTTTCCAAGAAGCTATAAAAGGCCGGAGAATCCAGGATTAATCTCTCTTATGTTCCTGATCGCAGAGCAATTAACATCGTATGTATTAATTGATTATCAACTAGAAGAAATTTTTTTAATTAATTAAAAGCTGTTTATATTAAAGTAATACATGTAATATTAAAAATACATACAGAAAAGTAATCAGCTATTATTAAATTACTTACCAAAGTAATAAACTGCATAAAGCAAGTGCAGATTCCATAGAATTTTAAAGATTAAATTCGAGAGACGTTTCCAAAACGGAACCATAGTAGCCATCTTGTCAATTTGAATACGTTGTTCCATTTGAGGGAGTAAACGAAGCAGAAGCCGATCTCAGTTTTGTTACGTTGCGCATGACAAGGACAATATTTGAAAAACTCTGTTATACAAGGTACGTCCGATAATTAAGGATTTGTAATTTTGTTTTTAATTATTTGCAATTGTAAATTAATATTTTGTATATCATCTCCATTTTTTCATATCCGAATATTTGTTATTTATTTGTACTGAACGTGTGAAAACCAATTAATAATTTTTTTTTGAAGTACTTGACATTAAATTTATTGAGTATTAGTTATTAAACAATATTTAATTTGAATCCTACCCAAGATGAGAGTCAGACTTTAAATTTCAACTTTAAAATTAAGTAAACTGAGCTAGTTTGAACTTCTGACAAGGCGCCCAAACTTAAAAGTAAAAAGAAAAAGTAAACTGTATATAAAATTAAATAATATTAAATCATCAAATTCAATTAAAATATTTGAAAAAACCAATAAATGAAAGTTAAAAAGTTGTCTAGCAGTAAAAGAAAATGTGAATGTTAGTAACTTGCCAAAATCTATTGCATTTCTCATTCGGCAAAGTGTTGGTTACACACCAAAAAGTCCAAAGTATTAACTGCAGACCAAGTCGCCAAATTCATACTTGAACCACCAGATGAGAAGTGGTTATTAACTAAAATAATTTTAATATTTGGTATTTTCGGTGCATGCAGAAGAGATGACTTGATTCGATTAACTTTGGAAGACGTGGAAGACAATGGCGGGTTTTTGGTGGTATTCCTTCGAGATGGAAAAACTCACAAATCAAGAAGTTTTACCATTACAAAGGAAGAATGCCACTTTGATCCATGCAGTTTTTATCGCAAATACATTAATCTAAGGCCTACAAATATGAAAACTACAAGATTACTTATTGCGTATCGTAATGGTAGATGTTATGCTCAACATGTAGGTTGCCATACTATAAGTGGTACAACAAAACAGATTGCTGAATATTTGAACCTTAAAAATCCTGAAGAATATACTGGACACGGCTTAAGACGATCTTCAGCGTCTATGTTAGTCGAAGGCGTAGCGAATTTGCTTACTCTAAAAAGACATGGAGGTTGGCATTCGTCGATAGTAGCTGAAGGCTACATCGAAGAATCAGTAAGCAGAAAGATTGAAGTTTCTCGTAAATTGTTCAATCATTCAAGAATAGGAAACACAACGTCAACACCAGAAGCCATTGTAGTTGGGAAAAACCAAGAAATAAATACTAATGTACCTTCGACTTCATCAACTACAATTCTACAAAATGAAATGCCTGCTAAAGAATTGCACATTTACAACAACACAAATTGTAACATAAATATTTCATTTAGTAAAAATTAAAAATTAAGTATAGGTTTTTGTTTGTTCATGTTTAAAAATAAAGGTTTCTAACATTGTGTAGAGTTTTTTACCTTGTTTTTTGTTTTCAGAGAGGTATAATGAAAGTATCGTTCATTACACGTCCATAAATGCTTTTCCCGTGCTTGCATGACTTCCTTTATCACACGCGCACGGGAAAAGCCTATTTTCTGGACGCCTAATGAAATATACTATTTCTTTTAATAGCTCAAATTTTACTTATTTTTTACTTTCACCTTATTTGCTTGTAATAAAATGGGTTGTACAACAGTTCAAACTCTTTAATCTTTTTAACTGTGCTATTTATTATGAAGTTACAAGAAGTGTTCAAAATGAGTACCATTCACTTCCATACAATGGTATAATCTATTTTTAAATGCCTCTCTGACATTGCTTAATACGGCTGGATTTAATTGTCGACATTCATTTTCTATCCTCTCTCGTAAATCATCCAGAGATTCTGGTTGGGTAAAAAGAAGTCTAGGGGTGTTAAATCCGGTGACCTAGGTGGCGACTCCATCATTTGCCCTCTTCTACCTATCCAACGAGCGGGGAATGTTTCGTTTAAAATTTTTCGGACAGGCATAGCATAGTGTGGGGGAGCTCCGTCTTGTTGAAATACCAGTAAATCTTCGGAAAGGTTATCATCATTTTCTATTATTGTTGTAATACGTGGGTCAACCCCTTCCCTGAGTAACTCAAGATATGATTCACCATTTAAATTTCCGTTGATGAAGTAAGGTCCGACAATGTGGTCACCTAGGATACCACACCAAACTTTTAACTATTGGAAATGTTGTGTATGGAATTCACGCATAACATGTGGATCACTTTCAGCCCAATATCTAGAATTATGCCTATTTACTAAGCCATTTAATGAAAATGAGCATTCATCAGAAAGGCAAATATTGTCTAACAATTGTGGATTGTTACTGATAAATTGCGTCATTGATTCGCAAAATTTTAGACGACGATCAAAATCATCTTCATTCAACAGAACAAAAATAAGTAAAATTTGTGCTATTAAAAGAAAAATTGTTTATCTCATAAACTAACCACTCTAACCTACAAGTATTATACATTTTTGAAATTATCTCAAAAAAAATGGATACTTTTAACTGAAAAGCACTGTATATATACACGGTTTACAGTAGTTTCTTTTTACACAAAAGGGCAAGGAACGGTTTATCTATAAAGAGACGAATCTGTGGTGTAGAATTCACATCAACATTTGAAATATTTGAAATATTTGAATGCATATACACTAATTCGATTGGTTTACATTTTACACAATTTAGCAAATAATATTAAAATACTGATAGATCTACAAAAAACTTTTTATTTTGATTTTGTTGTTTACTGTCATTATAAGTAATTAATCCTGTTACCTGTAAATAAAGTAATCTCTAAGGCTCTTAAATAAAGCTTTCCCTAACATTCGAAAGACTTTTTTATAATTTATTCAAGTTATGGCCCACAATCGAGAAACAAGTACATCGCGTGCCTCTCCAAAAAAACCATCGACTTGTTCACTTAAGGGACCTTTGACACCTCTTCACCTGTCGACAAACGTGTGTTTGCATTTAATAAAGGGCGATTCCCAAACGGGACCCTTGCCATTCAGGTAGGTCGGATAACATCAAGGCACACGTCAATCACTTCGTTAGTCACCCATAAAACCCTTAAGGGAAAACTTGTTTCCACCTGACCAAAACCATAACTAGAAACTTTATAAATTGTTTAATAATTATCAAGTTCAATATCCATCCAAATAATATATAAATTTATTTGATAAAAAAGCAGATTTTGTATCTTCAAATGAAGCAAGGAAATTATTGATTCGATCCTGTGTTGTTTGTTCTGTAACTTAAAACAGTATAACCAAATATTTAAACGTGAAAAACTGTTTGAGAGTGACCTTTGAGTATCTGGCAATTAATAAAAATTTTAAAACTATTTATTTATAGACCGCAGACATACAACGGATATCGTTTAGTCAACTTTTAAGCCTTCTATAAATAAGGGCGTAGGTAGCAGTAGGCGAATAAGGGTTGAAATTTAATAAAATAAATATTTATAATTATGTATAAGGTAGGGGTTGCATTTTCACGTTAAAGAATGTCAAGTTATAATTTAAATTTGACGTGTTTCGGGATTTTTTATAAATATGTACAGTAACCGAAATAATGAATTTATTCCATTTGGCTTTTACACACTGTATATTGCTTAATATCAAAGGGAAATAAGCAATGAAAATTGAAAAATGAAAAAACGCAGCTGTCTGCACACATCAAGTGAAATATAAACATTATAGAACTTGATGACAAGTAATCGGAGTCGGATATAGAAAAAAGAAAAGTCAAAATAAGATAACCTAAAGCACAAGTAAACAATAGCAACAAATATAATAGTTTACGAACAAAGTGTATAGCACTCAATAAATTTGTTTAAAATCTATATCAAGTAAAAGAACCCTTAAAAATTTTTTTTTTCAAATCTGTACCAAAACAAAATTTATAATACTGTATTGAAAATGTACCCTTTAAGATGCTGGTTATAAGATACGACTGTGCTTGTTCTAATATTTACAAAATCTAAAATGTCGCTAATGTATATTGCCGGGGCGACCGATTCAACCCTTCTTCTTACCATCAAGTCGTAGTAGGCCGCTCGAATATGGGCCCCGGCCGTAGGCAATTGTTCTGTTCATTAATCACTTCTATTCGCGGCACTCTTGGATCTGTCAAATGCAGTCCAGTTGAAGAGTTGATGCTGCTTTGAGGGTTTCATCTAGCTAATTGCTGCCAAAACGACGTTTTTAATTAATGGAAGGGCAGCATATCACGATATATTTTGGGATGTTTCATCAAAAACCCTTTATTTTTTTTATATGTATAAATAAGTGTGGATTATATTAGACTTGAACAATGTTAACGAGGTCTATAATTGTGTTTTGCTTTATTTCCGATTTATCGCCAACAAATGTCATGTATCCATCATTAAAAAATTGATTTACTATCCCCTTCCCTTATTACTAGAAAAATACGAGGTTGGGATAAAGTATGGAACCAAGTAAATATATTTTAAACGAAAAGAACGATATTTATGAAAATTTGCAGGTAAGTGCAATGGAACAAAACGCATCTGATGTACATTTTTGGATAATAATATACTTCCGGTTTAACCGGAAATGCCATCAACTTCTTTAATTTAAATGGGACACCCTATATATTTTTACAGATTTTAAAACAGCTTGTTATTTTGAATTCATACATACTGAGTTTAATGTAAACAAATTTGTAAAAACGAGGAATAACTCACTGTTAATAGTACAATAGATGTACATTTCATTATTTTAGAATAATGAGAAACAAAATTACTTCAAATGTTCAAACTTCTCCACGTATTATTTCACATTGATCAATAATTCTTTGTCTCAATTCCTGTAAGTTTGTTGGTCGTCTAACGTAAACACGTGATTTTAGATAACCCCAAAGAAAAAAATCTAACGGGCTATGATCCGGAGAACGAGCAGGCCACTCTATGAATCCTCTACGTCCAATCCATCGATTTGGAAAATTCGCATCCAGAAAATTCCTAACCCGTCTATCATAGTGGGAAGGTGCTCCATCTTGTTAAAACAAATATTTTGTGGTAATTGCTCATTCTGTTGAAGGGCAGGAATAATTTCGTTATTTAGTAGATCCAAATACTTGTCACCATTCAAGTTTCCGTCCATAAAAAATGGGCCTATAAGCTTATTTTCGACAATTCCCATCCAAACATTTAACTTCTGTGGATGATGGGTATGTGCTTCATGAATCAAATGAGAATTCTCATTTGACCACTACCTTGAGTTATGGCGATTAACTATTCCATTTAAACAAAAAGTTGCCTCATCGGAAATTTTCGTCGACATTACAGATGTCCATTAGCCGTTCGCAAAATTCCAGCCGTCGGTCAAAATCATCGTATGACAATTTTTGAACCAACTGTACCTTATACGGATGATACTTTTCACTTTTTAATATCTTTTCTACAGAACGTTTAGTGCCAAATTTGTGGTGGAAGTTTGAGGTGATTCTTCTAAATCGATTGTAATATTTTGTTTAACAGTTTCGTTCGTTGCAGTCCGCGGTCTTCCAGGTTTTAGCAAATTTCTTACCATCCCAGTAGTATTAAAACGTTGTAATGTTTTAGTTACTGTTGAGCGTGATATAGGATTCCTCTCCGGATGCAAATTATTAAAAATCTGACACACTTCTTCATGAGTTCTAACACGATCACCATAACCGATCATCATTAAAATTTCAGTACGCTCTTTTTCACTTAATTGAACCATTCTAAATTGTGCAATTTATTTCCGTCAATTAGAATTTGACACTTGAAGAACAAAAGACGTACTAAACAGTACTTGTTTATTTATTACTATGCATACAAACAACATCAATTAGTTTATCTAAATAGTTTTTTGCTCTAATGCAAAAAACTCAAAGGAGGTTGGTTAAAGTGCTATATTCCTCGTTTTTACAAATTTTTTTACACTAAACTCAGTATGTATGAATTTAAAATAACAAGCCCTTTCAAAATCAGTAAAAATATAAAGGGTGTCCCATTTAAATTAAAGAAGTTGATGGCCTTTCCGGTTAAACAGGAAGTATATTATTATCAAAAAAATGTACATCAGATGCGTTTTGTTCCATTGCACTTACCTGCAAATTTTCATAAATATCGTTCTTTTCGTTTAAAAGATATTTACTTGGTTCCATACTTTATCCCAACCCCGTATTTATAGTTCTTGAATTAAAAAGTATAGCTAGGTTTCATAAAATATTGCTCTGATATTTTAGCTTTTGGTGTTTTATTGAAAAACAGACTTTCCGGGACCAAAGAGTTTTCTAAAGTAGAAAAAATTGACCTTCACCCTAACGTCATATCTACAAACTTTGCGTTTGCGTAAATATTTTAGAGAGAGGTTAAAAATAATTCAAATATTGTAAGAAACATATACGTTATCAAAAAGCGGAATTAAAAAGACCTGAAAAAATAGCCTGCAGTGTTCTGTTAAGGGTCCTTCTATCGTTCTGACTTTCTTCAGTAAGTAGAAGTCAGTCAATAGAAGAAATAACGTTGGTGATGTGACGCATCCTTGTGGCACTCCAGCATTAGCCTGGTGGGTTTTAGAAGAAACTCATCCTACCGCAACATCTACAGTGTCTTTCACAAAGAATGAGAGAAATTTGTTATAGCCAGAAGTGACAAAATTCTGCGATTTATAATTTGAATGAAACAACTAAATCAATCTAAACTAGTTTAAAAATCATTAGTTATAATTAATAAAAAAACAGCTAAACTGTTTCCTAAATATTATGTTACAATTAGACCAAATTTCATGCAGCATAAATTATTTGATAGAGCATAATTGGTTACGTAATAGAGTAATAGTTGACAGATAAAGATATTAAAAATCCAAAGGTGTATAGAGTAACAACGAGGAATGAGAAAAAATAATAGAGAAAGCTTTGTACTAGACTAGTTCATCGAAGACAAAAATGAAGAGATTTGTCTGGTTGCCTGGAATGAGATACCACAGGAAGACATTAACCACCTGATCAGAAGCATGCCTAGGCGCGTTGGAAAATGCGTAATACATCGGGGTGCATCCACACATTATTAAAGGTAAAAGGGCTTTAAAACAATGCAATCATTTAAACTGGGTGTTCGGATTTTCATGTCACTTAGTATAATACATAATTCGGAATTTATCACATGTTTTGAAAATTGTAAAAAAACTTTCAGACAATGAAACCATTTTACAATACCCGGATTTCACTAAAGACTTTATTTTAACTACAGACGCCAGTAATATTGCTTTGGGAGCAATTTTATTACTTACAAGGTATAATAGGCAGAGATAAACCTGTAGCCTATGCTTCTAGGACTCTTAATGAATCCGAAGCAAATTATAGTACTATAGAAAAGGAATTGTTAGCCATAGTATGGGCTACAAAATACTTTAGGCCACATTTATATGGTAGAAAATTTAAAATAATTACCGATCATAAACCACTAAAGTGGCTTTTGAACTTAAAGGAGACAAACTCAAATATAAGCAAGGAAGTGCAAACAGCAAAACTGATGCTCTTTCTAGAGTAGAAATAAATTCTAAAGAAATTTTTGAATACATGAAAAATTTTAATAAATCATTTTCAGAAACCCAATAGAACGACGACGATAATAGTTCATTAATACGGTATCCGCCAAATTAAGCAGTACCGAAACAGAGTGCTATGGAGTTGTTTATGTAATATGGATTTGTCATATTTGACTTAATTGTCATTAGTTGATATATTAATAGAACGCTGCAGTTAAATTTGATTTAAAAATGGTTCTAACAACGGAAGAGAAAGTGTTTTTGGTAGAGCATTATTTTCGTTCATACGGAAAAGGTCGTAATGATGGTCCAAGCTTAGAACAGGTGTCAATAAAATATCAACAAAAATTTAATAAAGCAGCTCCTAGTAAAAGTGTGATGTTAGCTGTTGTTGAAAAATTTCGTCGCACTGGTAATGTATTGTGTCAACGTAAAGGTTCTTCAGGTCGTCGAAAAACAGTATGTACTACCAAGTATGAAGGACGTGTGTTTAACCAAGTTGTGCAATCACCTCAAAGAAGTCTTGTAAGAACTGCATGTAAACTCAACATTAGTGAAACGTCTTTACGTCGCATGTTCAAATCAATTGGTGGTTATCCATACCGTATTCAAGTTGGACAACGACTAAATGCTGCGGACAAACATGCAAGAGAAATTTATTGTGGTCGCATGTTGAGTTTAATTTACGTAGATCCCGAATTTTTGAAAAACATATGGTTTTCAGACGAGAGTAACGTTCATCTTAGCGGCTATATTAATCGACAAACAACCAGATTCCTTGGATTTGAACGTCCTGATGTCATTGTAGAGAAACCACTCCACAGTCTTCGAGTTACCGTTTGGTGCGCGGTATCTGGTAATGGAATGATTGGTCCTTATTTCGTTGAAGATGATAATCAGAATCCACTTACTGTCAACTAAGAACGTTACAGAGAGAAAATTATTATACCTTTTGTGAGAGACCTAAATAACTTTTGCCGTGCAAGAAATTTACAGTTTCGCACTCAACGGTTCCAACAAGATGGTGCAACGAGCCATGCAGCTGTGCGCACCTTAGACTTACTCCTTCAGCATTTCGATAATAGAATAATTTCTCGGGGAACAGACTTCGAATATCCTTCTCATTCACCTGATCTGATGCCACCTGACGCATACATTTGGGGCATGGGGCAATGAAGGAAAAAATATTTCATTCGGAAAATCCGCCGGCGAATATTGCCGAACTACGGGAAAGAATACAAAATATTTTTCGGCAGTTCCATCAACCACTTTTTATAAATATGTTTATTGACTTACAAAATCGATATGAAGCTTGTTTGCGTCGAAATGGTGAACATTTTGAACACTTACATTACAGAAATTAAAAATTTTTATTTTCAGTACTGTTTATTTTGCGGATACTGTATTTATGCATATACTCGTGTGCTGCGGCACTCGCCTTTCAGGCTCGTGCCACAAACGCACACTCGTGAGAAAAATTGAGCTTTTCCCACGTGTTGCACACTATACTTTTTCTACGACTGCAAATTAATAAATAATTTAACAATTTCAAAGTAATATATTTCAAGTAGGTACTTATAAACATAAACTAATTGTTATAATAATTTATAGTTATATTAGAACAGTTTTTCAATATTATTCCTGGAGTTTCGTTTAGTGTTGACGATGTTGACGGCTCAGCACCAGCATTTATATAGGTGATCGTATTCGAATCAATTATATTATTTGTAGTTGCATTCTCATTTGCTGGAATGGAGTTCGTAATTTTTTTGGATATATCAATTTTGTTTTGAAGTGAGTCATCTATGTACCCCTCAGCTACGGTACTTGAGCGCCAACCACCACGGCGCTTAAGTGTTAAGAGATCACCGCCTGCGTTCACTAAAATGGTCGCTGAAGAGCGCCGGAAACAATGACCAGTATATAGGTTTGCATTTGGCAGTTTTAAAAATGTTGCTACTTCTCTAGCCATGCCCCCAAATTTATTGATACCTACAGGTTGCTTGGTGCACTTGCCATTTTGAAAGTTTACAAAAAAACGTTGTTGAGATATATTTTTTGGCCGAAGTGCAGCATATTTTTGATAAAGTTTGTAAAATTCTCCTGTTATGGTAAATGATCTGGGAGTTTTATTCTTTGTGTGTTTAATGGTTACTAATAGAGCAGATTTCAAATCTTCCAAATCGTCAACCATTAATTTGCATAATTCATCTCGGCGGCATGCTCCTGTCAGACCAAAAACAAGGGCGACCTAAAAATTAAATCATTAGAATTGAACAAAATAATAAAAAATAAAAACAAGGTACCGAGAGGATGGGACTCGAACCCGGACCGCTCGCGCATTAATTAAGCGCCTTAACCACTGAGCCATACCCGCCAACTCATTTAAAGGAGGTAATTATACGAGACTTCAAGCTCTTTGAATTATACCAAATTTACTTTATCAATTTATACAAAAAATGGATTTTTAATTATTTCAATCCAGATTCGATGATATTGAAAATTACTATTATGGAATATAAAATAACAATGTTGGTTTTAGGTACTTATACTTTTAAATAAATCTTACCTTTGTCAGTAAATATTTCTCATTTGGAGCATCGTTAATAAATTTTTGGATTTCTTCAGCTGATAAAATTTTTGATTTTTTTGGTACATAATTTTCTGATTTTCTTTTCAACAGAGAACGTAATTTTGAATATGTTGATATGTCAACATTGTCTTTTATGCTGAGTGTACTTCTTAGCATCGAATATTGCGACCATATTGTAGACGCTTTTAATGTAGTAGATAAATGTTCGAAATATACTAACAAAACATTTTCAGAAAACGAATTCACTTTTGAAACTCTTCCCCAATCCATAAATTTTGCATAAGCCATTTCATATTTCTTTCTTGAAATTTCTGGCAATAGCTCTAAGGTGACATTTTCAGCTTTTGCTGTTATTTCTGGGGGTGTGTTTTCAAGCTCACTGTCGCTGATGTCCATAATTAGGTACCTACTTATTTTTTTATATTTTAACACAAAATTTAGTTGAATTAAACTCAAATTAAACACTTTCTCTCTACTTTCATAACACTAACATTTGGGTACTCTGTACTTTTTAACGTTTGACGTTTTATGACAGTAGTCCAAAGCATTCTATAATCGAAAATTGTGTTGATTATTTCTCTATGGTACCGTGGCCCAAGCCGTGGGAAAGATTTTTTCCCACGGCTTGGCAACTTTTCCCACGGCTTAGGAAAAGTGACACTTTGTAGTTTCGTAAATTGTGGGAAAAGGACTATTTTCCATAGCAGTCGTAGAAAAAATTAATTTTTATTTTTATTTTCGGTACTGTTTATTTTGGCGGATACTGTAGTAAACAAAGATGACGATCAATTAATATCAAATGAAAATACAAGCTCTATTTTTAAAGCACCTTGATGTACGAGTAGTACTAAAAAAATTTAAATATTACTAATTTTGTTATTATCTTTTTTAATTTAGTTTTATTTTTTCTGAAACACACTCGGATTCTTGTCGTTTTTGTTCAAACACTAGCACTTGCATTATCTTGACCCTCGCGCTGGCCAAACCTGTTCCAAGACATCCGTTGCTGGCTATCTAAGGGTGAACACCGTGAGAAACGGTCTAAAATCATTCCGATCACTTGTACTCCTCTCTTTTAAAGCGTATACAGTAATCAGGGGTGTTCTATTTCATATTCAAATAATCTATAAGTTTCTTTGATACTCAGAAAAGACTGTTGAATTTATAAATATTTAATCAAGAGATTTCTTCCCTTGAAAATGTTTGTCGTTTTAGAGTTAAAAGCAATTTCAGCTGCGGTAAATACTAAGAAGAGGGTTTGAGATACATTTAAATTTTTTTCACCATTAAATAGTAGCAGTAGCAGTAGGAGAATATTGTTTTTTTTTACGGGTAAATGTGTTGTAAGAATGAGAGGTGAACAAACTTAAAAAATATCTGAATCATTTTTTGGGATACTCGTTTTCAACTAGTATTATTAATATAATCTAACATTAAAAAAATGGTAACCGTATTGAAATAAACGTTAAGATATTTTTAATAATACAAAAATTTCATGACTATGCCGCAAATTTAATAATGTTAATGTTAGTGTTAAGCACTTTTGTTATTTTATATATGGGTAATTTTGACCACTGCTGTCGTTATTCTCAACAGGTTAAAAAATATTAAATGTGGCAAAAAATATCAATTAAATAAAACAGTATTGTCCTGTTTATTTTTGAACAAGTTGGCAGATGTTGCTGCTATTGTGTCATGACGTATTGAAAATTCGGTTGGACAAAAAATTACCTCTTGATTTGGCTACTACGTTTTCCTTTTTCAGTTTAAACGGATGACCTCTAAGATGAGTATCAGTGTTAAGTATAAAAATATGGTTTAGATTAACAAGATTTTAAAATAATAAAGACTACGAAAGAGGTTATATAGGAGGGTCTTTCGCGTCCGATAGGTATTCTGGTAGCTTTTCTTTGAATGTTTTCCAATCAATTATTATCACGATGAAGATCATGATACTACACGGGTCCAGCATATTCAAGAATAGGTCTAACGTAAATGGTATAGAGTTTATAAAATGACTGAAAAGAAACATTTGTAAAACACTTTCAGTAAAGTCTAGAGTTAGCTCGTTTACAGATGGAAGAAATATGATCCGACCAAGTCACATCACTGTTCACTATCAGTCCTAAGTCATTATTGGAAGTAACTGATTTTAGGGGTTGGTCATTTATAAAATAAGAAAAAAGAGGATTATTCTTGCCAACTCTAAAAACTACACACTTATCTGAGTTTGAGGGAAGTAGCCACTCGAGACTCCACCTAAATATGGAAACTAAATCATCTTGCAAAGATAACTGGTGTGTATGTGGGTTAGCAAAAACTTTGGTATCATCGGCATAAAAGGAGATATTGTTAGTAACATGATAATGAAGTGAGATAGATCGCAATCGTCGGCCCTAAGATCAATTAATTCAGGTGACCAGGATTTTTTTTTAAAAAAAGGTTGATTGTCATTATATGAGAAATGTCAGATTATTAATATTTGTCAGATGGTTATTTTAAAATGTTTAACTCTTTAATTAAATATTTATGATATGGAGTAAGGAGCATTATTTCTCAAAGAAAGAAAAGTAATTGTTAATAAAAAGAGAAAAATATAAATAATTTTAGAAGTTTTAAAAGTAAACACAGCAAAATATTTCATAGGGTAATTCCGAAATTAAAATTCTGTTTGGCGACAACAAATTAGAAAAACTATTAGAAATTCTAAATTTAAATACCAGAAAGGAGACAAGTAGTCCAAGCCGTGTACAAAAGAAGAAAGAAGAGGGAAATAAAGTGAAGATAAAAGTAACCTTCAACTGAATCCACCCTGAGATTGTATTTAGTTTGATAGTAGGGTCGACGAGTGCGCATCTTCGACGGCCCATATCAACGTGGCGCCCAAACGTGTGAGGCTTTTTCCTGGAGAAGGATCTTAAAACTTTTAATTGGTGTCGGCGGTGGTAAGAAGGGAATTCAAATTTGTAAGGTAGTACCATTGATCTTTGTACTGATAACACATAAAGTATACGAGCAAATTCTTACAAAATTTAATAAGGTAGAAAAGTTTAACAAATAAATTAGAATTAAAATTTGGTACATCATTAAAAAAATTTTAATTAGTATATGATATTGAGGGGTGGAAAAAATTTAACTGACAAAATGACAGAAAGAGGTAACAATTCGGGAGACAATAACTCACAAGGGGATAATGTAAATTTAATTCTGGAAATGTTGAAAAATATGGAAACAAGAATGTTGGGAGAAGTAAAATCAAATGGAGAGCAAATGGAAGCAAGAATGATAGCAGAAATGAAGTCAAATGGAGAAAAAATAGAAGCCAAAATGGATGGGTTGCAACAAAAATGCGATAGAAATATGGAGGAGATGAAACATGTACAACAAATGATGAGAGAAGACATAGGGGAAATTGGTGCAAGGGTGAATCAAATAAATAATAAGTTGAAGGAAGGAATGCAGTTTAAAATGGAATGTATGGTAAAAAAAGTAGAAGAAACAAAACAAGACATTAGAAAAGAGATGATGGAAAGAATAGCAGAGGTTGAGCAGGTGAATGAGAAGACAAAAATTGAGATGAGAGTAGAATTAATAACCAGAGTAACGGAATTTGAAGAGTTACAAGATGTGAAAATTAAGGCAAAAGTTGATGAAAAATGGAAAGAGGGAATGGAAAATATGGAGTCCCACACCACAGAGAAATTGCACAGATTAGAAGAAAAAGTTGAAGAAATCAAAACCGAGCAAGAAAGGGAAATAGGAAACAGCGAAAGTCAAAATTTTTATAGAGGGCAAAATTTTATAGGAGAAACTAAACTAGAATACAAATTTAACGGAAATTTGAATCAGAATGCTAAAAAATTCATTGAAAAACGGAACCGGAACATAAAGGGGAGAGTAAAATTTAAAAAAGAGGATTTGGTTATAGTGAAAGCTTTAAGAGTTTCGAATAAAAGGAAAAATCTTTGTGCTAAATTACAATTTCCGTTTGAAGGTCCATACGAAGTAGTTACAGAAAATGGGGAGAACAGTTATAAATTAAAATATATCGACAGTGAAGAAATAAGGGGGATATTCAATATTCAAGACGTGTATAAATTTCAAATGTAAGATATGTGTTATTAGTAACAGGGAATGATGGTGATATGCTATAAATTTGTTTTCCATTCGGTAACCAGCCAAGGCAAGTTACCAAATGTTCATCAAATTTAGGGGAATTGAGATAGATCGCAATCGTCGGCCCTAAGATCAATTAATTCAGGTGACCAGGATTTTTTTTTAAAAAAAGGTTGATTGTCATTATATGAGAAATGTCAGATTATTAATATTTGTCAGATGGTTATTTTAAAAAGTTTAACTCTTTAATTAAATATTTATGATATGGAGTAAGGAGCATTATTTCTCAAAGAAAGAAAAGTAATTGTTAATAAAAAGAGAAAAATATAAATAATTTTAGAAGTTTTAAAAGTAAACACAGCAAAATATTTCATAGGGTAATTCCGAAATTAAAATTCTGTTTGGCGACAACAAATTAGAAAAACCATTAGAAATTCTAAATTTAAATACCAGAAAGGAGACAAGTAGTCCAAGCCGTGTACAAAAGAAGAAAGAAGAGGGAAATAAAGTGAAGATAAAAGTAACCTTCAACTGAATCCACCCTGAGATTGTATTTAGTTTGATAGTAGGGTAGACGAGTGCGCATCTTCGACGGCCCATATCAGAAGATTACTAGTGTACACGTTGAATAATAAAGTATCCAGCAACTACTTTTCTTAATCTTCAGAAACGTTATGAAGCTTGTTTGCAACGCCATGGAGCACAAAAATATACACTCATCACAAAAAGTATTGAATTATGGTGTAAAATTAAATATTTCAGAATATTTTATTATGAGTATATGGTTTCCTTTAGATGTATTTATATTTTAAAATTTCTTGTGTGCAGTACGTTTAATTTTTCATTTGGAAGCTCCTAGAAACATTTTGGGTAAAAATGAGTAATTTTACCCCAGAACAAGCAGCTCAAATAGTGGCTTTAGCTGAAAATGGACGATCTCAGCAATATGTTGTTAAAGTCATAAGAATCAACCAATCCAGCATTTTTAGAGTCTTAAGAAGTTTTAGAAAAACTGAAAGTTATAATAGAAGACCAGTTCCAGGACGTCCCAGGTGTACTAATCCTGCAGATGACCGTTATTTAAGAATTCAGACATTGCCAACTAGTCATGTTACAGCCAGGCAATTGCAAAATGTTCTTTCTGGAGTCTGTAATGTTATGTGTTATGGTATTGGGGAAGACTCGTACCAGTATGCAATTGCAAAATTTCACGAAAAATATCCAGATGTATCCATTACGCGGTGTGGATTAAAAAAATTAATAAAGAAGTTTGATGAGACAGGATCTGTTCAAGACAAAAAGAAATTGAAAAAGGCGTTCGTTGAGGAGGATGATGCAGCTACTGCACTAGCTATGCATTCGTTAAGGGAAAATACCAAGTTGAGTCTACGAAAAAGAGCAGTGGAGGTTGGTTGTAAAATGGATAAATGCAAAGGTTTTTCAAGAGTAAAATGTCAAAAGTGTTCGATACATTTATGTTTGACAAAAACTAGAAATTGTTTCCTGAATTCTTATACCCAATAACACTAAGTTGTCGCATTTGTATAAATTTAATTAAATTTGTATGCAACACGTTTTTTTTTAATGGAACCAACGACATTATTTGTTCACAATGTAGTCAACTGACTACATCTTGCCACTCTTAATTAGGGGTACGTACAAATTTGCAAATATTCTTAAAAAAAATGTAGTGCCACTTGTTCCAATCATGGGAGAGAATTTTATTCTAATGCACGATAACGCTCGCCCGAACGTTGTCAGAATAACAATGGAAAACCTAACAATGGAAAACCTACAAGAGGTTAGTCCAGACCTAAACCCAATTGAACATGTTTGGGACTTCCTGGACAGGCACATAAGAACTCTTAATATCGCTCCAGACAACCTTGATGAACTGGAAAATGTTTTAATGGAAGAATGGGAAAAAATGAAAAGAGAATAATAAAAACTATTTATAAATCAAGTATTCGATACTTTTTGTGACAAGTGTAATATTTTATATTGTACTATACGGTATTGTTTCGAATACTGTACCAATGTGAGTAAATTTTTAGTTTATTTTTGATTAAAATATCAAAATATAAAACGTGGTCCTAAATTAAGATTTGGTAAATGCGGTATTTAAGCAACGCTATTAAAAGTTTAATCTTTGATAGCTTGGAGAGTTTTTAAGGGATTCTCGTAGCCCGGATAAAGTAACTGGGTCCACGTTATCAAAACTTCTCATGTTTATGGCCTATCGTAAAAGTAAATAGGCTCTACGTAGAATATTTCTGTTACTCTCTGGCCGAGAGAGAGTGTATGCTTTGAACAAATAGATCGCAAGTTAGATTAAACGCAGAATTCTGCTCGATAAAACCGAGTTGCACCCCTTTGCGACCCCAACACCCTTAGGAGCGTTAATATTCCCTAGTATGGCGGCCAACATTTGCACGAAATGAGAACTCGAGATGACTTCGATTAAAACAATGGAACCTCTCTCTTTCCGTCGCTCCTTTCGTCTCTGTTTCTCTCCCTCCGCGGCTCTAACCGTCCCCTTCCCTATACACCTAACACTAGTTCGAGCTTAGTTAGGACGGGTAGGATTAGGATTTCGGCTCAATAATATAAGAGAAAATAGCCGTCCGATGAGAATATACTGCTCGCGAAAGTTTGCCTGAATACTAATTACTTCTCAAATTCTAATGCTTTGTTTCATTTCGGGTAATGGGTTAAAATTAATAATATATACACATTTATATATATATACACACAAATCGTATTTGCTGGACAAGTTTCAAACTTTATACATTATAACGTATATATGGACAAATTTATTTCTAGCTGATAACTTTGGGGCTCAGCGGTAATGTCATTTGAACCACTATTGTATAAGAGTGTTATTCAGATAATAATTGTTTCAAAATGAGTTTTTAACTTAAATTCAACAACAGTTTTTTTATAATATCTGATGCTTCTTATTTGATTTCTTTTACAGAGGTCCATATCTATACAGTGTGTAAAAGCCAAATGGAATAAATTCATTATTTCGGGTACTGTACATATTATTAAATGGTCCCGAAACACGTCAAATTTAAATTATAACTTGACATTCTTTAACGTGAAAATGCAACCCCTACCTTCAACCCCCTTAGAATGACAGGTACAACCCCCAATTTTTTAAATGGGAAGTATAGGCTTGTGATATATCATTTGAAAGGTATCTTCATTCTCTATTCAAAAATGTTATTGTTTTTAAATTTAATGCAAAAATTAACATGAAAAAATTAATATCATGTTGTTACCGAAATTCGCTACAATACAATCAAAAACTAAAATGTAATGCAAAACGTAATAAAATGTAGAACACGAAAAAGAACTATGAATGTTAATGAAGTAGATGTTCAAAATGTTCTCCGCGAACGTCTTGGCAACATCCTAATCTCAAATAAAACTGTCTTCTAACATTATTTAACATATCAGGCGTGATCGACCTAATCGCAAGCGTTATTCGTTCTTTTAAGTCATTTAAATCAGAAGGTTTACTTTTGTACACATGGCTCTTCACATATCCCCATAAAAAGAAATCTAATAATGTAAGATCAGGTGATCGCGCTGGCCATTCAATCGATCCTCGCCTCCCTATCCACCGATTTGGAAATATTGTATCGAGGTACTGCTGGACATTAAATTGGTAATGTGGTGGTGCTCCATCATGCTAAAACCATATCGTATTCGCTGGAACTTGAGGGTTACCTGGATCAGGATATAAATTTGCCAACGTTGGAATGACATCATTTTGAAGTAGTGCCAAATAATTGTTGCCATTCAAGTTGCCCTCAATAAAAAAGGGACCAATGATATTGTTTCCTACAATCCCTGCCCAAACATTAACCTTTTGAGGGTATTGAGTGTGTTCTTCTCTCATCCAGTGAGGATTTTCCGTGGACCAGTTAAGTAAAAAAGTACACTCATCAGAAAACATAACGTCTTCTAATTGGATAATATTGTTATCCAACATGTTCATCATTTGCTCACAAAAAAAGTTCTCCTATCAAAATCGTCTTCCATGAGCTCCTGAGTAGGTATCATCTTATACGGATGCAATTTATTTTCTTTTAATATGTTTGCTATCGATGTATGGCTAGCATTGAATATAGTGGATGCCTGTCTACTCGATGTATGTGGGTTTTCCTGAAACTCAAGCAACACATCTAATTTGAGTTCATCACTCAGTGCATTGGCAACTGCTTTTTTATCTGCCTTACATGACCAAACTCGCGAAACTGCTTTTCTATTTTACTTATTGTTCCTTGGGATATAGGCGGTAAATTAGGAAATTTCTCATGAAATAGGCGAGTTACTTCCTGTTGTGTTCGGATGTTATCTCCGTAACCAATCATTTGTAAAACTGTTATTTTATGCATTTCCGTTAATCTAGCCATTTTTCAAAATTGAATTGAACAAACTTTATACTTAAATTACAACAATGACAACTTAAATAAAACAATTTACTACTGCTTGTTAAAATAGCGTTGCCACGAAAATTCTTTAAAGTTTTTTAATGGTTACCATCTAAAAACCACATTGCTATGGTTTTTGTTCACTTTCTCATTATCAAGACCTAAACGGGAAATGTTTTAAGTATATTGTAATAAGTTTCGAGTATATTTTAGCGAATTTCGGTAACAACATGATTTTAATTTTTTTTATGTTAATTTTTGCATCATATTTAAAAACAATAACATTTTTGAATAGAGAATGAAGAGACCTTTCAAATGATATATCACAAGCCTATACTTCCCATTTAAAAAATTGGGGGTTGTACCTGTCATTCTAAGGGGGTTGAAGGTAGGGGTTGCATTTTCACGTTAAAGAATGTCAAGTTATAATTTAAATTTGACGTGTTTTGGGATTTTTTATAAATATGTACAGTAACCGAAATAATGAATTTATTCCATTTGGCTTTTACACACTGTATATGCTCTTAAGAGCAAAGAAATTTTGAAATAAGTGGATCTATCTGTTGTTGGATGTTCAAGATCTTTTTAAAATTTGAAATATAGAGAAAGAAAAATCGAAGAGATTAAATGTCAAATGTTAGGTTATGTTTTTTGTTATCAATAAGGACAACTAAGTGATGAAACTTTTATCTTTATTTAATCACAGAAAAATGCCAGTCACTATTAAAATAAAGTCGCCTTTAACACTGCCGGATATTGCGATATATTAATTAATATCAATTTAAATCAAAAATCTTATATTACTAATCAACTTTTATCTATAAATTGCCGAATAACGCAAGCCCAACGTTAAATAAAATAATCTAACACCTATTTAATATTACAATCACTGGAACAAAATTAAGATAAATAAAATTGAGGAATTTTCTTTTAAATCTTAATCTGAATAATTAAATAGCGGGATACAATAAAGGGCATTTAGAGTCCTCGCCCTCATGGAAATTCTGGACGTCCAATGGAAATTTTTACATAAATATTAAAAACAAATAACAAAAATAAGGGAAACTACAACGACTCTTAGAGAGAGTTTCACAACTCGTTTTTCCTTAAATCCCTGATAAGTAATAATATAGTGTCTTTGCTATTATGAGCAACAAGATTAAATATTCATTGTTTATTTTAGCTTTTTGTAAGATTTGCTTATTTGAATAAAAAACTTTTTAATACACGAGAATGATAATTTGAAAGAATGCATCATCGATACAGTTAAATTTAATGTGGGAAATCCCAAAAAATTAATATGTTTGAGGAAGTATTTGCCTAAATAAAAAAATAAAATAAATACCCAAATAATAGTTTATTTTGATTAAAGCATGAAGAGGTAACAAATAAAAAATTAAACACATTTCTCTAGGAGGGATCAACATTAATAAAAAGACAAGAAACTTGAATTAATTATATTGTTTTTTGACTATTTGACTATAAAAAAAACTGAACAAGATACATTACATTTGATAATTTAATGACAAAACTTAAACTGAATTATTTTAATCCTATCTTGCCCTTTTTATCGGCGACCCTTACTGGTGTTCCTTTTAAGCAATAATCTCCCTTCTAGAAATAGTTCTATAGTTGACCTTAATAAAAACGTTTGGCGCTGCTTGTCGGGTGCCTTTGACGTGTGCGATCAATAGACTTAACGAAGCTAGTTTTCGCTACTACTTACTAGATGGCAGGCAGCTCTTTTCGTTAAAAGATTAAGGATCCTAAGAATAATACCCAAGGTTTCGCTACCAATCGTATTTCATTATTTAAGGTAATACCTTAATACGTAATGCATAATTTATCTATATATGGATGGCAAAAACATTTTTTGTATAATATATTTGGAGTAGATGTGGATATTTTATAGAGTATAATAACGGGGTTTTCGAATAAAATAAAATAATTTTGTACGTTGGACGGCCTCTCCTGACGAATTGGTTGTAATATTTAGAAAGAAATGTATTAACGGGTGACTTCGCCAAAATTTTAAATCGAATAATTATTTTTTTTACAAATACTTATAGTTTAATTTTAAAGATTCTAGTTTTGATTGAAATAAATAGAATATTAAAAAAATATCCTCCACAATCAGTAATTTTCTTCGTTAGACAGGTTCTTCTGACGATTTTATTAAAATTTTTACAAAGAAAACTTTTAACCGGCGAATTCACCAAAATTTTAAATTGAAGAATAATTTTTTTATAAATACTTATAGTTTATTTTTAAAGATTCTTTTTTTAAATGAAATAAACAGATTATTGAAAAAAATATCCTCCACAATCAGTAATATTGTTCACTAGACATCTTCCGAATAATTGGTTGTAATATATTGAAAGAAACGTATCAACTGTCAACCGGCGACTTCTCCAAAATTTTAAATCGAAGAATTATACTTCTAGGATTTTTAAAGATTCTTTTTTAAATGAATGAATATTGAAAAATAAAATATCCTCCACAATCAATAAGCAGTGATGACTGAATGAGAGTACAGCAGAGATAAGCTAATAGTGGACTTGGGAATTGTATCACAGGATATCAGGAATTAGCAGAGGTAAATGTACAGACAATTACAACTTTCGTTAACCTTCTTTTAATTAAACAATGGTTAAAGAGTTCTACCTATAATAATAATTTTAAAATATCGATTATATAAAAATATTGTATTGTTTAGAAAAAAGTAGTCAAGACATATCTAAAAGCTAATCTTAACGTACTTAAATAAATATATTGAAAACATTAATTATAATATTGTTAGACTACTTGTGGTGAATTAAAATATTCCAACAGCTAACTTTGAAAAATTGCTTAAATTTATATTTAGTTTACAAAAATCATAGCAAAATATAACAATATCATATTTATGTCGCGAAACTTTTCATTTAAATCGTTCCAGATTCAGTAAACGTCCAATAATAGATCAAAAAGTTACTGGCAGCTTTAACATATGCCCCATTCAGAGCTTTCTTGATTTATGTTTGGTGTGTGTGTATGCTTGTTCGATTTTTTTTTATAGTTTTTATCTCTCTCCACAATATCTATGATGCATAACGTCAAAATTTGATTTTACTTTTTTTAAAATGACATTTTTTACGTATCGGTCTAGACTAGTACACACACACGAAAAGCTCAGTTGGGATAGATAAAATGCAACGGGTAAAATTACTTTTATTGCATTATCAACGCACCAGAATAATCACTATCATTCTAACTCGACTGACACCTCGTTTAGACTAACTCTTTCTCGAGAGTGAATATTTCTTTAATTTCTGAATTTTATTTTTAACAAGGCAGTCAAATCTTAATTACATTTTTCATATTAATTTACGTTCTATATGTAATAAAGACATATTTGAAATATTTTTTGTAGATTAGAGCATGCGTCTGACAGAATGCGCATACGTTAGTATTCAGCAATACAATAAAAACATACAATAAAAATTTATTATATAATAAAAATAAAATAAGAAAACGCTTGTACATTATTCAAGTAATTTATAAAAATTAATCATATTTAAAGAATATTTTTGATTTATTTTTAACAGAATATATTGAATTCACATTTGGATCAAAGCATAATGCGATATCATTACAATTTTTTGATAATCTGTAAATAACAGATTCAAATTGACCTGGTCTTATTGTGTCGATAAAAATTGTTTGATTATGACGTAAATATCTTGGTGGAACATAATATTTTAATTTACTTAAGAGTTCAGGCACATTTACATAATCTGACATCAGTTTTACGTACAAACACCTACCCGGTACTTGAACGTTCGTCTAATAGACAATAAATTTGACACCTTCAAAATAATTTATTTGACAACTATCTTTCTCTCATCCATATCACTATAACTTCAGTATATAATATAAAATATAAAACAAATCAATGAATACTAGAAAAATGATAAGAATTCCCAACATTCTCCCACCTTGAGAAAGAATTACTCAATTTTCTTCTTCGCCGTATCTACGAGGAATTCTCACTTTTCTTCCACTTCTTGTGATGGTTTCATTTTTCTGATTAGATATTTTTTGAACATCTTCGTTTTCTATCTTCTCATCCACCTCTTGTCTATTTTTCCGTATACATTTTGTTTTTTCTGTTGCTTCTACTAAATCCTTGTCAAACCATAAAAATCTTAAATAATTTCTATCGTTTTTGTTCAAACCAATCTGAAGAAACGCTCGTCGTATATCCGAAACTACTCCAATTCTAGATGTTCTGAAGCGCATCAAGATGGAAGGGATAAGTTCTATCAGATTTAAGCCTTTTTCGACACATTGATTAAGAGACGGTAGATTTTTGTTCGATTTTTATGATGCATCGAACACAGGCCTTAATTTTGTTGTTGTGCTGCTCATTTTGACGACGTGATGATGAGGAAGGTAGTGAAAACCAGTTTGAATTTCTGTAGATGAGACTTTTTCGATAACACCTTCTTTTAACCATTCTTTGAATACCTGATTATAATCTTCGTAATATCCATCTTTATCTAATTTTTTCCAAAGATTTTCTAGTCGTGACTTCGCTAAATTATAGTTATGGGGTAATGGTGGATGTCCCTCTATCCAAGGTAAGCTCACTTCGTATCCACCTTCCACGTCTCTTTTCAGTGTATTCAGAAAATTCTTAATCGCCCTCTCGGTATTTTCTTGTTTGCTTCTTTCTACTACTGGATCATTAATTCCTAAGACATCTAGGTTCCAGAGGTCGGCCAGAGGTATGTTTTTGCAAAAAAGTGAAGTGACAAGTAATGTAGAGGAATTTAAGGCATCATTGGAAGAAAGCGAAACTTTTCCCATCAGAGTCCACCCCAATGATGTTTCAATAGCTACTAATAGTCCGATAAATGGAGATTTTAAATAGCCATGGAATTTGGAAAGGCTAACTTTTTGGTCAAATTTGTATTTTTAGGCGTAGATTAAGAATCAATAATTAAAAATTGCAAAATGTTGTAGGAAGGGTGGTAAAAAAAACTAAAAACCACCCCAAAAACAGGTTTTTGGAAATTTTTTCGAAAACTATAAAAGTTAGAAAAAAATGTTTCAAATAAAATCGATAGATCATTAGTTGATCTATAAATTTGTTCTCAATCATTTTTTTCGAATTCGCGATAGGAAACGAGATATTTTAATCTAAAAGATATAATTTATAAAATAATTTTACGAATGCCCGAATAAAATCGTCGCAGGCCGAGGCGACTAAGTCGGCAGTCGAATGTCCCCACTATTTTTTTTCGTCCCTACTACATTCTATGGCTTTTTCTCTTTTTTACGATGTTCGTTGGTACTCCGGGCGTATATTTTTTTTCATTGATAAATATTTTTATAAATTGAGCTAGGTAACGCTAGGTAACAATTAATATCTCATTAACGGTAGGAGATACAACAAATATGATTTAGGACGATTTTGTTAGAAATTTAATGAATTATTTAATGAAAAATATATTCTAATATTCCTTCTCGATCAGAAGGAATTCGTAATTGAACAAAATTCTTATTATTTTACCCTTCATTAATATTATAAAAATTTGTTAAAATGTCATATACCATTCAATGGTTAGTTTCTTTTTTTCTTTAAAATACATGATTCATTTTTTTTAATAGGTACGCAGACAAAATATAACACAATTTAAAATAAATATTATTAATTAATGAATTGGGCTGATATAAAAATAAATAATATTAGTTAATTGAGCAATATTTCAAAATCTATATTTAATTAATAGGCCAATATCACATCAAATATTTAACAAATTGTAAATTTTTGCCAGTTAAAAAATTTCAAAATCTAGTTCTCTACTTTCGGTGTTATATATTTCTTTATCCGAATCTTGATGCAATAATACGTCTCTAATGGTCACATATCTATTTCCGTGTTCTGATTGTTCGCGTTCTTGTAACTCATCATCAATATCTGAATTATCATAGTTATGATATGTTCTCGTAATCGTGATTAAAATCTTCAAGATCATTATTGTAATTTTCGTTCATTTGGCTGAAGTTCTATCCATCGCCATCAATACCATCGCTGGTCTGATTTTCAGTACATTGAACATTATCTCTTACGCTAGACATTTCTGACGCGTTGCTGCAATTAACTCCATTACAATTTGAGCAGAAACTGGAACAGCGCAGCCCAGCTTTCCGACACCCGCAACGTTTATTTGCACATTTTGTGGTACAGCCACAAAACATCTTAAAAAAATTAGAATTTTTAATTTTAAGTTAAATGTCAAAATATATATAAGAATTTTTTACCTGCGATACCTAATAATTCTTTTGGTGCTATATCATCAGTTGTCATAATTGGAACCATAATCAAATTTATCCGTTTCCAGCCCCATTCTTCAGCTCGCAAATTTTTTCCTAACCATTTCTGTATTTGGTAAAATACTCGTTTGGCATGTTGGAGTAGTGCTGAAGATGTTGGAGGTAAACTTGCTAGTCGAATCTCAGTATGTGATTGACTTAAAAGAGCAGCAAAACGTTTATAACGAATTTCTCCAATTGTCAAGTTATCATAGACATCGTTAATTCCGTACAACATAAATATAAATTTCTTTGCTGCTTCTTCTAAGTTGTCAACGCTACTGTTCGAGTCATAAAATGCCTGCGAAATATTTTGTAAACATCCATTTTTTTGTAATAGTCTGATAATACTTTTTTTGCCTTTTGCGTCTTCATCAGCTTGCAGAACTGTCATTCCTTTGTCTTGAAAATATTTGGCCAAGAGATCGACGAATTTGTTTTTATTACAAATATTGGATAGAAATTTTGTTTGCGTTAAAGATATCAGCATGCCTATATCGAAAACCACATCAGCTCCTACATTTTTCTCCTTTCGTCTATATCTTTCGTATGATTTTACCCCACACATTTTATTGTTGTATCCATCAAATACTACGACGGCTTTGTCAGTGAAATGTGTCACAACATACCGGTAATATTGGTGAAATACTTCCTGATACGTTTTTCCATGTGACCAGTAAAAATCCGCCATCAATTACATAATATGAAAACGTAGACAAAAGAGTATCAGACACAAGACTTGTCTTAAAAGTTGTAAATAACTCGGACTTCTTATTCTTGCGCATGATTCCATGTTGATCGAATAAAGATAGAGGAAACGGTGACAACTCATAGTTAAAAGAATTTTTAGTGAGATCTTCATTGTCTTTTGTTAACAAGCAAATTCTTTGAAACAAAAGCAATGAGTTTACATTGGAGTAGTGTACAAATAAATGAAATAAACACTACTTTACAAACTCAAAAACCGTATCTTCAAATAATTGTATCAATGAAAAAAGATACATGAAATTCGTCCTAAATCATATTTATTGTATCTTCTACCGTTAATGAGATATTAATTGTTAGTCGCCTCGGCCTGCGACGATTTTATTCGGGCATTCGTAAAATTATTTTATAAATTATATTTTTTAGATTAAAATATCTCGTTTCCTATCGCGAATTCGAAAAAAATGATTGAAAACAAATTTATAGATCAACTAATGATCTATCGATTTTATTTGAAACATTTTTTTCTAACTTTTATAGTTTTCGAGAAAATTTCCAAAAACCAGTTTTTGGGGTGGTTTTTAATTTTTTTACCACCCTGCCTACAACATTTTGCAATTTTTAATTATTGATTCTTAATCTACGCCTAAAAATACAAATTTAACCAAAAAGTTAGCCTTTCCAAATTCCATGGCTATTTAAAATCTCCATTTATCGGACTATAAACCACATTGTAGCGTGTGTTTTCTACCAGTAAGGAGTTTTCCGGCTATATCTGCTCCTATAAGTATTTCTATGGGACCGTCTTTAATGTCGCTGATGGTAATCCCAAGAGTTTTCAGTTCAGACATCCGTGGACCATTTTTGATGGAAATTACATTATGACAGATAACAGGTTGATCAAGAGCTTCAAAATTGCAGCAATAGTTTCTATCAGGGTTACTCAATTTGATTTTGTAACAATTATGGGTTAGATTTTCAGTCTGTGAACCTCCGAACAAAGAATGAATCATATTTTCTTGTCGGACAGTTTCATAACCCATTTCAACTGCAGAAAAATGATTGATATATGATCTCTGTGAACCGGTATCTATCAAAACTCTAACTCGTCTGAATGAATATTCTCCTTCTATTTTAACAACCAATGTTTGTAAGAATACATCTTGATATGTGTTGTTTGACAAATTTTCTACTGATGCCTTAACTTCTACCGGTGCACTGGATGGCTGCTGTTTTTCAGGTTTATCTGCCAAATGAGATTTCCAACACATCAGGGTATCATGACGACCCTTACACTTTTACCTTACAACTTTTACCCCACATCGTCGAGAAATGTGCTCATATTTGAGACACCGATGGCAAGATCCTTTACTTGATAACAAGGATTTTTTCTCGGATAGAGTCATATTTCTGGCGGCTTCACAATTCCGATTTGCATGTTGGCCCTTACAGAAAATGCATTTGAACTCGCGTGCATGATTTACAAGATCGGTGGCTCTTGCTAGTCTATTTCCTTTGTCTGTGTCTCTTTTCCTTGAACATTCGAAACCTGATACAGCTAAACTAATCCTCTCTTCGCTCTCCACTTCTCTTTTGAGAAACTCCATCAACAGTTTTAAATGCCGCAAATCTTAAGAATTTTATGTTCAGAAATTCAATTTTATTTTTTAATCCAATTTCATTACTTCTCCAAACAATTGAAGAATACATAACTTTGGAAAATATGATGATTTAAAGGTAAATACCTACTCTACTGAATGAAGAAGATAATCTTTTGATGAAGTAGATAATTTTAGATGCTGCAATGTAGATGTATTGTATATGCAGATTAAAAGAAAGTTTGAAATCAAAAATCACTCCCAAATCTTTGATAGGGAAACAATATTATCATTTAATGAGTATGGCAAAATATGAATATTTTTAGAATGGCCAAATCTTATATGATGACATTTGCTATCGTTTATTATTAATCCATTTAATTTACACCATTGTTGAAATAACATTAAATATTTTTGAAGTAGATACATATCCTCATGTGTATATATTTTAATAAGTTTTGCATCATCAGCAAACAATAATCATCATCAAAAATTTCTATTTTTGCTATTGTTCAAGTATTATTAATGATAGGTCGTAGGTAAAGTATAATACATAACTTTATGCTATAAAGCATTTTACGCACTCACGTAATCACTCAACTTTTCTAATCGTGCATAAAATGCTTCTTACCCAATATATTAGGTAATATACTATTAAAAAACTGTATAAATATGCCTAGAATTTAGTAGTTTTTAAAAATTCTTTATAGATATTTATTCCGGCATATTGGTTCAATATTATGTAAAAATCACAAACAATCAAATGTCATATTTTTCAAACGTATATTCAGATATTTAACGAAGGCTATTCCCTATGAAAAGTTAGTAGTAATGCACAATTAATAATTTGTTTACTGTATTTTTACGCATGTTGTTTTTGTTGGTTTTTACTCTGTTACATTACATATAGCCTGAAGATTCAATTACAGACGGGGCTTTTGATATTTTTGGCCGTCGAATGAGTAGATTTTAATTCAATTTTACCAACTTGTGCATAGATTCGTTTAAAAATATGATTTTTGTTTAAACTTTTATGTTTTCCATCCACTCGGCTGTCAACAAACCATTTATGGAATAATTTTTTTGTTAACATAAAAATGTAATAAATGAAACGAAGAAAATGCGAGTGAACTGTCGGCGGTGTTTCGCTGAATTTAATTGTTAAATTGAACAATTCCCATATCTATAGTTATTTTATTTAATAACAAATTAATACGAATTCGTGTATCAAACAAAAATTTACACAACTACATCATTTGTGTATTATTTTGAAATATAAATTAATGATATGAATATTACCTTATTAATATTAATGTATTTTTAAAATCTCTCACCGAATCTATCCAGCTAGAATTTTGCAAATGATATGGAATTGCGAACAATTAGTTTGATTTATTTTTGATATGGAATAAATGCTTTTAAAATTAACTGTAAAATAGGTACAGGTTTTCAAGTTAAAACACGAATGTTTATCTGCTGCATTGAAATATTCAGTTGTTATTTTCATTAACTAATGTTTTTTACTTCCTCTATTTATTCTAACTATTTATTATATCTTACCTTATAAATAAAATCTAAAAATAAGTTAAAAATATGGTTTACGTATTTATCACTTAAAAAAATCCCCTCCAAGGCACATTTCTCAATTTCTCAGTGTACTTATTTGAAATTGATATTTTACATACACCCCACAAAAATTATCGCATCAGTAGTATTTTAGGATATTTTTAATATTTAATTTTAGTTTTTGGGGCAGTCTGTATATACACCTACTTAAAAGGTATTTGTGGTTTCTTATCATGGACAAAAAACGATCGGAATTTCTTACAGACTTTTTTTTGTAAGATAATTGTTCGAGAGTAGATTATTTCTGTCATAGTATGCATTAAGATCGAGACGTCGGTAAGCGAAGAGTGTTACAGTTAAGCAAAAATTTAAATTTATTTTGTTAATATGGATGTGCCTGAAGGTTTAACATGACATGTGACTAATGAAGAAGCCGCTAGAATAATTGCGCTCATAGAAGATGGTCGTAGTCAAAGATACGTCGCTGGCGTTATGGGCGTTCAACAAAGCACCATATAATGAGTCGTTAATCGCTACCAAGAAACCGGACAGCTATCCCTTAAGGCCGCAGAAGGGTAACTTTGGCTATAGATGACCGTTATTTGAGGTTAACGGACATACCACCGCTAGAACGCTGCAAGCAGATCTATTTGCTGCCCGTAATGTTCGAATAAGCCTACAAACAGCTAGAAACAGGCTTAGAGAGGCAAACAAGGCTTAAATCACAGGAAGAGGACAGATGGCATAAAAGAATCAATCAAAAGGTAGAAAGTCACAGAATATATGGAAATTCATTAAAAGTAAGAAGAGGACAGTAGAACAAATGCCACCAATAGTACGTGAAAACATCATATACATTGGCGAGAAAGAAAACCTAGAAAAAATAGGAGACAAATTCGTAAAAGTACAGTCGGCTTTAGAATAGCATATACATGTTAAAGGTGAATTTCGTTTCTCGTTTCGTTTACCTACCAAAGTTATAAAAACGCCCTTCTTAAACAACATAGGAATGTCAATTTTTAAAACGCCTTCATTAAATGGTTTTTGGATATTAAGTTTATTAACAAAGGACAGAGAGACAGGCAATTTGTCAATAAAATACCTTATGCCGCAAACATTAAAGATGTGGGCGTGGACAACTGTTTAACTGATTTCAAATTTATTATTATTTAAACCGTGATTGGTTAAACACAATAAATAGGCCGTCCTTAAAATTAATTCATTGTAAGCGATTTGAGTTTGAAAATGTATATGCCATTCTGAAGCCAATAGTACATGGACAAAATACAGAAATGTCAGATGAAGTTACCATAAATGAAGTAAATGAAGGATATGAAGAAATTATAAAAAGTGAAGCATATGTAGGTGATGAGATAACATCCCCAAACGAGATAAAGGAGATAATCAAGAAATAAAAAACAAGTAAAGCTCCTGGAGAAGACAACATAATAAACATTATGATAAAAAACTTACCTAGAAAAGCTTTGGTTCAATTATATTATATATTCAATGAATGTTTAAGAAAACAATACTTCCCCAAACAATGGAAAAATGCAACAATAATTCCATTACAAAAACCAGAAAAAGATCCTAAAAAATCAGATAATTATAGTTCAATTTCATTGACATGCTCATTAGGAAAAATTTTAGAGAGAATTATAAACAAAAGAGTTACAAAATTTTATCTCTAAATAATCTCTTGACTTTTTTTCGTTAGACAAACGTTTTTGGATTAAAAAAATAAAATAGGTTTACATGGGGAGCCCATATCTCGAAACAAACAAATTTATTTATTTATTTATTTTTATTTCAGTTAACGCCATCTAACGGCGACAGCAAAAGTAAAAAATTCAAAACCAAATAAGCGTTTTATAGTGCAAATTATGCTCTTTCATATGAGCCTAAGTTTGCTAAAAACGGTCAAAATAAACGGGAGAAATCTTAGTTTGTTTATAAAAAATATTGAACTTCCACCACCGCTTTATTTTCATAGATAGTTCCATAGATAGTTGCAGACAAAAAATATGGGGAAATAGTCAGGTAATAAGAAAATGATATCATAGATATACTTTCATGATGCAAAATTCTATACCAATCCTATTTTTCTACTTGGTGTTGGTTGTTACGCCCTCTAGCGGACGTTTGACAAACTCGAAAATAATTTACAGCAATTTCTCTTGTACTGATTGAATTAATTCAAATTTAATTTATTTTTAAAATAATGGCGAATGAACTTTGCGCAGCCATCAAATATTTAATAATAAGTTTTTTAAGTTTAAAACAATTACCTTTTCTGTCAATTTTTTTGATGAATAATTGACAGGTAAAGAACTTTATATTAAAACACCCCTAAGAACGTAATACTTTAATAGGGGTAATTTTTGTTAAATAATAGTTTAACATCGTGCATCCGCCAAATATTTAAATGTATTTTGTTAATGTATTTTATAACTGACCTGGCGCATTCACCAATTTAGTGAAAGTTCCTCTTTCCAAGATAGAAATTAATTCAATAATTTTTAAAGAAATAAAGAATCTACAGTTGCATGAACGTTCCTTTAACTATTACTATCGATTTTTTGTCCGCTCCAAATGCTTCTAAGGTATTGGAATTTCTCTATCCATGGAATCAGATAAATATGTTCTATCCTCTGAATCTATAATGAATGATGAATATTCAATATCTGCTCCACTTATGATCCACTTTTCAAAAAACCTACTTGATACTTTTCCTTTTCCTTGATAAGTTTTTCTTGTCTGTTTTCCAGGGTTTTGGATATAATTTTATACTATGTAACTATTAAAATCTGATTGGTCACTTTTTTTAAAAATAGGATGGGTTAGAGAAGAGTCTTCCGGAATATGTTCCTGAATCCAGAATTTTTTTATTAGTTTATCTAACTATTTTAGAGTTGATTGTGTTAACCTCTACTTTTTGGAAGTTCATCTTACTAAGAACAATAAATAACTGCACAGTTAAACTAAACTTCCACTATTTATTTGAAAAATTCGCTTTAAAATCAATTACAGCTGTTTCGCTATAACTAGCATCGTCAGATTGACATATTGAAATTACATGTTGTTTGTTTGTAACTAGGTGCTTGATGTTGATAAGGAGTTAAGGCTAGACCAAGTAAGGAAGTAATAAGACATAACAATATTAAAGCCTAGATGTTATTAGCCCTAAGGGATTATCCTGGATGTATTTCCCTCTAAGATCAGTATAACTGTGCAATGATATAGAAAAACCAGAAAAAACTATATCATGCTGATCTTTACAATAACTTAATATATTTATGTTACAATAATGTCTTATCTATGTATAAAATGAAGACTCAATCAAAGTAAACAGTTTAATAGTGGAGAACTTCCAAGATTTATTTGTTCATTAACTACTTTAAACTGTTGATCTGCTAGATGTCTTTTAATTTCAAGTTCTTCTAGAAAATCTAAATTTTGTTTTTTATCACAAATGTGTAGTATATGAATGTCATTGGTGTGTATAAGTGAGTTTGGATGTTCCAGTAGGTGTTTTGCATAGTTCGACTTATCTGGTTGTTGTAATCTATATGCTCTTAAGTGTTCATTAAATCTTACTTCAAAATTTCTTTGTGTTTGACCTATATATACTGCATTACATTTTGGACAATTAATTTTGTAAACACCAGATTTTTTTAATTTTGGTAGTTTTGTTTTTACATTTAACAATTTTGTTCCAATACTATTTTGTGTTTTAAATGATATTAATGCTGATGTTGCCGAAGATATTGTTGTGCGAGTACGCCCCTGGCGCTATGATCAGACGCGAAGGAAACAGACGATACGAGAGTCTTCGAGAATATACGGCGCCCGATGAGCGAAGCATCTAGACTCGATACGATCGAGAATAGACTGGAGTTCTGGAACAATACTTACCTATATATTAAGGACCGATTTGAATATTTTAGTTAGTTAGTTAGTAGTATGTTGTTAGGTAAATGCAAATAGAAATATTGTCTTACATAAATTAAAGTATTGTAAATAAATTGTGTAATATAAATTAAACAGTGTTAGTGATTCAAATAGTTTAAAAATAAATTAAAAAAGACTAATAAAAATAAATAAACGTTACATTGGTGTCAGAAGTGGGATATTGTAAATAAATAAGGTAAAAAATAAATAAATAAATATGTCGAAAAAACTTTGTGACTTGAAAGTGACAGAATTGCGTCAAGAGCTGGAGGATCGTGAATTGGAAACAACAGGAAGGAAGACCGAGCTGTTGGAGCGACTTAAGCAAGCATTGGAAAATGATGGTTTAGATCCAGAAAATCATATTTTTGTAGACGACTCTTCTGCTACAATTATTTCTTCATTAAATAAAGTTTCTTCCGATATGTCTTCCTTGAAGAGTGATATCTCTTCCGATATGTCTTCTTTGAAGAGTGATATTTCTTCTTTGGAAAATAAAGTTTCTTCTGACATTTCTTCTTTGGAAAATAAAGTTTCTTCCGATATGTCTTCTTTGAAGAGTGATATCTCTTCTGACATTTCTTCTTTGGAAAAAGAGTTTCTACTGATATGTCTTCTTTAAAAAATGATATGTCTTCTTTAAAAAATGATATTTCTTCTTTGGAAAACAAAGTTTCTTTGGACATTTCTTCTATGGAAAATAAAATGTCTTCATTTGAAAAAAAAATTGAAGAGAAAATAAGAGAAATGGAAAAGCAAATGGAAGAGATGGAAAAAGGAGGTAAAGAAGATATTGAAGATTTAGGAGAGGAAAACAAGGACGAAATGAGAAGCTACAAAGTGGAGCGGAAACCGAAATTGGAAGGCAGCGAAAGTTCTGTTCGTGTTAAGGCCCCAACCTTTGACGGAAAGATGTCTTGGGAAAATTATCTCAAACAGTTCGAAACAGCTGCAAGAGCGAACGGATGGTCCCAAAAAGAGAAGGCAATAAACCTCACCATCGCTCTGAGAGGAGACGCTTTGGATGTTCTTCAGACCATACCAGTGGAGGACACAGATGATTTTGAGCAACTGAAGAAAAGCTTGAACATGCGATATGGTCACGAACACCTAGAGAACTTGCACCGATCGCAGTTGAAGACTCGAAAACAGAAGCGAGAGGAGACACTTCAAGAGTACGAAGTAGATATTGCCAGATTGGTAAGATTTGCTTACCCTTCAGCTCCAGAACAAATGATGGAATGTTTAGCTGTTGAAGCATTTCTTGATGGACTTCGTGACCACGAAATGGCAAAGACACTCCGTTTAGCCCACCACAAAACATTAGTGGACATTTTGTCTGCCGCGCTTGAGTATGAAGCGGCTTCGAAAGCTTGTGGAGGATACAGTAAAGTAAGGTCCGTAACGGAAGAGGAAGATGAAAATAAGTTAGACCAATTAGTAAACATGATGAAGAACTTTACTGATAAGAAAAAGAAGAAGACCATCAGGCGCTGGAATTGTGGTGAAATAGGACATGCTCGCAATTCATGTAAACGTCCTGGGGTCACTACGAATCAAGAAACTACTCCACAGGAAAAACTAAAACGGGCCGGCCTAGAGGGGGCAGCTTCGACCCAGAACGTTTCCAAAGACCCTCTCATATTAATAGCCTCTTTGAAATGCCGCGAAGACAGTGTATATGTAGATGGTGAGGTCAACGGTAAAAAGTACACACTATTGGTGGATACTGGAGCGACCAGAACGATTATACGGCCAACAACTATAAATAGCCGTAAGAAGCTTTTACCAACAAGGCTACGACTGCGAACTGCCACAGGTGACAGAGCTAACATCCTTGGAGAAGCCCAGGTTCAAATAGGAATTGGCTCAGAAAAGTTCACGCATACTGTTATTGTCGCTGATATTGAGGAAGATGTCATATTAGGAATGGATGTGATGAACTTACATGGTTTCCAACTGGATTTCAAGAACAGAGTTATCAAAGTCGGTTCTGAAGAAATATTCCTTCATCCATATGATGACAAAACCGTGCCAGCCGTTGTCCAGGAGGATACTGTGGTACCTGGTAGAAGCGAAACGATCATAGTGGCCAGACTGCAAGGAACTATTGACGAAGGAATACCGGTGATGATGGAACCATGGAACCATGATGAGGAGGTCGGTCGAGGAATTTTGATAGGAAAAGGATTGGTCACTTCTGCTAAAGAAATTCCAGTACGAGTTATAAATGTCAATGATCACCCAATTACGATCAAGAAAGAGACCAAAGTTGGAACCTCCGTACCAGTAACATCTATAATTCGACAGACAGCTATTCCTGATAATTCCAACGATAAGTTTGAACAAATGGTGGCGGTTGCTGGTACATCTTTAAACCGAGAAGAGAAAAGAAAAATGAAAGATTTTCTTCATCGGTATCGCAACATTTTTGTACCAAAGGGAGGTACCTCTGCTGTAAAACATAAAATCGACACGGGTGATGCCAAGCCAATTCGTCAATCAGCTAGAAGATTACCACAGGCGAAGAGGCAAGAAGCTGAAAGGATTGTCCGAGAAATGGAAGAAGATGGAGTGATAGAACCTTCTACCAGTCCATGGGTCTCTCCGGTAGTCTTGGTCAAGAAAAAGGATGGAACTACGAGGTTCTGTGTAGACTACCGTCAGTTGAACAATGTTACCAAGAAGGACAGTTATCCTCTACCTCGAATCGACGACACCCTGGACACTCTAGCTGGAAGTAAATTATTTTCTACCTTAGATTTGAAGTCTGGTTATTGGCAGGTAGAAATGGACCCAAGAGACAAAGAAAAGACAGCCTTTACCACCGGTTCTGGATTATTTCAGTTCAATGTCATGCCATTCGGACTATGTAATGCTCCTGCGACATTTGAAAGACTGATGGAGAACGTATTGAGAGGGTTGTCTTGGAAAACGTGCCTGGTCTACTTAGAAGAACATCTGAAAAACTTAGAAGATGTTTTTAAAAGACTTCAAGCTGCCCAACTGATGCTGAATCCAAAGAAATGTCAGTTATTCCAAGACAAAGTTAATTATCTGGGTCATATTGTCAGCAAAGAGGGCGTGTCTGTAGATAAGGACAAGGTTTCTTCTATCAAACAATGGCCACAACCAACTGATAAACATCAAATAAGAAGTTTTCTTGGTCTATGTACATACTATCGCAGATTTATCAGAAAGTTTTCAGACATTGCTAAGCCATTAACACGCCTTACAGAGGAAACGAGAGAGTTCTGCTGGGATGAAAACTGTCAAACGGCTTTTGAAACTCTGAAGAAGCATCTAACCGCAGCACCGATATTAGGCTACCCACAACCGGAAGGAGAATTTATTTTGGATACAGATGCCAGTAATGTCGGAATTGGAGGAGTCCTTTCACAGATTCAAGATGGACAAGAGAGAGTCCTGGGTTATTTTAGTAAAGTGCTCTCCAAACCTGAGCGGAATTACTGCGTTACGAGAAGAGAACTTCTGGCAGTTGTGAAATCGGTGGAACACTTCTACCAATATCTTTATGGACGAAAATTCTTAATCCGGACGGACCATGCAGCCCTAAAATGGCTAATGCAGTTTAAGAACCCTGAAGGTCAAATTGCCAGGTGGATCGAACGACTCCAAGAGTACGACTTTAGGATCGAACATCGAGCTGGGATAAGTCACAGAAATGCAGACTCCCTTTCCAGAAGACCGTGCCCAGAAGAGTGTTCTCACTGCAGTAAGACAGAATTAAAAGAAACTGCAATACTACGAACAACTGTAGTTAACGACGACTGGGCACCTACTAGAATTAAAGAAGAACAAGATAATGATCCTGTTTTAAAGAAAATGAGAGAATGGAAGATAGAAGATCGTCGACCTACTTGGCAAGAAGTGTCAAAATTCTCTACAGTCCTTAAATCATATTGGGCCCAGTGGGAGTCTTTCATTTTGGAAGGCGATTTATTAAAGAGAATAATTGAAAATGATGACGGTTCCGTTAACAGAAAGCAATTAGTTATACCAAAGAGTAGAGTAGCCGAAGTACTACGACAGTTACACGACAGTCCATCAGGAGGTCATCTTGGTGTTAAGAAAACCCTGCAGAGAGTTCGTGAAAGGTTTTATTGGATGAATAGTTCCGATGATGTTAAGGACTGGTGTAAGAAGTGTACCATCTGTGCTGCTAGTAATGGACCTCAGAAAAGAGGAAAGGCTCCCATGAAACAATATAACGTTGGTAGCCCATTTGAGAGAATTGCTTTAGATATTGCTGGACCGTTCCCCACTACTGAGAATAAGAACAAATACATGTTGGTGGTAATGGATTATTTTACGAAGTGGGTTGAAGTCTACGCCATTCCAAATCAAGAGGCAGCAACTGTCGCAGACGTGCTAGTGAAGGAGTTTATTTGCCGATATGGAGTGCCCTTGGAGATTCACAGTGACCAAGGAAGGAACTTCGAAAGTCAACTCTTTCAAGGAATTTGCGACAATTTAGGAATAAAGAAAACAAGAACTACAGCATTGCACCCACAATCAGATGGAATGGTAGAACGCATGAATAAAACCATTGGCAAATATCTATCAAAAAGTAGTATCCAATCACCAAAGAGACTGGGACCAGTATATTTCGCTCTTTGCAATGGCTTATCGATCCGCCGTCAATGAATCAACAGGTCAAACACCAGCAAAAGTCTTGTTTGGACGCGAGATGAGGTACCATGCGACCTCGAGTTTGGATGCCGACCTGGAGAGGATATAGCTGGAGAAGACTATGTAATCCAGTTACGTAGAAAAATGGACGACATGCATGATTTGGTTCGCTCCCATCTCCAAGTTGCCAGTGACAGGATGAAGAAACGGTATGATACCCAAGCTATAGAAGGATGTTTCCAAGAAGGTGACAAAGTCTGGCTCCATAACCCGAAAAGACGGAAGGGTACTCACCAAAGTTACAACAATCTTGGGAGGGTCCATACATCATCAAAGAAAAGAATCAATGACGTCATATACCGTATAATAAAGACCCCGAATGGAAAACCTAAGGTAGTACACCGAAACCGACTGGCGAAATTTGAAGGAGATCATGACCAGGAAGAAGAAGTCGTAAATCAAGTCCAAGATACACCCGACCTTGCTTTCGAAGAATTTATGGGTGCATATGGAGGTACTGGGAAAGCTAGATACGGCGTGACTATTGAGAGACAGCAAGACCTGTTCACACTTCCTGATGACTACTCATTAGCCCATAGCGTTTCCGCCACTATCAGCGACGGCCGAGGATTAGCGTCTGTCTTCCGAAGGAAGTTTGGTCGATTGTCAGAACTTCGAAATCAGTTACCAGCCACTGGGAAGGCTTTGATACTTCGAGATGACTCCCGTTGCCTCTTCTATCTGATTACCAAGAATACCTACCAAGACCAGCCCACTTATCGAAATATATGGGAATCATTACTTAACTTGAGAGAGCACATATTGAAGTCCAACGTACAGAAGCTAGCCATGCCAAAAATAGAGTGCAACGCATTGGATTGGAGGGTCATCCGAAATATGGTGGAAGTAATCTTTCAAGATACCGAAGTCCAAGTGTTGGTATGCAGCCATTCGCCCCGTGTCCAGCTGACATCAAAGACCATTCCATGTTATTTCCATGCAACTGGAAATTGTAGACGAGGATTCAGTTGCAAGTATCTCCATCCAGTCTCAATTCCGTAAAAGTTCCAGGAGGACCTATCTCTTAAGGAGGGGGCAATGTTGTGCGAGTACGCCCCTGGCGCTATGATCAGACGCGAAGGAAACAGACGATACGAGAGTCTTCGAGAATATACGGCGCCCGATGAGCGAAGCATCTAGACTCGATACGATCGAGAATAGACTGGAGTTCTGGAACAATACTTACCTATATATTAAGGACCGATTTGAATATTTTAGTTAGTTAGTTAGTAGTATGTTGTTAGGTAAATGCGAATAGAAATATTGTCTTACATAAATTAAAGTATTGTAAATAAATTGTGTTATATAAATTAAACAGTGTTAGTGATTTAAATAGTATAAATATAAATTAAAAAAGACTAATAAAAATAAATAAACGTTACAATATTTTTTGGAAATTGCATTGGAAATATTTCCACAATATGTAATACTTTTATAGCTTTTAATTTCTTTAGTTTGTTTTGGAAATATTAGTTCTAGTGACATTTTTTGTTCTTTCTTATTAATTAATTTATTTATCAAATGTATTGGAAAGCCATTAGATGTAGCTATTTGTTTTATGATCTCAATTTCTCAATTATTAAAATTAAGATCATAAAATCATAAAATTAATTAATAATAAAGAACAAAAAATGTAACTAGAACTAATATTTCCAAAACAAACTTAAGAAATTAAAAGCTATAAAAGTATTACATATTGTGGAAATATTTCCAATGCAATTTCCAAAAAATATCTTCGGCAACATCAGCATTAATATCATTTAAAACACAAAATAGTATTGGAACAAAATTGTTAAATGTAAAAACAAAACTACCAAAATTAAAAAAAATCTGGTGTTTACAAAATTAATTGTCCAAAATGTAATGCAGTATATATAGGTCAAACACAAAGAAATTTTGAAGTAAGATTTAATGAACACTTAAGAGCATATAGATTACAACAACCAGATAAGTGGAACTATGCAAAACACCTACTGGAACATCCAAACTCACTTATACACACCAATGACATTCATATACTACACATTTGTGATAAAAAACAAAATTTAGATTTTCTGGAAGAACTTGAAATTAAAAGACATCTAGCAGATCAACAGTTTAAAGTAGTTAATGAACAAATAAATCTTGGAAGTTCTCCACTATTAAACTGTTTACTTTGATTGAGTCTTCATTTTATACATAGATAAGACATTATTGTAACATAAATATATTAAGTTATTGTAAAGATCAGCATGATATAGTTTTTTTCTGGTTTTTCTATATCATTGCACAGTTATACTGATCTTAGAGGGAAATACATCCAGGATAATCCCTTAGGGCTAATAACATCTAGGCTTTAATATTGTTATGTCTTATTACTTCCTTACTTGGTCTAGCCTTAACTCCTTATCAACATCAAGCACCTAGTTACAAACAAACAACATGTAATTTCAATATGTCAATCTGACGATGCTAGTTATAGCGAAACAGCTGTAATTGATTTTAAAGCGAATTTTTCAAATAAATAGTGGAAGTTTAGTTTAACTGTGCAGTTATTTATTGTTCTTATTTTAGAGTTTCTATATCTACATATTTCCACATTTCTGCCATTATCATGTTTTCTCAATGCGATTTATTGTTCTTATATTAAGTTGATTGATGTTTTTTTTTAATATAATTTGTAACAGAATATAAGACGTAATATTATGGATTTTTTAAAAAAAAAGACTGATAATTCTGCAAAAAAATTACAAAAAAGAAAGTTTAAATAAATCAGTCCTTTAAGTATGGAAGAAATAAGGAATAAACCATGAGCGTGTAGTAGTTTACTGGTTCCTGATCAACAGTTAAAGTGGATATTTTTTAAATTTCAGAAAATTGCGTACAAAAATAATATTTTAAATATACATAAATAAAGGAAAATACCAAAATCAGTGTCACAGGTTTTTATTACAAATTTACAGGTTTACAGGAGCAGCGACTAGTTTCGGCCTATAAGCAGGCCATCATCAGGCTAGAAAAAACATAGGTGAGAGGTAAAAAACATGCAGATTACAATGTGGTTAACAATAGACCTACCTTAAAAATTAGTTACATGTAATGTTCACTAGATCATATGATCGATCGAACCAACCAACTTATATATTAAATGGAGTATATGGTAAAACCAGTGACAAAGAAAAAGTGATATTAAGGTTAAAATTAAAACTAAGAGAAATTAGATTATACAAATTGTGTTGTAAAATAAAGATTTTGAAACACCTACCTCACCTTCAGCTTTCGCTGAACATATTATCTCTGAAAATCATAGTTTTTCTGACTCTAATTTTTCTAGATTACATAAATGCTTTAAAGGACCTAGAATGAATCTCTTAGAAATGATAAAGATTAATGAAGCTGCTAATCGAGATGATCTTTTGTGTTTGAATGAAGACAATCAAGAAGAAGTGGCTACACGGATAAATGAGTCCCAAAGTGTTGTCAGTCGTGCATGGAATCGATATTTGGAAACAGGGTCTACAGTATACAGGCATGGAGGAGGACGAGAACGAGCTACAACTCCTGCTCAAGACCGCTTTATAGCTGTAACTGCAAGAAGAAACCGAACATTTACTGCTTCGAGAATTGACAGCTTCGTATCAATTCAACGTATCTTGAAAAACCTTACTAAACTACTAAACTAAAAGGCCAAATACCAATAAAATCTTAAGTGGTTTTTTCCAAAGATGTAAAAAATTAGGAACAAATGTCGCATTTAAACATAACCTTAATAAAATCGATTTTTTTAAAGTTGCCATAAACTATTCGCCCATAAACTTGTTAAAAAAAGTCTAGCTTTGTATATGCATTAAACTTATTTTTGTAAAGTCAAATAATTTCCGTATATTCCGAGATCATTTCCATAAAAATCTCGATGTTCAGCGGAAAATACTTCTGGGTATTTCACGGAATTTACGAGAACGTAAGACCGGACATAAAACTTTTATATGAAAGCCCGTCACCTTAGTTTCATCTTCATAAAATTTTTATTTCTAATGGAATCCATAAAGAAATACATCAGAGATGTAACTTAAACTTAATGTTCGCTTTTATCGCTTTTACATTTTGGGACTACACCAAACAATACAATATAAACTTGTTTTATAAAATGCTCTGTTATTATATGATCCTATTTTTAAGCTCCTTCAAAACATTTGTTTAAAGTTATATTCGTTTACGACATTGTTTAATACGTATATAGTTTTATTAAGAAATATATATGAGAATTGAGAATGTACAAAATTAAATGAAATAATGATGTTATTGGTGCTAAAATGCACATATTAGTGGTCGTTCTTATATAAGTGTTATAGCGTTAAGTGGATACAAGGTAATAAAAATATTATTATCCAATTCTACAACAGCGTGATAAGTCTTAAACAATTAGGCCAGTCAAAGATTATCGACTTTCAAGAAATGGACATATTGGAACATATCCATCAATGCGGTTGTATAAATATCTGCCCAAATAAACAGTACCGAAAATAAAAATAAAAATTAATGCTGCATAAATGTTCTTGCAGATTTCGAGTATGCACCTCATTTACTGGATTTAACAGCAAATGCCTAAATTTGGAATTTTGTGAAGGAGTCCATATTTAGCTTTGGAAAAGTTCCAAAAAATGTTGGAGAAGTACGGCAATGAATAATAACTTATTTTCAATAATTGCAACAAACACTTTTCTTAAATATATTTAATAATCTCCAGAAACCTTTTTTGCAACTCTATGGTGCACATTTTGAACATTGTTTGGTATTGTTTATTTTGGCGACTATATTGATGAAATATGATCATTACTTCTAAACGTAAACAAGGTTTAAAATTTATTCTAGATATCTTCAATCTTAATGTGTTCTTATTTTGATATCTTCTACATACAGTATCCCCCAAAATAAAAATAAAAATTTAATTTTTAATTTCTGTAATGTAAGTGTTCAAAATGTTCACCATTTCGACACAAACAAGCTTCATATCGATTTTGTAAGTCAATAAACATATTTATAAAAAGTGGTTGATGGAACTGCCGAAAAATATTTTGTATTCTTTCCTGTAGTTCGGCAATATTCGCCGGCGGATTTTCCGAATGAAGTATTTTTTCCTTCATTATGCCCCAAATTTATGCGTCAGGTGGCGTCAGATCAGGTGAATCAGAAGGATATTCGAAGTCTGTTCCCCGAGAAATTATTCTATTATCGAAATGCTAAAGGAGTAAGTCTAAGGTGCGCACAGCTGTATGGCTCATTGCACCATCTTGTTGTAACCATTGTGTGCGAAACTGTAGATTTCGTGCACGGCAAAAGTTATTTAGATCTCTCACAAAATGTATAATAATTTTCTCTCTATAACGTTCTTGGTTGACAGTAAGTGGATTCTAATTATAATCTTCAACGAAATAAGGACCAATTATTCCATTACCAGATACCGCGCACCAAACGGTAACTCGAAGACTGTGGAGTGGTTTCTCTACAATGACATCAGGACGTTCAAATCCAAGGAATCTGGTTGTTTGTCGATTAATATAGCTGCTAAGATGAACGTAACTCTCGTCTGAAAACCATATGTTTGTAAATTAAACTCAACATACGACCACAGTAAATTTCTCTTGCACGTTTGTCCGCAGCATTTAGTCGTTGTCCAACTTGAATACGGTATGGATAACCACCAATTGATTTGAACATGCGACGTAAAGACGTTTCATTAATGTTGAGTTTACATGTATATCTTACGTTGACACAATACACTACCAGTGCGACGAAATTTTACAACAACAGCACACTTTTACTAGGAGCTTCTTTATTAAATTTTTGTTGATATTTTTTTGACACCTGTTCTAAACTTGGACCATCATTACGACCTTTTCCGTATGAACGAAAATAATGCTCCACCAAAAACACTTTTTCTTCCGTTGTTAGAACCATTTTTAAATCAAATTTAACTGCAGCGTACTATTAATATATCAACTAATGACAATTAAGTCAAATATGACAAATCCATATTACATAAACAACTCCACAGCACTCTCTGTTTCGGTACTGTTTATTTTGGCGGATACTGTATTATAAACTGATGTCTCTTAGCTAATTTTTTATGCTTTTTAATAATGTGAATAAACCCAGATTGGCATAAATATAAACTATTGATGGAGATTCAAAATCCTAATAGATCATTGTTTTAAAGTTTTAAAATATAAATATTAGACATGATTTATATGCAAGCAAAAATGAAAAATTAAAATTAATCTGTTCCCTTTCTTAATTAGTTCAATTTTAACTCTTTACATACAAAATTTCTTGTCCCATGATAAAATCTCTTTGTAATCGTTGTAGTCTAAATTATTCTTTTAATTCCACACCCAAACTTCATTCAAGTGTTTTCTTTAAGTTTGTGCTATTATTGAATCCATTTTATCGTTTTCTTGTTATGGGTTTGTTAGATTATTGGATTTTATCAAAAAAACCATACAGCTCATTATTTATTATATATATAAATTATAACACAGATTCTGGGGTCAAAAATATGTTGATTGAACCCCACTTACCTATATAGGTACAATAGTGCACACAAAAAAAGTTACAGGGTGCTAAAGTTAAAAATTGAAATAATTTTTTTAACATTACTCTAAAACGGTTTAACGTTAATGTATGAAAATTTATAGAAAATAGTAGTAGAGAATACCCAAAAAAATGGAAACAGTTGCATTAAATTATTTTTATTTAAGTATTACGGATTACGTTTTTATGTTTTTAATATTTGTGAAAATGTAGTTTAAATATTCAATATTGAAATTGGCATTTTAATAAAATATTTACAAAGAAATACAGAAAGACACAAAATTTTAAGAATAGACGTTTGATTCCAGTGGTGGTCCCATAATTTGTTAAATTATAGCCCTAAAAAAAGTTCTGTGATAGGGCTTTTTCTAAGATATTAGTTTAATTAATGTTCAGAACAATAAACAACTAAAAGGTTGAATTAACTTCCACTATTTATTCTTTAAATACTTTAAATGTAACTTCGATATGTCAATCTGACGATGCTATTTCGATAGCGAAACGGCTGTCATTATATTTAAAGTATTTAAAGAATAAATAGTGGAAGTTAATTCAACCTTTTAGTTGTTTATTGTTCTGAATAAGATGAACTTTCACACAGTAAGGGTTAGTACCATAAATTTCATTAATTAATGTTAACCATTGCTATTTTGAAAATTTCACAGAATTTTTAATGTTTTCAATCCATCACAAAAACTTAACCCCTACAACTACAGTTTATCGACTTTTTTTAACTTGAGTATAAAGCTATTTAGCCAGACATAATTTCATAAAGTCAAACATTATTTTATCCCCAATTCCTATCAAAATACTAACTCTTCAGCATTAGTTAATTTTGGGCTCCTTCTTCTTTCATTCCTTAATCCTCATCCTAATTTTGGTTTTTTACTACATCTAGTGGGAACCACTCCTACATTCTTCCCACCCCACTTGTTTCCTCATCTACCTCCTTTCTACTTCTGGTTCACTCCATCTAGTATCCTCCTCCTCCTCATCGATTTAGCTCGCCTCAATCCTGGAGTAGTAGGAAGATCGCAGCTGATGCTGTTGCCAGGTTAAGTTCTATGTGAATGGTCTTTCAACTTCCCTTCTACTGTGACCTGAAAGATCTATTGTGGCCCAGCCCTAGGTTATAGTCGTTCTATTAGCCCTATGCCTCTAATTAAGCACATCAGGGTCGTTGGCGACACTTCCATAAAGTCCTTGGGCTCGAGTTGACGTAGACCAAATCTCTCGACAGCTACACAAGATATGCTCTGCCATTTCATCTTCAGCCCGACAGAATCTGCAGTCAGTACCTACTCTCTGCCAGTCTAATTGTTTTTATATGCCCATTAAGGCGACTGTCTCCAGTCAGTAATCTTATCATAATACGTAGGTCGTACTCAGCAGATTGTATTATGGGAAGAGGATGTTACAACATAAAAAACTAAGGAAAAGAAAGTCAAAACTATTTTTAATTTACCAGAGAAAATATCCCAATATCCAGATAATTTTCTGTGAAATGTGAAAAAATAAATGGTATATTTTTTATACATTATATCTATTTTTTGTAGATTTTTTATCTGTAAATTTCCAATATCAATATGTTCTTTCAATCTCTTCTACTTATAGATGTTCGTCTTGTTTACCAGCAAACACACATAAGCCTAAGAGAAATAAAACGGGTTATAGGGAGTAATTACATATTTCCATCCATTCATTAACATTGTCTTTAATTCCCCTAATAATCTTTGCTTTCGCATTTCCGTTCAAGAAATACGAAAAGATTAAAAGTACAAGTAGCTATGAGTGAGTAAAGGGTTGCCAGTTAAGTCTCGATGCGCCAGCAAAGTAGCTTTAATTAAAAAGTATTTAAGTTTCAGGGACAGAAAAATTCCATGAAAGACTTTTTAAGTCTCCAAGTTGGAAATTAGCTTTTTTAAAAACGGCTCTCGGGTTTTTAGTTAGCTTCAAGTTTTTTAATTGCTCCAGTTTTTGTCTAAAGTGCAGTTTTTTCTTACAGCGGATGTGATAAAGATGTAAGAGCCGGCTAATTAAAAATGATATAAAATAATTTTTTATCGACGATGTTTAAAAAAGCTCGTAAGACTAAGAAATTATCAGTTACTTAACAGAATCCCGCTTCTTAGTCTGTTTAATTAGCTTTTGATATTTATTACTTAGTTAATAGAGGATGATAATAGAGAAATTAAACGGAAAAAAAGGAATTTAATTAAAGAGTTACTTTGTTTCAGTAATTTTTACAACAGGTAATTTAATTCAGGAAGATCCTTTGACAAGGTTATTTTTCAACAACAACTGATATATTGAAACCCTCATATAGCTTAAACAAATTTCACTTTAATTAAGCCAGTACAAAAGCGAATTATAAACAGATTCTCTGGTTTTACCACGCAGAATGTTTAGATAATAACTAAAAAAAATTGATGTAAATTTTAAATTATTTATTTGCATACTACAAGCCCACCTCCAGAAATCAAACATAAACTACTTTGTGGCCAGAAATAATGTTTAGTGTTTTCGTTCAGAAAATATGTGGAAATTAATTAATTCTTCTTTTCAATGGCTTATTTTTGGTATATAGGTTGTGTAAATAATACACAAGAAGATATATTTCAAAAGTGTCAAATATAGAAACAAAAAAATAGAAATAAATTTCAATATAGAAAAATATTTCCACTTGCCCCTTTCAGATTTACAATTTGTTCCAAATTCTTGAGCGTTTTCTAAAGAAAAACAACTACTTCCTGTGTCACCCTACCGTTCATTTGCAAACAAACAACAAATCTAAGGACTAAGAGATCCCTGGTGTTAAAATATGTCAATATATCAGTATGAAGATGATAGTTTATTGGAACAGCTTCATTGACTAAAAGAGCGTAAAGAACATAAAACAAATTCATTTTCTGAAAATATTCTGTTGGTGTATTCTGGTATTATCTTCAAGAAATTTAAACCTTCAACATTATGGGCAATGTATTCTATGTTAACAACTGATCTTATTATTTATAATGGTGTAGATATAGCTAAGCCGTCAGTTAATAAAAACCTCCTTCTATTTCAGTATGGTCGTAGGAAAAGTGTAGTGTACAACAGACATCGAATGTCCATTTTCCACTAGAAGTGATACTTAATTTGTGCCTTGAGCGAAGCGCACAAACATCCGTGTCACTTCTCGTGCAAAATGGATATCATTCAATGCTTGTTGTGCAATATACTATTTCAAAATTAAATTAAGTTAAAAAAAAATGTAATTAGTTTAGATTGATTTGGTGCTGCGAACCTCGCTTCGCTCGGCACGCAGTGATTCATTTATAATGATACCAAACTTAAACATAATTCAGCTGGCAAATTAGTAAATTAGTTAAAATTAATTTGGTATTATTACAAATCTATCACCGAGTATCGAGCGAAGCGAGGTTCGCAGCACCAAATTAATTATAACTAATTTATAAACATGTTTAAATCATGCAGTCATAAATTTATAATAATACAATGAAGAAAGGAAAAAAACCAATGTCAATGTCACAAAATATTTATTACAATCAATTTATTATTATATGAATTAGTTGTAAACAAAAGCGACTAGTTTCGGCCTACAATACGGCCATCATCAGGCTATAAAGAAATAATACATTACATAGCTGATAGAGAAGTAATTTATAAAACAATCCTTACCTATTAAAGTTAAATACAATATAATGTTAAAGAACCATTCCAAAACGATTGCAAGCATTGCAGTTGAAGGTGTGAAATTAAATTTAATTTTAATTTTATTTATAAGCACTTATACCAAATATGGTGACCACCGATGATCAAAACCAAGTTAAAGAACTGTAGATGAAGTTGGAAAATTGTTTTGGACATTGAAAAACAAAAAAGAAAGGAGAAAATGGAGAATGAAGATTGAAAGAGCAAAGGGAGAAACCTAGAGCTCAATGTAGATAATTATGTAATAAGTTTGGAAACTTATTGAAGAAGGGTTGAAGAACCCCTAATATAGATTTATCCAAAAAGGAAAGATCTATATAGTTGGAAATAATGTTAAAACGATTACCCGTATAAAACAGGTACAAAAAACCAAAAGAAATAACTCTTGTGTCTCAGAGAAAGGTTTCTAGAGCACAAAAGGAAAGAGAATTGGATAGCATTCCACAAAATTTAGGAAAACCAAATTAGGAAATGTATCAAAATTAACATCAATAATAAAATGCATGGTCAACCAAAACATCAAAAACATTGTCCATAACAATATAAAGGTTAAATTCACCAAAAAGCACTTAATACATGCACTTAGGTAAAAACTATTTCTTTTACTCCTTACAAAGAGCACGTGAACTCAATATAATGGCGATAGACACGTATATAGAACATAGGCAAGCAACATGGAAGGTAAAGTTAAGAGAAGTCACAGGACAAGAAAACCAGAGTAATATCTGTGATCATTGGAACTGTTATCGAAATGGTTAAGGAAAACAACAAATCAACAACAATACTGTAATCATCCAGGAAACAAGATGCAAAACAATCAATGAATAACCAGCTTAAATTAAGGAAAAGAGTTAGTACAACATAATGTCAAATACAACAAAGGCATCAAACTAACTATCGAGTAGCAACCCCCAATCAAATAAATATCAATATAAAAGAAGAAGAGTGGTGTGAATATTGGAGGGGCTGGTCACAGGGAGGAGTACTTTCCCCTCTCTTGTGGTCGCTACTGGTGCATGGACGACCTGATCTCGGACCTCGACAACCAGGGGATAGAGGTACAAGCCCACGCAGACGATTTGGTGATATTGGTAAGAGGAAAGTATGAAGAGGTCATCTCTAAAGTGACTCAAGGAGTACTTAACATTGTTACTAGGTGGTGGGACAAAGAACAACTTTCAGTCAACTGGATAAACTCCAAATGCCCGCCCTCTATGGAGAATCTATTAAGGAAGCAAATGAAGTAAAATATCTAGAGGTTACGCTGGATAGAAGACTTTCATGGAACGCTCATGTAGAGAACATTTGCAGTAAAGCAAAGCTATCCCTTTCGACATGCCGTAGAGTATGCGGTAAATCATGGGGAATGAAACCCAAACAAATGTATTGGCTATATCTAACAGTAATAAAGCCTTTGATTACGTATGGTACTCCGGCCTGGTATGTCTACCATTCCCACCGCTGCCATCGAAATTCTGATAGATCTTCCTCCACTCCATATCTGGATGGAAAGGGAGGCGATGGAAAATGGTAAAACAGCAGTGCAAGAAATGAATATGTCCAATTGCACAAATTGTACTATTAATATTAATGTTAATGAATAAAACCTAAATATTTTGACGTTTGCTTTCAAAATCTGACAATTCACATTTGACAGCAGTGCCATAAACATTTTAAGACACTCAGTGCCATAAAGTGACATTTTTAAGGCTTCTATGGAATGCTAAAAATGGCATTTTTATATTTTGCACTTATAAAAATCTTCATTATAAAACGCATTTGCGTATCGTAATGTAACTTTTACGCACGCAAATTTTTGTTTTAAATGGTTGGCGACATGAGTGAAGTTTTTAAAGGCAAGACTATTGACAATGACATTTGTGGCTAATAGCAATTTATTAATTTTATATTGTTCTTTAAGAAAGTATCTGTGAATATGGATATAATATTTTACTTATATAATATATTATTATTGGTATATTATTCATTTTAAAATATTTTAAAACAATAACATTTGATAATTTAAATGTCACAACTGTCAAATTTTATAAATTACACAGTGCTGCCGACATACTTCTTAAAATAAAAATTTTCCTATAATTACATAAAAATAAAAAATTAATTTAAAAAATGGTAAAAAGGGCAAAATATAAAAAATATTATAAACAACTTATTTCATATGGCTGTTGTGACACTCGTTCTTTAAAAACCTCATCGCTTCGCGATTCGTTTTTTAAACTTGAACTCGTGTCATAACAGGATTCCATATGAAATGCGTTGTTTAATATACTATTTTAAGACGTTTGTAGAAAAATAGAAAATTATTTAAATTACAGATATTTGTTATATACGAGTAATTACATAATTCATACCACAATAAAAACAATATTTTACAATTTTAACTACAGACTCGCCGAAATTCCAAGAAACGTATTCCGCAGACGGAAAAATTTTGTGTTATAATCGATAGCGATGTGTAAAATGATGCGTAACGAGAGGAGGAAGCGTACCTAGTACGCGTTACCTTAAAACAAAAGGGCATTTACGATATCTACTCGTGCTATCTAATAAAGATCGTGGAATTTGCACCGCCGGTGTTTTCTAATCGCCTCGTTTGCAATTCGTGCACTCTTTATAAACTTGATTCTCAAGATTATCATCAACATACAAAGCTATTTCACCTTAATATGTATTAATAGGGTACCCGGGTAACAAATTTTACCGATTAAATCACACGTTTTTTGGCTTGTCGCACTTTGTTTTTACCAATTAAAAATCGATGATTGTTTGAAACAGGTAAAATAAATTCTCTAAAGTTGTCATATAAAGCAGTTGCAAGAGGGATAAAGACACTCAAGTAGAAGGAAAATAGAGAAAGAAGAAAAAAAATCTTCTTCTTATTCTTTTATTAGATCTGTTGATCTGATTGCCTTGTGGCATATCCTGTGATGTGGACTACCAGCTGTCCCTCCATATCTTTAGAGGTCTCCCCAGTGGTCGTCTTCCAACTAAAGCTATTTTAACCTGTTTTCACCTATTCCTCTTACGTGATTGTGCCACTGCCTTCTTCTTTGTCTTCCACATCTTACTACATGCTGTAGTAAGATTGCTACCTTACTTCTGTATTCCTGACTCGATCTCGTCTTGTTTTTCTTATTATTGTTCTTAGTATGTTCCTTTCGGCAACTCTCAGCTAGGGTTTCATCGTGACGAGAAATCTCGTCTCGGAGACAATTTCTCGTCTCGTCTGGATTATCGAGACGAGAAATCAACAAGTTCTCATCTCGATGTTTTTCTCGAAGACAATTTCTCGATCTCGAAAACAAAAACTGAATGTTAAAACACAAGTCTGCACTAAAAGGTAAAGTAACATTTTTTTTCCAAAAATTAGGTTGAAACCCTGAACTATAGGTCAAAAAACGAGAGATATTTTTCCAATAAGAAGAAAACCGTACATGTATTGGTAATTTCCATTCATTCAATTGTTTAATATTTGTAACGTAGCGAAAAATACTGTACATTACCTATGGTCGTCTTGGGAATTAATATGCTTCTAGATAAACTGCAATCCTGGGCTTTTGACCTAGACAATTGCCCAAATAGAAACACAACTGACGAACAAGTTATAGGAGCTCTTCAAGCAGCAAGAGATAAAATCGTCAAACATTATTCGAAAACCAATTGGATATACTGTGTCGTATTAATATTGGATCCACGACATAAGACGGAGACGTTGAACTTTACAACTTGGGGAAGAGAATTAAAGCAACAAGCAATATCTAAATTTGAAAACTTGTATAACGAAGTTTATTATATTCCTTCTAATAAAGATATTCCTTCGACATCGAATAATGTTGCTGACTATGATATTGATGATAATAATGAAGACGATTTTAATTTTCAAAGTTTATTTGAAGAAAGCAACGGCAACAAAGAGGAGAAGCTGGAAAAAAGAAATAGAAGAATATTGTTTGTCTAAAAGAGCTGAAGGGAATCAGGATATTTTAGAATGGTGGAGGAAAAACGAGGCCATATATCCTAATTTATCCAAGAAGGCTCGTGATTTATTAGGCATACAAGAAGCTACGTCAGTGCCTGCAGAACGACTATTTTCTAGAGCAACACTGGTCCTCAGAAAAGAACGAAGCCGATTAAGTGGAGAATCGGCTCAATTTTTAATGTGTTTAAATTCCTGGCTATGTAACAATAACAAAGATATATTTATAAGGCAATGAATAAACATTTAGTTTAAATATATTTATGTTGTGTTCATTTTTGGGTGTTGAAGGTTAATTTGTGTTAGTTGAAGGATGTTTTTATCTTCAAGAATAATAATAATAATAATAAATGTTTTTATTGGCATATATATTGTGATTATTATGATCACCTACTTAATTTAATTTATGAAAATTAACTTTTAATTTTAAAATTTTACAAATTAAGGTAGGGTTCTATCAAAATTTATCTTTAATTTTTTTGTTATATTTTTTTTTTATAAATAACCAAATAAAATTTATTCTCCCTAACTAATTCCTATCTGACCTATCTATTTGCCTATCTAACTTATCTATCTTATCTTAACTACCTAAACTAACCTTAACTACCGCAGTGTCCTTTTCTCTTCTATTCTTCCTAACACCTTTTATGCCAAATTTCCTTGTACCTCCTAATCATTTGACCTCTAGTTGTTTTTATCTATCAATTTTAACTTCTTTCTCCTCACTGCACTCCACTCGGATAATTAATAAGACTTACTGATTTTAATTCTTCTTTTATGTTATTTATTTTTTTTATATCTTTAAATAATTTGTTCTACATTATCAAATAAAGTAAAATTTTTCTTGTCGCCTTTTATAATAGTCAAATAAAAATTCTTCTTTAATTCTTTCTGACTTTTTAAATCAATTACCAACTGTCACTGCTTTTCTATTTTAATAACTTTTTATAATTGCTTATTTTCTTTACCATTAATATAAACTTTTTCTATTCGACATTAACTTCCTTTTTAAATTATACTTTTTTTATTCTATTGGCTTCTTTTAAAAAATTAATTTCTGCTCTACTTGACTTTTCAATTCTCTTCTACTAACTGTCAAACTTTCTTTTTCCTAGCAACCAAACTTCTTCATCACTATAACTTACACTTCTTATCTATCCTTAAAATCAATACAATATTTGTTTAAGCCCGTTTGTAATTATCAATGATTCATTACAAGTTTTAGTCAATTTTTTAGGAACCTAAATTCAGGACCATAAACATTGAAACAATAAAATCAAATGTATGCTATGTTCAAAGTTTTAATAATTTATTTAGGATGTGATCATGTGCACTGCAGTAGGCGGGAGCCTCCTTAACTTTTAAACGATGTTTAGCTAAGTTACTTTATGTGTACTGTGCTATTGTTAATGCTATTATTTCTAACTTTACGGTGAACTATAAACATAGATGCTGGATTTCTATTACTCTATTAAGAGAAAAGCTATAAACAAGAGCAGAGTAATACGAAAGCCTTGGTTAAAAAGAAAGAGGTGAAAAAGGCTTGGGTACCCTTAAAATGCTCAATGAAGAACTGGCAGTACAAGATCCAGATTCTTATAAAAATTTTTTACGCGTATCAGAGGAACAATTTAATTTTTTACTTTGCTTGGTTAAAAATGATATAGAAAAAGAGGAATCTCTGATGCAAGAAACTATCTCTGCAAGCAGCAGGTTGGTACATAGAAGTCGTTTTAAATGTACATACTTTACTATTCATGTATTTATTTTGGCAGGTTACAAATTACTTTACGATTCTTAGCTTATGTACTCACAAGTAACAAATAACAAAATAACTTTCTATTCTATTCAAATAAAAATAACTAAAATAGAGGTTATGTTATGTTACAGAATCAGTTATACCAATTTCTGCAAAACAACACTGAAGTATAAATTACCCTATATTTTTACTCTAATCTGTCAATTAATTGATAGAAAATAGGACCGGTTCTATAAATATATCACCTCAATTAAAATTGAAGAGAAATAGGACAAGTTTTAATGATTTAAAAATTGACAAAAAAATTGACACAAAATGTGTATGTATTTATCAATTATTTAGGATTCTAAAAAAATGACTAAAACTTGTAATTAATCATTGATAATTACAAACGGGCTTAACATTACAGAAATTTTTTTAATTTATTTTACCTAATTTAAATTTGACATAAACTTTAAATTTTGACATATCTCCGAAATTAATAATTAAACTAAAATAAATTTTGATTTCACCCTGAAACATACCTTCACAATATATATATATATAAAGATACAAGTATACAATGCATATAAAAGACAGAAAATACAGCCAAAAGGCAGAGTTCAAATTCTACCCGCAGATAGAATTTGCTCTTCCACTCAACCCTAGAAAAAAGAAACAAAAAAGGAAAAAAGTACACAAAAATTTGTAAACACAGTAAATATTGTATTACACTAATAATATTCACATATAATATAATTCAAATATAATGAAGCTTAAAATAGTATGCTAGTTCTATGGAATATATACTTTAGTAAATAAATTTTTAAACATTTCTTTTTTAAGAACAATAAACAACTGAACAGTTAAACTAAACTTCCACCATAATAAATGGTGAAAGTTTAGTTTAACTGTTCAGTTGTTTATTGTTCTTAGTAAGATGAACTTCCAAAAAGTAGAGGTTAACACAATCAATTTAATTTCTTTTTTAAATTTCTTGAATGGCAAATTGAGAAGACAGCTCGGTACCTTATTCATTAGCACAGTGATATAGTAAGAAAAAGATCCTTTAAACAAAGATGTTCTGTGCATTGGCGGTGTCAGCTTTGTTTTAAATCTTATATTTACGTTATGCACATTTGTGCGAAATTCTATTTTATTGTATAGATAGGGAGGAGTACACTTTTTGATTATTTTGTTAAATAGGACAAGAGCACTTAAAGTCCGTCTCTCTGCCATATTGAGCCAACCAATATTTTTTAAATGGAATGATACATGATCCCTTTTTCTTAGAGAGCAGATACTGCGCACGCATGCATTCTGTAGCCTTTGCAATCGAGTTTTATCGGATTCTAGAAGGCAGGGTCCATAGACCACATCGACCACATCTGCATAATTAGCATGTGATAGTACAATAGAGTTACAAAGAACAGTTTTAGTTTTCTTACTTAAAATATTTCTGTTTGTATATATTAATTTTAGATTACTGTAAGATTTTTTTAAGATACTGTTAACATGCGAATGAAATTTAAGATCATCATCTACTAACAAACCTAGGTTTTTAACACAGGACTCTATCACTAAAGGTTCATCTTTGACTCCAATGTCTAATCTATTTGCACATCTTTTCCTAGCTTTTGTTCTTCTAAATAATTGTAATTTAGTTTTATGGGCGTTGACTTTGAGGCAATACTTTCCAGATAAAGAGATTATTGAGTCAATATCTGCATTGATTTTTTGACAGGCGGCAATCGTATCACTCTCATCAAATGAAAAATATACCTGACTGTCATCCGCATAGTACTCAACAGAGCAATATTTCACAGCTTTATGAAATTGTGATGTGTAAATTACAAAAAGCAATGGTCCTAGAATTGAACCTTGTGGAACTCCGCTACTAGTAATTATAAAGCTAGAAATTATACCATTGATAGTAACAGCTTGTGATCTATTACTTAGGTAGCTCTGTAACAAAAGTAAAGATGCCTCTGAAAACCCTATGTGTTTTAGCAGTGCCAGCAACAACGTGTGGTTAATTAGGTCAAAGGCTTTTGAATAGTCCAGTAGAATATAAAAATTTTTATTTTTTACCTTTGTTATTTTTTTTAACTTTGTTATTTTTTATATTTCGTTAATGTTTTCTAAATAAAATAAATTATAACTATTTTCTTTTTTATTTTCGCTAATTTTACCTAAACGCACCTAAACTTTTTCGAGACCTCGAAATGTCTTTCCCGATCTCGAAAAAGAAAGATAGTAAATTAACATTATTTATTGTGGCAACTATACAGTCGAATAATTTACTAAGCGAAAATAGAAAATACAACAAAATATTTCGAGTTACTATTCAGTTTTTAACTGTAGTATATAATTGTAAAAATATATAAAAGCATGAAAAGCTCTTAACTATTTAGATTTCTGTCCACTGTAGGTAAGAGCTCTTTTTTTGTTAGATGAAATGTCCGGCGTTTTAAATTGATGTCTTCCTTTTAGGAAAATTACAAAGATATGGACATTCTCATGCGACATATTAATAAAAAGGAAACTAGTGGTTTTTGACAAAATTTTAGGACACGCATCCGGTTCAGTTACAAAATAAGAATGACCCATATTTTAGTTATCATGACTCTGCATAATACTGTTTGTTTTGTTTTATACTCGACGCACAAGAGTGACGCTGACAAAACGTGTGTAAAAATGTTTAATCAAATTTTACTCCATGGCAAATTTGCAAATATCCGAATAATTTCATTCCACGCCCCAGTAATAAAAATCTAATGAAACAGAGAAATAATTCAATAAATAACCTTTTTATTAGATATACTTATTCCAAAAGAGCTTATTTCTTGTGGTTTTTACAAAGACGTAAAGGTGGGGTTTTCAAAACACTGAAATAAATTATAACAAAAACGATTATTTATTTATATAGTTTCAGAGCGAGGGATAAAACATGGAGATAAAACATGGTTGAAAGAAGGACACACTGTTTTTAAAGCATGGATGGACACCAATATTTCAAATTCCTGTCAGGCATTTTTGGAGGGATATTCAACAGGATTAAATGCTCCTCGAGGAAAAGGTCGCAGACCAATAATCGCACACATTGGCATGTAGAAAATAGGTTGTTAGACTTGGCATCAAAGTTAACCAAAGATTACCACGAAGAAATGACCTCCGATGTTTTTGAAGATTATTTTTCCCAGCTATTGGACTTTTTGCCAAGCGCTGCAGTGGTTGCCTCAGATAACGCCAGGTATATCATTCAAAACTGGTAGAAAAGTTACCAACGACGTCATGAAAAAAAAAGATACTAGAGAGTGGCTCCAGAGCAAGAATATTTCTTTTGACGACACCATACTTGAAACGAAATTACTGCAAATAGCAAAGCGCCACAAATTACAATATAAAAGATATGTAACTGACGAAATGGCGAAGGAAAAAAGAATAACTGTATTACGTTTGCCACCTTACCACTATCAATTAAACCCTTAGAACATAAAATAGTAAGGAAGGAGTTTGTGTTATATCTACAATGTTAAAATCTGGCGACGGCAGTCGGCCATATTGGATAACCATTTATGACTCATACTTTGTTTACAAGTTATAAAAATTTAGTTTTCTGTTAAAAATTTGGATTAATTATTTATTGGTAAGTAGCTATTATTATAATAAATATACATTATATATACGTAAACTATATTTTTATGTTTAAATTAAATTATTACTTTGTATTGATCCCTAACCTATCTACTTAAATTGACATAGGCGTATCAATAATGGAAAGAGGATATTTTATTTTAATTATCATTAATTTACAATTTTTTGGTTAATCTCGTAACTGTATATGTCAATTATTTTTATGTCTATGGAGTATTATAAAGCAACGTTGTACAATAAATGTATTTGTGTATTAATTAACACATTATTACATTCACAGTTTCCCACGGGATGAAAATATTAGACGGAAATGGTTAAATATTGTGGATAAAGATAACTGGAGTCCAGACAAGAATAGCTTTTTAGGCTCACAACATTTTACAGAACAATCATTTGATAGAATTTCTTCAGTAATTGTTTTATTAGTACCAAATGCTATACCTACAATTAAAATCGCAAGAATGAAATATGTAAGTAATTATTACATCCACAAATTGCTTTAATAACATTGACCAAATCTATATTTTTTCTCAAATCTATTTACAGATATTTTACTTAAACATATATTTCACTAATATATACCTTTTCTATGCAGGTAAGTACTAACGACCCTTATGCTGAAGAGATAATAGCTACTAGCAGTGAAACTATTTCACCAGTTCCTGTTCCTGAAACTCTACCATCTACTTCTGAAAGTCCTCGTAGGAAACAACTTATAAAAAGCATCTGTGTAGTATATTTAAAAACAAGAATTTATTATATATGTAAAAGTAAAATAAATAATGTAGAAAAAATTAGACATGTTTACACAAAATTCAATTTAAGGGCCAATAGTGGTAGAATGAAAAATTTTAATAAAAATTGTGTAGTATATAACTGGTTTTATTTCCTTAAATCTAGTACCCCCATTTTAGGCAATGTTATACTATTTTTTTCCTCTACTTTCTTTATTAAAATGGTTATTTTAATATATTATAATGATTAGTGTCTATACTGAATAATAATAGGTATGTTTCAATAAGGACATTATTTTTCTACAAATAAAAATATAGGACGCCACTGTTAAAAAGTAACTTCCGGTAGCCATCTTGGATAACCATCCTGGTCACCTGTCCTTGAACGAGCAATACTTCCTTACTATTTTATGTTCTAAGATTAGACCCTACAGAATCAATATGGGCACAGGTAAAAGGTGAAGTGGCAAGAAACAATACAAATTTTAAATTGAATGACGTCCGACAACTTTGGATAAATTCTTTTGAAAAAGTAACACGGGAAAATTGAACCAATGCCATAAACCATGTGAAGAAGGAAGAAGAACGATTGTACAATTTGTATTATTGCAGAAGGTTACCCACCCCCCTCGGAAAATTTTATTCTTTAGGACTAAAGATGTTGTTGCGAAATGTTAGCAGATATTTTGATTTTTCTGAGAAGCGGTAGGGCGTCAGTTGCTTTCCATGGAGGAGTGTTAGTCATGGACAAGCAGAAATATGACATTTGACTGTAGTAGTAACAATAGATATATAAAAATAAAAATATCACTATCTGTATAAATAAAAACACCAACTGAACGGTTTAACAATTTTAAATGAAATTCCTCATTAAGAATAGTGAAGAAAATAACATTTTTGTGGACAGGACTTTAAAAGCTGATGCATCTTGTATGTTGTCGATGCCTCAATAAGCCACATTACGTGAGGATTTATTACCGATCAAAGTAGAGAAAGAGCAGCATAAAAGGCGCGTCTATGCACACATATAGGTGATCTCAATCTTAAGGAACATTAACAAGATTGAATCGGTCATCCCAAGTTCTTATAAAATATGCAAATTCCAGATTGTAAATTAGGGACGCTCTAAGCAAGCAATTTATGTGGACAAAGGGGTTAGAAGACATTAGATAGGGGAGAAAATCTATACTTAATTCTGCCTGCACGCATTGTATAACGTTACCCTCGTTTCTCTGTCGCTAAAAACTTTCAGATGGTCAAGCTTCCCTATTTCCGCGTGAAAAAGCATTCACAGTTATTTGAAGACACTCATTTTTACCTCAACATGAAAAGTTTTATTAAAGAGGGTGTGAATAATCGACCCTGTTAATGTTTTGCTTACAGTTGATTAGTCAGTGGTTGAATCCGTGTAAGAAAATACAGAAAATGTTACAAATAAAAGCTCCAGAAACAAATAAATATATGATAAAAATCGTTTTAATTAAAAATAATCTTGGAAAAATGAGAGATAATAATAATAATAATGTTTATTTGCATAAAAAATACATAATAAAATAGAAATAGTAGTAAACAAAAAAGAACGACAAACAAAAAATAAACCAATGCACCGCCTGAGCGTGGGGAAACCGATGTTAACTTAGATTGTTCAAAGGAAACTCAAAGTCTATCCCACAACTATTTATTAATCGTTGCAACTAGTTTCGGTTCTATAGGACCATCATCAGGCTGAAAGAATTACAAGAAAATAGGACTTTAAGTTTCCTTTGAACCTTTTTGTGTTTCAAACCACATTTGAGATATGGAGAGCCTACAAGGTTTACTTAGATGCTCTGCTTACATAATTTCCAGATATATTTGTACATAAGATAGAATATTAAATTAAATTAAAAAAATAATGTAATGTAACAATTAATATTAAATATAAAAATAAATAATACAAATAACGTGCTGATAAAAATTAAACAAAATAGATAAAAATTTAAAACTGAATATAAACATTAATTTTAAAATTAACCTTGATTCGATAGTTAATACCTGATAAAAGTTACAAAAAATATTTGAAATATCTGAAAACGGTATACTTGAAAAACTCTGATCAAAATATAGTTTATAAAAATTTGCTAAAAATGTCTATTGATTGTTTTTTATATTAGAAACTTACGCTCTATCCACATAATGTTCTTAGAAAGAAGAGAAAGCATTTTAACTTGCAAGTATTTGGTATTGAATGGATTAACAGAAGGGAGGTCATAGTCCAAGCACCAGGGTGTCCCGAAAAGAATGGTCATAAATTATAATACAGATACTGGGGTCAAAAATATGTTGATTGAACCCCACTTACCTATATACAATAGTGCACATAAAAAAAGTTACAGGGCGCTAAAGTTAAAAATTGAATTAATTTTTTTAAGTTTAAGAATAGACGTTTGATTTCAGTGGCGGTCCATATTTTGTTAAATTATAGCCCTAAAACAAGTTGGGGGGTGAAAGGGGTCTTGATCCCCCCTGAAAATCCATAATAAATCAAAATTATTGAATGCAACTGTTTCCAGTTTATTGGGTATTCTCTACTAGTATTTCCTATAAATTTTCATACATTAACGTTAAACCGATTTAGGGCCGGTTTATTCATCTGTTCAGTAAAGTATCCGTTAGTTATTTGTTCACTAAACTTAAAGGTCACCTGTAAGCAATTTGTGTTTATTCAACGCATTTTATTCGTTCAGTAGTTACTGAATACTTATCACTACGGGAGATAAGGCAACAGTGTATTTTCTGTGGTTTGTGAGACTGACTCTACCTTGGAACAAAAAGATCTTTTTGTTCTAAGGACTCTATTAATGAGTTCTATAGTTTTTTTGACAGATGACATTTTACTTTGCATCAGCTGTGTATCTTGTTTGGTTTTTTCGAGATTTTAAAAGATTATTAGTTAAATCTGAGGGTTAACAAAAGCTGTTGCAGTGACGGAATCGGGTTGTTTCTAAAATATTTCATTATTTCCTAAATGGTTTTCTAACATAGTTTACAGTCGACAGAAGCAAACATGGTCCGCGGAAAATATGCCAACTAATTTCAAGGTTATCACAATCAGCCAATCACGAGCCAATGTTAACGATAATATCAATTTTAGTGGCTACATAAGTGAGATGAAAATACAACTACAGCGACAAGGACACGCCCACCCAGGGTTCATGTTTGCTTCTGTCAACTGTACAATAAAATACCTTTCAGATTGGTGTAAAAGTATTTCTTCTATGAAGGCTAAAGTTTTTGCAACCGATTTTTTTGTTAAACGAAATTATCCCAACAGTTTAAATTGTCCCATTGGTGAAATCTGTTTTGGCTATTATAAGGTCGACGATCGTTAATATAGTCAAGAAAAAGATTTATTTCGTCAATAACATCCATTTTAAAAAAATTAAGTAAAAACATAAATTACGCGAAAAACAATTTTAGGTTAGAATCTCCTCTGTAATTCCTTAATGACAGGTCCAATCGATCTGTAAATTAAAGTCTTCAGTAGCTTATAATTACTGAAAACTTGGCGTTACTAAGAGATGAATAAACACTTACGGACGACAATCTTCTCAGTAACGCTACCGAACACTTTACTGAAAGGTGAATAAACCGGCCCTTAGAGTAATGTTAAAAAAAATTATTTAAATTTTTAACTTCCTTTTCCTTTTTAGCATCCTGTATCTTTTTTTGCGTGCACTATTGTAGGTATATAGGTAAGTGGGGATCAATCAACATATTTTTGACCCCAGAATCTGTGGTATAATTTATGACCATTCTTTTCAGGACACCCTCTATATCTAGGTAACCGAAACGCGCCAAAGCTCTGGGGGTGGTTGCCACCCCATCTCTGGAAATTTTTATTACATTTTTACCCCAGGAAATGATTGAAAAAGTGATTCTAAGCAAAAATTGTTCTCTATACATTTTTTTAGTAAAACTAAAAAAGTTATTGATTGAAAGTAACAATTTTTAGACGAACACATCGACGTGTAATTTTTGAATAACTCGAAAATTATGCATTTTATCAAAAACTTGTAGATAGCAAAATTGTAGCTTCTAAAAAAACAAACAAAATATTTGTTTCTTCACTTTTGAAAGGTTTAAAGTGAAATACAGGGGAAATGCTGCATTTTTCGAGGAAAATCTTCTTAAAAGAATATAATAAGATATTTCTTAAAAAAAGTCTCGAGCACAAATATTGAGTGAATTATGACAAAGATAAGGTCACTATCAATTTTTTTATAATAGAAATCAATGAAAACTACCCCCTAACTACCCCTCTATTAAAATTGATCTTCATCCTTCAGCAATTCTCTTTATACATGTGTTGTAAATATTACGTAGTTTGACCATCTTAAAATGCCTAATTTTATGGATGAATGGAAAGTTTTATTGTATGCAGAATTCCACAAGGAATTTTAATCGCACATCAACATTCATCTGTAAATAATTGGATGTCTTACATATTTTTATTCAAAAAATAAATTAAAAATTATTCAATTTCATGTTCTCATGTACGCAAAATCAAATTTTTTGTAGTTTTATGTAAAAAAACAAAATTAGAATGTAGATCTTAGACAGACTTAAAATTATTCACGGTTAAAATTTACAGACTTTCTCCTGACAAGCCGAAACTGTTCTGAAAACTTGTTTTGCAGGTAACTAAATACGCTCACCATACCCCGGCATATTTTTTCCGTTAAGTTTTACCGTAGTGGTCACCCCTTGCGGGCTTTGTGCAAACACTGTCGCCAACGGCAGTTATTAGTTCCAATAACAAGGGCTGCCAACTTAAACTCGATGTACACTTGTAAAGTTGTTCCTGCTACGCTCTAATCACTCCTATTCATAGCGCGGTCAGTCGAATGGTCAGAAACTGCCTTAGGACTTGGGTAGTAGCTACGGACCCTTTCTTAGCTTATCTATCATCAATTAAGAATAGATAATCTGTATCGAACTTAAAGGCGAAATAATAGAGAGAAGGGACCGCTTTATATACGCTCGAATTGAAAGGGACGAATCTCAAGAAAAAGAAATAATGTAACCTTTGTTGTGGTATCGGTTTTGTTTATCGATTAAGCATCTCAATAAAGACCTTGAGAATAAGAGCGACAAAAATTGTTTCTAACGCTGTTTCCTTTGATGGATTTTTCTTGTTTTCCGCAACACGCCCGCTGATAATCTTACTCACTACTTTTATTAACTGCTCGGCTTATGTCCTTGAAATAAATACAAAAAGCAAACGCCTTTATGTTACTATAAAGTGATATTCAGAAGCTTATTTGACAAAAATTGTTCAAAATTGACACAGACGATTTTTAATTATGAATCTAATGTAAAACAACATCTAATTTTTCAAATGGGTATTACAGGTTTATTGAAATTTTGTGCGTTTTGAAGTATGAAGTTTTGAAATAATTGTAGTAATCGCTTTTTCGGTTTTTTAAACGTATTTTTTTTCATTTTTATGATGGAGAGTTTTTTCTAAAACTCTTTTGTTGAGTTTCTCAAGAGCAACAAGGATCTATAATCGTAGTAATAAAACTCAAAGTCTATCCACAACGTTTAATAGTAAGGTTCAAAAATTAGTGCAACATGTTTCGGTCTTCAGACCATCATCAGGCTATAAAGAAAACAATGGTATCAGGAGAATCAAAAATAGTTATAAAAAGAGCGAATGGTGTCGGTTGTCCGATTACATCAATGATTAAAGTTAAAACATTTCAAATATGACAAATAATTACAAATAGAAGTAAAATTCGAGTTTAAAGTAAAAAGTTAAAGGTACATGATTTTGCAATAAGTAAAACTGGCAAAACAGCAAGTTAAATCTGTCACATAATCAATATAAACTCACCTGTATGTGCAGAACGTAGGAATTGTAAATAATTTAAATTTAAAACTAAAACATCCATGAATAAGTGAAGAATAATGGATGAATAAGAGAGTTATTATATAAAAAAGAAGAGGAAAAAGGAACTTCAGAAGTTATAAAGATAGAGAATGATGGGTGTGTTGGTTAAATTAAAGTGGAAAGAAAAGTGGGACCATATTCATGATAAGAATGTTGTATCCCAGAGGAAAATTCAAGTTAACAAGTTTTACATTACTAAAAGAAACAAGAAGAAAGAAATTCGTGAGGAGGACAAAAGGAATAATTGTAAAAAACAATCAAAAAAAGGAGAGAGCCATGACAGAGGTTCGATCTCTATCTTATTGAAATAATTATTTTTGGGTTTGTGGAATGTCAAAAGATGTAAGTGTGGTGTTATATTTTGGGGGTTTTATTTGCCAGGGTGGGAAGCTGGAAAGTTGAGTGAAAAAGCAGTTTGGAAGAGAATAGTTGAGGTTGTTTCTAATCCTGACATAAAAGGGTTTACAAAGATTAGGATTGTCGGTAAATAGGTTGGGAAATTTTTTGGAAAAACAGTTATCTTTGGTGGGATTGTTTGAGGATAAAATTAGCTTAGCTGCGTACGAAAGATTTAAGTAAATTTTTCGACCTTCCAAGTATGGCTCACCAACTTCAAAATAAAAACTTTTGACTGGTGTTGTACGAAAGGCTCCTGTTATTATTCGCAACGCTGAATTATGAATGCTATTTAGGGTTGATAGTATTGATTTGGAAGCTGTTGTGTAGGCCATACAACCATAATCCAATTTCGATTTAATAATTGTTTGATATAAGATCAGAAGAGTTTGTCTATCAGCACCCCAGTCTTTGTAAGCTAGGGTTTTTAGGAGGTTTAATCTTTGGTGACAAGAAAGAAGAAGATTTTTGATATGAAGATTCCAGTTAAGTGATCTGTCAAATGTCATGCCCAAAAACTTAATTGATGTTTCGGATTTAAGGTTTTTATTGTATAGTTATATATTTGTCACGTCAGATACTCTTCTTTTGGGAAACAGAATAAATTCTTTGTTTGTGGAGAAGGAGAATGCTGATTTTCCTAACCAGTTTTCAGAAAATTATACAAAAATATACAAAAATAATATTTTAAATATACGTTTCATGCTATCAGTAAACTTTGTTTATAGCAAATTGTCGTTGTTTTTTTTTCTTTTTATACGCTGTTATCTCCTTAACCAGCATTGTAGGAATTCGATTTCAAAATACTAATATTTTAGTCGCGTAGAAGTGCTTGCAGTGACTTTAATATTGTTATCGTAGTCCATAAATCTGTTTACTTGAAAGAAAAATGGTGCTACGGCGATTAGAAACATTGCAACTCGATCAATTAGTACGTTGGATACACGAAGGCTTAAGTCAAGAAGAAGTTGCTACACGGCTAAATGCCTTGCAGAGAATATGGGAAAACATACCTCAGCAATTTATTAATAATTTAATAAGGACCATGCCAAATAGTGACAGCACTAAGTTAGGCTAGGGGTGGATCCACACGATATTAATTTTCGTGACAGGACTTTACGACCTGCGCAGTAAATGATCATCAATTCATATTTCAATTTTTTCTGTTTTATTGTTACTGTTTTATTTTGGGTATATTGTAACGTGCAAAAATAAAGATTAACTTATTTGATCGAATTTTGATTTATTACTAATCGATGACAAAAGAAAATTACAGATTTTTGTAATATCCACTTTATTGAGCAGTGTATTTTAATACAGTAAGGCTCATTTAAAAAAACGTACGAAATGACTCGCCGGAGACCAACATTAAAATGAAACTTATGGTTTTATTTTTACTATCTATAACCTTGATAAAAAAATGTGGTTCTCCAAAGAGAATGCAAACGTGTTTGGGAAATTCTTCGTTATAATCGTTAACCCCTCCCAGTTAGGCCAGTTCATTACAAACAGTCTTAAAAAGTTCGGACATGACCAAAAAATATTTTAATAAGCTACAAAACTAATATTTATTAAAAGTTAATAATTGTAGGGAGTTAAAATATGATTTTACTGAACATATGTTGTTGGAATAATTGCATTTGAATATGTTGGCAGTAATTTATCGTTGCAACTGTTCTAATACTGAAATTAAAATGAGCAAAAGTTCATTAGTTGGTTGTTCAGTTTACTTTAGCATCACGCTAAGGGACCCACACCTGTCCGTCGACGACGTCTGACCGCTCCTAGAGACATCTCTTGGGGGCCGCGCCTTCCAAGGCTCTACCGCTAATTTACTTACGTTCTGGCTATCAAGCCGAGGATCTCCGGCTGGCTATTAAAAATATTTACGAGGTCATCTGAATTATACGCTCCGTTATATCCTTAGAGACTTACTTGTATCGTGAGGTTTTTCCTTTGAGACTTTTTTTAGGTTAGGTGGAAAATTGATGATAAGAAGAAGGTATTTCAATAATATTTGACATATAAAAACACTGTTTACCTAGTGTACTTCGTATAAAAGAAAAACCATTTTATATAAATAAAAGTAAAATAATATATTAAGTGACATAAAAATCCGAACACACAGTTTAAATGATTTTATTTTTATAAAATTTGATGAATTTATTTATTTTACATGAAATAAAAATTTGATAAAATGCTCAGCATTATCAGTTGAAGATACCGGTTTTTATACTGCTTTTTTTTGAAATCCACTAAAAATCTAAAAATGTAGCCGTAGTAAAGATCCAAATTTTGCGGATTTTGGTTCTTGACATTCTTTACCATTGGTTACGATGCCTAGGGTACGGAGATCTGTACGATTTCGTCAACTTAGTGGGTTTGATAGGAGTCGTATAGTGGGACTTCGGGAAGCTGGATTTTCTCTTCGGGAAATTGCAGTTAGGGTGCAAAGAAGTGTAGACACCGTAGTTAGGTGTTGTCAGGAATGGCTTCGAGAAGGCAGTACGCAAAGAACAAGGGGCTCTGGAAGCCCCCGTAGAACAACAGACCGTGAAGATCGCCGCCTAAGATTATTCGCCTTAGGGGACCGTTTCTCCACTACCAGGTCCATTGCAAATGAATGGTTTGCAGAACACGGAAGACCTATTGGTATGTGAAGTGTTTACCAACGAATAAGACGTTTTGGCCTGTTTTCATACCGACCACACTGGGTCCTCCCTTTAACTCCAGAATATCGAGGTAATCGCCTTGAGTGGTACAGAGAACGGTCACTCTGGGATCAGGAATGGAACAGTATTGTCTTTAGTGACGAGTTTCGATTTTGTTTAGGCATGCACGATGGTCGAGCGAGGGTTAAAGCAGAAATCCACGGTTTTTTGTTGAAAGGCATGTTCATCAAACTGTTGCAGTTATGGTTCGAGATCACCTTTAACCTTCATCAAAGGTAACATGAACGCGCAGCGTTATATCCAAGAAGTTTTAGAACACCATCTTTTACCCTATCTTAACACCCTGGCAAATCCAACTTTCCAACAAGATAATGCCCGACCACATGTCGCAAGAGTCACAATAGACTTCTTTTAACATAATGATGTCACATTTTTACCTTGGCCACCAAGATTTCCCGACTTATCCCCAATTGAGCACGTGTGGGATATGATGGGTAGGAATTGCTCAATTTGCAACGTCCTCCTCAGACTCTAGAAGAATTTCGAGAGGAGTTGGTGGTTGCCTGGAATGAGATACCACAGGAGGACATTGACCACCTGATCAGAAGCATGCCTAGGCGCGGTGGAGAATGCGTAACACATCGGGGTGCATCCACACATTATTAAAGGTAAAAGGGCTTTAAAGCAATGCAATCATTTTGAAACGTTTATCATTTACTTATTATGCTTCAGTAAGTACTTATATAAAATTTTATAAAAATAAAATCATTTAAACTGGATTTTTATGTCACTTAGTATATATTGCCTTGCGTCCCAAAAACGTACCTCACAGTAAGTTTTTTGTGAATTACCGACAGCAACCGGTGGGGATTAACACTATATATAATATCCCGAAGAAGATTGCAGATTTTTTGAAACTTGCAAATTCAGAAATGTACACGGGGTACAATCTTAAGCTTAAACATTTGTTTGTTTGTCTTTCTTTTATTATGTAATATTATTGTGTAATTTTTTTTAATTTCTAAAAAGATATCTACAGCACGAAAAAGATTAAAATTTCGTTTTGGGTGTGTTTTAAAGGTATATATTGTGACTCAGAATAGCTGTTCCGTTCAAAAATGATAAATAACACTTTTCATAATGTTCATAATATGACTGACTTTGACAGAGTGAGGGTTAATGCAATAAATTTTTTATAAACTCCAGAAATAAGAACAGTTTTTTCAAGAAGTGTTCTTTCTTTCTTTCTATGAAACATGGAGAAAAGTTATGAAAAGGGCAGAAGGCAGAAAGGCCGGCTTACCCAATAAACTAATGCAGAAAACCTCTTTTAAGTTTTTTTAGTGATATTCCAGCTATGATTGCGTGTCATTATTGAACCTAATCATCTCGAAATATCAACGTAATAGATAAACAACATCACATTCTAAAGAATAATTTTTATAACGACCGTCTTTTTAAAAATGTATAAGGACAAGCTTTGCCGCTTTTTATAACTATGAAAATAGAAACAATGCGCCCGTATATGTTTATAAGACAGTCATTAGTTATCTACGAATATGATCTACACTCATCTATACCACGCAAAGGTATAAAACACACGGTTTGATTTATTATTTATTAACCCGGTTTTAATATTTGAAGTTGATAGAGGTTGATATTTCATTTCAAGCAAAAAGTCTTGATGTATTTTTCCTGGTAGGCACGATATAGGTAGTTTATTTTTTGGGTTAATGTTGTCGAACCAAACGTCACATTTTACGATAATGAACTCATTAGAGAGGAATAACTAATGTGGATTCATTTGTAAATAAATATATAGTCGTATTTTCACTTTTATGAATATTTATTTTCCTTAATCGAAACCTTTAGATCCTACTTGAACCAATATTTTCAGTATTTAAAACAATGAACGATGGGTTTAAAAATCCTTGAATAATTTTAATCGACTGACTTCTGTAGGATTACATTTTTTATACAAAATCAACAATACAAAAGCCGTCGGTGTTTTTTTCACTACTGTTTTCTACTGCAAAATGTGTTTTTTTATACAGTTTAGAAACCACTCAAGGAATAAAATTATTTGTGGGGTTAGTTTAGAAGATAATAAAAAACGCTGGGACCAGTCAACTTTGAAATTGAAATATTATTATTATTATATTGTACATTCTCGATTTGCGACGGAACTTGAAATTAAAACAAACAGTGCGCCAAAAAAGAATAACATTCATGGAAGATAACGCTCTTCCTCATCGAACGAGATTTCTTGTAAATCGAAGATATCATCAGAATGCAATAGCGATTACGTCAATACGCTAGTGGGAAGCACGAGACATCAAATTAAGGCCTGTATTGACAAAAAGGGCGTAAATACTACCTATTAATGATTTTGAGTGATTAATTTTTAATTATTTAAAATATTTAAATAAATAATTATCTTTTTCTGAAATAGTTTCAGAATACTTATTTCGGACCCCAAATTACGCTATTCTAATAAATTCGCAACGAACTTTCTCAGTTTCAGTTTTTCATGTACAGTAAATTCAATAAATATACTGAAACAACCAACACGTATTAATTTAATTATTTTTGAATATTTACAGTTATATTGCAGCTGTGAAAATTTTTAAAAATAGGGTATAATCCAGGCGAAACGTTTTCTTTGTTACTTTCCTCTTTATTTGTTATTTCTGAATAGTTAGCAAAGTTATTACTATTTTCTTCTTCGGCAATAAAACTAATAGTATTAACAGAATCCTCTATGTATTTTTTCCTTCTATATATTTTATTTGATGTCTACTTTATTTGTGAAAGATTCTTCTACATATCCTTCGGCAACACTGAGGATTTCCATAACCCATGTTTTTTTAAAGCAACTAAATCTGCTCCAGCATTTACCAAAATTGTTGCAGAGCATCGACGGAAACAATGTCCTGTGTATTCATCTGTCAATCTGTCATCTGTCAAGTGACAATACTTTTGATTTCTTTGGTTTGTAATTGTCACTTTGACGTTTTAGAAAGGCACGTAGTTTAAAATATTTTGTTATATCAATATCTTCTCTGGGGCCCGATCCTCGAAAATGTCACTAGTGACAATGACAAAAAATGTCGCTAGTCGTCAAATGTCAAATAAAAAAGTCGACCGCAGATACAAAATTGCTATTCTTGAAAAGGTGAGAATATTTAGTAACTTTTTCTATTTATGGTTGGTACTCCCGTTGAACGGGCTCAACAATGGCACTAATAAATTTCTAACCGAATTTTTGTCAAGCCGAAATAGTTTTATAAATGAACCATCACTCAAACTTCTTACAACCTCTTCTTCGTCCTCATTTTCTTCTAAATCATTTATCATGTTCAGAAAGATCTTTAAGTTCATTTTTAATAACAATAAAGCTTGTAAAAACTTTCACCACCACGTAATTAATAGTAACTTTTTGAAGGTTAAAAAAATAAGGTTATCCTTCATGAAAACACCTTTGACAGTAATGCGTCGAATCGGAAAAAAGTCTCTCGCGACTTTAAAAGTCTCCACTACTTTACGAGAGACATTTAATGTCACTTCAACGTTGCCAGTTTGCAAGCGACATTTTTGTCATTTTCACTAGTGACATTTTCCAGGATCGAGCCCCTGGTACTAAGTACGCTTTTCAGCATTGAGTCATTTGACCACAATGTAGAAACTGACTTTTGTCACAATAATAAATAACCAGTGTTTGTAAAGGAAACGATTTTATTAGTCCAGGCGTGCTGTACTTTTAGACGGAAATTCTGATACCTGGAATGTAACAGTTGGAGGTGGTAAAGGGGCTTATAACACATGAAAAAAAATACATTAACTATTTTAATTATGATCATAAACTTTTTAGGGGTGAAAAAGGGTGAAAAAGGGATAAAAAACTGAAATATTGCTGTTTGCGGCTAAAATTGACGTCAAAATGAAAAGTGCCCAATAGAAAAGTTGTAGATCATGTAAAAATCTAAAACTTTTCTTTTGGTAATTTTCTCACATAACCTCAATTTTTCGAGGAAAATGAAAAAAAAAAGATTTTTTGTTTTTAATTTTTAATTTTCCAACAGATTCGTCAATCTTGGTGAAACTTGGTGAAAACTTACCTTTTTATGTCCAAAATAACCTCGAATTTTCTAAACCTTGTAACATAATAATTTTCCGAGGAATTGGATTTTTCTGGAAAAATCTCTTTTTTTTCAACTGTAAAGTTTGCTCGGAAAATATTATTGGAAAAGATTTTCCTGAGGCTCATTTTTTTCGTTTTTACGTCTACTTTCACATGAAATAAAAAAATACACCTCTCGTTTAAAAATGTGCTCAAAAATGAATAAAAAGCAAAAAATAAATTTTGCAACAGCTAAATTTGCAATAATTGTTAAATTTTTGTTATAAAATATTAAAATATGCAAAAGCCGACTCTTGCATTACATTCTACGGAAAAAATTACAAATGAAAATGTATTTCATTATTTAGTCGGATCTTTATTTCATTTGCAATATTATTATAAACACTCAAGTCTATTAATGAAGTTAATAATCCGAGCGGGGATTTAATTGTTTTTATTCACAATCACATATGTAATGTAACCATTATCGACATTTCAAAAGTTAGAAAGTAAAACTTTTTTATACAGTAGCACTTCCCGACCTAGGTCGGGAAATGGCCACTTCCCGACCTGTCATTCTTCTTCTTTTTTATTATTCTTCTTTTTTATTATTATTTACTAAGCTTCTTAATTTTAACTCGGACAACTCTCTAATTATTCCATTAAACTAATCATATAATTGTTCATTGCTGCAGGTAGTAGACTATGACAATGACGTTTCTCGATTTCTCATTATATTGACAGTAACTTCAGATTAAAGAAAACTCATTTAGTAAAATGTCTGACAGTGATATAGAAATGAAAAATACTCCTCCAGAAATAACTGAAATGGCTAACAGTGTCATTCAATCTTTGCTTCCTGATAAAAGTAAAACACGTTACGAAAACGTATATTCACAATATAAGAAATGGTGCACAATGAATGTTACTATTAATATTAATAATAATTAATTACAAGGTATATCTACCTACCTTAGTCTAAGTTACCTTTTATTTCATTTTGTTAAAATACCTTAATACCAAGAAATATTAAATAATAAGAAGAAGACAATTATTGATAATTTAGGACATACGAGAATACTAGGTATTTTAAAAATATACATAGTTTATAAATTGTTATTTTTAAATTATTTTCTGAAACAATTGATTGTGAATAAAATAGTATACAAACCTCAGTAGAAAGTTTCCTACTGTCTCGAGATGTAACTGACTTCGGCGCTACGCGCCTCAGTCAGTTATCTCATCTCTCGACAGTAATGAAACACTTTCCACCTCGGTGTGTAATATACTATTACTATTGTTGTATGCTGATTCGTTTATATTATAAGGTTTTTCATGAGATAAATCGATTTGTTGATATTACAAGGCCCAAATACCCTTTCATCAGAGCCCTATAGCCACCTTTCATAAGGGACAAAGTGTAGACATGACAACTCTAACTAGCCTAGGGGCCTAGGCCTTTTGTTTTCTCTTTGACCTTGCAACATTTCAGTATACAAAATATACTATCATTCGTAACAAACAAAATATTGTCTTTTTAATATATTTTTTAATTACAATGACGAATTACTTAAAACCGAACGATTATTATATTAAAAATAAACAAATTATTCCAAAAAGTCAAAGAAAATTGAAATTTTGATGAACATTGGGCTATAGGGTTCTGATGGAAGGGTAATTATCAACAATGCGATTTATCTCATGAAAAACCTTATAATATAAACAAATCAGCATACAACAATAGTAAAAACAATTAAATCCCCGTTCGGATTATTAACTTCATTAATAGACTTGAGTGTTTATAATAATATTGCAAATGAACTAAAAATCCGACTTAATAATGAAATACATTTTGTTTTGTAATTTTTTCCGTAGAATGTAATGCAAGAGTCGGCTTTTGCATTTTTTTATATTTTTTAACAAAAATTTAACAATTATTGCAAATTTAGCTGTTGCAAAATTCATTTTTTGCTTTTTTTTTTCATTTTTGAGCACATTTTTAAATGAGAGGTGTATTTTTTTATGTCATGTGAAAGTAGACGTAAAAACGAAAAAAATGAGCCCCAGGAAAATCTTTTCCAATAATATTTTCCGAGCAAACTTTACAGTTGAAAAAAAAGAGATTTTTCCAGAAAAATCAAATTTCTCGGAAAATTATTATGTTACAAGGTTGAGAAAATTCGAGGTTATTTTCGACATAAAAAGGTAAGTTTTCAACAAGTTTCATGAAGATTGACGAATCCGTTGGAAAATTAAAAATTAAAAACGAAAAATCGTTTTTTTTCCATTTTCCTCGAAAAATTGAGGTTATGTGAGAAAATTACCAAGAAAAAAGTTTAAGATTTTTACATCATTTACAACTTTTCTATTGGGCACTTTTCATTTTGACGTCAATTTTAGCCGCAAACAGCAATATTTCAGTTTTTTACCCCTTTTTCACCCCTAAAAAGTTTATGATCATAATTGAAATAGTTAATGTATTTTAATGTAATTTTTTATGTATGTATTTATAATGTATTTTTTTTTCATGTGTTATAAGCCCCTTTATCACCTCCAACTGTTACATTCCAGGTCTCAGATATTCCGTATTTTTTATTTTTTTGGTACAGCACGCCTGGACTATATAGGCAATAAGATGGTTATTAAAAATTGTTATGCATTTATAAAAATTTCTTAATTTTTGTATTGATGCGATTTTAGAAAAAATAGTATGTGCACCTCGGAGTAAAAGCACATTCCCAGACTCCAGACTTACATTGTCGCCCGGGAATGTATCGGTTTTACTCCTAGATATACAATATACTATTGTACAATGATACGAGTCATTATTTAGGGGTACTAAATGTAACATTACTTCTTTATATTTGGTGCATATTCAATTATGAAAATATTTTTGAGAATATTTTTGATAAATTAAAAACCTGAAGCTTAGCATTTTTTGACTGCAGAAAAAAATAAGTTGTATTAACCTGGTGACTAAAAGGCTGAGATCGCTTGTTTTGCAGTTTTTTTCATCAATGTAACAACATTGACACGATGCAGCTGTCGATGTAGGGCAAGAACAGCGGGATGATTTTCGGTTATCAAAAATTAATTGCATTGTTAGAGGTAAGTCAAAAATCGACGTATTTGATGAGTTTCATTATTTAATTAAAGCGTTTTACAATCGACAACCTGTCAGTGAAATATCCGAAAAAAATCGATTTTTTCTTTTTATTTCTTTAATATATATAATCAATTCCCTTTCTACCCGTGAAGGTTGTAAGGGTTACAACTGTGTACTAATTCTTAATTAACATATTCCAGTCCTTTCTATTTAACGCAATCTTTTTTGCTTCTGTCCAAGTTTTACCTTTTTTTTTTAAAATGTTTCCCAAAATATTATCCCATGTTTCCTTAGATCTTCCCCGTTTTTTCCTTCCTTCTGATTTTTATTCCCAGTTTCTTTTTACCGGTACGTCTTCGTCCATCCTTTGTAAGTGTCCCAACCGTACTAATTGCCGTTGTTCTACAAAACAATTCAATTTTGATGTCAAGTTCATCTATGATTTTTTTTTATTTCCTATTTTGTCCAATGTGGCAATCGTATACTCTCCTGAAATATCTCATTTCTGCGACTCCTAATTTACTTTTTTTTTGTCTTTGATCAAGTACCCATGATTCGCATCCAAAAGTAAGAATCGGTATGTAAATGACAAGCTATTTCTTCATTGCATGATATAATTTATTATCCTTCCCTATTCTTTTGTTTACTTCCGGCTCCTGACTTCTGGATTCGACTAGGGTTATTCCCAGATATTCAAAACTGTCGACTTGTTCTATTTTTTCGCCATAAATAAAGATTTGCATGTCTTTTTTATCTTTTGCTACAGCCATTGCTTTTGTTTCTGATTTATTCCTATAGTCATTTGATTTTTTGTTAATATTTCATTTAAAATTTTCACGTTTTTTTCTAAATCTTTTTCGCTTCCAGCAACAATTACAATATCATCTGCAAATGCAATACCTATGCAATGGTTTAGATTGTTCCTTCATTTCTTTTAAAAGGTCATCCAAAAATGTAATAAAAAGAAGAGGGCTTAGACTTCCACCTTGTCTTACTCCCTGCCTCGTGTTGAATATTTCAGACTGCATGTTTTGACTTTAAAATGTATGCAATAAAATAAAAAATATCCTTAACCTAAACGATTTATCAACAAAAAATCCGTAGCCAACTACTTTGGTGTCGAATCCATCAGATAGCCTTCAAAACAAATATTTATATTTAAATCCACAGGAACGACACACAACATTTATTTGTTATAGAATAAATTTAATCATAAAACCGAAAGACAATCACGTAGTGCGTGTCGATTTCCTTTCATCCTTCGTCGACATGTGAGATTTCCTGATGATGATAATCGTTCCAAATGCACTGTAAATGGTCGACGTGTCCGTAGACCTAATTGCCCATAAATGCTCTTGATAGGAATCGTAGACTCAAGGTATACGAATGATGTGTGTATATGTATAGAATATGTAGAGTGAAAAATTATTGACACAAATTGAGGAAATTTCTAGCGTGAAACTATCGCGTGGATTTACAAATGGAGCTTAATTGGTTTAAATGCATTTTTACAAGCTATAATCAATACATTTTCCCACTGATAGATCTGAAACGTTTTTAAAACGGCAAAGTTACTTGAATTACTAATTAACATCGAGTAAATGGAATGAGGAAAAACAATTTCCCGTTACAAGGCTGGCATATCAAATTAAGTGTAATGGTATGTAAATCTAAAGACCGCAGAGGTTCCAGATAGAAATCTTAAGCAGAGTTTAGTCCTTTTAAGTTTCTTAACAAAATGACCCTACTCTTACAAGCTGGCTCTTAATCTGTTTGCCTTCGTTTGCATAATGATTAGCTTGGGATTAAACGGAATGGGACAACATTACGTCGAAAGTCACCTATTTATTGACTCATTATAAGGCTGGGCCAAACAAAAATGACTATTTTTCATAATATATACTGAAAACTGTTCATAATAGTCCCGTTCATATATTACTGTATGATTGACAGTTGATAGTTGTCGTGAGCACCGTAAAAACACAGTTTTAATTTGAAAAAATATTTATTTTTATACCTATTCACATAGTTATATTAAGAGAAAATTGTGAAAATAAAAATGATTAGGCATATCCATTTTGTTAGAGTACAGAACCAACAAACCTTAAAAATGTTTTAATGAATTGGCAACAGTGTGTGTTGACAAGCGAATATAGTTTTTTGTTTTGTGATGATATGTCAATATGTCATTGTAAGTTGTAATCCCGCCTTTTTAATAAATGAGCGGTATAAGTTGTTGGTGTGTTTCTCTATTAGTAAAGTTATAATAAAACCATATTTAGTTTTTCTAACACATAATTCAGAGTTTTATTTAATAAACCTAACATTGGTTATGGGCCCAGGAAGTATTATGTGTTAGAACAAGTAAAAGTTTCAGTGTAAAGCTTGTGAGGTTAGAAGTATCTGAAAATAAAAGAAATAAAAAAGGAGGCTAAAAATGAATTCGGAAAATCGACATGGAATAGTACCGTTCAATGGAAATGGTTTCGATAATTGGAAATTTCGCCTATATTCTGTTATGAAGGCAATGGATTTGGATAATGTTCTACCTGTTAATAGCCGAAATGATAGTTGGAACAAAAATAATCATAAAGCATGTATGATCATAATTCAAAGTGTGGCAGACTCCCACTTAGAGTATATTAAGGACACGGAAATTGCCATCGAGATGATAAATAAATTGGAAGCAATTTTCAGCAAAAAGGGTACGTGTTCTAAATTTTATTTATTAAAGGAGCTGATAAATTTAAAATATATCTGTAATACTGATTTACAAGAACATTTTGTTAAGTGTGACCGTATTTTTCGTGAGCTCAAAAGCCTAGGTAGCTCTTTTGACGAATCAGATATTGCATGTTTCTTGTTGTTGTCCATGCCACATGATTTTGAGGGCATAGTTACAGCAATTAGAACCCTCTCTGAGTCTGATTTGAAAGTTGAATTTGTTAAAAGCAGACTGTTGGAATTCAATGTCAATAAAAACAAAAGCCTTGATAAAAGTGTAGCTAAAGTGATGCCATCCTCGTTTAATGTGGTACAAAAGGGTTTTAAGACTGTTAAGTGTTTTAAATGTGGTAAAATGGGCCACTTACAGAATGTTTGTGGCATTAAATGTCATACATGTAACAAACTGGGACACAAATCAAAAAATTGCTATGCAAATAAAACTAAGCAAAACCAAAATGAAAATAGGGCAAATTTGGCTGAACAATTAAATAGCAATCAAGATAATGAGAGTCAGGGGTCATCGGAAGCGGTTGCATTCTGTGCTTTGGAAGAAATGTTAGCAGCAAATACAGTCGAATGATATGCAGATTCAGGGGCTACACATCATTACATTAACGATAGCTCAATGTTAATAAACAAAAGACAATTTATGAAACCAAGGTCAATTCAGTTGGCAGAAAAAGGAAAGTTTATGGAAGCAACCTGTGTTGGAGATTTGAAAGTGGTAAGTGAAGTTAATAATAAAGAAATTGGTATCATTATTAAAAATGTGTTGTGTGTACCTGATTTAAGGGTAAATTTGTTATCAATTTCAACAATAGAAAAAGCTGGTTTTGAAATAAAATGTTTTGACAGTAAAATTGTAATTAAAAAAGGTACATGTATTTATGCTGAAGGTGTTCGCTGTAATAATTTATATAAAATAATTTTTAAATATTGTAATTCTGAATATGCAAACTTGGCAGTTAGTAATGAAAAAGAACTTTGGCATTGGAGATATGGCCATTTAAACTATAATTCGTTGTTAAAAATCAAAAATAAAAATCTGGTTAATGGTATGCAGTTTGCAAATTCAGAAACTGACGAGCTATGTGAAATATGTATTAAAAGCAAACAGAAATGCTTTCCATATTATTCTAAGAGTACAAAGTCAAACAGAGTTCTAGAATTAATACATACTGATGTTTGTGGACCAATTACGCCTACATCACACAATGGCAATTGTTATTTCGTAACTTTTGTAGATGATTACTCAAGATTTGTCATGGTCTATGTAATTAAACACAAAAGTGAGGTATTTAACTGTGTAAAAGATTATGAAGCAAAGGTAGCATCTTTATTTTGTGGTAAGAAAATTTCTAAAATAAAATGTGACAATGGAGGCGAGTATTGTTCAAAAAGTTTTATTGAGTTTTGTTCACAAAAAAAGAATTCAAATTTGTTATACTCCGCCATACACTCCTCAACTCAACGGGGTCGCAGAAAGGATGAATCAAACATTGATGGATAAAGCAAGATCAATGATTAACCAGGCAAACATGGACAAATCATTCTGGGAAGAGGCTGTGCTTGTAGCTGCCTATATAAATAATAGAACACAGTCATGTTGGAATACAGAAAAAACTCCCTATGAGTTATGGCTGAATAAAAAGCCAAATGTTAGTAATATGCGGGTTTTTGGATGTATAGCGTATGCAAGAGTTCCTGATTCCCTTAGAACAAAGCTGGATGATAAAGGGTTGAAATGTAGATTTATTGGATATGCAGAAAACGGGTATAAACTATGGAATGAGAATGAAAATAAATTAGTTCATAGCAGAAACGTTATATTTGATGAACACAATTTTAGGTATTTTCCAGATAAGAGACAGACAAGTAATGATTGGGATAATGTTGATGACAATGAAAATGAAATAGAAGATATAGAAAACCCTGAAGAAAATTATTTAGAAAATATAGATAAAAATATTAGACAAAAAAGACAAACAAAATTACCAGCTAGATTTGATGACTATGATATGGATATAAGTTGTTTGGCATTACTGAGTGAGTTCTCAAATGTTCCTCAATCATATTCAGAAGCAAAACAAAGTGCGAACTGGAATCACTGGGAAAATGCTATCCTAGATGAAATACATGCCTTAAAAGGTAATAATACATGGGTATTGGTAGAAAAACCAGAAAGAGAAGAAGTTATTGGAAGCAGGTGGGTGTTCAGAGTGAAGGAAGATGAAAAAGGTAAATGCGTTTATAAAGCAAGATTAGTTGCTCGGGGCTTCGAACAGCAAGATTTTGGTGAGTTTGGCCGAATACATGCTCCAGTCGCAAAGCTTTCAACTTTAAGAATCAAACATCAAAGAAAAAGAGTGTTCATGAAAATTCCAGAAGGATTACAAATTACAGAAAAGGATAAAAATAAAGTTTGTCTATTAAAACGAGCAATTTATGGATTAAAACAATCGCCTAAAGTGTGGAATGAAACATTCAATGAATTTATGATAAATTTAAAGTTTAAAAGGTCAAAATCTGATTATTGTGTATATAGTTTTCTTGATCAAAATATAAGGTGCTATCTGCTGCTATATGTTGATGATATCTTAATAGCTTGTAACAGTGTTCAATTTATAAGTTACTTAAAGACAAAACTTTATGAAACATTTAAAATCAAAAAGTTAATTAATAATGAGTTTGATTTTTTAGGTATTAAAATAACAAGAAATTTAGAAAATAAGACCATTAGTATAGATCAAGTAACTACTATAGAAATGTTGATTAAAAAGTTTAATGTAGAAAATTCAAAAGATTTTAAAACACCCATAGAAAAAAATTTAATTTTAAAAAGAAATCTTGAATCAAGTAAAATGACAAAATTACCCTACAAAGAATTATTGGGAAGTCTTATGTATATTATGTTGGGTACAAGACCAGACATATGTTTCAGTGTTAGTTATTTTGGTCAGTTTCAAGACTCGGCCACAGATGAACATTTTAAGCATCTTCTAAGAGTTCTAAAATATTTAAAAACTACTGTAAGTTATAAACTCTATTTTTACTGTAGTCCGAATAATTTAGTAGGTTATACAGATGCGGATTGGGCTAACGATATCATTGACAGAAAATCAGTAAGTGGCTATTGTTTTAAAATATTTAACTTAATTTCTTGGAGTTCTATAAAGCAAACATTTGTAAGCCTATCAAGTACAGAGTCAGAATTTGTAGCAGATTGTACTGCATCATGTGAATTCCTCTCAATTAAAAATTTGTTATTAGATTTAGAAATTAACATACAGTTGCCAGTTTGTTTGTTTGAGGACAATCAAAGTGCTATTAAATTACTAGAAAATTTTAAAAATAATAAAAGATGCAAACACATAGATGTCAAATATCATTTTGTATTGGATTTAGTAAATAGTAATATGTTAAAAATAAAATATGTTCCTACAGAGAACCAACTGGCAGATATATTTACTAAGGCATTAACTGCTGAAAAATTTCTCAAATTTATCGAAAATTTAAATTTAGGTTAAATTTTGTTTTTGAAACATTTTGTAGGTTTGAGGGAGGGTGTTAGAGTTTGACGGAGTAAAAAAATAACTAGATTAAATACACGTGTGCATTGAAAGTAATCTGTCCAGATGGTTTCAGTGGCGTTACGTCGAATGCAAATAAATAATCCAAAATTAACAAAATAAACATCATCCTTTTCGACTCAATCAGCCAAACAAATTTATGACCCATTTCGTTTAAATGTGCAATCTCTGCGAGAGTACATTAATTTATTAGCCGAATATTGGGACGATCACGTCCAATTCTCTGTTTATTTCATTTCAAGTTTTACAAAACAAGGGACCGGCCGGTGTTTACCCTTATTTATTAGCCGAAATCAATGTTGAGGTAAATCAGAAATTCTCATACAAATAAAATTTTTTTGACGTTTATGGTCCGTCAAATTTAGTAGAATCTAGAAGAATCAAACGGCGTTGGTGATTAATAAAAATTATGTTTATTTAAGAATATAGAAACAGCATCAGCAAACTTACACCCCTCTAAAGAGAAATTTTTTTTTTTTAATTTAACATAAAATGAACGTAATAAAAAAATAACATTAATATTCTGTTCTCGATACATTGATTGACTCCCCTTGGCATTGAGCAAATAATATTATCGATCTCTTCTTATGAGGAATATTGTTCCACTCTTTCAATGCAGTCACAATCAGCTCTTGAAGGCTTTTCGGTGGTTTTGGTCTCCTTAATATGGCTCTTGAAAGCATATCCTGCAAGTGCTCAATTGAATTCATGTCCGGCAATTGTGCTGGCCAGCTCATATATGTATGGAATTGGAGGTGGTAAGTACACTGCGACCTATGAGATCTATTGTGTCCCTCTTACTTACCTTTAGCCCTGATGTTTTCTCAGACTTACAGCAGCTCTTCTAGTCCTATTTTCATAACAAAGTTTGGGACATGTTTGGGCTTTAAATTAGGTAGATCCTTCTCTAATTCGTGTGCTCCCAGGTATCTAACCCTAGAATTTTGCAAGGCAGGGCATTCCGAGAGTATGTGTATGGAGGTTTCGTCCTCTTCCTCACAGAATCTGTACTTTGCTTCATCTTCTAACCCTAGTTTCTTCATGTGGCAATGCCCAGTTAAAATTCCCGTTAAAATCCATAGACTTTTTTTACTGAGGTTGAGGCAGGCATGAGATCTCTTCTGGTTATAGTTTCCCAGAAATATCTTAGACTGTCTCAGACCTTCTAGCTGATTCCAGTACTTGAATTTTTCTTTCTCCATTTCTTTTCTTAGTTTTTCTAAGATTATGCTGCTGCTGATCCCACAGGATGAATCCGAGTCAAGATATGGTGTTTCGGCTTTTTTTTTCCTTCTACTTCTAAGCCTCCTGGGAGGGTGACAGTGTTTTTCCGGCCTAGTTCATTTAGCTTGCCTAAGCATTCCCATACCATCTTCGAACTGATTATATTTGAGCTCAGTGCTTTGATGGCTGCTGGCCAGTTTAATATCTGGTCATTGGTTTCAGCTAACACATTTTGTATTCTTCTGGTGCGATGTGAACGGGCGTTATCATCCATAAAAATGAAACTTGATTCAAATTCTTCTCTACGAGGCAGAACAATTGGTCTTATAATATTTTCCAGCTAGATGTCTCTGGTATGTGAACTAGTGGGGTGCGATAACCATGGGTGTGTTCGGGGAGCACACTGGCGCTATGTAGCGCCAGGCGCCATATAACTCAAACGAGGAATAGTACTAGATAGCGTCAACTGGCGCAAATAGCGTGCTCCCCAAACACCCCATGTCGGTATAATGCCCCCCCCAAAACATAACTATCCCCCCTTGCGAAAAGGCTAAACGTGCTGCACGTCCTGGCTCTGTCCATACCCTTGCACGATTGCTGTCCCTTGTCAATCTAAAAAAAGGACATTTCTTCATTGAGGTAAAAGCCAGATACTGTAAATATGGCTCTATACTAAGAGGTCTGCTATGTGTAATGTGCTATATGCTATGTATAAGTCTTGACAGTCTTTAAAGCAGCACTTGTAAAAGTTCTTTTTTTGTATAATTTTCCTAAAAATATATGTCATTTGCAGCCATGAAATTTGGAATCTCCAATTTCGTATGCTTTGAGCCAGGAATGTTTTGTAATTGTCGACTATGATAGCTTGCGTTGTCCATTACTATAACGCTGTTTGGCGGAATGTTGGGTAACAGACAATTTTTAAACCAATCTTCAAAAAGCTCTGCTGTCGTATCTTCGTGATAATCAACACAAGAGTCCTTAATATTTTTGGCAGAAAGCCTAGCGTTTGGGATCCAACCATTTTCTGATCCTGCGTGTAATATTGTGATTCTCTTCTCTTTGTTTGATGGTGCTTTTGTTTAACACTTATCAAAGGAATCAGACCATCCTTTGGAAGGGGTGTCATGCGTGTCAAACCACGTCTCGTCGAGGTAGAGTATTTTTTCATTGACGTTATATGTATATTCAGATTGCCAGTTTTTTAAAGGTGTGGATTCCATCATTACTTATCTCTTGTCAATTTTGCAATATTTAAAGCCCAATGCAGACAGAGCTCGCCAAAGAGTAGTATGCCAAATTTTAGTTAAGGAGTTGTTATCTTTGTAAAATTATTTGATCGAGGAGTTGAGGAAAATGTTTTTGATCAATCTGACTTTGGATATTTTCATTTTAACATAGTTAATTTTCAGAACAATAAACAACTAAAAGGTTGTTATTGTTCTGAATAATATGAACTTTCACACAGTAAGGGTTAGTACCATAAATTTCATAGTTAATTTTGTAATTTTGTCGTATATACTTTTTTATTTAAATATACCTATAATATCTGTTAAATAGAGGTTGATTTTACTGTACCAATAATTTTATTTCAGTATTTGTTGATCTTTTTTTGTTACTTTTTTATCTAGAAAACAAGGTAATATTTTAAAAAGAGTAAAAGAAGTGACCAAATAAGAAAATTATCGCCTTATTCATTATTAAAATAAAAATTACGATAAAAAAAAAAATTGAAATAAGAATTCTAAACGTTTATAGAGTTGTGTTTTTAAGTAGTCCACATGCTTCTGGTACGTGTTAATTCTCTTCTATGCAAACAAGGCGAATTACAAAGCAATTACAAAGTTATGATACGAAACGTTCATGAAAAATAAATAAAGTAACAATTCCGGAAAAGCGTACGGTAATTATAAAAACACACTGTCTTTCCCTTGTTAATTAACACCAGCACCGCCATTAATTTTCATTGTTATTCGTATATGTGGCGTTAGGTGAATAAGTAAGGTTAGTATTCTTGAATTATTTCTATTAATACTTTGAAATATTCCAGCGCTATTAAATTTCATTCGCGCTATGCTTACCGACCAAGATAAAACTTTGCCTAATGGATATTCGGGAAAGTTTTTAATAGCGAATTAAATACTTTTTTAAACGGCTCTCCCAATGGCCTCTATCCGCTTTTATTAAATAGAATTTTTAACGGTATTTAGAACTGCTCGTTTATTGAAAATCGTAAAGAAACAACGCTTATTTTACGTATTAAAAACTGTAAAACTGGAAGAATTTAAAATATACTGTCAATAATGATTATTCAATATTAAATAGTTATTGTAATACATTATTTAAAAAGTATGGGTAACTATTTATATATTTTTAAAATTGATTAATTATTACACTCACCGACTTAAAATTAGATCCATTCAAAATATTGATTTATTTAATAATGCTCTTAATTCCAACAGTGGAGGCTGATTTTTTGAATTTTTTTGCAATTTGTAGATAAAAACCTGCAGTTTTGAGTTTATTATTTTGACGCCTCAAAATAATTTCATACTTTCCTCATATACAGGTGAGAAAAGAAAACAATGTTTTCCTCTACTTTTGACTCACCCTGAAGGTTAATTCTGCTAGTACTCGTAGATGTGCACATATTGAACTTTATCAAGATGTCTGATTTGTTTCCAATACTTAGTTTTTTCATTTACCCAGATATCTTGATTAGAGAAATATTAAATGAGCATTTATTGATTTGTGTCTATAAAGCTCTTGTGGAATCTTTATTAAGGTATGCGATATTGGCTTGGGGAAGTCTATATGAAAATGCACTAAAACCCCTAAAAACAATTCAAAACTATATCTTAAAAATAATTTTTATAAGGAAAAAAAGATATCCTACTAGTCAACTTTATAATGAAAAAATTCTTTCAGTCAGATCTTTACATATTTTGAGTGTTTGTTCATACATGCATATGAAAAATTCATTTAGTGTACATGTAAATCATAACTACTTTACCAGGAACAATGTTAATAACATTTCAAATCCCTAACAGTTTTACCAATTTAAATCTCAAATCAATTGACTATCTTGGTGCCAAAATATATAACATTTTACCTGGATCAGTGCGATTGATAACTAACCCAAAGACATTCAACTATAAATGTAGAACATACATTACTGCAAACTATGCAAAGTTTGCAGCACTGTTTTAATTTTGTATTTTATTATTTTGTTATTTGAGTCTATCGTGTTGGTAACAATTCTATGTTATTAATGTCCAAAATTGTTACTATTCTGAATTACTTTACGACATTTTCTATTTCTTACTGGTGCATACAAAAATTTAGTTTTTTAGGCACCAAGTTAGCAAGTTTTTGACATCTTACAATTAAGTAATATTTTGTAACTTTAAATATTGTATTTATTTCGTAATATATAGATCAAATTTGTGAAATGTGACGGTTTAAAGAAAATGAAAAATTTCAGATACCTACGATCGTTATTTAAATGACTGTAGAGAATAAACTACAAATTGCTAGTAGAGTGCTGTGGCCAACTCGCAATTTGATAACTGTCAATATTTATTACTTGTCAATTGCAGTTTAATTGTCTACATAACAAATATTCATATTTTGGCAATAATTGCTGTTTGAACTATCACCATATCATGGTTTTAACGGCTACTGATGAAGCACGAGCAGTTGCTCTAGTACAAGGCGGTAGGTCTCAATATTATGTTGCTAGAATATTAGGTGAATACAAGGTGTAGCTGTAAAACGTTTCAATAAAACTGGTAGTTTTTCTAGACAAAGAGGATCTGGCAGACGATGAGCTATAAGTGCTACGAGTGCCCGGTTTTGTAACATTATGTTTTGCAAGAAAGAAATACTACTGCTATCATGGTTTTAAATCGTTTAGAAGAAGTACGTCAAGTAGCTGTTAACGAAATAACTATTCGAAGGCGATTAAGAGAAAATGGATTACGCTCCAGAAGACCTGCAACTGGTCCGGAGTTACTTAGAAATCCCAGAACAACGCGTCTTTGATTGGCCAGGTAGCATCAATATTGGAATGTAGATGACTGGAGTAAGATGGTATTTTCTGACGAGTCAAGGTTTTGTTTACGTTCACCTGATAGTCCAGGAGGAATCGGCGCATGAGTACCAAAAACTATTCCACCTCAATTTTTGTATGTGATCCTTTTCAAATTGCCCTCCTAATGATATAAATGCATGTTGCCATGGCGCAACTCGGTGCCATATTGTTTAAACCGAAATTGTTTAAACAATTACAAGGAATTGTTATTTTTCAACCAGACAAATTTTTTTTATATTCTTTATTGAAATGCCAATAAAAAAGGTCCTATGACTTTTCACGATAAAGTTAATATTTTTAAAGATATGAATTTTTAAAGGTTCGAAAAATTTCAAATTTGGGTACTTTCGACCTATGAAAAATATATTAAAAAACAGATACATAATGTGAAAGTAATAAATGTTTTTAATTCTCTATACAATAGTTAATAATATTGTTAATAGATATTTAAAAAAATTTCATTGTTTATATCTTTTTTTTAATTGTTAATTTGGCGCGCTCACAAGTATGCATCGCTTACTTTTAAGTATCGTTGTCTCTCTCTGACTCATGCGTTGCATCGGCCTCTCTGTGTCTGGAATCATTATTTATCGTTTATCTTAAAAACTATCAACTTTATCAAAATTGTTAAAGAAAGCAAATGTTATTAGATAATAATTAAATTGCCTACAATTTGTTTTTAATAAATTTTTTTCTGAAATTAATTTTTCAAAAGTTCTTTAAGCATAAATCGGAACATGTTATTAAAATTACTTTTTTATCAGATTATATTACTTTTTGCTATTAAACGTTATTATTTATACAAAGAGTAACCTTGAAAGAATAAAAAATAAAAGAAAGAATTTTTTTCTTACTCAGACACACTCATACACACACTATGATACATAAAATTATTTTTATTCAATTTATTTGAATGTTTTTTCTAAATACCCAATATATTTTTATTATTTATAAATAATTGTGATTTCAAAAATGTTCAAATACCATTATATCTTATTATTGTTGATATAAATGCAAAAATTACTATGATAATAACAAAAAAGTAATATAAACTGATAAAAGTAATTTTAATGACATATGCTTAACTTTTGAAAAATTGATTTCAGAAAAAAATTTATTAAAAACAAATTGTAGGCAATTTAATTATTATCTAATAACATTGCTTTCTTTAAAAATTTTGATAAAGTTGATAGTTTTTAAGATAATGATAAATAATGATTCAAGACACAGAGAGGCCGACTCAACGCATGAGTCAAAGAGAGACAGCGATACTTAAAGGTAAGCGATGCATAAAAATTAACAATTAAAAAAATATATAAACAATGAAATTTTTTTAAATCTCTATTAACAATATTATTAACTATTGTATAGAGAATTAAAAAAAAATATTACTTTCATATTATATTTTTTTTAATATATTTTTCATGGGTCGAAAGTACCCAAATTTGAGATTTTTCGAATTTTAAAAAATTCATATCTTTAAAAATATTATCTTTATCGTCAAAAGTCATAGGTCTTTTTTTATTGGTATTTCAATAAAGAATATAAAAAAAATTTGTCCGTTTGAAAAATAACAATTCCTTGTAATTGTTTAAACAATTTCGGTTTAAACAATATGGCACCGGGTTGCGCCATGGCAACATGCATTTATATCATTAGGAGGACAATTTGAAGAGGATCACATAAAAAAATTGAAGTGGAATTGTTTTCGGTACTCATTCGCCGATTCCTCCTGGACTATGATGACCGTGAAAGAATATATCGAATAGGCGAACCGTTCGATCAAGCAAATTTTTCTAAGACTTAGTTATAGAGAAGGATCGGTAATGGTATGGGACGGCATAAGCATGGACGCTCGTACTGATTTAGCCATTGTTGGCGGCGTAGCAATGACAGCTGACCGATATATTCGTGATGTCCTATAACCACATCCCATTAAACAAGTCTGGGATATGATAAGTAGACAAGTTCGCAACCGAGTTCCTACTCCAACTAAATCAACTCAATTGAAAGATGCTTTGGTCCATGAATGGACCAAAGGACATTTTAGTTACATGAACGAAATGAGCAGTGGGAGTTTGATAAAAAAATTGCACACCAGAGTTACAGAGCAGGAATCAAGGATCCTAACACATCGTAGACTAAAGTTCTTTACAGCCTGATGATGGTCTAATTGAGACCGAAACTAGTTGCAATAAGTGTATTTTAAACGAATAAAAGTCTGTGGTTTTGACTTAGAGTTTCATTGGATCCTTTATGTATAAAAAATAATTAAAATATTTCAGCGCCATAATTTAGTATTGCAATTGGCCTATAATTAATAACGTTAGTTCTTTGAATTATTTTCCTGAGTGGGTGACACCTTAAATTTAGTTGGAAATCTACTATTATCCAACTATTTTTGTAATCTCACTATTAAAGTGCAGGTAAGTATCCCCGACGTAAAAATATAAGGTGGGAAAACATCAGAACCATCTGAGAATTGTGTTCTAATTTAACAAACGCCTTTTTGATTCCTTGCATTGTAACTGGACGTATTTTTCATTAAAAACAACAAAACACAATTTAAGTGCTCAAATTCTATTGTTCCTCTTTTTTCAAGACATAGTATGGAGGCGCAGCTTGAAAAAATTTCTGTTACGGTCCTGCTACAATTTACAATCAACAATTTACAACCTTTACTGAATCGTCTTCGTTCAGGTACAAAGTCAGGACGAAATATCTTGGAATGAACTTTACAAAATGAAATCCAATGAAGTATCAAACTAAAAGAAAATGGAGTCGTAGAGTTGCATTATGTTGTTTTAGTCTTTTAATAATTTATTTGGTTTTTGCTTTGTTTGCTCTTTTTATTTATTTATAACCATGCCAGTTACATGCATTATTGTTGGTTGGGGAAGCCGTTTTAAAAGAGATAAAGTGGGATTTTATTCAGTACCTACTGTTACAACTCATCGATTTGTAAAGGAAAAAAATGAATTTACCAAAAAATGCAAAACGTTATGGCTCGCTGGGATTAAAAGCTAAGTACCAAAAGGTGTGCAGTTAACGTTGTATTACTGGCGAATTGTATTATTTTAATTTTTATTACATTTGTAAGTTGATATGAAAATATTGTATTGATTTAGGTGAATCTGCTGGTTTAGGCGATCAAAATCAAAACTCGGTATAAAGTTATACCTATCCTAAGCCTTGTTTAAGTGTAGTATAACCTAAAAAATATGTTTGCGATAAGGTGTAGAAGCTGTTGAGGAGGTTATTAGAAATAATATACCCATTTACAATATACTCTAATAAAGAGATTTTTAATTTATGTTTTGCTAGAAATAAGTAAAAAGTGATCAGTTAAAGACATTTTTATAATAAAACCTGCAAGGTAAGGTAAATTGCGACCAATTCCACAAAGAGCTTTTCTCAAACAAAATTTTATAAACTATAAAGCAAAAAAATCTATATTAATTCAGAATTATTCGTGGTGAAATATTTTACGCACTCGCCTCTCACGCAGCTGCTGCGGGTTCGATTCCCGACGACAACAAACTTTTTAATTTTTTTTCATACTTCATTTAATTTTACAGTGTTCCATTTACTTGTGTCGATTTTTGCTACGTTGCCAAATCATTATTTTGGAATAAAGAGGGAATAGTTATACCGAATTTATTCCGAGTTTATTAGTGAACAATTTATACCAAGCTTATACTTAGAATAACTATTCTAAGTTTAAATAAGGAATAACCTAAGAATAAGAGATTTTTATTAGTAACAGTGTATAAGTACAAGAAGATGTTTTTATCACTTTAAAAAAGCTTATGTATCGATGTCAAAGTGACAGAAAAAAATTTTTATATTTTAATAGGTGAACAAAATAATTAATATAAAACAAAGTATATTTTTTATATTTTCCCATTTTACCTTTTTTTTTAATTAATTCATTTGTATGTAAATAACGAAAATTTAGATTTTAAAAAGTATGTTCGTAGCACAGTGTAATTTATAACATTTGACAGAAATTTAAATTATCAAATGTTAATGCTTTAAAATATTTTAAAATGAATAATACACCAATAATAATAATAATTATATAAGTAAAAGATGATATTCATATTCACAAATACTTTTTTAAAGAACAATATAAAATTAATAAATTGCTATTAGCCACAAATGTCATTGTCAATAGTCTTGTCATTAGATACTTTACTCATGTTGCCAACCATTTAAAACAAAAATTTGCGTGCGTAAAAGTTACATTACTTTTTATAAGTGCAAAATATAAAAAGTTATATAAACCATAATAAACCCTAAAACCATATACCATAACAAATTAAAACCACAGAATACCGTGGAAAGTTGAGATTTGTATATTCGCAAATTACAAAATATTTAATTCGAAATAACGAAAGGGAAGTACTTTTTTATTTATATTTTTAATTGCTGTTTTCAGCATCTAATTTATTATTTATTTATTTGATTTGTAAATATTAACGTGCATCTTTTTTATAATCAAATTTACATAATCAAAACTAAACTATTCAGTTTCAGGAAAAAATATTTGAACTGACAACACTGTGCGGCTACCGCGCTGTCAATTTCGTTTAAATTTGAAAGGGCGCGGCCGGATTGTCAAAATACAAGATTACCAAAAATTAGATCTGTTAAAAACACAGATTAATACACATACAGTTAAATAAATATAAAGTAAAACATAAGAAATAAAAACATGAAATTTAAAATCATAAAATGTCACATTTATAACAATCCAAGTTATGTTTATTTTGAGCAATGATACAAATATACAAGGTATGATATCTAGCGGTTCAAAACTCGTCCGATCTGTGCATGTGACGTCTTTTGTGATATCCTATAGCGCGTTTCAACGTTAATATATAGGAATTTGATATTTATTTAGTCAATTTATTGTTTAAAACTTTTATTTGTTAGTTATTCAATATTATTTATCAAAACAAAATTCAAATCATATATGTATGGCTTAAAATTAAGAATAAGTAAATTGAAAATTGTTAATAGTATATTACATAACGAGTGTGGAAAGTGAAGTATTACGCACAAGTGACGTTTAGCACGAGCCGCGTAGTGGCGAGTGCGGAAACGTAACGAGTGCAAGAAATACACTTTTCAACGCGTTGTGTACACGATTTTTCCTACGCCCCCCCAATATTTCTTATTATAATAAATATTTTAAATTTATTTATAAAATTTATTTTAATTGTTAGTCATGTTAAAAATTAGGATTTAAACGAGTTTATATATTGCATGGAAATATAATTAATTAAAATCAAATAATCACCTTTCTCAGGAATTCACATCAAAATTCTTTATTAGATAAATGACATTTTAATTTTTTTGTGGGCTCTATAAAAATTAAAAGTAAAATGGTCAGTTAGTGAAATTAATTGAAAAGTAATGTAAAAATAATAGACGCAAAGATAATTGTAAACAGAAACACAAACATAACTAACAAAAATCCACATTCGACACATGCACGGAACATAACCCAATATAAAAAAGAAGAATAAACTGTTCTTCTTTCTAAAAGTGTTTTTATAAAAATAATAATACTGAATAAGTATATGTTTATTTTTTAAAAATTTAAAACCCTTTAAGAAACTTTATACAGAAAAATTTGTATTGGCAATTACAATACAATATTTGACACAAGGAAGATTTAAAAAAAATTAAATGGTCCTTGCTTTGTCATTCATGTGTTTACTATTGATAAATTTGACGTAAATGTCACAGATCATAGAACTATATTTTTTTTGCTTTTCAATACGTGTATTGATATTTACTTTTCAATACGTGTATTGATATTAGCTACTTTCTTAAGTACAAATAAGTGTGCAAACTAGCACTTTCATATGTGGTCGTAGGAAAATTATATTTTTATTCGAGATTTAATTAATGGGAAGGATGGTAGACGTAGACTAGGTATAATAATTAAGTAATTATTCAGCCGTATACAGCAAACCGCATTTTAATTAATTTATTTTATATTTTCCCGGAGAAATGTAAAATTATAACCTGTAAATAATGGTGTCTGGTCACAGGTGACGTCACTAACCACGCCCCAAACATGCGCGATATCTTATCTTGCATGTTTGTATCATGATTTTGAGCCGAAATTGTTAGCAATTTTTAATATTTCTATTTACTATTTGTTCATTTTCATAATCATCTTAATATCCTAGATAAAATTTGAAGTATGAAATAATAGAAAACGTTTTTCCAGGCTAAAATTAGGTATAATAAAAACCAAAATGAACCTTCAATATCAAAACGGAAAATTAAAATTCAGTAAACTACTTGGAGCCGTTTCATTATAAACATTATTTTAAAAAAATAAAAACTTACCTTAGATGTGAAGAGTACACAGCAAAAACGATGAAAGTCAATTTTTACGTTAAAATAAGATTTTAATACCAGATACATCCCTGTAAACAGTAGAATCGAGTGGCCCCTCGTGCTTGGCAATATCGCTGATGGTCTAGAATTTATTCACAAAACAAAATATCCTGTCCAAGAGAAGAACGCTGGAAGTCGATGCGAAACACAGCAAGAACGTTGTACATGATTCTGCGTCCTCCCTCTACGATAAAAAAAACTGATTCTGTTTCAGAATTCGCATACACGTGGTAGCGTTTAGTTTGTTTCGTGATTTGTTGACGTTTTATTCATTATTTTAAAATCTTTTTTTAAATTTCATGATGGAAAAGAAAACAGAGACATTAAGTGGTGAAAGCAGTGACGAAAGTACGGTTCAAAAATTAAACAAAGGATCTAAGAAGAGAAAAAAGAGCGGAAGAGTATGCGATGTTATGAAACATTTTAGGTTAACTACGCACGAAATAGGTCCGGACTGTAAATGCTCCAGGTACAAATGTTTTTAAAATATTAAAGAATCTGAAAGAAATACTATTATTAGCGAATTTAATAGTATGTCGAGCAGAGATGAGCAGAACTGTCATTTGAGTGGTCTTATATCCACGTATTCAATAAAGAACCGCAGGCCAAGAAAAAAAGAAGATGAAGCCAAGTTTCGGAATAAAGCTTATTCTTATAAAGTTAGAGTTAAGCGTCAAGTTGATGAAAAGAGTAACTGTACTGAAGTCCCCGTTTGCATGAGGGCTTTTATTTCGTTACATGGAATTACTGGACGTCGTTTACAAACAATTCAAGAGTCCCTGAAAGCAACTGGTACTTCAGCTAGAGATATGAGGGGTAAATATAAACATGTACATTGTGCAAAATCTCCTGCCACTGTTGCTGCTGTAAAAGATCATATTAGCTCATTTAAAGGTAGGCAGAGCCACTATAGTCGAAAAAAATCTGTAGTCACATATTTACCAGAGACACTAACAATAAAAAAAATGTACAATATGTACAAGGATTTAAATCTTCCCGGCGTTTCATACGAGTTTTATCGCAAAGTATTTAACAATGAGTTCAACATTAAATTTGGATATCCACGCAGTGACACTTGCAGTATTTGCGACAAATATAATGCAGAAAAGACAGCATTATTAAAAATACAAAACGGCGCAACCACACTAGAAAAATGATGCAAATATACTTCAACAACTAAAAAAAGAAACGGAACATGAAGTCCATTTACGAAAGGCTGAAGTCTTTTATGCTCGTAAAAAAGAAGCTAGAAAGAAAAGTATGAAAAGTGAAGAGTTCGAAGCAATAGCGATGGATTTTCAGAAAAATCTCGCCATACCAAATATCACAACCAACGACGTGTACTATAAAAGACAGCTCACTTTCTGTACTTTTAATATTCATGTACTAGCTACTGCTGAATCCTACTTTTATTGTTACCCAGAAAATATAGCAGCTAAAGGATCTGAGGAAGTGATTTCATTTTTGCATCATTTCATATTTACACAGTTACACACCAATGTAAGAGATCTAGTAATATTTTGCGACTCGTGCGGAGGGCAAAATAAAAACTATAACCTTTTTAAGTTTATTCATTATGTCGTTATCTCCACCCGAAGACTTAATAGCATAAGAATGGTTTTTCCAATAAGAGGTCATTCTTATTTGGAATGTGACAGAAATATGGGGCTTATAAATCAGCGGACCCAAGCTGAAACTGTTGAAGACTGGCTGGACGAATTTAGGACAGCTCGAATGAAACCCAGCCCTTTTAAAATTATAGAAGTAGATCAGTTCCTAATTCGCCAGTGGAATAAGTTTCTGGGACCCAGTTTTAAACCAAAATGCCCATTTGCTGTAAGACCTATTCGCGAACTAGTGTGTGAAGCCGTTCATCCTCAATATATTTCATTTAGAGAAAGCTACAACGGACACTTCGAAACTGCTGTAGTTCGAACCTCTGGTATTGTCCCAACAGATGTAGGAGCTCAAGAATTTTTTTTGCCCGAAAGAAGTTACACAGGTTATAAATTATTTTTATTTATACTAGCTTCAACTTAATAGGTTTTTTTTCTTTTCAGATTTTTTGCCAATTAGTTTGGAAAAGTGGAAGGACTTGCAACACCTTAAACAGTTTTGTGGTAATGCTGCCAAAAGATTTTTCGATAGCCTTGTTCACAATATAACAAGTAAAGTAACAAAAGTTAAAAAAGCTAATAACGGGTTTTCCAAGAAGCTAACGAGACGCAAAACAGTTGACAAAAACGTAAAGAAAAAGAAAAATTAAAGACATTTTCTCTATAGTGCATATAAATGTTACTTACTTTTAGGCTTTATTTTGTATTTATCTCGTAGATGGTACGGATAGTTGTACTTACATTTAATTAATAATTAAATGTTGTGTTATATTATACTATAGTAGTAAGTAAAGTTTTAGTTTGAACATTCATCGTTTTTGATTTTTTTTTATGACATACATCGTTTTTGTATTTTTTTTTTGTACTTAGGATGAAGTAATAAAAAATAATGAAAAATAGAACAATTATATTATTCTTATAATCTCTTTATTGTTTTCACTAATAAATGAGTATCTATTAACAAAAACTTTGATTTAAAATTTAAATTGCATAATTTCCAAATTTTGTTTTAAACTTTGGAATTCATTTTCTGACAAATTAAATAAAAGTGACTTTCATCTTTTTTGCCATGTGGTCTTCATGTATTTATGAGAATTTAAGGGTAAAAGTTCGGTATAGCGGTTTTCGCTATTATAAGAGATTTTGCAAAAATTCTTTTTCAGGGCGTTTCTATAGGTCGATTATGACACAAATCTGTGTGCGCGTTTTCAAAAATTCATTTCTATAATTTATTATTAATAAAAACATACTTACGGGACGGTGGAGTGAATAGGGGTGCTGGGTGGGGACGAAACAGTAGAAATCCAACGTCAAACACAAGAAAACACTAATACACTGCACTCGGGGCACATGAAAAATGTAAATTAATTTTGAAAAGTATTAAATTTTTCGAAAAACTATCCCACACATGACAAATCTCGTTCGCCATTATTTTGATCAGCTGATAACATGAAGTTCGTCATTATTAAAATGACAGGCTTGATAGAAATGCCTCCTTCTTTATGTTTAGGTATGTTCCTTTTTTCTCTACAAATTATAATAGGAAGAAGGAATAACTTAATTTTTCATATCAATTTTGTCCTGTATGTTCCTTTTTTTTCAGCTATTAAGACTTTTTCACTCTATTTGACAACACATTGACAGTTCTATTGCACTCTTCTTTTTTATGCAGTGACAGTCGTGACAGCCATGGCGGTATTATTGTATTAATTATTATTTATTTTTATTTTTTAAACAATTTCTTGAACATTTTTGTGAACAGAAAGTGCGGTGTGTACTCTGAAATACTGTTTTTTGGTGTTTAATGTAGGATTTCTATTGTTTCGTCCCCACCCAGCACCCCTATTCACTCCACCGTCCCGTAAGTATGTTTTCATTAATAATAAATTATAGAAATGAATTTTTGAAAACGCGCACACAGATTTGTGTCATAATCGACCTATAGAAACGCCCTGAAAAAGAATTTTTGAAAAATCTCTTATAATAGCGAAAACCGCTATACCGAACTTTTACCGAATTTAAACTGGCACAAAAGTCACTATTAAAATTTACACATCACATTTAAAGACCGGCAAACTGTTTTATGCACAATACGTACTATCTCGATTTAGTTATTAGACATACTAAATAAAGAAACACAATATTATTATTCGACTAAAATTTCATATCATTTTATTGGTTGTTATCGTGAATGTCTAAGTTACGTCTAGCAACAAAAACTTGATTTTTATGAGTTTTTTGTCTTGTCTACCAATTTAATGAATTTTAAGTAGGTAGGTACATTGGCGTAGATATTTATTATAACTTTTTGTAAAGGAGTAAATAAAAAAATTGTTGCAAGCTATTTAAATAGGATATTTACTGTTTATAATGTCGTTTTAAAATAATATTTATATTTAGTAATAAGTGATGGGTGGTATGATTAAAAATACGGTTCAATTGATAGAAATGAGTGGAAAAGATTTGGTAATCTAAAAAATTATTTAAATTAAGTGTCACATTGTCCAGGAAAGAAATAAAAATACATCTAGCAGATCAACAATTTAAAGTTGTTAATGAACAAATAAATCTTGGAAGTTCTCCACTATTAAGCTGTTTACTTTAACCGAGTCTTCATTTAATATATACATATGTCCAAAAGTTTGGAATAATGGAATATTTCATCTTTTTAATAATTTGTATAAATTATTTTTTTGATATAAGTAAACATCATTTTGCTACAACTCTAACCAATACTAAATAAATCTCGAAATCAGATAAACATACAAAAAAAATGATTTATTCTTTTGAGGTGAAAAATGTACAATGTATTACAAATTTTTTAAAATAAATTAATAAGCAAAAAATGTTTTTAAATAAAATTAGGGCCTGTATGCATGACTGTAGGCGATGTGGCATGCTATCGATTAAATGGTCGAGCTGGGCTTGCGGAATTCTCTCCCATTCTTCACGAGCAGCATCTTTCAGTTATCGTAGAGCAATTGGGGGAGGGTTTCGCTTCTTAATGCGTGTTTTAAGAATGTCCCAGGCATGTTCAATGACGTTCATGTCAGGGGAATTTGATGGCCATCTTAATATGGATATTCCTTCTTCTTCCAAAAAATTTTGTACTACAGCTGTTCGATGTGGAAGTGCATTGTCATGCATAAACACAAATCCATCACCTACCGCCCCCCGGAATAGACGCACAACAGGATTTAAAACTTCCTCGATGTACACAGCACCAGTGATTCTTCTCTCTAAAACCAGGAGAGGCTTCCGTGTATCCCTCATAATACCACTCCAAACCATAATACTCCCACCTTCCAATGGAACACGTGGTTGGGCTGTTTCTAATCGGGCTTGTCGTCCTGGGGCCCTCAAACTAGCGTTCTTCCGAATCAGAAACCAGGCCAATTCTTGATTCACCAGAGAACATGACGTAATTCCAGTTAGGACCATGGTGTAACATTTCTTGAGCCCATTGCAACCTTACAATTTTTTGTTGATAGGTTAGTTTGGGAACACGTAGAGGTCTTCTGCGATACAAATTTACCGCATTTAATCTTTGTGTAATTGTTTGCCTTGAGATATTCAGTGCTTTAAGTCTAGTAATTTCTCTGGATATGCCGCTTGCAGATTCCTGTCGATTTCTTCGAGCTATCAATTTTATATGCCGGTCTTTGCTGCTGTTGTACATCGACTTCTGCCACTTCTTGGATTTTTTTTTTAATTTTTGATACAGCACCCTGAGTAAATTTTTTTTTTTCAAAAATTAAACGTATACTATGGTATTCAGTATGTTGAGAGGTGTTATAAAAAAATATTAATTGTTGATGCAATTGTTTATAACAAATTGTCTAATTAATAAACAATTAAATAATTAACTGGCAAATTCGAAAAAAATACCATTTTGTAGAGAAGAGAAAATTATGATTTTTAGGATTTTTTCATTTCTTAATATTAAATTTAAACAATTGTTAATAAACAAAAACGTTAATTAACAATTAGAAAATTTTTTGAAGAAAACATTTTTTTTAATCATGGTTTTTAATAAAAATTTAAAAAAATATTTTTTTAAATTGTTAAATAAACCATTTGTTTATAAAATTTTTTTAAACAATTGATCACAAACATTTAAAAAATTGGATTTATATTGTTTATAGTGTATTAAAAACGACAGCAAGCAATTGTTTAAAAAATTTAAATTTTTCACATCTAAAATCGCATTGGCTTACTTTGCTTGTTAATAACAATTTCAATTTTTAAAAATTTAAAAATTGTTATTATATTATTATAATTAAAGGATTCCAAGGGTTAAAAAATTCTTGTGTTTTTATTTTACTCACAGTAACGAATTTAAAGTTAGTAACAATGAAGATGTAATTTTTTAATTAACAAATGGATAGACGTGTAAAAAATAACGAAAAAAATTTTTTGACTGCAGAAATTTGTTCTCTGATATGTTCTGTTAGTGCTAGAATTTTTAAAGTTTTTTTTTTAATATTTACTTATTGAAAAAAAAAATAATTTATGTCATTTGGTCGTTGCGACGGTGACGCGCCGCCCGTTTTTTATGCCATTTTCAACATTAATTTAGACCTATAAATAATTGAGCTACAATTCGGGAAGTTCAGACTTTTTTGTTGGAAATTTCCTGCTCTTTAAGAATCCGTTCAATTTTTTGTTCTAGCTATCACAGTTTATGAGTTATTAGCAAAAATGTAAACCCCCTTTTTTTAAAATCTTAAATTGTTAATAAAAATAGGAAATTTTTTAAAACGGATTTTGATATTCAGGAACATTTTTATATTTGTTATTTCGAATCGATTGACACCAAAATCAGATTTTTCGGATCGGTGTAACCCAAATCCGATTTAAATGACTTCTCGACCAGACTTGGAATTTTTTTTAAATTTTTGATACAGCACCCTGAGTAACACCAACAATATCCGCGATATCACTTTGACCAAATCCCTGTTGTAACAAAGCAATTACTCTAGACCTATTAAAATATGATATGTCTCTGGGCATTTTTAAACAGCTCAAATAAAATTTAAACAAGAATTGGAATAATGTGAAAGCACCCAAATCAATTAAATATGATCAAATTAATACAAAAACGAATCAAATTTAGTATTATTTTGATTTAAAAACGTTTTAAAATAAATATCAACAAGAGTTTTTAAAAAACCATAGGCGTAGATATATTATTTCTAAATATTCCAAACTTTTGGACATATGTGTATTATTTTCTACGCAATTTTCTGAAATTTAGAAATATTTACTTCATTTGTTGAGCAGTGTAGTTTCACCTTTATTTTTCAAAAAAACAAACATTTAGCATAAAACATTGAAAATTAAGCCTTTCATTGGACGAAATCAGAAATTTGTTATATTTTGACAAGTGAAAAAAATAATCAATATAAAACAAAGTTATTGGCCCCAAGACGCCATATTGTTCTGTTAATTTGTTTGAAATGGGCTATTAATCAATTGACAGAAAGTAAATTAGACATGATAAGGTAACCAGTTGTCCAATTTTGATAAATTTTCATTTTTCTGTTAATTTTTCGATGTGTTATTAAGTAAGCTTCGAGCAAAGACATTTTAAAATAATAAAAATGAAGATTGATACGTTCACATTAGCCACATGGTGTTAACCATCCCCGAACAATTTTTCGAGTTATATAGAAGAAGATACATTAGTTTTCATTTAGTTACGTCTTTTCGACAGCGCCAAGGCAATTAAGTGTATTGCATGTAAACCAGGTGGTTACTACAGTTTTTTTTATACAGAATAGCGGGTTTTTGTTCACATTAAGAAAAATAATTAATAGCTAAGAATTCCACAAAATCTGTTAATTGTTAATGTCTAGATATACAGTGCGTCCATAAAGTAAAGAGTAAATTAATTATTATTATATACAAAAAACTAACGTATGGGCTGGTATTGTGGGAAATACAATTATGGTCCATATTTTTTTGATGAAAACTTAACAGGAGCACTATATCTGGATTTCCTACAAAATACATTAATTCCTGCTTTTCCTGATATACAAATACCCACTAATATAGACCGCAGAATCTGGTTTCAACAGGATGGCGCACCGCCACATTTCGCAGTAGCTGTGCGCGATTTTCTAAACACAACTTTTCCACAAAGGTGGATAGGAAGAAGGGGACCAGTGGAATGGCCTGCTAGATCACCGGATCTGAGCCCATTAGACTTCTTTTTATGGGGTTATTTAAAATCTAAAGTCTACTTAAACAGACCTGGAAATATCCCTCAACTACAAGACCGAATCAGACAAGAAATACAGAGCATAACACCCGCTATGCTACAGAATGTTAGAGAGACGAAAGTAATGTCCGGTTCAGTCATTGTCTAACGGTCAATGGAGAACAATTTGAACATTCATTGTAAATTTTCGTTTGTTTGTTTGTTTTAGGAAGTGTATCACATTAATTGCATAACTCCATTTAATTTGTTTATTACATTCAGTAACGTTTTACTTTCCATAAACAATTTTCATATTTATTTTTGCATTTTTGCCCACCCTGTACCAATTTGAAGCAACATATTATACATTTTTGGAATCAGCTTAGCAAAGGCAATTTGGAAATTGAAAAAAAAGGGGGATTCCATTTGAAAAAAATGGTGATGACGTCATTACACGAAACTGGTTCACCCTGTATATTAGATTATGATTTGAAACAATAGTAAGTTGAAATCAAAAATCGACCTTGAAGTGGTTTATAATTAATTTTTATCCTTTAACAACCCATCTCTCGGTACCAAATTTAAATATACCACTTTTCAGTTTCAGTTTTAAAAACCCGTTATTAAATATAGAAATCCATACAGTACACAATAAGTTTTATACTTGGTTACTAGGTAGAGTAGTGGTAAATAGGGTTGGTTCGCACAAAGAAATAGAAAAAGATGAAGGGTGATACCTATTACGTTTTTGGATGTTGTTCGATTACGACCATTTATAAGCTGTATAAAAGTAATTTAAAATATAAGAAAAACAGTGTTTAGTTGTGTATTCCAGGTAAATTGAATATTTTTATTATTATTGTCTAATATCTGATCATTTTTAATGTATGTTGTATTATTTTCTAAATGTATATGTATATTTTGTTCATTATTGTTCATTAACAATATTCATGTTCGCCATTTTCTTTTATGAACTCATGTATATTTCGTTGTTTGAGACTTCTTATTTGAAAATTGATTATAAATTTAACCAGTAAATCCTAAACTTTTCTGTTATAGATTATTTTTATAATAGTTTTGACTAATCAGGGGTATTATTTTATCATAAAAGTTTTTAGTAAATTTTATATATTTTATAAGAGTGCTTTGTGTGCTTTGTTTCATTTTTCATGAGTTTAAAAGGGCCTTGATGCATGTCTAACATTTTTCTAGCCTTGAGGAGAGAAATCTGCCACCATAAAAAAGAAATTAATAAAAAGAAGTAGATTCTCTCCGCCCCTACAACTATAGCTGGGTAGCCTCCTGTATAGGACCTCAGTACCTTCCGACTATGTCGGCTAACTAACTTTCTTCAGTTTTGTTTGATCTGAGTGTATCATGAAAGTGAAATATATTTACAGTCAGCACTTTGGAAACTTCTTGACATGATATTTGATAAATATCATGATACTTTATGTACCTATAAAGTACTTGTTTATGGGATATTTTAGTAGCCTGTTGGTCATTATTATTTGGAAAAATTCTCATCCATGCATAAAGTCTCAACAGATGTTGACCGAACCATTTTAAATAAATTGATTTGTATAAAGTTTTGTTTTATGAATGTTGTTACTATGAGAATAATTACAAATAGTGTATTTTTGTGGTTGTGTTTTATTTAATATATCAAACATTCCTCATTATAATGCTAGTAACCAGTGTTATCTGTCTATTTAAAATTAATAATTACAAACAGAGTAAGTTATACTACAACCTGTTTAGGGAATGTTAAATTTTATTGTTCATTCAGCCAATAATTAATGTATGCGTTACTTTATGGACACACTATATAACACAATATAACAACTGCAGTAGACTACAAAATAAATGGGTACAAGTATTTGTAAAAACAATTAACAAAAAATACCTCCTTTGCTTTTGAATAAGAATTTTTAGATCTCTTGACAACAGCTAATATATGGGATTAAAAACGTGTCATCGATATATTCCAACTATTGATTATCGTTTTTGTCAAAACCGTGAAATAAGGGAATGGGGTGTTCAAAAAAAAAGAGCGGTGGACCACTTATTTTTATTGACAGTACATTTGTCAAATTAAGTGACGATACGCTGACAAGCATTTCTATGGAATGATGTTGATTTATTAAGTCGTTTCGAAAAATTTTACGATTTTAATGGTTTCGCGGATTTTCGGTTATTTGTTTTTATGACTTAGATCGCTGGTTAAAAAAAGGGTTCAACATGCTATCCAAGTTTAAATCAAAAAAACTTCATTATTATTATTATTGAAACTCAGATATATTGATAGTATCGGCCTTTTGGTTATATAGGTTTTAGTAAAATAAAGAGTATAATAATATTTGCTTTTATTGGCTATAATTAGATTCATCACAACTAGTTTCAGTTTCTTCATTGGGATTTATAATTATAGGTGCAATCACTAGTGTATCCAACAATCTCTCTCTATCAAACCATTTAAAAATTTCCTCTTCAGTACGATGGATAGTTTTCAAATTTCTAGTGTAATCGTTTCAAGAGTTTCAGACCACATATTTAAACAGTCTGTTTCAGTTGTTCAATCTCTGCCAATGTGTCTGTTATAATATTGTTTTGATGTACCCCCTATCAGTTCTATGGGATTGAAAATACAATGATATGGGGGTAAACGTAGCACTTTATGTCTTTATGCCCAACTTTTAGCATATTTTCTGTGAAATCAAGGTTTTGACTAGTCAACCATTTTTTTTAATTTGTGGTTTGTTCCAACTTGTATTAGTTGTTTTATGGAGTAAAACACTGTGATATGGAGCATTGTCCATAACAATTATGCTGGGTTCTGTGAGATTAATTAACAGCTGGTTCTCAAACCACTTTAAAAAATTATCCTGATTCATTTCACCATGGTAATCGCTTAATTTGGTTTTTGAGGAAAATATTGCTTTCACACTGTCAATAAACCCATTTTCATTCCCAGCATGCAGTATGATATATCTACGAAAAATAAAACGTATTGTTGAACAGAAACAATTAAAATTACAATGTAAATAGGTACAGAGACATATACTATTAATTATACTAAAATAACAACCGGAGAGTTTACCTTTTACCATCACCTTTAGTCGTTTTGACACTCCTTTTATCATTATTTTGCCATTAACGGTTTATACTACCATTTTGAAATATTCATGTTTCATCAATAAAAACAAATTTATATAGACCTGCTTCTTTTTCTTTAATGTAGTTCCTTTAAAATCTAATCCGTTTTACAGCAATATCAGGAAGCTGCATGAACCCCCGTCTTGGTTCATCTTTTTTCCATTTAAAACCAATTTCCTGTAATAAATTTAATAAAGACCTTCCAGAACCTTCAAATAAGTGCCTTACTTTTAATTCAGCAAGTAAAGAATTTAAAATTATATCCTCTCCTGAAAACAAAAAAATATTATTATTTTTTCTGGTCTCACAATTAAAAATAACTTAAATAGCTGTGTTCAGAGGAAAAAGGCTTACTTTTTTCATACATATTGTAGATTACATTTCGAATTCCACTTGTATTTAATACATCGGTATTGGTTATACTCTTTTCTCATACCGACGTTTCTTTGGAAGCGACTTTAATATTCCATGGTCTTTCATAGTTTTTGAAATACTGGAAACTGTAGCCGTACTGACGTTGAGTGCAGCTGCCACACGCTAAAATAAAATGTTTTTGATTGAATTGGCTGTTACTTGATGGATATCCATAACTAAGTTAAATAAACACACAAATGTTTTCACGATATCCACAATATACTGTGGATTTCGTGAAAACATTTGTATTTTTATTTAACTTAAATAATATTTTGTCTAATATACTGTTTAAAACTTTTTACTAACCTTTCGAACAGCAGCAACAGGTATGAAAGGGCCACCATTGTCTCGTTCTTTTTCAAAAAAATTTATCAAAGAAGCTACCAGTTCTTTGCAGCGACTATTTAGTTGTTTTGGCATTTTACACTGTTTTTGTTCTTAAAAGAACAGTTTTTTTTATATTTCAAAATAACAACAAGAAAGAATAACACAAAAACCACAAACAAAATAACATATATATACAAAACTAAATATACTAATCGGTGACAACGGCAACAACGCGACTTGTCAATCACGGCTACCAACTTTATGTAAACAAATTTAAGTATTTTATATTGATTTATTGAACGGAACATTTAATTTAAAAGTTGGGAACGATGCTTGGCAATTAAGACGAAATTAGTGACGTGAATCAAATTTTGTTTTGCACCAACTATACACGAACATGAAGCAAAACAAAAAATATATACCTAAAGCAATAACATTTATAATCTTTGAAGTATTGAACTTGATGAAGTTGTTTTTTGTCACTTATACCATACTATAAACGAATTTTGTATTAAACATTTCTTTAACTGCAGTAGATTGTTAAATCCAGCTGAAATTTCAAACATATAACACACTCCTACGTTCTAATGGATATCGTGGCCAAGTTAATGTGACTCAGTGCATATACGAAACGTAACAAAGTCCCTTTATTAATGATTCAGTAATCTGATAAGGCCAAGTTCTGTGTTTGGAGGGTACGATCAATTTCTATTGACAAACATAACGTAAAATGGAATCTTACTATCTTTCGATATATCAGTAGCTGGATAATATATGTATGTGTCATTAAAATACGTAGGGAAAATGTTTTCATGAAAATTACTTGTGCCATTGTTGGTTTGATACCAAGATATATTATTAAAGTTGCCTTATTTATAAATAAGCCATCCTTTTTTATGGTTTTAGACGTGGAAATTGTGTGTACATAAATAATGATGGATGGTTTCTAATGATTGTGTACCTACACGTAAAATCGATCTGTCAATTAAAATAATCAAACAAAATGAAAAGGTAATTATTTAATGTTAAAACTTTACACTGTGCGTGAAGATTTAGGTAATTAAAGTCGAATTATATTATTCTTCATATTTTATACCCTTGTAGCGATATCTTCCAAGGAGGCAGCAATAATCTTCCAAAGAGGCAAGGCGCCAATTTGTAGCCATATCTGTCCCAAAAAGGCAGGAAGCCAATTTGCAACACTATAACTCCTCAAAAGAGATCCCGGCTAAGAGACTCTCTCCAGGGGGTGGTTCGACTCCAAGTTAATGCTCACTATAGGAAGGATTGTGATGTATAAGTAAAAAGGGCGCCACTATCTTTTGAACGATTAAGCAAAAAACTATACAAAAACTAAGGTGAGAAAGATAGAAACACCTTGTAATTACTTTAATTAAACAAATGAAGAAGCTACTTGAAATGAAATACCGGCCACGCTACACCCTTAAGACTTATAGTCTAAGGTATACAAATGAAACTGTTTGTTAAAGCTATTGTTTATTTATTGAAAATATAAGTACTTGCTGATAGTGAACTGGAGTTGTAAAAAGAGGACTTAACTTTGAATGTCTGGGCTGTCTAGAAGGGCGGCTTCAGCTTCTTTATGGATGGATGAAAGTTTCTGTGATGGTTCTGGCTGCTCAAAATGTGATAGTATCTATTCTTGTCTCAGAAGTGGTTCGAAGGGCTGTCTACACATAGGCGGCAACTGGGCTCTAATTTGGATTAATTGTAGCTTGGCTTCAACTTGGAGATGTCAGGCTCCTACTTAGAGGTAGTTTTCACTCCAACTTAGGGATGATTTTCAATCCAACTTAGGGATGATTTGTCTGTGGTTTGACTCCAACTTAGGGATGATTTGTCTGTGGTTTGACTCCAACTTAGGGATGATTTAACTCCAACTTAGGGATGATTTAACTCCAACTTAGGGGAATTTAACTCCAACTTAGGGATGATTTGTCTGTAGTTTGACTCCAACTTAGGGGGTTGAATCTTTCGTCAACCAATGTCGAAAAAATATGGCCACAAAGCACATGGGCGCTTATGAGGCGTCAAAACGTTGTCTTTCAAATGGGCGAGTGCAGCAAAAAAGGCGAAACAAGAATATTCAGCGTATTTATTAACTTTTTGGACAGGGTGGGGATTGTGCTGTCACAAGGGTACCAATCCATAATTTGACTCGCTAGTCAAGTTTTGGTGTATTGTGCTCAAATATGAGTCGGTAAAAAGGTTTCTATAATATGTAGTTAACTGTAATATATAAGGGTGTATTGGGAGTGGCTATTGGTACGGTGATTGGTATTATATAGTAATGAGTACGTAACAGGCGACAAGCATGTTACACCCCCTCTCCTCCGGAAAAAAAATGATTCGAAGAATTATTTTTTTTATTTGAAGTAGTGTTAACAGAGAAGAAAGAATAGAAGGTAGTATAAAGAATGAAAACTAAACGTGAGGATATTTTAATGCGGTAAAACTGAAAATCAGTCCTGAATCTATGTACTTATTCAAATGCAACCAAATTTAGGTAAAGGTAAGGTAATTGTTGTCTTGTGACTAATGTATATTTGTGTCGTTATAATAAAGTATACACTGAGAAAAAAGATAAACATACGATACATTCTCAATGTATATAAAACGGTAAGATACGATAAGATACGATACGATAAGATACGGTACGATAAATGTTTCGAAAGATGACTGGACTTCCAGATTCGCATAGCGGGGTAATTCCAGTGAATTCGAAACAAAGCATCCCAACAGGGGGACACCCATAAAAATATTTAAAAGTGCTATCAGTCATGATTTATCAAAAAGTACAATTCTCATAGAATCCTGATTATTACTTAATGAAACGGCCTAATTTCCAACCAATAAATAAACAAAAATGTGTCATAATGACGTCACCTAGGGTGAATTGTTAGCTTATAGATCAAAAATATTTGGCAAGACGACAGCACTATAGTGTTCCATATGGAACTTACAACGACAATGATAAATACATAAAGTGTCACTACAGACAGCGTAAAAAAAAAGGTAAGGTAGGTGGTTTGAAACAAAAGAAAAGTACATAGGTACTGAATTCAAAGTGTAAACGGTAAAGATACTATTTATTTGTTGCGGTAACGGTAAAAATGTTTGAAAAAAATAATTAAATGTAGGTAATATATTAGTTAAGGCTTGTGAGTACGGAAGTAAGATAGTTAGATATACGGTAAGAAGATAAGAAGTAAAACTAACACTATACCCATGACCCTGTTAAGGAATACGGTACGTCAGCACAGAACTTTATGAATGTTTGGCCGACCTGAAAGATTAAGGCGAAAAAAGTTTAATTATTAAAGATACGGTAAGAAAGGAAAAGATAGTTTTAGGAAAGAGAAATATAAAGGTATTAGATAAGGGAAGTGCGAATAAGAAGAAAAAAAGGACTAAGCAGTCGTTTTTTTTCTCGGACCTATTATGTTTATATACTGGGCGCAAGCCGCCACCCAGCAGAGGCCAACCCGATCCAATTGGGGCCTGACGCCTTTCGTGACACGTCAATCGTTGACTCTAAGTTAACAAAATACCATGTTTTTTGTTTGAGAAACGGTAAGAAAACTCGGTGGGGGTATATATGAAACAAAAAAATGGGGACCAAAAATTGAAGGGACAGTAAAATACATTTTTAGCAATGTAGAGCTTCACGGTTTTGTTATCAAAGTATCCGGTATTCTAATGTGGTTCAACAGAATGAAATTTATGCGGGATAAGAAAAGGAGCCGTTTTGTCCGGAGAACGGTATAAACTCCATGTAGCTTGGTCTACTTCCTTTTCTACACGGGGGAAAGTCAATGGGGGAGCCAAGTTGAGTATGGGTAAACAAAATAACAGTAAAATGGTGGAAGAAGGGAAAGAACTAAAACTAATGGTTATGAACTAAAACTAAAATAATAATAAACCGAAAGGGCTAAAATAGTAATACACTAAACTAGGTTGTCTTAGCTGTTTTGTGTTTCGTCAAAATCGTCAGGTAGGTTTTCTTCAACGTCAATAAACTGGGTTTTTAAATCTGTAACATGCCAGTTTCCAAGGTCATTGCCAGAGAGATCTCTGAGATTATAAACAAGTTTGGAAATTACTTTATGAACAATACAGGGTATGAATTTAGGGGCAAATTTGGCTGCAAAATTATCGGTTTTTGATGAAAGTACATAATTCTTTTTCCACAATCGGTCGCCAACATGGTATTCTACATCTCTTTTTCGTAAATTTAATATTTTGCGTTTCTATCATAAGCTTGTTTAAGTTTTTTGCGTACGTCAATGTAAAGTTTGGGAAGGGTCTGTAGGTCGTCAATTAGTTGGAGTTTGTCTGCTGTGTGAATGGAATTGGTAGCATTATCGGAAATTGCGCCATAAAAGTCTCCGCTTAACGGTACGTTTCTAGCAAAATTTAAGAAGGCAGGAGAATAGCCTGTAACGTCATGTTTTGCGGTTCTTATGGCTTGAGCAACTTTGTGTAATGATGCGTCCCAATTTTTGTGTGAAGAATTGTCATGAATGTAACAACGTAAGGCAGTAACTATTGTCTTATTGGTTCTTTCGGTGTGGTTTGCTTGTGGATGATAGCGTGCATTATAGAAAATTTTTTGTACTTTATACTGATCCATTAAATTTTTAAACAGAGAGGACGTAAAGACTGTGCCGTTGTCAACGGAAAATATTTGTGGTACTCCAAAGATAAGAAAAACTTGATTTTCAATGAACTTGACGATGCCAGCAGCTGTAGCATTCTGCATGGGATGAACGAGACAAAATTTTGTAAACCAATCAGTAATAACTAGAACAAATCTATTGCCACTTTTGGATCGGGGGTATGGACCTATTAAATCAGCTGAAATCCATTGCCAAGGAAAATTGATATCTTTGTATTGACCCATTACACCTGCCTTAGGTAAATTTTGGGTTTTACAGGAAGAACAAACGGAACATTTATTTACATAACGAGATACAGTGCTTCTGAGTTTTGGCCAGTAATAGATTTCTGAAATTCGGGCAATAGTTTTGGAAATGCCAAGATGTGCACTGGTTTCATTATCATGGAAAGTTTTTAGGACATCAACCCTGTTTGGGGTAGGGACTACAATTTTCCAATTAGACAGGTTGCTAGATATGGGGTTTGAAGAAAAGACGTGTTTGTACAGAATGTTATTTTCTACTTTGAAAGTTGGAAATGCTTCAGGATTATTGTTTACTTTGTTGATCATGGCAGTATACCAGGCGTCTGGTTTGAAGGTGGTGGTGTCAATAACGGAAATTTCTGGGACTGAACGGGACAGTGCATCACTAACGACCATTGTGGTTCCTTTTCTGTGTTTAATCTCAAAATCAAATTGGGACAGTCTAAGGGAGAGGCGAGCTAAGCGTCCAGAAGGATTCGAAAGTTTCGACAAGTACTGCAAAGAAGAATGATCGGTCTCAAGAATAAAATGGGTTCCTTCAACATAGCCCCTAAATTTTTCTACACCAAAGATAACACCTAAAAGTTCTTTCTCTGTCGTGCTGTATTTTCTTTCAGTTTTATTTAAAGTGCGGCTTGCGTATGCGATAGGGTGCTCAATACCGTCACATTGTTGATAAAGTATTGCACCAAGTCCAGTGTCACTAGCGTCAGTCTGAATTATAAATGTCTTGGAAAAGTCAGGGCTTGCAAGAATGGGACTAGAAGTGAGGCGTTTTTTGACTTCCTGGAAAGCTGTTCCAGCTTCAGGGGTCCAAGAAATAGGTTGGCCTTTTTTTCTGCCATGAAGAAGATCAGTAATTGGGGAACAAACAGTAGAAAAGTCTTTAATGAAACGGCGGTACCAGCCAATTAAGCCAATAAGTCTTTTAATCTCCGTAGTGTTTTTAGGTGTGGGATACTTTAAGATAGCAGAAACTTTGTCTTCATCAGTTCGAAGACCAGCCTTGTCGACTACAAAGCCAAGAAATTTAAGGGAGTCTCTACAGAATTCACATTTCTTAAAATTTACAGTAAGGTTTGCCTCTTTAAGGCGAAGATATAATTTACTAAGGATTTCTAAATGAAGTTCAAAAGTGGGGGTAGCGATAATAATGTCATCTAAATAGCAAAAACAGTATGGCCTTAAGGAAGGGTCTATGACGATGTCCATTAATCGTGCCATGGTTTTGGGTGCATTAATTAATCCATAAGGAGTAGTCTTAAACTCAAATAAACCTAAACCATACACGGCGAAAGCAGTTTTGGGGCGAGAAGATTCAATAAGAGGTATCTGTAAGAAAGCTTTTTTTAAATCTATGGAAGTAAGGAATTTTGCATCTCGGAGTTTGCTAAGAATAACGTCTACTTGGGCCATGGGGTAAGAATCAGGAGTGGTTACTTTATTTAATTTTCTACCATCAAAACATAAACGAGATTCTCCAGATTTCTTCGGGACTACCCAAAGAGGTGAACACCAAGGTGAATTTGAGGGTTGGATAACATCCAAACGTTGCAATTCCTCAACTTCTTTGACTAAAAGTTCTTGCATGGCTGGGGATAAAGGATATTGACGTTGTGCAATTGGTTTTGTATTACCAGTGTCTATGTCATGTTGTACCAGATGAGTTCTACCAATTCGGTCGGAAGGAGCGAGAGAAGAAAATAATTCAATAATTTTGTCAAGTTTATCTTTTTCGTCAGTAGTGAGTGTAGAAGCAGATTGTATTGTGTTAATGACGCAGTTAGAAGATAATATTGTATATGACAGATCATGAAAACTCATATCAATTTGAAATAAACTTAAAAAATCCATGCCTAAAATAAGATTATGTGTTATTGACGGTATTATTATTATTTTAATTGTTTTAGTGGTATTGTTTACAGTTACAGGTGCGGAAATGTATCCCATATACTGTTGAGGTACTCCATCAGCAGTGGTAATACTAAAATTAGGGTCATACTCAATAGGTAAATGTAAAGAATGTAACAGAGCAAAGCCTTGATTTCCAAGGACAGTAGAGTTACTGCCTGTGTCAACCATGGCTAAAACAGTTTTGTCTAAAATTTTGACACTAAGGTACGGTCTATTGTCATTGGGTTTTTTAACAAACAGGGGACATGTGTTACTAGTGACTGGAGCAATGTTTTGTTGTAATGAGGGTGAGGCAATTGGCATGTTACAGGTAGATATGGTAGTATTGTTGTCTGTAGTGTGTGGCGTTGTGTTTGGGGTTTGTTCTGTCGGTGAGGGCAATGGTTTATCTGTTTTGTTTGTGTCTGAACGGTTTGACGATAGAAACTCTTTAACAAATGCTAAGTAGTTATTCCAATCAGAAGCGGAGGTAGAAAAAGTTAATTTTGATTTGTCGGTGTGTTGTTTGGGGTTGTGTTTGAAGGTCTGTTTGGTCTGTTCGGTCTTCTGGAGTTGCCTGGCTGGGGCGTGGTTGGTTGGGGTTGACTGGACACAGCGGCCAGATTCGGTGGGCCAGTCAGTCTCGAGTTTTTTTGTGCACAATTGCGACATTTGGGTTTTGTGGTGTTTTTAGCACCACAGCCGTAACAAAAGATATTTTTGGGGGAAAAACACTGTGAATAGGAGTGACCAGTTTTGTCACAATTCCAACAAACCAAGGAAGTTAGTGTGGCTACATTAGCAGGGGCTCTTTGTCTAATATTCGGAGGCGAAGAAACATAAAGGCAGGATAAGTCTGGTTCAAGTAATCTGGAATTATTAGAAGACGGAGATCTATATCTGTCAGACCAAACACGGGATTCTTCAATTCTCTTACATAACTCAGTAAGTTCGTCCACTGTTTGCGGGTCATGAAGTGCCAAGGATGAGATAAAAGACGGTAAAAGATTACGGCGAATCTTTGCAACACGGGTAAGTTCATCAACTGCATTCGATAAACGATTAAAGAGTCCTATCATAGAAGAAATGTATACTGCAACAGGTTCATTAGCACCCATGGTGCGATTAGAAATCTCTAACTCTAAATCAGTCTCATAACTGTAAGGCAAAAAGTCGGCTTTTAATTTTGTAACAATATCTTTCCAAGATTGGAACTTACTGCGGTTATTAAGGTACCATGTAAAGGCATTATCTTTGAAAAGTTCACATGACTGCAAGAAAAGCTCATTTTCAGTGACACCTCTAGAAACTCTAAGGACTTCAACTTTTTCTAAAAACAAATGAAAAGATTCATTTTTACCTGTGAAGGAAACATTCCATTTGTAAACAGGGTCATGTTTATGATAAGGGGCTTCTGATTGATTGGGAGAATTTGAGTGTGAGAGTGAGGAGTTTGAATGTGTGTTTGAATATATATTGTGTTCTGTTCTATTGCTGGATGTTGGTGTTGTTTTTGTGTCAAGGTCGGCTTCCAGAAGTATAAGTCTGTTTGTTAGGGTGTCTCTTGTCTGTAATTCTTCGTTAGATTCTGCGTTTAGTCTGTTAAGTCTGTTAGTAACATGTGTCAGTCTAGAATTAATTCTAGAAAATGCTGGTTCGGTTTTGTTTCCGTTAAATTGATTAATTATATCTGTTAATTCCTCAATTGAAATTGTAATCTCTGCTATGTCTTCTTCAAAGGTATATGTATTAACTGGGGACGAAAAACTTCTATTAGCGTTTTCCCTAGCAAGGAGACCTGTTAGAACTCTACGCTTTTGTTCAACGGTATCAGGGACAGGAAAGTTTCTTATTTTGATTTCATAAGAAAGCTCAAATGATTTTAAATGATTAGCCTGCATTTTGCGAATAATACTTAAACTCAAAGTACTCAATACTTAAACGACAAAGACAAAAGGTAAGTATCTGAATACAACAACAACAATAATCAAAACTAACAAAAGCAGGTGAGTATCCAAACTCCAAATGAACTCTAAAATCTAATAATAGAAGCCTAAAATCCAAATTAATGATTCCAACTAAGCATAGAGATAACTAACAGATAACCAAATCTCAAATGGACCTAAAAGTCAATGAACAGGTACTCAAAACTAAAGAAAACAGCATAAGAATCAAAAATCAAAAAGCCAAGATCAGCATGACAGGTATCTGAAATGACAGTAATAATTCAAAACCGGCAACAGCATTAATCTAAGTCTCAAAAGTGTACAAAAATAAAAAAATGGAAATGCAATACTCAAATAAACATACAAGTCAAATATGTATCAGAACTCCAAAACCAAGACAACAAAGTTATCGAACAACAAAGTGTATGTGTAATACTGTATTGGCATATATAACTCAAAAATAAAATAGCAAATACTACAAATAAGTATCAGTTTAAAATTGTAAAATTGTCTAATATTTTTAACAGCTGTACTGAAAAATTATTTCAAACTCACTTCTTAAATTTGTCAATTGTTATTTTGAAAAAATTCAAACATGTAACTGTTTCAACTCAAAAATATCTTAAATTTGTACTAAAAAGAAAACAATATACTAAATACTACTGGATATTTAAGAATGCAATATCAAGTTAATTTCTTTCAGCAAAAAATTTATTTCAACAAAACTTAAATAAGCAAAACTCAAAATGTTCAAAAAAAGTCATCGAAACAAGAGGAAAAAGTTATCTAGACATTATGTGTTTTTAGAGCAACAAAAAAATTATTATCTATAGCAAAAGTTAATACTGAGGTCAAAAATGAATCAAAAAAAAATTTATATACCTCTCAATCCAAACTATAGCAAAGCAATAACAAGGGGCGCCAATTTGTAGCGATATCTTCCAAGGAGGCAGCAATAATCTTCCAAAGAGGCAAGGCGCCAATTTGTAGCCATATCTGTCCCAAAAAGGCAGGAAGCCAATTTGCAACACTATAACTCCTCAAAAGAGATCCCGGCTAAGAGACTCTCTCCAGGGGGTGGTTCGACTCCAAGTTAATGCTCACTATAGGAAGGATTGTGATGTATAAGTAAAAAGGGCGCCACTATCTTTTGAACGATTAAGCAAAAAACTATACAAAAACTAAGGTGAGAAAGATAGAAACACCTTGTAATTACTTTAATTAAACAAATGAAGAAGCTACTTGAAATGAAATACCGGCCACGCTACACCCTTAAGACTTATAGTCTAAGGTATACAAATGAAACTGTTTGTTAAAGCTATTGTTTATTTATTGAAAATATAAGTACTTGCTGATAGTGAACTGGAGTTGTAAAAAGAGGACTTAACTTTGAATGTCTGGGCTGTCTAGAAGGGCGGCTTCAGCTTCTTTATGGATGGATGAAAGTTTCTGTGATGGTTCTGGCTGCTCAAAATGTGATAGTATCTATTCTTGTCTCAGAAGTGGTTCGAAGGGCTGTCTACACATAGGCGGCAACTGGGCTCTAATTTGGATTAATTGTAGCTTGGCTTCAACTTGGAGATGTCAGGCTCCTACTTAGAGGTAGTTTTCACTCCAACTTAGGGATGATTTTCAATCCAACTTAGGGATGATTTGTCTGTGGTTTGACTCCAACTTAGGGATGATTTGTCTGTGGTTTGACTCCAACTTAGGGATGATTTAACTCCAACTTAGGGATGATTTAACTCCAACTTAGGGGAATTTAACTCCAACTTAGGGATGATTTGTCTGTAGTTTGACTCCAACTTAGGGGGTTGAATCTTTCGTCAACCAATGTCGAAAAAATATGGCCACAAAGCACATGGGCGCTTATGAGGCGTCAAAACGTTGTCTTTCAAATGGGCGAGTGCAGCAAAAAAGGCGAAACAAGAATATTCAGCGTATTTATTAACTTTTTGGACAGGGTGGGGATTGTGCTGTCACAAGGGTACCAATCCATAATTTGACTCGCTAGTCAAGTTTTGGTGTATTGTGCTCAAATATGAGTCGGTAAAAAGGTTTCTATAATATGTAGTTAACTGTAATATATAAGGGTGTATTGGGAGTGGCTATTGGTACGGTGATTGGTATTATATAGTAATGAGTACGTAACAGGCGACAAGCATGTTACACCCTTTTTTGTGTAACTCAAGAAGGTGGCGTTTACTCGAGAAGTCCATTTGTTGTTATACGTTGATCTAAAAAAGGCTTATGGCCGCGTACCCCACGAAAAACTCTGGTCAGCTTTGGAAGAAACCAAAATCAATGGAATCTAGCAAAGGTTTAAAATATAGATATTCTAGAAAGATCCCTAGAAACGTCGAAAAGGTACTTGAAACCTTCAAGATTTGGCTAAACAGAAGGATCCTTAGACTATCATGCGTAGACAAAGTGACCAATGAAACTGTACTGGAAAGAATGGGGAAGGAAAAGGAGGTAGTGAATACGATTAAGAGAAGGAAATTAGAATATCTCGGGCATATAATGAGAAATTATAACAAATACAAACTATTATAATCTATCCTCCAAGGAAAAGTGTTTGGAAAGAAAAGGCCCGGAAGAAGGATATCATGGCTCAGGAACTTAAGGATATGGTATTCAACAACAACTATAGAACTGTTTAAAGCGGCAGTCAAAAAGGTCATCATTGCCAGGATGGTCGCCAATATTCGAAACGAATAGGCACTAGAAGAAAAATAGGGAGAACAAATAAAGCAACTTTAGACGAAACTATAAAACACAGGAATACCAAGGAAAAGAAAGCTATCTTCCAATTGAATAGTGTTCTGGTGGAACCAAACCATCCCAAAAGAAAATAAAAGAAGAATTTACAATGCAATAATAAAAAGTATAATTACGAATAGTTTGGAAGTCTGACAAAATACTAAAACCAATCAGGATAGGTCGTTTTCTATTACCGACAAGAAAAGTGGAGTGAGTTTCTTGAAAATCGTGAGAAAGTATATTGCCTTGCGCCCCAAAAACGTACCTTACAGTAAGTTTTTTGTGAGAATGATAAAGAAAGAGTTTCCACAACAGCATAAAGTCTGGTCAGTTTTTTGAAGCAGGGGAAGAGATAATTTAGACGTTAAGGAAACTTGTATTAATTATTATAATTTAAAAAAATTTCTTAAAGGTTGTAAAGATATTTTTAAGATTTTCTATCTTATCACGATAAAATAGTAGCCATGTTATTACGCAGTTTGGCTGTGTAAACTAAAATGACAGTCACATTACACAGTTGCATTATTACTTTCGGAACCTACTTCATGGAAGGAGAAATTCGTAAAGGGAGACCATAAAAAGTTACCAAGAATAAGCTCTTGAATGGTCGGTAAATTATTTGCATTTGTTTACGCAGCGAACTGACGTCACGACCACAGAGTACATAATGGCATCTACATGAAAATTTTGAATGCATTTTTAGGGCACTTAGCGAATTCTAAACTTAACAACACAAATCTTCACCCGCCTTAATATAGACAAGAATATCTCCTATGCCCGAAAAAGATGTTTTTGTCGCGCCAACACGATGCGAATTTTCTACCGCTAATATAGCTCCAGCATATGCGAACGGCTATCTCGGACGGCCCCCGTCCAGCCAATTTAAGTTTACATTGAGGGGACGAAAAAAAAATTCGTTCAATAGAACATTCCCTTATGAACCTAGTTTTTTTGCTCTGGCTCTTGGCCTAGTGGTGTTATTTAAAAACTAGTTTCATCCTCATTTAAAATAATTAACTTCTTTATTGCCAATCATTTATAAAATAACAAGAAGAGGAAACGGGGTATTAAGGAATGTTTATTACTTGACATATGCTCAGCGTATCGTCTTGTAAATACAGTGGTGTAGATAAATATCCTAAATTGGTTTATATTATTAGCATTGTGATATTAATGTAGAAAAATATAATTATCTTTTTATATTTTGCACTTATAAAAATCTTCATTATAAAACGCATTTGCGTATCGTAATGTAACTTTTACGCATGCAAATTTTTGTTTTAAATGGTTGGCGACATGGGTGAAGTTTCTAAAGGCAATTGACAATGACATTTGTGGCTAATAGCAATTTATTAATTTTATATTGTTCTTTAAGAAAGTATCTGTGAATATGAATATAATATTTTACTTATATAATATATTATTATTGGTATATTATTCATTTTAAAATATTTTAAAACATTAACATTTGATAATCTAAATGTCACAACTGTCAAATTTTATAAATTACACAGTGCTGCCAACATACTTTTTAAAATAAAAATTTTCGTAATTACATAAAAATAAAAAATTAATTTAAAAAATGGTAAAATGGGCAAAATATAAAAAATATTATAAACAACTTATTTCATATGGCTGTTGTGACACTCGTTCTTTAAACTTGAACTCGTGTCATAACAGAATTCCATATGAAATGCGTTGTTTAATATACTATTTGCAATAGCAGCTTCAAAGGCTGTTAAAAATATTAAAAAAAGTATGTTTTTTTAGTACTAGCGTATATACCTAACTTTATTGACTTTTGTTGAGGTAGTAAAGTTGTTCATTATTAACAAAGGTAGAAAAATATAAGGATTGCTTGATTAGAGCTAAATCTTAATCCATTTGACAGAATTTAAGGTTAACTAATGCAAAGACAAAATGAAAAAACATTTTTCCTTACTTATTTAATAGTCCACTTGCTTTATCTATTTATTTTATAGCGATTTTTACAACACAGTACTTATTATCAAATTAAAACAAAAATTATTGAATAGGTATGTTATTGATTGCCTTGTTATTGTCATGTCATATGAAACGGGTGTGACTGGTGACCCGTCCAAAATTTTTCTTAGTTTTAAAAACTAATCATTAAAAAATAGAATGACAGTAGTGAAAAAAATGCTATATGATCAACGGCAGAAAAGGACCTCGATAATAATAATTCACATTTCTACCATGGCGTATAATTGCTATTACGGAATAGAATGTTTGAAGTATTGGGCATTATAAAGTAAAAACTCAGGAATTCCTTATTATCTATACTGGTTAAGCGATTGCTTTAAACAGGTATTCCCAATATCATTGCGACCTACAAATTATGAAAAAATCTTCATTACAGTATTTCTTTTACCTAAACTAGCTTACATTACCTTGTGAATTAGAAATTCTTCATCCGGTGCTTTTATCAGAAACTTTTCAAAAAATGCTCGCTTTCTTTCTCTTCAAATACGCGATCAAAGTTGAAAACAGTGGATTTAATCATTGAATATTCTGCCCAGGGGTGCTATTCTCGAGTTCACACGAAAAGTTTCTCATACGAAAGTATTCTCTTAAAAATATGCGCATGCGAATTTAAACCCGTATTCTTGAACACCACTAGAACAACTTGATTACGTAGACGAATATCCTTCGTGTGACTAATCTGACAACACTGTGTTAAAGCAGTGCATCCATCCTAAAAACCAGTTTTACTTTAAAGGTTGGTGTTGATGTTGGTAATATCTTCGTTTTCTGTTAAATTTGACAGCTTTTATTTGTAAGACGCCCATACAGTGACGATTGTTCTGCCTCGATAAACATACCTTTAGTCGTAACCTTACTTTGTCGTCTCGACAAACGAATGTCAAACTTTATAAATCCCAATTATAAATCTTATAAACTGATTTTTGATTATAAAACCTATTCGCCTTTTCAAAAGTCTAGACGCCATCTGGAGGATAAATAATAAACCTACTTTGTGAGTAATCGCAAATTATTTTTAATTTTATTTTGGATTGTTATGTGGAGGTTGATGTTTGATTCTTTTATTTGTATTTGTAAAATTATCACCAAAAAATTAAAACACACAACTCAACCACTAAGTTCGACACCTCAAACAAAAAGATTTACGTTTCTTAGCGCCCTCAACGGTAGTCGAAATCGCGAATAGTTTAAGTTATTTGGTTGAGTTTCTAATTATTTTGGCAACTGCAAAAAAAGTTAGAACGGGTAATATATCTCAAGAACAGAAAGAACCTCTTGTTGAGTTTATGGAAAGGAACGTGAAACTTCTTCTGCTGCTTCTTCGATATTCTCCAATATATTTATGGCCGCTATTTGACTCAATTCGTATAATCCAGCCATATCATATTTTTTGGTTGCTTATTCTCTCTCAGTATTCGATTTTTGCGTTTCTTATGGAGCAGACCCAGTAGAAAATATTCGAATGAAAATATTCTCCTACGCGACTAAAAAAATCACATTCTATCAATCAAGAATACGCATTTGAAGTTCTCATACGAAAAACCAATAAATTCGCATACGCAAATCATTCTCATAAACTCGAGAATAGCACCCCAGAGGCTTCCAGGAGCTTTTAACGAAATATGTCAATAGATTCTTTTCATCGATTCTTAAATTCTTACCTTCGCACCATTTTTTAAAACTTTGGTAAGTATTTTGATAACGGATTTTGGATTTTTCGGGAATAATTGCGGAACACCCTTCTTCCTAAGTCCGTTCAATTTCTTCAAATTCACTTTTTCTCATATTTTATTTTATAATAATCAAAATTGCACTTAAAATGATTGACAACTAAATAAAAACTCAATTCTCCATTGTTGTTATGCACCTGAGTTACTACCTAACAACCAAATTATCTATCTTCATAAAATGAATGAAATTAGTCAATATGACGAAAATGTTTAATTTTATGATTCATAATGGTATCAATCGTGCAAAAAACGTTATAAGCATTTCGAACGTTAAGGGTAACCGACCTCAGACAATAATAATTGGAGTCGTAGCTCTGCTCCTCCTCCAATGTCTTCGATCGGTATAAAACCCTTACCGTTCTCCATACTTAATATACTATAAATAATGATGTTGGTAGAGCGTCTTCCTATCTGACTCCCTTTCTGATCTCTTTACCCTTTGCGAATCCGTCTTGTGTTCCTATCTTTCCCCGAATTATTCATCGTCATGATAGTAAGTCTTATGAATTTGCTTGGAATTCCCATTTTAATAATTTTGCTCTATTACACTGTCAAAAGCTTGCTTCGAGTCAACAAATAGTATATGCAGATCAATTACGTATTCGTAATTTGCTTTTAATTACTATCTAATTATTTTCCTAAGAAGCGTTGTCAGGATTTTATATACGGTATTCATAAAATTATTAATGAAAAATTGTGAAAAGGAGGAACAAGTGTGACATCAAAATTATATAGTAACATGAATAAGTCTTAAAAATTTCACTTAAACTTTCCTAAAACAAAAAAAAACATTCCCAAAGATTTCATTCTCCCCCCGTATACTTTATTTTTTTAGCCTCCTGTATCTTTATTTTCTATTTATTAGCTCGGTTAGAAAATTCGTTAATCCTGGCGGTCCTAATAACGATAATGGGCAAATGTTATCAAATTATTGCATTGTCATTGGACCTTGATACGTATGCAAAGTTTCAAATTAATCAGACTTCTAGAAATCGGTAAAAATGAACCTCAAAGTTACATGCATAGATACAACCCAAGCTAATATAAAACGTGTTAACAAGGTGGCCCTGAAAATATTTAGATATTTTATTAGTTAAGAAGTTTTAAAATTTGGCCGGAAACAATAAAAACTGTGTCGTTGGAAATATAAGTTCGACCACTCGGTATAACGTAGACACACTTATGTAAAACTACTGCCGTTTCTTACCTACATGTTAGGGATGAAGCAAATTATGTAATCAACAGACCATAGTAAGGCACAAGGCGAAAATCACTCAAGGAAAACATCTTCCAACGGTCGCGTGCCTTATCTCACCAATGACATATGGAATTTCAAGTTTTTGACCGTTAAAAAGTAGAGGGGTAGTAAGACGCTACATCAAAAGTTAATGCAAAAAGGGTTTGGTTAGTTGTTGTTTAGATGTCTAAGAAAAAACTAAAATAATACTCTTTACAGAAAGGCTGATGATGTGCTAATAATTTTGTAGTATTACAGTGAAACCAAGTGCAATAATTATACAAATAAGAAAATTTTTATTTAATAAAAAAATAGTTGTAATTAAACGTATTATTTAAAATAAGTGAAAGAAGAACTGTTTACTGAAGTCGGTAAGTTTATGTTATAGAACAATATTTTAGAGATTATAGGTACAGAAAAGTTATCTTTTTAGGAATGTATTACTTTTTTTTAGTTTAAGAACCGCTGCTTTAGGTTAAAATCAATTAGATTTTTTGTTTTATGCGATTATTTCTATACCTTACTAATTATTTTTTCATACTGTAGAGTACACTTGTACTTTACAGTACTCTTCAATACTCTGTAACCATATTATGACGTTGGGCGTCAATTTGTGATATGATTTACATGTTGAGAGTGAATTTATAAAAATATTTAGTTAACTTAAAAAAAATAACAATATACCAAAAGAAAAAATGTAATTTACAATAAAACAACCATTATGTTAATCTTAATTTCGTCTTTAGTTAGTTGTAAAGATATTTCAATAATTAACAAATTTATAAATGTTTATCACAGCAAAAATTATGATAGTTAAATACCTCGGCTAGGGGTAAGTAAGTTCATTAGCTCTGACTATAGTACAATATTTGTTTCTTTAAGAAATTATAAGGGCGCTACTGAAATCTTTTTATTTTTTATGATACTACTAAAGAAAGTTGTTTTAAGCTGAGTTATTTAAATAAGTATCATAAGATGACAGAAAGATGTCAGAAAAAACTGTCTATGAAGATAAAAAAATGATATGAAAATGTACAAACAGTAATTCCTCGAATACCCCGCAAACCCCTCCCCGGCGCTCTGTCAGGTTATAGGTTTTCTGTGGTTTCCCTATAACACTTACCGAATGGCTGACAGGAAGGGAACAATACAGCCACAGCTCTGTACCCGACTCCCCACGATGTCCCATCGCCGCCGCTCCCCCAAGGATTTGAGCGCGTTCTCCGCGATTTCTCCGAGTCAAGAAGCCAAACCCCTGCCTCGCTACACTCACCTACACTCACTCACACTCACTGGCACTCTTCTGCCACCTTCCACCACACCGAGCCATTGTCTATCTATCTATCTACCCCTCAACTCACTCAAACCACCCAGGGCAATACGACTTCCACACAACTACGCCACCCCAGCCCTGTAGAGGATCTTAAATCCTAAATCTGGGCTCATCTATTTATTTTTCAACCCTCGTATCAATTAAAATCAAATCTCCACCAAATTTCTTTCGCTTATTCATTCATTCATGTACAAACAGATAAAAGATAAATAGATTTCCTTGGTGCTAAAATGAATGAAGTTACAAAAAAAATAATCCGCAAACAGTTTTTAAAAAATACTTATTCTAATACAGTTGACGATATAGATAGATATAAACGGAGATAAAAGAGAAAAAAAATATGGGAACAGTAAACTTGATATACCACAATAAACTTATCTGCTAAAATAAATAGTGGACGATCCTTCGCCGCACCTTGGGGTCGCTACGGCACTGTTTAGATGGTTCCAAATGACTATGGAAGATCACGAGTGGAGGGATGATCTGCCCAAGTTGTAGAGATGATCCAGTTAAAAATGTTTGTGCATACGAGAGCTTAAAGTTTACAAGCTGTTCAATCTTCTAATTAAAGAGATGCTTCTAATTTACTGTATTATATTCCAACTTTCTGTATATGACAGTAAACCAATACAAGAAATGAGACTGGAAATAATTAATAAAACCTCTTGAACCCGATAATGACAACTCATTAGTACACCTCGTAGCGTAGCTACTTAGAACTTCCAATTATAATTATAGAGACCGTATTCATGATTTTATTATTAAGAATTCTTCCGGAAAGATGAAGCTCGCAGTACTAATTTAATTTAATATTTAAGATACCAGGTGCTTAAAATGTTAACAGGTACTGTTACAACTCCCAATGTTGTTTGAAATAAGTGAATCAATATAAACTAAGCTTTTATTCTAGTTTTTGAAGATTGACATTAATTGTACAACTGCTGTTGCCAGCAATATGTATTAATGGAGTTGTTGATGGATTTACAGTGTTTTCTGTAATCGCGAAAGACGTGTGGCTGTGATTTAGCACTTTAACAAAAGTTTTGCCGCTTTGGATCATTCTTGCAACCTTGTTTCTGCCTTCAATCAATTCTTCTATATACTTTTCTGCCACTAAAGAACTTTTCCATCCACCGTGCTGTTTTAGAACTGTAAGGTCAGCTCCAGCATTGGCCAACAACGTTGAGGATGTCCTCCTGAAGCAATGACCTGTATCCTTTTCTAGTTGGTCTAGTTTTAAAAACTCAGCTATTATCTTAGGTGCTCCGCCAACAGTATGTATACCAGCTCTTTGAGACAGACATTTTCCTTGTCTATAACCAACAAAAGAGCTTTCAGAGAGACGTGTTGCCGTAAATTCATGTATTTTCTAAACAAATCCAAATAGTGAACCTCATCACTGTTAATCACAGTAAAAGCTCGTCGAACATGCGTTTTTGTTTGTTTAATCTTAACTACTAGCTGAGGACCCGTATCCTCCACATCACTAACTTCTAAATTATAGACCTCTTCCCTTCGGCAACCTCCAGCAACTCCAAGTAATGCTATCACTTTGAATAATATATATTCTTTATTTGGAGCGCCCCTAATAAAGCTTTCAATTTGTTCCTTTGTCAGCACCTTCGACTGGTTTGGCTGATGGTCTACATTTTGTTTTTTTTAAAAAGCTAACTTTGGGAAAGTTGATATGTAGACATTCTCATTAACCATAACCATTGATTTTACCATCAAGTATTTGGACTATAATGAAGAAGGGTTGAATGTTTTTGACTGAAAATTTAAAATGTTGAAAAGAATATTTTTTAAAAAAACTGTTTTTACCACATCCAAAAAGTAAGCCAACATCACATTTTCATCAGCACTACTTTTCAAATTGTGTTGTTCACGCCAGTTACAAAACAACGCATATTCTTTTTCATATCTTTTCGCAGACTTAACTGGAATGATTTGCCCTATCGCTTCCGCAGTTTTGTCAGCAATATCATCTAATTTCTGATTCATTTTCTCCGCAGATATTTCGTGTGTGCAGAAAACTTTAATATGTCTGCCTTTATTTACATTGTTACTTGGTAACCGCTGTTTATTTTTTATTTATAAAGCAAATCAACTATGTTAAGAATAAATCAAGTAACGTAATTTTTTCACGGCAGTCTAGATGACTTCCTAATAAGTTTCATATTTTATTGCGTTTAAAACCAAAGGCAGTGTGAAAAAAATATAGTACGATACACGTCCGTGAAGTGATTATTACGGTACTCGATTATATATCCTTGACGGCTCCTTCGTCGCCTCGTCCATAAACATCTATCTCGTACCGTAATAAGTCACTTCTCGGACTAGTAACGTAAAAAACTATTTCACTAATTAACCCGACGAAATTCAATTTTCACAATTCTTTTAGTGATTTTTAATTTTGACCATTGCCAAAATAAAAAAAAAACTGTTTCATATTTGACATGTAAACCAGAGAATTGTGGAGAAATATTAAAAACTTATTTACTTTTCATCTGTTCCATTCATCGACACACAGGAATGAATTTATTATAATTATTATAGCCTGTATCCGAATGCATCCAATGTCAATAAATGCTTAACTGTTTGAAAATTGTTGTTTTTCAATTACGCATTTGTTAATATGGTGTTTATCAACGTTTTCCATATCGATACACTCTAAATTTCGGTATGCGGATAGGAATAGTTCGTTTGATGGCCATAAAATGGTTCAGTTGTAGATTGAAGGACTTTGTTTAATGCAGTTTTTTATTAAATGATCAATCGATGAATAAAATGATTAGCTACATTTGTAAAACTTAGTAATTACTTACTAAATTTTTTATAGTAAAAGCATTACTTATTAGGTATACAGTACGGAAAACCTAAATGGAATAAATTCATTATTTCGATTACTGTACATATTTATAAAAAATCCCGAAACACATCAAATTTTAATTATAAATTGACATTGTTTTAAGTGAAAACGTGATCCCTACCTTCAACTCCAGTTATAGTGTTTTTCACAGTAAATGGTATTGGCTTATTAACTGCAATAAACTACCCGATTTAAACTCATTGTGTAGAAAATCATCAGGTAAAAGATGCAAATGTGCTACAGGGTCGAACATAAGAAATTTGAATTTTACATAATATAGGAGATATACAAGTAATTTATTTAAATGTTACAATTCTATTCTATATTTAGTTCAGTGTCGCTATCGCTATCCTCATCTAAATTAATTATAATTGACGCAATTGATTTTACAGAAAGGTACGAGTTTTTAACATTTATAACATGACTAACAGAACTATTCCAACTCTCGGTAGGAATGTCATTCATACACTTTCTAATTAATTCTACCACACTAACACTAAAAGTCGGAGAAGTATTTTTTTCGCGCACACTCGATTCAAGTTGGTGCCACATAAGCTCTATGGCATTGAACACTATGAACACGCAGTAGTAGGGAGGTAGTCGTAACACTGTATGTCCCAATTCTTCTGCAATTGTATCACAAACATACATTTTTTTTAAAGAAAATGATTGCACCACTTGTAAAAGTTCTTTTTTTGTATAATTTTCCTCAAAATATATGTCATTTGCAGCCATGAAGTTTTGAATCTCCTATTTCGTATTCTTTGAGCCAGGAATTTTTTGCAATTGTCGACTATGATAGCTTGCGCTGTTCATTACTATAACGCTGTTTGGCGGAATGTTGGGTAACAGACAATTTTTAAACCAATCTTCAAAAAACTCTTCTGTCGTATCTTCGTGATAATCAACACAAGAATCCTTAATATTTTTGACAGAAAGCCACATAGCGTTTGGGATCCAACCGTTTTCTGATCCTGCGTGTAATATTGTGATTCTCTTCCCTTTATTTGATGGTACTTTTGTTTTACACTTATCAGAGGAATCAGAACATTCTTTGGAAGGGGTGTCATTCGTGTCAAACCACGTCTCGTCGAGGTAGAGTATTGGCCGATATTCAGACCGGTATTTTCTTATTGATGTTATATATTCAGAAAAGAAGTTTATTAAACGTGTGGATTCCATTATTACTTGTCTCTTGACAATTTTGCGATATTTAAAGCCCATTGCAGACAGAGCTCGCCAAAGAGTAGTGAGGCCACGGTTGATGTGAGTTTCGTCATTGATGTGCCGCTGTTTCAGATTTTTGATTGTAGGGACACGCTGCTCATCGTACATAGTGTAGATTTTTAGCCTTATCAAATCTTTTTCCCAGTCGTCTAGACTTTTTGTGACACCGGAATCTTTACGCTTTTTTCTTGATTCCATGAAATTTTAAACAATTCGTCTAACTGAAGTAAGAGGCACCTTCGTCAAATTACTAGACCTTGCTGAAGTAAGGAACTATACACATTTTATATAAGTGATACAACTATTACTTTTTATCCACGGACGCCACATACTGCCTATTCTGTACGTTGGGGTATAAAATCTTTGCTATTAATGTCTGTGATAAAAAATAAATGTTATAAAATTATGGAACGTCGTAACACAAGTGAACACTTCCAATGAAATACAAAGACTTTAATGAAGAAGAAGTGTAAGCTGTAATCCTCTACAATCCCTCTCTGAGAAACAGAATTACCTGAATCAGGTCCTTTTACATTTATGATGTGCATCTCGGATTTTACAACTTAAGGGTCTAATTGGTTTTATTATAATCTTTCAGTCAATACCATTTATTGTGAAAACTGCTATACAACTTCCAATGCATGGGAAGTATGGACTTCTTGTGATATATCGTTTAAAAGGTCTCTTTATTCTCTATACAAAAATTGTCTTTAAATTTATTGTAAAAATTACCAAAATTCGCTAGGAACTCACGCTACTAATTTATTTCCCAAAATAATTATTATAATAATTTTATTTCTTTTTATATTAATGATGACTTTAAATAGCCCGAAATATTTGTTTTTACCTTCCTTCAAGAAAATTTATAACATTATTTAAAACATTGGTTTTTGCGGGATATGAATATTATTATAAAAACTAGTAATTCAGATTAATAATTTTGTGAGGAAATATTTTTTCTAAATTGTAATTTGCTTTTGATTAAGCTGCAGAAAATAGATAATAAATTTATAAATTTCATAAAATTTGTGATTATTTTTATAATATTTTGATAATACACCGCCAGAAATTCTGGAAAAAGCGGCAAATGTCACGCTGGTAGTGGTAGTACACTCCCCGTCATATAAAACGGGTACGCTATTATTTTCCCTGTTAGTAAACCAAACTTAACTAATCAAAATGACAAACTGTCACATGTGTCAAAGCGGATTATCCACGATGCCAGCCCATTTAAGTGAATTTCATAAAATGCGAACAATTTCCTACAAAAGTTTGATCCTTGATCCATTTTGCTCATCTAATAAACCAATCAAATTTTATTTTTATCACAATATTTTTAAATTTAAGCTAGTTGAATGTATGAATGAGTTAGGGGTGATGATTACACTGCGACCCATAGGATCTATTGTGTCCCCCCTTACTTGCCATGTTCTGATGTTTTCTCAGATTTATAGCAGCTCTTCGAGTCCTATTTTCCTGAGGAAGTTTAGGACATCGTCGGGCTTCAAATCAGGTAGATCCTCTTCCTCTATTTCATGTGCTCCTAGGTATCTAGCTCTAGAATTTTGCAAGGCAGGACATTCTGAGAGTATATGTATTGAGGTTTCATCCTCTTCCTCACAGAATCTGCACTTTGCTTCATCTGCTAACCCTAGTTTCTTCATGTGGCTTCTTAACCGGCTTCTTAGCCTTTTTTTACTGAGTTTGAGGCAGCTAAGAGATCTCTTCTGGTCATAGTTCCCCAGTAGTATCTTAGATTGCCTCAGTCCTTCCAGCTGATTCCAGTACTCGGATTTTTCTTTCTCCATTTCCTTCCTTAGTTTTCCTAAGATTACTCTACTGCTGATCCCACAAGATGGTTCTGGTCCCAAATGTGGGGTTTCAGCTCCTTTTTTTGCCAGCTTATCTGCTGTTTCATTCCCCTCTATTCCTATGTGTCCCGGGACCCATAGGAGGGTGACAGTGTTCTTCTGGCCTAGTTTATTTAGTTTGCCTAGGCATTCCCAAACCATCTTCGAACTGATTATATTTGAACTCAGCGCTTTGATGGCTGCTTGACTATCCGACATGATCACAATCTCTTGTCTGCGATAGTTTCTTCCAATATTGAATTCCACACATCTTTCGATTAGTGATGAGCGAGACTGGTCTTGGTCTTGCGGTCTTGGTCTTGGTCTTGCAGAAAATGCAAGACCAAGACCAAGACCAAGACCAACTTCAGGCTGCAAGAACAAGACCAAGACCAAGCAGTGCAAGACTTATGCAAGACCAAGACTTAGCATTGCAAGATATACGCAAGACCAAGACCAAGCCTGCAAGAGTCTTGCGGTCTTGCGTCTTTTAAATATATAAACCAACGGCCGCTATCGGTGAGCACAAATGTAAAGTAAGAGTTTATCGTTATTGACCGCCTAAATCCATTTTTGTATTTGCTCTCGTTTTGTGTGTTTATAGTTTGTTTTATATCTTGTGATTAGTTTCATTATTTGACAATAATTAGAGTGTTTCTGTGTTAAAAGCAAAAAAGAAACGGAAAACCGAAGGCGTCTACAAAATCTTAATATGTCGTATGTCGTCACCTTCAAACAAATGATGAAAAATTTATCTTGGCAAAAATGGCACGTGATTTTTTGTCTGGTTACTGTGTATCAATTGTTGGGCAACGAAACTAAAATAGATTTTACCTATATCTATTCGAAGCATTTGTCCTATTTTTGTTTTTCATTATTTGAATCAAAAGAAAAAAATATTTTGTAATATTTATACATATAGTAGGTACTTTTTTCTAACAGTTGTGAAAACTTAGTATTTAGTTGTTGTTAAAATATATCTTTCTAAAATATTGACATAAGTTCTATTATTGGTAATGTATTCTAACTATTGTTTTTATTCATCAACACCAAACATAGTTTTGGTTTATTTCAAATCCCAGCTAATAGGCCTGCAAAGAATAATTTTTTATAGAGAGGCAAAATTCAGTGACTTTAATAATCAAATATATTTCCAAACTCATAAATAAAATTATTAAATGTTAGATTTCTCGTCTGATTCTATATATTATTATTATTGACACATTATAAAACTATATTCTAAAAAAATTGTCAAAATGAATAAAAAATAAAAACTATTTTCTACAAGCATGCGTAAAACAACATTTTAATTCAGACAATATCTTTTTCCCGCACGCATTTTTTTTATTAATTAGAGATGTTTTCCGATAACCTTTTTGTCAAATTATTGTATTATTATCTTTATCTTGTTGGACTACATACAATTATAGTAAAAAAATTAAGATTATTTTACATGAAAATAGGGATTTTTAAAATGTTTGTTTTTAAAAAAATCATAATTTATTAAATCACCCCTGTAAACCTTACTCAAAGCAACAACAAACCTGTTTAAGTAGGATTGCTATAGCTATAGTCGTGTATTTATTGACACTATGGAAGATTTAATTGTCACAATCGCATCTTTTCAAGTATCTAAGTAATTTTCGAGGTGATTTTGCTTTAAAAAAAAATATTGATCCTAACTCTTGCGCAAATTAACTTTTCCGCACTTGTTAGGATAATAACTATTTCATACTTGATTTATCGCTACAATGTAATATAAAGAAAACAAAATTTTTATAGTGAAAAATACTATCCCTTTCTTTACTTGTAATGATTTTAAAAACTATTTTTCCTTTTTTTTTGGAAAAATGGACCCCAGTAAATCTAAAAAAAAGTGCAAGACTTGCAAGAGTCTTGGTGCAAGACCAAGACCAAGACCAAGACTGGACCCTGCAAGAACAAGACCAAGACCAAGACTGCTTATTTGACTGCAAGACCAAGACCAAGACCTTGTATGCAAGACCAAGACCAAGATCAAGACTAACCCGGTCTTGGTCTTGGTCTTGCATTTGCTCATCACTACTTTCGATGGCGCGGACTTCTGCTTGAAAGATGCTCGGGTATGTGCCCAAGCTTTCTGAGTATTTGGCTCTCGGTCCAAAAACTCCTATCCCAGTTCCTTCGTCTAGCTTGGAACCGTCCGCATACCACTTTATGGTATTCTGGTTTAAATTCTGTATGGTGTCTTCATCCCATTCAGATTTATTACTCAACTTTGTGATGAATTTTCTCACAAAGTTGAATTTCTTTGGCATATCATCTTGGGGCATTTCCCAAGTTTGATCAAAGTGAAGTGATCGAGGTTTTTTCCTGATAATTCCTTCTTTGATCATTCTATATATTGTTTTCTTCCTTACACTTTCTAGCAGAATGTGCAGTGGGGTCAAGTTTAAAATCACCTCCATTGCAGCAGTGGGGCAAGTTCCCATTGCTCCAGTGATACATGAACAGGCTAGTCTCTGAATTTTCGAGAGGTTTTTCCTCGTCGTATTCAGATTAGCCCTTACGCCCCAAGCCACTGCCCCATATGTGATTAATGGTCTCACTATTGCTGTGTACATCCATTGCAGGATACGTGGGTTACATCCCCAGTTCTTCCCTGCAATGTTCCTACACACCATGAGGGCCTTGGTTGCTTTGTGTATTACTTCGTCTTCGTGTTTGTTCCAGAGTAACCTGCTATCTAGGATTAGCCCTAGATATTTTACCTCTGTTTTCCACTCGACGATGTTCTCCCCTATTTTTATGATTTTTAGATTAGGTTTCTTTTTCCTTGTAAAGGCTACTAGTGTGGTTTTGGTGGGGTTGATGCTGAGTCCCACCGAGTCACACCATTGTTCCGCAATGTTCAATCCTCTTTGAACAATATGACAGAGGACATTTTCATACTTCCCTTTTGCCAGGATAACCATGTCGTCGGAAATTTAAGCTAGTTACTGTTTGCGTTTAAATGATGTAGTAGGTTCTAATTTTTCCAATTTATTTTATTGCATTTCAAAATTTAATTTTATCATCACAGCTTCTAATATTTTTGTTAAGATAGCATCACTGCCTTAGAAATTTTACATAACAGCTGATTTAGCATTGACACTTTTTAAAAGACCAATTTACACAACTACAAAAACACTATTTTTGATTATAATAGTTGTACCAGTTTTATATGATGCGCAGTGTACAGACATCACTGATGAGACCAATACTACTAATACTAAGTAGTTATACAATTGTTGAAACATCCACCTCGTCTGGGTCTAGTAGTACTCCTGGAATTGTATTAAAAAATTGTTCAAACATTACAATTAACTAAAAAATTAATTCATTTTAAGGATTTTTTTACATTCACTATTTAAGTATAATTTGGAATAAAGTACTTCCGTGTTCTGCACACCATTCATTTGCAGTGGACCAGGTAGTGGAGAAACGGTCCTCTATGGCTAATAATCTTAGACGATGATCTTCACGGTCTGTTGTTCTACGGGAGCGTCCAGAGTCCCTTGCTCTTTGCCTACCTACCTACCTAACCACAGGGTCTACACTTCTTTGCACTCTAACTGCAATTTCCCGAAAAGAAAATCTAGCTTCTCGAAGTTCTACTATACGAACCCTATCAAACTCTCCGTACCCTAGGCATCGTAACCAATCGTAAAGAATGTCAAGAACCAAAATCCGCAAAATTTGGATTGTTATCAGTATAAAAACCGAAATCTTCAACTGTTGTTGAGCAGTGTATTTGATATTGTATTTAAGGAAGCATGTAGGACTTTAATTCCTGAGTCCGTATTTGTTTATCTTATGTGCATAAACACGCAACTCCTAATATCAAAATGCATTTATCGACTCCTGCATATCCTCCTGCTATAACCTCGCAAATAAAGTCATCGTTGATTACTAAATGAGACAAACTCTATTGATTTCTATTAATAACTGGAAAAGCAACAACAGGTGGCCGGTGCACTTCCATAAAAAAATAAAAAAAAAGTGCAACATTATTTGAGAGCTTTTTTTGTGTCGAATCTGTCGACCGCTCCACTGACACCCATTAATTCGTTTTTCAATTTTACTTTTTTATACCGTTATTCATTTGATCGTTATAAAAATTTAACTTTTATTAATTATATGTACTTTTTGTATATATACATTCATATTTTTTTCATTTATTTAACGCCTTTGGTTATTGGTAACTCGTTTTAAAAATTTATTTACCGCTTTCACTTTTTATTTAAATCGAGCTTTCATTCAGCTTTTTCATTTTTATCGTCGTTAAATTATTTAATTCATTAAACTTACTTTAAAAAATATTATTTATAGTATTATTTAATCTAGTAAAATTAGAAGAAAAATGTGATTAACTAAGCAATCAAAGAGGAAAAGAATGAAGCAGGAAACGAATAGCGAGAAAAGGTTAAGAAGGGTGTAAGGAACGAGGAAAAAATCTGAGGAAGTGAAAGGGGGTTAAAAATGTACATTCTAGATTTGCAAAGAAACTTTAAATCAAAACAAAAATTTTACAAAAGAAAAGTATGTAATAAAATATCTACGTATTGACCACTTTGTGACATAACCTCAACATTTCTGAAATGAAAACACCAAATTTAAAAACTTATTGTATTAAAAATTTGCCGTGAATATTATATTGTGTCAAAAGAACGGAAAGTGGGCATTAGCAGCCCGCGGCTGTATTTGCTGCCCGAGTGTAACATACCACCTAAGTGGTGTTAATGCATTTATGCACGTGTGACACGCAACTGTTTTTCGCCTACCTTAATGACTATTACAAAAGTAAAAAAAATAAAATTTAAAAATATTATGGTTGATATTCAAACTCAAGCCCTCTAGGTGAGAGGTACGCACGTATACCACTGCGCCACGATCAGCCTAATACTGTACGATTTATACTTTTACGTATTTGCTCGCCTTCACTTTGTAGCATTGCTCAAAATTTATATTATTTATATTATCATTGTTAGAATAAAAAAATTGTGGCGTTATGAATTTCCCGCCCTTGAGTTGATAAAACAATACTTTCCGCTCTATTTTTGGCGTTCATACTTATGATTGGTTTTTGAGTAAGGTAGGCGGAAAAAGTGTGTTTTGGATTGGACATTTTTAAATTAGAAGTAATATAAATTTCTACCATTTCCACAAAATGGAAGTTTTCTCAAACAAAATTCTATAAATTATAAAGGAAAAATCCTGCAATAGTATCACAAGAAGAGTAATACTCGAATTTCAAAGACAATATCCGATTCTGAATACCTATCGATGAAGGTGAATGCGAAAACATTTTCTAAAAGGCTGCTAGCGCAGTGGGATGAATTCTTGCTGCTTACGCAGGCTGCTCGAGTTCAATTCTCAATGATTACAATTTATTGTATTACAATTATACTTCAAAAAATCGATTTGTACATCAAGGTCTTAGTTTTTTGATGCAGTTTCATATAAAATTATAAAATATTTACTTAATTTTAAAGAAATGTGGAGAAAATTGCAAAATAACAATTGTAATAATTGTTAAAGATTTATTGAAAATTTTTAAAAATTTTTAAATCTGATAATACCATTGAATTTTAGGGGAATAAACTCAAATTAAAGTTATTTAATTTTTTTACTTATACTCCGGCGAGGAAATCGGTATCTGGTTTCGCAGGCAAAGGCTAAAATACCACAGCAGATTTGCTTCTGACAATTGAAAACTTGGTAGATTTAATCAAACCTTTTTATAAAATTAATGCATTAATTCAAGAACTATTGCTCATGACTGCTGCTCTTTAATTTCATCAATTTACAATTCCAAAGATAAAACCATATCTCTAGATGATTTGAGTTCTCAGCGATTTTAATTATTGAGCAACATTTAACCTGCTGCGGCACGAAAATTTTTCTCTTTCTCTACACCAATCTTAACCTTTTCTCACTGTTCGATTCCTGCTATTAAATTTTTTTGGTCGAAAGCACAATCAGCATGCACTAAATATACATTTAAATTTTTTATACAAAAACTTTAGTAGTAAAAGTACACAATCACACATTTAAAATTTTTTAATAAAGTGTGAGAATAACAGAGAAAAAATTATTTAAAGCCACTTTAGTCCAGGCGTGCTGTACTTTTAGACGGAAATTCTGATACCTGGAATGTAACAGTTGGAGGTGGTAAAGGGGCTTATAACACATGAAAAAAAAAATACATTAACTATTTCAATTATGATCATAAACTTTTTAGGGGTGAAAAAGGGGTAAAAAACTGAAATATTGCTGTTTGCGGCTAAAATTGACGTCAAAATGAAAAGTGCCCAATAGAAAAGTTGTAGATCATGTAAAAATCTAAAACTTTTCTTTTGGTAATTTTCTCACATAACCTCAATTTTTCGAGAAAAATGGAAAAAAAAACGATTTTTCGTTTTTAATTTTTAATTTTCCAACGGATCCGTCAATCTTGGTGAAACTTGGTGAAAACTTACCTTTTTATGTCCAAAATAACCTCGAATTTTCTCAACTTTGTAACATAATGATTTTCCGAGAAATTGGATTTTTCTGGAAAAATCTCTTTTTTTTTCAACTGTAAAGTTTGCTCGGAAAATATTATTGGAAAAGATTTTCCTGGGGCTCATTTTTTTCGTTTTTACGTCTACTTTCACATGAAATAAAAAAAATACACCTCTCATTTAAAAATGTGCTCAAAAATGAATAAAAAGCAAAAAATAAATTTTGCAACAGCTAAATTTGCAATAATTGTTAAATTTTTGTTATAAAATATTAAAAAATGCAAAAGAAATGTAGCATTGCTCAAAATTTATACTATTTCTCATTTAAAAATGCCAAACCAAAGCACACTTTTTCATTGTTAAAATAAAAAAATTGTGGCGTTATGAATTTCCCGCCTTTGAGTTGATAAAACAATACTTTCCGCTCTATTTTTGGCGTTCATACTTTTCGAGTAAGATAGGCGGAAAAAGTGTGTTTTGGATTGGACATTTTTAAATTAGAAGTAATATAAATTTCTACCAATTCCACAAAATGGAAGTTTTCTCAAACAAAATTCTATAAATTATAAAGGAATAATCCTGCAATAGTATCACAAGAAGAGTAATACTCGAATTTTAAAGACAATATCCGATTCTGAATACCTATCGATGAAGGTGAATGCGAAAACATTTTCTAAAAGGCTGCTAGCGCAGTGGGATGAATTCTTGCCGCTTACGCAGGCTGCTCGAGTTCAATTCTCAATGATTACAATTTATTGTATTACAATTGTCCTTCAAAAAATCGATTTGTACATCAAGGTCTTAGTTTTTTGATGCAGTTTCATATAAAATTATAAAATATTTACTTAATTTTAAAGAAATGTGCAGAAAATTGCAAAATAACAATTGTAATAATTTAAGATTTATTGAAAATTTTAAAAATTTTTAAAATCTGAAAACACCATAGTCCAGTCAAGGAATGAGGTGTAGAGTGCGTGAGCAAGTAACTAAACGATTCCTTCAGAAACTTGTTTAGCTTCTCCTGAAAGTAGCAGAAGTTGTGTCGCATCCGGTAAATGAATGAAGAAACAGGATGTGTTCAAATATACGGTGCTGCATCTCTATTGTTTTGGTTTTCCCTCGTCCAGTAAGGTCTACATCCTCACCAACGACAGCCACAGAGTTGTGAGTGGATTGTTCAACAGCAGTCTTCACGATTAGGATGTCAGCATCATTGGTAGCCTGAAGAGTATGTATCGCTTAGTTACCTGCTCACACACTCTACACCTCATTTTGGGTCATTTATTGACTGGACTACCATTAAATTCTACGGGAATAAACTCAAAAGAAAGTTATTTAATTTGTTTACTTATACTCCGGCGGCTACCAAGTGCGAAGAAATTCGGTATCTGGTTTTGCAGGCAAAGGCTAAAATACCACACCAGACTTGCTTCTGAAAATTGAAAACTTGGTAGATTTAATCAAACCTTTTTATGAAATTAATGCAGATTCATGAACTATTGCTCGTAACTGCTGCTCTTTATTTTCATCAATTACAATTCCAAAGATAAAATATCCCTCGATGATTTGAGTTCTCAGCGATATTAATTATTGAGCAACATTTAACCTGCTGTGGCACGAATTTTTTTCTCTTTCCCTACACTCTTCTTAACCTTTTCTCACTGTTCAATTCCTGCTATTAAATTTTTTTGGTCGAAAGCACAATCAGCATGCACTAAATATACATCTAAATTTTTTATACAAAAACTTTAGTAGTAAAAGTACTCAATCACACATTTAAAATTTTTTAAAAAATGTGAGAATAACAGAGAAAAAAGAATTTAAAGCCACTTTGCGACCTTGGATAATTTTTAAAATATTCGTACCCTCAAAAAAATTTCCGGAAATAATTTAAGAGGGGGATTTACCTTGTAAATATCAGTATTTGAAATGCTTTCGTAGTCCCCCACTTTTAAAATTTATTTTTAACTTTAGGATGACGAAAAAAATATGTAATGTAGGTAAAAGCCGAATCTGTGTTCCTATGGAGAGATTTTTTTAAAAATTTTATTCTTTTGATATTGTAAGTGAACATTTATATATGTTCATCCGCTACATGTTTTGTTTTAAAGATTTTTCATCTCCCCCTTCTTCTTTTTATTTCCTATAGTTGATTAACTATTGCAAAATCGGAAAATTGTATGGATGCAAAATTGCAGAGAATTTTATGCTCCTGAAGGAAATTATGACACTTTTTCCGACAGAAAGTGTATTAACGTCATACCTAAAAAAATTAACCCCTTGAAATAAAAATGGTGGCTTTTTCAAAAGGTGTAGGTCGCATTTTTTTTATTTGGACTCATGCACCACCGATCAACTTACGTCTTTTCCGCCTTAATTGGACAATCAAACAAAAATACAAAAAAATATACAAACACTCTGAACCAATATACTACTTTTCAAAAGAAAACATTTTTTTTTAAATCATGAATTCTTATTCATCAAATAAATCAATCATTTAAGTATATCACAGAATACTAAACCAAGAAAAGAATTTCTATTTATTTGAAACTTATGAGTGCGCCAGTGTGTCCGGATATCGATTGCCTTAATTGGATATGCTTCCAATGTCCATCTATGTCTTGGTTAACCAAGTTGTAGTTTAAGGGCCCATTAAGTCGCCATATACTTGAATTAAACTGGAATGGTCAAGAAAGAAATACGACGAGGAGATCCATGCAGATGTCGAGCAAATTGTCTTTGGAAATTTATACACCATATGTATCCTTCATTGCGAAAAAGGAACCATATGCCATTCATTTATTGTATTCTTCTAATTGTCTGAAAAATAAAAGAACACTTGAGTAAAAACTTTATCAAATTTACCAAAAAAGTTAAATTCGACAGATTGAAGTTACATTTTGTTTGTTTGATGTTGATTAGGTAGTATTAAGGCTAGACCAAGTATGGAAGTAATAAGATATGACAATATTAAAGCCTAGATGTTATTAGCCCTAAGGGATTATCCTGGATGTATTTCTCTCTAAGATCAGTATAACTGTGCAATGATATAGAAAAGACAGGAAAAAACTATATCATGCTGATCTTTACAATAACCCAATATATTTATGATACATTCATGTCTTATCTATGAAGACTCAATCAAAGTAAACAGTTTAATAGTGGAGAACTTTCAAGATTTATTTGTTCATTAACAACTTTTAATTGTTTGTGATGTTCTCACTTAGAGTTTATCATCTTCAAATTTGTTGCCTAATTTGATAAAATAAAACAACGAACTTTTTAGTCTATATCTTATTTAGTCTTGATACCTAAATTTGAAACACTTACAAAATACATTGTTTCTCAATTAAACAATAACTATAACAAAAGTTGCTGTATAAATAATAGACATAAATTAAATAAATTAAATATTAATTCTTGTAAATCGTTAAAAAAGTGATACAACCTCTTGTATGAAAACTATTTTTTTTATCTAACAAATGAAAATATAAACAACCGTTATTTTTCTAGAACATTCTACCCTCTAACCTAACTTTTTCTTCCCTCATATTTTAGAGCACAATAGATAAAATCTAAATAGAGTAAGTAGCCATATATAATTTACAATAAAAAATAATTAATAATAAGAATAAAGGTTTTAGCGCATATCTATCAACACAGGGTGATTTTTGCATATCACAGTTGATCTGCTTTGTCTTTTTATTTTGAGTTCTTCGAGGAAACCTAAATTTTGTTTTTTATCACAAATGTGTAGTATTTAAATGTCATTGTTGTGTATGAGTGAGGCTGGATGTTCAAATAGGTGTTTTTTCCTGTTATATTGTCTAAACCTGCTGATTTTTTTGGTTTCAATTTCTTAAATGCTTCCGTTAGATTTTTATCAGTTATTATATCTAAAGTAAAAGCATCATTGTTAATATCAATAATATATTCATTTTTATTATTTAAATTATACAGTGTGTAAAAGCCAAATGGAATAAATTCATTATTTCGGTTACTGTACATATTTATAAAAAATCCCGAAACACGTCAAATTTAAATTATAACTTGACATTCTTTAACGTGAAAATGCAACCCCTACCTTCAACCCCCTTAGAATGACAGGTACAACCCCCAATTCTATTAATGGGAAGTATAGGCTTGTGATATATCATTTGAAAGGTCTCTTCATTCTCTATTCAAAAATGTTATTGTTTTTAAATTTGATTAAAAAATTAACATAAAAAAAACTAAAATCATGTTGTTACCGAAAATCGCTAAAATATACTCGAAACTTATTACAATATACTTAAAACTTATTTCTCGTTTAGGTCTTGATAATGAGAAAGTGAACAAAAACCATAGCAATGTGGTTTTTAGATAACCATTAAAAAACTTTAAAGAATTTCCGTGGCAACGCTATTTTAACAAGCAGTAGTAAATTGTTTTATTTGAGTTGTCATTGTTGTAATTTAAGTATAAAGTTTGTTCAATTCAATTCTGAAAAATGGTTAGATTTACGGAAATGCATAAAATAACAGTTTTACAAATGATTGGTTACGGAGATAACATCCGAACACAACGGGAAGTAACTCGCCTATTTCATGAGAAATTTCCTAATTTACCGCCTATATCCCAAGGAACAATAAGTAAAATAGAAAAGCAGTTTCGCGAGTTTGGTCATGTAAGGCAGATAAAAAAAGCAGCTGCCAATGCACTGAGTGATGAACTCAAATTAGATGTGTTGCTTGAGTTTCAGGAAAACCCACATACATCGAGTAGACAGGCATCCACTACATTCAATGCTAGCCATACATCGATAGCAAACATATTTAAAGAAAATAAATTGCATCCGTATAAGATGATACCTACTCAGGAGCTCATGGAAGACGATTTTGATAGGAGAACTTTTTTTTGTGAGCAAATGATGGACATGTTGGATAACAATATTGTCCAATTAGAAGACGTTATGTTTTCTGATGAGTGCACTTTTTTACTTAATGGTCATGCTAATTGGCAACATCGCCGCTACTGGTCCACGGAAAATCCTCACTTGTGAGAGAAGAACATACTCAATACACTCAAAAGGTTAATGTTTGGGCAGGGATTGTAGGGAACAATATCATTGGTCCTTTTTTTATTGAGGGCAACTTGCATGAATGGCAACAATTATTTGGCACTACTTCAAAATGATGTCATTCCAACGTTGGCAAATTTATATCCTGATCCAGGTAACCCTCAGTTCCAGCGAATATGATATGGTTTCAGCAGGATGGAGCACCACCACATTACCAACTTAATGTCCGGCAGTACCTCGATACAATATTTTCCAATCGGTAGATAGGGAGGCGAGGATCGATTGAATGGCCAGCGCGATCATCTGATCTTACATTATTAGATTTATTTTTATGGGGATATGTGAAGAGCCATGTGTACAAAACTAAACCTTCTGATTTAAATGACTTAAAAGAACGAATAACGCTTGCGATTAGGTCGATCACGCCTGATATGTTAAATAATGGTAGAAGACAGTTTTATTTGAGATTAGGATGTTGCCAAGACGTTCGCGGAGAACATTTTGAACATCTACTTCATTAACATTCATAGTTCTTTTTCGTGTTCTACATTTTATTACGTTTTGCATTACATTTTAGTTTTTGATTGTATTGTAGCGAATTTCGGTAACAACATGATATTATTTTTTTTATGTTAATTTTTTCATCAAATTTAAAAACAATAACATTTTTGAATAGAGAATGAAGAGACCTTTCAAATGATATATCACAAGCCTATACTTCCCATTTAAAAAATTGGGGGTTGTACATGTTATTCTAAGGGGGTTGAAGGTAGGGGTTGCATTTTCACGTTAAAGAATGTCTAGTTATAATTTAAATTTGACGTGTTTCGGGATTTTTTATAAATATGTACAGTAACCGAAATAATGAATTTATTTCATTTGGCTTTTACACACTATGTGGCTTTGTCATACGAGTAAACTGAAGAGAAAAACTTTGCAAATACTTCAGCAGTTTGTTCAACAGTTACCATTTCACCTTGGTAAATAAAATTAACCGGATTACCTGAATTTGTTCTTTTAATTTTTGTGTAATATCCAAAATGTATTGTACTATTATAATTATTTTGGGAAATAATTTAATAGTGTGAGTTCCTAGCGAATTTCGGTAATTTTTGCAATAAATTTTAAAAAAACAGTCCCATACTTCCCATTGTTTAGCAGTGTATTTTTGCCTACCTTCTACATGCCGAGAGTGCATAGAAACAAATATATTTACAATAGAACTTCACAGATATGCATGAGTGGCGAAGAGTAGATATAGATTTAGTAAAGGAAACTGTATACCTCCTGATGGCTCTATGTTATCCTGGTTAAATGAAGTAGTGAATCTGAAATAAAAGATAAAGTATCATTTTTTAAAAGATTTCTGAAATTTTGTTAAATATCTAAGTAAGAAAATTGTTTCATTAGAATATTTATTTATATTTGGTAACTGCAGTGTATAAATAAATAAATTTACCAACATTATAGGAAAAATATATTTTTGAGAAATAATAAAAAAAATTGTTTAAAATTGCTTAATTTTTTAAATAACTTTATAATATAATTTGCTTTTTTAAGAGTCCTTTAATAAAAAGTAATAGTTTAAATGTATTATCCTGATTGCATTTCTCTTGTAAATGAAATTCGGTTGAAATCCTGCTTGTGTACGTTCAGAGCGAACCCTATTTTCCCTATTTTCCTGCTGACGACCGGCCTGCACACTCCGCCAGAGCGTGGGCCCTTCCGAAATCCTCTTTTAGTGTATATGCGTGCAAAAAAGCTGCGTCAAAAGTTCTCTTCGACGCCAAAGGATGTGTGAGGGCGCCACTGACCGGCATCCTTGGCGTCCAGACGCGACTTGCTCATGCGTCTCCCCACTCCTTGATAATGCCTGATAGTATCCCACAAGAAGAACATTCATTGCCATGTTCCCCAAGTGTTATGATTCCTACAGTATGTGTACTCGCCTTTTTTAATTCTTAAGGATATAACTCGAAGGTAAGTCGATTTCCAAACGATTCATCGATGCTTGTTTTTGGATTAATTTTGCTCGAATATTTTTATTTTTGTTGCTTTTCAACCATTCTAGATGTAAGTGAAAGTTGCCGGCAAATAATACTACTAAATACAGTGGACTGCGCATAAAAAAAAGGAAAAAAAATGAAAAACTGAAAAAAAACAAAACAGTGTTTCAAGGACTTTAAATAAAAGTGATTTAAAAGCAGTTTATGTCGACTGCTGGGACTGTACCAACTTTAAAAATAAGTGAATCGTGAACAATAAAAGTGCGGACTTAATAAATGTATTAAACTAAAGTTTTGAATGGTTTTATAAGCTATTGCATGGATTTTAAGTGCTGGATTTAAAAAAAAAATTTGTTTTTACAAAAAAATTGATGTTTCTTTAAAATTGGTAAAACTGCATGTCTCAATTGATTCCTTTCAAGCTGATAATAGTTTTTTTAACTTTCGAAAACTTTTTAATTGTTTCCTTCTTCATAATCCTGATTTTTTTCGCGACGGCAAATGCCGGAGTTTCTCCTCTCTTCTGCGCCTTGATTCTTTTCTAGTTAGCTCTGAAATAGAGAACAGGTGAACCGTGATCTTGGGTATTATCTGTTCGGATTCAATGTTGATTTAACTCTTTGTAATCTCTCAACACAGGCAAAAATACAAAAAATTGAAAGTTGCAGCTACAATTGCGAGTTTAATTACAATCACAATTTTTTTATCGCGATGCTGATGGGTCAGGATAGCGATTACGGGAGATTTTTATTCAGGAGTTTTATTTTATCTGCACTGGCTATCGACACTGTTATCGCAGCCAGTGAAAATCTCATTAAAAGCTGACCAAAAATAATTTGTTCAGTTCTTTAGTAAAAGTTTATTGTACTACCCTTACTGTTCTTAATAATTCTAGACTGGATAAAAGTTCTATTATATACCTAGTATTAATTATTGCTAGGAGATTCGTAACTTTTTGTTTCAAGAAATCTGGTTTAAATATTCCTTTTAAAAAATAATGTAAAATTTATACTTTGGACGTTTTTAAAAAGCTTCCAGAGTCCCAATTAGCGGTTTCCTGTGATCTCTTTTAAGAGATAAAAAAAGGCAATCTTCCTTTGCCGATTTAAAAAATCCCATTCCGTTAGGTTCATTGAGAAAAGGGGAGCAAATCGTTTTGGAACTCTGTTTTTTTAATAAACAACGAAACCGAGAGTCTTTCTTTAAAAATCTTGGCGGCTACTTAAAAATATCACTTAATTACCGTCCTTCCCCTCCGCGTAGGCGTGTCCAAAGGGGGAGAAGGGGTCCAGCATCGGCGCGCGTCCTTCCCCTGCGACGTCTTGTGTCAGTCGGCCGTCGGCGTCGTTCTACGACGCCTTCTTTATCCCAAGGAGCGCCTTAAACCGATGTCTTAGCTAGACGCCTTCACTTCTTCAGTATCATTCGTAGTGTAAGGACTCGTTGTCCAGTCTTGAACAAGGACGCACGTTAGTTACAATTTGGACTTGGAAATTTTTTCTTCGATGATAAAAAAACTTGAACTTTATTCTTGTTGTACTGGAACCTTATCAATAATCATTATTAGTGGACTTTATTAATAAATAAGACTCGGTGTTTTTTAATATTAAGTGATTATGTGTTAAAACTAAAGTGGCTCGACTTTTTTTTAAATGGATTAAAGTTATGGGTCTGAAGGTAAAATGTCTGCATGGTGTCGATGTTTGTAATTTAAATAAATGTTTATTTTCTTTGTTTTTATTTTTTTTTAGTTTGAATCCTTATTTTTTATAGGTATTATCCAGCATTTTATTATAGTTTAGAGAAATCTTGTACTTTCAATTTCTAAACTGAAATATTCCAAAACTTAAAACAACTTAGAATAATTCTTTAAAATATCTAATAATACTTCATCTTAATCTTTTACCTATTTAAAATCCAATACATAATTGCTGAATTCCCATAAGAAAAAGAACAGTGCAAACTTAAGCCCTAATATTTTAATAAATTTTAATTTCTTTTTCGATTGCTCGTTTACCAAAATAAATTTTAAACATTATTTTTGCCAGGACTTACAATTACAAAAGTATATAAATTATTTCTTCAAAATAAATCCAATAAATAACTGATGAACAAAAACCACATAAAAAGTCACATTATTAAATTTTCATAAATTTAATTTCTTTCTCAATTGCTCCGCTATAGCAAAATTTTAAATTTCTTTTCTGTCTGTACTCCAAAAATAGCTCATCTTCATTTTTAAGCAATTTACAAAATAGAATATATTAACATAACAAATTGAACGAGTTAAAACGCAGCTATTTGTTTATTAATTAAATTAAAAGTCAATTAACCGAATTTGGTTATCGCGTTATGGCTCGTTTTATATAATATTTGTAAATTTAAATTGGATTATTCATATACAAATATAAATAATTTTACCGGATTACTCGATATATGTTTTTATAGACCGACATGTGCTTCCTGCATATTTTTAAATGATTTTCATTTGTTCACACGGCATAATTTCATATCTTGTATTGCTGAAGTTAGTAGCAAATTAATATAAGAGCTTAAAAAATGCATATTTATATATATATTTCTTAAATAGTTCCTGTTTATATTTATTTTATTATTTTTAATATTTTTGATAAACTGTTTTTCTCAAAAGATACAGTATACCTTTTTTAAAATACACATTCTAAAAAATATCTTTTGCTTCAACAAGCTGTGTTTAAAATTTATGTAAATGTTTTTTTATACCGCCAACAGTCAATAGTTATTATAAAATTGCGAATTGATTTTAAAATTTTTAATTTTAGGATCTATTAAGAAAATTGGCTTAACCTCGAGCTTAAAATTTTACCTTGGTCACTAAACTGCTGTTTCATTTTATATATGTCTAATATTATCACTATTACAAAATATTAAGAAAGGTGTATAGAATTATAAGAATGTATGTAATTAATCGTTGCTAGCAAGTTTTTCAAGTAATCATTTTGTAAAACTGTATAGAATATAACATTAAAGTAAAAAGTACCTTTACGTACTTGATTTCTATCTGGAAAATAGAATTTTACCTGATAGTAGTACGTAATAATATATTTCATTGCTTGCTACTATCCTGTAATGAAAAATTTACGAGGATTCTATATATTAAAAAGTAATAAAAACTCGGTTAGGTTTCAAACTTATGAATTCAACAGAGAACTAGAAACGTAAATATCTATTAAAAATGTTAAATTTTAATAAATATTAAAAATAATATTAAAGAATAACATAGAAAAACTAAATAAATCAACTATTTCATAAAAGAATTTCATAACATGGCTATATTATCTCCTGTCTGGTTCGATATTAAAATGATTCAATTTATTTATTAAATATAGCACTTTTTTATTCTTGATAATATAATAATGTCTAATTTAATAGATCCCTATAAAAACATCAAAATATTGAGTGATATGAATGAAAAAAATTATCGGTCCTGCTTTACTTTTTTATCTAATTGACTAGGTATTATGATGAATCCCTATACCGAAAACGTTGCTTCATCAGATTAATTAAAAATATAACTTTGTTTTCAATTAATGCACAAAAATTATGTCTTGTCACCTAACATCTTGTTAAGTGTTTGAATTGATATAATTTGTTCCGCTTGTTCTCTTTGCACATGCCTTTATTATATCAATAGTTAAATATTTTACAATAATTTTTTACAACAAATCTTTTTTCATTATTTGTGTTGCATTCTTATACCAAACAGCTCCAATACATACTTTTGCAGATATACTTTTTATTGAATAGTTAAAAATGTTATAAAAGAATGACAATTTATATCTTTTTTTTACTACTAGCTGTAGAACTTATCTTTAATGGCTTTTATTGGGGTAGTAATGTTGTTCATTATAAACAAAGGTTGTAAATATAGAGTCTACTGGATTAGAGCCAAATCTCAATCCATTTGACAGAATGTGATATAAACTGATGCAAAGACATAAATTAAAAAATATGTTTTGTTACTTATTTAATCGTCTTATTCACTCTATCTAGTCAAAAATGAAAACCGTTTGACTTATCCATGCATTTTTACAACAATAATACTTATTATCAAATCAAAATAAAACTTATTAGATTTGTTATTTGTTGTTACCCTTCCGAAATGTTTATTAGTTTCAAAAGCTAATATTTAAAAAATAAACTACCAGTAGTGAAAAAAATGCTATAGGGGCCTCGTATATTATTGTCGCCTCGGCCGAGTCTAAATTAACTATACAAACTGAATGAGGTTTTTAAAAAAGGTATTTTTTCATTTTAAAGGATTTTTTAATAAGTTGAGACTCCATTATAGTGTACACTGTACTAAATGATAGGTACAGGTTTTGTAAAAACTGAGTAAATGGGTTTGTTAAAGAGTACAAAAACGTGAAAAAATAGATCTGTTAACTTGGCACACCATATTTAAAAATCTTAAAGTTTTTTTAGAGTTCTGGCATCCTTTGGAATAGTTCTAGAGTTCTCTGTAAGTATTTTCAATAGTTCCGGTTATTAAATACAAAAAAATCGAATTTTAAAATATGGTGTACCAAGTTCACGCAGCGCACCGTATCATAAAAATACATTATTTTTTTCGGAGTTCTAGTTAATTTTACAATAGTTCTAGAGTTTTATATCCATTATATTAATAGTTCTAGCAATTAAACGCAAAAAATCAATTTAAAAAACATTTTTTACGAGTTCTAGCCAATCTGAGTAGCGTTCCTTTAGTTCTACACAAAACCCAGTTTTCAAAAATTGATTTTTTGCGTTTAATTGCTAGAACTATTAATATAATGGATATAGAACTCTAGAACTATTGTAAAATTAACTAGAACTACGAAAAAATAATGTATTTTCATGATACGTGTTTTTAAAGAATATGGTGTGCCAAGTTCACGGGAATGAAAAAATAAACTAAAAATATTTTAAACATGTAACATTGACAACAATTTCAAATTGTTCTAACAGAATGATAAAAATAAATACTTTTCGATTTATTCTTTAAAATATTTATTGTATTATTTAATTTTGGCAAACATTTTTTTTATAAAAACTAGGATTTTAAACTTGAAACTTTTTAAAAACATTAAAAATAGAACTTTTTAAACAAAACTTCCACTATTTATTAAAAAATTGCTTTTTTAAACTTAATGACAGTTGTTTCGCAAGAATTAGGATCGTCATATCGACATATTGAAGATACATTTTGTTTTTTCAAGGTAACTACCTGATGTTGATTAAGTATGGCAATAATACGACATAACCACATTAAAACCTAGATATTTTTAGCCCTAAGGGGTTATCCTGGATGTATTTCCCTCTAAGATGACTATAACTGTGCAATGATATAGAAAAGCCAGGAAAAAACTAAATGATAGTGATCTTTACAAAAACTTAATATATTTATTACGTCTTATCTATGTATAAAATGAAGACTCAATCAAATTAAACAAGTATCAATTTCATTGATATTTTCTGACAAAATATTGTTTAAACTTACTATTTTTAAGAATAACATACAAAAGAACAACAAAAATGTTTAAAAAGTAATAGATATTCATTATAAAACTTTGGCAATCAAATTAAGCATATTACTTGATCTACGCAAATAATTAAATAAAAAGCAATTACATTCATCTTTAAAAAAACAGAAAAATAAAATTACCTTTCAATTGATTGTAGTACTTGCATGTCAAAGTTCTTTTCACTAACTGAACCTGGTTGAATGTGCTCTGATTCTTTTATAAACGTTATTCTTTAATTCTAAAACAGCCGTTAAAATATCCGAACAAAGCTAAGGATAAAAAGCACTTGAAAGCTCGCTTGGCATAAAGATCGGTTTTGCTTGAGACCTGACTTCAGTGTAACACCGACCCGTAGAATTAAAGTCCGGTTGGACAACATTTTGTCTTTCCCCTTTTAACCCATAAACGCTTTATAAAAATATTCGAGAAATTCTGCGGAACACTATATTATCAAAAACCGTTTTTTTATTTCTCTAAATTGTTTAAGTATAGGACCCCGCACTTTTCTTGTGGAAACGGGGGCACCGTCAAATTGTCTCAATTTACTAATATTTGATGTCCTGATCAAAAGTCTCCATGGGTCCAACATTATCATATGGCTAGATTTTGAGATACAGGGCGTTGAAGTTCAAAATCTCGACTTTTTTAAAACGGTCCCCAAAAGTTGCTCTTAAATATTTTTAGATGTTACTGCCATATATATCAAGACAAAATACATACCTAATAGAAAAAATAAAATATCTGTTGTTTACAGGGTGATTCGTGCTTTCACAGACCTGTTTTTGTTAAAGTACGTATTTTTGCAGTAGAAATCTCTATATTGGATATAGTTTAGATCTCGATGTCCTCGTTAAAAGTTCTTATAGGTAAAATTAGATCCTAAGTCTGTAAAATAACATTTTTTTGTAATACAATATAAATACAAAATAAGAAATAGTGTAAACTAAATATTTTTACACACTGTATAAGATTATATTGCAACGCTGTATTACTGGGTGGTAGGCTACAAAAATTCATACCTTCCAAGTAAACTGACTTGAGCTTGTAAGATGACAAAAGCAACAAATCCATAAGAGCCCGCAAACAATAGAGACAATTCTGCTATTACTTTTTTTGCGTCTTAGATCTGAGTTATTAAGAGCCTTTTAAACAAAACTGCATACAAGGTCATTCGATACTCCATTACAATATGAATTTGAAACTCGTTGCCACGCCACCCGTGAGGAAGAGCCCCATAGGTGCGTTTTTTTTCAAGTGGTATCACCTGTCGGCCTATTCCACTTATGTTTTTTATAGAATTTGTAGATTCTTATTACATAGTTGTTAAAGTTAGTATCTAACGAAAACAGTAGATATTTTATAAGGTCACGACGGGCGACTAGAACAAGCATACATTTAAAAAATGATGGTGAAGTCCAAATAAAAAGGCTGTAAACGAACAAAAATCTTTTTAATTTTCTTCAACCATGGGACCTAGAGCAGTATTTTCTGGTAATAAATGGTTTGCTGCATCGTCAACACAATTTAGTAGACGTATTAGTGGAAATATGATATTATTATGTCTAGCAAATCCAAAAAACCATAAAATTGTTGCAACGTGTGCGCATGTGCTTAAAGTTCTCGTACAGTAGTGGTAGAAAACTGCTAGGTTGTCTTGATTAAGTAAGTCCTCATGCCAACCATAAAATATATTTAGTGGCGTTACATTAAGTTCTTCTCTTTGTAATTTATCTTGTATATATGATGGACTTAAATAAAGATGGTAAGGCCTTTTAGATAATTAAAAGCTATCCGAGGAACATCCATATGGTTAAGCCTCTGCCAGCGACCATCTCTGACACCTAGATTTTGAGCTTCAACACGTGCTTGAACAATATTTACATCATCCAGTTTATTTAGCATTTCAATTGTCTGTTCTTGGCATATTTATTAAAGGTTGAAACCTATTTATTAACGCACCCGCAATCTGGTAAAACTCACGCAAGTTGGCAGCATGAGTCGTGAAAAACCTTCCTTTAAAAAACTTAGCTTCTGTAACCCAGCGGGTTTTAGTTATTAGTCTTGCTCTATTAGCTTCACTAGTAGATAGCTGACGTTGGTTATGACGAAGTAGTGGCATATAAGAAATGAGGCATAGTTCTCCAAATGTAGGGATCGCGTCTCTGTAGCCTCTATCTACTATTACAATATCTCCTTCTTCAAACCAGTTTCTCAATATTTTACAGACTAAACCAGGGATTCCCAAAGTGGTCCTTCGGTTTCCTAGGGGTCGACATAAACGAAAACTGATTTTGGGGGTCGACGAGGTCTAAAAATCGACTCCTATTATATTAACACATGTTCTTATTTAAAACTTTTATGTTGTGTTACGTGTACTAGGAATCTGCTACCTTAAAGCATTGCTAATTCTCACTCTGTCTTCTTCTATTGACCTAAGTCAGAATGAAAAATAACACTCGGTAGCTGCTGTTTTAAGTTAGCGGACCATTATGAACAAGGGGGTTGATCTTAAAAGTAGGTAATTTGACCATGGGGGTCTGAGGTAACAGTTCATTGTTGAAAAGGGGTCACTTGTCCAAAATAGTTTGGGGATCCCTGGACTAAACATTTAATATTTAGAAAAGTAGTCGTAGGAACTAATTTTACTTATAAGAACTTTTAACGAGGACATCGAGATCTACACAATATGCAATATTCAGAAACTTTGATGTTTTTTTCTAGTGCAAAAATACGTATTTTAACAAAAAGAGGTCTGCGTGAAAGCACGAATCACCCTGTAAACGACAGATATTTTATTTTCTCTATTAGGTATGTATTTTGTCTTAATATACAGTATCCGCCAAAATAAACAGTACCGAAAATAAAAATAAAAACATGAGCTATATAAAAAAAATTTTAACCCAAGAATGCCTATATGGTCGGATAGAGAAAAAAAAATAAGAACTTTGATGACCCCCAATCCCCCCTTCCACCCCCATATGCCATATCTCGAAAAGTAGAAGAGCTGGAATATTGGGACCCCCGAAAGAAATTCCTACGGGTAATTCGGCTCAAGAAAAAAAATACCCTCCCTTTGCTCCCCCTCGTTTTTGAGATCTTGGTACCCGGAAAATGACCTTTTTTATTATTCGAGATATCAAAAAAATAAAAACGGTTCTATATAGAGAAAAATCGTACGAATGCATAGGAATCATCATATGGAGGGGGTCAATTGGGGTAAAAATTAAAGAAAAATAAAACAGGGGGTCAAAAAAAATTTGTTTTTTTTCGGGGTTTTCATTATGTTCACGTGAATCCATTTGAAAAACTCTCTTCGGTCGACTCCCCCAATGCTCCACCCGAATTTTTTTTTTTTTAGCAGACGTATCGCTAAATATTGATCTCGGAAAAAAGATATTTTGGGGATCTTCCTCATTGGTAAAAGGACACCTTTTCTATGCTTGGACCATAATTACGACCTTTTCCGTATGAACGAAAATAATGCTCTACCAAAAACACTTTTTCTTCCGTTGTTAGAACCATTTTTAAATCAAATTTAACTGCAGCGTACTATTAATATATCAACTAATGACAATTAAGTCAAATATGACAAATCCATATTGCATAAACAAGCAACGGAGCGATTTTTATGCTCAAAATTACAATTTTCTTTGAAATTCTATTTTTCACGACTAACGTCTCGACGCTAAAAAACGCTGTCGAAGTTAAAATACAATTTTACCGTCTTGTACAGTAAATAACTATTAAAGCTTAAAGCTCTTAATGTAAACAGAAGATTGAAATGTTAATTTCTAGCATCTTATTTCACCACAAACGTTTACAATAATAAACCCCACAAGGGTGCGTGTTCGATCTCTACGTTATTCCAAATATGCCGCTCATTGACTTTGTAATAACCGACATATTGAATAGTTAACATTGGCCTAGGTTAGTGTCAAATATGTGTGAACAATAATTAATGTTTAATTGAAAATGATATTATACTACTGAATGATCAACCGAATCATGAACCGACAGATTAAATTTTTAGCGGTCGCCGATAATTCGAATTCAAGTATTTCGTTAATCGCGTTACATTATTTGTTATAATAATAATTTGCTGTTGTCGGAATTAGCAGATAAAAGGGCGTTCAAAACAGTCATTACCCACGCGAGTTTAAACATTTACTGGATTTATTATAATGTAAGGAAGAACGTTTTAATACTGTTGGTTAATAGAAAATGGTTGAAAGTGAACCAATAAGTAAATTTTCAAAAGAAAAAAGGTTTTAAAACTATAAAAATGTTTTAGTATCTACAGAAAAAGTAATTTCTGTAAAATTTAAAAGTTGTAGTTGTAGTCTCTATGGATCCATTCATTAAGAAACTGTGCATTAAGATAATTCCTGCAATTCAATCCAATATACCTATCTTTCAGATATATTTGCAGTTAAAATGGGTCAGAAACTTCTGGGACACCCGGTATTGTACTGGCTTAACTAATTTTAAATTTGCTAGATTAGTCAACAATAAGTGAGTTTTATGATATTCAATATTTGTGGTCTGCAATAAAACTAAAAAAAAGTGAATAATTATAGTTAGTCCAGGCGTGCTGTACTTTTAGACGGAAATTCTGATACCTGGAATGTAACAGTTGGAGGTGGTAAAGGAGCTTATAACACATGAAAAAAAATACATTAACTATTTCAATTATGATCATAAACTTTTTAGGGGTGAAAAAGGGTGAAAAAAGGATAAAAAACTGAAGTATTGCTGTTTGCGGCTAAAATTGACGTCAAAATAAAAAGTGCCCAAAAGAAAACTTGTAGATCATGTAAAAATCTAAAACTTTTCTGTTGGTAATTTTCTCACATAACTTCAATTTTTCGAGGAAAATGGAAAAAAAAGATTTTTCGTTTTTAATTTTTAATTTTCCAACGGATTCGTCAATCTTGGTGAAACTTGGTGAAAACTTACCTTTTTATGTCCAAAATAACCTCGAATTTTCTCAACCTTGTAACATAATAATTTTCCGAGAAATTTGATTTTTCTGGAAAAATCTCTTTTTTTTCAACTGTAAAGTTTGCTCGGAAAATATTATTGGAAAAGATTTTCCTGGGGCTCATTTTTTTCGTTTTTACGTCTACTTTCACATGAAATAAAAAAATACACCTCTCATTTAAAAATGTGCTCAAAAATGAATAAAAAGCAAAAAATAAATTTTGCAATAATTGTTAAATTTTTGTTATAAAATAATAAAAAATGCAAAAGCCGACTCTTGCATTACATTCTATGGGAAAAATTACAAAAGAAAATGTATTTTATTATTTGGTCGGATTTTTATTTCATTTGCAATATTATTATAAACACTCAAGTCTATTAATGAAGTTAATAATCCGAGAGGTGATTTCATGGTTTTTACTATTGTTGTATGCTAATTTGTTTATATTATAAGGTTTTTCATTAGATAAATCGATTTTTTGATATTACAAGGCCCAAATACCCTTCCATCTATTGGGCACTTTTCATTTTGACGTCAATTTTAGCCGCAAACAGCAATACTTCAGTTTTTTATCCCTTTTTCACCCTTTTTCACCCCTAAAAAGTTTATGATCATAATTGAAATAGTTAATGTATTTTTTTTTCATGTGTTATAAGCCCCTTTACCACCTCCAACTGTTACATTTCAGGTATCAGATATTCCGTATTTTTTATTTTTTTGGTACAGCACGCCTGGACTAATTCGACATATCCATAAAATAACTTAGTTAATCCATTATTTAACAAATGTCCTATATTACTGGCCTTTTCTTTACTCAATGGCAAGTACTTCTTGGCTTATGCTATGCCTATGCTTGGGAAATATGCTAATAACTATTTCCTCATTGCCATTTATCGATTAACGTAGTATAGCGTACTTCATAAAGAACTTGATTTTAAAAAGTTTTTGAATGCATGTTTGGTTGCCTACACCACAGGCCATTATTAAACACAAAGCTTATGTAGTTGTATGTTGTGTTGCATATAATAAAATCCTTCATTGATAGAAAATCAATCATTAATAGGGGTCATTAAGCAACGATTTTGAGTGCATTAAATTTCATCATAATGTAAAGATAGACGCTTTCTGTTCGTATCACTTTGAGTGGAAAATGGACAATCCATGCGTGTCGTACACTATGGTTTTCCTACGACCATACTGAAATATTTATAAAGTGAAGGAGGTTTTTATTTACTAACAGCTAGGTTAATATTACAATAAATAAATAACTCGATCAAATATTCATATTCGGATCACAGTTCCTTTACGTATTAACAACAATGATTGTAAAATTACTGCAGTGATTAAATGTCATTCTTGAGGAATTGCTTAACTATGGTTTAATCGTGAAAATTTTGGAGTTTTCAGACATTTCGGTTCTTGAAGTGGATCCAAAGATTTTTTGCTATATGGTTTTTATTTTTCAATGATTCGTCGATGTACCCCTCGACAACTGTTGTGTATTTGCACCCTCATGGTCTTCTCCACTGTCAATTAGAATTGTTCCATGTTGTTTTAAGTAAAAATTCACTTATGTTATAATACTGTAAGCTATTCTGACAACCACCTGTCAAAAGTGTTGAGACTTAAGATTATAGCCTTCTTACATTAGTTATGCTTTTGTATTTATTAGTGCATAATGGACATATTGTGCAATAGTTTCCATAGTAACCAGTGCGAAATAGAAACCAGTGTACAATATACTACATTTACTAATTAGTGAGAGATTTACAAGTGAAATATTTCAGTATAGTCGTAGGAAAAAGTGTTTACAACTCGCGATAATATAGCAAACATTTTTAAGTAGTGAATTCTGATTGTCATGCTCCAAAATTTATAATAAAAACTTGTTAAAAATGTAAATAATGCTGTAAAATTGTATAAAAAATTTAAAAAATCAAAGTTTAAAGCTGAATAGCACTGTTTGTATTTTAAAAACTTATAGAGTGCTATAAAATTTTACAAAATGTTAATTTACAAATGGATTTTTTAAAAACTACTGTATGGTTAGGTAAAAAATTCTTGTACCTATCAGATGCATTAAAAACGTACGTTTTTTGATAAATAAAATTTTCGTTCATAAAAAGTATCTTAAAACTAAGATCAAGATATTCTTTTTAAATTTTTACTACTTCTGTTCATACAATGATCCTGCACACCCCCTACAAACATTTTTGATCGGATTATGCTTAAGTTGATATCTATATTTGTGTTTAATTAGGATATAAAACCACCCAGCAGCGATCTTTATCAAATTGACTATTAACCACAACACATAAATGTTTAAACCGTAATGTATTTTGCTAAATATACATGACTATATCAATCGACAGAGTGCATCAATGACACCCCCACTCTGTGTACATAATTTGGTCACTAGTTTACACATTATGGCTAATTGTGGTATGCCGCACAATTGCTCATTAAATGTTACGGTTATATTCACGTGATCCTTCGTCCACGTGGAGTTTGCTTATGTGTACACACACGAACACACGTGCTCTACGTTTGACAGCTCCACCAGACTACTACTACTATTAACAACAAGTCGAATAGAGAGTGTACAAGTTAAAAGAAAGCAGGACGATTTATAGCGGCCCGCAGACGGCATGTATGTTTGGTTGCATACAAACCGGCGCCGGAATTTCGATATTTTAAGTTTATAATATAATAGGTATCCTTATAAAATCTCAGAATATTTTCATACTACGAAGAAAATTCAATGTGATGACTTTATTATCTTTTAAAATTATTGTATTTTAAAAACACGTTGTGTGTATAAATATTAATATTTACGTAATGTAAGAGTATTTAAATTAATGAAAAAACTTGGATTCAAAGCAATTACTTTTTGGAAATAAAAAAAGTGCTACTTCTGACGAATAGGAAGGTTGAGATAAGCAATAAAATGTGAACAGGTGCATAACCGTAGTACAAAAGCCGTATGTTTACAAATTTGATCCTTTTTTCTATAATTGATTTTAAACAAAATGGCGTTAAATTTTGTTTAACTAAATGTAGATTCATCAAATGGTTTTGTTAACGTACACTTTCTTAAATAAGGTTAGGTTAGGTTACAATAAAACTATTTAAGGAAAAATAATAGTATATTACGTACTACGAGCCACTTCCCAGACAACAATGTTACATTCTTTGCACACATGCATAAATGCCGTTCAGTACATGATCAGAATGTGATAGTCACCTCAAAAGGCCGTACCAAATTACTTGATATGTATATGCAAAAAATGTTCTGTATGTAAAGTATGTAAAGATCAAATTCTCAGCATTAGATGGTGATAGTAATATTCTATTTTAGTCCAGGCAAGAACGTTCTTAGAATATGTCTTGATACTACTCAGTGATAAAAATGTTCTGGTAGTACGTAAATAGCATATTCTCTCTTACCATATATTTTTACTGTACACAGTCTAGATTACTACTGCACGAACATAGACTTTTTTACTGTCTATCGCGAGTTATATACTTCAAATATCAAAAGTAATCTTGTAGCTTGCTCATCCAAACAAAAGGAATGAACATATCATATCATTATATCACTTTCAACGGAATGATTGTTGGGTATTTAAAAATTACATGATACGAACATGTTAAGAATGTACCATAAAGAACAAATTTACAAGAAAAGGAACGTGAAATGTAGTTGTTTAGCATATACCTTTCAGAATGTTCGAAAACGTAATTCATGGGCATATTCTTAGAATGTGAATGTACCATTAGTGTTATGTGGGTTGTACTTGTATTAATAATGTCATTATTAATAATACTTGAACAACAGCGACAATAGATATTTTTGATGATTTTATTGTATACCATTTAATTACTTCATATTAGTTATTATAATTATTGTTTATAGGAACAGTACATATTAAATATTAATGGTATTTCGGTTATTTTGCTTGTTGAAGCATAAGAAATATTTATTTCAAAAATATTATCGTAAAATGGCTGAATAATAACATATGCGCATATTGTTAGACGCATGCTCAAATCTACAAAAAATATTTCGGTTTGAAATGAACGCCATAGTGTAGTGAGACACATTTTTGTTGTTTTTTAGTAATTAATTTAGTGTTATTGATCAGTTTCTCGCGTAATATTAAAATATAGTACATTCTAAATATTTAAAAGGGTTTTGTAAACTGACTGAAGTGAAATTAAAGTTACAGGACTAGTAAAAAGTATCTACTTGTACATTACGATTGTATCTTCAAGTTGAAACACTTTTGTAAGTATTTTTACAAAGTATCTCGGTAAAGAAATTATTCTAAATATTTAAATAATTAACTTTATAACATAAAAATAACGTAATTAATCTGGAAAACGTAATTAAATACATTTATTATTATATTATGATTTATTTAGACAGATGAAAAAGTGGGTTGATTAAAGTAAACAAATATATAATCCCAAATAACTCAAAATATTAGGTAAATGCAACTTTATATCTAATAAATGTTATGTGTCATTTGTATATAGTATGAAATTCAACTTTAAATACAGAAATAAGAAATTTTGAACAAAATGCCAATGTTTATTGACAGTTACTAAGGGGTTGCTAGGGTAGCAATGCGGTTTACTTTACAACTGTGCGTTTTCTTTATGGTGCGTTAGAGGGCATCTTATTTTGATTGAGGACTGTGTGTTATTGACCACTTTTAAAAACTATTAAGAAAATATCTTCTGTGGTGTATTCATTGTGATATAATTTACCCAAACAAATAAACAAAATATTAAGAGAATAATATATAGAAATCCTCTAGAAAAATTTAATTTGTTGATTCTTCGACATCTCACAGACAGACCCCACGTTAACAGCGTCAACTTGTTGATAAAGCACACCCCTATAAATGATTTTTTACCTTTTCCCGCGACCACCGTCGAGAATATAATAAATACATTTCATCACGCATATCTATGTGTGTGTATGCATTACTTGCAATTACCGGTGGACATTTCCGTTCCGGAAATGCAGGAGGGTGCGCATGCGTACACTACTTACCTAACTCGGTGACGATCAAATCGCTAATTGCTAATGTACATATTGCATTTGCAGCTATATCACGACGAATTACTAAATTCAACACAATTTGATGCAGTAATCCTAATGAGATATGCGGTTTGCTTATAGGGTTGAACGGGGAGTGAACTAATTTCCTTTTATCAGCTGTTCGTCTAAATATTAATGTGAAAGAGACTAAGCGATACACTGTTAAAAATTTACCAACTGCTTTCTACGAAACTGTGGATGATAACTCTTATAAATTTAAAGAATTACTTGGGAAAATGTGAAAGGTATCAGATTTCTTATGTATATTGAAAATATTTTTATTTTGACAGAAAAAGCTATAGAATCATGAATTAGTTTTGTTTGAATGGCAAAATACGATTTGTTTTAAGTCATCCAGAGTTAGAAGAAGTAAATACAGGAATAAGAATGAAACTTGAAAGCATCTATGCTTACTACAGAACCAACAACTAATATAATAAATGAAAACTGGAGTAAGACGTGTTGGATATGACAATGTTCGTGAAAACAGTGAGCATTTTTTTACGTAAAAGTTATATTGGACGGTAACAAATATAATTCTAAGATACTTGATTAAAAAAACTATGAAAAAATTATAGTTTTGAAGCTGTTTTACCATAAAGTGAACAGTTTCTGGAAGACAAAAGATCTTTCAGTGAATTTGTTTAATGTTTAATGTTGTATTACTAGAAAGTAAGAAAGAAATCAGAAAATTCTAACACAATTCAGTTATTTATTCAGTAATTTACTGTACAAGACAATAAAATTGCACTTTATCTTCGAGAGCGTTGTTTATGCTGAAGATAATGCTAGATGTACTAATAGCATGGTACCAAAGACAAAAAAATATATCAGTAACCTCTGGCTAATATAATAATCATTACAGATCAAGAACTTTTCTGTAGGTTAAAATTAAGTAGGTCTGTCGAGATATGTCTGCTTAAACAGGCCTTTGGAGAGGACAGTTTACATTTATAGATTAAACTTTGTAAATTAGAATTATGTTACTGTCTTTTTTTCATTTAGTTTTACCGATAAGAACTTAATTGAAAAATATCGCAAAGAACTATTAAGTAAAGTTCTTTGGTGATTTCTTTAAAATTTATAAAAGTTTACTATGGAGTGTAACAGAGTTAAGAGAGATGCTGTTGAAAGAAATTTAATGGATAAGTTAAAAAAACTGTATTCTACAAACGAGAGAGTTTGATTAACTAAAAAATCTCAACAGTTTGCGATTGTGAAAAATTCTAATTGAATGTGGGGATATTCCTACCATCATTTTTGTTTTTTTTTCAACTAAGGAGACATAAGTGGCAATAATTTGTGGTACACTTGTTCACTCATGTACAAGAAATTGTTGTAATCAGACCTAATTAATTAAGGAGAAAAAAATAAGAAGAGAAAAATCAGATCATCACGGGGAAAATCTGTAATAAAATGACAGAATTGACTTATAAACATTAAAAATGTAAGTTGTCTGTATTCCGCAGATTTTAGAAACACAATTCAAGCGTAGCTGTCAAATGTATCTGATAGTGTGTGGCCGGCCTTAGATATAAATCCCTAGATATTTGTTATTATTGAGGCCCATTCAACTAGTTGTACCAATTATGTTGATTTATTCATAGATATTGTTTATAGAACGAGTCATAATAGTTTGAAATAAATATTAACCGAAATTACAGAAGCTAAAAAAATAAATTATTAACTTTAATCAAACATGTGGCACTTAAATATCACTTGCCTCTTACTTTCCATGTTAATTATTATCTTTTAATCATAAAAAGTAATTTAATATAGATGGGAGTAAAACGTATTCTTATATACATATTTGTTACGCCCCTTTGTAAAATCTATTTACAATCTTCTAAATTTTTTCAGTTACACTTAAATCATTCTGACAGAGTGCACAGTTGAAAATAATTCGGTGGTTACTTGGCATTATTTCTTAAAGTTATTAGACGGTAAATCAAAAGGTAAATTTTTAAATATCTTTCTATTTTAATCAATTTAATAATTATAATTATTAGATATGATGAAATTTGATTAATTTATTCATTAATTTACCCAAAAAAAATCCAAAATTATAAAAAATGTACAGGGTGCTATTAAGAAATTTAAAGTTAGGTGTTGTAACTAAGGGATAAATATTTAGGGGATCATTTTTTCTACGTCATTTTAAAGTGTAGTGGAAATGAAGTTGCTCAGTTTTTGTCCCATTCGAGAATATTCGTTTAAGAGATATAGCCTGGATAAATTAGTCTGGGACACCCGGTATATAAACAGATTGAATTTCAATATTAATGCAACCTTCAGCATAAATTTTTGGAATCATTTTGGTAATTTTCAACTTGATGATGACCTTATTGTAGACCGAAACTAGTAGCTTTATTTATATCATTATAAAAATAAATGTTTGTGACATTGATATTGGTGTTTCCTTTCTTATTTAAGAAGAGTCACATTTGAGAAATGTTTGAGTTGTTTCTATTAATAAAATATTACTTAAAAAGTTAATTTTGTTTTTCTTTTCAGATCAAGTAAATGGAATCACATCTATCATCCCCCTTTCAACTAAACAGTAAGTCGCATTTTAAATTATTATACATATAAATTTTTAACAATGATACTGCACATTATTTAAAATACTTTTTACAAAAACATTTTTTGGAAAACAATTTACGGGGCTAAACATTTTGTTCTCAAACGTTCTTCAAGCAGTATACACGCTATTGATTGCTAAAATATTATTTGCTGAAAGAAAACTTTCATTCTTATGCATATAAAAAATAATTATCATTTGTGTTTAAATATTTTAGTCGCAATAGATGAAAAAACGCAGATGTTTATGTTTAGATGCCACAGAACACTTATCGTCTGTATATTATCTTAAGAAACTTTGTATCTGGTACAGACCGCAGATCAATTATTGAATAATGCATTTAAGTTAAAAAAAATACCTCATATTCGCCACAAATAAACAAATTAGTATCTATTTTTGTAGCGGTATCAGCTTATTGAATATTATCAAGAAGAAATACCATTTTAGTGACAGTGGGCTTTAAAGTGATAAAAAAGACAACTGAAAGGAAATAGATAACGTTATCAATGTCGTGTTGGTATAATTAATTTTCTTATATTGCGAAATTACAAATAGATATACAGAGTATCTGTTGTTAGCTCGTTGTTTCAGTGGTTCCCCACCATTCAGTAATAGTAATAAGATTTGATACTTTTTTTTAAACATTTATTCAACTGTAATATTCTTAAATTGATTGTACTAACCCTTACTTTTTGGAAGTCCATCTTATTAAGAATAATAAAAAACTCTTCGTTTTAACAAAACTTCCAATATTTATTTAAAAAATTGCTTTTTTAACCTTAATGACAGCCGTTTGTTAAAGGATTAGCAGATAAGCAATAACGCAATGCAGTGGTCTGTATTTTGGGAAAAAAATTACATTTTAAATTATAATATAATAAAAAATGAAAAGAAATAATTATTGGAATACATTTATTACTTACATTTTATTCTATATCCGACTCGGAAGAGGAACAATCGTTGTTGACATTAATAATAATAGGGTCGATTAAATCATCAGAAATATTGTCAATTTTCCACATATTTGCCTCTACTTTGATAACATGCTCGATACAGTTTGTCCAATTTTCCTTACTAACATGACTTACAGCATACTCAAACAATTTCACAACATCGTTTATTTTAAAAGTAGTATTTTTTTCCAACTTCCCCCTTTACCTGAGCCCATATTAATTCTATGGGATTAAGTTCACAATGATAAGGGGGAAATCGAAGAACTGATATACCACGAGAAGAAGCCATTTCTTCTACAATGTAGGTTTTGTATTTATTCTTCTTCATTTTTGCAATTGTGTAAAGTTCTTTCCTTAGTGGATATTTTGGAAATAAGCCACTTCAAAAGCTCTGCTTTACGCCAACGACTTGTGGGCAATGCTTCTCGTAACCGTGAATGATAACTTGCGTTGTCCATAACAATAACAGCCTCTTTTGGAATCAGATCCAACATTTGAACAAACCATTCCTCGAAGACATCCCCATTCATATCTTCGTGATAGTCCCCCGTGCGTTTTGAAATAAAAGTTAATAATCCACCATCAACAAAACCTTCAGAACTTCCAACATGGACAATGATAAGTCTTTTTCCTTTTCCAGATGGTGGCTGCACACTTAACGACAAACCTTCCACGAATGCCTGCCTTCCGCTTTTAATGTCTTCATCTTGCTGAGATTTGGAAACTGTATATCCAGCATTTATCCATGTTTCGTCTAAGTAGAAGATTTTCAAATTTTGTTCTCTGGCAGTCGAATGCTTCTTAAATAGTCTCTTCTCCAAAAAACTATTTCCGGTTTATCTATCAAGAGAGATTCTATTATGTTTTGTGTATCTGAAACCCACATCTTTCAAAAGTTTGCATAATCTCATTCTGGAGAATTTTGTATAGTCCATATCTTCTTGCACTGATGTCATAATTTTATCAAGTGTTGGAATTTCCTTTCGTAAGTAAAATCCATGGACTTTACGCCTTAGTCTTTGTTTTAATGACTCATCGATCTCAATTGGTTTTCGGCCTGAAGGAGTTTTAAGGGGTTGAAGAGTTCCATTCTTGCTTTCTTTTAGTAATCTATAAATTGTTGATTTAGCAACACACAACATAGCAGCCGTTAATTCCACAATATCATCAACACTTGCATCAACACGGTATACTCTCTTAAAATATATTTTGGTACGTCTATGAAATCTGCTTAAATGAATGATTTATTACTCCTTATCCTTTCTATATAGACTATATTTAAGGGTTAAATCTTGTAATAACTAGTGAAAAGACGTAAGATCCTTCATATTTGTTCCAAAAGGTTTATCATCTTTAAAATAAACTAAATTCATTACTTGTATTTAATTATCTTTGAAATATTTTAATTGATCTCTTAAATTAGACTGAAGTTAGAAGTTTGGGAACTGCTGATAGACATTGAAAAGTTTTTGTGTCACTATCGTTGACAGGAATGTGTATATCAGAAATAAAAATTAATGACGTTTGCGAGGATATATCTTAAAGTGATAAAGGAGAAGGATTTTAACATTAAAAATTAAGTTAAATAAACTAATATATTAATGATATACCTAATAAGTAATTTTATTCCTTTAACGTATTTTACAATATCTTAATTAATTTAGAAGCTTCTTTGTTTTAATCTTGTGCTAATAGGTATTTGTTTTCATTCTCGGGCGGTCTTTCATCCTTAAGAGTATTTTTAATTCATCTGTTTCTATTGGTGCTTTTTCTTCCGTGACTAAAGGCGGAGTCGGATCAAGACTCCAGATTACCAGCTAATATTTCTAAGTACTTATTGATGTAATTGTCTCTTTATACATTTACTAAAACTGTAATATTTTTTATAAACTCAAGAAACAAACCTTTACGATTACAGATTTTCTTTTGTATGTAAATCCTTAATAAATCCAGCATTAAAAGGAAGTCAAAAAGTTCTGAATTTATATATACCATAAGCTGTTTTATTATTTGTATAAAAAATGGATTAAAATGATTAATAAATCTACTTGCTAGATTAAAAAAAATGTTTTAATTATTGTTATATTTATATTTTGCTTGTTTATCTGAAAAATTGGTTTTGACAAAATAATATTGAACGTATTTTAGCTAGTTTTAAAATTATGTGAGTATATTTTTGGTCCTATAGAAGTATGTTTTGAGGAGCTCAAGGCTTCAAGTACTAATTTGGCGTTTACAACATTTTACGATTTAATTTAATTTAACTGTCAACTCCAAACAAATGAACTTTAACATTTTTTTTATTTATAGACTATGCCTTCATTATTTTTAAAAAATTTGTCATGGAAGGATGACATACTGAAGTAAATAGAGATTTCTTTACTCAATCTGATAACTTTTGAGGCATTTTTATGCATGGAACGTAGTTTTTTTTATAGTCTTATCTGCAGTGTCTAGTAAAGACAATGTTTCATCTACATATTTCATCAAAAAGGCTACAGAAATCCGGATCAAGGGAAAATATATTCACCTCTCCTTTTGCGAGTCTATCAGCTTTCTTATGACTTATTATCCCTCTGTGAGCACAGCAAAGTTACCTTATTTCTATCCTTTGTTTACATCCCCAGACTAGTTCATATCAAAAGTTAACAAAATCAGAGCTTTAAAAGCTTACTGTAAGAAAATAGATGTGCCTATATGAAGGAAGTCCTGGACAATAACGTCTCATTATACAATATTATAGCTGAGGGAGACCTAGTTTCCCTCTAGAGCTACTGTGGGGAAGGTTTTCATTGCCCCCTTTTATTTGGCACCTGATATAACAGGGCATTAAGTTTAATATCCCCTATTCTGGAATAAATATTACCAAATCAAACGCATTCATTCCAAGATTTATTCTTTCCATTTTAATTACAAAGGTACAAAATATAATTACACAAAAACACTTTTAATGATTCAGTACCAATATAAAATGATTATTTTTCTCAAAAATATAATTTATATTTGGCCTGAAACATGCAATCCAAACTCACTGAAGGTATATTAACAATATTTCCCATTAATAGTTCTCTCTAGTTGTAAAGAAAAGCAGCAAGCGGCAAATTTTGATTGGATCACTGTTCAGTGAAGAGGGTGTCGAATATAATTAATGTCCGAAACCTGAATCACCGATATATTATCTCAATTCGTCGTTGACCTAGTCACTAATCAGTATAATTAATTCATCAAATAATTTTAGTCCGCTACAAATTTACGTTAAACAATGAATATGCCAACGTTTTAGTGTGGTGCCAAACGGCCCAATTTCTCAATTAATTTTTTAATGTATTTTAATAATAATAATAATAAGCTTTATTGTCGAAAAAATGGTTAAAATTTGTGGACAAAGATGTTTAAAAAGTAGAAAAAAACAAATCACATGAACAAAATAGTATCTACAAAAAATATCTACAAGTAATAAAACATACAAACAAATAAAACTTCACAATATAAACATTGCGAAAGGTCAGTTAAAAAAATAAATGTATACTTTATGGATACATTTTACCATGAGAAAAATAAATAATATAATAGTTATATCAAGGGTATAAATAGATGTTTATGCCCTGAGGGTGACGTTTTACGAACCAGAGGGCCGAGGTTAGGTTAGGTTAGGTTAGGTTAGGTTAGGTTAGGTTTAGGTTAGGTTAGGTTAGGTTAGGTTAGGTTAGGTTAGGTTAGGTTAGGTTAGGTTAGGTTAGGTTAGGTTAGGTTAGGTTAGGTTAGGTTAGGTTAGGTTAGGTTAGGTTAGGTTAGGTTAGGTTAGGTTAGGTTAGGTTAGGTTAGGTTAGGTTAGGTTAGGTTACGACTTAAAAGTTTCTAGAAAAATTGACTCTGACTCCTGATCAATAGGAATATTCTCTCTAGAAAACTGCTTAGCTCTGCTAGAAGTATGGGAGTTCTAGAGTTTAAGGTATGCACTCATGATCTTAGTAGGTGCAGGGAAGTCTAACTGGCTTGTAAAACCTATTTTAATATAATATAATCTTTATTTTAAATAGGGAACATCTCATAATATGCAGTACATCATGAGAAAGGCATTTAGATGAAATATTCGAACATAATGATCACAAGAATTTTTCGATTCTTACACCATCATCATCATCAATCAATCCTTTGCATCCCCTGCTAGATAAAGGCTTCCCAAATTTCTGTCTATTGTCCTCTGTTGTTAGCACTTTGCATTCAGTTTGTGGATATTCTTTTCATATCGTCTGCCATTGCGTAGTAGGCCTTCCCTTGTGTTTCTTGTCAGCTCCTGGTCTCAAATCGAGCAGCCTTGTTGTCCATCATCCTTGAGCTTTGCCACCTGCTAGATAAGTCCTCAATTCAAACGAGGTAATGAAGTGATACCCCGAGCACCGATCTTTCCATCTTGCGTTGTATTATTCTAAGCTTCTTAGCGAAGACTCACCGATGTCTACCATATGCAGAGCATTATTCAATTCCCTCGTTTTCCAATAATGGTTGGTTGAACGATTTTTGATTAGTTTTAGACTGTAACGGAACAGATTGTATATAATTATTAAATGTAAATCACGAAAAAAATTGTACTCATCAATATTATACCCACTAGAAGTTAATAATTACGACAAATTGCATTTTAATTCAACCAAAAAGTTTGTTTTTACCAGTTTATCTCGCTGAATGTTTTAGATACGAAATATTGGCCAACTTTCCCCCGTACTATTGAGCATCACGCATATCGAGAGGCTCTAGTTATTATGTTAAACTATGACGCTGTGCTGTTGAACACCTAAAGTGAGCAACACTATTAATTAAGATAACAATAAATGTTTCGGTGTTAGTGTATCCCCGTGCGATATAAATTTTGCAAATTCCTATTTTTATGGCTATACCTGACATATTCACTGCAAGGATTATCATGAATTCGAACATGGCACGGTGTAAAATGTACATAAAATGGCACTACGCTTTGTTTTCCACATATCGGAGGTTTATTTATTCATTTTTATTTGTTGCTATAGATCCGAACGTCGAAAAAACCGAATTTTTTTTATCTCGTTTTCTGTGTTATTTTACGGTTGAAAAGTGTAGTGGGCTTGTTTATTTTATTGAATTTTATTCTTTTTACCACACACTATCCATTGCGAACCTAATTGATGAATTGCTTCTTTTAAAAACTGCATTTTCGACAGTATTATAGTTCATTTGTTTGGGGTTGGCAGCTAAGAAAAGTCATCTTTATTAATAAAAACAAACTGAACATCCCAACTGTCGCGTATAAAAGTTTGCTTAAAACAGAAATAATAGTTTCAAAATTATGGAAAATAGTGATAGTGATATGCGTACATCTTCTGAATAGACAAAGAATCTATTCTTGTTACTATGCCTGATTCAAAGACAGGAAAGACTCGACTTTTCACTGTCACAAATCATATATAAAATAATATTATTGACGATTTAGGTTTACGATATTTCCTAAAATATATCAAGGGAAAGTGTTTCAAATCAAGGATTATTGAGTTTAAGGAAACCAGGAATATTGGTAGTTTACAGTGGCCACCAAAGTCTCCGGATCTAAATCCCATCAAACATGCATGGGATATATTAAAAAGAAGGGTTCGACAACAAAAGCGGGGTTATGCGGGTCTTCCAGTCCTTATCCATGCTGCTACCGAGATTTGAAAGAATATTCTTTAGCAGATTATAAACAATTTAAAATGAAAGTGTTCCCCGAAGAACAGAAGTTTGTGTAGAAAAGCATCAGGTAAAAGATGCAAATGTGCTACAGGGTCGAACTTAAGAATTTTGAATTTTGCATAATATAGGAGATATACAAGTAATTTATTTAAATGTTATAATTCTATTTAGTTCAGTGTCGCTATCGCTATCCTCATCTAAATTAATTATAATTGGCGCAATTGATTTTACAGAAAGGTACGAGTTTTCAACATTTATAACATGACTAACAGAACTTTTCCAACTTTCGGTAGAAATGACATTCATACAGTTCCTAATTAAGTCTACCACACTACCACTTTCCGCGCACACTCGATTTAAGTTGGTGCCACATAAGCTCTATTGGTTTGAACACGCAGTAGTAGGGAGGTAGTCGTATCACTGTATGTCCCAATTCTTCTGCAATTGTATCACAAACACTTGTAAAAGTTCTTTTTTTTGTATAATTTTCCTCAAAATATAGGTCATTTGCAGCTATGAGGTTTTGAATCTCCAATTTCGTATTCTTTGAGCCAGGAATTTTTTGCAATTGTCGACTATGATAGCTTGCGTTGTCCATTACTATAACGCTGTTTGGCGGAATGTTGGGTAACCGACAATTTTCAAAACCAGTCTTCAAAAAGCTCTGCTGTCGTATCTTCGTGATAACCAACACAAGAGTCCTTAATATTTTTGGCAGAAAGCCACATAGCGTTTGGGATCCAACCATTTTCTGATCCTGCGTGTAATATTGTGATTCTCTTCCCTTTATTTGATGGTGCTTTTGTTTTACACTTATCAGAAGAATTAGACCTTTCTTTGGAAGGGGTGTCATCCGTGTCAAACCACGTCTCCTCGAGAACGTATAAGTTAATGATAAATTTATTAATTAAAAAAACTTACAATAAGAAAATTAAAATAAAGACAAAGAACATAACATAAAATTCAATTAGAGTAAATGTTCAATATGTCAACAATCAATAAATGTCAATTTTACATGGCAAACTTAGAGAAAAGCGAACTTTATCATTAGTTTATACCAGGAGCGATTATTACTTCATAATTTTCAAATCAAAATATTCCGAAAACGGTACATAATATCGAGTTTTACCAAGAGTACCTTTTTGGTGTAGAATTAAACGATGTTTATGTTCACTTGGAGTTTTGACTAATAATTCTACCCTAAAAAAAGTTATGTTGAATAATACGTTGTATGAATCGTGTAACTAGCGCCCTCTATGAGAGTTAGTTATAAAAACAAATTCATGGGATATATCAGCTTCCAAAACATATTCGTATAAAATTTCATTGCAATGGTGCCAGTAGTTTCGGCAAAATCGTAAGAAATGTGTAATTTTTTATTTTCTTCAACGCCCTTTATCTTGAAAACGGATGGCGTTAGAAAAAAATTTTACTAAGCAAACCCCAATTATTTTTCAGTTTTTTACCTATCCTAGAGACGGTGTTATCTTTTTTTGAAACACCCTGTATAAGAGCAAGAGGAGGGCCGACTAAATATTAATTGTCTTTTGTTAAACTTTTTTTAAAGGAAACTTGATTTAAGCTATTTTGAAATTTTGTCATTTATGCAGATTATCTATTTAATTTTTTTTAAGAATAAATATCTTTGCTAAATTTGTTTTACGATTTTTTTAATTATATATTATCTAAAAGTTTAGTGACACTCTTGATTTTGTTTAGACTTGCAGTATAAATGTTTGGGTGTATATTTCAGTAGTTAGCAATGAATAAATTTCTATTGACAACACTTAACCAATAATTAACAATCCAAAGATTTTGAAATTAGATATGCAATCTGCCGATTTAGATTTATATAAATGTGAACAAAAAATAAGTCGAATTAAAGAAATCTCAACGTCAAATCTTCCTTTCAGCTTTCTTATTGAAAACAACCCCTATTCAGTGAGTAAATATCTTAAAGAAAAAGGAACATGAATACCCAAAACTGACCACCCATCATTCTAACCTAATTAAATTGAATTAAATAACAAAAAGCCCGCTTGACCGTGATGGAAATCTTTGAGCAACACAAACCTATTGATCAAACAATGCGTAATCGGATATGTGGCATTTGGCAGTGCAGAATATAAATATATTTTGTTTTGGAAAATGGCAGATGGGCGAACAACATTTGAAGATTATAAATTGTCTATTTTTTTTTCAAATCGATGAGTTGGAAGCCCGACATATAATGGGAACAAAAGTACGTTTTCGAATATCGGATTGCGATCGATCAAATAACTGACACTGATATCTGTAATTCTATTATCGTTTTAAGTTAAAGGAGGTTTTTATTGTCGATATAAAAAGACGACGATTTGGATCACGCCTAAGATTTCGCTTTTGTAAGAAAAATAATAAGAATGATCGATTGGGGTAAGAGAATTCTTCTAAATTACACTAAATAATAGATAGAAACAGCCTTAAATCTCACGTTAAGGGGAACAAACAACAAACTTTTCCGATTTATTGAAATAATTAGTCCGAGCGCCACCAGGGGGTGTTCGTGGGCAATGGATTTATTTTGACCTCTTGAATGCTCACTATTTTGTTTATAACTTTTTTCCATTCAACCAAATTGAGCAAACTAATGCTTAAATTAAAGCTACAGACCTTTACTAAGTTTTTTACAACTTATTCTGTTTTACAAGATTTAAATTTAAATTTATTTGAGACTAATTTTTTTGTAAGCGTTTTTACACCATTTAGTCTTGACCAATCTCACTTAAAACTTCACAAGATGAAGAAATTAATTTCAACCTTCAATAACAAAAATAAGATAAAGTTTACGTGTTTCAAACGTATATTTGTTTAATTGTAAGACCTAATGATTGTCAAATATATTGAAACTGGATTAAATTCGTAACAAAATGGCGTAAACCACATGTTAAAAACTTTTGTCGAATTGAATAAAAACGTAGATCTGGTCGTGCCGACAATATGACAGGGAGCCATAGTGTCTACGCATATGACATCCTAGACGAGACATTGACGCTTTTGCCATGATATAATGGTAATTCCCCCTGGTCGCTTTCCATCATCACGGATAATCCCTGGTGGTTCTAATATGCAGGAAGTGCCCACAAAACTAAAAGCTCTTTTGGCAACAACATTAAGACAACTATGGCGGTAAATTCTTCATGTGCTTTTGACACATAAACCATGGTAACCAAAACTATCTAATTCAGAGCCACAAAGGCATCTGTGAGGATGGCAGATGAAAGAGCGCAGTCTAAGAGCTAGAGCTAAACTAAGTCACATAAAAATCAAAACACCCAGTTTAAATGATTTTATTTTAATAAAATTTGGTGAATTTATATATTTTACTAAAATAAACAATTGATAAAATGTTCAGCCTTATCAGTAGAAGATTCCAGTTTTTATACTGCTTTTTTTGAAATTCACTAGCAATCCAAAAAAATATTGTAGCCGTAGTAAAGATCCAAATTTTGAGGATTTTGGTTCTTGACATTCTTTAGAATTGGTTGCGATACCTAGGGTACGGAGACCAGTACGATTTCGTCAACTAAGTGAGTTTGATAGGGGTCGTATAGTGGGACTTCGGGAAGCTGGATTTTCTTTTCGGGAAATTGCAGTTAGAGTGCAAAGAAGTGTAGACACCGTGGTTAGGTGTTGTCAGGCTTGGCTTCGAGAAGGCCGTACGCAAAGAGCAAGGGGCTCTGGACTCCCCCGTAAAACAACAGACCGTGAAGATCGCCGCCTAAGATTATTGGCCTTAGGGGACCGTTTCACCACTACCAGGTCCATTGCAAATGAATGGTTTGCAGAACACGGAAGAACTATTGGCATGCGAAGTGTTTACCGACGAATAAGACGTTTTGGCCTGTTTTCATATCGACCACACTGGGTCCTTTCTTTTACTCCAGAACACCGACATAATCGCCTTGAGTGGTGCAGAGAACGGTCACTCTGGGATCAGAAATGGAACAGTATTGTCTTTAGTGACGAGTCTCGGTTTTGTTTAGGCATGCAAGATGGTCGAGCGAGGGTTAGAAGACGACGTGGTGAAAGTAAAAAGGCATGTTCATCAAACTGTTGAAGTTATGGTTTGGGGTGCTATAGCTTATGGTTCGAGATCACCTTTAATCTTCATCAGAGGTAACATGAACGCGCAGCGTTCTCTCCAAGAAGTTTTAGAACCCCATCTTTTACTCTATCTTGGCACCCCTGGCAAATCCAACTTTCCAACAAGATAATGCCCGACCATATAACGCAAGAGTCACAATAGACTTCTTTTAACATAATGATGTCACATTGTTACCTTGGCCACCTAGACCTTCCGACTTATCCCCAATTGAGCACGTATGGAATATGATGGGTAGGAGATTGCTCAATTTGCAACGTCCTCCTCAGACTCTAGAATAATTTCTAGAGGAGTTGGTGATTGCCTGGGATGAGCTACCACAGGAGGACATTGACCACCTGATCAGAAGCATGCTTAGGCGCGTTGGAGAATGCGTAACACATCGGGGTGCATCCACACATTATTAAAGGTAAAAGGGCTTTAAAGCAATGCAATCATTTTGAAATTTTTATCATTTACTTATTATGCTTCAGTAAGTACTTATACAAAATTTTATAAAAATAAAATCATTTAAACTGGGTGTCCGGATTTTTATGTCACTTAGTATATTTGGAGACTTTATTTTCAAATTGAGATGAAGGTAAAGTTTTAGCCAGGCTTCGGATTCCTTATTCGAAAGGGCAAGAAGAACTGCTTTTTCACGCTGATTCAAGTTAACAAATATTGAGTCATATTTAAACAGCATAAACCAAACATTTTTTTAAAAAGAATATATTTAATAATCTCTAGGTTTCATACAACAACTTATAAAGTTTTTAGTAAGATTGATCAAATCTAAATTGTTTAAAAACGCTTACAAACTGTTTAGTCTCAACAACATTTAACTTTATTGACCATTAAAATGTTGTCAAACACAATAGATTGTAACATAAAGTTGTGGTATAAGTCTTTGGCTTTAATTTAATCTTTGGTTTGCTTAATTTGGTTGACTAGAAAAAAAGTTATGAACAAACAAGTTCTACCCACGCTGAAGGTAACAAACGCTTCGGTTTTTTGTCCATAATTTTTTCTAGAAGCCCAAATTCTTGTAAATAAAAGTTTCCAAATTAAAAAAGGCACAATTTGACCTTGGTTAGATATATTTATCTTTAGGTTCGTTCCAACAAGAGTCCGAAACTATCAGAGATTGTTATGAGCATGCGCATGTGCATTTTAGCGTTTCAACAACAATTTGTGACAGTTTGCTGACTGATAGTAAGCTGTTCCAACGTTACATGCAAACGGTTTGAAAACTGTCATAAGAGTTTGTGAATTTGTTAGGAACTATAAATCAGACGCATGCGCAAAGGAAATTTGATCATTCAAAACCACGTGTTTGTCCATTTAATTCAACTTTTAACCTTTTTCGCGTATTATATATTTATATCGTGAGGAGATCTAATATAAATATGAGTTACAGTGGCTCGGATGAAAATATTGGCAACAGCGATTTATTAGACGAAAGTATTGGAGCATTCCACAGTGAAGACGAATCCAGTCATGTTCTCGAGTAAATAATTGAGGAAATTGGTGTTCGCCCCAAAAATTCAGAATGGGAAAATATTTTCCACTTGTTGCACTGTCATGTGTTAAATGTCAAACTAGTACTACAGTGTTCCAACAGAACAGTTTTGGACTAGTTTCAAATTTCATAAAATGCGCGCATGCGTAGAAACAAATTTGAAAACAATCCGAAACGCATCCCTGATTGTTTGTTGGAACGAACCTTTTGTAAACAAAAAAGTTCTGAATATTTAAACAACTAAACACTCGAAATTCGAATTAAGTAGGTGACAATACTTCAAAAAAACTTGAGTGAAACCAGGAATCTTCATCGGCCCCAAACACACCCCGGAAGCGCCCGGACTAAATATTTTTAAGAGGTTTTTATTGTTAAACAACAACGAGATACATCAATGCGGAAATTACTAATTTCCAAAGGAAATAATAGTCATGTACACACACACAAACCATAGTTAATTCGCAATTTCTTGCTTTTGTTCAATGTCGAATCAAATATTTTTAAGTTCTAGTTGTTGATAATAATGTCTCCAACGTACCGTGTCTCCTCTATGCCGCCAACACAGGAAATTTACATCTCTTACCTCAGATTTTAATTTCATCCTATTCTATAGATGTTTTTTTTTGAATAAAATGACCAACCGTTATCAATTACTGACCATGAATTAAGTGTGACAATAATTTTCTATGCTAAATAAGTACACATTCTGTTGTAATTTCTGCTACTGCTACTATACCAGGGCGGCAAACAACGTAAACAAGATAAATCCGGAAGGATTTAACAGTTTCAATTATTTATGGATTAATAGCATCTAAACAAGATTAACACTGATAGTTTGGGTAAGAAATACGAAAGCAAAATTGGTTGAGTGAACTTTGATCTGAACTCGTACTCTGTAACTCGATAGAGATAGAAATAGAAAACAAATACACTCATCACAAAAAGTATAGCATAATTTTAAAAATTGAATTATGGTTTAAAATAAAATATCATATTTTTCAGAATATTTTAATATGAGTGAATGGTATCCTTTAGATGTATGAAAGCCCAAAATATTCAAAGTTTAATTCGCCTTTTTGTTGAAAAACAAAAAATGAATAAATTTTGATCCTATTTGTATTATTTACATTTTAAAATTTCTTGTGTGCACGTTTGTTTGATTTTTCATTTGGAAGAAACATTTTGATTAAAAATGAGTAATTTAAACCCAGAACAAGCAGCTCAAATCGTGGCTTTAGTTGAAGATGGACAATCTCAGCAATATGTTGCTGAAGTCATGGGAATCAACCAATCCAGCCTTTCTAGAGTCTTAAGAAGGTTTAGAAAAACTGCAAGTTATAATAGATCATTTCCAGGACGTCCCAGGTGTACTAATCCTGCAGATGACCGTTATTTAAGAATTGAGACTTTGCGAACTCATCATGTTACAGTCAAGCAACTGCAAATGTTCTCTCTGGAGTCGGTAATATTAGAATATCTGTCAATACGGTTAGAAACAGATTAAAGAATTTTGGAATCAGACTCAAAATGCCTGTTACTGCTCCATTGTTAACCAGAGACACCGTGTAGCACGTTTAAAGTTCTCTAAATCTATGGAGCATATATGTCTCCATTGTCCTTATTTATTATCTTTTGCCTGATCGTGAATATGAGGTCTTGCGTGCTTCTGTTCCTCCTAAATCCGCATTGCGCGTCTTAAAATCTTGGTTCTAATATCTTTCGTCATTACTCTAGCACAGCGGTTCCCAAACAACTGTGGGTCGCAAGAAAAATTTTGGTGGATCGCGGAATTTATTTCGAGGACAATATTCCGATATTGTAACCCATTTGACGAGGACAATTTAAAACAAATAGCATTGACACGTGCTCAAGAAGACGCATTGATGGAACTTTCGTGTGATTCGGCTTTAAAGAGTGTATTTAAAGATTCAAGCCTGATCTCTTTCTGGATCAAAGTAAAGACTGATGGGACTCATGGGATTTACAACAACTTATGCGAACGAGCCTTCTCAAGTTTGGTTTTCCTTAAAAATAAGTACACAAACAAACTATATGTTGAGAATGACTTGCAGTTAAAATGGACTAGTTTAGTGATTTTTTTTTATATTTGCATCTTATAAAATAGGTTTTTAGTGGTTCAACTGTACAAATAAAATTTTTATAAAATTAATCCTCTAGCCATAATCGGCTTTTGAAATTTACATTTAATAGTTACATACGTCACAAGTGGTAAGTGACGTGTTTCAATAAGATTGGTAGAAAATTTGCGATGTTGTCGATATGCTTTAATATTAACCGAGAAACTTATTTGTCTCTTATTTGTTGTCATTAAAAAGAGATAAACATCGATATTTTTGTTCTCTGATTGACACATTATCAAATAAGGAGTAAAACACTAAACAAAATATTCTGTCATTTTCGTTAGTTTAATTTGTTGTTTGGTTGTGTTTGGTTTATGAAAGAAATTACTTTTATACTATTTTTGGCTCGAAAATAAAAATCCCTAACACCTTCTCTTGGTGTTATAGCGATTCCTTCAAAAATAACCAATAGAAGTAATTGTTCTCTAGGGGAGCAACCCTTCTATCGGTACAGTGAGAGAACGAATCTCAAGAATACTATATTTTGGCATTTTCAACTGAACCACGCCCACTTTCTATTGGCTGTTCTATTCTATCACCCTCAAGAATAGGGGTCTTGTTTGTTTATTACAGATAAACACGATTTTCTCTCCTGTCATATATCTTGTCAACTGTTACAATCAATTAGTCACAGAACACGGTGTTTTGTGCCGCCAGTTCTTTGAGAATACTTGAAACGAACGTAGCTAAAATGTGACAACGTTGACATTTAAACACACTTCATTATTGGTTATTAGTTGGCGCTACGTTTAAAACTTACTAATTATTTATTGCTAAATTTTACGAAATGAGAAAAATTAATTGCAAAATGAATACCAATATAAGTAAGTAGGTATCTTATCCTACATATATATTGATATCATTTTGATTAATATGATCCTACTAAACTAGTCCATTGTCAACCTTCAATCCTGATATCCAGGTCATTGTCAGTAACGCAAAACAATGCCATAAATCGCATTAATGGGCTTAGTGAACCTGCTGTATTTGTCATAGTTCACCTAATTGTTAAGATTAATGTATCCTTAATTAAATGTTTTTTAAAATACAGTTTAAAAATGTTAATTGACATAGGCAATTTATAATGGGTCGCCGGGTGGTGGGTCGCCGGGTGAAAAAGTTTGGGAACCGCTGCTCTAGCAAACACTTTTTCTGGTAAACTTACTAGACATGGTTATTCCTCTACTTTAAGCCAAACTTTAAGAATAAATTGACCAGAAATTGCGGATATATCATGTGAAAACATTTCACCTACCCCGGTAAAATAATCTATTCGTTAATAACAAACATCAAACGATGCTATTCCATAGAAAACATCGATCGTTATCGATGAATGTCTATCGCATACTTAAATAATGGCACAGGATTTATAGCTTGATGCCCAACAGGTCCATAACCTCATTGCTACTGGTGGCCGGTCGCGAACGCCGCCATTTTTTTAATTATAAAGTCCGCGGGATGGAGTCGTTACATCAAATTAGATTTTCATACGAGATACTTATTTGAATTTTTTAACAGGGTCGAATTGGCCCGCTGAAAAGACCCATCAAAATAAAAAATAGCGTTAACGGCTTGAATTAAATCCGTGGTTCGAATGGAACAATAAGCGAAGCTCAAAAAATGGTAGTCTTTGGAAAATCTGTGTCAAACGGAAAAAATCGAGGTTTTTAATTGTTTTTTTGTATGTAACGAATATTTCCTTCAGTTTTAGTGAAAGAATGTTTTTTCAATACCGATTTTGTAAAGTTTTTCAAGAAGTAGAAGGATTTGTAAATTAAATTGCTTAAGATCCCTTGGTTTTTAAATGGGATGAGTTAAAACGGTTCAAAAAAGGTGGTGCTCGTTCGTAAATAAATAGATAACTATATCTCGCCAAATTTTTCATGCACAGAAAATTTACGAACAGAAAAATTTTATGTAATTTAAAAATCTACAATTTAGTACTTTTTCATTTTTTTGTATCTTCACTATTATTTTATAAAAAAATATAAAATTGTTTTTCCCATTAAGCTGTAAATTTTTCTTTTTTTGTTTTTGATTGTATTTTTTATGCTAAAGACTATTTTTTTTTAAATGTCTGATATTCTTTAAAAAAAATTCTAATAGTTTTTCTCGAAAAATGCAGCATTTTTCCGATATTTGAATATTAAATTTTGCATTTGAAGATGAAAAAAACCTTATCAATAACACACGGTGTTCCCGTTCGAATTGGTCGTAGAAAGATTATAAAAAAAAATCTTTTTCGTTTTTTTTTCAACTCTACAATTTTTCTATGTTTTTTTGAAAAAATGCATAACCTAACAAAATTTCCACCCCCGCAATTGATTGTCAACTACCCCCAAAGTTTTGGCGCCTTTCGGTTCTATATACAGTGCGTCCATAAAGTAACGCCTAAATTCATTATTGGCTGAATGAACAATAAAATAAGAAATTCCCGAAACAGGTCGATTTTTGATTTCAATTTACTATTGTTTCAAATCATAATCTAATATACAGGGTGAACTACTTTCGTGTAATGACGTCATTTTTTTCAAATGGAACCCCCCCATTTTTTCAATTTCCAAGTTGCCTTTGCGGAGCTGATTCCAAAAATGCTAAAAAAATATGAAAATTGTTTATGGCAAGTAATACGTTACTGAATGTAATAAACAAATTAAATGTAATTATGTAGCTATGCAATTAATGTGATATACTTCCAAAAACAAGCAAACAAATAAAAATTTACAATAAATGTTCAAATTGTTCTCCATTGACCGTTAGACAATGACTAAACCGGGCATTACTTTCGTCTCTAACATTCTGTAGCATAGCGGGTGTTATGCTCTGTATTTCTTGTCTGATTCGGTCTTGTAGTTGAGGGATATTTCCAGGTCTGTTTAAGTAGAATATAGATTATTTTAAATAACCCCATAAAAAAGAAGTCTAATGGGCTCAGATCAGATGATCTAGCAGGCCATTCCACTGGTTGTGTTTAAAAAATCTCGCACAGCTACTGCGAAATGTGGCGTTGCGCCATCCTGATGAAACCAGATTCTGCGGTCTACATTAGTGGGTATTTGAATATCAGCAAAAAGCTGGATCAGATCAGGAGTTAATGCATTTTATAGGAAATCCAGATATAATGCTCCTGTTAAGTTTTTATCAACAAAATATGGACCAATAATTGTATTTCTCACAATACCAGCCCATACGTTAGTTTTTTGTGGTCTTTGCGGTTGGTACTCTGGTATCCAGTGTGGATTTTCATCAGACCAATAACGGGTGTTTTGCCGGTTAACATGACCGTTCAAATAGAACGTTGCCTCGTTCGAAAATAAAACGTTATCAAATTGTTATTTTGGTTCATCTTAATACACTCGCAGTTCTTCGGTTAAAGTCGTCTTCAGCCAATTCATGGATGAGACGTACTTTATAAGGATGGTATTTTACCTTTTTACAAATGTTTGATACTGAAGACTTTCCAATACCAAAATCCCTAGATAATCCTAGCACTGTACAGTGTGGATTTTCTACAGCCGACAAAATTATGTCTTGTTGAACATTTTCATCAATTTTTGGTCTACCTTGCTAAAAATATTAGAATTGTAAACATAAAATGATTCTGCGGACGCTTATTTTTATAGAAACATACATTTTTCGCGCTCGTATTTTTTTATTAAAAAAATTTTTGGATTAAATCAATCCCTTAACCCTCAGCAACACGCTCGTTTAATCACCTGCTGGATTAAATGCTAACCTACTGTTATTTTTTAATAACTGAATCCATCTCTGCATAAATTCTGAACGAGACGGCGATTTGAAATTTAAATGGAGAATTAATGATCGTTTCGAAATGCTGTCAGTCTTTCGGTTGAGGATTTTATTGTTGCTGCTGTTGTTATTTTTTTGTTATATACGCTTTAATAATATGTTCTCACGGAGTGCGCTGATTCGCCGGACAGTGTCTTCGGCGTGGGCCAATCGTCATCCAGCGGAAATAAGGTGTGATTCTCGTTCTTTATGCTTTGTTTGTTGCTATAATTTATTGTTTTTACGTTCATCGGCGTCAAATCTACAGCAGTTTTAGATAGTTTTCATTGATACAGTATTTTTTTAAATACAATTTTTTTAAAGAAAGAAAAAACCTTAAACAAAAATTAATAATTAATACAGTATGGAAACCACATGGAATATAATTATTTGTGGGGTTAGTTTAGAAGATTATAAAAAACGCATCAACACATCAACTTTGAAAAAAATCGTTAGTTTTTTTAAATGCATTCGAATAAAAATGACTGCAGTTTAAAAAAATGAAAAGTCGGGCATATTTAATGTAATTAAAATGTACGTAAATTGTCAGGCTCTATTAATAATAGTATCGTTGATTGCATAAAAATCAAGCTTCTACCGTAAATTTCCGGGCAATTGGCCGATGGCCGAAGTATTTTATTAAATATCAGCGTGAAAGGCATTTCTCCATTGTTGTGCATCGTGTGTATGCACATATCCATAATGCTCTTTTATGGGTTTCTAGAGCAGCAGCAGCGCCCTCGAGAATGCATACGGAAAAGCCGGTAACTAGTGAAGAGCTCGTCAACGATAATAGCCACAAGTAGCTCACACATGCTTTTATGTCCTTTTTGATGTGAAGCGTGTAGTTTTCTACAAAATTTGTCTTGTTTACGTGTGCTGCTGTTTGGCAAACATCCTCTTTATCAAGAGATTTGCATGATTAAAATTGCAGATTAGACTTGTTGCACTTTCTAATTATTATTTTCTATTCATACGTGAATATTGTTCTTTTTATAAATGGAAACTTATGATTCCCTTTTATACCTTTTTAGGATTTAAAGGGAACACAGTCGCATTAGGATTTTACAATTACTCGCATAATGTTTTAAAAAATACGGGTATAACTCGAAAAATTTCATTTATCTTAATCATTCTTTAATCGATTACAGATTCATATAAAACCAAACTCTCTTTTCAAACTTTTACTACTTACTCTGTGGTAATGTTATGTTCTTTCCAAAATGGATTTCCACAGAGTATGAATGAATATAGTAGGCGGAGTGGCCCCCTTAACCCCCTTCGTATGAAAGCCATGACGTCCTTTGAAGGAAGGGTTTGCAAGTTTTCTTCCTCGGTTCTTCGCACACCAAAGAAGGGGTAAGAAGGAAACTTCTTACCCCTTCTCCCCACAGTTTGGATAATCTAGGTCTTCGACTGCACTCGAGGTGTAGATGTCTTTTAAGTCTTCTCTGAGAAGCAGGCGCAGCTGTGATATGGATTTATTCAATAACTACCTTGTCCTAGCCTTGTCAGGGTAGGCGATTGTTTGTTTTACCTGTCTAAGGCCATTGCAGTTGGTCCTTTGTTCTTGTAATCCTTTCTCCATGCACTCCTTGAGCAGAGTTGAGGTTTGTGGTATTTTTAGCCCTATTATTGAGTCATGTGAGTAGCAAGAGTTATTGGCGGTCTACCCGCTCGTTGTTCACTATACAGCTATGCCCTGGTACCCATATTAAGGTTACATATCGTCCAGAGGCCAGTGTGTCTAAGGTATTAGCCATTCTTGGACTAGTGCCGCTCTAGTCATGGAGCTACAAATCGCCTTTAGACCAACCTAACTATCTGAACAATTGCTGATGGGGCTTTGTGAGTTGTCCCGCACTTTTATTAGTTCTGCTGTTTCAAGGATGGCACATCCACATAGTAAAACAATAAATTTCACCAACAAAGGTTTAAGATTCATGTAATAAATCAATTTTTTAGCTAGAAGCAACTGGTTATATGGTGTCAAAGTCAAAATTTAAGGTTTCTTGTAACTTTTTCAAAAACGGTAAGTTTTATCAAAAAAGTACTCTAGATCAAAGCTGTAGATCTTAAAATAATGTACAAAAATAAAATTTTTAAAGGCATTACCATTACTGAAATGAAGCTTGCAAATGTGGGTTTGCATAGACTATAACTCTTAGAATAGCGATATCTCAGGAATAAAATAATTCCTATGGATACCTATTTGTAGATAATTTTAAGATCCACAATTTTGGTTTGAGGTGCTTTTTTGATAATGCTTTTTTGTATATAAAATTGATTGTTGAACTAAAGTATCATTTTACATGCAGTAATTGTACAAATCTGAGAGAAATTGATGGTATTAATGGAGAAATTAATAGATGGTAACGACTATCTGTTAGTTGGTGTCGTAAATGCGTAGAAATCCATGTATTGTATTTATGAAAAGGATACGGACATAAGGATATCCGCTTAAGCTGGCATGGTCCGCGGAGCACTCTAGATGGCTGTAGGAATTACGGTTTTAAAGAGATATATGTGTAATTAAATATCATTACTTAAAAATCTCTGCATACTAATTTAAAATAAAAAATAAACTTTCCATGAATAAAGTATGAACACATAGAAACACTAAATAATTTTGTTTACATATTATACGTTTGTTTTGTTTGTATAAACTGTTCAAAAAAAGTCGTTGTTTTCAAGGGCATATTTGATAGAGTACATCGCCCACGAGCAGCCTACCGATAAGAAAGTCATATGCGGTGGCATATGCTTAAACTAATTCAAATAAGACATCTGGCTTGATCCGAAACGCCGACCGCGGAATCGCCCTTGTTTGCGGACCGTGGCAAACGCCAGGTGGCAGTATCTTTCAAGGGGAGGGTTACCTAGGCAGATGTGATCCACCCTTACGTTTTTAACCCCTTGCCTTACTACTTTCGCACTCCTCTAACTTCTTATCGCAATCGTAAATCGATGTGCCAGTGAATTGTTTACATCACAACATGTCATTTGGACTATATATTATTAAAACCTTTAGAACATTAATTAATTTATCCTTATTTAAAGTGCATTTTTTAAATTGAAGTATGAAAATGTAAATTAGTCAATTTGTTTGTTTGTTTGTTTGTAAAAATAATCTTTAATTTGGAATTAACATTTTTTCCCATACTGTACGTGGGTTGCCTTTTATATTTCGGGATTAGAGAACAAAAACAAATATTAATCAATCATCAAAAATCACTTTATTGCTTTTCAAAATATTCACAATGAAGATCTATATACTTTTGCATGCGTTTGAACCAATTGTCGAAGCACTTTTGCCACTCTGATTGAGGTATCTCCAAAACATGCATTCTAAATGCAGCAACCGCTTCTTCAAGTATCGAAAAACGTTGATCTCTCAGTTTGTTTTTTACGTACGGAAATAAAAAGAAGTCATTTAAACTTAACTTTCACGTTTTATTAAAAAAATTTTGATTTTTAATTACAATGACAGCTGTATCGTCAGATTGACATATTAAAGTTACATTTTGTCATTAATGATCTCTGTCCACATAATTACTTTCTGAAAATTTGATTGTTGATTGTCTGATGGGTCTGTTGCTTACCTCGTTCTTTTCCTCGTTCTTTTTTTATCTCTGCGTCCGCTAAGAATTAATAATGTGTGTTTATTTAGTATTCAAAAGTAAAAATGATAATCAACAACTGATGGCAATTCACAAAATCCAAACATTCAAGACAATAAATATTACAGTAACTATACAACTATCACGTATACTTGAATTAACATTTGACAATAATTACAGTATTCATGAGAAAACTTTTTGTGCCCATTGTTATATTTAGTTATTTTTGCTTTTGGGAAGTTATGGTACAAACGGTGTTTTGGACAGTAGCATTACCGCATTTCATTAATTCAAGATGGTATATACCTTTAAGGATTTGCCGAAAAGTGACAAGTTGCTTTTGCACCTTGAATTCAACTTAAAGGTGATTTTCTTTTGTTGAAATCTTTACCATCAATGTACCTGAGATTTCGGCGGTCTAGGTCAATATGCGTTGGGGATTAGGAGTTAGAAAAACTAGCGAATTGCAGTTTAAACATTTTTTAGAACTTGTTCGACTCCGGATAATAAGAAAATAAATTTGTTATATTTTTTATAACCTCAACCCTTTTTGGATTATAAAAATAATGTTTTAATCAGTATAAAAATTAATAAAAAACGATTTTTTGTAGTTTAAGTAAAAGTAATTGATTTGTAAGACATCATCAACATAGCGTGCAGCTGTCGTACTGCCTCTATTCAAGATAAAACATTGATATTGTTATCACAGCATTCTTTAAATATAGTCATTCAGTCGTCAAAAAGTTAAGATTAAGAAATTATTCCCTCTGGGTGTAACACTTCTAATGTCACTGTGATATATTAAACAATAGATTATTGGATGCATTTGAAGGTATAGAAATTAAGTGTAAAAATAGATTTAATTAGGACAAAGGACCTATCGTAAATTATGCACTTTCAAAGGGAAACTGATTGTAAAAATGTAATATACATAGGGTTATTCTATTTTACTTTGAATAGAATCTTCTACATAGATTTCTGCTACTGTCGATGAATACCAACCACCACGACGTTTTAATCCGAGGACATCAATACCTTTATTAGCCAAAAGCGTTACTGATGTTCTCCTGAACGAATGGCCAGTATAGTTCTCGGGATTATGCAAATTTAAGAATTTGGCAATTTGAGAAGGCCAGCCCCCGATTGTCCCTTTCTCTATTACTTGAGCACATTTTCCTTTGGCGTATCTTAAGAACAAATGATTTGATTTTACTTGTAATGGACGAAGTTTTATATACTTTTGCAGAATTTCTGCTCCCGTGATTACTCTACTGCTGATCCCACAAGATGGTTCTGGTTCCAAATGTGGGGTTTCAGCTCCTTTTTTTGCCAGCTTATCTGCTGTTTCATTCCCCTCTATTCCTATGTGTCCCGGGACCCATAGGAGGGTGACAGTGTTCTTCTGGCCTAGTTCATTTAGTTTGCCTAGGCATTCCCAAACCATCTTGGAACTGATTATATCTTAGCTCAGCGCTTTGATAGCTGCTTGACTATCCAACATGATCACAATCTCTTGTCTGTGGTAGTTTCTTCCAATATTGAATTCCACACATCTTTCGATGGCGCGGACTTCTGCTTGAAAGATGCTCGGGTATGTGCCCAAGCTTTCTGAGTATTTGGCTCTCGGTCCAAAAACTCCTATCCCAGTTCCCTCGTCTAGCTTGGAACCGTCCGTATACCACTTTATGGTATTCTGATTTAAATTCTGTATGGTGTCTTCATCCAATTCAGATTTATTACTCAACCTTGTGATGAATTTTCTCACAAAGTTGAATTTCTTTGGCATATTATCTTGGGGCATTTCCCAAGTTTGATCAAAATGAAGTGATCGAGGTTTTTCCCTGATAATTCCTTCTTTGATCATTTTATATACCGTTTTCTTCCTTACACTTTCTAACAGAATGTGCAGTGGGGTTAAGTTTAAAATCACCTCCATTGCAGCAGTGGGGCAAGTTCCCATTGCTCCAGGCTAGTCTTTGAATCTTCGAGAGATTTTTCCTCGTCGTACTCAGATTAGCCCTTGCTCCCCAAGCCACTGCCCCATATGTGATTATTGGTCTCTTTATTGCTGTGTACAACCCTTTGCGAATAAGTGAGTTGCATCCCCAGTTCTTTCCTGCACACCATGAGGGCCTTGGTTGCTTTGTGTATTACTTCGTCTTCGTGTTTATTCCAGAGTAACCTGCTATCTAGGATTAGCCCTAAATATTTGACCTCTGTTTTCCACTCGACGATGTTCTCCCCTATTCTTATAACCTTTAGATTAGGTTTCTTTTTCCTTGTAAAGGCTACTAGTGTGGTTTTGGTGGGGTTAGGTTAGGTTAGGCGATCAAAGTTGAAAACTTGGAAATATCAATGCCATCATAAAGAAAAACAGTGGATTTAATCATTGAATATTCTGCCCAGAGGCTTCCAGGAGCTTTTAACTGCATATGTCTTTGAACGAAATATGCCAATAGAGTCTTTTCATCCATTCTTAAATTCTTGTCTTACCGTTCTTCATACTTAATATACTATTACACCATATCTTTTAAATAACCTTCTTTGATTTCGTATTTATACTAATTTAAACTAAAGTAAACAACTAAGAAATCAGTTTTTTGAGATCTTCTTCTCATCTGCCGTTAAACGCATGAATGGCAAATCTTAAACTCCCTCCTGATCGGTAATTAAAGGATGTCCGAGGAGAATAAATTACTTTATAAGTTTGCAAATTGTTTAGTTCAATGGCTATTCACTTAGATTAATCAAGTAGATACAATTACAAAAGTTAAGGAAAGCGATTTCCCAAGTCTTGACAGAAATTTAATTACCGTCGACTAAATTTAATTATGGAATTAGTAGTAGGAAGGAACATCTTTTCAAATAAGGGAAGATCTAGAGATGGTCAAGCGAATCGGGTTTTTATATAAAAAATTCAATTATGGTTCACTATATCGGAAAAGATAGATAGATAAACCTTCAAAAAACGAAAAGCAATGACTATGATGTTAAGTATAAAAAGGCAAGAATGAAGAATTTAAGAAAAGTAATGGAGTACAAAAACATTGTTTAACATACATACACTCAAAAATGTTTTGCATAATTGGATATGCACTAAATATAATGAAATAAGTTTAAATTTATTATCCCTAACTAGTGACTGGTATCATTGTACAAAGATAGACATTTGAAATACTGAAAAATATGGCAAAATTAAGAAAAGGTCTGTTCCATCCTTCTACCCCTGCTACTATGAGGTCTTGTAAGGTTCGTGGAGGCTGTTTGCAGATAAAAGTTTTTTTTCTATATTTAACAGATGTAAAGCCTGTTATAAATAAATGTTTGGTAACTCTGTTTTGGGAGATCGATTGTTATTGGTAGAGAACTTGAAAAATTGGAACCTGCCTGTCCTTTTTTTACTAAACAGCACATTTCAAACTCGAAAATCCTCTACATTTCGCTAATTTATTTACGATTGTAACCCCATCACGTCGTTCATTGCGTTATGAAATTGGTGTGACGTGTACGTCCAAAAAATATAACTAGACCTTTTAGCAAATAAAAATTGAATACGCTTTTATCAATAATTCAAATGTTAGGTCGGAAAAGTTCATTAACTCGTTCCAAAAAATCGCCCTGACCGCGCCCACTTTAAGAACAGTCGATGAAATAAAAATGTTTTACTTTAAAAAAGATATTTAAGGAGATTATAAGATAAGGTGTCATATAATATAAGTATTTCCATAATTTCCGGTAAATTAAAAAGAGTAAAGTATAAAATGTGAGTTCTCACGTTTAAACAAAACCACTACCTGGTGTAGGTAATTAATTAGACCGCAAACACAGCATAATTTCATTCGGAAACGATACAAAGAAAACCATTTCCCCTGTCTGCCTGAAAATCAAGATAACCATGCACGATTGGTAGGTGTTTCATCGACTTTTCCCATGTCTCGCACAGATACGAGGGCCACACTAAAACAATTCTTTTTATCTGCTTTTTTTTCCTTATATTTTAACTGCTTCCACAGTAAAAATATTTACAAATGTCTCACGCAATAATATATTATAAATTCTACTGATTAAGGTTATTTCTTCTTGCATGGTATACTTGGCTTTATTATTACCACCTCTTTTACCTATCTTATACATGTGATTAACTGACAACTATGGAAAAGCTGTGATAAGGAACTTCTAGAATCTAGAATCAGATTTGTCTCGCCTTATGAATCTGTTGTCTAAAATTTAAGAGATTTCATATTTTAATAATTATTGAATTACAAGTACAATTCTGATTTTTCGATAATTCAATAGGCTAAATATAAACCATCAGGTCTGCTGCACTATTTTAGTTAATACAACACCCTCAAGGTGTTTTTTTCTGCCTGACCTGTATACCTGTAATGGACCAAGTAAACCTTATCTTATGCTTCTTAATGGGCAAGTCCCCTCCTGTCTAATATGAATAAAATAATTACTTTGAAGAAAAGAAGGTACCAAAATAACGCTGGTGCCAAAATTTAAGCTCTAAATATACATATTTTCTCAAAAAAAATTGAAAATTAAATAAAAAGTTCTTTAATTTGTTGTCTGTGTTTTCAAAAGTGGCAACATCGCATTTAATATTGACTGTTATGAATCAAAACTATAAAATCTTCTTAATATGGCATTTTTATTACAATATGAAACAGTTTTTGTCTACAACTGTTAACTTTATCATTTGTTTGCTTTGATTAATACAAGACGGTCTCCAAGAAAATTGGCCGGATAGCTCTGCTAATGCTAATAATACTGCCAACGCTAGATCATTATTATTTATAAATAAATCTTAAATAAACTATAATTAACTTAATCTGTATGTAAACCATTAGGTTCAACTGGGTAAAAAACAAAAAATCCCCAGTTAACCTTGCGGACTCTAACATGCTGACAAAATACAACTTCGAATTTGCTAATAAAGATACACACAAAGGCACACAGAAGGATCAAAGATTGAGCTCGGTAATGGAGCGGGAATATACAGCAAGTCAAATAATATGAGAGCTTACAACAGAACGCATATCATAATCTACAGCGACGACCAAGCTGCCCTTAAAGCCTTAGAAAACATTAAGGTGTCATCCAGGTTGATATAGGATTACAGCGAAGAACTTAGAAGAACAGGGTTAGACTTGAGTATCACTGCGTGCCGAGCGAAGCGAGGTTCGCAGCATAAACTTAATTATAACTAATTTTTAAACATGATTTCATCACGCGGTAATACATTTATAATAGTACAGATTTTAAAAATAATTGAGTAAGAAAAATTGATTTTTAAATTAGTTCAGGTAGGGACTTTCAAAATATATAAAAATACTCAATAGACAAATAATTATCTTGAGTAATAGATATCAAAATTTCATCCTAAGTGTATGTAACAATAGAGCCTGTTCAAAATTTGGTTTAATTATATACTTGGACCCATCCTGCTATTAAACGCTTTGTAGCTATTTCCTTGCAGCCATTTTATTCTCTATAGTCTTCTACTTTATAGAAATTTATTTATTATATTATTGTTCATTATATGTATACATCCGAATAATTGATTTCTTTGATAAATTTATTGTACTATATCCCCTACTTTGTAGAAATCAATCTTGTAAGAACACCAAATAAAGAATATTTTAACATTTTATTCTTTGTTGTTTCTATTTCTATGGTTTTTCTTCGCTTCCAGTCTTCGTCATTTTTATTTTATCGCATACTTGCTGCTCCTGGTGTTTTTATTTTCAAAATATCTCATCCAGTTTTGAATTTTGAACTTCCTGTCTTCATTTTGTCCCACATGTTATTTTTTTCCTCCTAAAATATAAGTAGATATCTTCTATTTTTTCTTTATATAATAACGGAATTTTTGTCCTCTTTATACTATGAAAATTAAAATAAATATTCCTCACCTCAGCCAGAGTTTCCCTGGACACAATAAACTATTTCATTTTCTAGTCTTCAAGACTTTATCCAAATCTGGAGAGTTATAACTTATTTTTCTTACTTATACTGTATATTTTTAAAGTTTTAATTGTAGTTTTCGGTCGCTGTGTTGTTGTTTTCTTTCTTTTGACTTGTCCCTGGTAGGCGGTAGGCCGTGCTCTATGGGACACGAAAACCGGAATCGCTCATTGTAGTCTCTACTTAGCCACTTCCGTCGAAACGCGGCGTTTCCGCAGGAATACTTCCGCTGTTTCCTTACGACACAGCTCCCCCTTCTCACGACAGGTAGGAATAGTGAAATTACTTAATTGTCTGTTGAGTTTTTTTATCGCGATCATATAACTACGGAGATTCTTGTACCGGGCGCTTCCAAAAATACAGAGAACTCAATAAGTTCGAGACAAATTACTTTCTTTATTAATTTATTTTTAAAATAACAATTATATGACATAAAAAATAAAACAAGAATATTTTAGAGGATTTAAGACAGCTTATTATTAGAGAAATACAATATCAAGCAAATCTTTTGGTGCTAAAAATGACAGTTGGCAGCTAAAAAATGACCTATCAGAGTAAAAAAATTACATAAGACAGTTAAAAAACACATTTAAGAGTAAACATTGACATAAGACAGTTATAAATGATATTCGAATGTCAAAAATGACAGTTGACAGCTGAAAAATTACAGTTGGTAGCGGAAAAATGACAGTTGACAGCTAAAATGACATTTGACAGTAAAAATTACATTAGATCGTTTGAAGGAAAGGGTGTGTCATTGTACTTCGTTGTCAACGTTTCCATTTCTGTCATCCTATGATACGATTGGTTGAATCGTTCAAAAATGTTTTATGTGGTGATAACTCGTATCATATGCTCTGATAAAAAATATGAGTGGTGTGTCATTTTTAAAGCTATCAAAGAGACGCATCTTTTGGTGCCATCCACGATGCTGTAGCTCGATTGATTCTTGAGCTTGGTCATGGATTGTGCAAGATTGTTGTGGTGACAACTCGTACCATAAGGCTCTGTTAAAAAATATGAGTGGTGTGTCATTTTTAAAGCTATCAAAGAGACGCATCCTTTGGTGCCATCCACATTTTTGTAGCTTGATTGGTTTCTGAGCTTGGTTATGGATTTTGCAAGATTGTTGTGGTGATAACTTCTATTATAAGACGCTGATTTAAAAAGTGAATGATGTGTCATTTTAAAGCTATCAAAGAGACGCATCTTTTGCTGCTATCCAATTTTTTGTAGCTCGATTGGTGTCTGTTTGATCATGGATTTTTCGAGTTTTTTGTGGTAATAACTCCTATTATTAGTCGCCGATTTACAAGGTAAATGATGTATAAATTCTTGGATTTTTCATTAATAGGCACTGCAAACAATTTTACCAAGAAAGCTATTATATTTAATTGAATATTTCTCTGATATGGCCCTGGTTGACTTTCCAAATAATAATTGTTTCAAAAAAATGCTTTAATTTCTATAATAAACTATATTTTTATAAAAAAAATTCTTTTATTTACTCTGTTAGATATAAATAGAGAAATTTACGACAACAAAAGAAAAATCCGTGCAAATTATCAGTGTGTAGGGTAAATAAAATTACATGAAAGCAATTTTCCTTCGACCTCACTTGAAAGAGGCGTAAAAAAGCCGTAATGCGAAGATTACGACAAGCAGGGCGATAACCATCTTGATAGAAGGAAACGGAGGGTGAAAGATTGCGGTCTTGGAAAGTTGTTAAGAAATCCCCAAAGTAGACACCTGTTGGAATGTTTCTTAAAGGGGAAGGAAGCTCGGGTAATAAGAAACTCTCCTCGAATCTTAGAGAAGCAACAGTTGGTCGGCAAATCGTCGGTCGTGACAAATTGGCCGTATAATCCGGTTGTTGTGTCCCGTTCGTGTATTTGATAATAATTGCTTATTTAAAAAATAAGGAAATGTTATGATACTGGGCGTTTTTTGTAGTAAAGACACCTGTTTGTCTTATTTTATATTTTGTTTTACTTTTTTTGTATGTTTACAGTTAAATACTTTGTTCAAAACTATAGTAATTAATAATTTGAAGCGACTGCGATAAAATTTAACGCAAAGATAATTAATTAACTTAACACGCGAATCTGCAATACTACAGGAGGCAAAATTTACCAGATTGACCCCTTATGCCGACCCGCCTGCTTGTAGATTTTCCATTTGATACTGATAGTTAAGACGATTTATGTTTTTAACGTCAAAAATTCAACGTAATTTCATTTTATTATTACTGCTTATGTTTAAGGATATTTAAATAAAACTAGATCATTTTCACGTTTCTATTCTTTTCTAAATGGCAACACCCAACTACAACTGGCACCCAACGTGGGGCCGCCGAAAAGTAAGAATTTCCTTGTAGTGAATCAAATTGTGCTTGTGTTTTGGTGCACATATAAAAGGAATAATTTTCTGTATACGAATAAGTTCGACTCGAATTGGCTTTTATCGAAATTTCCAAAAACAAGTACTTCACAGTTTTATTATATCTCGTGTGTTCCAAAGACGGAGTAATTTGAACTATCCCACCAACTTTTTTTTGCACCCCGTGCGTCCTCATGACATTACAGTGCATTTGAACTATATAAGTAAACTTCGCAGTAACAGTGTGTTGAATCAAGTATGTCTGCTGAGCAGCTTCAAGCATTGTTCGAGAGTATGCAACAAATGGTAACAGATAATAAACAGCCTGCACCCGCACCACAAACAGGTAACTTGGTAAAATGTAATAGCAGAGTCACTGGCACAAAAGACGATAACGCCGAAGCATTTATCGATGCCATCAGAATATTTCAATAAAACATTTTCATACTTCTAATCTTTTCTAAATGAAGAACCACATTAAAACTGGCACCCAACGTGGGGCCACTGATTATTTTACTGATGCCATGGCCAGAAAAGGTATCTCGATATTATTATGTTACTAGATTCGCATGCAAAAGCAGCGATTGCCAAGTGGAACGAAGCAATAAAAGCTCTTAGCCGTGTTTGACATGGGAAAACGTAACACAAAACTACATACAGAGCTTGTTTAAAAGCCTTCCAAGACAAATGTAGTGTGAAACAGGGGCGGTATATAGCAGATCAATATATCATCAAACATATATATTCTAACAGACAGGCAGACTGTGAGTTCTTTTACTCATGAGTGAAATTTGGTCTGAGAATATAAAAGAATATGGCAAGAAATAGCAAGGTCACCTTGATGTGGGTGCCAGGTCACAGGTAATGAGGAAACTGAAAGATTCGCAAAAGAAGGGACTAATACACCTTTCTTTATAATCCATCTTTATAATCCAACTTACTACTGTGTTATTTGACAGTTTACTTGCTTAGAATGACATAACTATCGTGTGTTGAATAAAGTTAATTTCTTTATATACATCTTTTGTTCACATTTTTTGATATTTTTCTATGTTTTTGTTGATTACACTGACTTTCGAAAAATGTTGCAAATCTTTTTGTAATTGTAATATCAAAATTGATTAAAAGAGCTAAAATTTTGATATGTTTATTTTTTGTGGATTTTTAATTTTGTTTTGAATAAGAAATATAAAGTTTTGTATTTTAATTATTTCTTCGAGTTCTGAATTGGAAAATATTCCCTTGGAGCAAAGGTCTAAGATGTACTTTCAACATGATGGATGTTCGTCACATTCGACTTTGCTAATTAGAGGATGGCTGGATGAATATTTTCCTGGGCGATGGATGGGACGTTATGGACCAATATTTTTTCCGCCCCGATCCCCCGATTTAACTATTTTAGATTTTTTTTATGGGGCTACTTAAAACAAAAAGTTTTCCATAATATTGAAGACTTGAAACGATGCCGTTAACGAAATTACCCCAGAAATGCTGCGAAATACGGTTTTCATAAATAAAACTGGCTATAAAATCAGACGGATTTTGCTAAACTTGAATTTTATTATATTTTATGGGGTTTCAGAAAAAGCAAAACTTTTTATCAAGAATGACATTTTTTACTAAAACTTATATTTAAACATTTTTCACCTATAGTATACCCCATCCGTGGACACGCTGTATAATTTTTTTCCATTAAATTTTTGTTAATTTTATATTAAAATCATTAGAATCCCTTATTTGTGGTAAGGAAGAACAAAACGAAGGTAATAATCTAAGATTGCCAAGTTCAATGACCCGTCAATATTTTCGTCGTTATTATCTTGTCGACGACCTTGCGTAAGGTGTCCCCGATTTATCAAACGCCGGCAATCCCACTTCCTTCGCTACCTTACTCACGAAAGGTAAAGGATAAGGTGGTCTGACGTCACCGGACACAACTCAACCTTGAGATCATTTTCTTCGACGTCACCCGATGTACTTGAGACGCGTGTGAGGTGACGTAACAACGGCAGATGTTTTATTAAGGCCCATTTGCATGATAAAGAGCATTAAGATTGTGCGGACCGGTGTACAAAGTCCTACATTGTCGAGCGAGAGATCGCATAGTAGTTGTAGTATTTGGAAAAGAGGGTCCGACCGACTTTTTCTTTTGTTAAAAGAGAGGGTCAAAAAACGGGGCCCGTGTCTGACACGCGTTCGTTAGATTGTATTTTGTCGGAAGAGAAAAGTTCAGATAAAAATGTAAACGAAAAACATTGGCGTGCCGATTACCTTCTCTCACCTTTTACTAAAAAAACTTTACTACTTTTACTTTAAAAAACTAACTATACACTTGAAAAAAATTGGTTTGTACCATATTATTTCTCGATGTGGCGTAAGCTTTTGACAAAGTTTGGCATCAGGAACTAAATCAATCAAAAACGGCAATGTATTTAGGAATTACTTTGGTTATAATTAATTATAATGATCTTTAAGTTAGTTTAGATTGGTTTGGTGCTGCGAACCTCGCTTCGCTCGGCACGCAGTGATTCATTTATAACAATATCAAATTTAGACATAATCACAGAATTTGCCAACTCTGAAATCAAATCTGATTACAGAATGTTGGAATTCCCTCTATTGAGATTGAAAAAATATTCTGTAACAAACTCTCAGTATGAAACAAATTGTAAAGACCGTTTGGACCTAAGGAACTCAGCCAGCCTTAAAAACAATTCAAATAGTTCAAAACCTAGTAGATATTTACTGACATTATCAATGCACATTGGCATTAAAAAAAGGACCCTAAAATTGAGTGGATAGAGGAAGAGGTAAAACATTTTGCCCAGAAACTCCGAACAAACGTTGCATAACCACATAAAACTTGAAGCCATCCAACTTCTGTATCAAGGAAAGATGGTATGAATGGTAAAAAGTAGAAAAACTCAAAGTCTGATGTAAAAGTGAATTAAGAAGTAAAATAAACCATTAAAAATTTAATCAAATGTGACTAAAAAATAAATATTCAATGAAAAATGGCAATTCTGTTAAACGAATTAGTAGATTAAGTTAGAAATAAGCTGCTGGTTAGTCTTGAGACTAGTTATAGCATAAGTTTTGCAAAAAAATCTTTTATATTATACTCCAAAATTCGTCTCTTCGAAGGTACCTTTAACACAAAGCCAACAATAAGGAAAATAATATTTACAAACTTTATTCTGACAGTGGGGATTAGTAGCCTGAGTGTAACGAGGGCAGCAAATACCAGCTAAAAGGTGCTTATGGATTTATGTACTTGTGATACAAAACTGTTTTCTGCCTATCTTTATGATTTATAAAGCGTTTATACTACTGCGCAAGCAGGCTTTTAGAAAATAATTTCGTATTGTAGAATTTAAATTTTTATGTATTTGCTCACCTTCAACAAGAGGTACTCAGAATCGGACGCTTTCTTTAAAAATCGAATGCATTCTTCTTGTGACAGAGTTTTAGAATTTTTGCTTTATAATTTAAATAATTTTGTTTTAGCAAAGCTCTCACTTTGTGGAATTGGTCTAAATTTATATTATTTCTGATTGTCAAATCCAAAGCACACTTTTTCAATGCTAGAGGAATTTTCCGTCTTTGGGTTGATGAACACTACTTTCCACCCTATTTTTGGTGTTCATATGATGGGTTTTACGTTAAGATAGGCGGAAAAAACTTTTCCTTGACCCATTCAATTATTACAAACTCTAATTGTCATTCAAATAACACCAAAAGATGCAATATTTCTTGTCAATTATAATTTATACGTACCACTAAATCATAAGGTTAATATATTAAAATATTTAAAAATATTTTTATTAAATTACTCGTTGATCTGGGGAACCACCTACCGCCATATTTTTTGACATCAATAGTTTGAAAAGTTTTCTTTTTTCCTCCAGAAAAAAAAAACAAATAGTTCTGGTGGTTATTTTGTCATCTTAAATGGCTCGTTCGCTCAGCCAAGCAGAGTTTTTATAATTCACATCAATTTTGGGAAAGTCCATCCACAAAGTATAGGTTACTACAATCAATTTCAATATTGGAAAACACTTTTGTTATTATTGCTTCCTTTAATCTTGTGCCAAGTAGAAGTGTCGACTGGAATCTTGTATCAATGTCTAATAATAAGCTTTATAATATTAATTTAGATTTTTCAATAGTAGACTGCAAAATTTAATTGTACACTTAAAAAAACTACTAAGACAGACGGTGTGGAAAAATAACACTTTTACTTTTTAATCATCTACATTACATTTATACTATTATTATCTAATTTAGCTATAACACAAATAAAAATATCATTATTATTAAAATGTTTCATCAAATTGGCTGTTATTATTTTGGTACTTATTATTTTTTGCAATTAAAATGCTTAAGTGGTTAACGTACGCCACTGAATCCAAGTATATGTGACGATGCCAACCAAGTTCGTCTAACGGACAGCTGCACCACCTCTATGAGGGAGCTGCGCTCCTATAGCCAGCTGACTTATTCTCCAGTTCTAACAACAAAGACACTACCCTCCTTCTAACAAACAGAAACTGCATTTTCTACCCTTCTTCCCCTTATTATTGCAACCTTCAGTACGTTTCCCCTTCTTCGCCGGTACCCCGCTGATGAACTTTGACAGGGCTGGCCCATATTTGAGGTCGCAGTCGTCGGCTTCCATATGATTACATCCGAGTATTAATAAATTATGTACATCTGGTATGTTTTTTTTATACGTACTCAAGACTCATGTGGGTTCTTTGATTTGTTTCATTTAAGAATTTAAACTCACAATAATGGTAATGATACAATAATTAATAGTGTGATTGTACAAAAATTAATTACTTAATTAGTTCGATTTTTCGATTTTTTGCAAATATAAAGAAATAAAGACGTATTTATTTAAAAAAATTGATTGTTTTAACCTCTACTTTTTGGAAGTTCATCTTACTAAGAACAATAAATAACTGAACAGTTAAACTAAACTTCCACTATTTATTCGAAGAATTCGCTTTAAAATTCAATTACAGCTGTTTCGCTATAACTAGCATCGTCAGATTGACATATTGAAATTACAATTTGTTTGTTTGTAACTAGGTACTTAATGTTGATAAGGAGGTAAGAAAGTTAATGAACAAATAAATCTTAGAAGTTCTCCACTATTGATTGAGTCTTCATTTTATACATAAATAAGACATTATTGTAACATAAATATATTAAGTTATTGTAAAGATCAGCATGATATAGTTTTTTCCTGGTTTTTCTATATCATTGCACAGTTATACTGATCTTAGAGGGAAATACATCCAGTATAATCCCTTGGGGCTAATAACATCTAGGCTTTAATATTGTTATATCTTATAACTTCCTTACTTGGTCTAGCCTTACGGAAGTTAATAAACAAATAAATCTTAGAAGTTCTCCACTATTAAACTGTTTACTTTGATTGAGTCTTCATTTTATACATAGATAAGACATTATTGTAACATAAATATATTAAGTTATTGTAAAGATCAGCATGATATAGTTTTTTCCTGGTTTTTCTATATCATTGCACAGTTATACTGATCTTAGAGGGAAATACATCCAGGATAATCCCTTAGGGCTAATAACATCTAGGTTTTAATATTGTTATGTCTTATAACTTCCTTACTTGGTCTAGCCTTACCTCCTTATCAACATCAAGTACCTAGTTACAAACAAACAAATTGAAATTTCAATATGTCAATCTGACGATGCTAGTTATAGCGAAACAGCTGTAATTGACTTGAATTGAGTTTAACTGTTCAGTTATTTATTGTTCTTAGTACGTATTTATTTATTCAGCTCAAACTACTATTATTTGTTTATAACACAAAAAACATTTTAAAACATGTTTGCTTACTTGACTTGTTTGTATTTATTATAAAGCTTGTAAAATAGCAGATCTGATAAAATAATAGATTTTGTCGTGACGCTGATTGAACACTTCTACTAAAACCTGGATAGTTAGAAAATAGTTCAAAGAACTGTTCCCGATGTTTTCTTATATTTATCCAGGATTTCTGTTGGTATAATCTAAGGGAAAGTTTAGAGAAAATAGTTTTGATTTATATAAACATTTTTCTGTCCAAATAATGTTTCTAAATGTAGCAATGGGCCTTTTCAGTAGATGTTTAAATCTCAAAACAAATAAGTTTACTTGAAAGTTTACTGATAATTTTTTACCTTGTGCAAAAGTCACAAAGTTTAATAAAAAAGTTAACAAACATTGGGGTCATTTGAACACTCGTTTGATCTTAGGGGAAGTGCCGTTATAAGGTCTGGAATTATGTTGGCAGTATTTGTCAGAGTGACTGGCCAATTCCTGCTACAGCCGAGGCCAAAATATGCACCGAAGAAGAACCGCAGCTGACAATTTTGTTTGTGTGTGTTGTTATTTGTACAAGTTGGTACAAAGCACCTTTTGACAATTTTGGAAACATAAAAGAGAAACAGAAACAAATAATCCAAACAAACAGCCATAACAAAGATTATATCAACATCGATTTCGAGGTTAGATGAGATGTAGAGTTGTCACAATTAGTTAAAAACAAGGAAAGAGAACCTAACAATTCCTAAGAAAACCGTTTTCAAGGTCGTAGGTTCTTTTGACGCGCCTTGCTTTCCTCAACTTTGATAATTTTTTTAGGATACAAATAGAGCTCCAAAAAAATCAAAAATACGGGTGCTTTTTTTCTAGAATACTTCAATTTTATACAATAAAAAAATTAACTGAAAAGGTCTATTTACTAGTTTATAAAAGAATTATTACCAATAAATGGATTCAAATAAATTCTGATCCAAATAACAGTTTTATTAGCTCGCTATATCCATCTAAAAAAATTTTTTGAGCCAATCTTTCAAACAAATTAAGCAAGAAAACTGAAATACGAACTGTATCCATCCCCGTTCCTGCAAATCCTTTTCGACAGCAGCGAGAGAGGAGTCTCATAGATCAACGAGGTATTGTCGAACAACGACATCGGGGTGAATCCAGAATATATGTAGGGAGTTGTAATAGTAGGTAGTAGGTCACTAGTACGTCTGTTCAGATTTCTCGTAATATCGCTTGTATATTTCGCAAACCAACCGTTTGATTTCATATCAAAGGACTATGAAATGAGTCACTTTTTGTAAGAAATAGAAAGGCATAGAAGAAATTTAATATTTATAACAGGTTAGGGGAGATTTTTATTGTGTGGGAAGATAAAAACCGATAACACAAAGAAAGTTCAAGTCGGTGAAATAATAAAAAAGAAGTATCCTATCTGAAAGATTTAACTTGATCCTTGTATATACAAACTAACTTTTAAGCTGACGGGATTATTGATACGTTTTCTTTTTTTGTTACATAAAAAATATAAGAGATTATGAAAGGCATAGTATATAACTTAATAGTTATATTATAGTTACAGATTAGCTAATAAATCTTTAAGATTGCATTTACATATATCTAGACCCCAATCACTTTATTATTTCTGATTTTTTTTAACTCTAAAGTTCACTTAAAGTTTTGAAAAATAGACTTAACAGTTTCTTCAAGATTTTGGCTGTTTCATCAATTTCACATAATGAAATCTAAGGGCAGTATTCATATTCAGTACTTGAATTTCTATTCATCATCAATATTTAGGTCCGCCTGCACCAAGGAGTCCTTAAACAAAGAGAGTATCTGGCAACACCTTTTTTTGGTCTTAAATGTCCTCTTTTTCTTAATATTTGCCTCTACTGTATAAAGGTTTAGGTAAATGATTCAACAGGTGTCAAGAAAGAACTGAAAGATGTAGAAATTAGAACGGTTTTAAGAAATGCGGTTTGTTTGTGGTTGTGATTACCTCTTAATAATAATTTTTTGATTATTTTAAATACCTTATTGGGTATTCTCTCCACAACATTTTCCTCCACAAATTCAACAAGTCAATCTTCTTGATAATCCATAATAATATTAATACTTTTTAAACTCTGTCACTTGTCAATATCATGTAGGTAACAGAACAATAAACAACTAAAAGGTTGAATTAACTATCACTATTTATTCTTTAAATACTTTAAATGCAATGACAGCCGTTTCGCTATCGAAATAGCATCGTCAGATTGACATATTGAAGTTACATTTTGTTTGTTTGTAACTAGGTACTTGATGTTGATAAGTAGTTAAGGCTAGACCAAGTAAGGAAGTAATAAGACATAACAATATTAAAGCCTAGATGTTATTAGCCCGAAGGGATTATCCTGGATGTATTTCCCTCTAAGATCAGTATAACTGTGCAATGATATAGAAAAACTATATCCTGCTGATCTTTACAATAACTTAATATATTTGTGTTATAATTACGTCTTATCTATGTATAAAATAAAGACTCAATCAAAGTAAACAGTTTAATAGTGGTGAACTTCCAAGATTTATTTTTTCATTAACTACTTTATATTGTTGATCTGCTAGATGTCTTTTGATTTCAAGTTCTTCGAGAAAATCTAAATTTTGTTTTTTATCACAGGTGTGTAATATTTGAATGTCATTGGTGTTTGACTTATCTGACGATGCTGTTTCGATAGCGAAACGGCTGTCATTGCATTTAAAGTATTTAAAGAATAAATAGTGAAAGTTAATTCAACCTTTTAGTTGTTTATTGTTCTGAATAAGATGAACTTTCACATAGTAAGGGTTAGTACCATAAATTTCATGTAGGTAACACTCCAAAAATGATGTTAAGGAATCCTCAAGTCACCGTTTGGGGTTCCTTTCACTTACGGAGTGTTTAAGTCTTCTTTTATTGGCTATGAAATAAAATTTGTACTGAAAGTAACCTTATAGATTGAGGACGACTTAAGTAAGAATTATGAATACGGCCCCAAGTCCAGTAATTCCTTGGGGATAACAAGTTTGATACAGTTTCCCCAATAAGCATATCTACTAAAAATACTTGTAGAGTACATTTTGAACAAGCATTTTGGACATTTTAGCATCTTTATTGCCACAAGCCAGGACTTGTACCCACTGCTAGATACTTGAGTGAACCTATTAATTTCTAATATGGCAGATCATCTCTTGGTTCTTGATCAGTAAATGGTGTTGCCACTGATTTAGCTCCTAACATCAAATTTTGTTAAAACATTTTTAACATGTTGCTTCTGACTCAACTTTATTATATTATTTTTTCTACTTATCAAACAAAAGATGGTAGTATTTTACATTGTCTGTTGTTAAGTTAGATAGTTTTTCTTCATAATACCTAGTTGTTGTTTATGGTGTTTTTACTAACCCGTCATAGTCTTCTGCCAATGATCCTCCAAGCAGCTGTAAACTATTTACAGTAGTACTAAACTTGACAGAGCGTTGAAAGGTTGCAATTACTTTGGCTTTAACATTTGACATATCAAACTGATACTATCCTACAACATATGTGGGTAAAACATGCTTTACTACCCGTACGGTAGCTCGTCAATTAAATTTTGAATATTTTTTAGTTGTTTCAACTAATCAATATTCTGTCATTTTCAACTTTAAAATAAAAATAATATATTAAGTATGGAGAACGGTAAGGGTTTTACACCGATCGAAGACAATTAGTGTTGTCTGGGATTTCATTAAATAATTTAACAAATTGTACCATAAGTTTCAATATTAATAAATAATTCATTAGTTTTCTTTATTCTTTCAAAAAAATAAATTAAAATTAAGAGATTTTTAACTCGACAGTAAGTGAATTACTTACTTACCGTCGAGTTGCCAGTAAATGTCACCTACTGACGTAAAATCTGTCACGGTAAACTGTCAAAAATGATCAATCGTGCAAAAAAGTAATTAATCATTTTTGAGAATTGATTATTTTTTCTCTTAAAGGAAGCAGAAAAAACTGCACCCAATCATACTATAAAGCCTGTCAGATTAAATATAATAAAACTTTTTGTCTTGTTGTATACCAGTTACTTTTTATTGTACAATCGAGCAGACGTGTAAGTGTGTCATGGATCTGTAAGATAACGTTTCATTGAAGCAACGATAGCGATTTATTATATTGTAGAAGGAACAATTAGATTTTCTGTTAAGAGTGTAGGCGCAAAATTTTAAGCCAATGCATTTTAAATGCAATCGTTTTTTTCGAATCCTGAAAAGACCACTAAATATTTTTAAAAAATTTAAACGCAGAAAGAAAGGTCTGTATGGTCCCGAGGGCAGAAAGTCAGTAAAAATTTATAAAATGTTTATTTAAATTAGTTATAGGGGTGTAAAGTTAGAGAAAATTGAATGTAATTTTTAATGCATAATAACTTATTAAATTGAAATTTGTTTTGAATCTGATGGACTTTCTGCCCTTAACAATATATTTATAAAGATATTCTAAAAGAAAAAAATTTAAAAATTCAAACAGGGACCACAGGAAAAGAAAAAAATGAACACCATGTCCATTGCAAAATTTCATAACTAGACAAACTTTCATCTCTGTTGCACAGTTCATTCCATCGCATACGTTAGTAACCGATGTGTAAAACGGTTTCAGGTATAATTTGGGTCTTGAATTGGTGTATAGTTAGTTTTATTCGTAATCTAAATACAGAAATATTAATTTTTTAAATCAAACACAAGTAAATCTTGTTTGGGTTGTATTTTGTAATATTAAAATTTTGGAATTATTTAAAAATATTTCCCATTTATCAATTATACAAAGGGCATTACACAAATTTTAAACGAAATAAAGTAGTAAGTTCAATTTGCTTTTTTGTACAGCCATTTACTTAAAATTGCATAAAACGGGTTATATAAAAATATATATTGCAATTATAATTTCAGTTTTAAAGTTTTTAGTGTCTTATACAAAGAAATTTGCGTTATTTGATACGAAAAATTATGCAATCTGCAATAGTTTATTAGGTTTTAGGAGTACATTAAAATTACAATATCCAATTGTATATAAAAAACCGAAACGTAATAAAAATATTACCTAGTGAAGAATTATAGGGTGTCCGGTATTGGCAATAATATAATAATATACTATTTTTTGGATATAATACAAAAAAGTTTATAGAAAATTTAATCATCAGATTGACATATCGATATGTCAATATCTACTTTATAGCAAAACGGCTGTAATTGTATTTTCAGAAGATTTTTTGAATAAAAGTTGAAGTTTTTGTTAAAAAGATATATTTTCAATGTTCTTATGATGGACTTCAACAGAGTAAGGGTTAGTACAATAAAAAGCTATTTTTTAAATAAAAAGTGAAAGTTTTTATTAAAAAGTTTTATTTTCAATGTTCTTATTAACAATAAAAAAATTTCAATAACAACGGAACCCAAAACATTTGGTAACAAACTATAGAAATTAAACAAATAAATTTTAACCCAATAAATTGCATTAAATTATTAATTGAGAAGGACCAACGACATAGGATTAAAATTTTTAAATTGTTTTAAGAATTTGTAAAAACTAAACAGGGATTTATTCGTATTACCGAACTAGTTAAAACAAGAAAACATCACTTCCTAAAATATGTTTATTTATTGGTTATGTTACTATTGTCGATAACCCATTCATTTCAATTATCATTTATTATTTCTTGTAATAGTAAAGATAGGTAATTGCCAAAATAAAATGCTTTTAACTTCTTCACCATTTCCTCCCATAATTTTTGGTCTTTTTCAATTTTTTCATATATCAAACCTTTCGGAGTCCAAACACAAAAATAACAAAAATCTTTATTTGACACGAATAATTGCCCTTGTACTTGATAATGGTAAATGTGATTTCTTTTTAAAATGCATTTATTGGCTTTTACTTCCATATACTTTATTATTTTTTTTTCTATTGCTTCTTCAAGAGATAAACCTTTTGCTGAAATGGGACATTTAATTTCAACAATAATATTATTGCCTATAATACCATCAGGAGTTGCAGCCAAAAATGGATATTCTCGATTTATACATAATCCAGATGGAAAAATGTCTAAATTGAGTCTTTCGCTTAATTGTTGTAATGCTTTACATTCATTTTCTATTCCATAGGCTGTAGATTCATTTCCTTTAAAAGCATTAGAAAGAATGTCTTTGGCAACTTTCTTGTTGTTAGTCTTAATTTACAAATGCGACCAAAATTTGAGGCTGTCAGAAGTTTTCTTGTGTCTGCAAAACAAATAGTTGGGTTACTTAGTTTACTGCTACTTTTGTCAACATTTTTTGTAAACTTTTTTACCGTTTTAGGATAAAGTTTTATTCGAATTCTATCTTTAGCACAACGAGAAATAAATTTTTTCGTGTAGGTATATGCCAGGACTTCTTCCTGTCAGACTTTTGTGAAATTGGGAATGATAATAGCCTTTAGAGTTATAAAGCGGCAGCTTGGTCAAAGAGGTCATATAAAACAAATTATAATGTCAATTCTGGTGCTGCAGCCATTATTGGTTATAGAACCCAAAAGATTCTGTATCTTGGTGTTAGGAATAAATATTGTTCATATTGTAAGTTATTCGGGGAAGATAAACAACACTTGTGTTATAAATTGATTGATGTCCAAGAACTTTCATGGTACACTTCAACAAGGTCACTTTGAATGGCTAAATAATGTTTTTTTGGAAGTGGGGGGATGTTAAACTCGACATTAATTCAGTCAATTGTGAATAACCTCCACCAATACTAATGACCCCTGTTACTTTTGCCAGTTTGATTTCTTCTTGTCCAACTTCTAGCATTGATGTCCAAGAACTTTAATGGTACACTTCAACAAGGTCACTTTGAATGGCAAATAATGTTTTTTTGGAAGTGGGGGGATGTTTAAACTCGACATTAATTCAGTCAATTGTGAATAACCTCCACCAATACTAATGACCCATGTTACTTTTGCCAGTTTGATTCTGCAGCGAATTTATATTAATTTGTTGTTGTTTATATTTTTCACTTTCTACAACATGCCTGATGAGACATATTGGACAGAAGAGAGTAAATTTCTAATAATATCCTTTCCGTAGGTATATCATTTTTTATTGTAACATATTCCGAAGAGCACTTAAACAATTCGTGGTGAGGAAATTGCAGTATTTGTTTAATAAAATATTCAATATCCACAATTCTTCTTCCTTGTATATCTGAAGGTTTTTGTCTAAAAAGAATAATAATAAATTATCATTTAGGTTTTTATGATTTTTTTTTAAATCCTTTTTGTTTTTTATTAAATATTAAAACTTACTGGTAATTGTTTCTTCTACAACAGTTTCATTACCAGAGGGATCTTTAGAATAGCCGGATTGACTTAAAAGAGATATTTTATTGTAATTACATAAAATATGAACTATTACTTACTTAAAAGTGTTCTTTGTCGCTTCTTCTACTACCAATACTTCATCTCCTTCACCAGAATACCGCGGTCGCCTATGATTAAAATCTAAATTAAGTATATTTTTTTACAATTAAACAAAATGGTCACTTACTTAGAAATGTTTTCAAAATTTTCCGTTGCTTTTAACTCCTTGCTGATTTCTGCAGTACTGTTAGGTAAGACGTCTGTAATAGTAAAATGTGCTAGGCATAAGTTTATAATTAAAATATTTACATAAGAAGTACTTACTTTTGTTGAGCTAAGCATCTACTTTTTCTATTTTCACTATCATATTTTTTATTAACACGACCCATATTTAACACAAAAATAACCAGTCTATAAACTTTACAATATAAACTATAAAAATGAAAGCACCTTCACGATCGTTTATTAAAACATACAAAAAGATCCGATCCCGACCCTGTAGGGAAGGCATACCCCACATTTATTACAATTTAAAACAGACTTCACGTAGTTATGCCGTGGAGCGTTTAAAAATTGGGATAGGGTAGATATCTCAACTCTGACTGTTAAAATTTTGCGCCTACACTCTTAATATAGAGGGGTCGAGATAGACTCTCGAGTACGCACATATGCGTGTAACAAAATATTTTATGAACGCATACGCTGTCAGCACTTTAACAGTTCTTGGGAGCATCTGCAAGCTTGTATTACTTTTTAAGAATATTACTTTGATTATTTCATTCACCTGTCAATATATCACAGTTTGATGATTTCGTCCAATGAAAACGCTTAATCTTCAAAGATTTGTGTCCAAGAACTTTGGCGATGTGAGTAATTTGTTTTAATATTGACACATTTGTTCTGCGAGCTGTCCAAGGAATTCTGAAGCCGTGGTTACACGGCGCGTAGTTTATCGAACCAAGAACTTGGTTCGTAGTTCGCTACAGTTCGCCGTTTTACATGCAAGGGTGTCAACACCCGTCCAGATTCGTGAAGCGCCGTGACTAGTTTATTCATTGCTGCCATGGATAGAAGACAGCAAATTATTGCTTCTGCCGCCATATGCATAATTCACAGTGGTCATATACTACAAAAAAAACAACTAAAGCGTAAGAAAAAAAAATGGTGGATAGCATCGCATCTGAAAAATCGAGAAATGTAAGTAGTTACCTGTATATTTTATATACCTAATACCTATTTCTGAACATATCTTTTAATAACATTTTATTTCAGGTACAGTGGTTCGGACATGTTAGCAGACTTTTTAAAAGAGACTTCAGGATATTTTGAAAACTTTTGCAGAATGAAAATACCAAACTGAGCTGTTACTAGCAAAAATTGGTGCCAGTATAAAAATTCAGGATACGAACATGAGATTAAGTATTCCTATTCAAGAAAGATTGGATATTTGTCTACGTTTCTTAGCGACAGGTGACAGCTACAGAAGTCTGGGTTTCCTTTTTAAATGTTCGCGACAAACTGCTGCAAATTGAGGTATCGAATTTTTTTTGGAGTCGTGTACAATATTTCTATCTTTATGATCCAAATGCCTGGGATCCCATATAACCTCTTCTAATTGGAGAGCTTCAATGAATTCTATATTTCTCTCTTTATTCCAAGACATGATTGTCTTTTGAGTGATACAGAACAACTGATATGATCCAGCGTCCTGTTTTGTTTTTCATTGATCGGTTTGAGAAAGAACAACCCTGGACGAACCTGTACGAACCTTTGCGCGAACCCATTGGTTCGTCTCCTTTGACTCGCGCTTAATTTCCGACAACCGATGGAACCTTGCAAACCACGTATCACGAACCGTGAGCTATACAAACCACATATGTCAGATGGTCTGTGTTTCGTGGTTTGTCAGAGAGGTTCGACGAACCACGCGCCGTATAACCGCCGCTTAAGCATACGTCTACTGCAGAAAACAATAAAAAAATATATAATGATTAAAAGTAGGTTTTGTTAATACAGTCAATTTTTATTCTAACTGAATAATTGTTTATAATTTCGTGAAATTGTAACAGCAACAGGTTATACGGTTTTTTTGTAAAGCTATTTATAACCAATTCAGTATCAGCAAATATATATTTGTCAATTTAATAATTTAAAATATAAATACTGGTATTAATGAAAAACGAGAGTGAGTTTTTTTGTATATATGTATATATATTTGTTCGTGTTTTATTTGTGCACACTTTGATTGTGAATATTTTAACAATATCATATTGGGATATAAAATTTAAACGATTTATTACTATTAATGTGTTGTTGTTTTATTTATTTTTGCTTGTAGTAGTGTTTGATTAAGTGATTAAAATATTTCAATAAATTAGTAGAGTACACACACACAACATTGCCGTTTTTATATGTTTAGGGGTCAGAGACGATTGATTTTTGTCATATCAGCTGAGTGGTTTACACGCATAACCCAAATAAATGAAAATTATTTAAATGAATTTATTTATACATAATTAAACTACTTAAAGACTCTTTAACTTTAGCAATTTTCATTTTTTTTGGAAGAAAAACAACAAATATCTTTTTGAAAATAGTATTAAAAATTTCTTCAATCTCAACATGGTAAATAATTTTGTAAATTGTCCACAAATTTAAAATTGACTTCTTGATCTTTTAAGATGTCTACATTTTTTCTTTACTTAGTATAGATTTGATATTAGGCTGTTAAAAATGCTATTATTACAGACTATTTCACTAGACTATTTTTAACTGACAAAACTGCATAGCAATGGCACGTTTTATATTGACAATACGTAATATCTCAGCGACAAAATTATGACAGATCCGTTACTAAGGTGTCAGGTATTTCTATAGTTGTCAGTTTCATAAACGTCATTGAAGCGTCTTCATAATTTTGAAAAGAAATAATTAATCCAGACGAAATATCAAGATTCGGGTGCCGGTCAAGTGAAGAAATCAGAAAATTGGTTTCGGAAAATATCCCATTGAACACGCAGAAGTCCAGAATCTCTATTTGAAACCAATTCTCGGAGTTCCTACCAGGTCGGCTGAAAAGTCCCCGGTCTGACCTATAGATGACGACACTAGAATTAAATCCATTTCATTTTTAGATAGTATCAACCTTCAAAAGATTCGTGTAAAAATTTGACAGCTGTCGGACTAATAGTTTGTGAGATATTGCATTTTTAGTGAAGCAACTTTTGTTATTTTCAAAAAGATGGAAAAAAAGAATTTCGTGTGCTTATTAAATATTGTTATTTGAAAGGAAAAAATACAGTTGAAGCAAAAGCTTGGCTTGATAATGAGTTTCCGGACTCTGCGCCAGGAAAATCAACAATCATTGACTGGTACGCAAAATTCAAGCGTGTTGAAATGAGCACCGAAGAACGCAGTGGACGCCCAAAAGGGGTGGTTACCGACGAATATATCAAAAAAATCCACAAAATGATTTTGAGTGACCGTAAAGTGAATATGATCGAGATAGCTGACACTCTAAAGATATCTAAGGAACGTGTTGGACATATCGTTCACGAATATTTGGGTATGCGGAAGATCTGTGCGAAATGGGTGCCGAGCGTGCTCACAATCGACCAAAAACAGCAACGAATTGATGATTCTGAGCAGTGTTTGCAGCTGTTAAGTCGTAATAAACCCGATTCTTTGCGTCGATATGTGACTATGGATAAAACTTGGCTCCATCACTACACGCCGGAGTCCAATCGACAGTCAGCTGAGTGGACTGCGGCCGGTGAACCGTCACCAAAGCGTGGAAAGACTCAACAGTCAGCTGGCAAAGTTATGGCCTCAGTTTTTTGGGATACACACGGTATATTGTTCATCGACTATTTGGAAAAGGGAAAAACAATCAACAGCGACTATTACTGTGCATTATTGGAGCGATTGAAGACCGAAATCGCGAAAAAACGGCCCCATATGAAGAAGAAAAAAAACAATGCACCGTGTCACAAATCATCGAAAACGATGGCAAAATTGCATGAATTGGGCTTCGAATTGCTTCCTCACCCACCGTATTCTCCAGATCTAGCCCCCAGCGACTTTTTCCTTTTCTCTGACCTGAAGAGAATGCTCGCTGGAAAAAAATTTGGCTCTGATACTGAGGTAATAGCCGAAACTGAAGCCTATTTTGAGGACAAACCGAAGGAGTAATACAAAAATGGTATCGAAAAGTTGGAAGGTCGCTATAATCGCTGTATCGCCCTTGAAGGCAACTATGTTGAATAAAAAAAATGAAATTTGTCAAAATATTGTGTTTTACTATGGTAGACCGGGGACTTTTCAGCCGACCTGTTACGGGTGAGAAATCTTACACTTGAAAAATGTACTACCATAACGGAACTAGCAAAAATTCTCGAGGATTACGCCTTTAATATGAAAAAAGGCAATGGCGAAGACTATAAAGAGTCGTCTGTAAAGTCAATATGGAATACAATAGCAAAAATGGTACAAGAAATATATTTTACGGAATATGGCATAAAAATCGACCCTTTCACGGATATATCTTTCAAATGTGCAAGATTGGCCAGAGACACCGAGCGAAGGCAGCTTCAAAGTTGTCCAGAAAAAAGAAAACTCAGTTCAAAAGCATTATCCACCGAAGAACTATTAAAAATGATCAAAAGCTACGACGAAGAAACCCCCGATGGAGCACAAAACAAGTTTTTTCACCTTTGCTCATTTGAACTTGCTTGGAGAGGCAATGAGGCCGTAAACTGCAAGATTATTTTTTTAAATGGAATTATGCTTTAAAAAAACTTCGGTTCTACAGTCATGGGATCTATTCAGCTACCTGTTGTGACAATATTATCTAGAGTTTCAATTGTGTTTGGGTAAGTTAATCCCTAACTACAGGGTGGACTCTTTGAAAAATAACAACTATGACTATGTTTCAATAGAAGTGTATATCACTTTTAGTTATTTTTCATGAACCAACCTTGCTTGGGCTTTGAGAGATTTGCATTTATAATGAATTCACTGTGATGCCAACTCCAAACAAATGAACTATAGTTACTTTTGCCCGAAAAATAAAGTAACTAACTTACTCTAAAGTAACTAAGATACTTTCTTCTGGCAGTTCTGATGACGCTGTATATCCTTCGTTTTAAATAAACATTAACAAATAACCGAACAATAAACGAACATTGATTATATTAAAATTAAGTACAAATCCCAGTTTTTTATAGTTTGAAGCGGTTACCAATAAAAACATGATTTATAGTGTTGCTTTATACTTGAAGACGTAATGTACCATACGATATGTAAGAAACGCATTACAAAAGCCTAAAGCAATAAATTTAAAAATACTCATCGTGATATATGCTCACGTAAAGGCACTTACAAGGTATACAAAGGTATACTAGTCCAACCCAATTACATTGGCTTAGAAAATTCAGAAGATCAAACATCACGCCTACCACCTGGTTTTTCTAAAATCTCTTATTTTACAACTAACAGAAGAAGACCATTGTAAAACTGTTTATTATGTGTTATAATTTCTTTAAGATGTCCCACCTGTCTCTCTCTATCTCTCGGCTCGGTTTTTTGCAATAAACTCCTCGGAAACCAGAATACACTTCCGGTTTATTATAAGAAACGAAATTGCCTTAATTTGGTACTTAAAGCTTTTAAATGCCACAAGTAGAAAATAAATGCCCTTCTGTTGGGGTAATTTATGGCGATCTCCGGTAACTGATTTCAACAGTTTACAATCGTTTTGTTACAGATACTTTACAATAAGGTGGCAAATGTTGTTAAATAATTGTTACGGTGATAATTTATGTCTAACATGTACGTACATGAAATGAATTTGTTAGAAAATTTGGTCATCTGCCTTCTGCCTTTTTTCAAATCAATAAATATACCTCCCATTTACCGAACTGCAAGGCCCTTATTAATACTGTTACCATTTCCTCGAATTTTTTCACTCTCTTCAGTCTTTTCGACAGAGGTGCACAGTATGGATCCGTTTTTCGTCAATGGAGACCCAAAGAATCTTTCTATAACACTTGAAACCCTACATACTCATTTTTGATAATTACCTATGTAAACTGTGAGTAATTCTTTAATCTCTATTTTCAGGATGTCCGCTATCTCTTTGTTTTAAATGAACCACTTGTACTGGAACAAAACTCGAACTTGACGCCATTTTCACTAACGAAAATGTTCTTGGAGTAAAATAATAAAAATATAGATCACAATATAAACCACCAATACTAAGGAGTATAGTCTTTCCAATATTAATTGCTAAAATTCATTTAAAAGTGTTAGTTTACTAGGCTTCAATGTAGAAAGAAGAGCATGAAAACAACATATTTGTACCGGTAAATATCCTCTCTGTATCGTCGGAACCCAAGCTCTCTCTAGACTGGTAGTTGTACAGCGCGAAAACAAGTGGAGTACGCACGCGACTTGTTGACGGCTTTTAATGGTTCACTGTATTCTATTGCGTGCAGGGGTCTCGGGGTGATTTTTTGCGGCAGATTTTATATATCTCATAAAGTCGGTGTCTAGTTCGGAGGCGGAGAGTCCAGATTTTTATTTGGGACAGTTAACTTTAGATATAACTTTGTTTCGGTAATTTATTTTTAATAATTGGTTTACGTATTGTAATTTTTGCTCATATTAATTGATAACTTTAAATTAGTTACATATATTATGGCAGCGTTTTGGAGACCTTTTGAATCGGAAAATGGAAATCTAGATCAAAATTAAAATTCAGAAGATATGATATCGCCAACAGGTGAGGTTAGTAGCGAATTTTGCAATAAAGATTTACACATTCAGTGTCAGAGGGTTATTTTAAATATGTATCAGTGTTTGCAAAATGAAGATAATAAAAAATCAGATGCGGTTATAATAAAGCGAATTAATACGTTAACTAAATTTTCTATTTACACTCTTTCTCGGGTTATTAAAAAACAGCAGCAACCATCCAGATTATGAATAGATAGATAGATAGATAGATATATTTATTGTGTTTAAGATACATCTTTTCACAAGAGTTCAGTACATAAATTGCTTAAAATTAGTATCACATTGTAAATTATATCACATTGTAAGGGTTAATCACCACATGCGAAAGCTCTTAATTTTAAAATACTAATTACACTGTGGGCTAGCATACATAACTCAGATAGATTATTGTTATTTATGTTTAAGAATTGTACTAGACCATCAATATCCTTTACGGTATTAAAAAAGTTATTTTTTCTTAAGGGACTGTAAATGGGACATGCTGTAACGACTCTGGTGTGGACATATTACATACTGAACAGTTTTCTGTACAATTAATTAGATGGAAATTTCCTTTTAGAGAAAATTTTAATGTTTTGTTACTAGTTGTTCTGATTTGTGCGATAATTCTCGTTAAATAAATAGGTGCAGGTAATCGTAAATAATTATTCTCTGTTTCGGTAACTGATAAAGAAGGATATAGAAGGGAATATGAAGAAGTAGTCTTTCTAAGGACATCTATTTCGTAAATATGTTTTTCAAATTTATCTAGAATAACTTGATCAAACCTTTGTGAACATGTATTTATATAGTTTTCCCATAAATTTTCACATTTGGCGAAAGTAAACCAGTCTTTGATTTGGGCAACCCAGTTGTATCTAGTGTTGTCAGTAGCTAATTGTTTAAGTCGTATACAGATTATGAATAGACAGTGTCAGATATTCCATTAATGAAACTATGCATTTGTTTGAATTTATTTTGAGTTATTTAATGGAACAACGCATATATATATCTAAATATGCAGTCGTGTAGCAAATTATAATTTTCCAATTTAACCGATTTAAAGGACCTGGCGAGCAACCCAAATAAATAAAACGCTATTATTATTGCGTGAGCTGAGCACCGTTTACAACTACACAAAAATAACACTTCCGTCAACGAAAATTCCCCCTTTCCGAATGCGATTTGCGTTTAGTCTTCGGCGCCTAATTTAAAGATCTATAAATAGATTAAGTGGCAGCCAAATTAACGGAGTTATTAAAGTTCTCTCATAATTATTAAAGTTTAATTTCTGTATACGGTAGTGATTGCGTGTTTGATGAACACCGAAGAAGATACGGCATTTGTCTGTCTATCAGATGTCTAAGAATAATTGGAATTATCACCGATACTGGCAATTTTTTAGAGGAAAGTTAGTTTACAGAAAAAAATCACTGTTCCCACTTCAATTCCGCTGTTGAAAAAGAAAATAGTGTTTAACAATTTTGAATATATATTATAACAAACACGCTGTATAAGTCTAACTATAGGTCTGTTTAAACAGTAATTAACCTAACCAAAAATGGAAATGGAATTCGCAGATTAACCCTATCGCTTCCGCAGTTTTCTCAGCAATTTCATCTAATTTCAGATCCATTTTCTCCGCAGATATTTCGTGTGTGCAGAAAAATTTAATATGTCTGCCTTTATTTACATTTTTACTTGGTAACCGCTGTTCATTTTATATTTATAAAGCAAATCAACCATGTTAAGAATAAATCAAGTAACATAATTTTTTGACAGAAGTCTACATGACTTCCTAATAAAATGATGAAATATGTCATTTCAGTTTCATATTTTATTGCGTTTAAAACCAAAGGCAGCATGAAAAAAAAATATAGTACGATACACGTCCGTGAAGTGATTATTATTAAGTCCCTTCTCGGACTTGTAACGTAAATAACTATTGCTCTAAATAATTCTTAAAGCTTTTTCGATCTATACTGAACATCCATCTACTAATATATAAAATTCTGGTGTCACGGTGTGACCGATTTTCGTGAATCTTAGCATTTCGCGTGTATATCGGTTAGGGTGGAGAATCGGACAACATCTACTTTTCATACCCCTAAATGTTAAGGGTGATCCCCTCTGTATTGATCGTTAATTTTGAGCGAGTAAGACGTAAACGTTAAATAATTAGTTTTTTGTGTATTTGGAGTCAATTTGTTATACTTAACAGTATATAGATCAACTATCAATAAGTATAATAGGATTATTAATTTTATCTTCATCTGTGTAACCTAGTTTTTCTCTGGGACGCAATTAACCAGGGTATCAAAAGTTTTGTGTTTTAATTGAAATACGAGGTTTTTCTATTTTAGAACTAATTAAACAATCCTTTTGGTTGTGGGTATACACCAGTGGCCTGGTTAATATTTTGATCCCCGAACTAAATAACAATTTCGTGTTATTTTAAATGAAATTATCTTTCGCTAATTCGGGTATGCTCCCCGTAAAATGAAGCGAACGTATTGCTGGTATTAATGAAACTACTATGTGGATTATATTGTTTGCAAGGTGCCTTAATACCTTAATTGTATTTTTAATAGTGACTAGTCGATATCGCAGTTGAATGCTGTCACTGAGTGAAAAATTGAATGTTGATCCTTGGTCTGAACGGTGATAAATTGAAGGCTGTTTTACGCGGGCTAAAACAATAGACAATGTGTAGATATAATTTTGTTAAAATTTCGTATATTGTCCTCTGACCATGTTGACCATAGAGAGAGAGTAAAAAGCAAGCAGCAAATGGAAAACAAACAAACCACCCTTCAAAAACACCTCGATGTATATAAATCATATCGCACATTTTTTTTCCGGCTGAATTATTAGCGATCAGAAGTGGGATAGCGGGAGTATCAACGTTTACGGGAGTGGGATAGAGTTGCCGTTAATGCACACGTTTTTCCACGGCCCGCTGCAAATTAGCAGCGGCCGAGGATGAGGAAGCAGCCGAGGAACAACCGGAGCGCATGTGCTAGTGTTGAAATTAAAGCGGCAATGAGGGAATCAAAGAGCGTACTTTTGAAACGATGACCGCTCGTTCGATCGATGTTTTATAAAGCGAAGCTGTGGCCACACCCAGGGCTAATTGAATGATGCCTGCACTAGACTTGCATGTAATTTTATGTGCAGTTTTTGTATGTGCCGATCGTTGATGACTTCAATGTTGAACTGGTCAATATCCACGATGTTATTCACGACATCCATCACAACACCCTGTCAAAATTCGGACAATATTTATTGGGAGATGTGATGCCAACCGCTACCGTCACCAACACCGTCGCCGCCGCCGCCGTCGTATATATATATTTGAAACGTGTTTCATCTGTGTTAAATTACCAAAGGAATATTTTATATCCCGCCATGTCGATTGCTGGGCCTTATATTATGTCCAATCAGAATAATTAAACTATATAAATTAGACGAGTGATTTGGTGCGGTTTCCCGCACAATTAATTACTCGATACGTTGCATTGCACTTAAACCTAAAACATTAACTCGACAAGTGTCCGTTATTTACCAATATTAAACCTATATAAGACGAGGGTTGCCTTTTATATTTCAGGATTAGAGAACAAAAACAAATATTGATAATAGATAATCACTTTATTTTTTTTCAAAATATTCTGCATAAAGATCTATACAATTTGCATCCGTTTGAACCAATTGTCGACACACTTTTGCCAATCTGATTGAGGTATCTCCAAGCCGATGTGTGGGAGCTCACATTGTCGTGATGAAGAGTGATCCGTCTTCGGCGGTTGGTTTTCCTGATTACTTGGAAGGCAACTGCCAAACAAATGGTTGTGTACCACTCAGAATTGACTGTTCTGTCAAGGGTATTCCGACGACATGGTTATCCTGGCAAAAGGGAAGTATGAAAATGTCCTCTGTGATATTGTTCAAAGAGGACTGAACATTGCGAAACAATGGTGTGACTCGATGGGACTCAGCATCAACCCCACCAAAACCACACTAGTAGCCTTTACAAGGAAAAAGAAACCTAATCTAAAAATCATAAGAATAGGGGAGAACATCGTCGAGTGGAAAACAGAGGTCAAATATCTAGGGCTAATCCTAGATAGCAGGTTACTCTGGAATAAACACGAAGACGAAGTAATACACAAAGCAACCAAGGCCCTCATGGTGTGCAGGAACATTGCAGGAAAGAACTGGGGATGCAACCCACGTATTCTGCAATGGATGTACACAGCAATAGTGAGACCAATAATCACATGTGGGGCAGTGGCTTGGGGAGCAAGGGCTAATCTGAGTACGACGAGGAAAAATCTCTCGAAGATTCAGAGACTAGCCTGTTCATATATCACTGGAGCAATGGGAACTTGCCCCACTGCTAAAATGGAGGTGATTTTAAACTTAACCCCACTGCACATTCTGTTAGAAAGTGTAAGGAAGAAAACGATATATAGAATGATCAAAGAAGGAATTATCAGGGAAAACCTCGATCACTTCATTTTGATCAAACTTGGGAAATGCCCCAAGATGATATGCCAAAGAAATTCAACTTTGTGAGAAAATTCATCACAAGGTTGAGTAATAAATCTGAATGGGATGAAGACACCATACAGAATTTAAATCAGAATACCATAAAGTGGTATACGGACGGTTCCAAGCTAGACGAGGGAACTGGGATAGGAGTTTTTGGACCGAGAGCCAAATACTCAGAAAGCTTGGGCACATACCCGAGCAGAAGTCCGCGCCATCGAAAGATGTGTGGAATTCAATATTGGAAGAAACTACCGCAGACAAGAGATTGTGATCATGTCGGATAGTCAAGCAGCCATCAAAGCGCTGAGTTCAAATATAATCAGCTCGAAGATGGTTTGGGAATGCCTAGGCAAACTAAATGAACTGGGCCAGAAGAACACTGTCACCCTCCTATGGGTCCCGGGACACATAGGAATAGAGGGGAACGAAACAGCAGATAAGCTGGCAAAAAAAAGGAGCTGCAAAGGCTTGAGCATAGATACCCTCGTCATTGAGCTTACACAGGAGCTCGTCAACCACCAGGTTCCACAGAAGAGAAGATAGCACCCCTCCTTGCAGACACTCTTTAGTAGCTTAACGTAAAAAAACTTTACGTCGACACTATATCTAGTGACTTAAGCAAGGTCTTTCAATAGGAAAAGCTAATGATCGACCAAATATTTGTCTAGAAAGATTATAGATAACTTTAAACTCAAAATGTATTGTACTAACCCTTATTATTCTAACCTAACCTAACCTAACCTAACCTAACCTAACCTAACCTAACCTAACCTAACCTAACCTAACCTAACCTAACCTAACCTAACCTAACCTAACCTAACCTAACCTAACCTAACCTAACCTAACTCAAGAACTAATACCTGCAAAATGACTCAAATAAAATTAGAAAGAGCAGCAATAACAATTTTCATCTTCTGTGTTTATTGAAGTAGCTACAAATATTTGTAACACTATCTTGTTTTCTTACAAACGATGTATCCTTCAAACGGTACACATATTGCAATTTATTTCATTCAAGGCCACAGCTGTCCGCAGATTTAGGAAATCTTCAGAAACCCCTTTTAAGTTGTTCAAGTTATGTTTCGCCACATCTAAAATATAAATCTTTTATTATTATCTTTTCATTTCCTTAGGTCGACGATATTCTGTATTCACGTAGACGGCAGGTAAATCTTGTAAAATCTTATTCAGAAAATGTGTGTTTTGTAAGTAAAAGGGTGAATTTATTTTGAGGTTTCGAAAATGATACATGCATCTGCTTTAAGAAGTTTCGCATCTGCATAAAACCTTTGTTTGATCCAAAAGGGTTTATAGAAACTAACATTATTGTGATAAATTATCGCAAGTTGACAGCTGAGGTACTTTTACGGAAAAAATCATGTTTCTTAACCAATTCTAATTTCTTCGATATTTTTGATACGTTTTCATTAACTTATGGTGTTTGAAATGGCAATTTAATGACGACGAAAACCGGATGTTCATCCCTTAATATTCGCCAAGTCATTTTTTAGTTATTAAAGAAACAAAAGTCGATGAAAAGACATCATCTTATAACATCTTTTGTCAATGAACTGTATAAAAGTTCTTTTGTTAAAGTCACACCTCAATTCCTTGAGGACATATGTTTCCGGGTATGAATTAGATACACTTCCATGTTAGCGAGGCACTCTAAGATGCTTAATAATATGTCTTTATTGTCTTAAAAGCTTCGCAAGTGCCATTAACTTTGAAAAAATGTCTTAAAACAACTAAATGAAAGTTTTAAAGACTTAATTTGAATAATACTTTCTTAATAATTTGTATATGTCACCGTAATAGTATAAACACCGATAGTTTACAATATAACTCGCGAGATTGTGATCTGAACCTAACCATTTACAATTTAATGCATTAGTTGTCCTTATAGCAAACCGTATCTTTTGTATTGAGAGTAGAATATAAGATTTGAATCTTCTTGAAGCGCTAAAAATTGAAAGACATCTAGCGGACTAGAAATAAATATTAAACAAGGAAATAAACATAATATAAACATGCAATGTTTGTCTCTTTATCTGAATTCAATGTAACATTGTTCTTGGTTAGTTTAAAGAATAACCAAGTTTTCAAATAATTCCTCAATGCGTGAGGCTCATTCAATCACAAGGTGTTAAATTAGGTGTTAAACTCTGTAGGTAAATGATAAAATATCATCGTTATATTGATGATTATTAATAGAAACTCGCCAAGGCATGCTTCTAATCACGTGGTCAATGCCCTCCTGTGGTATCTCATTTCAAGCAACCACCAACTCCTCTCGAAGTTCTTCTAGAGTCTGAGGAGGACGTTGCAAATTGAGCAATTTCCTACCCATCATATCCCACACGTGCTCAATTGGGGATAAGTCGGGAGATCTTGGTGGCCAAGGTAACAATGTGACATCATTATGTTGAAAGAAGTCTATTGTGACTCTTGCGAGATGTGGTCGGGCATTATCTTGTTGGAAAGTTGGATCTCGAAGCATAAGCTTTAGCACTCTAAACCATAACTCCAACATTTTGAGGAACATGCCTTTCAACAAAAAACCGTGGATTTCTCCTTTCACCATGTCGTCTTCTAACCCTCACTCGACCATCGTGCATGCCTAAACAAAATCGAGACTCATCACTAAAGACAATACTGTTCCATTCCTGATCCCAGAGTGACCGTTCTCTGCACCACTCAAGGCGATTACGTCGGTGTTCTGGAGTTGAAGGGAGGACCCAGTGTGGTCGGTATGAAAACAGGCCAAAATGTCTTATTCGTCGGTAAACACTTCGCATGCCAATAGGTCTTCCGTGTTCTGCAAACCATTAATTTGCAATGGACCTGGTAGTGAAGAAACGGTCCTCTAAGGCCAATAATATTAGGTGGCGATCTTCACGGTCTGTTGTTTTACCGGGGCGTCCAGAGCCCCTCTTTCGAAGCCATGCTTGACAACACCTAACCACGGTGTCTACACTTCTTTGCACTCTAACTGAAATTTCCCGAAAAGTAAACAAAAAAAAATAAAATATTTTTATTATTTGAATTAGAAAATAAACACCAACAATTCATCTCATTTACTTATACAACCTCCATTTAATTCTAAACACTTAAGTAAACGTCCAGGTGCACCAGGTCACTGCCATACTGCTCGGTGATGGTGGTCCAGGCCTGTAAAACCGAACGAATCAAACCTTCTTCATTTTGTGGGGCTGCTCGTTCCACTTCAATCTTCATTAATCCCCATATGTTTTTAATGGGACTAAGATCTGGTGATGCTACTGGCCATGGAATTGTCAGTTGGTGTTCTTGCATTCAAGCTTGAGTAAAGGCAGAAGTATGGCATCTTGCATTATCCTGCTGAAAACGCCACCCCTCTGGATATAAAGCATGAGTTGTTTCAAGAAGAAAACTATTTAAAATATCACAATACTTTGCACTATTAACAGTGCCATCAACTATACAGAGAGGCGTAGCACCACGTTGAGATATTGATCCCCAAACCATTATTTTAGTGAGAAATTTGGAAATTTGAACGGTAACATTTTCTCTTGACAGAATTTTAAAATGGTTTGCACCAATCTGAAAACTACTCTCGTCAGATATAAAAATATTGCTGAAATTATCTCCTTGAAAACGTTGACAAAACATTCTTCGTTGCTTTTGTAGAGGTGGTATTGCAGGGATATTTTTTGGTTTCCTTGATATGTAGCCTTGTCTTTTCAGTGCCATACGGACAGTTTCTGGACACACATTTATTCTTCGTTGATTTCTAAATCTGCTGGCCAGTTTTCGAAACCCTAGGCGCGGATTTTGTCGTCCTAAATTCATTAAGAGGGGCGTTTCTAATTTGGTAAGACTGCCTGAATTTAGTGAAAAATCTGGTTATTTTTAAATTACAAGAATGAACAGTAGATGGCGATAGTGGTTTCAAATTAGTATTTTTGTTATAAATTTGAATATTTTTAGAGCTTGTTGACTTTCTTTGTCTAAGACAGAGTTGAAAATATGAATTTTGCTTCGTAAATCTTTGAATATTTTCACGACATACACAAACATTTGACCTTGAGACCATAAACAGATGAAGAATACTTGTATAATTTTTATCCTATTTGGATACATTTTGGAAGTTTGTTGTGTGTTATTGTTGTGTCATAGGCGTAACAAATTAATTGTTTTTACGATTTAAAATATCGATATATATGAAAAAAATAAAATAAGATTTCGGCATTCCTAACAAATAATTAATGAATGAAATTTATTGTACTAACCAGAGTTGGGTCGGATATTGAAAAAAAGTATCCGGATACCGGATACGGATATTCAAAATGTATCCGGATACTTTTTTAAAAAGTTCGAATACTTTCATTTAAAAATACGAATACTTCCTAGGATACTTTGAAGGATACTTTTTTTAAAAAGGACATAAATTATTAGTATTAAAACTATGTGATGTGCATGTATTTTTAATGTAATATATAATAATAAAAATACATTTAACGAAAAATTTTTCGTGTCACTTCCTGAACTTTTGATATTGAATTTGGCCAGCGTCGGACCAGCCGAGTTTTCAAACTTTTTAGGGGGTGTACTTATTTGTACTTGTAGGTACCTACACTAAAATAAAAATATAAATATTAGGATGTCCTTTATTATAATATCCGAAAAATAATTTCTTCTAATAATTATAAATACAGGGTACAAAGGGGTTCTTGAAAATAATACAGATATAGAAAATATAAAAAATAAATAACGTACTTATGAAACTTTATAACTGATTTATAGGTAAAAACAAAGCTCCATTAGAATATAATAATATATATATTATAACGGTAACCAGTACGAAAAATGGGATTTAACATGTTAGACACATCTGAATTAAAAGAAGGGCAGTGTTGTGCCTACGTTAGGTGCATTATCGGAGGGCGATAAATAATATTTAAAAGTATCCGAATATCAAAAACAGTATCCGGATACCGGATACTTTAAAATTTGGTCACGGATACGGATACCGGGTACAAAATTTAAAAGAGCTTTCGGATACATAAAAAGTATCCAGCTATTGTATCCGTATACAGAAGTATCCGGATACTACCCAGCTCTGGTACTAACCCTTACTAATTAAGGTATTTATTAGAATAAATATATTAATTATAATAAAAACATAATACGGTTTCTGAATATACACACACATCAACATGGTCTAAAGAAAAATTGAAATAAAGTGGAAAGTATGTAATTATACCTTTTTTAAAATTGAGATTGAAATCTATTGGCAACAATGCAAAGTTAAACGAGGTTAGTTGTTATCTATGACGTAAAATTGAATATGTTTTTAAAACATTATTGAATACGGTTCAACGCCAAAAAATAACTCAGAGATGTATTATTTGAATGAAGGTGTTAGGTTAGGTTAGTAGATGTAAATTTTTAGAATATATTTTGTTGGGAAAAAATTTAAATACTTTTCCAAAACGTTTGATGATTATTGCAAAAGTGTTACTATAATGTTTGTAAACATTAACAGGTTAGTCTGTCTTCAATATGACTTCAAGTAAGTAGGTACCTTGCTAATTATTTACTGCCTAAATAAATAAATATCATTTATTTTTTAGAGAGTATTGGACATTCCTAAATTATTACCCAGATCCATGATTTAATGAAAAATGGAGTACAAAGTAAAGCACACCCTACATAAAGCTTACCTATAGTTTATTTTTATTTTGAGAATGTGGAGAAAGAAAAAAATAATGTTTTGAATAACCTACGATAATAACTAACCAAATCTAGTATCTATAGAAATACACTTTGTGCACCTGTTTTCAAGATACCTAAAGAAGTGGGATAAGCTGACTATCAGCGATTGGCCAACAATACTCTTGCAAGTACTAAACATAATTGTTAATGTTATGGGTATATCTTAATAAAACTAATTGTATCATTAAATTATGGCTATTAATTATATTCCAAAAATGTCAACCCCATACTTTGTGGAATCAATTGAAATTAAAATGTATCTAATGATTGTAACTGAATTTTTTAACTGGTATCTTTCACACAAATTAAAAAATTTTATTTATTTTATTTACATTTGAAAGCACTCTCCATCTAGTAATCAGAAGTGATAAAAGGTAAGTTTTAATTTGTTTATTTACTGGTTTAATTTTTTTACAATTAATAGGTAGGTATTATTTATTTTATTATCTATGATTCAGATCTAAATATCAAATTTAGTTTTAAAAGATATTTTGCATATTAGATATATGAATTTTCTTCTTTTTGAGTAGGTACCTACCAATAGTATTTGCCCATGTTGAAGTATTTTCTTTGGAAAATTGAAATCAGTGGTATTTTGTGTACTACTGCTACTGTGTGCTTATTCCCCTGTGAATTTGCCTCTTGATACTAAATAATCAGCATTATCTGGATAGCATATTTCTTTGGTTTCATATAAGAGTCTTTACTAGGGCATCTCAGAGAAGTGTTAATGCTACTCGTCCTTTGAGCCATCCTTTGTGTACTTTAAATACTAGGATAGACCAGGAAGAATATATATTAGTGTTATTTTCTAAATCAAAACTATTTGATTAATTTTTGATAATTTTATTAGGTGGAGTATAGAAAACAAAATATACTTTTTCTGGCAACCATATATGTTATTTCATCTATGTTTAGATAATTAAATTGTTGGAGAAATAAATCAATGGTTTTTAAAATATATGCTACTGTTTCCTCAAAATCTTTGGACCTCAAGTATAACTGCCTACACTGGTTGTATTCTGTTGATAGTAAGAAGACTGACAAAATTTGTAACTGAGTAATGTTATGAATTATTTTATATTTTATTTCTAATCTTTAATTTTTTAGAACTGTTTCCTCAAAAACTTTGGACCTGAAGTAACACAGGCTTTATTCTATTTATAGTAAATAATTAATAATTTTTACTGTTAATTCTAATCTTTTATTTTTTAGAACTCTTTCTTCAAAAACATTGAATCTGGACCCTTATAGAACTACATCAATATGAAACCTATTGTGGGCTACTATGTGTTTTAAAATACAAATGTTTATTTTAGGGTTCAATTAAATTTTAAACATTACCAAATTACATCTGCATATTTATTAGTAAATAACAAGTAAATGTTTTATGTTTTCTTTTTTAGGACTCATTTTTCTCAATTAGGTATATGTACCCAGTTCACCATGAACTTCATTCTGACATGAATATGGAACCCTTTGGTCTGTTTTATCATTTACTAACAAACTTTCAATGGTGAGGGGGATATATATAAAGATAACAGACATATTCAGTATCCAACCCAAATTTGTAAAACTGTTTTAATAAAAATATTACATATTTGACTGTAAATTTTTATTCATCACATTATCTAAAGAGAAAGCTATTATATTTATGCATATTGAACATGTAAATAAATATTGTAGAAACCCTTACTTTGTGGACATTATCCTGCCTATTTAGAAAAACAGTTTAACACTTAGCTGTTAATATTTACATATGTAGTTTTAATTTATGAATGTAAATCCCTTAGGTTGGGTTTATGTTATTTAACAAATAAAGATATAAGGTAACTTAAAGATTAAAAAAGTATAAAGAAAAATCAGGTCTCTCAAAACTCACATTTTTACCAATTCGACTAAAATAAGACAACTGTGTTTAAGTAAAAAGTAAGTTAGGAAATAACAATGGTTCATAACACTAAATTCCTTGGATAATGCATAAACCGATGTAAAAACCAACGCAAATTGTGAAAATATACTTTAAAATTAATTTGAGTGACTTCTGGTAAATTATAAATATAGACAATTATATATTTAAAAGCAAAACACTAAAATGAATATATTTTGACGTTATAAACGAGAAATAAGGTTAGGTTATGTTAAGTGAAGTTTGTGTTTGGATTTGGAGAATTAGAATAGACATACGTTTTTGAAAAAAGCGCCACCAAAACTGTTGAACTAAATTGACAGATTAGTGCAATGTTCAAATTTTGCGTGCAACAAATCTCAAAAAATATACCTTTCTTTAACTTCATATTTTGCTAGTCGCATTCTCTATGCATTCTTTAGGAGTTAAGCTTCTGGCGTTAAAATTCGTGATCACAAATTGTCAAACTTTTTAAAAACATACCATCACTTAAACACCAATATCTCTTTTATTACAATATAAAACTTAACTAAAAAACCTTATCTCCTAGAGAAAGGTCTAAGCTATATCCTGTTAAAATTTGAATACGTAATTTAAAGGCGTTCTTTAGATTTGTTGTTTACAAAATGATTGAAATTTTGGGTACAATTCAGGCATGCCACCCGTTTTCAGCTGTCACATTTTTGACGCCCCTCTTAAAGCGTTTAAATTGTTTCCGCGAATCTTACGCGGTCTTCCCGAAACTGGTCTACGTCTTATATCTGTACCAGGTTTTATCCTCTTAATTGTCTTATACACTGCACTTTTTCCGAGTTCAGTCAATTGCGCTAGTTTTTTAACGTTTCGAACACCCTTGCCATACAAGCATTCCACCATTTTTCTTTTTTCTACTTGCGACATTATTTTATAAAACTTACTTCTGTTTACAATCAACAATATTTGATTGATACTGTTGTCATGCGATTTTATCCATAGCCTACTATCGGCACAATCTACTTGACGCATTACTTTTGTCTTAAAATGTTACGAAAAGAAAATATATTAAAATTAGGATACTTTCTAGACGGATTATAGCAAAGGTTAGTAAAATAAATTTCATTTTTTTATCAAACCACTAAATTGTATGGCGTTTAAAATGAAATAAGGTGTTTCTAATTAAAAATTTGACTGATATTCAAAAAGTTTGAATTAAAAATAACAAAAAACAGTTCGGTGCAAGCAAAACGGATTGCAAGTGTAAATCATTAAGGGAAAAAAACCACCCTAGCAACGGGAAAAGTGCGTCTTCACATAAATTTTAAAGCGAATAAATAGAGAGCACATCAAACGCGAAAGAGAGGCCAAAACTTTTTTCCATGTATTGAGTGAATATACTGACCCTTGGCTTGTTTTGTATGAAAAAAAGTACTAACTGTGAAACGCTCTTTTTGCTGCCAGCTATACATCCTATTTCTAATTAGCATATACGAGCAACGGCCTGGTGAAAATTAGTTTTGATCATCCGGTGTATTGATGAAACCGGTGGATACACTCAAAACTTTTCTTTGCAGACGAATTCAATGGAAATAAAATAATAATAATGGCAGTACAGATTAAAATATGCACATGCACTTACTTTTTAAAATGCTTTTAACAATAATAATAATAAATGTTTTTATTGGAAACGCTGAACAATACAAACAAATTTTACAAAATACTTGTAAATAGTTTTTTCCAAATGGCAGGTTTCAAATTTTCCGATAATGTCACAAATTTGCTCTTCTACTCAACCAATAACATGATGATAAACAAAGAACAATTTGATTTTCACATTATTAACAAAACCTAAAACTAGAGATACAAATAAAGTTATACAATAACATTTAAATACATTCTTAAATAGGCGATATAATTAAATAACAAATACCCTTTACAAACGGCAATAAATTATTATGGAAGATACAGCCACCCTTTAAAATGCCAATTTCAATATTGAATATTTAAACTAAATTTTCACAAATATTAAAAACATCTTTATTATTAAATTACAATTTATAAAATAATAAAAATCTAATGTAATACATAATTTTAATTAATGTTATTTACAAGTTATTTCAAATCTGCTACGTATGTAGAATACACTACCTATTAATTATTACATGTTATAATTGAGTAGTCTCTGATTGATTATTGTCAGGGTATTTGTTGTTGCTTTTTTGACATAAGTAGAAAAGTAGCTCAAAATGAATAATTAGTTTCTCAGAAATGGCTGATATGCACTTAGTACTAGGTAAAGATTTCATTATGAAAATAGCGGTTGTATGTATTACTTTTGTTTTCTAATTAGGTGAATGTGAAGGAAATGGTGCGGCGGCTGCAAGACGCTATGCTGATAAGTTCCCTTATAAAAATGTACACTCCGCGTCATATAAAACTGGTACACCTTTATTTTCCCTATGTAAATCAAACTTAACTAATCAAAATGACAAACAGTCGCATGTGTCAAATTTGTCAAAGCGCATTATCCACGATGCCAGTCCATTTAAGGGAATTTGATAAAATGCGAATAATTTCCAAAATAGAAGATGGTTAGTCCATTAGACGAATTGCCCAAACGTTTAATATAGAAGCAAAACCACGATTCAAAACATTAAAAAAAGGTGGGATAACGACCAAACTATTTGCAGAAAAAGAGGAACTGGAAGACCATTTATAACTACAGCGGAGCAAGACGAAGCATTAACTGATTACTTAAGGGAAAATCCATTTCATACGGCAAGACATGCAAAAGTTGCAGTAAACTTTAATGCTTCAATAACAACCGCATTAAGAAGAATTAGAAAAACTAATTTAAAGAATTGTGCGGCCGCCCGGAAATACAAACTCAATGAAGAACATAAACAAGGTAGATTAATTTTTGCCTTAAATTATGTTTTAAACGATACATTAAATTTTTGGGGAAGGGTAATTTTTTCCGATGAAAAAGTAGGTTTAATGAAAATTATATTTCTTCTAATGATAAGTCTGGACGATTTTCTGTAAATGTTTGGGCTTGGATGTATAGAGGAGGTTTAGGAATGTGCTGGAGAATCGAAGGAAGATTAAATGCTAGAAACTATTTGGATATTTTAGATGGGGTAATGTTACCATCGGTTAGGGAAATTTTTCCCAATGATAATTTTATTTTTCACCATGACAATTGCTTAGTGCACACTGCTCGCAGCGTACGCAATTATATTGCTGAAAATAATATTGAAACGCTTCCATGGGTCGCTAAAAGTCCAGACCTTAATCCAATAGAGAATGTTTGGGGGCTTATGGTAAAAAAATTGAAAAATTTAAATACAATTCCACGAAACAAAGAACACTTATGGACGCTAATAGTAGAAACCTGGGAGAGCTTGACAGAAGATGAAAATTTAACATTAAATTTAATTGATTCAATGCCTACAAGATTACAAGAACTTATCAATAATAATGGAGGTGTGACACGTTATTAATTATTGAATGTAAACTTTCATGGCTGCTATGCTACCATGATCTATAATATATTTGTTAGTTCATTTAATTGTTTATGTATGAATGATAATAGATTTTTATTTTTTCCAATTTGTTTTATTGCTTTATAAAATTCAATTTCATCATTACATCTACTAACATTTTTATTGAGCTGGCAACACTGCCATATAAATTATACCTTAAGAGCTGATTTAGCATTGACACTTTTTAAAAGATCAATTTACACAACTACAAAAACACTATTTTTGATTATAATAGTTGTACCAGTTTTATATGACGCGGAGTGTACCAGATAGGTGAATTTTCCTGACTATTGACCGAAATTTAAAAGAAACGGTCACTTTAAAAAAACAAGTTCTCGGTAATAGTGGTCGTCCAAAAGACCTTTCAAATGCAGATGATATAATAGAAATTGTTGACGAACACCCGGACACGCGCTTGAGAAAGATAGCTGCTGAATTAAGAGTACCTCGAATGAAGGTATGGAGAATAGTCAAGGACCAGTTACTTCACCCCTTTCATATCATGGAAGTTCAAGAATTACTTCCCGAAGACTACGCTAAACGAATGGGATTTTGTGATTGGCTTTTAGAAGAAAATAGACTCAACATAAATTTTATAATTCATATTTTATTCACTGACAAATCTACTTTCACAAGAAATGGAGTTACTAATCACCATAATACTCATAGGTATCTGGGCTGATGTAAATCCCAAAGTTAAAAAAGTGCGTCATCATCAGGTTAATTTTAGAGTAAACGTTTGGGCTGGAATAATCGATAACTATTTGATAGGGCCAGTGTTTCTTCCAAACAAATTAAACGGGGAACATTATTTATCATTTTTACAAAATGATCTACCAATTTGCTTGGAAAAGATGGTGAGCCACCACATTTTAGTAAAGCCGTTAGAGCTTTCTTATTTCGAGAATATCCAGGACGTTGGATTGGAAGGGGGCCAGATGCACCAATTGAATGGCCACCGCGCGGTCCATGTTTGAATCCATTAGATTTTTGTTTCTGGGGATATATGAAAGAAAATGTTTATTCTGTGGAAATAACCAGTGAAGATTAACTGAGGCACCGAATTTTACAATTTATCAAAATAAAAGATTTCATGGATAGTCCTGGAGACACGGTTATGATTATTTACAATTAATATAAATTGAAACGGAAAACAATTTTCGTAGTAAAATCTTTTAACGAACCTTTGCAAAACAGTTATTTTTATCGGGAAAAACTACTTTGTATTATTAAATAGGCTCAACGATCTCGAACACAAAAACGTCGACTGAAAACAAAAGAATTTAAATAAACCAGTAATTCATCTTTCTTTCTGTCTTCTAATTAAGGCGATCCACTTTAAATTTTTAAAAAAGATCGCAGCAATATTCTCTCATAAAACCGTTTCGACTGTATCAGTTTAATAGTTTAAATCTTCTGCTGACGACGTCGGTAGTCGTTTAATCCGTTAATTTGGAATCCGTCTTTCGCTAATACCCTCGCCGTCCTTCTCTTTCATTGCCTTCCTATAAGGAAAAAGATAAAGCACCGTACTCTTCAAACAATGAACAAACTGGAATTTAGACCAGTCCGATATCGTAAGGAAAAACAACTGAAAAATTATAGGAAAACAGCAAACCGTCCAAAGAATGTTCCAACTTTTTAGTTAAATCTCACAGCTGTCAGAATGATAATCAGGAAAATATAAAAATTGTAATAAAAAAATAAAGTGTTCAATAAAAATAATTTTAGTATTAGTCCTTGTTTTTCTTGGCATATTTAAAATATACTAGTAATTAATATTCATATTCATATTCATCGAAGAGGCAGCAACAGAAGCTTTAGGAAAACGCGAAGTCATACTAAACAAAAGAAATAATAATAAAACACCATGGTTCAGAAAAGAAATAAAAGAGAAATGTAAAGAAAAACGAGAGGCTTACATGAGGTATACAACATCAAACACCCCAGAATCCAGGGACGCCTACAGAAGAATACGAAATGAAACTAAGGAGTTGGTAAGAAGAACCAAAAATGAACATTGGGAACAGTTTACAAAAAGGATGGAAAGTGACTTTTACGGTGCACAAAAACAAATATGGAGATTTATAAGAAACCAACGTAAAGAAATGGCAGAATTGAAGGAAAAGAACAACATACCAGCAAACGAATGGGAAAGATACTTGACAGAATTGTTTAAAGGAAAGGAAAGGAAGTAAAGATAGCCATAAACTCACTCAAAAATTGAAAGTCACCGGGACCAGACGCGAAATGACCAATGAGCTTCTGAAATACGGAGGAGAAAGAATAATCATAGAGATGACAAGACTTATACAAAAAATAATATCTCAATGTAAAATACCAGACGCATGGAGAAACAGTATAATGATACCAATGTTCAAGAAAGGAGACAAAGAAGATCCCAACAATTATAGAGGTATAAACCTTCTGAACACCGCACTTAAGCTTACTACAAAAGTCCTAACCAACAAAATCAACAAGTTAACAACTTTATCAGATGAACAACAAAGATTTAGATCCGGTAGATCTTGCGTAGATGCCGTGTTTGTGCTAAGGCAAATCACGGAAAAGGCTATCGAGTACAATAAACCAGCATATCTATGTTTTATAGACCTGACAAAGGCTTTTGACCGCATCCAAGTCAAAGACGTCCTACACCTATTGTACAAAAGAGACATACCAATAAATATTGTACAAACCATCGAAAACATCTACTCCCATAACCGAATGCAGGCGAAGATAAATGGAAAACTAACACAGTCTATACCAGTACAAAGGGGAATTAGACAAGGAGACTCGTTAAGCCCACTGCTATTTAATATAATAATGGACGAAATAATACAAGCAGTACGTCAAGGCCATGGTTACAGAATGGGAAATAAAGAAATCCAAATACTATGCTATGCAGACGATGCCGTACTAATCGCTGAGACAGAAGACGATCTCCAAAGATTAACGCACATCTTCAATACAACGGGCAAAAAATACAATATGACAATATCAGCAGAAAAAACAAAGTGTATGACAACATCTAAATACCCCCTGCGATGTAAAATAGAAATTGACGGAAAAATAATAAAACAGGAAGCAAAATTTAGATACTTGGGAATAGAGATAACTAGCTATGGAGATGTTGAAGAAGAAGTACGACAACAAAGTCTAAAAGTAAGCAAAGTGGCGGGATAACTCAATGATTCAATCTGGAAGAACATATACCTAAGACAAGACACAAAAGCAAGAATCTATAAAACAGTAGAGATGAAAATACTAAGAAGGATATTAGGAAAAAGTTTGCTAGATAGGGAGAGAAGCGAAAACATAAGGAGGGCATGCAATGTGGAAGACATAAATGAATGGGTGACAAAACGGAAACAGGAATGGAACGAACACATTAGTCGAATGGCAGAAGATAGGATAGTAAGAGTAGCACGAGACAAGTCACCAAATGGACGAAGAAGTGTTGGTAGGCCAAGGAGAAGATGGTGTGATAGTTTAAACAATGCAGGAGGCTGATATTGAAGAAGAAACAGGCTTAAAGCCTCTATACAAGAAGGAAGAAGAAGAAGAATATTCATATTAATCAAGAGATATTGACATAAAAATGAACTAAATAGCTAATTACACATAATCCAACGGAAATTGTATCACAAGATAGTTTGCATAAAGAATTGTACCATGTAAATATAAAGTATACGGTCGCTATATGGTATCGGTTAGCTGGATAGTACTTATTGTAGTATCAGATTTTTCTGTAACATTTACGAAACTATAAAAGACAGTCCTTTACTAAAAGGATTCATTCAATTTTAGACAGTTATAGTTAAGCGATTCAGTTTTAATCTGACAGTCAAAAATGCAGTGACATTCGAAGAGTGAAAGTTATTAAAAGACATAAAAGTGTACTTACCGTTTAAAATTAATTTAAAAACTCTAAAATCGCTTAATATATCACTGAACTGTGTTTTGAAAATATATTTGGAAAAACACGTGTGACACATAACCCAACTGACTATCAAATATGATATTTATTTCATAGAAGGTGTGCATTTTTTCAAGAAAGGATGAAATCTTATAGAGCAATTACAATTTTCATTAGAACCAAAAAAGTTTATTTTTTATCAAAATGTTGGATTCTTTCTTGATTCAATTTTTGTTTTAAAATTTCTCTTTTGTCACAATAAATTTAATGTGAATAATTAATTTTTACCTATTTACCAACAGAAACAGAGAACAGAGATACAAGTTAATCGGTAATTTTCAATCAATTACCGATAGGTATTGTAAGAAATCTAGCACTATTTTGATTATTTAATACTTAATGTCATGTCAAATTGAGAGTTGTCAATAAATTACATTTTCTGTGAACGTCACATTTATTCTTTGTAAAAGATAAAAGTATTTTTGAAGCAGTGTCGACTTTTCTGTATAGCCATACAGGGTAAGAGTGAACATCCTACTGAAGTTTTCAACAGGTATTGATTTTGAAAAATGTATTGGTATTACGTATTTTCTAGTTTTCTTTTGTCTCAAGAAGGTAACCATAAAAACCTTGTAATATTACTGCCTGACAAATAAATAAAAGAACCAATTTGAAGCATAACCTACAAGGTTATGATAGATAATAAAAATAATAAAAAAATAATAGTATGATAGGGGAATACTCAAAAATAATTATAGGTATATAAGTTTAAAATACTAGTAATAAATGTAATAAATAAATAGTGGTTCATAGGCTATGTAAAAAATAATAAACAATGAAGTTGACGTTAAGTAGTTAAAATGTAAAATAAACTTCTGAGCTACAGTTTAAAGTTATACTTCCTCATATTCTGTTTCAGACGAATTGCCATCCGATCCGAGAGAAATTATGATGGTTCTATACTGCTATCTATCTTAAAAAATTCATCCACATTCACTTTTGACAATTTTGATCTTCCTGTTTGGGTTTGGGTGGGGTTATACCAGCTGATTTCTACTCTTTTAAAATTTTATATAAGTACAGTTAATTTTGCATATCATATTACTTTGGACGAAATTTGAACTATACTGTCAACAGTAGTGGAGGGATTCTGTTGCTTAAAATTATTGTAGACATTCAGTATAACACTCTTTTCGTTAAGTGATACATAAAATTTGAATATCGTATGAAAGACGAAATACTAGAAAGAAAAGAAACTATAAAGGACCTTGGACTAACCTATGACAGTAAATTATCTTTTGCAGAACATTTTGAAAATACAGTAAAGGCTTGTAATAGAAATTTGGGTTTTATAATAAGAAACACTTTTCATTTTACAAATGAATTATCTTTAAAAATTCTATTCTTTACACTAGTTAGGTCAAAATTAAATTTTGGAGCAATATTGCTAACATCGCAACCAGAAATATACCTCCAGTTGTATGAAAAAATCCAAAATAAATTCTTAAGATATCTGTATTTCCGGAAAAAGAAAAAGTGGCCAAATTATTTAACTACCAGAACTAGTGAACTTAGAAAGCAATTTAATATTTCTTCAATAATTGTTAGGCATAAAATGATGTTAATGACATTTTTGTTTAAAATACTTAATTTTAAAATTAACGATGAAAAAATTTTAAGTTTAGTAAGTTTTAATATACCAACGTTTTATACTCGATTCCCACTGATGTTCAGGATACCATCTTCTTCAACCCAAATATCAGCACGTTCTCTTGTCAAAACTATGCTTATGCTAGCAAATAGAATAAACTATCAAAAAAACTTTTAATTTTTTTTTTTACAGTGAAAGAAAACATCTTCAGAAAGTTATTATATGAATATTTTGAATACTTTTTATGACTGCAAAACAAAATTTAATGTTACCAAAAATATTACCGAAACTCGCCAAATTTTGTAGTAAGATATACATATATAAATATATTTCAAAACTAATGGTCAGTGTTGTCCCTTGCTCCTCTGGGGTTTATCTAGTGGTAGTAAATTGTTATTGTTAAATTATGTTATATAATTAGGTTCATTCATGTAATTAGGTTTTTACCTGTTTGAATGTAAATAAATAAATAAATAAATAAATGATCCACCTTTAATTTTTTAACTGGTGTATATTTACACGTTATTTTTTCTAATTCCATATTCTATTCACTCTTTCAAGAAACAACTGTGTCAGATCTCTTCACTCGCTTATAATCGACTAAACAAAACTTTCATACTATTTAAAATAGCCTTTACATTTATAGGAAACCATCTTTCGCTAATCGACTTTTTCTTACTAAACTGTCAAAACACCATTAACTAAATACGTATTCATTTTGACAGTTTCTTTATTCCTTGTTATTAAATGGGTCATTATTATAACGACAAAAATAACCATAAATAAGGTTACTATTCATAAACAGATTTGTATAAATATAAAATGCTTTAAAAATGGTTTATTTATAAATATCTAATAAACCGAAACAAATAATGTAAATCCCTTAAAGTACGTCTATGACCAGTTGAATAATCCCTAGCCTATTTTTATAACAATAGCAGATAACTAAATTTTACGATATTCCGTATGATGTGGCAAATTTTCTATCTAAATAGTAGAACCCAATGTAGAATAAGCTAAAATATTGACGTTGTACGAAAAGCACCCGTACAACAATAAACAAATTAGTTTTTTTTCTGAGAATTTATTCCGGCTTATTTTTCAAACGTACTATAGATGTAGCTGTTTGTTTTATGACATCAATTTTTATATCAAAGTTGTCTATCTTCAAACTGCTAATTAGAAAATATTTCTTTATGAAAAAAAATCTATCATCATTGGAAAACGCATTTTCTTAACAGGTCTATAAAACAGATTTGACATTCGCGTATTACAAAACTCTTAAGCTATCGATCAGCAGCTATTCATCGCTACACAACTTTATTAACATTGCAATTTCAAAAAAAAAACTAATAGACATTTTGCTTTCCATATTAACAACCAAACATCATCTATAAATATGAAATTTATTGTACAAACTCTTACTCCGTGAAAGTTCATCTTATTACGAAAGTTAATTCAACCTTTTAGTTGTTTACTGTTCTTAATCATCTATAAATAGTTTAAAACAATAGATATTAGAAAATATTAACCATATACATTTTTATTATTAATTAAAGTAATTATTTGTACTTTCTTTAATCTAATGAGTGAGCTAAACCCAAATATATTTCTATAAAAACCCAACAATTCACCTATTTTCTGTTCTGAATCCATCAGGATGCCGCTGTTGGGCCAAGATACGCCGTACCTATTCCAATTCAAAAACTTGAGCTTTGGATAAGAAATGAGTTGGTGGTTGTCTCTATGTAACACAAACGTTGTTTCAGCTATTGTTTCACACTTCAGAAAGCTTTTGTTTCTCTGTCGATTTTCCAGCAACTCCCAAATCGAATCAAAAGATTGTCTGTCACTACGAAAGGATTGTACTTAGCAAGATTTAGGTCAAGTAGTAATCAAAAAAATCGTACACACAAAATACGCGCTTTCTGAAAGAAGTCATATTAAATCATTCTTAAGAACAATTATCTGTTTAAATTTTCTATCCAACTTAACAGCTTCTTGAAAGCCTAAGAACTAAATAATTAGTATGTTTTCCCTTATATTTATTTATCTTATATAGGAAAATGAATATTATTTTGAGATCTTGTATTATAGTTCATTTGTTTGGAGTTGGTGGTTAAGAAAAGTCATTAAATCGTAAAATGTTGTAAAAAAGACCCTAAATCAGTAGCGCACGTACTTATTTATATCGGTATTAAGAAATTTCTTCTTGTTAGGTAAGGGATAAGTAGTCATAATATTATGCGTTTTCTCAAAGAGAAAAAACTATTGTTTTAAATAAGGCACTTGTACTGGAACAAAACTCGAAGTTGACGCCATTTTCACTACCCAAAATGTTCTTGGAGTAAGATAATAAAAATATAGATCACAATATAAACCACCAACACTAACGAGTATCTATATTTTTATGTATTAGGATATAAACAAATCCTCAATTTATAGACTAATAACGAACTTGTTTTTGCAATTATATAGGTAGGGTTACCTTAATCCCTTAACACCCCTAACAACCACAATTATTCTCATTAAAATCGAAAAACAAAATATTCTAAATATTATATTATGACTACTTATCCCTTACCTAACAAGAAGAAATATAAATAAGTACGTGCGCTACTGATTAAATTAAAGGAGTAAGTGCTTTTTGCATTAATTTATATTTAATTCCTTATTTTTAATATGTAGCATATTTTAATTTTATTGTGAATTATGCTTAAAAAAACTTCGGTTTTACGGTCATGAGATCTAGTTAGCTACCTGTTGTGACAATATTATCTGAGGTTTCTATAGTGTTTGGGTTAGTTAATCTCTAATTACAGGGTGGACTCTTTGAAAAATAACAACTATGACTATATTTCAATAGGAATGTATACTACTTTTATTTATTTTTCTTGCTTGAGCTTTAAAGGATTTGCATTTATAATTAATTCACTGTGCCAACTATAAACAAATGAACTATAACCTATGCGGCGGGTGAATAGTCGACGCATATTACCCCACCTACCTGCTAGAAAGAAAAAGGTTCATAATCCAACATGAATATTCGACACAGAATGTTGAGAAAACGTATTTCCCTAAACCCTTTATTGCCAATAAAATCTGCCCCATCCAATTTAATATTTTTATACTCAACAGGTAAATGTCTTACACTTAGGTAAAATACGTTTCACAATAATTCGTTGACTCCGGTACCTGACCTTAGGGGATTAGTAATGAAAGTTTATAAATTTCTCACTGTACAGTAAACATTAACAGATCCGTAATCCGGTTTTCAAAATAGATTTAAATAAAACTCAGTAACATTTACTAAAACTTAAATTTATTTTGTAAAAAAAATCACGAAATTTTTTAAAAACAAACAAACAAAAAGTGTTGAAACTTACGTATACGTATACGTATATATCTTCCTGGAAAAAAATAAATAATACCTTTCTGTAAATGTTCGAAGAAATATTAACCACCTTTTATTAGTAATCCCTTAAGAGCAGTTAAGAGCAAGTACCAAGTCAACGATTTATTGTGAAACGTACTTTACAATTTTCTCAGTTTTGTTTATAATTGTTAAGTTTTGATGTTGTTTTGTTAAAATGAGTATAATTAAAGTTGTCGTAATAGAGATTTGCTATTGTTAGAAAATTATACATTTTCTAAAAGTAGTAGGTTAGGTTAGGTTAGGTTAGATACTTATATAAAAATAAATAGTTTTAGCAAAACAACCTAAATTAAAGACAAAAATGTAAAAAATAAAATTGCTATTCTAGAACGAATGATTGAAATCAAATAACTAGTCTTGCTTTTGTAAAATTAGTTAGTTTAATTAATAATATTTGAAATTAAATCAAAGTTCCTGTCCCAAAAATTTACCTGTTTTCTTGCGTCGAGAATTTACACGCCCAACCTATGTATGAATAAAAAAGATAACTCTGTTTTACCCTGGTAGACAAACAAATTTTTTTTATAAACACACCATATATTTATAGAAATTTGTTTCAATAGCTGAGTCGTTAATTAAATAACAATTAAAGATAAAAGGTCTTAGGATTTGTTAGAGCCGCAAAGTGAATCTGACTTGTTTTTGTTCCGTCGAAAGTATCCCAGTTAATCACAGCTTGGCTTCGAGTTATCCATTGCTTTTCCATTTCTGACTGACTACAGCAACGATGATAAGTGAATATGAATGGCCTTAGGTCGCAGGGGCGGAAAGACGCAAAGACTGCAACGGAGTGCAGTCGTAAGAAGGGCAGCCAGACTTCCCTAACCTGCCTCACACCATCCACGAGATTTTCAGTGAGAGAGAGAGAGACTCGTATTGATCTCTTATGTTCCCTTCCGCGAGAGAAGCACGTGAATCAATGGACTTTGTCTTTCAAGTCAGCCCTGCATTCATTAACATGCATTTTCTTAGAAAAGAGAAAAGGATTTGCATTCGCGGATCGAGGAAGGGTTGCGACGAGCCCTCAAAACATTCGGAAATACACCGGATTAAAAATTAATTAACTCGAAAAGAGAAATGAAATAGTCAAACAACGTTAAACTTGTTTGGAGTGTTCTTGAAATATCGGGAAAAGTAATAAAAAAATTTTACTTTGCTTTCGTTATTAAACTATTTTTTTTTAATCCTGTTATTTCATTTTATAGGCAGTAATTTTAAAGAGGAAATACAAATTTTATATTTATTAAAGATACAAGAATAATTTTTGTTTCTGTTTCGTTGATAATTAACGTTTTTGCTTCGAAATTAAATCTTGTATAATTAAATTTTGTTTGAAAGGACATCCTAAAGATTTCGTAACGAACACCTTCACACATAGGTACATTGTGAATGAATGAAATGACGACAAAATCCCAAGGATGTACTTAGAACGGAATGTGTGAATGATCGTCGTGAGATACATCCAAATTCCTAACCACCATGTCTCCTAGAAACACATCGGATAGGGTTTCCTTCCTTCCGCACCGCAATCCACTTCAGTTGTATAATAATTTGCATACCTATAATACACGTGTATACACCACGAGATCCTCCTACTTGACCGAAAACAATAAATTCCTTTAAACGAATATCTTGTAACCTGCAAAAATTTATTTTAGTGACGCCCGGTAATCGTAAATACCGGGGATGCACTACAACATTTAAAATTTATCGATACATCTTAGTTGGGACAAAATCTTTTTTATTTGGTAAAATACGAAAACCGAAATCTTTTTCAGTTTGTTTGAGTAGTTTTGCTAAAATAAATAAGTTTGAGTCTGAAAAATAAAAATTAATCTAGGAAAATTTTACAGGGCGTGTGGTATTTGAGATTATGTATTGAATAATTCTGTAAATAAATTAATAATTCATCGAAATCTGTTCACTGCCTGTATTTTTTGTTGCCTACCTATGATCTAATTTATTAAAACATCAATAATCCAGATACAGAAAGGAAGTGGGTTTACATATGTAAGAGTGGATCCTCAAACTCTACCTTTTTTATACTTGAGTTAGAAAAAACAGTTTGATGCTCTACAAAAAGAGTTTATTTATAGGATATGTGTATAACAAAATATAAATAATACTAACCTACAAAAAGAGAATCAAAAGCGATGCTCTTTCTTACGCAATTCTAAAATATTAATATCTGACGTTTATATACAACGTCAAGTAACAAATGTCAAAAAGAATAACAATTGTCAGAAATTCTATGTTACAGTGGCGTGGGATTAGGTTTTATAAAGAAGTTCTTCCGAAATTCTTTACACATATAATAATATTTAATAAATACTTTGTGTTTTAAGAAAAAAAACCTCATTGTCTTTTAATATTTCAATAGCTTTAACAAATAATCTCTTCTCAACTGAGGTAAGAGAAACGAAAAAGTCAAAGAAGCTGGCGTTAGAACTCGTAAATGTTTTGAATGGATTTATTTTTTCTTTTTATGACAGTTTTATATATCTATCTCTATTTCTTTATCAGTAAACAATATTGATTTAACTTGTACACTAGATAGTATTGACAGTTGTCAGTTACCGTGAGCACCGTAAAAACACAGTTTTAATTTGAATAAATAGTTATTTTTATACCCCAAAAAACATTATTAGGCATATCTATTTAAAGTTTATCTACAAGGCCACATTTGTCTATAGGTACCTATCTGAAAGTTTTAAATGCATACAAAACCAGATTAGTTTTAAAGTATCTCCTTATGAAGTTTTATTGTCGTTTAGATTTATTGAATTGTTATAATATTAACAAAATATAATTCACAATATTGAGATAATAAAAATTGATTTATAGTTATGTATAAACAAGAAAATTAATTGTTCAATATTGTTATTGAATTTTTGACAGTTCTATGATTTTCTCAATACAGGTAAAACGACTAGTGGTTTTAATAAGAGAAAAAATTTTGTCGGCAAAATTTTCGACTGGTATGAAAGTTGGCAATAATTGCCAAAAAGCAACAAACTTGAATAAAACCAGAAGAAAATTTGTCCGGGAAAAATTTTTCTCTCAAATGGTATTCGACAAGACTATTTCACGAGAAAAACAAGACAATATCAACGAAACATAATCTTTGTTTATTTGTTAACAATATTAAATGTACAATTATTATAAGTTATAGTAGTTTGCCCGTTCTTTTCTACTAAAGATGGATTTTGTGTATTCATTTGTTGTCCCGAGATTCTCGATCAACTTCTCGTGGTGACTGGTATCTAGCTGCAGATAAGGTTTTAACGAGCTTGCATTTGAGTGACCCGTTAATTTAATTAACTCCTGTTCAGCAACACCTTGCTTAAACAAGGCTGTCACAGCTGAAGATCGATGAAAATTGTTTGTTATTTTGTGTTTTTTTGTATCTATTCCAATTTTTCAGCTGACATTTTTGTCCACTTAGAGACGGTGTTTATTCCAAGTGGACAGTTTTTGGACCAAGATCCATTCTTTCAATTGGGGTGAACGGTAAGAAAGAGTCTGTCTGATAAAATCTTTGGTCCTCTTTTTTCCAGTAATTTTAAGAATAGTCTAACTGCCAAACTTTTTGACCTGCCTTGAGTTGTTTTCGAAATAATGCTGTTGTATTCAATTCAACCCGTAAATTCTCCCATAATATTGTTGTGCGAGTACGCCCCTGGCGCTATGACCCAGACGCGAAGCAGACGGAAGACGCGAGAATATTCCAGAATACGTTTCTTTCAACGGCGCCCGATGAGCGAAGCCGTCGAACGATCGAGAAAACTACCAGAAAAGACCGGAGTATGCTGGAACAATACTTACCTATATATTAAGGACCGATTTGAATATTTTAGTTAGTTAGTTAGTAGTATGTTGTTAGGTAAATGCGAATAGAAATATTGTCTTACATAAATTAAAGTATTGTAAATAAATTGTGTTATATAAATTAAACAGTGTTAGTGATGTAAATAGTATAAAAATAAATTAAAAAAGACTAGTAAAAATAAATAAACGTTACATTGGTGTCAGAAGTGGGATATTGTAAATAAATAAGGTAAAAAATAAATAAATAAATATGTCGAAAAAACTTTGTGACTTGAAAGTGACAGAATTGCGTCAAGAGCTGGAGGATCGTGAATTGGAAACAACAGGAAGGAAGACCGAGCTGTTGGAGCGACTTAAGCAAGCATTGGAAAATGATGGTTTAGATCCAGAAAATCATATTTTTGTAGACGACTCTTCTGCTACAATTATTTCTTCATTAAATAAAGTTTCTTCCGATATGTCTTCCTTGAAGAGTGATATCTCTTCCGATATGTCTTCTTTGAAGAGTGATATTTCTTCTTTGGAAAATAAAGTTTCTTCTGACATTTCTTCTTTGGAAAATAAAGTTTCTTCCGATATGTCTTCTTTGAAGAGTGATATCTCTTCTGACATTTCTTCTTTGGAAAAAAGAGTTTCTACTGATATGTCTTCTTTAAAAATGATATGTCTTCTTTAAAAAATGATATTTCTTCTTTGGAAAACAAAGTTTCTTTGGACATTTCTTCTATGGAAAATAAAATGTCTTCATTTGAAAAAAAAAATTGAAGAGAAAATAAGAGAAATGGAAAAGCAAATGGAAGAGATGGAAAAAGGAGGTAAAGAAGATATGGAAGATTTAGGAGAGGAAAACGAGGACGAAATGAGAAGCTTCAAAGTGGAGCGGAAACCGAAATTGGAAGGCAGCGAAAGTTCTGTTTCGTGTTAAGGCCCCAACCTTTGACGGAAAGATGTCTTGGGAAAATTATCTCAAACAGTTCGAAACAGCTGCAAGAGCGAACGGATGGTCCCAAAAAGAGAAGGCAATAAACCTCACCATCGCTCTGAGAGGAGACGCTTTGGATGTTCTTCAGACCATACCAGTGGAGGACACAGATGATTTTGAGCAACTGAAGAAAAGCTTGAACATGCGATATGGTCACGAACACCTGGAGAACTTGCACCGATCGCAGTTGAAGACTCGAAAACAGAAGCGAGAGGAGACACTTCAAGAGTACGAAGTAGATATTGCCAGATTGGTAAGATTTGCTTACCCTTCAGCTCCAGAACAAATGATGGAATGTTTAGCTGTTGAAGCATTTCTTGATGGACTTCGTGACCACGAAATGGCAAAGACACCTCCGTTTAGCCCACCACAAAACATTAGTGGACATTTTGTCTGCCGCGCTTGAGTATGAAGCGGCTTCGAAAGCTTGTGGAGGATACAGTAAAGTAAGGTCCGTAACGGAAGAGGAAGATGAAAATAAGTTAGACCAATTAGTAAACATGATGAAGAACTTTACTGATAAGAAAAAGAAGAAGACCATCAGGTGCTGGAATTGTGGTGAAATAGGACATGTTCACCAATTCATGTAAACGCCCTGGGGTCACTACGAATCAAGAAACTACTCCACAGGAAAACTAAAACGGGTCGGCCTAGAGGGCAGCTTCGACCCGGAACGTTTTCAAAGACCCTCTCATACTAATAGCCTCTTTGAAATGCCGCGACGACAGTGTATATGTAGATGGTGAAGTCAACGGTAAAAGGAAGTATACACTATTGGTGGATACTGGAGCGACCAGAACGATTATACGGCCAACAACTATAAATAGCCGTAAGAAGCTTTTACCAACAAGGCTACGACTGCGAACTGCCACAGGTGATAGAGCTAACATCCTTGAGGAAGTCCAGGTTCAAATAGGAATTGGCTCAGAAAAGTTCACGCATACTGTTATTGTCGCTGATATTGAGGAAGATGTCATATTAGGAATGGATGTGATGAACTTACATGGTTTCCAACTGGATTTCAAGAACAGAGTTATCAAAGTCGGTTCTGAAGAAATATTCCTTCATCCATATGAGGACAAAACCGTGCCAGCCGTTGTCCAGGAGGATACTGTGGTACCTGGTAGAAGCGAAACGATCATAGTGGCCAGACTGCAAGGAACTATTGACGAAGGAATACCTGTGATGATGGAACCATGGAACCATGATGAGGAGGTCGGTCGAGGAATTTTGATTGGAAAAGTTGGTCACTTCTGCTAAAGAAATTCCAGTACGAGTTATAAATGTCAATGATCACCCAATTACGATCAAGAAAGAGACCAAAGTTGGAACCTCCGTACCAGTAACATCTATAATTCGACAGACAGCTATTCCCGATAATTCCAACGATAAGTTTGAACAAATGGTGGCGGTTGCTGGTACATCTTTAAACCGAGAAGAGAAAAAAAAAATGAAAGATTTTCTTCATCGGTATCGCAACATTTTTGTACCAAGGGGAGGTAAGACAGGACGTACCTCTGCTGTAAAACATAAAATCGACACGGGTGATGCCAAGCCAATTCGTCAATCAGCTAGAAGATTACCACAGGCAAAGAGGCAAGAAGCTGAAAGGATTGTTCGAGAAATGGAAGAAGATGGAGTGATAGAACCTTCTACCAGTCCATGGGTCTCTCCGGTAGTCTTGGTCAAGAAAAAGGATGGAACTACGAGGTTCTGTGTAGACTACCGGCAGTTGAACAATGTTACCAAGAAGGACAGTTATCCTCTACCTCGAATCGACGACACCCTGGACACTCTAGCTGGAAGTAAATTATTTTCTACCTTAGATTTGAAGTCTGGTTATTGGCAGGTAGAAATGGACCCAAGAGACAAAGAAAAGACAGCCTTTACCACTGGTTCTGGATTATTTCAGTTCAATGTCATGCCATTCGGACTATGTAATGCTCCTGCGACATTTGAAAGACTGATGGAGAACGTACTGAGAGGGTTGTCTTGGAAAACGTGCCTGGTCTACTTAGACGACATCATAGTCTTGGGGGAGACATTCGAAGAACATCTGAAGAACTTAGAAGATGTTTTTAAAAGACTTCAAGCTGCCCAACTGATGCTGAATCCAAAGAAATGTCAGTTATTCCAAGACAAAGTTAATTATCTGGGTCATATTGTCAGCAAAGAGGGCGTGTCTGTAGATAAGGACAAGGTCGCTTCTATCAAACAATGGCCACAACCAACTGATAAACATCAAATAAGAAGTTTTCTTGGTCTATGTACATACTATCGCAGATTTATCAGAAAGTTTTCAGACATTGCTAAGCCATTAACACGCCTTACAGAGGAAACGAGAGTTCTGCTGGGATGAAAACTGTCAAACGGCTTTTGAAACTCTGAAGAAGCATTTAACCGCAGCACCGATATTAGGCTACCCACAACCGGAAGGAGAATTTATTTTGGATACAGATGCCAGTAATGTCGGAATTGGAGGAGTCCTTTCACAGATTCAAGATGGACAAGAGAGTCCTGGGTTATTTTAGTAAAGTGCTCTCCAAACCTGAGCGGAATTACTGCGTTACGAGGAGAGAACTCCTGGCAGTTGTGAAGTCTGTAGAACACTTCTACCAATATCTTTATGGAAGAAAATTCTTAATCCGGACGGACCATGCAGCCCTAAAATGGCTAATGCAGTTTAAGAACCCTGAAGGTCAAATTGCCAGGTGGATCGAACGACTCCAAGAGTACGACTTTAGGATCGAACATCGAGCTGGGATAAGTCACAGAAATGCAGACTCTCTTTCCAGAAGACCGTGCCCAGAAGAGTGTTCTCACTGCAGTAAGACAGAATTAAAAGAAACTGCAATACTACGAACAACTGTAGTTAACGACGACTGGGCACCTACTAAAATTAAAGAAGAACAAGATAATGATCCTGTCTTAAAGAAAATGAGAGAATGGAAGATAGAAGATCGTCGACCTACTTGGCAAGAAGTGTCAAAATTCTCTACAGTCCTTAAATCATATTGGGCTCAGTGGGAGTCTTTCATTTTGGAAGGCGATTTATTAAAGAGAATAATTGAAAACGATGACGGTTCCGTTAACAGAAAGCAATTGGTTATACCAAAGAGTAGAGTAGCCGAAGTACTACGACAGTTACCAGACAGTCCATCAGGAGGTCATCTTGGTGTCAAGAAAACCCTGCAGAGAGTTCGGGAAAGGTTTTATTGGATGAATAGTTCCGATGATGTTAAGGACTGGTGTAAGAAGTGTACCATCTGTGCTGCTAGTAATGGACCTCAGAAAAGAGGAAAGGCTCCCATGAAACAATATAACGTTGGTAGCCCATTTGAGAGAATTGCTTTAGATATTGCTGGACCGTTCCCCACTACTGAGAATAAGAATAAATACATGTTGGTGGTGATGGATTATTTTACGAAGTGGGTTGAAGTCTACGCCATTCCAAATCAAGAGGCAGCAACTGTCGCAGACGTGCTAGTGAAGGAGTTTATTTGCCGATATGGAGTGCCCTTGGAGATTCACAGTGACCAAGGAAGGAACTTCGAAAGTCAACTCTTTCAAGAAATTTGCGACAATTTAGGAATGAAGAAAACAAGAACTACAGCATTGCACCCACAATCAGATGGAATGGTAGAACGCATGAATAAAACCATTGGCAAATATCTATCAAAAGTAGTATCCAATCACCAAAGAGACTGGGACCAGTATATTTCGCTCTTTGCAATGGCTTATCGATCCGCCGTCAATGAATCAACAGGTCAAACACCAGCAAAAGTCTTGTTTGGACGCGAGATGAGGTTACCATGCGACCTCGAGTTTGGATGCCGACCTGGAGAGGATATAGCTGGAGAAGACTATGTAATTCAGTTACGAAGAAAAATGGACGACATGCATGATTTGGTTCGCTCCCATCTTCAAGTTGCCAGTGACAGGATGAAGAAACGGTATGATACCCAAGCTATAGAGGGATGTTTCCAAGAAGGTGACAAAGTCTGGCTCCATAACCCGAAAAGACGGAAGGGGTACTCACCAAAGTTACAACAATCTTGGGAGGGTCCATACATCATCAAGAAAAGAATCAATGACGTCATATACCGTATAATAAAGACCCCGAATGGAAAACCTAAGGTAGTACACCGAAACCGACTGGCGAAATTTGAAGGAGATCATGACCAGGAAGAAGAAGTCGTAAATCAAGTCCAAGATACACCCGACCTTGCTTTCGAAGAATTTATGGGTGCATATGGAGGTACTGGGAAAGCTAGATACGGCGTGACTATTGAGAGACAGCAAGACCTGTTCACACTTCCTGATGACTACTCATTAGCCCATAGCGTTTCCGCCACTATCAGCGACGGCCGAGGATTAGCGTCTGTCTTTCGAAGGAAGTTTGGTCGATTGTCAGAACTTCGAAATCAGTTACCAGCCACTGGGAAGGCTTTGATACTTCGAGATGACTCCCGTTGCCTCTTCTATCTGATTACCAAGAATACCTACCAAGACCAGCCCACTTATCGAAATATATGGGAATCATTACTTAACTTGAGAGAGCACGTATTGGAGTCCAACATACAGAAGCTAGCCATGCCGAAAATAGAGTGCAACTCATTGGATTGGAGGGTCATCCGAAATATGGTGGAAGTAATCTTTCAAGATACCGAAGTCCAAGTGTTGGTATGCAGCCATTCGCCCCGTGTCCAGCTGACATCAAAGACCATTCCATGTTATTTCCATGCAACTGGAAATTGTAGACGAGGATTTAGTTGCAAGTATCTCCATCCAGTCTCAATTGCTTAAAAGTTCCAGGAGGAACTATCTCTTAAGGAGGGGGCAATGTTGTGCGAGTACGCCCCTGGCGCTATGACCCAGACGCGAAGCAGACGGAAGACGCGAGAATATTCCAGAATACGTTTCTTTCAACGGCGCCCGATGAGCGAAGCCGTCGAACGATCGAGAAAACTACCAGAAAAGACCGGAGTATGCTGGAACAATACTTACCTATATTAAGGACCGATTTGAATATTATTAGTTGGCGCTACGTTTAAAACTTACTAATTATTTATTGCTAAATTTTACGAAATGCGAATAGAAATATTGTCTTACATAAATTAAAGTATTGTAAATAAATTGTGTTATATAAATTAAACAGTGTTAGTGATGTAAATAGTATAAAAATAAATTAAAAAAGACTAGTAAAAATAAATAAACGTTACAATATCAATTTCTTATAATCAATATTAAATGGTGACTGTGAGTGCATAATTATTTAAAATAGCATTGCTTCCATAATTCAAAGCAATTTCCTTGTTTATTACGCGGGTGTTATCTGTACCTATCTGAGATAGAGGAGATATTTAAAACGGTGAATACCTTTTTATAAAAAGAATCTAAAAATCCTTTTGAATTATTGCACAGAGATGCCGAAACCGCCCTTTCAATATTCATTAAAAATCATGAGCATATAAAAATGTAATGACATTTTCAACGACTCAGCTCAGAATCTTCGTATTCCAAAAGTTCTGCTTTTATAAGATTTTCTGTTTAAAATTCAACCGCATATTATGAATAAATTTCGCCTAAGAATGCTGCATTTCCCTTAGAACTCGACTAGTGAAAAGAATCTCGGTAAAGTGCAATACATCTTTGCATCACATAGTTAAGACTGGAAGGGTTGTGAGTGTTCTTGAGGGGATGTAAGGGGCGAGGTTCTTAGAGTGGAAAATATGATTTCTTCATATACCGCTCCGGCGCACAAAAAATTTAATTGTCGCCTGTCCCACTACAGGGACCAGCCAAAAATTAATAAAAATTTATTTGAATAAAAATTAGAGAGTGTCGCTACTGCCACATTACAGTAGCGACAGTCCAAATTATCACTTAATTGAAGCTCCTTCAGCTGGATCCTTAGACGACTGTCCAGTTAGAATGCCTAGGTGACTTTTACTCCATTCCAGGAGCTGTAGTGTTATTACTCAAAGGTTGAGATATAAACGTGAGTACAGTACATTACAGAAGGGTTTCCCTTGCTGCCCAACTGGATATAATGTCCTTGGAGGTATTGAAACAATCTTATACTTTTTTATTTTTACTTGCTAGCAGACTGACCAAAGAACAAAAACATTAGGAGGATATGTATCTTAAAATATTAAAAAGGAGGAAGAAACTAAAAAGTTTTATCCATATTAAGACCTCATGGTATATTGTGGTCTTTAATGCTCCTTTATTCACACAGGCTGTAATCGATGGTTCTTCTTGTTCACATCTTATGCGTAGAGGTGTGTTACTTATTTTAGAGGCCACAGATACCGGTAAGATTCCCCAGTCTGAGTGGTTTTTTGGTCATCTGTAGAATGTAAAATTGAGATAATTAAAAAGTACTCCTAGAATGTTATAACCTATCAAGAATTAATAATAGCATTGGAGCGATTTAGCCACCGCCAGCTGAAGAACCAATCGAAAATAGCTGATTTTGCTATTTTACTTTTATATTTATGCTATCTACCCAGCGATCCAGTTAGAACTGGATAAATGAGAAAACTCTATAGCCAGGAGCCGTCATTTTAAGCTCCCAAATCCTATATTAGCTAGAAACAGAAATATTCATAAGAAAGAGGCCTTTTCCTCCGTAAGTGAGACTGCTACTAATCTATACCTCTAAAGCGACAGTCGTCCTTTATTTATTTATATTATTTAGGAGGAACAAATGACAAAACAAACTACGACTTATTCTTAACTTTCGTGGAACTTCCTACCATTGTTTTTGTACTTGCTGGGTACCTCTATAAGAGAGAAACGTTTCCCAAGTATACCTCTATTAGCAAGAAACTTCGGTTAGTGAGAAACCAGATTTGACTGTATTTATATTTCTCAAATACTTTAAAAAAACGACACCAATCAGACATAACAAAAAAACCCTGGCGTACCATAAAAGTAGTTTAGTCTTCATTTAGTCTTCATTCTGTTATGCTTTGTCGTCATTGGTGACTGGAAGAATGAAGACAGATTAAGAAAACTACTGACAGACTTGTGGGGACTTTTACATAGTTTATTTATAAACTGTAACCATTTAAGAGGGGCGTTTCTAATTTGGTAAGACTGCCTGAATTTAGTGAAAAATCTGGTTATTTCTAAATGACAAGAATGTAGAGTAGATGGCGATAGTGGTTTCAAATTAGTATTTTAATTATAAATTCAAATATTTTTAGAGCCTGTTGACTTTCTTTATCTAAGACAGAGATGAAAATATGAATTTTGCTTCGTTAATCTTTGACTATTTTCACGACATACACATACATTTGACATTGAGACCATAAACAGATAAAAATAACTGTTGTATATTTTTTATTAAACATTATTTAATTAACTTACAAGATCAAAAAAGTATAAAGAAAAATCAGGTCTCTTAAAACTCACATTTTTACCGATTCTACTAAAATAGACAACTGTGTTTAAGTAAAAAGTAATTTAGGAAATAACAAAGGTTCATGACACTAAATTCCAACAAAATATCTTGCACATATCACAGTTGGATAATGTTATGTAAAAACCAACGCAAATTGTGAAAATATACTTCAAATTAATTTTTTATTACTTCTGGTAAATAATAAATACAGACAATTATATATTTAAAAGAAAAACACTAAAATTAATATATTTTGACGATATAAACGAGAAATAAGGTTAAGTGAAGTTTGTGTTTGGATTTGGAGAATTAAAATAGACATACGTCTCGGAAAAAAGCGCCACCAAAACTGTTGAACTAAATTGACAGGTTGGTGCAATGTTCAAATTTTGCGTGCAACAAATCTCAACAAATATACCTTTTTTTAACTTCATATTTTGCTAGTCGCATTCTCTATCCTTTCTTTAGGAGTTAAGTCAAACTTTTTCAAAACATACCATCACTTAAACGCCAATATAAAACTCAACTAAAAAACCTTATCTCCTAGAGAAAAGTCTAAACTATATCCTGTTAAAATTTGAATACGTAATTTAAAGGCGTTCTTTAGATTTGTTATTTATAAAAAGATTGAAAATTTGGGTACAATTCAGGCTTGCCACCCGTTTTCAGCTGTCACATTTTAGACGCCCCTCTTAAAAGATCATTTACTATCCCTAATTTACCTTCAACATGACAACTGTTCGATTTGAAGTCTGAACCAAAACTTAAACCTATTTATAAATAAAAGCTAAGCTCGGCAGTCAATCTACTACTTTGCTGCCTAGTTAAAAAAAATTTTTATTATACTGTCTTCTCATTTCAATTCTCCATGCTCTCTGTCAACCCGTTACACTACGTATCCTTCTTTTAGTTTCATAAATGGAAAAATTAAAACACTACATAGTGAAGGATCCAAATTATTCATACGTTAAATTTGTAGCTTGGGGAAAAAACTTTCGCGCTGCCCTGGTATCGATGTCGACTACCGATCTGGTCAGCTGTAAATACGGCGATGTATTTAGTGTCTTGTGGAGCTTTTAATCATATCTTCTCGAATAATTCAGTGAATGCGGGATGAACGGTTACAAGGTTTTTCAGTAAAGGGAAAGCTCTAACAAGATGCAGGAAAAGGATTGGGTTTCATTTTACCGTCAGCACTCACATTCGCTGTTCTTAAGATATCTACTTCAATTTTATTTCGACCCGTAGCTGCTACAATCATTTAATGTGGCTTTCAACAACAAAAAAAAACTGTTTAAAAGATATTAAATCTAGATATTATGTGCTTTGTTTGACGGGGTTATTTAATAAAATTATCTGAAGGAAATCTTTTAAATTTGAATCGCTCTGTAGAAAATTTATTTAACCGTAGGATGAGGATCTCAAGATAAATGACACATTTATCGAGACCATTCAAGAAATCACTTCCTTTTCTCTATCTGTTTCAGATAGTTAAATTTCTACAGTTTGTCTCTCTCTCTCTGCATTTTGTTGATAAATATTTCAAGAAGTTTGATAGAATTGTCGGTACAGTTTGAGATAAAGATGAGAATAGTAGGACGTCAGATTAAAATAAATCGAATTAATTGGCAAACAAAGCCCTAAGGAAATTGTTATTATGTGTATGTGTGTGGATGCGTAGGAGTAGATTTGTGGACTTCCTTAAATCCGACTTGTCTTCCGGTTCTATCCTATTCAAAAGCGGTTTGAAAAAGTCGTACACAAATTAATCAAATCAATTTAAATATAACCAGGGGTATAAGTAAAATCGTCTAAGTGTTGTCAAATTTAAAAATAAAAAAAATAAATATATTTACTTACAGCAATTAGGTCAACGCGCTTGCGCACCCCTTAAAAGTCATGTTGTACTCTTCTAGGGGTAACTTTGGCACAATTTTTAAGTTTTTTTTACAATAAAAGTTGAATTCGTGTAAAGAACTGCCTTTAGATTAGATTAAAAAACATTATTACTCTTACCTATCTCTAATAGTTTAGAAATTATAGATTTTGATATATCTTAATATTATTTAAGCTATAATACGCCACATATTATGTATTAAAATTTGACTTGGTCACTTTTCGCAGTATACCCACGATATTTTTCAAATCTTTTAATAATAATAATAATAATAATAATAATAATAATAATAATAATAATAATAATAATAATAATAATAATAATAATAATAATAATAAGCATCGTATACGACTTGGTATAAACCCGTCGTAAAACTGATATACCGCAGATGCGAGAATAAAGAAATATAATAATAATAATAATAATAATAATAATAATAATAATAATAATAATAATAATAATAATAATAATAATAATAATAATAATGCCTCAGTATGCCAGTACCTTCTATAAAAGATTAAGAATTTTTCCCAAGTAAAATGTAAAAACACATCTGGTGTCCCAAAATAATACCCAAGTTACAAAGTTACCCAGGTATGGGTAAGTCAAATTTATGAGTTTTTTAATTTCCAGTCGATGTGTATTTTAAGGGTCTTCCTGTTCTCGGTTTGGGTGGGGTTATACCAGCTGATTTCTCCTCTTTTAAAATTTTACATACAGTTGATTTTGCATATCCCATTACTTTAGACGAAATTTCAACTATACTATGTAGTGGAGGGATTCTGTTGCTTATAACACTCTTTTCGTTAAGTGACACATGATCCACCTTTAATTTTTTAACTGATGTATAATCACACGTTATTTTTTTTAATTCCATGTTCTATTCACTCTTTCAAGAAACAACTGTGTCAGATCTCTTCACTCGCTTATAATCGACTGAACAAAAATATTCTGATATTAATGAATGACCAATTAACCAATGACAATTATCCATTTTATTAATCATTGGTTTTCATACTATTTAAAATAGTTTTCACATTTATCGGAAACCATCTTTCGCTAATCTACTTTTTCTTACTATACTATCAAAACACCATTGACTAAATACCTATTCATTTTGACAGTTTATTTTTTGTTATTTAATGGGTCATTATTATAACGACAAAAATAACCATAAATAAGGTTACTATTCATAAACATATTTATATAGGTAAATATAAAATGCTTTGAAAATGGTTTATTTATAAATATCTAATAAACCGAAACAAATAATGTAAATCCCTTAAAGTACGTCTATGATCAGCTGAATAATCCCTAGCCTATTGTTATAATAGCAGATAACTAAATTTTACGATAGTGCGTAGGATTCTATCTAAATATTAGAACCCACTGTAGAATAAGCTAAAATAATGACATTGTACGAAAAGCACACGTACTGCAATATGCATAACCAATTAAATTTTTTTCTGAGAATTTACTCCGCCTTATTTTTCAAACGTACTATAGTGGGCGATTATTTTGCCGAGTAGTGGTTACTTGGATTGATTTGGTCTGGTTTATTTTTATTCACCATCGTGTATACCAATCAATAAGCAGGTGCAGGTGTTGCAGATATGCAGATGTAGACTCAGAGTTGTTACTTACAGCCAGTGAGGCTACGTCGCCATCAAAGGAAGTCATAATAATGTTGTTGGTTTGAGGAATGTCAGCTGTGTAGAGAAGAAAAAGCAGAGGTCTAAGAACGCTACCCTGAAGAACACCGGAATTGATATGACAGAAATTAGACTGTTGGTCGTTAAATTTTACTAAGAAGTGCCTATTTGATAAGGAGACAATAATTGCTGGATAAAGCGTAGGCTCTTATGCCAAATCTTGTTGAAACCCTGGGAGATATCGAGGAATGCAGCAGCTTTGCAAAAATACTGTTTGAAATGTCATTCACTATTCGGTGGACTTGCTTATGATTGGCAGGAGACTGATGGATTGATAAGATGTAATTTCAGTATGTGGTTTTCCTGGTTTAGGAATCATGATGAGCTCTGCATATTTCCATATTGTAGGGAAATATGCAGTTAAAGATAACCTTGCTGGAGAGTTGGTTTAATATTTGGCCAGTAATTAAATCATATCCAGGAGTTTTTCGAGGGTTAAGTTTATTAAATTCTTCCTTTACTTCTGTTGGAGTGAAAGGTTACACCCATACTCAATTCCTTAAGAGATGGGATGAAACCAAAGGATGCAGTTTTACCAGAATCACCCTGGGCGACCCTGAGAAGCTGGATCCGAATAAATATTTGGCGATGCCCACGAAGAACCTACATTTAACAGTGGGATTTCTGACTGGATACTGCCAACTAAGGAAACATATCCATATTATGGGGCTAGTGGACACACCTCTATTCAGGATGTGTGAACAGGATAATGAAACTGTCAGGCATGTCTTATGTGAATGTCTGAAGCTATCGTCGATAAGAGAGTGTGTGTTCGGTGAGACTTGGCCTACACCTGCCGACCTGTCCTCCTTCCTGGATAAGGCAGGATGGACAATGTCCTAGGAGGGCGACTCCTTGGGAGGATGTACAATGGTCTAAGTGCTCACTCTTCCTACTCTGCAGATACAGAGATACAGATAAATCACAAGAACGATAAACATTTACCAGGATTGCTTAATCCCATAAGACGTACATTCGCCAAAAAATCGATCGCACGTGGTGGCCTGTGACGTCACTGCAGTCCTCGGCCGTATTTTTCCTATCTTGACAGTGCATTTTAGGTCGTTTTCAATCGTCGTTTTTAGATTTATTATAAAAATATTCAAAATTTTGACTGGTAGATATTGTGGATACATTAGTGTACGTTGCATTTTTGTGTAAAATTTTTAAAAAACTGTTCTTTTAAACTCCAGTTCGGACTTTTAAATTTCATGTGTTGCACTGCTTGGCATTGCTTGGTTAGTATCGTTTTTTATTTCACCTTTTTAGTGAGATAGTTTACTTACTTACTATTTTTTTAATATGTAGTATTTTTTGTTAATTTTAAATTTGTAATTAAAAATTCTTTATAGAATACATATTATGTCGCTCCATAAAAGATTCACGGATTGTATTAGTAATATATGCTGCAAATTGTTTATTGTTTCTTTGTTTGTTAAAAAACACTAGTTTTAGGCATAATTTTGTGTAATAATAAATTTATTTGAATGTATTTTTTAAAATAAAAATAGAACTAATTCCTATTATTTCTTATTTCCATGCATTTATATGGTAAACGTTATAATGAAGGACTGCAATGACGTCACACAGCTGGCGGACAAATCCGGCCGATTAGGCAATCCTGGTAAATGTTTATCGTTCTTGGATAAATCATATCCAGGAGCTTTTCGAGGGTTAAGTTTATTAATTTCTTTCTTTACTTCTTAGGAGTGAAACTTTTGATGGAGGAATTGGCTTTTGAGTCCTTTTAAATATATTTGTTGCCTTCCAAATCGTCCTTTACTGCAAGATTTGTTCGAATATTGTTCGAAACTTTTGTTGTATGCAGTTTTGTTGTGCTCAGTATATTCTGAAGAAATTTTGTAGACCATATATTGTTAGCGAAAAACTAAACTATCAATCGATTCGGATGTGGAATATTAAAGTTTCTTTGTCGAAGAAAAAAGGAATGAAAAATTTCCACTTTCTCATTTCGTCGACAAAATGAACGCATCGATGAGTTTAAAAACTGACAAAGGGCACATTCAACTTTGGCATCTTACTTCTGTTTTAGTTATGTTTATCCGATTTATATTACCTACTATTTTAGGTAACTTTGGAGTAAGAAAAAAATTGTCTAAAAATAGCCGATACTCTCATCTTTAATCAATTAAAATTATCCGATTGAACAGTTGCCCACAATCCGTTACTAATATTTTTATAACCCTTTGTGGGATGATCTAAAGGAGCGAGGTTCGATATGGAAAGCATATTTTCCTGGAAAAGCTTGTTGTTTTTTCGAGGGATAATAAAAGTTGCGGTGTCTTTTATACCCGGGGATTAACTATAAAAATTCTTATCGCCCTGATAAAACGTAAATTCGAAATTGCTACAAGCCTTAACTGCGAAAATATAATAAACGCGAAAATGTGTTTGGGACGTTTCTTTTTAAAAGTCATTCTTCTCTCACCCTTGTATCAGATTATAAAAATCGCCATAAAAACGATACAATAAAAAAACAAACTGTATCGTTTTCGAGATATAATAACACACCTACTTGACTACTTGACAGTTGTTCTTTAGAGGTGGTCGTATAAAATGTTTTAAATTGACTTACAAGTTACTGCCTAAGAAATATAGAGACGATATTTTCGTTTAACCGAAGGTATTTCGGAGTTTATCGCTTTTGTAACGAGATGCTTTCATGTACTGCGAGCAGTTTTTATGACCAGAATGTGTTTAAGGTTTTCTTGCAGCGACAAAAATACTTAAAATTACATTTTTTTTCTTGTTCTTCTTTCTGTGCCATCCCCTATCTGTGATTGTTTAACACCATTGCTATTTGTTCAGTTTCAACTCAACATATATTTGTTTACTATATAATTTAGACAGATTTCATACTTATTGTCAAATAAGATTTAAAAAAATTCTGTCTTAAAAAAACCTGACTAAAAAAGACTTAATTAAACCCGATCCACAAAATCCGGCTCGAAGGACCAATAATAAATCTAGGTTTAGTCGGTCTGGGTTAATTAAGGTTTTTATAGTCAGGTGGTGAGTACGAAAATCAAGTTTTCCGCGGAAAAATTCTTAAGATAATTTGAAACACAAAAAATATAAAATTACCAATTGTTCTCTTATTCATTTTATTGCACATAAACTTTAACTTAATTGTTTATTTTAACAAACTGTCAATTTTGTTAAAACATCTTATTGGCCAATTAGGTTGAAACTTCAAATGATTTGACAATTTTGCCACATACAGGGTGTACCAACCTTACGACAAAGTTTTAGAAGATATTAAAAAATGTTATTAACAAAAATAGTAGATGTCTTTAGGGTCCATACTTTGAATTTACCTTAAACTATACAGAGTGTTGTATAACTCCGTTACAAACCAAACATATGATTTTTTAAATGAGAACCCCTATATATTATACCGAATTCGGACTGCTCATATTTTTTTGAAGATTTTGATATAAGGTTTGTGTGAAAATCGTAGTTAAATCAACGCTCTGTATCTTATTCTACGTTGAAAAAAAAACAACCCATACTGAACTTTGCCGTAAGATTGGTACACCCTGCATATACTGTTAAGTATAACGAATTGACTCTAATTACACAAAAAAATTAATTATTTAACGTTTACGTCTTAGTCGCTCAAAATTAAAGATCAATACAGAGGGGATCACCCTTAACATTCAGGGGTATGAAAAGTAGATGTTGTCCGATTCTCCACCCTAGCCGATATATACACGAAATGCTAAGATTCACGAAAATCGAACACCAGAATTTTATATATTAGTAGATGGATGTTCCGTATAGATCGAAAAAGCTTTAAGAATTATTTAGAGCAATAGTTATTTACTTTACAAGTCCGGGAAGTGACTTATTACGGTACGAGTACCGTAATAATAACTTCACGGACGTGTACCGTACTATATTTTTTTTCATACTGCCTTTGGTTTTAAACGCAATAAAATATGAAATTGAAATGACATATTTGATCATTTTATTAGGAAGTTATGTAGACTGCTGTGAAAAATTTTAGTTAGGTACTTGATTTATTCTTAACATGATTTATTTGCTTTATAAATAAAAAATTAACAGCGGTTACCAAAAATAGGGGTTGCAATTTAAAAAAAAAGAAGTCGTCGTTTTCTCAAGTTAAAATTTAACTCAACGTTGTGACCACCCTGTATAATTATTTTCTGATTTAAACACTATAACTTATAATTTAGGCCCTTAGGTGCAAAACGATGTAATAATTTTTAAATTTTATCAATTAGTTAATTGAAATAATTAACATTTTATTAATCGTCTTTTTGGCATTTTTTTTTCAAAAAAACTTAAATTTCTCTAAAACTGTAAATTTTAGGTACCTGGTACCTTACATAAAGTGGCCCTTAAATTTAATCGTCTAACCAAAAAAATAAAAAAAAATGTAGTATTTCATTTAAAATAGTGAAGTTAGTGTCAATATCCGGTATAAACGGAAGTGCTATAAATTTGAAAATATTTTAGTAGAATTCAGAAGTATCGAAACCCCTGTATACCAAATTTCATCCATCTATAGAGCGGGTCACAGTTATTATGCAGCGTGGCCGGCATAGGCCAATGTAAATCTTATGGGCGAATATTCAACACTGTTGCCGCTTTGGTTACCTTGGTTTCCTTTAAACGCGTAAAATTTATCTAAAAGCATAATTATAAATATTCTTAATTACTCAATAAACGATTTTCAAATGAATAATTTAGTCAACATTTAAATCATAATAGTAACACAATGGCAAGTTATATTCCCGCGCCAGTTGGAACCAAATTCGAAGAACATGCCGATATGGCAACGCCGTCGTCCATAAACGCAATGCTGCATAATAACAGTGACCCGCTCTATAGTATTATCCGTTCCACATAAACTTCTAGGTGAACGTCAATATATGCCTGTATATGTTATGAGTCTTTGAATTCAGTTTATCAAGGATCCTTGTGAAATTTAATGATACAGGGTGTTACATTGAACAAAAGGGTATGTTGGTCTTACTTGAATTGTCCTGTATATTTATGATTTATTTCTAAAAGTAAAGATTTGAAAATAACTCCACACTATATTAAATTCCTATGACCTGATTAATCAAATATTGTCAACAAACAACTTTACACCAAGTAAATATAATATCACATTACAGTAATACACCTACTTGTAATTCTATTAAATCTATTTGTAGAAAATGGTACGCACTATCATCATTTTTGTCCGGATTGAAGTACAACATTACAATCTAGAGCTCACTTAGCAGAAATTATCTAATTTTATCCCGAGTTAAAATAATGACTTCGCGTCATACATTCACACTTGTCGCTAACGATGTTTATCCGCTAAGGGAATTAAAGAAAACGGAAGAAGCATTTAAGTTTATGTGAAACAAAAACTAAATATGACATTCTCATAAGGTCGCTCTTGTTTAACAAACGCGATCAGTAATTAGTTAATTACTAGCTCGTAGGCCAGTCAGTACCTACTTACAAATAGATTAAGTCAGTTTTTTTTATTTTAATTGAGTATAAATTTAATGAAAATAAGAAAAAATGTATATATAGTAAAAGCTAAATAAAGTTGCGTAAGCTTCATTATTGTGAACATTTGCAGCGTTGTCAGATTGTTCATGAAGTATGAATATACCTAAACAGAAAATAACTGAAGTAAAAAAAGACGTGAAGGTAGAAAATTTCACATTATATTAAATGTAACTTGAACATTAGTGATATTTTTTTGATTTGATTTTTGTTAATTACATTCATGAGTTGATTTCACAAAGTAAAGAATTCCACAATAAAATTGGTAAGGTTATTGCTGAGTTACCAAACAATAAATATAATCAAAATAAAACCACAAGCAATAAAATAAAATGTTTTTTAAAAATAAACGTATTTTCAAAGACAAAACATGACATTAAAAGAATCAACATCAACGAACTAAACGTTTTCTGAATCTGATTCCACATCAGTGTCACCCTCTTTACTATTAAAATTTATTACTATTGGACCAATTTCTTGACGATCAAGTATTCTTTCTCTCTAGTACCATTTAAATATTTTTCTTTCAGTAAGATTTATAGAGTTTTTCCACATATCAGGAGTAATCATGTTAAGTTCCTCATGCCACATGTTTAGGCAGTTTTTCGCGCTGTTATCATCTCTACCAATGTGCCTATTGTAATAATTTTTTACTATGCCCCAAATTAATTCAATAGGGTTAAAGATACAACGGTAAAGAGGAAGACGTAAAACTTTGTGTCCATACCGTTCTTCCATATTGTCCACTATATAGTTGGTTGGTGGTTTATTTCTAAAAAAAATGTTTAAAATAAATGACATTATGTAAGTTTATATCTGTATATTTATTGAGAAACGATGTGCAACAGTTCTGTTTTGAACATCATATAGGAATAGGGAATATTTTTTATGATGTCAACCACTTCTCAATAGCACTTTTTGACCATCCTGTATGCGGAGTTTTATACAATAGCATACTGTGATAAGGTGCATTATCAAGTACAATTAGAGAAGGATTCTCTAAGTTTTGCAGCAACTGATATTCAAACCATTTCAAGAAATTCGCCTGGTTCATTTTCCTGTGATAATCACTAAGTTGAGTTTTTGAACAAAATATTGCTTCAGCACCCTCTATAAATCCGTTTTCATTTCCAGCATGTAGTATAATATATCTGCAATGATGATATTTAAATGCTCATATAACAATCTATGTTAATACAACAAACCTTTTGCCATCAGTTTTAGTGGTTTTAACACTTTATATTTTGCCAAGAATGGCCAATGATACCATTTTGAAATATCCAAGCTTCATCCAGAAACACGAATTGATATATACCTTCATCCATCGCTTCTTTATAACTTCTCAAGAATTATACTCTTTCAAAAACAACGAATATTTTTTAAAATTTTTCAAAAAGCTCTGCTGTTGTATCGAGCTTGAATCGATAATATGCTTTGCAAACAGCAGCAGACAATTTGGAACAAATCCGTTTTCTGATCCGCGTTTTCTCACACATTTTCCTTGGGTTAAAGATGCATTTGTCTCAAAGTTTCTACTGGAATCAGCCCATCCTTTGGATACACTAAATTGTGTATCCAACTTTACTTCGTCTAGATAAGATTATAGATCCAAGTGCGCCAACTTGGCGATTCCATAACCTTTTTTTTGTCAATATTACTATGTGTGAATCCAATTTTATCAATAACTCTATGAAGAATGGCTCCTTTAGGCTCCTAAAACTCTATTAGTGAGAAACAGAAACTTCTGACAGCTTTAAAAAAGTAATTAACTTCTTTTACTAAATAGTGTCAAACGCTTTTTTATTATCTATAAAGGAGGCATATACATCAACATCTAAATCTCGACATCTCTGATTGAAAACCTGATTAGGTAACTACATAAATCCAGATATCAATTTATTGTAATATTTTACACATTGTCTGTGTATAGGGCTTACAATAAATTCTCAAAATAAGTTGAGATCGAAATATATTTTCAATAATTAGACATGTATTTTCTGTGATTGGCCTACCGCAATACAATCGGTAATTAGATGTATGTGTTCGGACGACACACGGTTTATTTAAAGTATGTCGAAAATATACCGGACGTATTTAACAGCGATGGCGTCGCTGAAAATGTTAATTAAGGCAAAAGCTAAGTTTGTGAAATTTAACGGAATGAATCACGTGAGAAAATGTTTTTTTTTGCATTTAAAATGATGTAAATTAAGACTTAAAGCAAGTGGACATAAAATTTAATGTAATTAGAATTATTAAAAGAAGTTTTTTGTAGGTAACACAGTAAATTTAAACATTCAATAAAGTTTTGTTATCAAGTTTTATTGTTTAATGTTCTTAATTGTATAGATAATTGATCTACCGACAGTAACAACTAAAGAATGTATTAATGCTCACCCTTAAGGACTATTTTTGCTAGCTAAATTATGTTTTAAATTTGAGATAATTTTAAATAAATCACTGCGTGCCGAGCGAAGCGAGGTTCGCAGCACCAAATCAATCTAAGCTAATATAAAAATCATTTTTTCTAACTCAATTTGTTTAAAATCTATATTATTATTAATTTGTGACCGCGTGATTAAAACATAATTATAAATTGGTTATTTAATAATTTTGGTCTTAAAAAGGTCCTGAAAAAAATTAAGCCAATAATTTTATTTTAAATGATACCGGCGTGTGTGTGATTGAATCCAGTGAGGATAATAAAAGAATCGCTTCTAAAAACACTTAGAAATAATTTGAGGTTAGATAATCTTGTTTTAACTTCTGAAAAATTGTAAATTATATAACGAAATGCGCATGTCCGATCAGTTTATTATTTTTTTTCATAATTTACGGTACACTTGTACTTTACAGTACTCTTCAATTCTCCCAATGTTGTTTGAAATAATAAGCGAATCAACATAAACTAAGCTTTTATTCTAGTTTTTGAAGATTGACATTAATTGTACAACTGCTGTTGCCAGCAATATGTATTAATGGAGTTGTTGATGGATTTACAGTGTTTTCTGTAATCGCAGAAGACGTGTGGCTGTGATGTAGCACTTCAACAAAAGTTTCGCCCCTTTGGATTATTCTTGCAATCTTGTTTTTGCCTTCAATCGATTCTTCTATATACTTTTCAGCTACTCAAGAATTCTTCCATCCACCGTGCTGTTTTAGAACTTTGAGGTCAGCTCCAGCATTGGCCAACAACGTTGAGGATGTCCTCCTGAAGCAATGACCTGTATACTTTTCTGGTTGGTCTAGTTTTAAGAACTCAGCTATTTTCTTAGGTGCTCCGCCAACAGTATGTATACCAGCTCTTTGAGACAGACATTTTCCTTGTCTATCACCCACCAAAAGAGTTTTCAGGGAGACGTGTTGCCGTAAATTCTTGTATTTTCTAAACACATCGAAATAGTGAACCTCGTTACTATTAATCACAGTGAAAGCTCATCGAATATGCGTTTTTGTCTGGTTAATCTTAATTACTAGCTGAGTACCCGTATCCTCCACATCACTAACTTCTATATTATAGATCTCTTCCCTTCGGCAACCTCCAGCAACTCCAAGTAATGCTAACACTTTGAGTAATAGATATTCTTTATCTGGAGAGTCCCTCATGAAGTTTTCAATTTGTTCCTTTGTTATAGCGCCTTCGACTAGTTTGGCTGATGGTCTACATATTGTTTTTTTCAAAAAAGCTATCAACTTTGGGAAACTTGATTTGTTGACATTCTCTATAATCATTGATTTTACCATCGATTATTTGGACCATAATGAAGAAGGGTTGAATGTTTTTGACTGAAAATTTAAACTGTTGAAAAGAATATTCTTTAAAAAAACTGTTCTTACCACATCCAAAAAGTAAGCCAACATCACATTTTCATCAGCACTACTTTTCAAATTGTGTTGTTCATGCCAATTGTAAAACAGTGCAACTTTCGCAGACTTAACTGGAATAATTTGCCCTATCGCTTCCGCAGTTTGCTCAGCAATTTCATCTAATTTCAGACCCATTTTCTCCGCAGAAAAATTCAATATGTCTGCCTTTATTTACATTGTTACTAGATAACCGCTGTTCATTTTTTATTTATAAAGCAAATCAACTATGTTAGGAATAAATCAAGTAACATAATTTTTTCACATCAGTCTACATGACTTCATAATAAAATGATCAAATATGTCATTTCAGTTTCATATCTTATTGCCTTTAAAACCAAAGGCAGTGTGAAAAAAAATATAGTACGGTACACGTCCGTGAAGTGATTATTACAGTACTCGATTCTTCTCTCCTTCGTCGACTCGTAAAAAGTCACTTCCCGGACTTGTAACGTAAATAACTATTTCTTAATTTATGTTGCATGAGTCAACCTTAAAAAAAAATTGTTTACGCTGGTTTTGGTGTAATACAAGACGCACTGAAGCAACTTTCTTCATTAAGAAAGCTTCCGACCGGTATCAAAGCATTTTTAAATGCCCGAAAAGGGTTGTCGATACAATTTGTTATGATAAAAAGCGTAACTAAACTGTTGGCATGCTTCCTGTCGCGCTCGTAAAGTGTGCCACTAATTACCAAGGGATGTTTCGAACCGTAACTTCCAAATTGATTAGAAAAAATGACGAAACTTCATTTAACCCGTCTCAACGCATTGATAAAAAAACATATATCAATTACCTACCATCCGACTTTTTTAAAATTAACTTCCTTCCGTCCGATTCAAAGAAACTGATACTTATACACGGAGAAAAAGATTCAAAGAAGGTTATAAGTACGTTCTAGTATAATTTTTATTACAAAATTCATCGCTATGAATTATTTATTGTTGTAAAAAACTAGTTCAAGCCAAAATTAAAGTTTATCTTAGATCACTGCATACGATTCCTTGTGCTAAGGCTCATCTCTGGATTATCTACAGATTAACTTGACCCTAGAGTCTGTGGTATAATTTATGACCATTCTTTTCGGGATACCCTGTATATGATCACAACAAAAGGAAATTGTTCAATGAGCAACTAACACACCTTAGCCCAGAAAAGATGGAAACAGAATAAAACCAATTCCTTCATTTTATGAATCAAAGTAAGTGCAAATTATTGACTCGTTTGTATTTGTTACAATGTATAACTGACTTTTAAACAAACCCACTTTAAGACGTCAACTTTGTTCACTTTAAGCCTGATGAAGCTCTTTATATGAGGCCGAAACTAGTAATGCTGTCCCCTTTTTTTATTTAATAAATTTTGTGACATTAACTAAATTTCTCCTTTGGTTTTCTCGTTAGTCACATTTATTATTTATTTCAATTAGAATTTTTTATGTGTGTACAAAATAATAAAAACTGCTAGAAATGACTAGGTTCTGACGAATTACCGGAAGGTTAGGTGACGTCACGAGGTGTGATTATGTCCACCGGAGATGGGCCCATTGATCGTTGAATTTCCTCTTCCGTTTTTGTTATTCTACCTTTGATTAAGGTTTGGCTACGTAAAAATTGATACATGGTGTGATGCTGCCGTTAGATACACTAAAATAGGTTTATTGACCATTTGCACTCGATTTTCAACTACATTGTCTATTATTCCATAACTAACACAGTTACAGAAATGTTATTTTATAATTTTTAATAGTTTTTATCTAATTAGTTATCTTCGTACATATTTTAAAAACGTGTCAAGTTTTATTCGATTGAGATTATTCAACGCACAGTAAATATTACATGAGGAAAATGTATTTTTAGGTCAAATGGACAGAGGAGAGGAAGCAATCCGAGATTGAGCTCTGTAATCACGATACGGTCAAATTGAAGGTCAATTTCGATAAAATTGTCTAACTACATAGTGAAACTAACGATCCTATGAATATTAACCAACAACGATTCCATTTCTTAGGCTAATTTCCTTCAATCATGGCTTTGGTGTACCCTCAAAAATAATGACTATGCATTCGCTAAACAATAACTTTATTTTTTTTCTATTAAAGCTAAATGGAAATGCGGGACATTTTCTCCTAGATTACACCCTATAAAAAAGTTACGATTTAAGTGAAATGACACGTTTTGAGGGTAGCTATTTGCTTTTTTGTTACTTTTATCCATTCAAGGAATGAAAAAACCCGCAATTTGCCGCACGACATTGGTTTATTGCAGAAGCTCAACAGTCTTACTGCGTTAAATATTTTTTTGTACTATTAACACAGAAATTTTGTTATTTGTTTAATTAGAAATTTGAAAATTCCATTACACATTCACTAAATTTTGTTGAATCCAGAACACTATCCCACCTTACAAGCATTGCAAATAATAAGGCTCTGTATATAAACTTCAATGCTTATAGTTTTTCATATCAATTTGCATGGGTTACCTGTCAAAATAATTGATTAGGTACTCTCAAACTGACCGTTTAAAATAAAGTTTCTTAGAGGTGGATTTTGAGAGTTATGGCCTTGAAAATAGTTGCGTGGTAATGCAAGGCAACAACGCACTAAATTTATAAAGTGAAAACTAAAACATCGGTTTGGTTTAATGACAGAGCCGTAGTAAATTTATAGTCCGGACAAATTATGTTAAAAATAATGTAATTTTATTGCAAAATATAATATAAAATTCGCTCTGCACGCAGTGATTCATTTATAAATACTCAATTCTGTTTAGAGTTCGTATTATTATAAATGAATCTCTGCGTGCCGAGCGAAGCGAGGTTCGCAGCATCAAATCAATCTAAACTAAGTTATAAATACTTTTAGGCCGCGAAGTACTAGGACTAATAAGAGAAGATTATGTTAATAGACAGATTTAATGATTTAATGCTGCTCATTATTAAAGTCTATCAATATCATGTATCGATTCTTTAACAATCGTAGATCAATATATAAATATGAATAACCGTAATTTTTATTGCTATAATTTATAACGGCCAAAAGTCAATCTTTATAATAGTTTATTAAAACAAAATATTTCCACAAATTATTGTCTTTACTACAGTAATTAAACGATTAAAATAATATAATTAATAACTACAAACTATAATTAACTAAAAATGAAACTAAATTTAATGCACTACCAAAATATTGGGAGGCGATCTGATCTGAACGAGAGACAGTCAAAGAATGACATTTTAGTGCTAGCTTTATTAAGATATTTAGTACATCCCTTTTCGAAGGTAAACTAGTGTTCTGCGAAGTTTTGTTTCAAAGCTCATCTCAAAATCCATTGCCTCTACAATAGTTAGTGATTATGAGAATATTCCTTCACGTATTTTAGAAACGACAAATAATTTTAGCGAAGAGTTGCTATACCTAACGTCATTAAAAAAGTATAAATTAATATACTCAAGATTAATGGAGTGGCGAAAAAAACCAAGGTATAATCAATTTCAGAAAATTTTGTGATACTAATCTTACTTAGGTGGGCTATCCCAGAAAACTTCTCAGAATATTACAATAAGGTGCGAAATTGAAATATTCTAGAAAATTCTTAAGAATATTTATAGAATGTTCCAGTAATATATTATAAAATATTCTTATGATAATCTTCAAACTTATTCTCAGACAGTTCTCCAATAATATAACATTTTATCAAAAATATTACTAGAATATAATAATAAGATGAAATTACATTTTTATTATAAACAGAATATGTGTGGAAATAAATATTTTAATGGCATTCTTAAAGCATTCATTGGAGTTCTAGAAATATTAAATTTATATGTAGTAAGCTATTTAGTAATATTTTGAACTTTCAATACTTAAAGTAATTAAAGTTAAATCTTGAAATAAATATTTAGAAATTTTACATTTTTGACACATTTCAAAATATTATTAAAGCCTTCAATATTTAATATTTCCTAACACACTAGAATATTCCCTGGACCTTTTTACAGTATCCCAAACATTATAATATTATTAGAGTATTTCTAACATATTGTGGACACAATATGAAAATATTCAAAATACATTTTCACAATATTAAAAATACGTTCTCGAAATATTCGACATACATTCTCAGAACATTCGATAAGCATTCAATATGTATTCCCAGAAAGTTCCAACAAAATATTTCAAACTGTCATTAGCCTGTTCAAAACGAATCATCATCTACTGTGGGAAAATCTTTTTTTGAAAAAATTGAAAATGTACCCGCAATTAATATGCGGTACTGTAAGCATCGTGTGGAATAGATTACTTTCTGCATTCGTGACACAATATACTATTGTATTCGTTTTCTCGTCATCCCTTCGCACATACCATCGCTGTGTAATTAATTGCCACCCCTGTTGTCTACAGGTGTGAATCGTATAATTAAATAACTAAAAGCCAAGGCTCACAGGGTTTGCAGTTGAAGTTACGGCGTGGCATATGGTCCTTCAGAAGATGGACTTCCTGTAAATCGCGAGTGTACTATATGAGTATTTCCTGTCCGTCATGCGAGGTGAGCACTAGATATCGTTCCCATCGAATTGTATTGTTGTTGATATACTCTTAATGATTAAGAAAAAACATCAGGTGGTGCTTTATGGGGGTGAATATCGTAACACCGAGGGATGTACCCCTAGATAAAAATAATTCCTACGGAAAAACCGCATAATTTTATTTATGTAAAGTTTGTCGTTACCTCGGTATATAATTTCTTTTAAAAACAATTCACCGAAGGCACTTACCCTACATAATAACTTCGACCGCGTGGTATCCTGTCTTTCTCGAACTGTAGTAGTTGTGATTATCGCCTTATTCATTCCCTAGCTTCCTCATTATGCACTTCCTTTACACTGATTCCTCTCGACAAGGGTTTACTTTGATTTGTTCCTTTCTCATACGTATAAATCAGGATATTAAATAATTACTTGTAATATTACGCAATTACTTCTTCGGAAGAGATTTTTCCGTTCTTGTAGAATTTAAAAACAACTAAATCAAATAATTTAAGTTTTTGTTTTCGGCATAAAATTTAAGTTATTTTTATCTGTTTTTTTTTACTTAAAGATGATCAAGCTGGGATGACTAATTTAGATGTATACAATTACCAACAGTCAGTATAGAGTTATCTACAGTGTGGCTCTTTCCTTCCATTTATTGCGAACTGTAAAAATGATAAATTTTAAGATATTGTACTAGGGAATTTTTATTCCTATCTCTCTGACACTAAGTGGCGTAATAATAAAAATGGTCAAGGGAGTTCCCTTTTTTAAGTAACACTTCATTTGAAAGCTGGGCTCTTTTCAATAATATTTATTTATTGCTTATATACTCAAAGAATTCAGTGTTTGTTTTTTTATAACCATTTTGACAGTTGTTTTGGGTTCACTTCCATTTTGACAACTGTGTAAATTTGTATTTCTTCACGGACTGCAGCAGGTCCAGTTTGTCACCAATATTTCCTGATCTTTAAAACTTTTGTAACAGTTTCCTGAAATATTTTGTGGGTGTTGGTCGATCTGGACCAAGGACCAGTTCTTTGAAAATTTGTCCCGCTTCATTGACCCCCTACTGAGAGATTCAAGTGCAATCAGATTCAACTTTGCAATGTAACTTGCTGATGAAGATTTGAAACGTATTGTTCAATGAGTAAGACAGTTCATTCAACCACTGGATTATCCCCAGCAGTACTTCATCTTAAAAGAGATATTAGAACAAGAATAGATTTAATTAGGCCGATCCCCAAGCAAGAAATCGACAGTGGGGAAACGATTGCAAAGAAAATATTTTCTGTAGGTGAAACAGTACGTTTTCGAAATTACGATAAAACAGCTATGTGGAAATTTGGGACAATTATTAGAAGAGAAGGAACTTTACATTACTGGATTTTTTCGGAAGGGAAAGAGATTAGAAGACATATAGATAAAATAGCGAAAACTGAAGTTGACTGGACCGATACCAACTTATGCGGAACCAGCAAATCAGCCAGAAAACGTAATAAATACAGACATTGATGAAGATCAGAGCCAAAACAAATCAGATGATATTGGGAATATAGAAATTATGAACAAAGACAAGAATCAAGCCGAGATAGACGATACTGGCGATTTAAATTGAAATGAACAGATCGAATCAGATGGTGAGAGCACTATTGGGCTCAGAAGTTTAAGAATTAAGAAGCCTATCGATAGATGGCAAATGGATGTCACTTTCTGTCAATCGTATTTTTGAGACTTGTCTGTAATTTATGAAGAATAAAAATATCTACCGAAATCGAGATTTTATTAACTTGGCAGACTTATTTAAACTAAATCACTGTGACCTAAACCTTATACAATTTATATGGAGTATTACTATGTTTCAAATGGACTGTATATAAAAGACTGATTATAGATGAATTATTCAAATTATACCTGAAATTTTAAGCCAATTTTAGTGCAAAACATTGTTTCAATGGCTACTTTCACAGGTAAAATTCAACTTTACTCATTTTTAAATTTATATTCATGGAATTTCCACTTGGACTCATACCTACGTTTCGTAAATACCTTTATTTAAAAGCCCCCTTATTCTAGCCAAACAAACGTTATCTTTTGCTTTGTTTTCCAGTTACAATCATCAATTTTTATCTAAACTGTAACAGATGGCTAGAATATTGTGAGAATTTAAGTAAAGTACGTGAAGTTTAATACCATATGGCACACCAGAAAAGTGTATATATGTAAAGAAGTAAAATTACTACAATAGCCGGACACGATAGGGTGACTCTTTACCAGATAGTCACCCTCGACGGAACAATCAACTGGAGACATATATAACTAATGACTTTGGAGAGATAACTCTTTTTCTATAATAGGAAAGCGAAAATTCCACACAACGTACTTTTATTTATGATGAGAATAAATCGGGATGATCAATAAACGTTTATTTCCCGTATATAAAACCTGGTTTTTATAAACGTCTTCGTTCAGTTTTAAACTTAGAGTGATATTTTGCTTTTTATTAATTACTGAAAGCGTGATGTATCCTTAGAATAGGTGTGGAATTCGTATTCTTAAAACAAGAGAAAAAATATGGGGTGGTTTGTAAGTTTTCGTATTTGCCTCGCTTCGCCCCCATTGAATACATCACATCTTAGAGGGTAAAAACAAAAGACCAGACTGCTCAAGTACATACTCCGTATGCCTCACAGACATGCTTATTAATATCTGAATATGTCGTTACTTTCTTGCTGTGTGTGTGATCGATATACATACCTACGTTCACTGGGATATGTGTTTTTGTGCGTTTTTTAAAGAGACACATTTTCCCATTCATAATATCTCCAAGAAGACACATTGTGTTTGATTTTAACACAACTTAAATAAAATATACGTATTATTAGTAGATATAAAATAAATAATGAATACTTGATCTTTATTTGTCACAAGGGTAAGTTTCAACAAATGATGTCATTATTATAGTGGGAATAAATCTCTTGTGCTTATTCTCTAGAATAATTGTGTTAACGCTATTAGACCAGTGCCGAAGCCTTTAAAAATGGTAAAAAACGAAAAAAAATTACAATAGAATGAAACCCATTGGAAAAGGAGGGAAATATGATCAAAATGAAAGGAAAAATAAATTACGGTCGATCCGAGTTCGGGAAGTGGGAGGGGGTGAGTTTTTAAGGGTAAAAATGGTTTATCTCGATTTCCGGCTAAACTACACGTCCTATGCGAAAAAGTTAAAAGGCAAAGTTGCAGGTAATAAAAAGATCTACAACTTTTGTATTTGCAATTTTTTCACATAACCTCAAAATTTGGGTGAAAAATTCAAAAAACCAAGTTTTTGGTTTTTTATTTATATCTTTTTCAAAAAAAATTTTTTTTTTACGAAATTTTGTGAAAACTTACATTATTATGTCCCAAATACACTGTAATTTATTTGATTAAAAATATTTATTTTTTCGCCTTATTTTCATTTAATATCAAAAAAGCACCCTAATTTTTAATCGAAAATTCTGACGTCAAAATATCAGCTTTTCTCAAAAAGTTTGGGAGCTTTTTGTTCGTTGAAATATCTACTTTCTGATGGTGTAAAAAAAAATATACATTACTATAGGAAATGTTCTCAGAAAATGCAAAAAATTGAAACAAACCCAAATTCGAAAAAATTTTTTTATCATTATGTACAATTTCATCAAAAAAATATGATTGCTGCAATTTTTTTTAAGTTGGAAAGTTTATTTATTTAATTCGAATTACATTCATGTCATAGAAAATCTTATACAATATAAATATACATGTAAATCGTACTATTGAATTTAGATACTTAATTCTGATTACGTTATTCATAATATTTTTTTTTCAAAAACATTAATCTTGTTATAAATACCTTATCTGAAATTCTTATCAGTTATTCATTAGTTTTTGTATCTTTGAAGGCATTTCTTCATCGTTAGATTCGACAAACCTTTCCAACTCTAGTTGATCGTCGAAATCTTCAAGACCATCATCTTCGTCTCCAATGTTATTTCCAGTATGCATTGGTTCTTCATCTACAATTTCATCTGAGTCATTTACTTCCTCGTAGACTTTTTCTTCCATATTGGAGCAACTTTCAGAACCCTGACAATTAGTGCATAAATTTGTGCATTTTAAACCATGTTTTCGGCAACCACATTTTAAACTGTTACATCCAGTTTCACAGCTGCAGCAAATAGTTTTGAGCAATACTTCCGGAATTAAATCCTTTTCTGTAAATTTGGGCATAATTCCAAGCTGATGTTGCTTCCAGCCCCAATCTGTTGCTGTCAATTCGTTACCCAACCAAGTTTGAAGCTGATAATATGCTCTGTAACAATGCTGTTCTGCTGCTCCTTCTGTGGGTGGAAGGTTTGCCAAAATAAAGGATGATTTAATTTTTGCCAATTGATATTTTTGAAACCTTAATTGATTTAGTGTTATTTTTGTTTTACATGTATAAATAGATTTGATTAATTGTAATCCATTTTTTTAAATATTTTCTTTACTTTCATCTTTTTATAAAAAACATTGGCCAAATTTGATAAATTTTTCGCGTCTAATAATGAGTTAACGATAATTTTCTTTCCAAATCCAGATGTTGTATCGCAACCAGAAAAACAATGCAGAAATGCAACAATATTTTTGAAGGATTCATGTTTGAAACTATTAGACGTGAAAAATAGATCCTTTCCATTTCCAGAGCCCGGTTTGAGAAAATAAATGTCATGATTATTTGAATTTAATTGATTAGAAAGGACCAAAAGATCAATATCTTGACCCGCAACTATGACAGTTTTATTAGTATCTCTGGCAACTTCTATCGAGGTCTTAATTATGTCAGCATCAGCATCTTCTTCAACTTGTTTACAGGAAAATCCTTGTGACTGTAATCTTTCCATTAAAGTTTTTATTATTTTGTCCTTGTTAAAAAATTTTTTTTGAATTTGGGTTTGTTTCAATTTTTTGCATTTTCTGAGAACATTTCCTATAGTAATGTATATTTTTTTTTACACCATCAGAAAGTAGATATTTCAACGAACAAAAAGCTCCCAAACTTTTTGAGAAAAGCTGATATTTTGACGTCAGAATTTTCGATTGAAAATTAGGGTGCTTTTTTGATATTAAATGAAAATAAGGCGAAAAAATAAATATTTTTAATCAAATAAATTACAGTGTATTTGGGACATAATAATGTAAGTTTTCACAAAATTTCGTAAAAAAAAAATTTTTTTTGAAAAAGATATAAATAAAAAACCAAAAACTTGGTTTTTTGAATTTTTCACCCAAATTTTGAGGTTATGTGAAAAAATTGCAAATACAAAAGTTGTAGATCTTTTTATTACCTACAACTTTGCCATTTAACTTTTTCGCATAGGACGTGTAGTTTAGCCGGAAATCGAGATAAACCATTTTTTACCCTTAAAAACTTACCCCCTCCCACTTCCCGAACTCGGATCGACCGTAATTTATTTTTCCTTTCATTTTGATCATATTTTCCTCCTTTTCCAATGGGTTTCATTCTATTGTAATTTTTTTTGGTTTCAAAAATTATCGACCCTGGTCTATATAGATAAATGGGCGAAAATCATCAGTTTATCATCTGATGCATAAATAACAAAAATTATTTTAGAAATTAGTTCGAAAAACACTCTAATAAGACAATTTAAGACTTTCACAAAAGATCTATCTAATACAGCTACTCTGTGGAATAAAACGGCAAAATTAGTTCAAGAACTTTATTTTTAAAATGTATAACAGGTCCTTTGATCCTTTCCATAATATAGTATTAAAAAATGATTGAAATGCATGTTTTACGAAAACATTCTGAAAAGCACAAAGTTCTGTAGCCCATCCTAATACAGAATTCTTGCTAATTTTTAATTATTGGGAAGAAGATGACCTCGTGGATTGCAAAAAAAGTTTTTTCACGTTGCATGGGATGAACTATCTTGGAGAGGAGGAGAAATGTTTTTTCCATTGTTTTAAACCAGAAAACAACATATTGGGATCAAATACTGACCGTATTGAATACAATATCATCTTTACACTGCAAAAGTGTGCTAATAGCAAATGATCGACTTCAAACATATATAACCCAGATATTAGCCATATTTGTCTTTTTGAAAAACTAATGGGTAAACGTAAAGAAAATATTAAAACCAAACGCTGGTTTCTTACTCCAAATTAGGCTAGGCTGTGAATGGATGAAAGAATTCACAGAAAAAGTAGGTCTAGACACATTTACTAACAAAATAACTAGCCATTTTACCAAATTAAGTGCAGTAAGTAAGATTTGACGGCATTGCTTTCCCGGTCAAAATATCTTGTAACATTTACTGTCAGAAAATGGAAAAACTGAAACTTACTTGTCAATCAAAACCAACAACAGACAGAAAGTCGAACAATATTACAATAACCTCAATAATTGAAGAAAAGAAACCAAACTATAGAGCGGGTCACAGTTATTATGCAGCATTGCGTTTATGGACGACGGCGTTGCCATATCGGCATGTTCTTCGAATTTGATTCCAACTGGCGCGGGAATATAACTTGCCATTGTGTTACTATTATGATTTAAATGTTGACTAAATTATTCATTTGAAAATCGTTTAGTGAGTAATTAAGAATATTTATAATTATGCTTTTAGATAAATTTTACGCGTTTAAAGGAAACCAAGGTAACCAAAGCGGCAACAGTGTTGAATATTCGCCCATAAGATTTACATTGGCCTATGTCGGCCACGCTGCATAATAACTGTGACCCGCTCTATAGAATTGTTTGGATCAAAATGACTGAAAGTTTAACAAAAACATTCTGAAGATGAAGATGAAATTTTTATGTTTCCGAAGCAATACCTTGAGGACATCTCATATGAACCACTGATGACCAATTGAAACAAAATTAATGTGGAAGATCCCATAGTAAAAATTGTGAAAAACCAAGTGTAAAAAAGTTAGCTGATAGATTTGTTATTGATAAATTTGATAGTAAAAATATGAGTTATTGCCACTGGATGGAAGTTTTTGAAATTGATTGTTGAGGATTTGAATAAGAAAAAGATAAAGAAAAAAAATTAAATATTGATCAAGGGACTTTTATAGACATAATTGCTGCTAATTGTCTGATTTTATAACTGATAGAATCAACAAAAAGGAAAGTTTACACATCAGACTCTGATTTATGCTGACCCAATTTTGTCTTTAGCAAATTTAAAATTATATCCAATCCAGTTTTTTGGGATTATATTTGTGATTTCATGTGTTATAAGTATGTAAGTTCTTTTAGTATATTAGTTAAAGGTTATTCTAATTTAGTTTCTATGTTTCTAAAACAAGTATTTTAGTGCCTTTTGGCTTTTTCTTTTGTTAAATATTCATATTGTATTTTCTGTATAATTTTTCTTTAAATAAATATTGTCAACAACTGTTAATAAATGAAAACTATGAAAAACTGTTATTCCTTTCAAAATTTACAAAGTTTTAGAGATAAATAAATATATTAAAACGTAAATAATGCCTTATTTAAAAAAATTCAGTTCCACTTTTGACTTTTTAGTGTAACGTATTTTACATAATTCAAGGAAAAATATTCTCACGAGAACCATACCGGGTTGCACATCTTGAAGTAGCTTTTAACCACCCCTATATTTATTTCTTTTATTTTGACCTTCTAGCAGATCCGTACTGGGGTGAATTACCAAACTAATTTAAAAAAATGATTATTTAACTAAGATTGTATTTAAAATAATCCAATTGTTTTGAAAATATTTTTGGTTTGTGCGGATTTATTATAAAATTCTTCCCCTTTTAAAAATATATCGCTTTTTAATTTTTTTTTAAACTATTGTTGTAAAAATTGACAGCAACATCTTGGAAATATTATTATTTGTTTGGTGTTCTTAATAGGACCGACTTCCACAAAATAAGGGTTGGTACAACAAACTTTATTTTATCAGACCGTTTATTTGACACTCCTCAATTATGGTTTTTATTTCTTTCTTCATTTTTGTAGTTAGAATCTTTGTTCATGCTTCAGTTCTGGCTTCCACACGTAAAATATGGTTTACCACATGCTTGTATATTCTAGATTTATACTCGTAATATTGATTAGATGCTTAATTTTAGAACCATTTTTTCACATATATTCATACTTATTCAATGTTGAGTTCCAGTGTGACCTCAAAACTAAGGCATCTTAGTCTATATCCCTCCTTTCAAATTTACGATTTCTAAGCTTCAAGAGTTGGCCATCCTGTATAACTTTCTATTTAAAAGGAAGAATGGAAGAAACTATTCGCAAATGAGTTAATTTTTATTTTAAATTTAGGTTCCCTTAGTAATTTTACATTATTTTTTTTAAAGCAGTTTTTGATGCTGAAAGTCGGTTCTGTTAGCACCTTGCTATTTACCTGCAAGATTGTTTGTAAATTCAAAGGAACCAGATCAACAATGCAAGCAGTGCAAGGTCTTTTTTACAATACCTTACAAGAGGGAAGGCAGGTATTGTAAGGAAGCCCAATTTTTGTTACCACATAAACCAGTTATATATTTTTGTTCTATTCTTTTCTAAACTTCTTTGCCTTCAGTACATTTTTATTTAAGGAATTTATTTAAAATAGATCTCGGTCCTATAAAAAAGTCAAGAAACAGTACAACAATTTTAAGTTAGTAACCAAGGCATTAAGATGAATCTTTGTCAAGCGAGTTTGAGATTATGAGTCGCGCGAGCGAGACGAGTAAGAGACCAGTTCGATAAAGACCCTTTACTGACATGATACGCACCAAATTTTATCGCCAACCGTAAAAATTTATAATTTAAAAAAATGAAATCATTATCAATCATTTTATTATAAGAATAAATACGGAAAAATTCTATTTATTGTTTGTTACATTGAAAGTGAATGCCATGCCAACTCATCCTACCGATTGGATTTGCATCTCCGATTTCGCTGAAATTTGGGCATCTTTTTGTACCCTTCGAAAAAGGTTTCTATGAATTTTTTTAAATTTTTTCATTTAACCAATAGAGAGATATGAATTTTCGAAAAAAAATTTTTAAATAGCCATAACTTGGTAAAAAAATGTCCGATTTGGGATTTTTTTTTAAATTTCGTGTTTTTTGATGAACTTTTTGAACATTTTATGCAAAAAATTATTCATCATAAATTTGATTATTTTTTTTTCATTCCAAAGTTAAAACAAGAATTTAAGATTGTTTGTATCGGACAATTTTTCACCAAGTTATGGCTATTTAAAATCGGTAGGATGAGTTGGCTTGTAATGCCCCAAATATAAATGTACCTAAATAAATAAAAATTGTAAGGTACTCAGATGTCAAACTTTCAGTAGTAGAAAAAATATAGTACAAAACTTTTACTATTTATTCAAAAAATTGCTTTTTTAAACTCAATGACAGCTGTTTTGCTAAAAACTAGCATCGTCAGATTGACATATTGAAGTTACATTTTGTTTATTTGTAGCTAGGTACCTGATGTTTAAAAAAGCAATTTTTTTTAATAAATAGTTTTGTTAAAAAAGTTCTATTTTTAATGTTTTTAATGAAGTTATAATTTTGTTAACGCATATTTTATGCGATAGCAGTATCATTGTTAAATTTATGTATTTTAATAAATGAATTTTTATTGGAACAAAAAGTTTTCTGCGAGTATCCGTAAGTCATGACGTGTTTTATTATATTCGCTGCATGTATGAAAAGTGCGTGTATATAATATACATGACACGACGAGCGACTACCATAATATCAACAGTTGTGCAGAGACCGCAGGTGTTGTTGGGTCTCAGCCGACGTCGCCGTAACGATAAAGTCTCCTCACGTTCTCTCTGTTTCCAGGTATTGACATGGGCGACTATTCTTAAAGTGGGGACGGTAATCTGGAGGGGGACCTGCACGACCAATAACGCTCCAACTTATGATGTCATCGGAGGAGGAGACAGAGTTCGGTTTGTATACAGATAAGCTTCTGAAGAAATCCAAAAGAACTAGACAGCGCGTGGACGCCGGCGAGCCGCGTAATTCGTATTCCTCGATCCCGAACTTTAGTTCGCGACCGGCTTTTCTCGGCGGTGGTAGTAATTTATACGGCGCCATTTTTACCCAACAGCAACAGTTCGGTCTTTTCGGACCGGGGTTCGCGCCCGCTAAAATGTTAAACGAGCTTTTGGGTCGACAAAAGCCCGATAATAACGATGACGACGTGAAATTCGATAACGTGATTAGGTGCGATAATAGTCCTTCGAGTGGTGAACAGCTCGCGCATCACATGCTGCGAGATATCCTTCAAGGTAGGAAACACGAGTTATTAGCTTTAGAACAGGACATGCGCAACGGACAGGATCATCATATTATGAATAACAATAACAACGAACCAAAGACGAGTCCAGAAAGAAACGACGTAGACGCAGCATCTATGAAAGAGTGCCTATCGGAATCTTCGGGCGTAGGTGAGAGACAACAAGCTGAACTTATGGAGGAAGCTCTTAACGGTATGGAAACCGAATCGCTCCCATCGCCGAAAGTAGAACCTTCCAGTCCGGCGAAACCTGAAGACGCCAAAAAAGCCCGAGTGGAAAATATAGTAACAGGTATGAGATCTAGTCCAGCACCTCCTCAGGTTAACGGATGTAAAAAACGAAAACTGTATCAACCGCAACAACATGACAGTAACGCCGAAAGGTACGTAGACGATGACGAAGAAGAAATCGAACCTATAAGACAAAAACGAGTAGAGAAGAATATCCTTAAATCACAATTAAGATCGATGCAAGAACAATTAGCGGAAATGCAACAAAAATACATGGCGTTGTGTAATCGAGTAGAACAAGGATCGGAAGAAAGTCAAGAAATTGAAGAAATACCCAGTGATAGTGAACAAAGTAAACGATCGGCGCCACCTTCGCCAGTGACTACAAGTACACCTACACCGGTACCACAACCGAACTTGGCCCAAGAGGTAAGCAAAATGAAAATAAGTCCTCCAGGCCCACCGTTCCATAACGGTTTTTTACACAACCCTCATCAACACATGAGCAGCGCCGCTGCTATGTACCTAGGCGTAAGTCACAAACTTTTCATGGAACAAGAAGCTAGATTAGCTAAAGAAGCTGCCGCTAACGCAGCCAGCAATGAATCGCCTCAACAAATACAATCGGCTCAGCAACAATCTCCTCCTAAACCTGAACACAACCATATCGCAGAACGACTGAACATTATAAGACACATGAACCCCAACGGTACGGATCTGGAAGGGTTGGCGGACGCCCTTAAAAGTGAAATCACGGCTTCGTTGTCAAATCTCATAGACTCTATCCTTTACCGATTCGTGCATCAGAAAAGGTGTAAGCAACAAGACGCTGCAACGGCAGCAGAACAACTCAACAAGGATCTATTGATGGCCTCGCAGCTTCTGGATAGAAAATCTCCAAGGACCAAGGTGGCGGAAAGGCCGCAGGCTCCACCACCGCCACCAAACAATCATCAAAATCACATGGTAAACGGCAACGCCAGCGGTCCACCTATGATGCCCGTTCCTAATATGAATAACATGCAAAAACCGTCAGATCTTCACATACGACCTCCGATGTTTCATCCGCCCAAACCGCCAGGTATTAGCGCACCTCTGTACGGCATGAACCATCCCTTTTGTGTCAACAAACAGCAAGAAACTCCCGAGCAAAACGAAGCACTAAGCCTCGTCGTTGCTCCGAAGAAAAAACGTCATAAAGTAACAGATACGCGGATAACACCTAGGACAGTAAGCAGAATTTTGGGTCAAGACGGTATGGGTATGTCACCGGCAGCCATGGAACAGAACACATGTACTTCTCCAAGGCCGCCCCCATATCACCAGCCGCCGCCGATGTTGCCCGTCTCCCTTCCGACGTCGGTGGCGATTCCCAACCCAGGCCTCCACGAATCTCAGGTTTTCTCACCCTACAGCCCCTTCTTCCACGGACCAAGTCACGGCCACCACATGGCAATGCAGGTAATGTTCATTCCACTAATTTATTTCCATATTTTTAATCAGCTGTTGGAACATAAACTAAACTCGTCACAAAAAGTATTTTAAAAATTGAATTATGAAATATCACATTTATCAGAATATTTTAATATGAGTGTATGGTATCCTCTTGATGTATAAAAGCCCAAAATATTTACAGTTTAAGTCGTCTTTTTATTGAAAAACAAAAAATTTTAATAAATCCTATTTGTATTATTTACATTTTAAAATTTCTTGTGTGCACTACGTTTGTTTAATTTTTCATTTGGAAGTGTCTAGAAATATTTTGAGTAAAAATTAGTAATTTAACCCCAGAACAAGCAGCTCAAATAATTGTAGCTTTAGTTGAAGTTGGACGATCTCAGAGAACATGTTAATTGGGATATTAACGATTGGGCTAATATTCTTCTCACAGATGAGAGATGTTATTAGAGCCAGAGGTGACAATACCAGATACTAAAATGTTAAATTTATCGTTTAAATTTTTTATTTTGTTAGTTTGTATTATTTGAATTTTCTAGAATAATTGTTATTTTCATTATTTATGCCCATTATTTTTTGATTTTTAATTTTAATTAAATAAACTACTTGCGACATGATTTCTGAACTATGAAAAAGAATTTTGTGAACGGTTGTTGGCATGTTATACCAGGGATACAATTCGACATACTTTTTTGCAGTTTCATGACAAAAGTTTTTGAAAATATCTGTAGTTACCTCAAAACCACTGGATATTCTTTGCAAAATTGTTCGAAATCTAGTTATCAGATTGTAATCAATTCCTGTCATTTTGAAGAAATATCTGTATATTTAAAAAAAACGCCTAGCTGTATTGCCATCATTTGTACTACCAAATCCAGGCTTTGGTCTATCTACTATCAAACCTAAGTCCTTTAAAAATAAATCCTGGATTCGCTTTTTATTTTAGAAAATAATAAAAACTTTATTCATAACTCACTTATGTGATACTTTTTGTGACTAGTGTATTTAATAGGAAGCTATAATTGTTGACAGGAAGTTTTAATTTATTTACTTAACCCAGTTTTTATGATCAGCTGTCTTAAAATTTACTATACATAGTACTAATTATTTATTTCTTGAATCAATCTTGTTACATATACGAGGTACTGTTAAAAGTTAGTAATGTCTGACAAATTATTTCAAAAAAAATTGTAATTTTTTTTGTTTTTGTTTAGGCTTCCTCCTCCCCGCCCCGAATGCACAAGATCGAACGAGAATCCCCGCCTATTCATCATCCCCCGACCTTATTACACCCCGCTTTATTGGCGGCAGCCCAACACGGGGCATCACCCGACTACGGACATATGAGGGCGCCATCTAACGGATTAAATATGGACAACGGTGATAGAAACTCGGACTGCAACTCTGGAGATATATCTTACGATGGAATGCAGCCTACTATATCCTTTTTATGCAAAGATTTTAGTAAAAATCTTAGTGCGCATCATGTATGTATCAAACATTTGAATAAATTCGATATTCTGCAACGTATTTCCAAAAAAAATTGCGATTTGTTTTATGTTTTGATGAAGATATTTTACATTTTTTTACCCTCGCATTGAAATAGTAGAATTTACAAGACTAGAAGTTAATCTTTAGTATATCGCGAATAATTTATACGACTTCCTATACAACTTCGGGAACTTGGGGTTAAGTGATTCAGATATATCAGAACAAAATCTAAATAATACCTTATTAAGAATCCTTACGTACTATTTTTATAAAGTTACGAAGAAAAGTCAGTTAAATATATCCAATACAAGTCACTACAAATCTCCAATGTATATAATTTTCTAGTAGGAAAATTATAGACATTACGATTTCCATGTGTCTTGTGAGAACTTATTGAAATCTAACATATGTTATAAAGAAATGAAAAAGTTTCAATTGCTGGGTAAACTGCTAGATTAATTAATAATTACTTTAACAGACATCTACATTTTTTTAAAATAAATTGCGGTTAATTATTGAGAATTTATTCAAAAATTATTACAACTTTGATTGTGTTTGGTGTCAAAAACTATTTGTTTTCCCCACTAGCCGGGTATTTCCTTAACTCCTGAGCACTCGTCAACATTAACTCCGATGCATCTCAGGAAAGCCAAACTGATGTTCTTCTGGGTGAGGTATCCAAGCTCAGCAGTCCTCAAAATGTACTTCCCCGACATCAAGTTTAACAAAAACAACACTGCCCAATTGGTGAAGTGGTTCTCCAACTTCAGGTGAGTTTAAATAACAAATTTAGTATATTAAAAAATAAAATATCTCAATAAGTCTTTGGATTACTTATCAAAATGAAAATTACTGGTCGTTTACTGGTTATGCTTGTGGTAGTTTACGCACCCCTAACCTTATAAGCACATATTTATCGTACAGAACCTTCCCTAAGAGATTTCCAAGTAAGGGAAGACTATCAAAAATCAATAGTTTATCCCCTAGTTTTTATTTTTCAAAGAAAAAGGATGTTAGGGTGAGTTTGCTGGCCTTTGGCGGTACAGGGGTAAAAAAACTGATTTCTTCTTGGGAAAAGAATCGAAGAAAATATAAGATAAGCAAATTTTAGGGACTATAAAATGTTCAAATATTCAAAAATTACTTTTCTGTAATTATTGAGATTTTTAAGTTGATATTCTCTGCTCAATGCATCGATAACAACTTCCGGTAACACACTTTTCCACAGTTTTGATTGGATAGAGAATTCCTACACTTTTCAATTACAGTCATAAAATCCTGCAGAAAATTAATATTTATCTTTATCTTTTTTTTACTTCTTCGATATTAAAGCTCCCCTGTATTTTCTGGGAAAAAGTTATACGTAGTAATAATTATTCTAATTATTAAATTTAAGAAAACCTAAAACTGTTGGCAAAATATCATTTTTATAGATGAAATATACAGGGAGCTCGAAATTAATTCTAGTTATACCTCTTAAACGAACATCTGCTGTAAATAATATTAATTACTTAATTGCCATTTTCATTTATTCTTTTTATTAAATTAATTTTTATTGTTCCTTTTAGATTTAAGGATTTCTTACTTTATTTAAAAAAGGATAAACTGATGAAATTTATTGTACTAACCCTTAGTCTATGGAAGTCCATCTTACTTAGAACATTAAATGAAGAAACTTTTTTAAAAAACTTCCACTTTTATTTTAATAAATCAGTTTTTTTAACTTCAATCATAAATTGAAGTTACATTTTGTTTTTTTAGAGTAAATATCTGATGTTCATTACTTTTAAGACTAGATTAACTGGTGAAAATAAAAGATATGACAATATTAAAGCCTAGATATTAGCCCTAAGAGATTATTCTGGATGTACAGTATCCGCCAAAATAAACCTAACCTAACTTAACCATTACCAGATACCGCGCACCAAACGGTAACTCGAAGACTGTGGAGTGGTTTCTCTACAATGACATCAGGACGTTCAAATCCAAGGAATCTGGTTGTTTGTCGATTAATACAGCCGCTAAGATGAACGTGACTCTCGTCTGAAAACCATGTTTTTCAAAAATTCGGGATCTTCGTAAATTAAACTCAACATGCGACCACAGTAAATTTCTCTTGCACGTTTGTCCACAGCATTTAGTCGTTGTCCAACTTGAATACGGTATGGATAACCACCAATTGATTTGAACATGCGACGTAAAGACGTTTCACTAATGTTGAGTTTACATGCAGTTCTTACAAGACTTCTTTGAGTTGATTGCACAACTTGGTTAAAAACACGTCCTTCATTTTCGTTAGTGCATACTGTTTTTCGACGACCTGAAGAACCTTTACGTTGACACAATACACTACCAGTGCGACGAAATTTTTCAACAACAGCTAACATCACACTTTTACTAGGAGCTGCTTTATTAAATTTTTGTTGATATTTTGTTGACACCTGTTCTAAGCTTGGACCATCATTACGATCTTTTCCGTATGAACGAAAATAATGCTCTACCAAAAACACTTTTTCTTCCGTTGTTAGAACCATTAATTTTAAATCAAATTTAACTGCAGCGTACTATTATTAATATATCAACTAATGACAATTAAGTCAAATATGACAAATCCATATTACATAAACAACTCCACAGCACTCTCTGTTTCGGTACTATTTATTTTGGCGGATACGGTATTTTTATTAAATTACGACTTCCAATTTTTCTCGCGATTTAAATATATTTCATCTGTTAGAAATTGTCCCACTTTGATTACGTCTATTATTGTTAAAATTAAGTAAGAATGGAAAACCATCTGCGAATGTAAGCCGCCTGAAAGTTTCCTGGCCCGGAGAATATCCCGTCGTCATCACTACCCCTTTAATTACCAAACCGTAATTAACTTCAACTACTCCAATTGTGAATGCAATAAAAAGTTCAATAGTTTCAAGTATCAGAAATGTTCCGGAGTATAAACCTAAATATCGATCCAGCAAGCAAAGTAAAAACGTTTTGATATCAGATAAGAGCCTAAATACAACAACACAAAGTAATTTCCATATTCTTTATTACCGAATTGTGTAGATTAAAGCACACGATATAGGTATATATTGAAAACTTTTATCTTATCTAAGTAGACACATCTGTCTAAACATACTGCGATGAAGTCGCCCATGGTGCGTGTTTGTGTGTATAAATAATAATCTGCTTAATTTTAGGAAACCTGTTTGCCAACAATTAGTGTTACAATCTAATACGTAAGATTACGAAAAAGCTATATGGCAAATGTTATCTAAGCTTTTTTTATCGTACCTGTTACCATGAGAATTCTTATCGGTGCAGGTTATACGCGAGGCTCTCATAAATAAATGAGAAAAAAAAATTGATTATCATCATCACTATTAGGATTAACGTAACCTTAAAATAATTTGATTAAATTGAAAAAGTTCTAAGCTGAAATTGTAAGTTATTGTAAGAAAACCTTTTTCATTAGATAGGTATGATCTGGCGCTTCTTTAACAAATTTAGTGACTTCTTCGGAGGTAAAAGTTAAAGATTTCTTCTATTGATGAACCTGTCAGTCTCTAGGTGGATAATCTGTGGTAAATATTCAATGTATTTTTTTAGCGTTGAATAATTGGTCCACAATAATGCCTTGTATTTTTTTGCAAGTTCAACAAAATAACATTTTCAGAAAAAATGTATGATTTTTGTGCCAGTTTCGAAAAAACTTTTTTTTCAAATTCGTTTGAGTCCAGCAAATGGCACTTTACGGTACACTTGTACTTTACAGTACTCTTCAATTCTACCAATGTTGTTTGAAATAATAAGTGAATCAACATAAACTAAGCTTTTATTCTAGTTTTTGAAGATTGACATTAATTATTATACAACTGCTGTTGTTGTCAGCAATATGTATTAATGGAGTTGTTGATGGATTTACAGTGTTTTCTGTAATCGCGGAAAGTTTAGCTCCTTTGGATCATTCTTGCAATCTTGTTTTTGCCTTCAATCGATTCTTCTATATACTTTTCTGCAACTGAAGAACTCTTCCATCCACCGTGCTATTTTAGAACTTTAAGGTCAGCTCCAGCATTGGCCAACAACGTTGAGGATGTCCCCCTGAAGCAATGACCTGTATACTTTTCTGGTTGGTCTAGTTTTAAGAACTCAGCTATTTTCTTAGGTGCTCCGCCAACAGTATGTATACCAGCTCTTTGAGACAGACATTTTCTTTGTATATAACCCACCAAAAGAGCTTTCAGGGAGACGTGTTGCCGTAAATTTATGTATTTTCTAAACACATCCAAATAGTGAACCTCATCACTGTTAATCACAGTAAAAGTTCGTCGAATATGCGTTTTTGTCTGAATAATCTTAACTACTAGCTGAGTACCTGTATTCTCATTACTAACTTTTAAATTATATATCTCTTCCCTTCGGCAACTTCCAGCAACTATCACTTTGAGTAATAGATATTCTTTATCTGGAGCGTCCCTCATGAAGCCTTCAATTTGTTCCTTTGTCAGCACCTTCGACTGGTTTGGCTGATGGTCTACATTTTGTTTTTTTTTCAAAAAAGCTATCAACTTTGGGAAACTTGATTTGTTGACAATATCACATTTTCATCAGCACTACTTTTCAAATTGTGTCGTTCACGCCAGTTGCAAAACAGTGCATATTATTTTTCATATCTTTTCACAGACTTAACTGGAATGATTTGCCCTATTGCTTCCGCAGTTTTCTCAGCAATTTCATCTAATTTCAAATCCATTTTCTTCGCAGATATTTCGTGTGTGCAGAAAAATTCAATATGTCTGCCTTTAATTACATTTGTTACTTGTTAACCGCTGTTCGTTTTTTATTTATAAAGCTAATCAACCTTGTTAAGAATAAATCAAGTAACATAATTTTTTCACAGCAGTATACATGACTTTCTAATAAAATGATCAAATATGCCATTTCAGTTTCATATTTTATTGCGTTTAAAACCAAAGGCAGTGTAAAAAAAATATAGTATGATACACGTCCGTGAAGTGATTATTACGGTACTCGATTAGATATTCTTGACTCGGCTCCTTCTTCACCTCGTCCATTAACATCTATCTCGTTCCGTAATAAGTCACTTCCCGGACTTGTAACGTAAATAACTATTGTGCATTAACTTCATATTTACCTTTTGACTTGTTAGGTAGGAGATTTTCTGTAGCACTAGCTGTTAATTTTAAAATGTCTAGCTATGTACAAGATATATCTTCTAAATCTGATTCACTATTAGATAATTTTCTGAATAACTCACAAACTAATTGACAGTATAGCTTTCTCTATTGTTATTATATTATATTAGCCTAGTAAGGATAATAAAAAACTCTTCGTTTTAACAAAACTTCCAATATTTATTAAAAAATTGCTTTTTTAAAGGCTGTTAAAACGAAGAGTTTTTTATTATCCTTAATAAGATGGACTTCCAAAAAGTAAGGGTTAGTACAATCAATTTAATATTAGCCTAGGTAAATTTATTCATTTTGGAGAAATAATTTTGTAATAATACTTAATATGACTGTACTACGTTTTGCATTAGGTTGTAATACAGTTTTTTTCTCAAAAATTGACTATGAAAGACTTTTTTGGGAAACAGAATAGAGGTGAAAAGCGTAACTATTGATTGAATTTTGTGGAAACAGTTTAAACGAGCTTGCCAAGAGATGCTTCTTATAAGTTAAATAATCTGAACTGGAGTATGTTTTGTAAACTGTTTAGAATGAACTGAGTTGGAATACCTGGAGGATATTTGGTGAAATTCTATGATGCACCTGTATAGGAGTTCAATTTTTAGTATTTCTAAAAAGATTTTCCTTATTAGTTCATGCTTGGTTTATATATTGTACTTATTGTATTTTATTCAAGTTTGGGAGTGTTTTGGTTAAACTCCAAGAAGCGTTTGGTTCAATTTTAGCTTTAGGAATTTAGGAAGTTGTAGCAAACCTTAACTAAGCTAGAAAGAATGTTTATTGGTTTCAAAATTTAATAAAAACTAAAAAAATCAATAAATATATCATCAACATTAATATGCTTATATATAATTTATTTTTACTAAGATTTAGGCTTGTTTAATATTATAAACAATCATTTATTAAGCTTTTTTGATGATTAATTTACAGTTTGAACTTACAAATTTTAATTTAGAAAACGATTCAGCAGTTGGAAAGCTTTCCATATTTGCCTGTTATCTGTTTTTAACGTTTAGAGCTTAGAAATTGTAGCAGCGGGTTTGAGCGTAATTATCCATTCAAATTAAGAACCGTTTAACTTTATTTTAAATATTCACATATTAACAAATTTCCACGACCTACCAACCAACGTAATTAGCAGCTTATTTTACAAAAAAAATATTCTATATATGCAACCTTAATAAATTCCCTCCGCGTTAACGGCATTCCCCACTTAATTAAAAACCATTCAATTAAGGTCTTGAGACTAATTAGTGGGGAAGGCATTTTTCCTTCCTTACATCCAGTGATGTTTTTTTCATTACTTTTGCTTAGTTGTTATCTGAGTTAGCTTGTTAACATATCGTATAAAGACCCGTTAACCATAATGTAGTTGTCAACATCGTTAAGGCTTTCCCATTTTTCTGTAAATATTCCAAGAATACTAATTAACGTAAGAAATTCATAAATGAGTCTTTGGAGCGTCAGCGTGTTTGAAATACTTGACATTTCAACTTTAAACTTAAAGATTTTCATTCAAAGAATTAAACCGTCAGATTAACAATTTTCTTCGGGATCGATTGGGCGTAATTAATTAATTATTGATACGGCAATGTGGCGAGATTGGGTCTTCTATGATTTTCCAGAAGGCGGAGTGGGTGTAGAGAAAAGGTGTACCCCAGTATGAACCCGCTAAATTACATCCGGTCATTTAATTTTCCTCAAATGGACTTCGGTTAATTTTTAATTAAAACAACACACCTTGTTGGTGCTCCCGACGAAAATAGAATTTGATTTTTTCTTACGTAGGCACGACTATATGAAAATTAATGGAAAACTCATTACTTAAGTCTGCATTTGACGAAAAATAGAAATTAATAAAAGCCTTCCATGAGAATTTAATAGTTTTACAGTCAAAACAATTTAAATAAAATGCGTCCTTCTTCCACGTCAATATTATTATTATTATTAGCTGGCTTAAACTGATGCAATTTTCTTTGTAGTAAAAAATGCAGCTGTTAGATCTGTAAATCTTTGGGAGTTTTCCTTTTAGTTTTCTTTCTATCAATCGTTTATATTCTAAGTCTAAATGCTGACTGCTCTTTTTCCAGTTTTTCTCGGATCTATTTCCTCAGAAGTATTTTTTCTCTCACGCCATTGATATTCTTATTGCTTTTCCACTTTTTAAAAGACTGGTATTCTTTCTCATACATTATCCTAGGTGGCAACAATAAACTTCCAACGCTGCATTTTCTATTTTCCTTTTCGTCCATTTCGTATTTATTCACTTTGTACACAAAACGCAACAATATTCTCCGCAAAAACCCAAAATTACAATTTTCTTTAAAATTCTATTTTTCACCTGAACTTGATATCTTGCCATAGAAAAAATGTTGTATTGCACACGACGATAAAATCGCATTATCTTCTCGAGCATAAAACGCTCTCGAAGATAAATTACAATTTTATCGTCTTGTACAATAAATAACTATTAATACATGGTAACTATCCCAGCCTTTTGAGGTTATATTCCATTTAAATTTTCCAACCTTACCTTTCTCACTTATCTATTTCATCATTTTAATGTGTATTTTACTTTTCCGCTAGCTTTTCCCGTTTTAATTTTTCTTAACGCTTCTTCAACCTATTTTTTTGTGCTGCCTTTTTTTCTTATGGTGCTTCATCTTTTTCTTCTACGAATTTTATTACTTTTAGTTTCTATTTTATTATTTTGCACGTTTTTCCAAATTTGAATTTTTCTTTAATCTTTTCCAACTTATTCTGTTATGCTGCATTTTCTTCTTCTGTCGCCTTTTTCTTTTAGGAATTCTATTAATTCTTCATTTCTTCTTCAATTCTTCATTTATTTTTATTATAAATACTATATCCAATTCCTCTTAACTTTCTACTTTAATTTCTTTATTATTTTCTTCCACTGATATTTTTTTCTTATATTATTTCTTTTTCATCTTTTACGCTTTTATCAATGCTTTGTTTCGCCATCTTGTTTTAATCACTGCTTTAACTAAATTAATAAAAGTTTTTACTTTAAGAACAATTTTTAGAACTTCTTTAAATAGTTTAAGTAAAAATTCACATTATCTAGAAAGTTGAAGCTAAACACAAGCAAATTAAATCTTTCTCAGTCATTAAATTTATTTAACTTGCTTAACTAGAATTCAATTTAATATAAATTTTAAAAACAAACAAGGATTAATTGAATTATCCTATTTAAACTTAAATATAATAGAAAATAGAGCAGTTATTCACAAAAAACTAATAATTAAAATTGATCTAGAGAAGTAATACCTTTAAAAAAATATTGTCTCCGCTACTGTCAGTAAAGAAAGCTGATCTCGCAAGGTAAGTCACAAAAGGGTCCTTTTAAAAAGTAAAAGACGTTAAGCGAACACAAAAGATTTTAACAGCTGTGCCTTTTGATTTTACCCTCCCATTTCTTCTGTGGGATACTTTACCTTTATCGCAGTCCCTTCTGTAAGAAATTCCCTGAACGTCTTAAGGAGGCACGCGTCTTTAACTAACGAACTTTACCGCTGAGATCCGGCTGAGAAATCCCAACGGTTTTTATATCTTTTATTTAAACAACTGCCTTCTTTAAATTCCCTCTTAAAGTATCCCCAACAAATAATATTTTAGATGAGAAACAATTTTTTTTAAGAAATTGTCCCTGTTGTTTTCTAACTTTTATACATTATATTTAAACATTCAATAGTTAAAAATAAACGGTGATACAAATCTTTAATGTAGTTGAAAGATTCATTAATTAAAACATGACAATTCCTGTCAAATAACAACTACGAGGGTTGTCTGAAAAGTTTCCGACCTAACAAAGATACTAGACATTTTTTCTTCTCCTTGTAAGTCTATACACTTCTCCCAGCGATGCTCCCATCTCTTCAACCCGTCCAAATAGTACTCGGCGTCTTTCTCTGCAAAATAGTTGTTTACTAAGGTGATGGCCTACTCATTCGACGAAAATCTCTGTCCTCCGAGCGCAACTTTTAGCTTAGGGAACAAAAAAAAGTCGCTTAGGGCTAGATCTGGTTAGTAAGGAGGGTGGTCAAGCAGTTCAAACCGTAACTCGTGGATTTTCGCCATGGCAACCGCTGAGGTGTGAGACGGTGCATTGTCTAGGTGAAACAAAATTCTTTTTTTCTGCAAATGTGGCCGTTTTTCCGCAATTTCGGCCTTCAGCTTGTCAAGTAATCATGCGTAGTGTGCTCCTGTAATGGTTTTTCCTTTTTGAAGATAATCGATTAAGATAACTCCATGACTATCCCAGAAAACAGTTGCCATCACTTTTCCAGCCGAAGGAACAACCTCTGCTTTTTTTGGAGCCGATTTCCCCTTCGCAGTCCATTGTTTTGACTGTGTTTCTGTTTCTGGAGTATAATGGTGTATCCAAGTTTCATCTACAGTAATTAATCGGCGCCAAAACTCTTGATTTATTGCACCTAAACTGCGCCAACAGAGAGTTGGAAATGTTCATTCGAAAACGTTTTTGGTCCAAAGTGAGCAAACGCGGCATCCAACGCCTAAATCTTTATTCAATATGTGACAAACACATACTATCGTCAGTGGTTGCAGTTTTTGGACGTCCCGAACGTTCATCGTCACCCAAGCTGGTACGGCCACGTTTAAATGCAGCAGCTCAAAATTTCACGATGGTAAATGATGGTGCAGAGTCCCCGTACACCGCGTCCAACTCATCTTTGATTTGCGTAGGCGTATTGCCTTTCAAAAACAAATATTTAACGGCAGCTCGATACTCGATTTTTTCCATTTTCATAAAAACACTCACCTCCTCACCTCGACTTACTCAAATGATTGCAAACAACAACTGCGCGTCCAAAATGGCTGAAATTTTAGTGGTCACCTTTCAAAGCATGCGCAAACACATTCCCCAACTTTTGTTTACATGTGCTGCCATCTTCATGTTGAGGTCGGAAGCTTTTCAGAATTTACTTAGCAACTAGTAATATTGGATACTTCCTCACGTCCATATATTTAAAATTTCACTGGTTTGATGATCCTGGGCTGAACTTCGGTACATTTGCGATATTATATTGAGGTCTTGAGGAATTTCCATTGACTATGACTCTAATTTTGACGGTTCAATTGAAGATGCTAATGATACCACATCAGCAAATGTTACAGATCAGTCGAATATGGGCGATATAAATCAGCAGTTGGATTTTACCACTAAATGGGTTGGTAGAAATCAATTTTGCAGTTTCTGGCAGTGGAATCGTGGGTTGAATTAGAACCCACTGTTGGTGCATACGGACCCTAACGTTATAACCATAGAATTTTATGTTTTTCATATTTTTACATTCGGGTCTTTTAGAAACGTATATGTATAATTAAAATTATCATTGATCTATTTTAGGTGAGATATTGTTTATTGCATAAAACAGATTTTTTTAATAATCCCTGTACGCGTTAAAAATCATATAAAGTAGGTTTTTGAGCTGGAAATTGATTTGGTATTATTTTAAATCTATCACTGATGCGTGCTGAGCGAAGCAAGGTTCGCAGCACCAAATTAATTATAACTAATTACATATTTTAATCACGCGGTCATTAATTTTCTCTTACTTCACTGGAAAACACCCCTTTAATAAAATGGCAAATGAGTACCTGCAGTGGGTTTCTTACAGTTTTTACATATAAAGTTGCAATTTACAGTAAAGTGTTTAAGTTCAGCTTGGTATTGTGCTATGGATTCAGCTTCTCTTCGGTTTCTTGAGAAAAAATTATGTTGTTCTGCTATTTCATTTGGTTTCGGACATAGAAGCATTTATCAATTCACGATATTTTTTTGGTACATGACAAAATTGGGGTCGTGAGAGAAGTTAAAGTTTGATAGGTCTTTAGTTTACGGCAATTAATAAGAATCTGTAGACTTAGGAAGGATTTACTAAAGGAAGCTGCGTAGCAAAGATATTGTATGAAAATGGTAGAAAGGGAAGTGATGAACACATCCTTATTAAAAATTTTCCAAGACAATGCATCGGAAAAGCGAAGGAAAAATCTGTTTCAAACCAAGTATATACAAATGGCAAAAGCTAACCAAATTTGTCGATTTCATTTCATTCTTTCTTGCAACTTCTGTAAACTTGTGTCGATACTGTGCTTTTTTTAATTAGCATTGACATTTGACGTTGCCTAATTAGCGTCTAACCAACTTCAAGTTACAATGCCGAAGCGAACTTAGCTACAATACGATTTTCGTCCATTGTTTTAGAAGCAAGCTCTACGAAGTATGATCTTTTTCTCATTGAGAAAGAAAGTTGGGATTTTAATTCGTAAATGCATTGTTACTGGAGAGTATAATAGGAAACATGCGAGATTTTTTACATTGTCATTAATTATTTAGATAAGGGTAGAAATCTGCGATGCAAACCCCCAAGTACAGTGGTAATTATCAGACTGTAACTGATTTAACACTTCCATTGAAATGATATTCGTGTCGTCAAGAACTTTCAACAATTACATTAAAAAAACAATAGTTTATTATATTCAACAAGACATTTTATTGTTTCGACTCGCAAACTTTGTTGAAAAGAGACGACACATAATTACGGAGACACAATTTTTTTAATTATATGGAAAAAAATATTTGGCTTTGTTTTCCGTTAGAAATATTTATTTCTGGAAAGTGGAATTGCGACAAAAATAGCTACGTTATCTGGTTGGCAACAACTCGTTACTTCTTAACATTCATCAAGCGGCACCGATTATCAACCTACAGGTGTTTTTACGTGATCTTAAAAATGGTAGACTCACCGACTTAAATGCGGGTTTGAACCTTTAGGAGGTCATAGAAATAAAGGTAACACACTTTCCAAAGCGACAGGGTTCCGTTTTGCAATTTCTTGCATTCGATTTTCCTTTTATCTTACACACATAAATGTATAAATACCAATTGTTAAAGATATCGAATCCAGCAACGCGTATATTCGTGAATAATAGATGTTGAATGTTTACATTGAATTCGTATTTATATTGCCTAAACGGTATAGTGTCATGTCATTGAATTCTAATGCCAATTATAGGCCAATTGGGCATACATAATTAATATGGCTCTATTAGTCCCGGTAAAATATTAATGCAAACAACTGTTGCTTCACCAATTGCGTAACTGATCATGTGGACGTGTTACAACGCAACTACAAAGCATCTTGAAGGTGTTTTATTTCATAAGTTTTATATTTCAGGAAGATTTTAATATTTTTTATTTCATACTGCATCGTAACAGCCTCAACGATTTGAGTCCGGTAAATGAGACTTTACTTAATGAGGTATTGAGTCTGTATTCCCAGTTATTTCAACTTTCGCTAAACCATCGTGAAGAGTGGAACTCGAGCGAGCACTTGTACTAATAATTTCTTTACATTTCTTAGTTGAGACTTGCACAAATCTTTCTCCTTCCTGGATCATCTTAGCCACTTTGTTTCTTCCTTCCAACGAATCCTCAATACACTTTTCTGCCACGGAGGAACTCTTCCATCCTCCATGTCTTTTGAGAACGGAAAGTTCCGCTCGCGCTAGTAAAGTTGCCGATGTGCGCAAAAACTGTGGCCGGTATACAACTCGGGATTTGCTAATCCTAGAAATTCCGCTATTTTCTTTGGAACTCCACCGACTGTGTGAATCCCAACACGCTGGGAAATGCATACTTGCCATTACGGTATCCTACGAACAATTTGTTGTAACCTAAACCTTTAGACCGCAAGGCAACGTATCTTCGGAACAGTTCCAACACACTTATGTCGTCCATTTTATCAATGACCGTAAAGACTCTTCTTTGATTAGTTTTTGAGAAAGGGATTGTGATTAAAGGAACTTGAAATTATAAAATTTGAATAAGAATTCATCGTACTACAATTATAATAAATTGATTGCCATACTGCAACCTGATTTTTTATTTCAAGTCATGACAAAATAAAATCAAAATTCTTGCAAAAAAATAAATTAAAAACAAAAAAAACAAATAAAAAATTAGGGATGAACGTAGAGGGGTGAAAACTTAGGTCTGTATGTAGTTTTGTATGCCGTTTCATTAAAAAATAAAAACAAAAAATTAAAAAAGAAGTTATGAACCCTTAATATTTAGGGGGATGAAAAATACATGTTGTCCGATTCTCCACAACAACGAATGTTGATATCTAACCTCTCAATTAGCTCACTTTTTCTCAAGGGGGAAATCATATACTCGATTTTGAGGCACTACGAGGCAAAATCAAGGAACTACAGGGCAGTATGAGGCTAATATAAGTGAATTATGGGGAAATACAGGGAAATACAGGGGGAAGTATCGATGCAATAAGTGGCAATACGGAGACAATAAAAAATTATGGGGAAGACGTGCTTGATTTACTGGTAAATTTCACTAGAAATTTCGACGTAGGCACTATAATGCAAAAAAATTAAAAAATAGACCTTACTATAGTCTGTACAAAAAGTACGAGGAGTAATAAACCCTAATTAAGTATGCAAAACCTTTACAGGGAGCACCATGAAATTTTTGATAAATCTCTTACTTTAAATTACATTTCTTCCGTAAATCTAAAAACCAGGTAGATCGACCCCGTATTTGTTTCAGTTGTAGCAAAGTTTAGGGTTTTCTTCATTGTTAAAGGATTAGCAGATAAGCAATAACGCAATGCAGTGGTGTGTATTTTGGGAAAAAATACGTTTTAAATTATAATATAATAAAAAATGAAAAGAAATAATTATTGGAATACATTTATTACTTACATTTTATTCTATATCCGACTCGGAAGAGGAAGAATCGTTGTTGACATTAATAATAATAGGGTCTATTAAATCATCACAAATATTGTCAATTTTCCACATATTTGCCTCTACTTTGATAACATGCTAGATACAGTTTGTCCAATTTTCCTTTACTAACATGACTTACAGCACTCTCAAACAATTTCACAACATCGTTTATTTTAAAAGTAGTATTTTTTTCTAACTTCCCCCTTTACCTGAGCCCATATTAATTCTATGGGATTAAGTTAAGAATGATAAGGGGGAAGTCGAAGAACTGATATACCACGAGAAGAAGCCATTTCTTCTACAATGTAGTTTTGTATTTATTCTTGTTCATTTTTGCAATTCTGTAAAGTTCTTTCCTTAGTGGATCTTTTGGAAACTTAATATTTTTCGAAATAAGCCACTCCAAAAGCTCTGCTTTACGCCAACGACTTGTGGGCAATGCTTCTCGTAACCGTGAATGGTAACTTGCGTTGTCCATAACAATAACAGCCCCTTTTGGAATCAGATCCAAATTTGAACAAACCATTCCTCCGAAGACATCCCCATTCATATCTTCGTGATAGTCCCCCGTGCTTTGAAATGAAAGTTAATAATCCACCATCAACAAAACCTTCAGAACTTCCAACATGGACAATGATAAGTCTTTTTCCTTTTCCAGATAATGGCTACAAACCTAACGACAAACCTTCCACGAATGCCTGCCTTCCGCTTTTACTGTTTTCATCTTGCCAAGATTTGGAAACTGTATATGCAGCATTTATCCATGTTTCGTCTAAGTAGAAGATTTTCAAATTTTGTTCTCTGGCATGTCGAATGCTTCTTAAATAGTCTCTTCTCCAAAAACTATTTCCGGTTTATCTATCAAGAGAGATTTTCTATTATGTTTTGTATATCTGAAACCCACATCTTTCAAAAGTTTGCATAATGTCATTCTGGAGAATTTTGTATAGTCCGTATCTTCTTGCACTGATGTCATAATTTTGTCAAGTGTTGGAATTTCCTTTCGTAAATAAAATCCATGGACTTTACGCCTTAGTCTTTGTTTTAATGACTCATCGATCTCAATTGGTTTTCGGCCTGAAGGAGTTTTAGGGGGTTGAAGAGTTCCATGCATTCTTGCTTTCTTTTAATAATCTATAAATTGTTGATTTAGCAACACAAAACATAGCAGCCGTTAATTCCACAATATCATCAACACTTGCATCAACACGGTATACCCTCTTAAAATATATTTTGGTACGTCTATGAAATCTACTTAAATGAATGATTTATTACTCCTTGTCCTTTCTATATAGACTATAGAAGAAAAATGCTCTCTATTTGAAATTTTATTTCCTATTTGGATTTCTGTAACAGAAACAGTTTAAATTTTAAAACAGTTATCTATTTTTCGGTTAATTTTCAAATTACTAGTTTTGGTATCTAATACGATTAGAGGAAATATTTGGGGTCGACGTCTATGACAACATAATAATACCTACCTGAATCGCCTTGAATTGCCTTCAGTTATCAAAGAGGGATGGACAGATGTTCACAACTATAACCGTTATAAAAATCTACCTGGTGAATTTGACTTACTTTCGCTGATCAAGTTTATTCACCCCTAACATAGTGGCGTTAACCAGAAAGTTTATAAATCGTTTAACTGGAAAATGGTTGAATAAAAAAATGTTATAGTACGAATTTTATTTTGTTTTTTTTTGTTACAGAGAATTCTACTACATACAAATGGAAAAGTATGCAAGGCAAGCTGTGTCCGAAGGCGTTAAAAATGCAGATGATCTCCACGTCGGCGGCGATTCAGAATTGTACAGGGTGCTCAACTTGCACTACAATAGAAATAATCACATCGAGGTATGCGGCCCACAGGTTGGTGAATTTCACCGAGACATCTTGAAACCACGCTTGTTCATTTTAGTTACTTATTTGAATTTTATCCGCTAAATTTTCAAACTGCGTCTTCAAAGATCAATAAAGACAACTAGATAATTTTTACTTTGCTTGTCATCATTTTTATACCGTCGTAAAAATAGTTTGATTTTTGAAGACGGAGAATCCAATCATTTGCTATTATTTTTATTTTAAATCAATATTTTGTTTTATTTTTTACTAAAAAATGTTTTGGATGATCTCGGACAGTTCACGATCTAAAATTTATTTTTAATTTGCATACAACACATACCACACTGCAAAAATGTTTACTCAAAGAATATTTATTTTAAACAAATTTACAAACTTAAAATTGATATTAATATTTAGTGCAATTTTTATTGTTTAATCTTAAGAAAATGTTGTTTTTCTCCAGCTGCTAATTTTGATATTAATTTGATAATTATCATTTTATACATATTGCAATTTACCAAAATACCATGAAATATGAAACTAACAGTATTTCGATCACGTTAAAATTTATGAAAATATGTTCCAGTTTTTCAAAAAAGTTTGAACATATCCTGAAGGAGTTATTTTTTCCTTAAACCGTTTCCTTTGCATTTCTGCAGTCTCACAATTCCGCACAACTTCTGACATACTTTTCTCTGATTCTCATGATTTATTAAGTGATTTTCTCATTCATTCCAGTATATTTTATTCGATCAATCCATTTCCTCATTTCCTTTCTTATTTTTGATTTTCCTATATCTAGTAGGGTGTCCGTTATTCACCGATTTGATTTTTGAGTTTGCAGCGCCCCTAAAATATTTAGTGTATGACCCAAAAAAAATATCCTTAATATTGATAATAAACCGTGCCACAAAGGTGATTGATTTTCCCTTTAAATAACATGGGGTTTTTGTAATTTTTGCAATCAATTTTGTTGTTCCTCAGCCAGCTCATACAAAGCTGCGGCAATCAATTATTCTTGTAGAAAATTTAATGCTCTACAAAAAAGTCTTGGTATTTTTTTCGATAAATTCACTTGCTTTAAAGTTATTCAAGCTCAAAGTTGAACAAAAAATAACTTTAATTTTTTTTGTATTTTGACCGAAAAACGATCATTATTTGTTTTACAATTTATTTTTTATTGCAAAAAATATCTCGTTTTGACTAAATAATAACTAAAATAAGTGCTAAATATCCTGATAACCAATTAATTACCAGACGATATAAGTAAAGCTAAAAATATTACAATTTATTGGTAAAAATGTGACAAATTTAATGAAATTTTCAATTCATTCATGAACAAAATTTATTTTATCAAACATTCTTTGATGGCATTTGAAATTTTTTTTTATATTCACTTCTAACTTGAATAACATACTGTTTTTGATCTTCGTCCCTAGCCAAAGTATTAACATATTCTTCAGTTAGTTTGACAGCTCGCTCTGCAGAATAATTGACCACTTTTAGATGTTTTACAATTTCCAAAGCTTTGTAAATAATCTCGGTGATTTGACCAAGTAAAAGAAAAAAATTTGTATCAATACCAAATCTTTCGAAGAATTTGACAGAATCAGAATTAATGAAATAATCAACGTTTTTGTCAAGAAACCAATCAAAATCTATTACTTTTAAGCAAGTGAATTTATCGAAAAATTACTAAGACTACTTTGTAGAGCATTAAATTTACTACAAAAATAATTGATTGCCGCAGCTTTGTATGAGCTGGCTGAGGAACAACAAAATTGATAGCAAAAATTACAAAAACCCCATGTTATTTAAATGGGAAATCAATCGCCCTTGTGGCACGGTTTATTATCAATATTAAGGGGTTATATAGGTTCGATATTTTTTTGGGTCATACACTAAAAATTTTAATAATTTCAATTTTTAATAACTAGTACTTTTGTTATTATATTTACAAGTTTATATGTCCCTAATTTGGGGCTGTCACCACCCTTATTGGGCGGTTCAACTCTTTTAAGTGTTAAATCACTCGTCACACTATCATGTGGCTCTTTTTACAGTTTTTTTATTGATTTTCTACTATTTTCTTCCACTACTTTCTCTCCTGGACTTTTCCATTCTACCCTTTTATTTTTCCATCTATTCTTTTGACTTTTCCAGATCGCATTTCCATTCTGTGATTTTTATTATATAACCTATTTCCAAATTTATCAGACTTCAATATTCTTCTTTTTTTTCACTGGTGCATGGATATTTCTTATAATTCTATTCTCAATCATGTTTTTTTTCTCTCCATTTGTTAAGGTTACTGCATCATGTTCTTGTTTTTTATTGTAAGCTTGATGACCCGCTGTTATTACCCCTGGTTTTATTCTGTCCCAATTTATCCTCCCAGTCATCTTTCTTAAATATTCTACCTTCATTCCGCACAGTTATTTACCAATTAAAGTTATTCACAGTGAACAACTTTGGAATCATGCTAGAAATAGTGTACACACTTTCTTGCTTAAATTTAAACACGTGTACAGTGAAGTAGTGTTTTTTTCATTAAAAAAAGTAAAAAAATGTGTTTTTAAATAAGATATACTTTTAATTAATAATTTCAGCAAAATCTGAATGCTAATTCAGTAATAATGATCACGATAATGTCATAATTAGGCGTTTGCTAAAACCTAATCATGTAGTCCGTGGAGTAGTTGTTTTTTATTTGGAAGAAGTAAAAAAACGTTTTTATATATTGTCATTCTATTAATGGATGATTTCAGCTTAATCTGAATTCTGAGACAGTAATAATGATTAAATTGATTGTACTAACCCTTACTTTTTGGAAGTCCATCTTATAACAGGTCGGCTGAAAAGTCCCCGGTCTACCATAGTAAAACACAATATTCTGACAAAATTCATTTTTTTTATTCAACATAGTTGCATTCAAGGGCGATACAGCGATTATAGCGACCTTCCAACTTTTCGATACCATTTTTGTAGTACTCCTTCGGTTTGTCCTCAACATAGGCTTCAGTTTCGGCGATTACCTCAGTATCAGAGCCAAATTTTTTCCCGCGAGCATTCTCTTCAGGTCAGAGAAAAGGAAAAAGTGGCTGGGGCTAGATCTGGAGAATACGGTGGGTGAGGAAGCAATTTAAAGCCCAATTCATGCAATTTTGCCATCGTTTTCATTGATTTGTGACACGGTGCATTGTCTTGATGAAACAACACTTTTTTCTTCTTCATATGGGGCCGTTTTTTCGCGATTTCGGTCTTCAATCGCTCCAATAATGCACAGTAATAGTCGCTGTTGATTGTTTTTCCCTTTTCCAAATAGTCGATGAACAATATACCGTGTGTATCCCAAAAAACTGAGGCCATAACTTTGCCAGCTGACTGTTGAGTCTTTCCACGCTTTGGTGGCGGTTCACCGGCCGCAGTCCACTCAGCTGACTGTCGATTGGACTCAGGCGTGTAGTGATGGAGCCAAGTTTCACCCATAGTCACATATCGACGCAAAAAATCGGGTTTATTACGACTTAACAGCTGCAAACACTGCTCAGAATCATTGTGAGCACGTTCAGCACCCATTTCGCACAGAGCTTCCGCATACCCAAATATTCGTGTACGATATGTCCAACACGTTCCTTAGATATCTTTAGAGTGTCAGCTATCTCGATCATATTCACTTTACGGTCACTCAAAATCATTTTGTGGATTTTTTTGATATTTTCGTCGGTAACCACCTCTTTTGGGCGTCCACTGCGTTCACCGTCTTCGGTGCTCATTTTACCACGCTTGAATTTTGCGTACCAGTCAATGATTGTTGATTTTCCTAGCGCAGAGTCCGGAAACTCATTATCAAGCCAAGCTTTTGCTTCAACTGTATTTTTTCCTTTCAAATAACAATATTTAATAAGCACACGAAATTCTTTTTTTTTTCATCTTTTTGAAAATAACAAAAGTTGCTTCACCAAAAATGCAATATCTCACAAACTAATAGTCCGACAGCTGTCAAATTTTTACACGAATCTTTTGAAGGTTGGTACTATCTAAAAATGAAATGGATTTAATTCTAGTGTCGTCATCTATAGGTCAGACCGGGGACTTTTCAGCCGACTTAATATTAAGAATAATAAAAAACTCTTCGTTTTAACAAAACTTCCAATATTTATTTAAAAAATTGCTATTTTAACTTTGATGACAGCCGTTTCGCTAGACTTAGCATCGTCTAGACTTAGAGTTAGTCTAGCGAAACGGCTGTCATTAAAGTTAAAAAAGCAATTTTTTAAATAAATATTGGAAGTTTTGTTAAAACGAAGAGTTTTTATTATTCTTAGTAATAATGATCTTAATAATGTCATATTCGGATGGTTTAACTTATTTCTTGCTGAAGATTTAACACGTATACCGTGAAGTAGTTGTTTTCTATTAAAGAAACGCTAAGAATTTTGTTTTTAAATAAAGTATACATTTAATTAATGATTTCAACTTAATCTGAATTCTGAAACAGTAATAATGATCACGATAACGTCATAATTAGGCGGTTACAATTCATTCTTGCTAAAAACTAAAGATATGCCGTGAAGTAGTTGTTTTTAATTTGGAAAAAATTTAACGCGGTTGGAAAAAACAACATTTTGCGAACCTGACTAAGTTTTTGGTTGAAATTTTGGTGTATATTTTTTGTGTGTTGAACTTCGAAAGTCTAAAATGTGGTTTGCGTTGCAGGTACCTTCAAACTTTAGGTTCGTGGTGGAGCAGACGCTTAGAGAATTCTTCAAGGCGATCCAGGAGGGGCGCGACGCCGAGCAATCGTGGAAGAAATCCATCTACAAGATCATTTCGAGGCTAGACGATCCAGTACCGGAGTATTTTAAATCTCCCAATTTTCTGGAACAACTCGAGTGACGGGTCAGTGATATCCGATCGAAAGGAGTGCCGGTGGGTACTGCCTGTTAGCGGTGCTCGTCCAACAGGCCTCAACACCAAAGAGAATCGGTGACGAACTGTCAACCATTTTCGTTGTTTCCATTGGTTTTGAAGACGTCGAAGTTCCACAGAACCTTGCCATCTTTGAACGTGTTCGGACATGATATGTTGAATAGTTGTGTTAAGTTGGCAGAAAGACTTAATAATTATATGCCTAAGGCTTTGCGTTCGTTGATTGCGAACAGTGAATATAAATCAATCAATTCTACAGTGATTTACCTGAATATTTACCGGATAATATTTGTTAAAAGGTCAAGTCCTAAGTTTATACAAACCAGCAGTTAGCAAAGTCCAAAATCTGCACTCTTTTTCGTTTACTTTAGGGGCATCCCAGGCACGATCAACATTCACCTTTTCCTTTAATAAATTACCAAAAAAAAAAACAATATAAACCCATACGACATAATCTAATTATAATTTATTTTATCAACAACAAACACAAATCTAAACAGGATAAAAAAATAACCAAAAAATGTTATAATTATTTTGAAATTTAATTTTATTTGGTAATTTTTTTAAGGTTGGTAGTTGCGGTGTTGATTAGATCTGGTTTGGTCCCTTTGGCATGTTATTGTTTGCTGCCACTGTAAACTGTGCTGTGCCTATACCTGTTTGTATATAGTACCAAAATTGTATATAGAATTTATCCTTTTATTTTTTATTTAAATTAATTACATTCCTAACCAAAGTTATATTTTTGCTAGTCGTTCTAATTTTTCTTATTTAATTGTATTAGTCGATATTACACACTGACATTTTTGTACAATTTTTCACATATAAATATATTTATTTCTCAGTGCGTAACATCGACTAATTTTATTATTTTTCCTAAGTATATCTCACCTCTATTTTTTTGTATGAAATACAAGAGGTTTTATATATTTATTTTTTTAATTATTAGGTAAATATGCCTATATATGTGTTTTTTTTTTCGAAGCTTAGATGTTTTGAACGCAGTAAATACAATTATTTTATTATTTTATTTGTTATAAACTATTTGTTTTTACTCAAGTATCTAAAAGATTTCATCAACATATCTAATTTTCTCTATTTTATTTATTTTAATTTTCTGCTGGACTAGTTGCTTATATTATTTTTGTTTGTAGCATATTTACCTAATAATTTATTATTGTTTATTATTATTCTTATTTTAATTTAAGACACAAATGCACAAATTTTTAGTGTAGCATATACACGATCTCCGAAACACTGTGTGAGGCAACTAGTCATGTATCAAATATATTTAGTTTCAAATTATTTTTGGATTTTTATTTTTTTTTTGCTAAATTTCACAGGTCGACGTCACTGATTCTTTAATTATAAGAGTTTTGGGTCACAGTTTAAGCTCTCAAAGTAAATGGATATCAAGAATTATTCAGAATATTTAAAACAATAACATTTTTTTTTAATTTCTTTACTATTTTACCAATAAAAATTCCAGGAAAGTAGTCTAAGAATAAAACTGTTGTTTATTATGTATTCTGACATCCCCATCTTAGTTATTACAATAAATAAATACAATTTTTGCCACTCTGTAGTCTTGAGAGAAATCCATAGTCCTGATTATTTATCTTATATAAATAACTACAAAAAAGTTTATAAAAACTTGTCACTGCAGGATTTGCAATAAATTGATTTATTTTAGTTCATTCCACTTAAACTTAAAGCCTTCAAATTTAATAGCTTTTTAATACTTTTTGTAGAATATTTCTGATAAATTATAATTATAACTATATATTTATATGTTAACACTACAGATCTTGTTGTTTCCATAGCTGATATGATTCAAATTCAGTGGTAGACTCTTGGAGTTCCATGCGAAACTCTTCTGCCACAATCTACTTTGTTCAATTGTCATTTTGGCATGGACTATCCGACTGCCCACCATTTGGTTCGTTCCAAAATTGTTGCCGTATTTCCAATTTGCATTTTAATAACTGAACCTTTCCAAGGCTTGGTTGACGACTGGTCTTCATCTCACTTTGTCTTATTTTTCCAATTTCTGCCTTTGTAGATCCTCAACACTGTTTTCCATCTTTTTCTGGGTCTGCCCCATTTTTTTTAACCATCTTAGTCTTAGATATTTTATCATCCCAATAATACTCAGAACTTTGTATCATTCTTCGAACTCTTTGTTTGTTCTTCTTACCCACATTCCATTCTGCATTTTTCCTCCAAATGTTTTCCTCGGTACTTTTCTTTCCCATATTTCTTATTCTTTAAGGTTTATAATGTCCATGTTTCTGAGGCCCGATCACAGTTTTGTAAATCTTCATTTTCGCGCTGCTATTTTTAGGCTCCTTAATAATCTATTTAAGGCACAGATGCAATTATTCTTTTTTAGATTTCTTCTGCTATATTAGGTTTTCTTTAATTATTATTCTAAGGTACTTTAATTTTTCTATTTTTTCAAATTTAAACATCTTTCCTTTTGCTGTTTCTACTGTTACTACTGTTTCTACTGAATTACTTTTTCCAATACAAGGCTGAAGAGGATGGATAACAGTGGATCTCCTTGTCTTACGCCTCGAGTTTTAATGAACTTCTTTGATATATAGTTATTCATTTTTACTTGATTTCCAGTATTTTGTAATATTAATCAAATCATTTGAATCAGTTTTCTAATGATTCTAAATTGTAATTAAAAAAAAATATTTAAAACTGTGGATATATGACAATGACATTTTAAAATTTTGACCTAAAACTTTTAAAATTGAAGAATCCTTCTAGATTTTTTGGTTTTGCATGTTTTTTTGCTTTGGTGAGCTGTTTTTTTTACTTTTGACGTTGTGTTTGTCTTGTCTCCATTGACAGTTTACAGTGGAGTAAAAGTTTTTGAGAATATTTTGGTATTTTAGAGCTGCGGCTGAACGGCCGGATAAAAAACGCATTGTATATATAAGAAAAAAATAGACGAGAGCCCAGTATTCCTTCTCATCCCACAATAGTTACAGTCACGTCATTAACAAAATAACAATCAGGTCCCGAGGGAATTTGTCCTAGTCTACAGCTAGACTACGAAATCGTGATTTTACTGTTCCTAAAATTATATATTCGAAACTGCCGAAATTTGAAAGACTGCCATTCCTTTAAGATTTAGTTGGACCTTAGTTATGTATTAAAATGACTTGGTTACCTTTCAAAATTGATCGTTTGGATGTTTTTGAAAAGAATGTTCAGTTGGATTTTTCGTTTAACTCGGGACCTCAGCATCACCAGCAGGTACATTACATTTAAAAAACGTTTTTTGAACAAATTTTTAAATATAAGATAGTTATTTATTAGATTACAAAAAAAAGTATATAACGTTGTCGATTGTAAAGTACCCAAATAAATGCCATCAGTTCTCAAACCCCCAAAACGCTCGGTTCTTCAAATCAAATCTGTAATTAAATTTTTCTAAAAACTATCGATACACTGAGGGTGCGTACCTCAAAAATATAAACAAAAAAAATATATAAAATATATTATATATAATATAAAATATATATAATATAAAAAATATATTTTTTATATTATATATAAAAATATATATATATCAAAAAAATATTCGTTTACTATAATAGATATATAGCACTCCAAACATATTTATTCATCAAATACATTCCTGTGTTGTGTCTAATAGTCCATATCAATTTGTACATTGCATGATATCCAAAATAATTAACAATAGAGTACTTTTCAAAAAGACTAAACCAACCAATTATTTTTGCATCCTTATTTATTTTAACAATAGCAAGAAGCATTTCAAATTTTCCCTTCATTTATACTGATTATTGCAGATTTAACTTTGGAGAAAATGTAGAATCCATGAACTCTACGATTTTTATAAAAAGATCTTAAAAATAAAGTTTTTTTCCACGGAAAAACCCAAAAATAGTAAAAATTGCTAAAATTGTTTTCAAATGTAGTACATTATTTTCTACAATTACATTTTTAAATTCAATAAAGGTTCTCCATAAATAAATTTCATAAATATGGATTTAATTTCATGGATACTTCAAAATAATCAACTAATTTTGCTGTATTGCCAGACAAAATTATAAACAATCTTTTATACAGAATTATTTATTAAAAAATATGCAGTTAATATAAAATATTTGCTCGAAATGTTAAAGAAATATTAACCTATTCTACAATACCAATTTAACATTTTTCAAGTTATTCGTTATTGTAAGTAACAATTCCAACGTTTTTAATCGGTTTTCCGATTTTTTAACGCATTTTCTTTATTTTTAATGATGGAGTGTTTTTTAAAAAATAATTTTGTAAGGTTTTTTAAAAACTACTAGGATTAAAAAATAAAGTTCCTTAAGATCCCTTAGTTTTTAAATGGGGTGATTTTAAGGGTTCAAAAAAGGTGGTGCTCGTTCGTAAATATTATGTTTTTAATAGCTATATCTCCCCAAATATTAACTGTACAGAAGATCTACGTAGTCAGAAAATTGTAGTCATTAAAAAGGTACAATTTGTTGTTGCTCTTTTATTTTTTTCATATCTTCAGTATATTTTGAAAATATTGTAATAAAAAATGGTTAAAAATATAAATTTGTGAAAAATCGTTTTTCACTTTCAGCAAAATTTGACATTTTAAATTGGACGTATTAACACATGAATCTATAAAAAAATGATTTAAGGGTCAACTTTGAGGGTGATTTTTACTTAGTGGGTTGTTTTCAACGATTTTTTCTTATAAAAAATTAGCTACTGACCTTATTGTTATCATAAATCACCCAATTTTTTTGCTAAAGATTTTTGTTAAAGAAAGTTTTGATTATTTTCTTTAAAGAAGATTTTATGAATTTTCCCCGAAAAATGCAGCATTTTCACTGTATTTGACTTTGAATCTATCAAATTTGGCATTTGAAGAAAAAAGCTAATAATTTCAGCATATAGATTCGTATTGGTAGTAGATAAATTTAAAGAAAAGAAATTTATAGGTCTTTTCAAAAGTTACAATTTTACTCCCCACCATTGTTTTGATAAAATGCCTATTTTTTCGAGTTACATTCACGAAAAATCAATAAATAAATTTTTCGTCCATAAATTGTTACTTTCAATCACCAATAACTTGAAAAAAAAGTAGTTTTTCTGAAATTGTTTCGGAATACTTATTTTCTCAGACTAATTTCGGACCCCAAATTACACTATTCTAATAAATTCGTTTGTTGCTGGGCAACGAACTTTCTCGGACAGTACAGGAAAATGTTTCCCGCCCTAGGCCTTAAAATTCAACCTACGTCAGTTTTTTATGCACAGTAAATTCAATAAATATACTCAAACAACCAACTCGTATTTATTTATTTTTGAATATTTACAGTTATATTGCAGCTGTGAAAATTTTTAAAAATAGTCGAAAAGTTTTCTTTCTTACTTTCCTCTTTATTTGTTATTTCTGAATAGTTAGCAAAGTTATTACTATTTTCTTCTTCGGCAATAAAACTAATAGTATTAACAGAATCCTCTATGTCTTTTTCCCTTCTAAATATTTTATTTGCTATGTCTACTTTATTTGTGAAAGATTCTTCTATATCCTTCGGCAACACTTGAGGATTTCCATCCCCCATGTCTTTTTAAAGCAACTAAATATCTCCAGCATTTACCAAAATTGTTGCAGAGGAAAGACGGAAGCAATGTCCTGTGTATTCATCTGAATTTGGCAAATTTAAAAATTTTGCAACAATTTGAGGCATTTTGCCAAACTGATGTACTCCCACTACTTGCCTGCAACTTGTCAAGGAAACGATTTTATAGGCAATAAGATGGTTATCAAAAATTGTTATGCATTTATAAAATTTCTTAATTTTTGTATTGATGCGATTTCAGAAAAAATAGTATGTGCACCTCGGAGTAAAAGCACATTCCCGGACTCCAATGTTTGTTTTTTACGTTGTAAATTTACATTGTCGTCCGGGAATGTATCGCTTTTGCTCCTAGATACACAATATAGGTACTATTTACAACAAGAACATATTTTGCTTAGAATTACGATTTCAGTGGATCCCTGTGCTTAAAATATATTAAAAATGTCATTCCCGGAGATCATTTTGATAAGCTATCACCTCCTTTTTGTTAAAATTTCAAGTAAATCCTTGCAGGACCAAATAATTGCGAGGTAAAATGCTTTATTTCCTGTACTATAATATTGACAGCTTGTTGAAATAAATAGATAGGTACAGTTTAAAACATTAGTAGAATGAAATTAACAAGAATGCTTTTTAAAACGTAATATGATGTTTATTGTGATTTAAATGTTCTTTAAAGTGTTTATCTAATCCAATTTTAGCAATTTTCACAATTTTTAGGTGTTTTCGAAAAAAACTACATTTGTATAATCACATTAGTGTCCTACATCATTGATAAAAAATTTTCAAATATAAGAGGGTTCTTTTTCCATTTTAGTTTCCTCCAAGATAAAAATATATTTTTGTGGACCTACTTATGGCGTCCTCTTGAAAATGACTCTATTGGTCGTTCCTCGGTGTATCGAAGATGTGTATACATACATGTAAATAAGCTTTATCTCCAATACAATAGATGTAAACCGGTAGAATAATGCACATAATATTTGGTGTTGATTTTTTGAGATATACTAAGAAATAGCGGATCGAGCAAAAAACCTGAGTACAAAAGTTTGGGAACTGGCGAGCATGTGACAATGGGATAATGAAGAGAATACCCAAGTGCTTTATTTTTAAATGTTATTAGAAACAAATCCTGCAGATTTTCACTTGGCTATGGACTGGTGTAATAATAAGTAAGAAGCACAAAAACAAAAACAAAAAATTGTTCCTAAACGATTATTACGCTGTTCCGAAATCGTTTCATTCCAAAATACATTAAAAATAAACGATTTTGGAACAGTAAGTTAATAATTAAAAAAAACATTGTAAGGGAATTAGGAGGTACCAAATTCAGTCATCGACAGTAAAACTAGTTATCGGTGTGATTAATCGTGTTGTTTTTTATTTGAAAATAGTCTATTCAAAAAATTGAAAGGAGTTCAAGTAAACTTCACCTAGAAGTTTATGGGGAACGGGTAATACTATATGGATGAAATTTGGTATACAGGGGTTTTCGATACTTCTGATTGCAACTAAACTATTTTTAATTTTATAGCACTTCCGGCTATACCGGAAATTGACACCAACTTCACTATTTTAAATGGAATACTACATTTTTTTTGGTTAGACGATTAAATTTAAGGGCCACTTTGTGTAAGATACCAGGTACCTAAAATTTACAGTTTTTGAAAAAAAATGCCAAAAAGACGATTAATAAAATGTTAATGGACTAGTTTAGTGATTTTTTTTATATTTGCATCTTATAAAATAGGTTTTTAGTGGTACATCTGTACAAATAAAATTTTTATAAAATTAATCCTCTAGCCATAATCGGCTTTTGAAATTTAAATTTAATGGTTACGTACGTCATAAGTGGTAAGTGACGTGTTTCAATAAGATTGGTAGAAAATTTGCGATGTTGTCGATATGCTTTAATATTAACCAAGAAACTTATCTCTCTCTCTTATTTGTTGTCATTAAAAAGAGATAAACATCGATATTTTTGTTCTCTGATTGACACATTATCAAATAAGGAGTAAAACATTAAACAAAATATTCTGTCATTTTCGTTAGTTTAATTTGTTGTTTGGTTGTGTTTGGTTTATGAAAGAAATTACTTCTATACTATTTTTGGTTCGAAAATAAAAATTCCTAACACCTTCTCTTGGTGTTATAGCGGTTCCTTCAAAAATAACCAATAGAAGTAATTGTTCTCTCGGGGAGCAACCCTTCTATCGGTACAGTGAGAGAACGAATCTCAAGAATACCGTTTTGGTATTTTCAATAGAACCACGCCCACTTTCTATTGGCTGTTCTATTCTGTCACCGTCAAGAATAGGGGTCTTGTTTGTTTATTACAGATAAACACGATTTTCTCTCCTGTCATATATCTTGTCAACTGGTACAATCAGTTAGTCACAGAACACGGTGTTTTGTGCCGCCAGTTCTTTGAGAATACTTGAAACGAACGTAGCTAAAATGTGACAACGTTGACTTTTAAAGACATTTCATTATTGGTTATTAGTTGGCGCTACGTTTAAAACTTACTAATTATTTATTGCTAAATTTTACGAAATAAGAAAAATTAATTGCAAAATGAATACCAATATAAGTAAGTAGGCATCTTATCCTAAATATTATATTGCTATCATTTTGATTAATATGATCCTACTAAACTAGTCCATTATTTCAATTAACTAATTGATAAAATTTAAAAATTATTACATCGTTTTGCACCTAAGGGCCTAAATTTTAAGTTATAGTGTTTAAATAAGAAATTAATTATACAGGGTGGTCACAAAGTTGAGTTAAATTTCATAACCGGAAGTGTTATAAATTTAAAAATATTATAGTTGAATTCAGAAGTATCGAAAACCCAAATTTCATCCCCATAAACTACTAGGTGAAGGTCGATATGGGACACCCTATTTAAAACTAAAACTTTTAGACCAATTGTATATATTTAGTTGATTTTCAAGACGTTTAAAGACGAAACCAAAAAAAAAAACTTTAAAAACAAATAAATTCAAGTTCCTGAGTCTTGTTTTCGACTTTTGTATCAAATATGTGACTGCGATTGGTCTATAACCTAAAAAAACTGCATTCAAATAAAAGAAACACTTTCCAATGCTTCTTGTTTATGATTATGTTGGTCCGTGAACTTGACAATGAAGACCTCAAAAAGTTACTGTTGGTTTTAACAATTCACCCAACTTTAACTTATCACAGATTTTAACTATTATGACGTATTTCTTAAGCGAGACTTGTTACTTGAGATGTTCATGCAACAACACTTTCAGCTACGAGTGATTCCATCAAAAGAATTGATATAAAACTGGATGATTGAAATATTTAAAGGTTTGAGGTTGAGGTGTTGATGTGTATACATTTTTACAGAGTGGTGTAACATAGCTCTCGCCTCAATTCGCGGCTAGCCGAAGGAAGTAAGTAGGCTAATGTCCGAATTGTTGAAGACAAGCCCAACAGATGAATTCAGAAAAGGCCTGCAAAAGGTCCCGGAGGAATTACATTGCTTTCTGGATGAGACTGTAAAAGTAATTTTTGAGGTCGATCCAAAACCCGATTTAATCGGGACGTAGTGTAGTTGCCCTTCTTAGGTAGGATCCCTGCATAGTACCTTTTAATTTTTGTGTTCTTATTAATTTGTAAAAAGAAGTCTCTAAAATTAACTCTGTATCAATATAAATTGTACATTTATATGTCTCTGTAACATTCGGCGATGATTTCAAAAATATTAGTGAGAATAGAATCAAACTTTTAGATTAGTGTTGACGATTGATATATTTTATTGATTCGGATTTAAAAAAAATTATCTCTAAATTGTTACAATTTTGACAAAATTTTTCTATTGTAAGTAAATGGAAGTTTCGTTGGGTGTTACAGATGGAACATAGAGAGTTAGTTGGGATCATCTTCTTATGTAATATTTTTGCAACTATTTGGCAAGTTTATAATAATCTATGTTCGATATAGAGGTGTCTTAAATTAATGAAGCCACCGTCAATACAACGAAACCTCGTCATCTCTTTATAGAAAAACTAGTAGATAAAAAATTTCTAGATTTTTCAATGGGGATGTGCTGATTGTAAATATGGTTTAAAATAATAAACCGACCAACTGGTTAAGAGAAGTGATTTGATATTTTTGACATTTGAAAAAGTAGAAAGGTTGGTTGTGACCGCTGGAGGAATTAGTCGAGCTGGTGGTTATTGTTCCTAGATGGTGGCTTGGTAGTTTAAGATGCTTCGCAGATGATTTTTTCGTTCGCATCGTTTGGTTTCAATGCACACACATTTGGACAACATCTTTGGCAAAAGCGGCTTCTCTCGAGCATGCTAAAGAACTTGCGTGTGGAGGTTGACCATATATAGTTATTGTTTAGTTACAGGAGGTACTTATACTTTACACTGTTCGGAAATATATTAAAAAAAAGAGAAACATTTAGGTCACCGGTTCAAAAATATCACGAAAAAAGTACAAGCTTATTTTAAGCACCTCTGCGCCTTAAAAATTAAATTTCGAAGCAAAAAAAATGATATGAGTGTGTATAACCAAAATCTGCCTTATTCTATTTTCTTATGACGAAAATTTCCTACCGTTATAGCGCTATTATTTGCTAGTGTATATCGTTCTTTACCACTGATACTGACGATTTTTTAACCACTTCTCCATAAAAATTAATTATCAACTAATCTAGTCCAATATGTATTACATAGAATTTTGTGTGGGTTGTAGGATACATGTAAAATTGTTGGTAAACAAACTGCCCGGGTGTCTTCCTTGACTTCACCTAGGTTATTTTTGTTTTACAGAATACGTTCTTTTACCGTTCAAAGTTGCTTTACAGTACCATAGAAACATCCCGCAAAACTTCCATCTTCCGAAATCATTTCCACACAACAAAGTAAACCAACTCAATAGCTGCAAGGAAAAACATTTAAACCATCCTTTAACATCACTTTTTATCCCCAAACAAATTTCGAAAGTATCATTAAAAAGGCAAAAATATTTTAAATGTTTAAAGTGACACTTTTTAAAACTGATTGACATTATGCAATTGGTGACGAAAAATGTATTTCAAAATTAGTGACAAAAAGAATTAGTCTATTTATTAAACTATTACAATACAAGTTAAAGACATTAATTATAAATTAATTAATTAATATAAATATTGATAACACAACTCTTGCAGTTATTCAAATTAATTCCCGACGACATATTTTTTCATTGCTCGAATTTGCTGTTATTTGGGCGCACATTGTATTAGATGTTTCACCAAATATTTCTTGCGCTATAAGTTTTTTATTACTCATGGAATTTTCAACATATCCCTCAGTAACAGAGGTAGATTTCCAACCTCCAAGCCTCTTTAATTTTAAAATATCAGCGCCACTGTCTTCTAGTAAAGTGGCAGAGCTTCTTCAAAAGCAGTGGCCAGTATATAGAACAGGATTTGAAAGACCAAGAAATTGTGCAATAACTTTTGGCAAACTGCTAAATGTGTTAATTCCCACAAGAATTCTGGTACATTTTCCATTCGCATATTTTACAAAGAATCTGTTGTGTTTAAGAAACTGGGAACGCAAGTTAATATATTTTCTTAATTTTTCAACAAGATTCGTATTTTCAATATCCCCAGTGGTAATTGCAAACTGCCGTATGACTTTTGTTTTTAAAGGTGGGATATCAACACGAAAATTGCTTCCTTCGTCTATAACATTTTCAACTAGGAGAAATGTTAATTCTGCTTTTCTGCATGCTTCTGCCATTCCAATTATCATTGAAACCTTAGCCATGAGGTATTCTTTGTCATCAGCTACTACTAAAAATTTGACAAAATCTTCTTTAATAAAAACTTTTGACCTTTAAGTCCTGCTGTACCCGTCCGCTTGCCTTTTAATATAGGCTACCAAATTTGTATATTTTTAATATCAATATTCCTTTTCAGATTTAGTTCAGACCTTAACATTCAGTAAAGTGTCCATAATGTGGAAACTTTTAGATCTTTCTTACCCTCAAAATATGCAAGTAAAACTTTCTCATTAACTGCCTTTGACTTTTTGGAAATTACTGATAATAGAGCATTACCTGCTGCCTCTTCAAAATCGCTTGGTAGCTCTTCAGAACTTGAATCACTCATTTTTTAAAAATAAAACTAAAAATATTTCAATCTCGCTAAAAACCTTTCGCCTAGACTTTTTTACAAAATGTCAAACTGACAACGAATATGAAGTAACAGCAACAAACTAAATTTATGTTTTCCAAATGTTTATCAATGGGGGAGTCCCTTCATGGTTGCCAACCTGGATAAACCACTGCCTTTTTTTTGAGAATTATTCAACTTTGAATGTATAGTTTTTACCACATTCAGTACACTGTAAAAGTTTTTCGTGTCACGAAGGCCTCATTTATTAGATATTGGAAAAAATCGATTTTTGTAGAATATTTTCGTATGTTATGTTTTCAGTAATGAATTGTGACAATTGACAATTTTCATTCATGCCATCATTGTCAATTTTCATTAAATTGCTATTTTGATTTTTACTTAGAACCTAAACTATTTTATGTTCTAAGGAATTTTATTTGTTCTGTGTTCTGCTTTTGTTTGAATTTCATTACATGATCTGGATAAATTGATACCGAAAAGAGTCAGAAATCCAATAAACTAAGTAGACAAGATGATTTTGGTTAAAAAATGAGAATAAGTGTCAAAACGCTGTTGATATATTAGATACTTGACAGACAAAGAAATAGAAAATGACATATTATAATGGTTTCTATTGGTTATCCTTTAGTGAAAACATAACATCCGAAAATCCCTACGAAATACATTTTATCCAATATCTAATAAATGAGGCCTTCGTGACAAGAAAAACTTCTACAGTATACTGAATGTGGTGAAAACTATACTTTCAAAGTTGAATAATTCCCAAAAAAAAGGCAGTGGTTTTTCATCTATTTTTTCAGGTTGGCTACCATGAAGGGACTCCCCCATTCACATAAATTTTAAAACGAGATTAAAAACAATTTTAAAAAATATTAAAGTTCTGTTAAGGGCCGAAAAATGTCAGTGAATTTATATAGTCCACATACTTTAAAAATTCCTGCTACATCTACATGATGACTTTAAATGCCTACTTAAACCTGCCCACGGTTCGTGTCGTAAATTCACTGCTATACAGAATGTCCCAACTATACAATATTGATTGGATATCGTATGTTTTGTTTCTGTATATTGGATTTAATAACCTTTTACTGGTATGATGGTATTTATTTGCCTCGTAGCATTCACTATTCACTTACTGACAATAAAATTTAGACTTCTACTAAAAAAGATGAAAATTTTAAAATTTTCTTCTTGGGGATGGAATATTCTGTAATTTTGGCAATTCTTTAGCATAAAAGTTCAAAATCAAAATTTATCAAATCATATTTCAATTTCAGTTTTGAAGCTACAAACAAAGGTCGTGATAAACCGCTTATTTAATTAACATCAAATAATAAGAATGTTTTTAAGGGCTGACAATTTTTTTTTTATATAAAGTAAATATGACAATTTGCCATCGCTAAGGAATTTTTAGCTGCCCAACAAGGTGAATATCTTAATAGGTATGATAAGTGGGGAATAGCTAGAGAATTCTTTAAGGCCGGGCATTGGCAGTGTATTTAATATAGGCAAACGCGACGTCCTTTCAAAGAGCTTTTAGCAAAAACTATAAGGCAATGAAAATTGAAAAAAATCAGTAGTATACTAGATATATAAAGTTATTCAATAAAGAATTTTGAAGCTTGAGAGTACAAGGAATCATCCAGAAAAAATTCCCAAAATATGTCTATTTTTACATTTCATAAAATGATTAATATCTCACTTAAACGTGATATGATTTTAAAAATATTTCTTCTTTGAATAGATGGTATATTTACTCATAAGTCAGTGTTTTTAAAAATTACAATAAATTCGTTTTTTTCCTTAAAAGCTCTTTGAAAGTAATTTTTAAGAAATCAGAAATAGTGCCATTTTTTTACAAATTTAGGCAACTCTTTTATCACATATAAAAGGATCTTAAAAAATTATTCCTAAATTAGTGTGAGCATTGTCTAATGGAGGGCGTTGTGATAGAACATCTATTAAATCTTGTTTATCAGGTCCGCATTAGGAATTTAGCCAATCTTTATTTAATTTAATATACTTACTATAATATTAATACTAATATACAGCGTGTCCAAGGATGGGGTATCCTAAAGGTGAAAAATGTTTAAATACCTATTAGTTTTAGTGAAAAATGTCATTCTTGATAAAAAGTTTTGCTTGTTCTGAAACCCCATAAAATAAAACAAAATTCAAGTTCAAAAATAATGTATTAATCTAGTGAGTGACGTTTAAGTGTCCCAAGTAACTGTCAACTTTTATAAACCAGTTAGTTTGTTGCTGTTACTTAGTTAGTTGTCAGTTTGACATTTTGTAAAAAGCGTAGACGGAAGGCTTTTAGAGAAATTGATATATTTTTAGTTTTATTTTTAAAAAATGAGTAATTCAAGTTCTGAAGAGCTACCAAGCGATATTGAAGAGGCAGCTGGTAATGCTCTATTATCAGTAATTCCCAACAAGTCAAAGTCAGTTTACGAATTCGTCGGGAATTAATTTGAATAATTGCAATAATTGTGTTATCAATATTTATAATAATAAATTAATTTATAATTTATGTTTTTAACTTGTATTATAACAGTTGCCGCTTTTTTTTGAGCGGTCGTAAATCATCGGTACAATAGCAGAAATACGTTATACGAGGGTCAATGGGGTATGTTTATTCGAAAGTGTGTCTACGAGGGTTAAGCGTGGGGTGTTTTGATCACATTCATTATTTATATTTTTGTATTATCTTTTATTGCGATTATTACATATAATATTCTAATAACAACAATGAAGAAACTTTTCGTTGTAATAACTAACATTAATTACCTGATTGCTTAAATTGGGACAGGTAAAAGGGTAAAATACTTAAAAAGGGAATTCAGAGAAAAGACACAATGTTTAAGGCTCTTTATTTGCTTATCTTGAAATATGTTGATTTCATATACAATAGTTTATCTCTGTTAAAATAGTTAATAGTTAAGATTATTTTGATTGAAAAAGTGAAAGTTTCCATTTATTTTAACATTTGGTAAACATGTTGCAAACCTTGTAAGGGTTTATCTTTGTAGTAAGAATAAGGGTACTCGAACACAATAATAAAACTCAGGTAGACTTGCTTACTCTATTCTAAAATAAAGTAACAATTTTCGTGCAATAAAACCTTCAATTATTTCATAAAAACTAATGATATCGACATCCATAATCTCAAACTCTTACTATTATCATTGTTTTCAATTATTACATATTTTGCAAAATTTTATATTTTTATATTTTTATTATTTTATTATTTATTTTTATATTTTATATTTTTATTATTTTTTAAAGGTTGATCTTTTATTTGTCGGTTTACAAATTTGATTGTATAGTATATTCGAACTCTTGTAAACAATGAAAGTAAATAATCTTTATTGCCATATGGGAGAGAATTCTGCATTGGAAAAATCTTTAAAAAATATGTTTCCTATACCATCCTGTATACAATAATTATTAAAATTCAAAGCAAGCATATTCTCTAATCTACGTGCATTTCCTTTCTCTGATATCAAGTTCCTATAATCCGTTGATCAATTTTTATAATAGGAGAAATATTTTCGTAAGTTTTTTCCTGAAAACTTTCAATATTTTTCAATGACTTTCCATGTTATATTAAGCAAAATATCGCCACTATCGCGTCCATAGAATATATCTTAGAATATCTTTGGACGATGTTTTTACTATTGGAGTTTTACTGGAGTCCTTTACTAGATTTTTGGATTAATAAGTAAAAAAAACATAAAAAGGTCGAATATTAGTTCTTAGTGGATAGTGTAATTTTTTTAATCCATTTAAAAGGTAAAACTTAGTTCCTTTTAATTTTTTAAAATGAACTGGTAGTTACTGCTGCTACACATTTATTTTAGGTTTACGCATCATTTTCTTAAATTTCTTTACTAAAAAACTTGTTAATCGAATTTTTGACCATTTTAGTTTTTCCAGTAAGTTTACTTTGAACTTTTGGAACCTATTTCAGTTTTTTTTATGAATATGTATAGGTAATGGTAACCGAATATATTTAAACACTTAAGATTTTTAAAATAATCTGCTCAACTGCTTTTTGGTAAATTTTAATTTTTGTTTCTTCTTTTTCCCTTTTAAAGAGCTTTTCAATATATTGCCATATATGAATATGTATATCGTGAGTTTTTAATGACCATCCGGTATGTTGTATAAATATTTTCCTTCGCTGTTCGGTCCTTATCTACTCGTTATTGCTTAGTTAAGATAAACATTTTACACTTAAAAAAACTTGAATGATTGCCTTTTTAAAAATAATACTCCAATAAATATTCTATTTATAATTTTGATTTGAGAAAAAACATATATAAATAAAAATATTGTGTAAAATCTATAAATTAATATCGTTTAATGTAAATACAAATAGCCAATTCATATTCAACAGAATCAAACATGTTTGTTTTAAAATTAATCCAGCCCTGAAATTTCTAAAGGAAACTGATATACTCCAAGAATAAATGTAATATTATTTCGTTTATCGCGTAGGGTCATTGCAAGAGGCAGCACCTCTCGGGTATACTTATTCGCTCTCTTTTTAGGGACGTTTTCCCACTCCCAATGCCCAGCCTTAATAGAAAAAAAGCCAGGTGTGAATTTAAGGCAGTAAGAATTTTACATAAGCTTTCTATTTTTTTAGGTTTATTTTTAAGAGTATATTCTACTCTATCCTGAGTGAGAGGTGACTCTAAAAGTTCTAGATTAGATAAATCTGAAACACAAATACCCGATGCAATTGCTTGGAATTCTTTTAAAATATTTTTTGAGTTTAAATTTTGGAGGAAACAGATTTCACATTTGCTTGTATTGATTTTTAAACCCAAATTTACGGATTTGTCAATTATATTCTTAAAATTATTGAGTGCACCAAAAAAAATTGGAACTATCTGAAAATGTAACTGATTTTTAAAAAGAAAATTTGAAAAATTGCAAAGAGATGTGAGAAGATTAATTGATGTAACACCTAAATTTTCAAATGTCAAATCCTTAATTTGTGGAGGCTTTAGGCCGTCGGGACCGCCAGCGGAGCCAGGCTTAAAGGAGGATAGGTATTGCCTTTTTAATTTCTGAGAGAGATACGTTTTCAGGTTGTTCATTTTGATCTAAATAATTTTGAATTTTGGAAAAATCGTCTGGAGGATGTTTCTCTTGCTATTTTTTCAAAGTTGACAAGTCGTCAGTTGTTGCTAAGGTTTCGTTAGATGATAAAATTCCTACAGCTCCAGAGATATTGCCTTCGGAAATTTTGTTTTGAATTTTCTTTTCTGTCGTTTGTATCACTCTTTTTCTTCTTGTTTTCAGGTGAGAAACTTTTTTTCTTGGCCGGATAAGCTTTGATAAGGTCGTTTAGGGATAAAGCTCGTTTTTGTTTCCAGATGTGAAGTTGTTCTTTGACTTTGGAAGTAAGTGATTTCGAATTTTTTGAGTTTTTCGGTAATTGAAGAACAGCATAAGGAAAAACAAATAAGGATAACCATGATAATGGAGAATTTTCTTTTAAGGAATTATTTAAAAGATTAGTCAATTCTTCTGCAATCAGATTTCTGGCTCCTTTGGGAATTCTTGGGAGAATGGGAGTAGATAATTTCAAAGCAGCAAGGTATTTTGAGTAAACTTCTGTGTCAAAATTTATTGTGGTATCGAAGGATGAATCACTGGAATGTTTTAATCTTATATGTTGTTTTAGCCCAATTTTTGTGAGAGGATTATTTATGCATAATATTCCGTTGACATAGGAATCAGAGGACGGGTTGTAGATATAGATTTTAAAATTTAAAGGGTATAAATCAGATAAGGCTTGACATTCTAAATATGTGCCGTAAGTTCCATTCTTTGACATAGAATCACAATAATTTTCTTTTGTTGTTCCATTTTCGGTTGGTATAAAATTTGAATTAATATTCCATTTTTTTTTATGAAATTTACAGCATTTTTTCTTAAAATAATAGGGGAAGCTTGAGAATTATTAAGGAATTTACTTACAGCATTAAAAAGGCAATTTCCATCTCCAATTATTGAAATTTTTGTAAATTTTGACATCAAAACATCTAAAACGTTTTTTCTTTTAACTTCGTATTTTTTCAAATAAATTTTTAGCTGTGGAATACTTTCATTTATCTATGGGATTTTTCTTTAATAATTATATTTTCTTACTTAATGTATAAAAATAAAAATGAAGATTAAATTACTATTAGGACAGAAATTTAAAACCATTATGATGTTATGAAATATGTCGAAGTAAATTGTTGTCCATTACCAAACTTGAGGAAGTAAACTTTTTGCAATTATAATAAAGGATAAAAATATAATTCAAGCGTTTCAAGATCTATTATCTGAATGATGAATGTGTCAGATCAACAAATATTTATATTAATCCTTTGCATATTCTCAGTTAATTTTGTCTATTTGATAAAACCTTATCTAAAATAAATCTTTTCCATTATCGTAGGAAAATCCCTACCATGTTGGATTTTTAAAGTGTCTCTACATAAAAACAGTAAATTTGTAGATAAAAAGTCACTAATATACTTTTACAATTATTCCAATTTAACATTAAAACATCTTTAAGGGGTTTTTACAAAAATCTGCAAGGAGTAAAAAGACTTGTATAGTTATTGGGTTGAGTTTATTTTAAAATTACTTGACTTTGGAAGATGGATCTTTTGAAGATGATTCTATACAAATAGCCACTAGTTGTTCGACGTTTTTGTTGGTACCACTGGGTTTACCACACTCTATCAGCGGTTTCGGTACACTTAGCCCTTTTTGATCACAACAGTTGTAAGGGATGAGGAACATCGGGCCGCTGTATCACACAATATATAAACAGTAACATGTACAGTATATTAAATATTAATAAGTTGTTTATTATTAATGGAACTAGCTGCGATTGCAACAATTATTTGTGTAATTTGTGAGATTTCCGCAATAGATTGATTTCCAAGTTATTAATTTGGAAGATTATGTTTTCCTTTTGAGTTTCGAGAATTAGTGATAGAATTTTGAACAGTTTTTATTTCTGTGTAATTTTGTTGTTGCAGTCGTGGCGCGTTCTATAGCAAAATCGTTACGTTATGGCAGAAGAGGATCTCGAGAGTATTCTCAAATCCGAAATAGTCATTAAAAAGTCACACAAAATCTGAAGCAATAGAAATGAAGGCAACCGTTCAAAAACTGCAGTTTTCGAAATTTGGTAAACCGGCAATTCATACTCATTCAAAATTCCACTTGGGCCAATTCGTCCGTCAAAAAAGTGCCTTCAAAGTTGTTTTTACGAAAAAAAATTACAAATTAAGGGCCCTAAATAGACACAACGCCCAACCAAAATGCTGTCTAGGTCCTTTTCTGCCTGCTGTCATTATACTCCGTTTAACAAAAAGACACTCGGTTACATAAGATTATTTCTTAAATATTATATTGTTATGCTAAGATGGCCGACAGGGGTGTTTTGTCCACCCAGGCTATACTATTTGTGGTATATAGTAATTTTCATTAGAAAGTAGATAATAACATACAGATTCAATGGTTTCAGTTACCCATGTTATATAAACACAGGTTTTGTTAGCTGTTATTATTGTTATTTGTTAAGCATTTGCGACAACCGCCCTCTCTGTGTCTTACAAGGAAACTAGCCGATTTGCAACTTTTATATCCAATAGTAGAGAAACATCAAATAAATAACAATAACTATATAGAAAACGATTCCAATCTGTCATTTTCAAGTAGGTATATACTACTAGATATGCAACACTTTATACTCCAACCGGTTCGTTGTGCATAAACTTGAAAGAAAAGGATCATTTTCAATAAACCAATTGATATTTCTCGACTAAGACAGTACATACACTGTATATATACACACCCCACACGTTTTGTACATTAAAAGCATTCACTGTCCCATAATATATTCATTGTAAAATTCAAAATTTTCACAGGTATTCACCAACTAGTTTCCAGAGGCGTGCAATATAACAGAGCAGGCGTTCGTTCGAAATAAATGCTATATCCCTCTATTAAGTTTAATTTTTTCAATCACCAGATGACTTCTCTTGGTCTTCCTCATTGTAAATTCTCGACAACGACATAAATATATTAATTATTAATTAATATCAATGACAATCGTCATAATTGAAAAAAAAATTATATAAGCCACTAAAATGTCAAACTTTGGCATCTAAATTTCCGGAAATGCAGCTGGAAAAGTTGCATGGATACTTTAAATTTAAATTTCTCACTCATTTGGCAATTGTTCACACATAATTTTCGATTAAAATTTTGATAGCTCGAATTGTTTCAATCACAAATCTCAACTGGTTTTATTTTATTTATTTTGTTTATTGTTACTCTTTATAAATATATATGTTTTTTACAAATTTTTGAAACAAAATAGTTTGTTGTCAAATAAGTGCTGGGTATTGATGAAGTTTAAAGATAATTTTGAGGTTAGGGATTGCAGAAAGTGACAGCATTTCGGCTTTAGCTTGTTGCTTTCAATAAAATCCACAACTGTAGAATTATTTTTAATCTATTTATTGGTAATGGTGTTGTATAATATATAAATTTATTTTGAGTAACCAATTTTTATATGTAATATTTTAAGTATTGTTTTTTTAATTAGTATGTATAAATTTAAGATACAATAGTTTAGAAATGGGTTTTAAAGATTTTAATATTTGAAAATGACGGCATTTTGGCTCCCGCTTGTTGTTTTCAGCAAAAAAGTCGATTGAACTCATTTTTAAAGTACCTAAATATTATAGTTTTGTGGGTGTCCCAGAAATTTCTGACCCCTTTTAAATGCAAATATATCGGAACTTAAAAACCATAGAGAGGTACGGCTTTCGAGGCACAATTTCTTTTTATATAAAGTTTTTTCCAGTATACGTGTTTAATTGGTAAAATCTTATATAGGGTGTTAAAAAAATGGTGTTTTTTAAATGCAAATATCGTCGGTTTTTTGAATGGAACACCCTATATATTTTTATTCTATCTGAAAGACGAACTCTTTCCCTTTGAGAAAATGTATAATTTAAGTTTAGATGAAAAATAAGTGAGTTATTTGGATTTTTATGATAATAATTGTTTATTAGATAAAGATGTCTACATCTGGTATCTGTAGAGTAGGAAGGGTGAGTATAGACCCACAGCACAATATGGCCCAGTGTACATCCTCCCAAGAAGTCGCCCTCCTAGGGCATTGTCCATCCTGACTTATCCAAGAAGGAAGACAGGTCACCAGGAGACATCTCCTTAATATCGGCAGGTGTAGGCCAAGACTCACCGAACACACACTCTCTTATCGACGATAGCTCCGGACATTCACATAAGACATGCCTGACAGTTTCATCTTCCTGTTCACACATCCTGCATAGAGGTATGTCCACTAGCCCCATAATATGGAGGTGTTTCCTTAGTTGACAGTTTCCAGTCAGAAATCCCACTGTTAAACGTAGGTTCTTCCTGGTCATCGCCAACTATTTATTCGTATCCAGCTTCTCAGGGTCGCCCAGGGTGATCCTGGCAAAACTGCATCCTTTGGTTGCATCCCATCTCTTAAGGGAATAAGTACGGGTGTAACGTTTGGTTAGTTCCGCAATAATTGTCGAAGTTGTCAAACCATGAGTGTCGTCTGGTCCCAAAATTTTCAGTCCAGCCGCCATCCTGGCCAGAGAGACAGCAATACAGTTACCTTTGCTCCTGTCGTGCCCTTTCACCCACCTTAGTACGATGTCTACATAAAAAATTACAAAAGAAAATAACAATACAAACTTGAAAGATATGTATCAAAGTTTATTAAAAATTATCTAATTTAATAAAAATTCTCAAGATGTTCTAAGTGTTGTCCATTTTGGTCTATACATTTTAGTAACCTGAATAAAAAGTTCTGAAAAGAATTTCGCAACATTTCTGCAGTAATTTCTTGGAATGCTCAGACAATTAGTACGTTTTCATGGAGTATTCAATTCATTTTGAATTTAATACCGATTTCTGTTTTCATGATAGGGTTCAAATCGCGATTCAAATCGATTTGAAATCGTTTTGAGATTTGACATTTTATCTGTCAATAGTGTCATGCGTCATATTATATCGCTTTCCATCGAACAACTTAAAAATATTTTCTCCATGGAATATTTCCAGCAAGCACTTAACTTCTTCATCCTTCCACACATTTCTAGAATTTGACGAGCATGACATATTAGAGGAACTTTCCATCATTAAAAATCTTTTACTAAACTTTCACGTGGAGTGGTTTTAAGGTTATGTGGCCAGGACCGACAAATGACGATAAATTTGACAGCGAATATCACAGAATGCGCATGTTTCAATACTTAGAACAAAAAGAAACAGGAAGGACTATATGCAAAATGACCTTGAGTCCAGAAAGGAGCTTGCATATGGCGGCCAAATGTCAATTTTAATTTCCGTTTCCAATGCCGTACCGTAAAAAAATTAAATTTATATTAGGGTCTTTATTTTGATTAAATTCCAACCAATCAAGTATGTGAATACATTTAGTGTTGTAAATCATTTTGTGTTTATAAAAACCGAATGCGCTAATTTTTGACATTTATATGCAAATATTGCTTTGACAGCATACTGTAAACATAAACAATGAGTCATACAAGGAGCTTCAAGATGGCCGACTTCCGTCGCAAATTTTTCTTAAAGTTAATATATGACAGACTCCTTCCTGTTTCTTTTTGTTCTAAGTTTCAATACGATCTCGGTTTTCATGTCTATTTCGATTTTTCGATCTCGATACGATCCCAAAAAAAGCAGTATCGACCTTGAAACTCATTACGGTTTCGATACCTGTTTTCATGAAGTTTTTAATACGGAAAGTGTATTCAATTCGATTTGAATTCTGCATGAAAACGTAGTAAATGTTACATCTTAGTTGTTCTAGAGTATCTGGAATATAATTATAACACCTATCTTTGATAAAAGACCATATAAAAAATCTGGAATCGTCATGAGCAGGCCACTCAATTGGTCCAGTTCTTCCAATCCACCTATCTCCAAATGTTTCTGTTAAAGAATTTCTAGCCTCCAGCGAATAGTGTGGTGGTGCACCGTCTTGCTGAAAGTAAATTGTATTTATGATGCCATCTTGTTCCAGTTGTGGATATAGGTAATTTTGTAACATGTCTGAGTAGACATTACCAGTAATTGTACTTTCTTGAAACGTTCAACTTTGGTGAATCTCTTTCGTATTCCTCAATTACCCTTGGATTTTCAGACCCCCATATGCGACAATTATGTTTATTACATCTCCCGTTTAAATGAAATCCAGCCTCATTTGACATTATAAGTAAAACATCAGGAACTTCTCTAAATAAATCTAGTAATGACTCAGAAAAAACAATTCTGGTTTGAAAATCCCTTTCATATATTTTTTGGTGTATCTGTATTTTATAAGGAGTTAACTTCAATACCTTCATACATCTCTGCACTTCGGATTTTGAAATTCCAGTTGTGGATGATACTTTATGAAGAGATATTCGATTATTATGTTCTTGTAATGTTTTCTGAATACGTAAGAGTCTATTTAAAAAAATATCACCATTACGTGTTTGATATTTCTTCCTTTCCATAGATCCATTTTGTAGGAATGCAGTGTACCATTTTTTAATGCTGTTTTTTGAAGGTGGATGTTTCCTAAATACCTGACGAAATAATCTTTTGGTAGTAACAACTGATTCATACTTAGCATACAATAACACAGTTTTTGATTGTTCACGTGAACTAAATCGCACCATTATTGAAAATAAGTCAAAAACAAATCGTAATTAATTACTTTGACAGTTCGTTGTGTCAGTCTATTGAATCTATAAAAATCCCAAAGCCTACTTTTACATTGAAACCCGTAGATGCCTACATAACAGCCTATCCTAAAAAATCAAATAACACTCATTTTTCTTCAAAATTTAAACAAATTATACATTTTCTCAAAGGGAAAGAGTTCTTCTTTCCATTAAAAAAATCGACGATATTTGCATTTAAAAACACATTTTCTTGAACACCCTATATAAGATTTTTCTAATTAAACATGTATACTGAAAAAAACTTTATATAAAAAGAAATTGTTCCTCGAAAACCCCACCTTTCTATGGTTTTTAAGTTCACATATATTTGCAGTTAAAATGGGATAAAAACTTTTGGGACACCCGTTATTAATAGAATTAAAATTTGATAGTTTAGATGATCTGTAGTGCGCATACTTTGTTTAAAGTTCTATTTTATTGTTTTTATTTTATTATAAAGGTTTTTTTTTAATGTTGGGAGGTCGGTTGAGATGAAACTCGAGTTATAAACATGGAATGGAAGTGGCGTTGTTGGTCGAGATTAGGTCATGTCACTGGTGTAACGCCACGAGGCTCCTTTTAACTAGAAAATAAGAAACTACGTCGATAGAATCGAAATAAGAATGTATATTTAGTACAAAAATAAAAGCGAGATAGCTCAAAATTATATATGATCTTCCCCATCCATCGTCCACGCCTTAAAAAAGTTTATATGTGTAAAAATTTAAGAGTATTTTTATATTTATATTGGTGTAAATCAAAATTTGGTATTGACAAAATTATTGTAGAAATTTTTAGGTTGATATAATTAATAAAAAATAAGCTTTAGGAATTTTTAAATGAATTTGTATATAAAAATTTATATAATATATATAGATGGTTTGGTCGAGCGGTGGGGATGAGATCGGTATATTATTATTGCGTTTAAATAGGACGCGTGGCGACGTATACTATACTATATACGTACAAAGTACTCATAGTTGTGCGAAAAAGAGCACTTTTCCTACGTTGCTTTTTGTTTATTTTAGCGTGTGCCCGTAATCCATGTTACATTAGACAATTTTACTATTTGGTGTACAGCAATTGTTTCGGCGCCCGGAAGGCGATACCCAACCGCCCATGGGCCAGCCGAGATGTTGTGACTGTGTTTTCATTGAGCAGTATAATAAATATATACATTTATTTGGAAAAACCAACGTCTTTTATTTACATTACCTCAAATCCCGTTCCAAACCATAGACATAACCTCAAACCTAAACTGATGACAGAGCTGGGTAATTCCCAGTTAAAAAGTAATTAATAATTACAATTACTTTTTTTTCATGTACTTTGTAATTGTAATTACAGCTGCTGACATTACTGACATTACTGCTGACATTAAAGCAGTAAATCAGTTAGGGGGATGGAAATCAACCACAGTTGCCGAAGGTTATATAGATGACAACATGACCAATAAAATAAAAAGAGGAAATCAGATTTAACAAACATATACTAGCTCTAATTACAATGAAAATCCTTGTACTAGCTCTAGTGCCAGTCCAATCCCCATGATTTTCAAACAGACTCAGATGGCAGACAAAGTTATCCCTGGCATGAATTTTAACAATTGTAATGTATTAGAAAATTAATAAAAGTTATTGTTCATTTGAAATATATTTTGCATTTTTTTATAAACTTATTTACATAGTTGTGGATAAAGTATAGTATTCAACACGCGCATAATGGCTATTACACACTCAGATGTTACAACACTCGCCTCCGGCTCGTCTTGCAATTTCATCATACACGCTTGTTGAATAATATAATATTAATCACATTTTAAATCATCGTAAAATTTCATCAATAGATGTCATATGTTTCAAGATAGAGTATAAATATTATAACAATAACAATAATTATGTTATTGTTTTGTAAAACCATAATTCATTTGCATTAGTTGCATTCAACAGTAGACATTTAAACTGTTGTGGATTAAAGTAAATAGGGGGCAGACTAAGAAAATTTAAAATCCAGTTTTTTACCAATATTCACAAAAAAATTATTTAAAAACATTTATTATTGTGTTTCTAATATTAGATAAAGAACAATTCTAAGTAGAACAATTAATAACTAATTAAAACTAGTCTTGACATCTATGAATGAAGTACTGTAGCTCTAGCTGTAATAAGTTAGTATATTTGATAAAGTAAACTACTTACAGTTTTCAAAACATCCACGAAGTGGTGGGCATTCTCTTAGCTACTTGACAAGAGATGTCACTCTACTCTACAATCTACAGATTTCTTTTCCTTTCACTCACAAGTCATTTCATATCTGTCATTTAATTAAAATATGGTTGGAGAGTTGTCTTTTATGAAGTGGTTTAATTTCTTTGTTTCTATTTATTATAAGGATAAAATCGTATATGTTTAATAAACTCATTTGTAATTAGTTACAACTATATATAATACTGAAAATTTTTCCACAAACATCGAATTTACAAATATCTAGTCAGTCACTTAATGTCTATGGTACATAATGTAAGTAAATATTTGCAATAATTATTCAAAATTAAGTTTAAATTATAACATCTAATTATATAAAAAACTTTCATTGCTGTGATTTTACAAAAAAAAAACTTATGAACAAAGTTTGAAGTTTTGTTTACTTTACTTACATCTTATTGCTTTATAATACTTTAGTCTATTTTGAGAAAAAAGAATATGTTTGTCAGTAGCACTTAAACTATCTTTTTATTTCTTATTCTAGAAGCAACATATATAACTGGACTGTAGGTACCTATACTTAAAACAGAAGAGAGATATGAATGAAACTTCCATCCTCATAATTGAAGGTTTAATTGGTTTAAATGAGAAGTTATTTAAGAAAAACTAAAATATCTGTTTTAAAAATCAGTTAATCAAGATCTATTATAAAATTAGTTTGGTTAGTGAGACTGCAATCCCAACTAGCTTACTATTTTGTGCTTATAAACTTATAAAGCTATCTTGATTAAAAGTATAACAGGAATACATTCAGTGTCAGTAAACTGTGAGAAAATTTTTGAGACATTTTTATCAAGTTATCAATTTAATATATTTTCCATTTTATTAGAATTTATAAATAAATTAAAAAATCTTTAATCTTTTTTGATATTAAAAGTTTACTAATGTTCTGTTAATAAACATTAATAAAAACAAATTTTACTTTTTATTTATTGAATAGGTATAATGACATGTCTTTTTCTAAAATAAGTAAGGAAATAACATTATAAAATGGTAAGTTATTACTAATTTTAGAAAAAAATAATTTGTCTAGTTCACTTACATCATTCAAATTTTCTGCCTTTATAAATTTTAGTTCACTCCATGACATGAGTAATATTTATCAAAAAGAAAGTCTAAATATACTTAAAATGTATAATGATACTAAATTATAATATAGCAGCATCTACAATTTATTGTAATAACCCTTACTCTGTGGAAGTCTGTCGTACTAAGAACATTAAACATAACAAAACTTTCGCGTTTTTTTAAATAAATGTAGAAGTTTTGTTATTACAGAGAATTATTGTTCCTGGTAGGTATATATTTGCTAACAACTAACACTAAGGAAACAAAGTAATTGAAATCAGTTTTCATGCATAGATTTTCAGTGAAAATGCAAATAATATTTGCTTTTGAGTTGAACTTTCACTTTGAATACCTTTTAAAAGTGAATTAATCGAAAAAATTAGTAAACGTTTTTATAGAGCGTTCAATTTACTACAAAAACAATCACTAGCTACAGCTTTTCATGAAAACTTAATGCAAAAAGTAGGCAGCAAAATTGTAAATAGCTAAAACTTCTCACAAAACCCTAAATCCCAATTGGTAAATAACAGACATGTATTATTTATAATGTATGTATATTTATTATAAGAATATTTTGCTTAGCCATCTATTGCGGAAAGTACTAAACTATGCTGGTGGTATGGCAGATTTCTTTAAACTTCTACCGTAATATGGTTGAGTTCCTGTAATTTTACTGGCCTGTTTACAAATCTCTCTACTAGAGTGACATGTGTGAGCATTTTTATTCTTAGTTTGGGAAACAAAATACCCGTTTGACTAAATTCTGTTCTTGATTGATTAATAAAGTTTCTATTCATTAAAGAGTTAACAAAAATGATCTTCAATCTGCGATTGTATTCTGATTAAACAGTCTTTAACTTTATTGGAATTGCTATAATCGTTAACCGGAATAACGACATATAAATTTATTTTAAATATGATCTAGCTGGCTTAGAATAAAATTTTATGACGCAGAGATGCGAACTAATTATTTTAGCATGGACACCGACTGTGAAAATCCAAAACGGCCGTTATAAATCTTGTCGAGTTTATGGCCGAAACATAAAACTCCCGACATTTTTTATTCGAAATCGATAGCTTAGTCAGTGGAGCCGTATAATTTAAAAAGTTTTGAAGATAGTACGACAGCGCTTTCAATATGCAATATGCTTTTATTATGGAACGTTTAAGAATACAGAGGCATAAAATAATGATAAAACCAAAAGTAATGTTTTTTTTTATGTTTGGCATAACAAAAAAAATGGTTTTTTAAAATCTAGAGCTACATAAAATTAAGAGGACCATGTTGTAAATTGTGGGTAATGGTTATTGTCCTTTCTAGAGTGAAAAGTTGTACTTTTCCGCACGAGAAGAGGATAGTTCGGTTAAAAAATCAAGGAGGAGAGGATATTTTCCGCTAGAGATAGGAACAATATTTTTCTACAAAAACAATACAGAAGTTTTCTCATAATGTTCAAATTAGTTTTCATTTTATAAGTATTTGTTTATTTTCCTTTAGGAGCTGATCAAATTGTAGCTGCTGAATTGTCATCTTTTGATTACTAAATACTATTGGAATTAGTATCAGAAATGTTAGCAAAAATAGAAAGAAACATAATATGGTGAAGGATAAAATAATAGGTATTTACTCTTGTGAAACTGAAAAAGGTTTGATATGATCTATATTGCTTTCAGTCAGTAAACCATCATGCCAAATAATAGTTCATTAAACTTAACTGAAGCTGGAAAAAGTTCTCCAATATATATGCTAATACCTGGCCATCTAAAGAAGAGATTTTGTGATTAATTTTTTATTTTATATAGTACACTTTTATAGATTCTCTGAAGAAACCATTAGCTAATGATTTTAATATTACATTTGTACAAAAAGAATAAAACTTTTATACCAAAAATTAAAAGTGTTTTATTTATTCAATACATATAGTAGGTACTCACAATAAAATATACAAAAATATTTATTCATGTGTGCTTTGTTTCCTCTAGAATTGACATATCTGAGATAGCACATAGTAAAAATAGATATTTTGCAGTTTAATCAAATTAATAGTAAATTTTTCTTTATAATCTATGGATAATATTAAAAAATCCTCATTTGCATATGAATAGTTGCATACTTCTTTCCCAAGTTTGTAATTTGTACCTTTTTGCCAATTGCAATTAATATCAGTGCTTGGAAGTTTTTCAAAACTAGTAGCATTCTGCCTGCAACTGAAAAATAGTATATTAAACAACGCATTTCATATGGAATTCTGTTATGACACGAGTTCAAGTTTAAAAAACGAATCGCGAAGCGAGTGTCACAACAGCCATATGAAATAAGTTGTTTATAATATTTTTTATATTTTGCCCTTTTTACCATTTTTTAAATAAATTTTTTATTTTTATGTAATTACGAAAATTTTTATTTTAAGAAGTATGTCGGCAGCACTGTGTAATTTATAAAATTTGACAGTTGTGACATTTAAATTATCAAATGTTAATGTTTTAAAATATGTTAAAATTAATAATATACCAATAATAATATATTATATAAGTAAAATATTATATTCATATTCACAGATACTTTCATAAAGAACAATATAAAATTAATAAATTGCTATTAGCCACAAATGTCATTGTCAATAGTCTTGCCTTTATATACTTCACTCATGTCGCCAACCATTTAAAACAAAAAATTGCGTGCGTAAAAGTTACATTACGATACGCAAATGCGTTTTATAATGAAGATTTTTATAAGTGCAAAATATAAAAATAAAATTATACCACCTTTTACCTACATACACAACATGAGCAGTATTCTTACATTTAGAATATTTCCTAATTTGCAGCTGCAATTCTATTTCCTTCTAAAACATTTAACATAACTCTTGCATCTAAAAATATGTGGCCAGCATTTACAAATTCAAGTAAACTTTGAATAGTGAGTGTATACCATGGTTTACTAAAACAAAACAAAATAAGTCTGTATTAAAGGTTTAAAATATACAAACATACCTTCCCTGCAACTTAATTAGATATAACTACCTGTATCAGAAGTAAATAAAAACACAAAATCAGACATAAAACTAAACATTAAATTGAAGGCTTGTACTAAATATTAACCAAACCTATAATAAAGATATCAGGAGTCAAAATTTAGTTTTTATATTTTGCACTTATAAAAATCTTCATTATAAAACGCATTTGCGTATCGTAATGTAACTTTTACGCACGCAAATTTTTGTTTTAAATGGTTGGCGACATGAGTGAAGTTTCTAAAGGCAAGACTATTGACAATGACATTTGTGGCTAATAGCAATTTATTAATTTTATATTGTTCTTTAAGAAAGTATCTGTGAATATGAATATAATATTTTACTTATATAATATATTATTATTGGTATATTATTCATTTTAAAATATTTTAAAACATTAACATTTGATAATCTAAATGTCACAACTGTCAAATTTTATAAATTACACAGTGCTGCCGACATACTTTTTAAAATAAAAATTTTCGTAATTACATAAAAATAAAAAATTAATTTAAAAAATGGTAAAAAGGGCAAAATATAAAAATATTATAAACAACTTATTTCATATGGCTGTTGTGACACTCGTTCTTTAAAAAACTCATCGCTTCGCGATTCGTTTTTTAAACTTGAACTCGTGTCATAACAGAATTCCATATGAAATGCGTTGTTTAATATACTATTTTATATTTTGCACTTATAAAAATCTTCATTATAAAACGCATTTGCGTATCGTAATGTAACTTTTACGCACGCAAATTTTTGTTTTAAATGGTTGGCGACATGATTGAAGTATCTAATGACAAGACTATTGACAATGACATTTGTGGGTTACTAGCAATTTATTAATTTTATATTGTTCTTTAAAAAAGTATTTGTGAATATGAATATCATCTTTTACTTATATAATATATTATTATTGGTGTATTAGTCATTTTAAAATATTTGAAAACATTAATATTTCATAATTGAAATGTCAAAACTGTCAAATGTTATAAATTACTCAGTGCTACCGACACACTTTTTAAAATCAAAATTTTCGTAATTACATCAAAATAATAAATTAATTTAAAAAATGATAAAATGGCAAAATATAAAAAATATTATAAACAACTTATTTCATATGGCTGTTGTGACACTTGTTCATTAAAAAACTCATCGCTTCGCGATTCGTTTTTTAAACTTGAACTCGTGTCATAACAGAATTCCATATGAAATGCGTTGTTTAATATACTAATTTATACACAAAATACATTTTGTTAAAGCACAATAAAAAAAAAACAAAAGCTTTACAAAACATTTCTTTTAGGCCTTGCTAAGATGACATCAGAGTTGCCAGGTGGAGAAAAATAAAATCCCCAGCTAGATGTTATAAAAATCCCTAGAAATCCCCAGATTTTGTAACCTAAAGGCTGGAGCACAAAACACAAAGAAAGTTTGATGCTATAAGTTTTGACAGTTAATGCGATGGTTAAAGATCAACGAAATATTTCTGAACTTATTCTGAACTGAACTTTAAAATCTATGTGATAGACAGTGATGGATAAATTAAAGTTTAAATCAACATTTTTATAATTTATAACCTCCAATAATTTCTGGTTAGGTTAGGGCTTAGACTAGGAAAGAGAGAGGACAGCGCATGGCAATGAAAACCTTATGCGTGTGAGTGAAGCCAATTTTCAAACGTTTGGTGGTAAACAAATTTGGAACGTCGGATTGTATTTTTTTAGTTTTTTTATTAATTTTCACCTTTTTTAATTACCTGAATTTTAAAATGGTTAATTGTGCAGTTTATAAGAGTGCTAAAAAAGAGGAAGGAATTTCATTTCATAGGTAAAAAGTATTTTAAAACTATTTCCTTGAAATTTATTTTTATTAATATTACAGCTTTCAGGTAATAGATGTTTAACTAAATCACATATGTTATGTATGATAACTTAAATTAATAGTACATACATTTTGAAAATTGTTTTCATTCAGTTTAAAAGATTATTTTTCAATTATTTGTTATTATTTTCTCATAGATGTAATAGTTTTGCAGTGGCGTGGAACAAAAACATATATTTAAAATAGATAAAATAGATTAAAATTGCAATATTTATTAAATAAATATGTTTTAAAATGATTGTTGTTTTTTTTTGGAGCAGTACATATTTAAAGACTTTTTTAAATTAGATTTGTAATACGAAATAATGAAAATGATTATTTAATAATCGTATAAGAAAAATCGTATGATATGTCAATATTGTCCGCCATTATTTTGGTGGTAAATGGGTTACATAAATTGATTCCAATGCGCAGTCCTCTCTCTTTCCTTGTCTAAGGGTTAGGGTCATGGGGCGTTAGTTTTATGTAGGTTTGTGTAGGTTTATATGAAGTAGTACTATGTTTTCCTAATTAGCAAGAATCAAACCATTTTTTGTCCTTTTCTTTATTTAAGAAAAATAATCTAGTTTTGAGCGTTCCTCTTTTTTTTTGTGAAAAAGCCTCAGTTGCCAAGGCTATTCGGCCTGTATTTTAGCAAACCCAAAAATTTAGAGACTGACTTGTTTACACTTGGCAACGGCCAAGAAAAATCCCAAGTTACGGTACCAGATTGTACTAAAAGCTTCAGACTTGACAGAATTTGCTCACGGAATCGCGGGGTCTCAAAAATTTATTAAATTTCCGTTGATCTGATACTAAATCCCCAGACCTGGCAACCCTGGATGACATTGACCTTTCAGAGCACCATCTATGGAATTATACTTTTCCCAATATATAAACCGCTCGTTGTCTTTTGATGGAAGAAAATCTTCCAAATGTTTTTTGGACCGAAGCAGTTAATTCACCCAAGCCAATATGGTGTTTTAAAACCAATTATTATAATTTTGCACATTCTTGCAATAAATTCTTATAATATTCATATTGTTTTTTATTTTAATTTTTGAACATTGTTAAATATACCCGTATAACTAATAAAATTTAAATATACTTGACAAATATTATGTAATTACTTTAAATTTAGCCAAGGTAAATTAGTTGAAGATTTTAATAATACCCTCAAAGTACCAGCATTATTATGTGACCAGTGTTTTAAAATAAACAGTGCCGCTCAAGAACAAAAGATGTAAAAAAAGTTAAAATGTAGTAAGACAGAAGTAAACATCTGTTTAAAAATAGTAGTTGATAAATACAAGGTGGTCAAACGAAAACTAACACCTCGATATTCCGACTGTAAAATGACATAGTGGAAAATCGCTAGGACCAGACGATTTCTAATTCGAGGGAAAACTACTTTTCCGCTCTTTGCATCCCTGTAACTTCAACTCCCTACCAGGGGTGAGCACAACCCATTGATTTTGAGCAGAAATAACGGGTTTTGTGATATCTCGTTTTAAAGATATTATCGAGTACTATTTGGGCCACCTTTAGTATATAAAAACTAAGGAAGGAGCCTAACACCTTTCCCAAGTTGGTAGTTTACGACGGAAATTACGTCACAGCGGCCATTTGCAAATACCATATAAATATGATTCATCATTATTTTTATTGACGGTTTTTTTGACATTTGAGGCAGTACTGTTTTAGTGTTTAAGAAACTAGAATTCAGAGACGTACACATATGCAATTTATATACGTAAGTGATTTACTGAATATGCACAGCTATGTAATATTTAGGTATATATGTATTTAATAAAAGTGTATATAGAAATATGATTTACAAAATGTATTACGTTTTAAAACTTACATAGGTATTTTTATTTTTGAAATTGATACATTTTATCATAAATTAAAATTGATACGCCACTGACAAACCGGAAACTGCTGACGCCATTTTTAAACAACATCTAGGACTATTGGTATTTAAGTATAACGCTCCTTCCTTCGTTTTTATATTCTCAGGGACCTCCTTGTATGGTGTGCTCTAAAAACTATTATTAAAATATACGTTATTTAATATAGAGTAAACACTCTAAACAAAATAAGAACCAATTTTCCATTTCCATTTGTTTGTTGTAATGAAAATTGAAACCATAACTTATACATACTATACCTATACCACAGAGTATATAATACAAACCAGAGTATCGACTCTATATGGAGGGGGTAAGCATTCATTTCAGGTATCGCCATGACACTTTGGGAGTATCCATAGCCGTCCCCGTTAGTTTTGGTTAAGGTAGGCAGTTGGTTGTATGTGAATAAATCAGTGGTAGCGTTTGAATTGTGTGGAATAGTGAATTAAACTATTTAATTCAAGTACAAAAAACTGCGAAGGAGATGCGGAAAAAATGTTACTTACATTAAATGACATTAAAATAAATACTACTTCTCAGTGTTCTGTAAGTGGATATTTAATAAAAACATGTTTACAACAACATACAATGTGAGCATTATTCTAAATCCATTGAAAATTTAGATGATTCAGCTTTATTCTGTTTATTTAAAGCATATAGAAATAAAGATAATAGTGTCTATGGAAATATTTTAATGCCTGGTAATAGTTTTATTATATTTATTGCTAAACTAAATAACATTTTTGAAAAACTATTTGAAGAATTGGCAATAAAACATGATGTTCTTCAAACTATATTAAATATTAGTAGTAATGAAACTTTTATACATCCTTGTACAAATTTTTCATTACTTTATGTAAAAAAATTATATTTTAGGTTAAGACTATACACTACCATTAAATGTATCAACAGAAATTTTATAAGTAATGAAAATAAAGATAAATTGTTAATTTGGAGAAATAAATAAGTGTTAAAGCTGTTGATGTGTTTTTTTTATATCCTTCCTTACTAACGAGGAAAATTGCATGTAAGACATACATATTCGGTCATTTATTTTGCGTAGAAATTCTATTTACATGTAATTATTTAACCTAAAAAACCAATTTTACTTTTTTTAAAAACAAATAAATCAACGTTTAGTTAATACCTATTATTAATCTTGTTAAAAACAAATTCCATTTTTCTAAACTTTCTGAAAATAACAATTATCTCAACAATAAAGAAAAATTTCAAGTACGGGTCTTATTAATAATAACAATTTTTTTAGTACTACCCTGAGCTTATACCACAAAACAGAATATTGTTTACCACAAAACAGACTAACCAATTTTCTGTTTTGTGGTTTATACTCCCAAAAAATGGCCGCTCTTGTCTTATAAACATCAAAGGTGCCGACAGCGAGTCGATACTCTGGTTTGTATTATATACTCTGTGCCTATACTAAAACCAATAATGATTGAGAAGAAGTACGCCCAGTTGACAGCAAATCGGGGGCGTGCTTATTAATTTTTGAGAGGGTTAAGAATGAAAGAAAAATTCCTAGTATAATTATTTCTAATTGTGAAATAAATAAACATTTACGAAGGTGACTGTTTTTTTTTTAAACTTGTTATGTACGAATTCATGGTAAGTGATAAAAACGTTTTAAAATAAAAATGGCTTTACTGTTTTTCAAAATATTCTTTTCGATGATTAAAATACACTTTTGTATTGGTTCAAACTATTTGCCATAGCAGTTTTTCCACTCCTTTTAAGACACTATCAAAACATGGTTTTTGAAAGCTTCAACTAATTGTAGATGAGACATACTTATAACATAAATTCCATCATAAGTGGTATTTTATGGACTATATCACGAAGTAATTGGTCACTTCCTACAATAAGTATGTTGACACACGTCTTACTTTGCTTTGCAATCGGTATTGGTTACACCGAATTTGACAGACCAATCAGAATTGAGAAAAAGAAATTTCGATATTAGTGATAAAGTCAAGATAATTTTTCCCAACATTCGATACTGATACAGTGAATTTAATTATGGTCGTAGTTCGGTAGCTGACAAATTCCGTAAAGGTCGTCTAAAATTGACTGTTTTGTCACAAAACATCGATGCAGTGCGTGAACTGATTATTTAGAATAGACATACAGTGAGAAAGAGGCATCCTTGCACATTAGTTGTCATTTAATACATTCTATTTTGCATGAACACAGTTGTAAAAAATATGCTTTCGCTGGATATCCCATAATTAAATGGGAACAATGTGACATATATAAAATCGAGAAAAGTGAAAAAACCATGGATTTATGTGTAAAAGACAGTAAAAAACCAAAAACCAAAGCCAATATTGTAATTACATTAATTAATACTGGATGTAAATCTAGATAATTCACGGCAGTAAATGAATTGCGACAAGCGGACCCATTATCCAGAAGTCTTTAATTTAGTCCAAAATGTTATCTTAAGGGATATCGCCATAAAAACTAATGGTTTAATTGATGGCAACAAACATCAATGTCTAGTACATGGTGCTAATAAGAAAATCGAGAAAAGCGAAAGAATACAGGCTTACGATTAACCAAGAAGAAACAAAATACATGGTGATGAAAGATCAGGATACATCTGACCTAATTATAAATTGCATAGATGACAGGCGAGACAAAATAGAATATAGAATACAATATCTGAGAGTCCCAATAACAAATAAAGAAGAAGAAGAAAGAGAAATAGATAAAAGAATAGCCAAAGGTAGCAGAGATTATTTACAAAAAGGAGCAAAACAAGCTGGAAATGTGGGAAGAAGAACAAACCAAGCAAAAAAAGGACTATAAAACTTTAATTTAAATGCAAAAATTTGTTTAAATCCAAAGTCAAAACAATTTAATGTTTTGTTAATATGTGTTAATTTTTGTTAGTTTAATCACACTCATTTATTAATATTTATTAGGTAATTAGTTTGAAATGTATATTGCGACAAAAAATAAATGAAAAAATTCTAGAAATGGACATGCCGCGATATATTTAATTGATATAATAGGTATTCTCTGAATTGCAAGGCATAGATTATAAAAAAAGTAATGACATAGTGTTCATGAATATAAACAATTACAGTAAAAAAATGTACCTTTACCCTGATGTCGCTAAAAGCGAACAAGTAAACACAAGCTTTATATACCTCATCCTTTTCTACTGCTAGTAGAAATACATCAAACAATTATGAGCACTTGTCTGTCAAGCAAGGATATTGTTAGTTTACAGTGGCCACCAAAGTCTCCGGATCTAAATCCTATCTGTTATAAAGAAGAGTTCGACAATAAAATCGGGATTATGCGGGTCTTCCAACCCTTATCCATGCTGCTACCGAGATTTGGGAGAATATTCCTCAGCAGCTTATAAACAATCGAATTGAAAGTGTTCCCTGAAGAATAGAAGCTTGTATAAGAGCAAGAAGAGGGCAGACTGAATATTAATTTGTCTTTTGTCATTTATGCGGATTATGTATTTAATTTTTTTATTTAGGAATAAATGTCTTTGCTAAGTTGTTTTATGATTTTATTAAATTAAATATGATCTAAAAGTAGAGTGACAATGTTTTTGTTTAGACACGCTTATTTTGAAAAATGTTGATGTGTAAATATTTAGTTGTTTTAGAAGTTTTCAATTAAAAAAAAAGTTAGAATTGGTAACATAAACGTCAAACTTTTGATAATTCTTTTGTTTCGATCCAAAAAATGTCACTGCGACAGAGTGTTTACAAAATTAACTTATTCGTATATATAACAGTTTCGATTACAATCTTTATTCGTCGATTATTATTATTATTTTAAACACTTTATTGTAAGAAGTGGAATAATATTGCACTATTAATCCCAACTATTTAAGTGTAATCTTTCGAATACAAAAACTTCCTCTACATACAATTACCAAAGATCTGTTTAAATATCTCCTACATAATTGCGTTAATTTAAGGCTGATACTCGAAACTTTGTGCCAATTGTTTCAAAACCGGTTATCTGTAATAATATAGTTGATGGTTTTTGTTTCCCGTTCGCAGTCTTAAATCATGTTGACCGTTTTTGGATATTATTTTATGAAATATGTCAATGAACGTAAGAATAGCGTCGATATACGGGGGTTTTGATGTTGGTGTCGATGGACTGCCTAAGTCAGACGTCACTAGAGGCGTGGTCATAAAAATCTTTCGAAAAATACCGAGTGCGCGTGCTCGTAATCGTCATATAGATTTTTAATTTTACGTTTGCAAACCTTACCTTGCACATTTTCTGGTAAAAAAATCACTATTTACTTATTTCTAATATATTAAAAAAAAATTAAAAATCTTGTGTGACGTTTTACAGGCGTTATAGATTTGTTTGTAAAGATTTATAGAAGGAGCCTTCTGCTGTGATGTCAGAGCTTAGGCAGTCCATTTAAGTCTTGATAAATTTTTCATGTGTTACTTTTGAAAGTTATAACTAACGCCGACTTCAGAGTTTATCATGGATCTAAAGAACAACAAACAAGAAAACTAAATTCATGAAAAGTTTAGTTTTTTTCTGCACCATTTTCTAACTTCCCTATTGCCTCCTATCTTTATCTGTAAATTGAGGAAGGTGAATCCCAAAAGCTTCAGCCGCCATTAGACCTCATTAGATCTATTGTGCTTCCTCCTTAGCCTGTTCCCTTAGTTCGCTATCCAACCTATTAATTTACAGTAGACGACAACATCCTTCAGAGCAATCTCTCTGGCTCTAATGTTGGTCAAACTCGTTACGGTAGGATTTTTGTTTAGTTAAGAAAACGGAGTAGCCACAGAAGATGTATTGGACTGGCTCTTCTTCTTTACCACCAGTCTGAGTTGTTTTTTGGTTAATTCCAGGAATATTTTGGCTGCAGTTATGCCAGTCAGCTCTGTCGTCTACTTTCCCCTGTCCAGGAATTCTGGGTAAACTCAATCCTCTCCTGCCACGTTCGTTTCTTCCTGGACACAACACAATTCATATTAGCCTGCAAAAGTAGGGTTTTATCCACCGCTTTCTTCGACAGGAAGCATCTTGCAGGACCTTTCTTCGGGCATCGTTCAAGACATCTCGATAACCAGCAATGGTGCTACAGTTTTGGATACAAAAAAGCCTTCTGTGCCTCTTACGCTAGAAGATACAAAGGGTTGCTGAAAGAAGAATTATGTTAAAAAAAGAAGAGTTAAATAAGAAAGCCGAAGAAAAAGAATCATTTTGAAACATAATAAGGCATAGAACAGATAGATAAAAACAGAAATGAACTAATTTGTATTTGTTTGTGGTGTTACTTCCATGTTATTACCTCTGCAAATTATTATTTTTAAATTCATGATTACTACTGGAATTATATAAAGTGTTTTCGCTTTTTATTATGGAATAATTTCTTAAAGAACCACACAAAATTCGACCTCTGAAAAAGGTTAATCTTTTTTGAAGGTCATCGGCTGGATCAGTGTCAGTATAACCGATTCACGAACATATAATTTGAAGAACAGTAAAAAATAAATGCCTTTATTCTACGCCAATAATACGTTACTTCTTTCTTACATTTTTTTTGAATGCAAATACTGTAGTTTATTTATTTAGCAGTTTTTTTATTGAAGCATATATTTGGTGTTTCTCTAGCATTGAATTGTTTATACATATAATTTTTGGGAGCATACCTTTTCATAAAATTATTTTATAGTTATATTATAGTTTTAAATTATTCTTTAAAAATATTACTTGATGTTATTTAATATGCATGCTTTAATGTGATTTAATTAAGAATTACTATTACATGAGAATCCAGTGGGTAATTGAAGAACCTAAAACAAAAATTTTATTACAAAATTATTGAAATTAGCTGGGTTACCTTCTGTATAGGACCTCAGTACCTTCCGACTAGGTCGGCTAACTAACCTTCTTCAGTTCTGTTTGATCCGAGTGTGTCATAAAGATGAAATATATTCACGTCAGCACTTTGAAAACTTTTGCCATAAGTGTTTTTAAGATGATTCAGTAGTCTGGTGGTCAGTATTATGGAAAATCCTGTCCATGTTACCTATAAAGTCTCAAAGAAAATTCATTGAACCATTGTAGTTATTTGGGTTGTATACAGTTTTGTTATTTGAAAGTTGCTATGATAACAATTATAAATAGTGTATTTTTGTTGTTGTGTTTTATTTAATATGTTAAACGTTCCTCATTATAATAATAGTAACGAGGGTTATCTGTATATTTAAAATTAATAACTACAAACAGAGTTAGTTATACAATGTTGAGATTGTAGCAAGAAAACTTATAGTCTAGTTGAGAAGCGAGTTTCCTGCTAAAAAGAGTTGGAATAAATTTAAAAATATGGAGGTTGGAACAACAGTAAAAGAAAAGCTATTGGGGATAGCACCAATATTAGAAAAGATCCCAATAGAGGAGAAATTTTCATAAAAAAAGTCCGGAGTTCTATCTCCATTAATTATAATTTTAATTTTACGTTGAAAATAGGGTTCCGCTCGACCGTTAAGCTAAAATAAAATATAAATTATAATTTAAATAATGTACCCAACCAATCAATACAAATCAAGAATGTGATACAGGACCGCCCATCCTGAAAAGTGAAATACAACACGCTAGTAGCAACTTACAGAACCACAAAACACCTGGTCTCGACTGCATCCACAGAGCTTCTTAAACTAAAATTAATGATGACAACATCTACTACCTTACCACCATCTTCAATCAAATATACAACACTGGTGAATTTCCGCAGGAATGGCTGATTTCATCGTTTATCCCCATTCTAAAAATAGCAAATGCCAGAACCTGGCTTGATGAGTCAAGTTCTAAAGGACCTCCTAAAACGCATACATAACAGGATATACATAGGAATGGAACAGTTTGCGTTTCAGAAACTAAACCATAGACGAGAAGCCTTATTCAGTCTACACATATTAGCTCAGAAATGCTACGACCAACAAAGGGATCTGCATATATGTTTTATAGACTTTGAAAAAGCGTTTGACCACGTAAATCATGAAAAATTATTTATCACTCTCGGGAATGTAGTTATAGACGGTAAGGATATTCGACTACTAAAATATTTGCACTGACAACAGACCACCAAATCAAAGTAAACAACAATATGTCGAAAAACATAATGTTCAATATATACGCCGAATGAGTATTTAACGAAGTACCTAACAACTGTTCAGATGCAGATGACTGGTACTACTGGCTGACTCAGATATAGAACTTCAGCGCTTAATGGATAGCATAAATGCTGCATGTAAAGAATATGGGATGTCGATAAACATCAAAATAATAAAAGTAATGATAACATTTCGAAACCAAACTGTCTCGATACCTATTTCTGTAAATGTAAAGATACTAAACAAGGTAGATACATAAATTCAAATATTTGGGAAGCTTAAGTAATCAATGACAAACTAGACTCTGAAACTGAAATTAAAGCCAGAATAGAATAGGCTCGAGGTAATTTTATTCGAATGAGAAAAATATACTATCAGACCAACATCTAGATCTTGAACTTCGCTGCAGACTCTCGAAATGTTATGTCTGGTCCACCCTACTATATGGAGCAGAAACGGGGACCCTGAAAACCAACTCGATGAATAAACTCGAGGCATTTGAAATGTGGACATACCGTAGAATATCGCATAATTTTAAAAATTGAATTATGGTGTAAAATAAAATATCACATTTTTAGAATATTTTAATGTGAGTGTATGGTATCCTTTGGATGTATAAAAGCCCAAATTATTCACAGTTCAAAAATGAATAAATTTTGACAAATCCTATTTGTATTATTTACATTTTCACATTTCTTGTGTGCAGTATGTTTGTTTAATTTTTCATTTGGAAGTGTCTAGAAACATTTTGAGTAAAAATGAGTCATTTAACCCCAGAACAAGCAGCTCAAATCGTGGCTTTACTTGAAGATGGACGATCTCAGCAATATGTTGCTGAAGTCATTGGAATCAACCAATCCAGCGTTTCTAGAGTCTTAAAAAAGATTAGAGAAACTGGAAGTTATAATAAAAGACCAGTCCCAAGACGTGCCAGGTGTACTAATTGTGCAGATGACCGTTATTTAAGAATTCAGACTTTGAGAACTCGTCAGGTTACAGCCAGTCAACTGCAAAATGTTCTCTCTGGAGTCCGTAATGTTAGAATATCTGTTAATACGGTTAGAAACAGTTAAAATAATTTTGGAATCAGACTCAGAATGCCTGTTACTGCTCTATTGTTAACCACAGCACACCGTGCAGCACCTTTAAGGTTCGCAAGAGAACATGTTAATTGGGATAGATTGGGCTAATATTCTTTTTACGGAAGAATCAAGATTTTCCCTTTTTGTATCCGATAGACGTATTTCAGTTTATAGACGCGCAGGTGAACGATTTGCTCAGTGTAACATAAGAGCAGCCAGAAATTATGGAGGTGGTTCGATTATGGTATGGGGAGGCATCTATTTTGAAGGCCACACGGAGTTAATTGTGTTTGGTAGGGGATCACTGACAGCTGATTGGTATATAAGAGAGGTTGTTGAAAATGTAGTGCCATTTGTTCCAATCATTGGAGAAAATTTTGTTCTAATGCACGATAACGCTCGCCCGCACGTTGCCAGAATAACATTGGAATACCTTCATGGGGTTGGTATCCAAGTTTTAGATTGACCAGTAGTTAGTCTAGACCTACACCCAGGGACTATCTGGACAGGCGCATAAGAACTCGTAATATCGCTCCACTTTCCCTTATTTGAAGTTAAGGCTGATTAGGATGATTCCAAATTTTCTCAAAGAGCTTGAAGTTTTGGCCGGGGTATAGGTTTCGTCAAGAAGTCCGCCAACTGATGTTCAGTTCCAACATGGACCTTTCTTGATCCGGTCTCGGATAAACAAGTACTTCCTTTGAATATGCTTGGTTCGAAAGTGAAATTCAGGGTTTTCAGTGAGTTTTCTGGCTGACTCGTTATCAATTCTAAGAACAGGCACTGCAGACAAACCTATTAGTTCTTTGAACCACCGAGAAATCCAAATGGTTTCCTTCGAACCGAGGTTTGCAGCAACAATTTCTGCTTCACAAGTTGAATCAGCAACCAAATTTACCGAAAGTTTTCTTATTTCTTTATAATTTCAGAAAAAAAAGTTGACAAAACATAAAAAATATCGAATTTTTGTTAGCTTAGAAACATCCGATATCTTTCCTACCAATTGGGTGCTTGTGTGATGACTAAGGCAACAGATTTCCCTTATGGAGATGCGCTACCGAAGGAGCATAGAGTCCTTAAATACCATTAGATTATTTTAAAAGAACTAAATATTTCCCAAAATGAAATTTCTCAGCTAATTTTTTTATTTACATATACGCACAATTTTTTTCCTGATATAATACTGCTTGAATGCCTTTGTAAATAAAACTTTTGGATTAGTTTTGATGTAAATTTTTTGTACTAACCCTTACTTTGTGGAAGTCCATTCGTACTAAGAATAATAAGTGCCACGTTTAGTAACTTCAATATGTTATTCTGTAGCGAAACAGCTGACATTGTATTATAAAAGCAAATTTTTTAATTAAACGTTCAAACGTTTATTTCTTTATTTTTCTTAGTTTTTAAGTGACCACAAAAGGAAAAAATATTGTTGATTAATTGTCCAGATGTCCCCTAATTGAGGATTTATTATTAAGGTCTGATTGTTAGTGTCTTTCTTTCTGTTTTTCCCAGGATTTGTTGAAAATATTTAGTATGTACATTTCTACCTGTCATAAACTCGTCTATCTATCTCTCTACTATCTTTATGATGGTATTTTGTGGACAAGTTCATTCATACACGTAAACTCAGATACGAATACTTAATTAAAAGGGCAGTAAATGCATGCATACACTACTAGAAGGAATAATGGGGCAAATATTACACTAGACGACAACCACGATGACATTAAATTCCGAAAATTTAATAACTAAATAAGACTAGGTAAAATTTAGTGTGGTAGGTAGTTATATCTCATAAACAACAATGCAAGGCATCGAAATACACAAACATATAGAACAAATATGATATAATAAACGGTTAATATAACCCTAGCGCTGTATTCGTGAAATCGTAACGAAACTACTTTTGAATACCTGCCATCAAAACTCACTTCCCTACGTTATTACCGCATAAAACACGGTTCTAAACTGCAGTCCTGCACATGCATTTACCCCACCGCTTTAAGTCGTAAATGACTGCCCCTCCGGTCCCGCTGCACTAGCAATGCAACTTACTTTACATCGCCCGTTGCAAGACTGACAGTTCGACAGTTGAATTCGCGGGGATTCGGTCGGCACATGGTATATTTTAGCGTCGACACACGCTGCAAACCGCGTGGAATTCGAATTCGAACCTGTTGCGCTTGTAGTTTTCACGGTCAGAACGAACAAATATGCGAGTGCAGTGACTTTGGTGTATAAAAAGATAATTTGTATGTTGGACGACATGTCAGACTCGCAGGAATTCGACAATAAAATGCACGTTAACGCTTCCAGTACTTCCGCGACTCCCAGGACCCCTCCGAATTGCGCTCGGTGCAGGAATCACAGGAAGAAAGTCCTTCTAAAAGGACACAAACGTTATTGCATGTACCGGGCGTGCATTTGCGAAAAATGTAGGTTGACAACGGACAGACAGCGAGTTATGGCCATGCAAACTGCCTTAAGACGCGCTCAGGCTCAGGACGAAGCTATGCTAAGAAACGGATCACATCCGGAGGATTTTTCTCTGGATCAGCACACACCTCCGCTAGTTACCCCTTTAAAAAAACGCGTAGACTGTGATTCTTCCGGTTCTTCGCAATGTTCCGATCAACCTCCTTCTACCAAATTAATGAAGTTAACTCCGGTTCCGTTAGCTCAACAAAGTCCTCCTATTATTACCTCATTAAAACGCAGAATTGATTGTGATTATACCGCTCCGTCACAATGTGCACCAGATCAACCACAACCCTCGACGAAAATTGTGAAATTGACTCCCAACAACGGTGAACTACCCTCCACAACTTCCGCCAATATCGGATCTATGAACGAATGCCATTCTTATTCAGATATCAAAGGTAAGCTTCAACAAAAATTAAGCTAATCAAAGTATAAATTACTGAATCAATAAAATTCTTATTGAAAAATACCAATTACTTTTTTATTCCACATATTTCTTCTGTTTTTAAAAAGTAATAAACCTGTTGTCAAGCTATCTTCTTTGAGATTTCCGAAGAAGTTGTCCTTGGGCTTTTGTATTTATTCAGTTATAGTGTGTACACCCACTACAGTTACTTTAATTTTGTCATATCACATTTAAACTACAAGTTCACTACCCCAATCATTTCTAAGTAGATTTATCCCCTAAATATCCAAATTATTTTATTGGAATATTTTAATAATTATTTTTTCAATAAAACATTCTTCTAGGAGAATTTTTCTTAAAGATATTTGTTTTCATTATTGGCCAAAATTATTATTATTATTTAAGAATCTTTAGAGCTTCAGAAAATTAACTTCATTATAATTTACTCACTATAAGTGTTAATAAACAATTTAAACAAATAAGATATTTATTGTATTATATAATTTTGAGAAACCTGAATAAACTACTTTGGAATAAAACTTAGAAAAATAATTCAATTAATTTTCTGGATTAATATAATAAAAAAAGTTAATAGTTCACTGGATTATTCGATGTACAGAAAACCAACACAAACATCATAAAACAAATAGCTACTTTTAATGATCTATTACATTTGATAAATACCTAAATTAATGAATAAGAAAGTGAAAATGTCACTCCTAATATTTTCTAAACAAATCAAAATTTATAAAAACATTACATACTTATTGTGGAATTATTTCTTCAGCAACCTCTGTATTCATTCATTTTAAAGCAATTCAAAACAATTTAAAATCAAAATTGTGTTAACAAAATTAGTTTTCCAAAATGTAATGTTGATTTTATGGATCAAACAATGAAAAAATTTTATGTAAGATACAATGATGCATTAAGAACAAAATATTATAGAAAATGGATCAACCAAATAAATCAAACTTTTGTTTTGACAGACATTATATATGTATATAATTATGGGGCATTCTATGCCAGCTCATCCTACCGATTGGATTTACATCTCTTATTTTCTCTGAAATTTGGGCATCTTTTTGTACCCTTCGAAAAAGGTTTCTATAAATTTTTTCCAATTTTTTTATTCAGTCAATCGAGAGATATGAATTTTCAAAAATTTCGGGTATTTTTTTTAAATAGCCTTAACCCTGAATTGTCCGATTTGGGACTTTTTTTTTAAATCTTGTGTTTTTTGATGAACTTTTTGAAACATTTATGCAAAAAATTATTCATCATAAATTTGATTGTTTTTTTTTTCATTCCAAAGTTATAACAAGAATTTTAAGATTGTTTGTATCCTTCAAATTTTTTTTAAAAATTCTCAAAAATTCTACTCTTCAAAACACAAATTTTAAGTCGGAGATGTAAATCCAATCGGTAAGATGAGTTGGCAATTTATGTAAAAGAGTTTTAAATAGAGTAGATCTTTTGTCAAGACTTACAGCCCCAAAAATCTTTAAATCATACTAGCACGTCTTACCGAGGAATATAGAGGGATTTGAGTAAAAGATTTTCTATTTTAAAAACGTTTACTTAAATAAATAAAAATAAGAAGTAAGAACATTAAAAATAGAACTAGAAAATTGCTCTTTAAACTTAATGACAGATGTTTCACTAAAAACAAAACAGACTAAAGAAATTAAAAGTTATAAAAATATTACATGTTATGGAAATATTTCCAATACAATTTCAAAAATAATATCTTCGGCAACATCAGCGTTAATATCATTGAAAACACATAATGTTGGCATAAAATTGTTAATTGAGAAAATAAAATTATAAAAATTAAAAATTCTGGTGTTTAGAAAATTAATTGTCCAAAGTGTTATGCTGTATATATAGGTCAAACACAAAGAAATTTTGAAGTAAGATTCAATGAAAACTTAAAAGCATATAGATTACAATAACCAGATAAGTCGAACTATGCAACTCATACACACCAATGACATTCAAATACTACACATTTATGATAAAAACCAAAATTTAGATATCCTTGAAGAATTTGAAATAAAAAGACATCTATAGCAGATCAACAATTTAAAGTAGTTAATGAACAAATAAATCTTGGAAGTTCTCCACTATTAAACTGTTTACTTTCTTCGAGTCTTCATTTTATACATAGATAAGACGTAATTGTAACACAAATGTATTGTTATTGTAAAGATCAGTATGATAAAGTTTTTTCCTGGTTTTTCTATATCAATACACAGTTATATAGATCTTAGAGGAAAATACATCCAAGATAATCCCTTAGGGCTAATAATATCCATGCTTTAATATTTTTATGTCTTATTACTTCCATACTTAGTCTAGCCTTAACTACTTATCAACATCAGGTACTATCGGCTTCAGAATTGCATATACATTTTCAAACTCAAATCGCTTACATTGAATAGACAGCCTTTTTTTTGTGTAACCAATCACGGTTTAAATAATAATAAATTTGAAATCAGTTAAACAGTTGTCCACGCCCACATCTTCACTTAGTTTGGAACCCTCGATAATAAATGTTTGTTTGGGATTAAAATCCCTTTTTTTTTATTATATCAGTACAAAAATGCGAAAAAAACTTATTTATTCGGGACATGACCGACCATTGTAAATACACTTAATCTCCCAAAACCATTTAATGAAGGCGTTTTAAAAATTGCCATTCCTTTGTTGTATAAGAAGGGCGTTTTTATAACTTCGGTAGGTAAACGAAATTCACATTTAACATGTATATGCTATTCTAAAGCCGACTGTACCTAGCTACAAACAAACAAACAAAATGTAACTTCAATATGTCAATCTGACGATGCTAGTTTTTAGTGAAATAGCTGTCATTAAGTTTAAAGAGCAAATTATTTAAATAAATAGTGAAAGTTTTAATGTTCTAAATAAGATCGACTTCCACAAAGTAAAGGTTACTACAATCAAAAATTAGAAGAACTCTATTCTTTGTTATTTATCTATATAAACAAATAAGATTAGCCATACTGTTTATTGAGAATTAGTTGAACCAACATTGTATATACTTTATTAGTTATCAACTTGTATGTACATAAATTTACATTCAGATAAACTATTTGTGTTGAACAGGAGTGTGTGTGAATAATCATCTAGAATTAACTAATCAGAATTTAATTAAACACCTTTTATAACAAAAATTTCCAGACAGACATTTGTCTTAGATCTTTGTTTAAAAGTTTATTTGATGAAAGTTTTTATTTTAAAACAATAAAAATTGTTAAAATCTCTTTGTAACCTTGAACCATTATGCATTTAACTGCATACCGATCCTTATAACAAAGGTGAATGTTTTGCAATAATTATACATTCAATAATCTTTCAAATTTATACTCTGTGTATTGGCAACAACGATAATGATTTACTACTGTTTAGATAATCGATTATGAAACCTTTAATATTCAGAAGGATGTAAAGAGTATTAAATTTGTTTATATGGTATAAGATTTGTACAGAAATATTAAAAATTAGCACCTCTAAATAGAAGATAGTTGGACTGTAAAGGCATGTAATAATGTAATAATAGAAGATAAATAAAAAGAATTAACTTAGTGGGGGTATTTCACCAATTAAACAATAAAATTAAGTTTAAATTAAAAATACTTCATACTCGTATACATATTTATAATACAGGCAAAGGGGTAAATTTTTTTGTAAAATGAAGCAGTAATTACAAGCAAATCAGGTCAACTTAAATGTTTTTAAAATTTGTCAAGAAACGTGTCAAGTATCCGAGTAAACAAGTGAGGTTACCGGGAGTTGGTCCAAAACACTGTAAAAATTGCCCAAAACTGTTTTTGTGGCCAAAAATAAATAAATATTTAATATTTCAACTGTCAACTGTCAATTTTTCTCATCTGACATGAGGGTTAAATCCAGTGATCTTAAAAACATTACCTTATATGTATGTATATTAGAATAATTAAAATATACTTTTGACATCTGTAAATACTAAATGAATAGCTTTGCAAGGAGTCTGGATAGATTTGGTAGCTCCCTAGCTGTCAAAATAAAATTTTGGCACTTTGTGCCCATCGAGACTTTTGTTCAGAATGACAACACATCGAAAATTTCAGGCAACTTGGCAGAAACCCAATTTCCATTGTTTCCTATTGTTCATATAAGCTAAAATTGTGTGGCCATCGTATTATATTGTTGTATATAACTCTGCTTATTCTTTGTTTAAGAATACATAGATAAGATCCACAACGTGAGGGTTGACACAAAACATTAAGATAAAGACAAATAAATAACTGTAATTTTTTAGTCATCGGAGTATACACACTTACACAGTATAGAAAGTAAGTGATTATAATGTTTAAAATATTTTATAATCACTTCTACAAACAAACGTTGTTCTTATTCTTCATGTAAAGATCACGAAGCATTGATAAGTGGTATAATTATTATCAAGTTTGCAGACATTCATATTTTGCACTAAAAGAGATAAGTCACGAAACTTGAAGATATTGGTCACAATTTATTTAGATTCTAGGCGACATATTTGGTAAACATGATGACTACTTGAGGCACAGCTGCCTTAGATGATTTATATTTATGGGACTTTGGTTAAGAATCAAAAACCAATTGTTTCAGAAGATAATAATAAACAAAATAAAGTTAAATATAAATGGACCATAATATTTTTTGTCTTCTTATCTTTAGCAATTAATTTTTGAGGATGTAAATAAAAGTATTAATACCTAATGTGTGTAGAATATGTGTACAAAAACAAAATTAGATTTGCTTGAAGAACTCTAAATAAAAAGATATCTGGCAGGCCCACAATTTTAAGTTGTTGATGAACTTTGATTGAATCTTCATTTTTTATACATAGATAAGACATAATAATAATAATAATAATTAATAATAAAAATATGTCAATAATAATAATATATACATAAATTACAAGACGAGTGGTAAAAAAGTCAGCTGTCATCTAAATTTTAAGGGAGAACGATTAACAGAGAAAAGCTAATGAAATCTTGCCGACGTTTCGATGATTTTTCCGAGGATTTTTCTTCTTCTGGCGGGTTGTTGTAACAAACAAAATATAGAATAAGTAAATGAATTAATAATAATTACTTACGTATTTTAACTTGAATTAAAATTAAACTTTAAAAATGACAATGATTAGCAGGTAATAACTAAAATAAATGAAAATTGAATGGAACATTTGAGGATTAAGAAATATATTACTGATCTTCATCGTCATCCAAGTCTTCATCTTCATCGTCTTCATTTATATTTATTATTATTGGCTCAATGTCTTCCATTAAATGATCTGTTTGCCACATCTTTTCCTCAGTCTTCTCTACCTTTTTTCATAATTAGACCACTGCATTGAGGTTACTTGCGAATACGCTGTTTTTATAAGTTTTTCCACATCCTCTTTTTTAAAAGTACTATTATTACGAGCCACATATCCTTTCACTTGGCTTCACACCATTTCAATAGGATTTAATTCGCAATGATAAGGTGGTAATCGTAGGACTGATATATTATGTTCCGTGGCAATGTCGTGTATTTTTCTTAGGTCGTACTGCTCTCTAAACGCGTTTGCAGTAGCCAATAATTCTGTTTTTAAATAATCATCCTCGAAGTAAATCTCTTTTTCCAGTAGCCAGTACTTTATTTGTTCCTTATTCCAAGTTGTCTTTGGAAAAGGTAACTTCGCCGAATGGCATGACGCATTGTCCAACACTACAACATTCTTTGATCCGTTTTTCGGCAAATTAGGGATCAATTGATCTTTAAACCAGGCCTCAAAGCCTTCTGCGTCCATTTTGTTGTAGTAATCGTCTGCACCTTTCTTTGCCAGAAAAGTTTTTTCTGCACCCTCAAGAAAACCGTCTTTCCAGCCTGCATGAAGAAGAACAAATCTCGGTCCTTGTTGACTTGGAGCCTTCAGTCCTGTTGTCAGTCCTTTGACAGATGCATCTCGGTCATTTTTACAAACCCCATATCGTTAAGCAAGCGTCTTAGCGTACTTTTAGAAAAATTTAGTACATTTTCGTCTAAACTTATTTTAGCAAGAACTTTTGCCAGTGTTGGTGGAATATTTTCGGAGTAGAATTCATGCACAGCTTTTCGTATTTGCGATTGGATACCTTCATCGTAGGTGATCAGTCTTGAATTCGACTGGCTGCTGTTCCGTCTTCGTTTTTTTGGCGATGTCAAAGGTCCAGTAGCGGCTTCGCTTTTCAGATTATACACTGTTCTCACACTAAGGCCAGTCATTTCAGAAATCAGTTCTATTTTCGCTGTCACACTTTTGTCATCTTTTGTATTCAACGTATACGTTAAAATAATCAATAAAAGCCTCTTGGTTTGACGATGAAGATTTTCACCTTGTTTAAATTTTTCAAACGGTGCTGCTAACTGCATGGCTGTTGTTTCAATAATGCCCTTTCGTTTATCAGCAGAAACAGATAGGTACCTGCCTATGTTATTACTTACCTCTACATTCCAGGAATATTACATAACGGTTTACGAGGATCAAGGGATCATACAGGTAAAAATAATTAGCATCTTTGTAATTAAATAATATTTTCACTGGCAATAGGATTAGGATTTGTCTGAAAGATTTAGTAGAGACCTAAATAATCCATCAAGTGATCAGGTATATACTGATTACAATCTACATAAATAGATTTGAATTCCATTTTTTAATAATATTTATTCATCAGTTATCAGTTATCAAAGCAAATCTAAATGAAATCCTATATACCCACTTTTCCGATTATTCAACAATTTTCACGGACGCTTCCAAACTCAACGGTCATGTAGGTTGTTCAGTTATAATTAAAGGCCAAAATCGTTTATTTAAATTTCCACCATTTTCCAGCATTTTTACGGCAGAATTATATGCAATTTATAAAGCACTAACCTTCATAAACGAATTTAACCTAAACAAAAGTCTCATACTTACAGACTCCTTGAGCTCAATAAAATCTATCCAACACCTGTTCCCTAAACATCCCATAGAATATCTTATTAAAAAAGAACTGAAGTTAGCTGAGAACAATAATAGACTCGTAGAATTCATGTGGATCCCTTCACACGTTGGAATCGATGGCAACGAGACGGCTGACCAGAACGCCCGACTAGCAACAACCAGCGAACAATCTCTCTTCGAAAATCAGTGCGTGGTTAGTGATCTCAAACAGTTCTTCATATCCAAAGTTTTTAGTGCGTGGAACAGTGAGTGGCATCAGTCGAATCAAAAACTAAAGCAAGTGAAAAGTAACATTACTACCAAGAGATCACACCCTCGTGGTAGTAGGCATCAACAATCTGTTCTAACCCGATTGAGAATAGGTCACACGAAACTCACGTATTCATATCTCCTCTCAAATATTGACCCCCCTCAGACTGCCCCCAATATGATAGTTTTAGACATAAGCACAACTTGCCGCAGAATTTAAGTGAACTTCTAGGAGATAACTGCAACGTTACGGCTTTAACAGACTATTTAAAAGATATTAATATACTGTACAATATATAGAGTAAAATGTAATATATCGCTAATCACCTTGATGTGGATGCGATTGTCTAAATAAAAAAAAAAAATAATGTTTATTATATAGAATACATCTGTTTTGCAAAATTCATAATAAAACGTTTCTACGAAAATAAATTGGCTGAGTTAATTGTGGTTCAAGTCGTAACCAAAGCGGCAACAGTGTTGAATATTCGCCCATAAGATTTACATTGGCCTATGCCGGCCACGCTGCATAATAACTGTGACCCGCTCTATAAGCCGTTTTCTTTCGGACCGGATCAGTTGATCACAACGCGTTATGTTTCATTCATCATGTTCTTTCGTTGTTCTTTCGCAGTTTGATGTTTGACAGTTGGCGGATTATGATTTGAAAATTTCTGAACATACTGAACATTTAATTTTTATGATTACTTTGTTTGGATCGCGATATCCTAACCCTAGTTCTTTCAGACGACAATATTCACACAATATTGAAACATGTTCTTCTGAACAAACGGATCGTGATCTTGAAATCATGATTCGATTGAGTTGCGAAAGAAAACGGCTATATAGTTTCAACAATACTTAATCAGCATCAGATAGCTACCTTGAAAAAATAAAATGTAACATCAATATGTCAATCTGACGATGATGGTTTATCGAGACATTGAGTTAAAAAAGCGAATTTTTTAACAAGTTTAATGTTCTTGATGGAATTATTGATTAAAGTTTTAAGTGACATTAAACAACATTCAATTTTACACCATAAAGGTTCTCTTGGAATTAATTTATTTATTATTTAAACTCAGGTTCTTTTGATTTTGTGTTGTTTGGGTTCATTTCATAACTTAATTTTTAAAATTCTTGCCATTTTACTGTACAAGCTTTCTTTTTGTTATTCTGAGTAGGTGCAATAAATTTTACCCAGAGTTTTTATTAATCGAGATGAATATTCAGTGAAGACTAAAATTTACTTCCCTGTCCGCTAGATGATGAATATTAATAATTTTGTGTTTTAAATCAAGCGATTTGGAATACCTCTCAGAACCGCTATATACTAAGAAAAGATTTAAACCAGTTTTTAATCAAAAAGTCGAAGGACCTGTAGTTTGATTCAGCAAAAAAATGTCTATGTGGGTATTTGCAAGAGCGAACGACGCGCGACGTTTATATTTACCACAAGTGATTAAGTAATTAAGTTATGAGTTAATTAAATTTTATAAAAAAAATATGTGTGTGTGTGTAAATGTTCGATCCTTAATTGGAAAATTTTACGCCATTTTCTAATGTTATTCAACGGTAAAAATTGGATAATTACATGCATTTTAATTGCAAATTAATAAGTCAATATTTGGTTTTACTGTATATTTAAATATCCCTCCTAAATAGTGAATAAATTGACGATAAACCACGCCTATTAATCTATCCAGTGATATAAGGATACGCGTAATAATTGTAAAATAATGTATTTTTTCTTAAATAATAAATAGCTTTTTTATAATTCGCGTTTGCAATAGACTTCATTGTAACACTCAACGGAGTATGGAAATGAAATCTAGTATAGTTATTTTTTGTGTCACAGTTGGTAATTGCGTGCATTTAATTAGACAAGATTTTTCTATTTTCCTTTAAATTGGTTATATTTATATCTTCTTATATTTTCGTAAATTATTTATCACTCCAATTTAATATTCAAATCAAATTTAAGTTTCAAAAACTTGATATATCTGACATATGTCATTTTAGTAAGTACCAACATAATTTAATGAACAACCAAAGTACTAATTGTTGAATAATTTTATTTAAAAAACATGTAGCCATAATTGGTCCCAAAAAGGCAGGAAGCCGATTTGTGACCATATTCCTCCAAAAAGGCAGGGCGCCAATTTGTAGCAATATATGTCCCAAAAAGGCAGGAAGCCAATTTGTAACACTAATTACTTCCTCGAGAGCTGTCCCGGCATATGAGACCTTTTAACTCAGGAGTGGGTACGCTCCAGCTTAGCGACACTCTGTATATAGGATATGATTGATGGGTGAGGGCGCCACTGCTTTAAATTCGACAAAATTTAATAACTAGGTGTAAAGCAGAACACCTTATTTAATTTAGAGTTTAACTAGAAAGAAAAAATGAATATTAAAAATATTTTGACTACTTTAACACAACAATAAAAAACTAAAATACTGATACCGATAGGCAGCCACACACAGCAAATCTGTGGGTTTAAAACAAACACTCAAGTAAGAAATTCAAATTTATTTTGCCACAAAAGGTTAGGTACTTAGCTTAGGGTTTCGGATTTCTCCCACAGCGGTATGTGTACGGCTTCGGTTGGTTACAGATGTTGACGACTTTTACAGAAAGGCAGACCTGGGGGACTTCTCCGGAGAGTTAGAACTTCAGGTGTAGTCAGCTGGATCGGTGCTTTATCGGTAACTTGCTAATAATTTGCGATAGTTTCAACGGTAACTTGGAGCTAATAATTTGCGATAGTTTCAACGGTAACTTGGAGCTAATAATATGCGATAGTTTCAACGGTAACTTGGAGCTAATAATTTGCGATAGTTTCAACGGTAACTTGGAGCTAATAATTTGCGATAGTTTCAACGGTAACTTGGAGCTAATAGTTTGCGATAGTTTCAACGGTAACTTGGAAGCCGTATAAATCTGTGAGAGAATAGTGTATCAGGAAAAGGAGTATCAAAAAATTATGGAATATGAAAATTGTTGGAGAACGCACGGCAATTGAATTTGATTCCTTACTATCATTTTATTTGCCGGGCACTCAACAATGTTCATATTTTTATTATTTAACAAATGATATGAAATAAAATAAAATATGTGTGATAATGGTTAAACTAGAAGATTTAGGAATGATTTATAGTGAGTCGTTACTAATCAAAACTTGGTTCAATATATTATAATCTATGTTCTGAAACGTGTGTTCTTAGTTTCTAATTAAAAAGTCTTATTTTTAATAAAAATATTATAAATTGTATAAGTCAAAAGTTGCGTTATTGATTGTTAATTTGCTTGAAAGTATTAAATACTATCGATCACTGAATATATTGAAAATACATGCATTTCGGCATGCCAGCACGTGGCTGAATAGCAAAAAGGTTAAATTAATGAAAAGTATTATAAAATATATATATTAAACGTTAAGTTATTAATTATTAGTTCATTTAAAAATATTAAATAATGTCGATTATTGATTGTATTAAAAATACATGCATATTAACATGAATTGCCACGTGGCTAAATAAAAAAGGTTCAATTATGGCTTTAGTTATCTATGGAAATATCTAGAAATTATTATTTTGAAATGCTATTAATATCTGTGTTCAACTGAGTAATAAAGATAAATTGATAAATGAATTAAAATGTCTAATAATAAAAATTTTGTACTTTCAACGGCTAAGGTAAGAATTCGTTAATACGCAAAATGATGCTCATTCTTTGAAGACAGAAGGCTAAAGGAAAGAGTTCTCTCTGCGTTACAATTATATTAACGGTTCATTTTCGTTAGGGGAGGAATTCGAGCGTTCTGATTGGTTAGTTTTTAACGGGTTCTCAACTTTCAAAAACGGTTGTGTCTATTGGTCGTCCGAAAGGTATTTTTTAATGGTTTGAATGGTTTGAATGGTTATGATTAAGTGCAGGATTTAATTATACGTGTGATTAAATTGATTTTACGCTCGGAACATGTCAATGAACATGTTACAAACATAAAAAATACGTATAAAAAAATATTGTTGAAAATTTTTGCCAAAATGACCATTTAAAGCAATGTGTTACAAAGTGAGTAATTTTGTTAGTCGTTTTACAAATAACTATTGTTAAATTGTTTAAACGTAAAAAGCAGAACACAGGACATGTTATGGTTCTACAAATGAAGAAAAAAAATAATATCTACTGGATACATCTAAAAGTAAACATAGTAAATTACTAAAATACAGCAACATATGAAGTAAATAAGAAAGACAAATATAGCAAATTGACAATGAAAGTAAATTTTAGAACTAATAAAATCATAAATAATAAATAATCATCCAAAAACAAATAAACCTACAAATAGTATATAACAAACCAAGCAAATGATGCGCCTTGCTATAAAATTAATGCTACACAGGATGCGGGTTTTGCAACAAATACTTTAATTAGTATTATGGCTGACCTAGTAAAAAACAACACAGAAACATAAAGTATAAAAGAAAGAAATATAAAATTTATCTCTTAATTAGCACTGAGTTGCTAAATCAAATAATAAAAAATAAACAAAAAAATATCCCTAAAAACAGAACTACTTAACACACGAATAGTTCTGATCTTAAAACAAAAAGATACAGGAAGGAGTATATGCAAAATGACCTTGAGTCCAGAAAGGAGCTTGCATATGGCGGCCAATTGTCAATTTTAATTTCCGTTTCCATTGACGTACCGCAAAAAAATAAAAATTATATCAAAGGTTTTCATTTTTAATAAATTTCAACCAATCAGGTGTGTGAATACCATTAGTGTTCTAAATAATGTAGTATTTATAAGAACCGAATGATCCGCCTATGCGCTCATTTTTGACATTTATATGCATATATTGCTTTGACAGTACACTGTAAACATAAACAATGAGTCATAAAAGGAGCTTCAAGATGGCCGACTTCCGTCGCAAATTTTCCTTAAAGTTAATATATGACAGACTCCTTCCTGTTTCTTTTTGTTCTAAGGTTCTGATTGATCGGTCAAGTTTGGTGTTTTCAATGACGTAACGATCGCAGAGCAGAGTTTGACATCTGTCAAAAAATGTATATTTGTGATAAATTTTCTTTATACACGTATATCCAAAAGTTTGAAATATTTAGAAATAATATATCTACGCCTATGGTTTTTTAAAAACTCTTGTTGATATTTATTTTAAAGCGTTTTTAAATCAAAATAATACTAAATTTGATTCGTTTTTGTACTAATTTGACCATATTTAATTGATTTGGGTGCTTTCACATTATTCCAATTCTTGTTTAAATTTCATTTGAGCTGTTTAAAAATGCACAGAGACATGATATCATATTTTAATAGGTCTAAAGTAATTGCTTTGTTAGAACAAGGCTTTAGTCAAAGTGATATCGCGAATATTGTTGGTGTTACTCAAGGTGCTGTATCAAAAATTCAAAAAAAATTCCAAGACACAAATGATGTGAAGGATCGTCCCAGAAATGGAAGAAGTCGATGTACAACAACAGTACAAGACCGGTAGATAACATTGATAGCTCGAAGAAATCGACAGGAATCTACAAGTGGCATATCAAGAGAAATTGCTAGACTTGAAGGACTGAATATCTCAAGGCATACAATTACACGAAGATTAAATGCGGTAAATTTGTATCGCAGAAGACCTCTACATGTTCCCAAACTAACCTATCAAGAAAAAATTGTAAGGTTGCAATGGGCTCAAGAAATGTTACACCATGGTCCTAACTGGAATTACGTGATGTTCTCTGATGAATCAAGAATTGGCTTGGTTTCTGATTCGCGAAGAACGCTAGTTTGGGGGGCCCCAAGACGACAAGCCCGATTAGAAACAGCCCAACCACGTATTCCATTTGAGGGTGGGAGTATGATGGTTTGGAGTGGTATTATGAGGGTTACACGGACGCCTCTCCTGGTTTTGGAGAGAAGATTTACTGGTGCTGTGTACATCGAGGAAGTTTTAAATCCTGTTGTGCGTCTATTCCGGGGGGCGGTAAGTGATGGATTTGTGTTTATGCATGACAATGCACCTCCACATAGAACAGCTGCAGTACAAAATTTTTTGGAAGAAAAGATATCCACATTAAGATGGCCATCAAATTTCCCTGACATGAACGTCATTGAACATGGCTGGAACATTCTTAAAATACGCATTAAGAAGCGAAACCCCTTCCCCAATTACTTTATGAGCACTGAAAGATGCTGCTTATTAATTTACATAAAAAAATTGTAATACATTGTGCATTTTTCACCTTTTTTGTATGTTTATCTGACTTCGAGATTTATTTAGTATTGGTTAGAATTGTAGCAAAATGATGTTTACTTATATCAAAAAAATTATTTATAAAAATTAATAAAAAGATGAAATATTTCATTATTCCAAACTTTTAGACATATGATAGCAATTATTTGTATCTGTAATTATAATGTTATTTTATACGTTTTTAAACTTTAATACTGCACCTGTTTATTTGCACAACAATGGTGACAGACTAATTTGACAGACAATATTTCTTACTGCTACAGATGTCTCTTTAACTCTTTTTTAAATATTCCTTAAGATGAACCATATTTTAAATTGTATAATTTATTTCTTTGTCCATTTTATTATTTGCAATATGTTGCTTTCAAAACACCAACAACATTTTAATTTGTGCAAATAACTACCATTTTCTAAGCTTCAATAAACATACGCCTAAAAAAGATGCTCTTCGGTATGAAGGTAACTTTGCATGTACCTACAAAGAAAATAAAGAAAAAACCAAAAACAGCAGATGAAGTTAAAATTAAAGATGCTTATTGTAAAAATTACTTTAACATTCAAAAAATTTGCCCTAATCTTAATAATTTTGCGAAACATTAAAAAAATAATTGTATCTACTTATAAATGCGTGATTTAAATATTTACGTTACAGTTTGAGATTTGTTCACACGAACCCTTTCATTTTGTACCGTAAAATTTTTTTGTCGAAAAATATTATGTTATTATGTATTCGGGAATAAATACTTTGTTACCAATATGTATAATATACGATAAGCATCCCAACGAATTTTTTTTTCACTCTTTTATTGTTCGGCCGATTTCCTGACATCTTGCAGAATTTTTTATTATTTATTTTAAGTAACAAAGTTACACTATTACGCAGTGTGTAAAAGTCAAGTGAAATAAATTCATTATAGTGGGTGCAAAACAAAATTTGATATACGTCATCATAATTTTACGTCGACACGTATAGACAGTGTTGCCGGACTTTTAAAAGTATTTTAAAGATCGATTCGAATAAAACTATCCAAAACGACTTATTTGAAGTGACATCAAACAAAGTACCAAAATAATTTTTATATTTTTTTTCCTTTTGGGTATATAGGTTTAATAAAATAAAGAGTATAATAATATTTGCTTTTGTTCGCTATAATTAGATTCATCACTACTAGTTTTAGTTTCTTCATTGGGATTTATAATTGTAGGTGCAATCTCTAGTGTATCCAACAATCTCTCTCTATCAAACCATTTAAAAATGTCCTCTTCAGTACGATGGATAGTTTTTTTTCCAAATTTCTGGTGTAATCGTTTCAAGAGCTTCAGACCACATATTTAAACAGTCTGTTTCAGTGGTTCTGTCTCTGCCAATGTGTCTGTTATAATATTGTTTTGATGTACTCCATATCAGTTCTATGGGATATCCAATGATATGGGGGTATACGTAACACTTTGTGTCCATATTGCTCAGCTAAATGGTCAGCCATATATATGACTGGTGGTTTATTTCTTAAAATTAAATGATTATGCCCAAGGAAATTGCCAAAGTTAAGCTTAAAATTCAAAGTGTTACTTTCATTTGTTACCTATTAGAGGCCGTGGATTCTGAGTAGACCCGTGACGTCGTAAATAGTTGCGCATAACTAAATAACTGCTATAATTAAAATACACTGAATTAAATAATATAATTTAAAAATAAGCAAAATTTACTGCGCTATTCAAAGAGACAATACGACGTAAACGGCGGACTGACCAGAATGAATCAGTAAGGGCTGCAATTATTAGTATAGTTAATAGGACAATTTTCAAACACAGTACACAAACACACAAATTTGTGTACTGCGCCGGTTGACGTCACAGGTCTACTCAGAATCCACGGCCTCTAACAATATTCAGAAGTTCAACTTTTAGCATATTTCTGTGAAATCAAGGTTTTGACTAGTCAACCTTTCTTTAATTTGTGGTTTTTTCCAACTTGTATTAGGTGCTTTATGGAGTAAAACACTGTGATATGGAGCATTGTCCATAACAATTATGCATGGTTCTGTGAGATTAATTAACAGCTCTTTCTCAAACCACTTATTTTTGAGGTTTTTGAGTTTTTGAGGAAAATATTGCTTTCGCATCGTCAAAAAACATTTAAAATTACCATGTAAATAGGTACAGAGACATATACTATTAATTATACTAAAATAACCGGAGAGTTTACCTTTTACTATCAACTTTAGTCGTTTTGACACTTCTTTTATCATTATTTTGCCATGAACGAAATATCCATGTTCCATCAATAAAAACAAATTTATATAGATCTGCTTCTTTTTCTTTAATGTAGTTCCTTAAAAATCTAACCCGTTTTACAGCAATATCAGGAAGCTCCATGAGCCCCCATCTTGGTTCATCTTTGCTCCATTTGAAACCAATTTCCTTTAATAAATTTGATAAAGACCTTCGAGAACCTTCAAATAAGTGCCTTACTTTTAATTCAGCAAGTAAAGAATTTAAAGTTACATCCTCTCCTGAAAACAAAAAAATAGTATTATTTTTTCTGGTCTGACAATTAAAAAAATTTAAATAGCTGTGTTAAGAGAAAGAAGGTTTACTTTTTTCATACATATTGCCCTGTCATTCAAAGATGGCTGAAGGTAGGGTTGGCATTTTCACTGTCAATACATAATGTCAATTTATAATTTGAGGTGTTTCGGGATTTTTTTACAAATAATTAATGTGTTACATTAGAATTTTACACACTGTATGTAAATGCGATTAAAACGAGTGCATATATTTCATTCAAAATATTAAAATTTAGTGAATTTAGATAAGAAACGTGTCTCCTTGACATTGATGATAAACGTCATACATGCAACTAACTATCTTATCAAAACCCTTTTATGTGTAAATATTTTATTTTTAACTAATCTTTCATATATTTTAACCACACATGATGCTTATTGATTTGTCAATACATCAGAAGAATCAATCAATTAAATTCAATTTGGTATTATTTCTCTTGTTCTTTTAATTAAAACTTCAGCTAACTAAATATTTTATATAACCATAGGTATGAATTTGTAAATTTAATTTTAGGTAGTTCAAAACAAAATGTAACTTCAATATGTCAATCTGACTATGCTAATTCTGAAACAGCTTTCATTGTAATTAAAAACCTAATTTTTTAATTAAACGTAGAAATTGCGTTAAAACGAAGATTTGTTTATTATTTTTTTTTAAATTGATTTTAATATATTCTTTGGATATTTTGTCAGCGTTGGTTAATAATGAAAATAAAACTCTTATTTTAGAGCACATTGGTATATTATTCTAAGCTATAAACATACTTATTGTATAAATTTTATATAAAAACAATCAAAACATTGATTAAATATATATTTTCATTGCGGAAATGATATATAAAATTTATCCATCTATAAATAAATACATACACGTAACAAGAAATATAAAATGTAAAAACTTCAATTTTTATAAATTTTTTTTAATATTTCTGGAATAGACAAGTAACTAATTACTTGAAATTTAAAAATTACATTTTTTAATTTATCTTTATTTGTGTATCCAAATTTTGCAGCACATAAGAGAGAAAATATTGCCGGCAAAATTTTGGATTGGTATGAAATTTTGTTGCTTGGCAATTTACACGAATGAAATTTTGTCTAAATTTTGTCTAAATTTCATGAGCGACAATTGCCAAAAAGCAACAAACTTGAATAAATCCACAAGAAAATTGTGCAGGGAAAAAATTTTCTCTCGAATGGTTTTCGACAAGACTATTTCACGAGAAAAACAAAACAATATCAACGAAACATAATCTTTGTTTATTTGTTAACAATATTAAATGTACAATTATTATAAGTTATAGTAGTTTGCCCGTTCTTTTCTACTAAAAATTGATTTTGTGTATTATTGACATGTAATATTTGGGAACTCGAAGGTCCAGCTTCATTTGTTGTCCTGAGATTCTCGATCAACTTCTCGTGGTGACTAGAATCCAGCTGCAGATAAGGTTTTAACGAGCTTGCATTTGAGTAACCCGTTAATTTAATTAACTCCTGTTCAGCAACACCTTGTTTAAACAAGGCTGTCACAGCTGAAGATCGATGAGAATGGTTTGTTATTTTATGTTTTTTTTGTGTCTATTCAAATTTTTTCAGCTGACATTTTTGTTTATTCCAAGTGGACAGTTTTTGAACCATGATCCATTCTTCCAATTGGGGTGAACGGTAAGAAAGAGTCTTTCTGATAAAATCTTTGGTCCTCTTTTTTCCATTAATTTTAAGAATAGTTTAACTGGGCATAAATTTTCGTTTGATGAATTTCTTACCAACCATTTGCTGCTTGCCTAACTTTTTGACCCGCCTTGTGTTGTTTTCGAAAAAATGCTGTTGTATTCAATTCGACCCGTAAATTCTCCCATAACATCAATTTTCTTCTGGAAAAAGTTAATCTTGCAGTTTACGGCCTCATTGCCTCTCCAAGCAAGTTCAAATGAGCAAAGGTGAAAAAACTTTTTTTATGCTCCATCGGGGGTTTCTTCGTCGTAGCTTTTGATCATTTTTAATTGTCCTTCAGTGGATAATGCTTTTGAACTGAGTTTTCTTTTTTGTGGACAACTTTGAAGCTGCCTTCGCTTGGTGTCTCTGGCCAATCTTGCATTTTTGAAAGATATATCCGTGAAAGGATCGATTTCTATGCCGTCTCCGTAAAATATATTTCTTGCACCATTTTTGCTGTTTTATTCCATATTGACTTTACAGACGACTCTTTATAGTCTTCGCCATTACCTTTTTTTGTATTAAAGGCGTAATCCTCGAGAATTTTTGCTAGTTCCGTTATGATAGTACATTTTTCAAGTGTAAAATTTCTCACCCGTAGGAACTCCGAGAATTGTCCAAATAGAGCTTCTGGACTTCTGCGTGTTCAATGGGACATTTTCCGAAACCAATTTTTTGATTTCTTCACCTGACCGGCACCCGAATCTTGATATTTCGTCTGGATTCATTATTTATTTTCAAAATTATTAAGACGCTTCAATGACCTTTGTGAAACTGACAACTATAGAAATACCAGACACCTTAGTAACGGATCTGTCATAATTTTGTCGCTGAGATATTACGTATTGTCAATATGAAACGTGCGGTTGCTATGCAGTTTTGTCAGTTAAAAATAGTCTAGTGAAATAGTCTCTATACATTTTTATTGCTCAAGATATAATTTTTATTTTAAAGTGAATAATGGATTTTTTATTAAACCATCTTCTTTATATAGGGACCATTGGCATGATTTATACCATAGCTAAATAATAAGCTACTAGATTGTTCATGACAATAGTAAATATTAATACTCATTTTTAACTCCAAATAGAATGTTATAAATTACTAAAGCTGACAGCGGCGGGAAATTTAAATATTGAATTACTGGGTTTATTTAATTATTGGAAAATACAATATAAATAAACGTTCATGAAAATAACTCCATTACATTTTAAATAAAGTCGATCTTATGGCGATTTCTTTTTAAACTAAAAACTTTTACTGTCAGCTCCGTGAAACGTCCAAGGTATATTGTCTTTGATTTAAACAAATGTATTTTTTTATAATTCTTTAAGCACGCCACTGGTGCACGCGTCTTCATTACATTTTTATCAATATATAATATAAAATAACGTATCATATACTTATATAATGATAAGCTATAGATATCCACTTAGTGTTGCCCGTGAATAGTGAAGTAGCAGACAGCACTATTTATTTATTGTTATGTTTTCTGCTCTCTTAAATATACCCTTAGTTTTTTTGCATCAAGGTTATTGTGCCAAATCTCGCAATCAAATAAGCAGTACCAACTTGCTATCTCGCAAACAACACTGCAACAGAAGCGGGGTTTGGGATAGCTTTTGAGTTAGATAGATGATAGAGTTTCTCGTGGGGTATCTATGGAGTTGTCCCTGCTTTGAGATAAGGTTAGATTTACGAACTAAGCAAACAGAAGGAAGAGTCATATTTTTGATTTTTTTAAAATAGGGTTCACAATGCGCTCTGTGACGTAAGCCAAAAACATAACGTATTGCCCTTTTCTGTAGTTTAAAAACAGAGTCAAAAAGATGTACACAACAAAACCCCCAGAAAGCCAATCCATATCTTAGCTCAGACTCAAATAGAGAAAAGTAGGTTGTTAACGCAATAGAAGAAGTTAGCTCTTTAGAAACGGTTTTTATGGGAAAACACGTAGAAGATAATTTTTTTGTTAACATGTCAATATGAGTGGACCACTTAAGGGTGTCATTAATATAAATTAAATTTATTGTACTAACTCTTACTTTTTTGAAGTCCATCTTATTAAGAATAATAAAAAACTCTTCGTTTCAACGTTTCGACGGCGAAACGGCCGTCATTGTAATTTAAAACATATTTTTTCAAATAAACTTGGAAGTTACGTTGAAACGAAGAGTTTTTTTATTATTCTTAGTCATTAATATAAATTTCCAAAAACTTAATTGAATTTTTTAATGGTATTAAGGTGTTATTTAATGCAATGGGTTGTAAGTTAAATTTGTACGGTAGGATCGGCCCAGGATTTAATAATATGATCTCTGGTTATTCTCTATTAAATCCAAAATATTTTTGGTGAACTGGAAAATGGCTGTTTCATTCGACCTACCTTTCAAATATGCATGCTGGGTGTCTGTATATAGTAATTTGTAACATTCAAAAAGTAAATCAATCTGGTGCACATTGCTAACTCTAAGTAGAAGACACCCAACATAATATTGTGGTGAAAATAATCTTGTAATTGTAATTATCATCTTCATTCTAAATTTTTTATGTTGTTTTACCTAACTTTAATTTTTATGAAGCACTTTCTTTGCTCAAAACCCAGTCAAAAAAAATGATGTCTTTTACTGATTCATTAATATGCAGCACAGAAAAAAATTATGGTTACATCATGGTAAGTACTTTCGAATGCAATGTAGCACTAAAATCAAATTATCATACGTTATTTTATAAGATGATTATAAAATCTCTCGACCTCGAATAACCAGATTCTATGGTAAGAAACTACAAATTCGTATTTAAAACACTTAATTAACATGCAAAACGTCAACTTTTACACTAAAATTTGCATCTAATACAGAACGAAATTGATAAACGTCCTGAATATAAAACCTCCAGCTCATCTGTAAATCTCTCATTAAATAATTTGGTCTAGTGCGAATGTAAGATTACAGCATCAACAATCTTTCCTTTTAATATTGAATGTATCTTGTTTTTTATATACTATATCGTTTACTTCAAACGGTGTAATAAACACTGATTTCTATTTGACAATAATTATAATCTCGTTGCATATTAAAAAATACATGGCAACAATTATAAAATATTACACGTGGTGTATTTAATTAGAATAATATTATCTGGTTTTGGAGTGCATTTTATATAAATCCAGTAGCGTCAGGATGAAGGCGTTAAATATTTAAAAAGTTATTAAAATTGGTGATATTTTTATCAAATATCTTCTTCCCGGTCCTACCAAATCTATTTAATTCTTGTCATAAATTTTCTTATTTCCCCCAAAAATTGGAAAACACCCTACCCTGCCCGAATTCTACAGGCTCATTTCTCATACAGCGTTCTGGGGAAAGCCCTTGAGTGACGACTAATCAAGGACAGACTCTGGAACCACCATTCCAATGCAGGATTCAGGCCAGAGCACTCCACCCTTACTACACCGTTTAAATTTCAAACCATCATATCTCGGTCACAAAATCAACGCTTCTGCAGTGTCGACGTGTTCCTGGATGTTAAGAGGGCCTGCGACCAAGTCTGGCATGCAGGACTTGTTAGAAAGCTCATGAGCATCCGTTTTCCTTTGTCAAACTCATCCATTCCTACCTTACTAACCGCATTATCAGAGTCAGATCCAGTAACTCACTCTCAACCATTCACTCCCCTTGCTGGAGTCCCCCAAGGATCCATTCTTGCCCCATTACTCTACCTAATCTACACCCACGCCCTTCACACTGGTGTAGGGTTTCTCTAAACCTAAGTATAGATTATATAACGTTAAAAACACTTGGCGACAAGAATCTCGAACTCACGATGGAAGTCAAAGTCAACTAACTGACACCTGTCAAAACATGAGATAACTGACAGCTGTCAAAACATGACATACATGTTGAATGAAGAGTAAAATCCGAAATAAAAAAATCAACAAGAAAATTTTTCAAACAAAACTTTATTTTCCTCAAAGAGCATTATTTCCTCTACTTTTCTACATAATTGTATAAACACCCAGTTTGGAATGAAATTTCGAAAAAGCTTCTCTCAGTGCTTCTATTCTATTCTATTCTTCTGGGGTGCGTTTCATGCATGTACTGGAGCTCTAGGCTCATTGTACCCCCCTGAAGTAATCATACCAGGTTCGTTTCCTTCATGTATTCTAGAATGTCCCTGATATTCGCTTTCACGATTTCCTCTGGCTCAGGAAACTGAATGCCAAAGTGTCTCTGTCTAAGCCACTTAAGGCTCGGACAGTGACATATTACGTGAAGAGGAGTTTCGTCTTCCTCACCACATTTTCTGCATAATGGGTCCTCAGCGAGTCCTATTATGTTCATGTGTTTTCGGAGATGGCAGTGTCCTGTAAGCAGTCCCACTGCCTTTCTCAATTGGGTTCTACTTAGGCTGAGTAGTTCTGTAGTTTTCTCCCTGGATGGACCTGTTATGAATAATCTGGATTGCCTGAGTCCAGGCAGTTCCATCCAGAGTTTCTTATGTTGTTCCCTTAGTCGTTCCTCTATTGTTTCCCTTACATGTTGGTATGAGACCCCACATGTGGGAAGAGGTCCGATCAGGGTTCCTTCTGAAGCCTCCCTGGCTAGGAGGTCAGCTTTTCATTTCCAAGAATCCCTGTGTGTCCTGGTACCCATTCAAGGATAACCTTGTGGCGTTTTGCCAGTTCAGCTACAGTTCCTTGGCAGCGCTTCACTGTTCGTGACGCAGTGTGCACGCTCTCTATTGCTTTGAGAGCTGCTTGGCTATCACTTCTGATCCTGACAGTCCTGTTAGGGACTGTCTCGCTCAGGATGATTTCCGAGCATGTATTGATGGCAACCACTTCAGCTTGCAGGATAGTCTCTACTGAACCCAGGTTGAGACTATACGTCTTCCCTGTATTTTCATTGTAGATTCCAATCCCAGTGCTGGTGCTTGTTTTGGATCCGTCTGTGTACCAAACGGATTCATGTTGTTTCCTAATCTTGGTACGAGCCTCGTCCCTATCCGGAATGTGAACCGTATATGGTTTGGAAAGGTCGTAGCAGATAGGTGTTCTATCTGAGGGCATGCTCAGTAATTGATTATGTTCAATCTCTTTCGAGATTGTGGAATGGTACCTAGGGATCGCCCTGCCCCATTCGTTGTTTATTTTCAGCCTGTAAGCAGCTGCCAGTGCTTCCCTTTCCACAATAAGATGTAGTGGAGGTAGTCCTAGCATAGCTTCCAGGGCCGCCGTGGGCGTTGTTCTCATCGCCCCGGTTATGGCTAGACAGGCTACTCTCTGTACCCTGCCTAGCTGTCTAGATGCTACTGAGCATCTCGCTTTATGCCACCACACAACAGAACAATAGGTTATGATAGGTGCCACCACCCTCGTATAAAGCCAGTGCATCATACTGGGTTTAAGCCCCCACGTATTGCCCACAGCTCTTCTGCATGCCCAGAGAGCTCTTAGGCCTTTATCTGTTGTGTTTCTAATGTGGTTGGAAAGGGTTAGTTTGCTATCTAGGGTTACCCCTAGGTATTTGACTTCCCTTTAAACTTTAGCGTTTGGCCCCACATACGAAGTTCCCTCAAGTCAAGGTTCCTTCTGAGGGTGAACGCTATCACGGAGGTTTTTGCCGGATTAGTTGACAATCCCTCTTGTCTGCACCATTTTTCGGTAATCCTCAGTGCCAGCTGCATTCTCTCGGACACAGTGGCCCCGAATCTACCGTTTACAACTATGCTGACGTCATCAGCAAAGGCTTGGGCATAGATACCCTCGTCATTGAGTCTACAAAGGAGCTCGTCAACCACCAGGTTCCACAGAAGAGGAGATAACACCCCTCCTTGCGGACACCCCTTAGTGGCTGAGACCATCCTCGTCTCCCCAAAGAGCGTACCTATTATTGTTCTTTCCCGTAACATATTACCAGTCCATCTTACCTACACTATAAAAATTTCTTTACTTACAGCCTGATAATGGTCTGATGTAGGTCGAAACTATTGATTTGCAACTCTAATAAAGAATTTTTGATGATTTTATTGAACATTTCTATTGGATTCTTTAAATTTTCTGGTACAATTGTTGTAGTTTGGGGTTTTCGCCTACCATTTCAATGTTTCTTCCTTCTGCAAACAACAAAGTATAGGTATTTTTAAACGAGTAGCCGTTATTGCTGTGATAAACCAGTTCTTTGGCAGGATTTTGCACCCGTCAAAGATTAACATAGTCATTATGGATCAACCGTAAGATCCTTTTAATAAATAATAGGTACTCATCATATAAATGTAACGAAAAATTACAGTTTAAACATAATAGCCGCAAAGATTGCGCAAAGATGGTACAAAGAACATGACCAGAGTTACTGTTTCATTTAGAAGAGAATCGATTAATAAAGACCAATATATTGTTTTTAAAAAAAAATTAGCTGCGCTCGAGAATGTCGAGAATACGTTTTTTTACAACTTTGTTTGTCAGATCAGTGGAATATACACGTTTTAGGATGTAACTAAAGTACGTTTCACAATAATTCGTTGACTCGGTACCTGACCTTAGGGGATTAGTAATGAAAGGTTATAAATTTCTCACTGTACAGTAAACATTAACAGATCCGTAATCCGGTTTTCAAAATAGATTTAAATAAAACTCATTAACATTTACTAAAACTTAAATTTATTTTGTAAAAAAGATCACGAAATTTTTTAAAAACAAACAAACAAATTTTAAGTTTATTTATTAATTGAAATTAAACAAAACTGTTGAAACTTACGTATACGTATACGCTTTGGTCTATTTCATCTAATTGGCAGATGTTGTCAAAAAATGTTTCAAATAAAAAAGATGTAGTTGAATCATGGCCACATTTTAAAAATATTTTATACTACAGGGTATCCCAAAAATTGATTTAAATAAAACTAAGTTAACATTTACTAAAACTTAAATTTATTTTGTAAAAAAAAATCACGAAATTTTTTAAAAACAAATTTTAACTTTATTTATTAACTGCGATTAAACAAATGAACTAATTTTACATTATTTACAACTATTTAATCTAAATGTAGTTCAGTATCACTATCGTCTTCATTTAAATTAATAACTAAGGGTGCTACAGTTACATTAACATTTCGATATGTACGTTCAACCTTAATAACATGCTGAATCGAATTTTTCCAGCTATCAATGGGAATATTACTTGTCACATTTCTAATTAACTCTATAACACTTGAGTTTAATATGGGTGAAACGTTTTCCGATCTAACTTTGGATTTTAGCTGATGCCACATGTGTTCTATAGGATTGAACATGAAATATGGGGGAAGCCGTAACACTGTGTGGCCCATATTTTTAACAATAGTATCACAAACGTATTCTTTGTCAATACCGAACGCTGCTACAATTTGTAAGAGATCACGTTTTGTGTACGATTCTTCAAAATAAAGGTCATTTTTTAACAAATACTCTTGAATTTCCCATTTATTGTTGTTGCTATTTGGTACTTTATTTAATTGACGGCTATGATAAGTTGCATTGTCCATTACAATTATACTTTTTTCCGGTATATTCGGCAATAAATAATTCTCAAACCAATCTTCAAAAAGTTCTGCTGTCGTATCTTCGTGATAATCTAAACTTGAATCTTTAATATTCTTTGCTGATAACAATAAAGCGTTTGGAACCCAACCTGTTTCTGATCCGGCATGTATTATTGTAATTCTTTGTTCTCTATTTGATGGAGCCTTTGTTTTGCAATTTCCCGATGAATCAACAAAACCCTTCGTTGGAGTATCATGGGTGTCATACCATGTCTCGTCGAGGTAGATAATTGAAAGGTTTTCACTTCTATATTTTTGAATAGCTTGTAAGTAATGACAACGCCACATTCGTAAACGATATGAATCCATTATCACTTGTCTTTTATTAATGGTACAATATTTAAATCCCATTTGAGAAATAATTCAAACACATTTTTCACAATTTGTTTCGCATCCGGCGATAAATGCACTTTTTTTGCCCAAGGACGCCACATACTTAGTTATAAACACAAGATTACTTTCAGAGTATAATGTTTAGTACAAACTAAAATTCTAGGAGAGAATTTTAAAAACAAATTACCCCGAAACTCCCACTTTCTCTTCCAAGATGGTTAAGAAAATCAAAAATTATTTACTAATGATTTACTATTGATGGTCAGTAATAATAATTTAAAATTTTACCTGAAAAATAAAAAATCCAAAATATATCTTCCTGGACAAAAATAAATAATACCTTTCTGTAAATGTTCGAAGAAATATTAACCACCTTTTATTAGTAATCCCTTAAGAGCAGTTAAGAGCAGGTACCAAGTCAACGAATTATTGTGAAACGTACTTTACCTTAATCTGACGCGCTCGAGAATTTTTTACCAATCTGATCCTTGATCCTTAAAGGGCGGCCATATATAGAGCTCATATATGGTGGAAGTAATTAACCGGGTACAAGGTATCCCCCTGTATATTACTATGCCGCGCTTCAGTAACTCCAGAAATTCCCGCTTGGGCTCCCCTACTATTATTAACATACGTTTATAAATTGCTAGTTTCGTGGGCACAGTCAGATCTGCCGTATGTTGAATTTTATGGAATACCACAACACAATTAACACATGCTGTAGCAAAAGATTTAATCATTACGTGAAGATTCTGGTAATAAGTATTTACATAATTGCATGGTCTAAACAAGATAACTACAAATGAACAAACAAATAAAATACTCCTGAACATAATTGTATAGCCTCAAGTATTAAAATGTTGCAAATAGACTCTTGATCGTGTGGATTCTAAGAAAGTTGTTAAGAGATCACGAAAAGTAAAAAGTTGTAGAAAAAAATGACTGCGGTTTTGTATATTTAAATATAAAGATTTAGATGTAGAGTTTTATAGACTCTTTTAAGAAATAATGTCTACGCTACGTCAAGAGTTTAAATCGGTTTGAAGATGCTGACGAAGTAAAAGGAATTCTATTAATTCTAAATGTGTTCAGCTTGAAGAAAAATAAAAGAAATAACTTTTGAATGAATTGTTCACAATCAATATATATACAGAAAATTCCGAAACACGTAAAATTTAAATTAGAAATTGACATGCTTTAAAGTGAAAATTTGATCCCTACCTTCAACCCCCTATGAGTGACAGATACAACCCCCAAGTATGGGCTTGTGATATATCGTTTGAAAGGTCTCCTAGCAACAAATCTCTAGAAATGTTGCAGAAAAGAAGACAACTACTAAATGAAGATAAAAGACACATCGTAATGTATACTATAAACGAATTAGAGAAATACTAGGAGAAAACAGAAAAGTCGATTGAAAATAACAAAAATTTTGAAATTCCTAAGATAAGGGAAAGGCAAAAAAATTACCAGCTTGTGAGACCATATAGAAACAGTAACAGGAGATGCAAGTACTGATTTAGGCTGTTAAATCATATGATAGAGAACTCTAAAACTCAATTTCCTGAAGCATCAAAAGCCAATTTGGAACGAAAATTCAAAAGAAAGGCGATTTTATAGATGAAAGGCTTTAGGCAAAGATAACGTTATAACTGAACTGATAAAAGAAGGCGGAGAAAAATTATATTAGTACGACATAATATCCCCGAAACTCTTTTCCACAGCAATTGAAAACATCTTTACAATTTGGTTGTTGCGCCAAAAAACAAAATAAAAAAAGTAAAAGATTAGTCCTTGAAATTATTTTTTGGGGTATCTGTTCAAGGAGAAATATGATACCAAAAAAGAACAGATTATGCTAACGGGTTCTGACCTTCTAATTTTGTCTACACAGTATTTATCTCGGATAAATACCTACATGTCGATAAACCATTGCTGAATTCATCTCGATACCGAGAATTGATACAAACACACCCAGCCAACAATATCGATATCTTAATGTGTTAAAGAGAAAAATTGTAACATTCACACGTTTAATAAGTAAATATTTACATTAAAAATAGAAAGTATCAGTTATAATTAATGGGTAGTTTCTTGACATCGTGGTTACTTTTGGGTATCAGCAGAATCTCAATGCCTTCGATACAGAGCCGGAGTCAGCTTACCTTTGACAAATAATTGAAGCACAAGCTGAAAAACAATGCCTAATTTAAAAACTTACGTTTAACTCAGCAAAATTCCCAACATTTTCTGAACAAACCTAGCACGTATTGAATTCATCTTACTGAAGATTTAACCAAAAGACTTTTTTACAGTTTTCCGATTCCAATGTTTCTTAAAACAAATTTCTTTTAATAATTTTTACCGACGTAGTTCACGTCAGCAAACAGACTTTTCAATCATATTTCCGCGACAGTTTTTTTTCAAACAAATAAATAATAAGCTACAGATGTTTAGTTGAATTTGTAAGTTATAAAAACAAATATTATATTTTTCTTTTAGTTCATAAACATCCGCAGACGTGACTTTGTTGAGAAACTTCGTCGTGTAATCGATCCATATTTGATTGGTAAATGGATTGTTTACCTTATAATGTGTCCTTTTCGGTGGGGTAAATCTTATGGAGTTTGTAACAAATTGGAGTTATTTATGGGATTGTGAACGAAGCTGCTGAATGAAATTGTTTATGAGAAAATATAAAAGCTGATGTTTTAAATTGGGCCCACCCAATCAGTCAATAACAACGAAATTTGTTTTATAATAGCAGGATACGAGTCACGTCAAAATATAAATGTATATGCTGTACACTAAAAAAGGGTCAATAAGAAACAAATTGAAGCCTGTAATATAAAAATTGATTTTTGGTACTATTATTGTTTTGCATTCCATGTTTATATACAAACATGGGATATTATTTACCAAGGGAGTAAAGTGCATCTTTTAATTCCAAAGGTGAGGTTTGTTACACGAGCGAAGCGAAGCTTTCTTAGTTTAAAACTGTCAATCTAATTCAGATGTTTTACTTTAGTCCCTCCGGTTTAAAAGTGGAACTTTAGTCCCTGCAATGTAGGACTAAAGTAGTAGACACCTAACACACAGTTTTGACACTTTGAAAATCGGTAATATCAATCGCGTTCAGAGAAATAAGAAAAAAACTATTAATTTTTGTTGATAAATTACTTTGGTTGGTTCGATTTGACCAACAAATATTATCTTTTGGTGAAATAAATGTCAAATTAATACTCTTACAAAAAATATTGTATGAGTTGCAGCCTAACTTACTGAAAAGGTATAATTAAGGGTCATTTCAAAATTTATTTTAATTTAATATTTTATTTTTTATTTTCGGAAAAAGTCAAAATTTGAAGTAAATGTCAAAGTTAATTTTTATTAGTTTAGAGTATAAAAATTTATGTAATGTAAACAACACTTGTATTAGGTTAAGGATAGATAAGTAGTGTAAGTGAGAGTGAGTGAGAAGTTTCGTTACCAGGGGAGAGAAGTTTGACAGTTAGTTTTGGAAAAAAGTCATAAAAAGAATGAAATGAACTTTTTAAAAAGTTAAACAGGTTTAAAAAGTATAATTTATAAAGAAGTAAAAGACGAATAGAAGAGGTGGTGATTAATAATTAATTGAAAAAGGTATGCAGTTATAGAAGAGAATACAAATGTTTTTTTTTGGACATAATGGTTTGAGATTTTGGAAGAGATTGAATATTAATATAAATTAAAAAGTATACGTATTCAATAAAATAAATAAATACAAATTATATAGATAAAATAAAAGTGAAGGGAAGAGAAAAGCAGTTTGGTGGATTAGAACATTGGGGAAGGTGATTTGGAAAAAGTAATAATTGAGTAAAATTAAATAGCAAATTTATATAAGACAAGGAAGATAAAATAAGGTGTAAAAAATAGAAGGTTGGAGATCAAAGTACCAGGAAGTAAAAGAAAGAGTTAGAAGAGGAAAGAAACATATCACGACGTCTCTCTGACGGATGAATTTTTACCTCCTAACTTTTTATCTTTCAATCATTAAACTATATTAGTTCATTTAACTTAAATTCTCTTACTTACATTAGACTTTATAACACATTATCTTAATTAGGTAAATTTTTTTTAATTTTTATTTTCATTGTCATATTACTTATTATAACATTTCTCTTACCCACAAGCTTAACCCTTAAAATGTGAGCTGCCTGGATATACAATTGTATCATATATACATTTCAGCCTGATGATGGCTTCTCAAAAAGTCGAAACTAGTAGCTGTTAACAACTTTACATATTGCTTACACTTAATAAAACTTTGTGATATTGACTTGGACATTTAATTTCTATATGGGAGTTTGAAAATAGTGAAAGTAGAAAAGAACCCTGCAGTAATTAAGGTTAGTTAAGGTAGTTAAGATTAGATAGGAATTAGTTAAGCAAATAAATAGGAATTAGTTAAACAAATAGATAGGAAATAATTAGGTATCAGTTTAGGTAGATAAGAGTTTGTTTGGTATTATTCAAATTTGAATATATAAATTATAATAAATTTTTTATATTTTGCACTTATAAAAATCTTCATTATAAAACGCATTTGCGTATCGTAATTTAACTTTTACGCACGCAAATTTTTGTTTTAAATGGTTGGCGACATGAGTGAAGTATCTAATGACAATACTATTGACAATGACATTTGTGGTTAATAGCAATTTATTAATTTTATATTGTTCTTTAAAAAAGTATTTGTAAATATAAATATCATCTTTTACTTATATAATATATTATTATTGGTGTCGTAGTCATTTTAAAATATTTTAAAACATTAACATTTCATAATTAAAATGTCAAAACTGTCAAATGTTATAAATTACACAGTGCTACCGACGTACTTTTTAAAATCAAAATTTTCGTAATTACATAAAAATAATAAATTAATTTAAAAAATTGATAAAACGGCAAAATATAAAAAATATTATAAACAACTTATTTCATATGGCTGTTGTGACACTCGTTCTTTAAAAAACTCATCGCTTCGCGATTCGTTTTTTAAACTTCAACTCGTGTCATAACATAATTCCATATGAAATGCGTTGTTTAATATACTATTGTTAAAACCCTACCCATATTAATTAAAGAAAAATTACAAATTAAAACATATAAAATAAAATTTGGTATCGAGTAAATTATCTCAATACATATATAGGTAGGAATGCCTTTAGCAGTTCCAAGGTGATATAGTCCTATTTATTTGATTATTTATAGAAGTGTGTGTTTAGGTGTGTTATAAATTATGATTTTAACAAAAAATCCTTTGAAACTTCAATAAGTGGAATTTCTCTATAATAGAAACAAAAAAAATGGAGAATTACAGGAGTTAAACGTAAATGAAAATGTTCAAAACACATTTCTAACACATAAGTTCCAATTAATATCACCAACTGCTCCAATAACCATTTTACTTTTAGTTTTTATGGAGCTTATAAAGAATTTTGATTTTAATTCCTGAGAAAGGTGGTTGTTTTTTCAATAAATTGTAAGTTCAGGCAATATTTAAACTCGTTTAAATCCTAATTCTTAAACATGACTAAATTAAATTTTATAAATAAATATTAAAAATTCATAATTATAAAAAATATTGGGGTAGTAGGAAAAATCGTGTACACAACTAGTTGGAAAGTGTATTACCCGCCCTCGCCGCTACGCGGCTCGTCCTAAAATTTACTTGCATAACACTAGTTATGTAATGAATATACTATTTTGACAGGCTTCTATATATTAAAAACTTACTTATGTTTCAGACTTATGAATATACACTTGTTGAAATTCAACAGCAAAAAATAAAGAGTATTAATAATAAAGGAATGAATTGATCTTGAGCCATCTCCTATAAATCGGATACTGACAATCACTGACAGTATCATATTACATATTTAAAACCAATAATATTATGGTTCTATGGTTACCAACAAGATGCCAGCTATCTTGGCATTGAATGAAAATTTCAAAAATAGCAACCGCCGATAAATATATTAATATTTTATTTTTTCACTGTTCTTTTGAGTTTTAGAGTACAATATGATATAAAACTCTTACAGCACTCGTAATGTAAAAGTGTACTTACCGGACTTGTAACGTTATTATCTATTACAGCATCTTGAGAGTTTCAAATCAAATTAAATATGTTGACCTACGTAAAATCGTGTTTGTAATTAATATTTATTTTAAAAGTGCTCTAGATTTTTATATTTTCGCTACTTATGTGATTATAATTATAGCAATTGACTTTTACTAATTATATATTTCATACTGACCAATCATTCATATTAACCAATAGAAATAATCGACGGCCATGCTTTATATTATGTATAGATTATAGAAAGGCCGGGCATTGGCAGTGTATTTAATATAGGCAAACGCGACGTCCTTTCAAAGAGCTTTTAGCAAAAACTATAAGGCAATGAAAATTGAAAAAAATCAGTAGTATACTAGATATATAAAGTTATTCAATAAAGAATTTTGAAGCTTGAGAGTACAAGGAATCATCCAGAAAAAATTCCCGAAATATGCCTATTTTTACATTTCATAAAATGATTAATATCTCACTTAAACGTGATATGATTTTAAAAATATTTCTTCTTTGAATAGATGGTATATCTACTCATAAGTCAGTGTTTTTAAAAATTACAATAAATTCGTTTTTTTCCTTAAAAGCTCTTTGAAAGTAATTTTTAAGAAATCAGAAATGGTGCCATTTTTTTACAAATTTAGGCAACTCTTTTATCACATATAAAAGGATAAATTATTCCTAAATTAGTGTGAGCATTGTCTAATGGAGGACGTTGTGATAGAACATCTATTAAATCTTGTTTATCAGGTCCGCATTAGGAATTTAGCAAATCTTTATTTAATTTAATATACTTACTATAATATTAATACTAATATACAGCGTGTCCAAGGATGGGGTATCCTAAAGGTGAAAAATGTTTAAATACCTATTAGTTTTAGTGAAAAATGTCATTCTTGATAAAAAGTTTTGCTTGTTCTGAAACCCCATAAAATAAAACAAAATTCAAGTTTATCAAAATCCGTCTGATTTTATAGCCGGTTTTATTTATGAAAACTGTATGAATTTTTGCACTAAGTTCGAAAATAATGTATTAATCTAGTGAGTGACGTTTAAGTGTCCCAAGTAACTGTCAACTTTTATAAACCAATTAGTTTGTTGCTGTTACTTCAAGTTAGTTGTCAGTTTGACATTTTGTAAAAGCGTAGACGGAAGGCTTTTAGAGAAATTGATATATTTTTAGTTTTATTTTAAAAAAATAAATGATTCAAGTTCTGAAGAGCTACCAAGCGATATTGAAGAGGCAGCTGGTAATGCTCTATTATCAGTAATTCCCAACAAGTCAAAGTCAGTTTACGAATTCGTCGGGAATTAATTTGAATAATTGCAATAATTGTGTTATCAATATTTATAATAATTAATTAATTTATAATTTATGTTTTTAACTTGTATTATATCAGTTGCCGCTTTTTTGTGAGCGGTCGTAAATCATCGGTACAATAGCAGAAATACGTTATACGAGGGTCAATGGGGTATGTTTATTCGAAAGTGTGTCTACGAGGGTTAAGCGTGGGGTGTTTTGATCACATTCATTATTTATATTTTTGTATTATCTTTTATTGCGATTATTACATATAATATTCTAATAACAACAATGAAGAAACTTTTCGTTGTAATAACTAACATTAATTACCTGATTGCTTAAATTGGGACAGGTAAAAGGGTAAAATACTTAAAAAGGGAATTCAGAGAAAAGACACAATGTTTAAGGCTCTTTATTTGCTTATCTTGAAATATGTTGATTTCATGTACAATAGTTTATCTCTGTTAAAATAGTTAATAGTTAAGATTATTTTGATTGAAAAAGTGAAAGTTTCCATTTATTTTAACATTTGGTAAACATGTTGCAAACCTTGTAAGGGTTTATCTTTGTAGTAAGAATAAGGGTACTCGAACACAATAATAAAACTCAGGTAGACTTGCTTACTCTATTCTAAAATAAAGTAACAATTTTCGTGCAATAAAACCTTCAATTATTTCATAAAAACTAATGATATCGACATCCATAATCTCAAACTCTTACTATTATCATTTTTTTCAATTATTACATATTTTGCAAAATTTTATATTTCGGATGTTATTTTTTTAAAGGTTGATCTTTTATTTGTCGGTTTACAAATTTGATTGTATAGTATATTCGAACTCTTGTAAACAATGAAAGTAAATAATCTTTATTGCCATATGGGAGGGAGAATTCTGCATTGGAAAAATCTTTAAAAAATATGTTTCCTATACCATCCTGTATACAATAATTATTAAAATTCAAAGCAAGCATATTCTCTAATCTACGTGCATTTCCTTTCTCTGATATCAAGTTCCTATAATCCGTTGATCAATTTTTATAATAGGAGAAATATTTTCGTAAGTTTTTTCCTGAAAACTTTCAATATTTTTCAATGACTTTTCATGTTATATTAAGCAAAATATCGCCACAATCGCGTCCATAGAATATATCTTAGAATATCTTTGGACGATGTTTTTACTATTGGAGTTTTACTGGAGTCCTTTACTAGATTTTTGGATTAATAAGTAAAAAAAACATAAAAAGGTCGAATATTAGTTCTTAGTGGATCTATTAATCGTGTAATTTTTTTAATCCATTTAAAAGGTAAAACTTAGTTCCTTTTAATTTTTTAAAATGAACTGGTAGTTACTGCTGCTACACATTTATTTTAGGTTTACGCATCATTTTCTTAAATTTCTTTACTAAAAAACTTGTTAATCGAATTTTTGACCATTTTAGTTTTTCCAGTAAGTTTACTTTGAACTTTTGGAACCTATTTCAGTTTTTTTATGAATATGTATAGGTAATGTTAACCGAATATATTTAAACACTTAAGATTTTTAAAACAATTTGCTCAACTGCTTTTTGGTAAATTTTAATTTTTGTTTTCTTCTTTATTCCCTTTTAAAGAGCTTTTCAATATATTGCCATATATGAATATGTATATCGTGAGTTTTTAATGACCATCCGGTATGTAGTATAAATATTTTCCTTCGCTGTTCGGTCCTTACCTACTCGTTATTGCTTATTTAAGATAAACAAATGATAACATTTTACACTTGAAAAAACTTGAATGATTGCCTTTTTAAAAATAATACCCCAATAAATATTCTATTTATAATTTTGATTTGAGAAAAAAAACATATATAAATAAAAATATTGTGTAAAATCTATAAATTAATATCGTTTAATGTAAATACAAATAGCCAATTCATATTCAACAGAATCAAACATGTTTGTTTTAAAATTAATCCAGCCCTGAAATTTCTAAAGGAAACTGATATACTCCAAGAATAAATGTAATATTATTTCGTTTATCGCGTATGGTCATTGCAAGAGGCAGCACCTCTCGGGTATACTTATTCGCTCTCTTTTTAGGGACGTTTTCTCACTCCCAATGCCCAGCCTTAATCAACAGAACGATTTGAACTGCTCAATTATTGACTGTTTAGACCGGCAAATTTTTTCGAACGGCGAGCAAAATTAATAATTAAATGTATTATGTGGGCCGCAGATTTAAATGTTACTGTAAGAAAAAAAAATACAATTCTTAAAAGGAAAATAAATACAATTCCAATGATTACAAGTGTATGAATATGTAGATATAAAATATACAGTGAATTCTGTTCTTGGTTGCAGAATTATATAAAACGCTGATGCACGTGGATTTTTATTTTCATTTCTACGTTATTTGAAAGAGAACATAAATATTCTGGTGCTCATTCTTTTTTTTTTCTAGTGGGACAGCCTGTTTCATTGTATATTCTTGAAAGGTCCTTGATGAAATGTTATAAACAATTTTATTATTATTAATACACATGAATACAGTTGTCAGTTGCCAGATTGCAACACCAGGGTTGCCAAATCCCGAAATCTTCTTAAACATTTTTCTGGTAGACGTTTCTCTTATATTCATTTTTAGAAATTCTAACACCTGTTGAAATAGCTTTCCTTGATTCACATTTGTTATCAAGGTAGTCTCTAGTAAATATCTTACATAAGAAAACCACCCAAAATATTATATTATATATTATATTAATCTCCGAATTATGCAAACAAAGAACTAAAAGAAATATCCTTTTCCCATAAAGTTGATGTAATAACAATCTTTTTTCTATAACAAGTGTTTGCTTTAAAAGCTTTCATGAAGTTACTTATTAGGCACATTTAAAATTCTCATGGGTGTCTCATTACGCAACAAAAGTACGGTACGGGTTTAAAATAGCTGTATATAACTTTGAAATATACGTATAATTCTCTATACTACCGAATAAATTATTGGTAAACAACATACTTTCTGTCCGTTGTACCATAAAAGTTAATAATAAACCCACTAGATATAACGGTGTTGGCAGTATCTTAAGATTTTGCACGTCTCGTTCGATGGTCAACCATGTTTTCCTTTGACATTTACTAGGATTTAAAGAAATCTATACCAAGCGACACTACTCATTTGTGTAAGAATATTATAGTGAAATTTTAAAATATTTCCTTTATATGTTTTTAATATTTACATAAGATCATTGATGATATATAATAAATGCATTAGGTTAAATATTTTGGTCTATTTTTTTAAAGCTGTTTTGTTTTAAATAATAATTAATAATTTATAACTTATACAATCATATTTTTTTATTCAATCCGTACTTCTTACATACAAAAAATCCTCAGTTTTTTCATTGGCCATTTTTGGCATATACATATCTTTCTTTTTTCAAGTATATCATATAATGAAGTTGGATTTTTTTTAGGAACTCATATTCGATGGGTCCTTATCCAGAATCCAACAGTGTTGGACTCATCCCCGAGAGGATGCTTACCAACCAAACTCAAAGCTCGCCTTTATCCCTCCTCGGAATCTTTACCCTAGCATACTTCAAGTCGGGCGGCAGTCCCTCTCAACATTATCTCTACCATATTCTTTCAATACACTATCTCCCCAAGTTTATTCTCCAACAGCTTTAACACTTCTTCGATTTTCCAACATCTAAACACATGTTCCTCAACATCCTCCACCTCACACCTCCCGTAAATTCCAGTATCTCTTTTCCCAATCTTATGTAGATACCCCACTCTTGATCCATATCCAGAGAGCACCTGGGCCAAGAAGTAGACCACCTCTCCAAACTAAAACCCCCATATCTCCTTACGTATTCCTTAATCCTAACCTTTATTATTCCTTCCATCACATTGCCCATGCCACATAGCAGACTGAGAGGCCTGTAGTAAATTCACTCTGGCCACCTTCCACATCTCCGGGAATTATTCCTCCCTTAGTGCCTTGTTAAAAAGCTCCGAGAAAATACTCCCCATTCTCCTCCAGTAGCCTCTTCTTCCATAAGCCATCCACCCCATAAGCTTTCCTTACCCTGATACCTCCCACCTCCTCTTCTACCAGTGGGTGGTAGAGGCTTTGTTTATCTTGGTTCTTTATTTTGAATTTGATTGGCATAATGGATCCAGCAGTCAAACTGCCTTCTTGACTATCTAGTTACATAACTTTACTATCAAGATCCATTGCAGTAGAGTCTTTCCAACTATGCAGGACACTAGGTGGGATCCTTACCAGGTCACTGGTTGGTTCGTAATCATCTATGGGAATTACCGTACAAGATACACTATCCAGGACATGACGGGAAGATAGAAAGAAAGCGACAGCATTTTTCATTTTCCTGCTATGAAAAGCAGGAAGACCTTCGCTCTAAACATAATAGATGGGAGATTGAACAGCGAAATATTATAGAGATCTAAGATTAACAATACCAAGTTGTAAACGAACAATTAAATCTTGGAAGTCTCCACTATTAAACTGATTACTTTGATTGGGTCTTCAATCTTATTGATATTAAAAACTATACAGATATAAGTTTACTAACCAGTTTAACTATAAGCTTCTGTTTAAAGGTACCTAACAACTTTGTTTAGATGTGATAAAGCAGCAATTATTTTAAAAACTTTCTCACCTTTGACTATAGTTATTATTTATGCCTTGCTATATTACGTTAAAGTCTATTCTTTACCCACTGAAGACATGATTAAGAAATATTTGTAGTTTTGCCAGGACTATATAGTGGATGATAGATTTAATAAAGGTTTCTGTAATCTTCGCAAGCACAAAACCGCCAAGAATTGAATAGGTATCGTTATTAACCGGTAGAACGTGTCTTCGTGGGCGTCAGATCGTCTGCAATAATCCGTAATACTACCAAGAATAATAAATGAGACAACAATCCCATAAAACTCACGACCGGAAGGCAAAACTCAACAATAACGGGAATGTTATGTCTCAGACTGGGAATTCGTCTGCGCAAAACCAATGATTAATATTCAAATTACTTCTTTTAGAATTACATATTAAAATACTTCAGTCTTTACCTGACGGCCAAGGACAAATTGATTCGTTAATAACAAATTCCTGTCAAAATATTTGAAATTTTTATGATCCCGATCCATAAAATAAATTCATTATTTCGGTCACTGTACATATTTATAGAAAATCCCGAGACACGTCAAATTTAAATTATAAATTGACATTCTTTAAAGTGACAATTTGATCCCTACCTTCAACCCCCTTTAAGTGACAGATACAACCCCCAATTTTTTTAAATGGGCTTGTAAAATATGGTTGGAAAGATTTCTATATTCTCTATTCAAAAATGTCTTGGCAACATCCACCACCAAATAAAGCGCACGTTAGAAAATTATTTTTTGATAATATTTAATATAAATTTAAAAATCTTAAAAAATTATATTCTTGTCTAGACACTTCAAGGAATATAACCCCCATATAAAAACAATTTAAATTGATTTTTGTTAAAGTTACCTAATTTATTGAATTAGTTGTACTGTTTCCAAAGTTAAAATCCTTATTTATAGTATTTTTCATACTAAATGGTATTGGCTGCAATAATACTCGATTTAACTTCATTGTGTAGAAAATCATCAGGTAAAAGATGCAAATGTTCTACAGGGCCGAACTTAAGAAATTTGAATTTTGCATAATATATACAAGTAATTTATTTAAATGTTACAATTCTATTCTATATTTAGTTCAGTGTCGCTATCGCTATCCCCATCTTAATTAATTATAATTGGCGCAATTGATTTTACAGAAAGGTACGAGTTTTCAACATTTATAACATGACTAACCGAATTTTTCCAATTCTCGGTAGGAATGTCATTTATACAGTTCCTAATTAATTCTACCACACTACCACTTAAAGTCAGAGAAGTATTTTTTCCGCGCACACTCGATTTAAGTTGGTGCCACATAAGCTCTATGGGATTGAACTCGCAGTCGTAACATTGTATGTCCCAATTCTTCTGCAACTGTGTCACAAACATACGTTTTTTTTAAAGAAGATAACTGCAGCACTTGTAAAAGTTCTTTTTTTGTATAATTTTCCTCAAAATATATGTCATTTGCAGCCATGAAGTTTTGAATCCAATTTCGTATTCTTTGAACCAGGAATTTTTTGCAATTGTCGACTATGATAGCTTGCGTTGTCCATTACTATAACGCTGTTTGGCGGAATGTTGGGTAACAGACAATTTTTAAACCAATCTTCAAAAAACTCTGCTGTCGTATCTTCGTGATAATCAAACACAAGAGTCCTTAATATTTTTGGCAGAAAGCCACATAGCGTTTGGGATCCAACCATTTTCTGATCCTGCGTGTAATATCGTGATTCTCTTCCCTTTATTTGATGGTGCTTTTGTTTTACACTTATCAGAGGAATCAGACCATCCTTTGAAAAGGGTGTCATGTCAATATAATAAAATTATTGCACGATGTATACAAGTGAACACTTCAAATGAAATACAAAGACTAAAATGAACAAGAAGTGTAAGCTATAATCCTCTACAATCCCTCTCTGAGAAACAAAATTACCTGAATCAGGTCCTTTTACATTTATGATATGCATCTCGGATTTTACAACTTTAGGGTCTAATTGGTTTTATTATAATCCTTCAGTCAATACCGTTTACTGTGAAAACTACTATAACAGTTTAATTTACTCTCCAATAAACGATGAGAACAAAATGATCCATTAATAATCACTTATTGTTATTATTATCATTATCAGTAACACTTTTATTTTATTTTTGTTTATATTTAGGATAAATCGTACAGTGCACTTTATCTTTGGCCTCATAACTTTCATCAATTACTATAAACATGTATTTTAAGAAAACAAATCTCTTCAAGTGACAACGTAGCAATTATCCCATATGTCGCCTTTTAAACGTTGAAGATATATTTCAATAAATATATTATATACCGTCATCCGATTGACCACACACACCATTTTCAAAGATAAACAATTAAAAACTTTGTTTAGATTTAATCGCTAATTGGTCTCGATGATATCTTCTCGAAATATAAACAATTATTATGTATTTATCTTCGATGATAATTTGTCTCTGGGTGAAAATCTGCATTAAGAGATTATTAAAACTGACAAGTTACAGCAGATTTTAAATACAAACATCTATAGGTCCAAATTGGATCTCCGGAACTCACAAGTAGATAAGTAAGAATATTTCTTGCTATTAACATTTATCAAAATTCAACAGCTGTAAAGCGCAACATTTAAAAATGGGGCAACCCACATTTTCGATGATCCAAGAGTGTTGATAACTCAAAATATATGCTATTTTGATTTCTATATTTTTTTAAAGTTACTTTTTGCAGATTCTTTTTCTCCAATAACGGTTTATGACTCTGGTGAGTATCTTGTACTATATATTTTTAATAATTTCATTTTACATACGTTTTGCACCATTTAATTATCTTATACTTTTACTAAAATACTTTGAGTTGACATGAACAGAACTAGAGCATAGCTATGAGTTTGAATGAATTTAGGATCCACTTAGATATTTCTTTCCATCTTTGAAGAAGTGGTTCAATCTGATACGTCATTCCTTTGGTACTAATGCTATGAACACTAACCTAACTACTTTGAAAAGGAACATCTCAGTAAAGTGTCGTGTGGTCCCAGATTGAAAACAAATTGGGTTCTGGTCATAGAGTATAAAAATACATAGAGACAATTAGTCATTCATAAATTCTTAGTCCCATTGTAACCAACATATCTGATGGACAAGAGCGAGGTCAATAACTGCTTGAGCCGAAACTACGTCAGTTTTGAAACCTGTGAAATGAGATGTTGGGATTTGAATAATTATTATTCTTCCAAATTGATTACGTCCGAATCTTTATTTCTTCACTTCGAAATGTCTAAATAACCAGAAAGAACACAATCACAACCACTTAATATTCAACAACAATCAATATGGCTATTTATCCTACTTAAATAATCCTTCGTGGAACATGTCCAATCTCAGAACGCAAAACTAAATAAAATATTGTGTTCTATCATAATCATACCACTTATACGATTAAGAATGTTACCTTGCCCTAATCATAATCTCCACTGCCTCGCTTACTTCCATCCATCTTTCTCCCCTCTCAAAATTACCTCCAACATTTTCTCCCAATACACTTGCCTCTCCAAGTTTCCTCTTTAACTCTTTTAACAATTCCCCGTTCTTCCAGCTTCTTAACACGTGTCCGTCACTCTTTATTACATCTTTCAAGCCATCCGCCCCAGGAGTTTTCCTTACCTTTATGTCAGTTTCAACCCAAATGCAAACAATAATTGTCTCTATGTACTTTTATACTATATGGTCCTGACTTTCACTGTTGTCAAATTTGTTGTTGGATTTTTAGAGACAAAAACTCAAAAATGTAATAACTGAAAACGGAAAAATTCACCGACAGATACGAGTAGATTATTAATAAAAACCTTTATTAATATTATTCTCATGTTTCTACAATTTGTTAAAAACACCAGTAATTTACAGTTTACTATTAAATTCTATTTGAATACGAAAAAATTGTATACATTATACTGTTTGCGACTATGGTAGTTCCACCAACATTTTAAAGTCAATATTCCCATAAAATTTTATTGTCAACTGTGACTGTGAATGGGTTCGACAACAAACATCGAAAGTGGTGCTATATTCATAACAAATCTAAATAAAAAAAATAAATTTTTACCACTTAGATAAACGATAAACAAGAATAATGAGCATAAGAGTACCGTCAATATTGAAAGACTTACGGATTTGATATTATAAGTTCAAACATTTGATCAGGATGTGAGAAATTTGTTTTGCAGTAGACGTCTGTCTTTAGATACACGTAATGTAGACAAAATTGAAAGTTAAACAAATGTGTAACAATCTTTTGAATACTAAGAATATTAAAAATAGAACTTTTTAAACAAAAATTCCACTATTTATTAAAAAAATTGCTTTTTTAAATCCAATGACAGCTATTTCGCTAAAAACTAGCATCGTCAGATTGACATATTGAAGTTAAATCTTATTTGTTTGTATCTAGGGACCTGATGTTAAGTAGCTAAGGCTAGACCAAGTATGGAAGTAATAAGACATAACAATATTATAGCCTAGATGTTATTAGCCCTAAGGGATTATCCTGGATGTATTTCCCTCTAAGATCAGTTTAACTGTGCAATGATATAGAAAAACCAGGAAAAAACTATATCATGCTGATCTTTACAATAACTTAATATATTTGTGTTACAATTACGTCTATGTATAAAATGAAGACTCAATCAAAGCAAACACTTTAAAAGTGGAGAACTTCCCAGATTTATTTGTTCATTAACAACTTTAAATTGTGGATCTGTCCTTTAATTTCAAGTTCTTCTAGAAAATCTAAATTTTGTTTTTTATCACAAGTGTGTAGTATTTGGATGTCATTGGTGTGTATGAGTGAGTTTGGATGTTCAAGTAGGTGTTTTGCATAATTCTACTTCTCTGGTTGTTGTAATCTATATGCTCTTAAGTGTTCATTAAACCTTACTACAACAGATTTTTTATAGCTATCCTAGCTCAACCACATTTTATATTTCTAGGCAATATCTGTAATTATAAAAATTAAAATTAATCTGCTATTCACAAAAAAAAAACTGAATAGGAACCTCTTTGGGCTTCGTCTTAAACTAGGGTTGTCTTGGAACCAAGAGTGGATATTCTTGATGGCCTGGGAACATTCCTAGCGACATCGGACATTCCACAGGTGGCGTAGAGAGTTAATTCTCTTACCAGCTTCGTTTCCAAGCGGATCAACCAAACTGAACAAAATAGCAACAGTGTAACACGCGTCTTTTCAAAGCTGGGTTGAAAAAGGAACCAAAAACAAATTATTCCAGAACCTAGATTCTGGAAACAGCTCGATAGAGGCACAACTGGGCAAGCATTAATATTGCAAGAATGGATATTGTTTGGCCCACATCATCAGCAAGGTATGTCTTAACCCGATATTCAAACGGGCCACAAACGCATCTTATACAAACAGCAATAAATGTTGCTGGATAAACGAAGAAAAATTTATTGTGGTCGCGGAGTAAACTAAGTGTATGAAGAGGTACTATTTTTTCTACCAGCGTATGGAATAGTATATTACGCTACAAGTGAGACAAGTTGTCGATTGCCCACGAAAGCAGTAATTGGGTTGATTGATACAAAAAACTTTTCGTGGAATTTTAAACAACATAGACAAGATAGAGGAAAGTCAGCTGCGATGGTTTGGACATGTAAAAAGAATGGAAGAAGAAAGATTAGTCAAAAAGGTTTTAAAAGCAAGAGCAGTTTGAAAAGGAGGAAGAGGACTGCCAAGGAAAACGTGGTTAGATGTGTGAGGTGCCGTGGTGGAAAGAGGTATAAACTGGAATGATGTGCAACAAGACACACAGAACAAAATGGATTGGAAGAAGATGTGGAAAACTGAAACCAGAGAAAACTCAACTCCCACAACATAAAGCAGTCTTTTATGCTAACCTTTTTAACTATATTTAGGAAACCTAAGTTATTGGGCATTTTTAAAAGCACTAAGCCAGCGGTTCCAAAACTTTTTCACCCGGCGATCCACCATCGTGAATTTGAGACGTTTTGCGACCCACTATATATAGTGGCAAATAACATTTTCAAACTGTATTTAAAAAAACATTTAATTAAGGATACATCAATCTTAACAATTAGGTGAACTATGGCAAATACAGCAGGTTCGCTAAGCCCATTAATGCGATTTATGGCATTGTTTTGCGTTACTGACAATGACCTGGATATCAGGATTGAAGGTTGACAATTTTAACTGCAAGTCATTCTCAACACATAGTCTGTTTCTGTACTTATTTTTAAGGAAAACCAAACTTGAGAAGGCTCGTTCGCATAAGTAAGTTGTTGTGAATCCCATGAGCTCCATTAATACAATTTTAGATAATTCCGAATATTTAGTCTTTACTTTGATCCAAAAAGAGATCAGGCCTTAATCTTTAAATACACTCTTTAAAGCCGAATCACAAGTTCCATTGCAATGCGTCTTCTTGAGCAGGTGTCAATGCTATTTGTTTTAAATTGTCCTCGTCAAATGGGTTACAATATCGGAATATCGTCCCAAAATTTCCCTCGCGTCCCACAGTTTGGGAACCGCTGCACTAAGCAATAAGTGTACATTATTGACTCAAATACCAAATTTCTAATTCAATTGTGATCCGAATATTTTTTGATTGTTGTTTTAGCCAATGGGCATGCGATTATCACGTCATTTAAAATAAATACAGACGTCACTACTGTGTGAGAGTTTGGTTTTGATTTGTTTGATTAAAAAATTTCCTTTTTGAAATAAACTTTTGCAGAGAAAATTAATTTTTATTGCACTTACATTTTTCTCAATAAATTAAAAGTTACAAACAACATTTCATGAAAGAAAATACATACTGTTAAAATTCTTAAACTTTGAAATATAACACTACAATACTGTGTGAGCTGCTTATACATACAAACCGCTTTAATAAAATACAAATTGGTATAAACACAATCAAAAGTTATAGCTTAAGAGACTCGTTTCTTTTGCGGATTTAGTAGAAGTAACGTTCTTAACGGCATCGTTAATTTAACAATTGTTTTCAACTTTATACTGCGCCGAATTAGTTTTCGGTGTTAACACCTGTCGTAAAATTCCCATATAAAAGAAAATAATACTTCTTCTACTACAAGGGATTTATAAGATCAGAAATTAAAAAAAAACGTCTGCAATAATTGATTTATTTGCTTCTATCTGCTTTAGAATTAACTGTTTTTGGATTATTTCATGACACTTTTCCTCTTGTAATTCTAGTTTAGTTTTATTCACTGCAACAGTCCTCCACTTCCATTGTTTTTAAATCTTCTTCTTCTTATTCTTCTTAAGGTATCACATTCCTAAGGACATCGGCGATCATCATGGCCCATTTTATTCTATCTGCTGTTGTTCTGAAGAGTTTTGTTGATGTTTTCCACTCCAATGTCTTAGATTATCTTCTCCTCGGTTCTATTTTGCCTTCCACCTTCCTTTGTATAACCAGCCGCATCAATTCGTACTTCTCTTTTCTTAGTATGTGACAAATGACAGATGTCAGTTGTTGTGAGCACCGTAAAAACACAGTTATAATTGGAATAAATATATATTTTTATACCTGAAATTTATGGTACTAACCCTTACTATGTGAAAGTTCATCTTATTCAGAACAATAAACAACTAAAAGGTTGAATTAACTTTCACTTTTTATTCTTTAAATACTTTAAAAGTAATGACAGCTATTTCGATAGCGAAACGGCTGTCATTACATTTAAAGTATTTAAAGAATAAATAGTGAAAGTTAATTCAACCTTTTAGTTGTTTATTATTCTGAATTTTTATACCTATTAACATGATTTTATTAAAAGAAAATTGCCAAAATGAGAATTGTTAGGCATATCTATTTGTTTACCTACAAGACCACATTTATCTGTAGGTAACTATCTAAAAGTTTTAAATGCTTGTAGAACCAGGTTAGTTTTAAAGTATTTGTTTCAACTTATTTTAATAGCTTGAAAATTTCAAAGAGGAATTCAAGAAACCTATATTGTCGTTTTCTGAATTTTTATGAAAATTTTTAAAAATATGTCTTTCGGTACCTTAAATAAGTATTATTTTTTTTAAATAAAAATATCCAATAGTTTTTGAGATATTCTTTTTTTACGTAAAAAACACATTTTTTTCAAAAAAAATTATCTAAAAAAACGTTTCTACAGAGCCTAATTTTTTCTAAACTACAGTTTACCTTTACAGTCTCTGAAGAAGGTAACTTGGTTATCGAAACGCGCGTCAGGCATATAAAGTGTGTGTTGGTGTAGTGGTAGTGTAAACGGTTTTCGGCATTGAATTATAACTTGAATGAAAAATTAATGTACTTCAACTTTTGCAATTTTTTTGAAACCCCTCTTTAAATTTTTCCAAAAATTGCTATAGGTCATTCCAAATCTAATAAGCCCTTTATCATAATTTTTGGTACCCTTCCATAGAAATTCATTAAATCAGACTATTTACAGAAATAAAAAAAAATAATATAAAATAGTCAGTAATTATGTGTATTAAAATAAATAAAAAATAATGTATTCTTATCTAACTTATCAGTAGATTATTGGGTGGATCTGATATGAATTTTATTGTACCTACCCTTACTCTAAGGAAGTCCATCTTACTAAAAATAATAAACAATGAAGCGTTTGAATAAAAACGTTTTCTTGTTATAAATTTATTTGTAAATTTGATTTATTGTTTATTAAAATCCCTAAATAATTAAACAATTTTACGTCAACTGTCCTACTCCAGTCAATTAAAAAAATATCAATTATAAAATACAGTAATGGTAATTTTCATGGCAATGTCAACAATTCCGCAATTACTGTAAAGACAGATCGCTAACCTCCTCGGTACTTTTGCGACTATATATTACTTTTAACGCTTGCTAGAACATTAATAATCCCGTTTTACACGACTTTATTCCGATGCCAAACTATTTAGCAACACTCTCTACATCATATATCTTAATTAAGCAGCCTAACACTAACAGAGTGCTACATAAATAATTTTTTTAAATTAGAAAAAAAAACGTTTAGATTTTCTCAATTGCCATGTTTTTAAACGTATGCGGAGACTGATTCCCAACAATTCGGACCAGTTTTATGACCTTTTTCCTTCTATAAATTTCTTCTCGTTCCAAATCTCGTAAAATGACGTCGTCAGCCGGCGGCTCGATGAAAGGAGGACCATAATATCGCTCGTTTATGGACTGGAATTCGGTAAAGAACCGTTCGAAATATATGAATTATGGATATTTTAATATTTGTAAGGGTCTAAGACAAGGGAAAAGTTGTTGTGTTGTGGTTTGAGTCGTAAAAGTTAATTAGAAGAACCAATTTTTCGATGAGACGTAGTATTTTTGTTTTTAAGTGTCAGCTTTTAAGTGTAAAGCAAATAGATGAAATACTTATTATGATTGGGAAAGACAATATGTCTGAAAAACACTATTGCCGGTACAGTAAAAACCTTTATGAACTTAACAACTCATTGTTCTAAACTCTGTATTTTTCTATAGAAAAAAATTGCAATAATTGTTCCAAATAAAGTAGGTAACATTTAAAATTATACAGTAATTTTTTTGTATTTATATATTTACTAACTGACCCCAAAAACATGGATTTTCAAGATTGATGTACCCTTGTATTATATTTTTGTTATATATAATACCTACCCTCGTATTATATTTTTGTTAAATAATATCAATTCGCCATCTGCCAACTTTTTGATGTACTCTCGTATGTGTAAAAAGCGCCTATAAAATTTGATGATATTTGCAGTACGCATTCTATCAATTCGGTTAATGTTATAATGTTAATTTAAAAAAATTTACATTGAATACGCTAAGATTAAATAGAAGTATTCTTAATATTCTTAAATCCTTAACTTTTCTAATTTAACGGTCAGTTTTTTTATTTTTTTTTTATTTTATAAGTACCATCTTCTGATAATAACAAACACGACAAAAAATATAGTGAAACCGGTCCAGCCAAAATAAAAAAATTTGAAAAAAAATTAATTTCTTTATTCAAAAATAAAGGTTGATCGTAGAGGGGTGAAAATTTAGGGTTGTATGTGCTTTTGTATGGTGTATCATAAAGAAATAAAAAAAATGTCCAAAACAAATAAAAAATTAGCGGTGGCCCACTCTTAACATTTAAGGCAATGAAAAATGGATGTTGTCCGATTCGCCACCCTAGGCGATATGCATGCTAAGATTCACGAAAATCGGTCGAGCCGTTTCAGTTTAATCATGCACTTAGCGCCCCAATACAATCTTTGATGAGAAAAGATGGTATACCATCCGAACCTGATGTCATTTTATCTTTTAGCTTTTTACTAGCGTTAATTACCTCATATTCCTCAACTGAGTCAAGTTTAATGAGACTAAAACAATTAAGGTGATCTTTACTACTAAAAAATTTACCAAATGCATTAACGATACTTTGTTGCTCAGTGATGGTAGATCCTTCATAACTCATCTGTCCGGGAATCCTTGATATTTTGTTTTTTGCATGAATATATGACCAGAATTGCTTAGGGTTTTTATTTAACGATGATTGTAGTGTATCTATATATATTTCTTGTAGGTACGCATTTCTGGTTTCCAGCTTTATTATTCGTCTTAATCGCTGAAATTCAAGTAAGTCGACGTTGTTTTGGTATCGTCTATATTTATTTCTGTATTTTACTTTTTGTTTAATAGCTCTAATAATACTAGAATCAAACCACGGTGGATATTTATGACTAACATTTTTATAAACGGGGATAGATTTATCAAATAATTAGTAAATATGACTATAAAAGGCATCCAATTTCCTATATCCTAAAGGATTATCCTGGATATATCTTCCTCTAAGATCAGTATAACTGAGGGAATTACATCCAGGATAAGCCCTTAGGGCTATTAACATCTAGGCCTTAATATTGTTATGTCTTATTACTTCCATACTTGGTCTAGCTTTAATACTACCTAAACAACATCAGGTACCTAGCTACAAACAAACAAAATGTAACTTAAATGTCAATCTGACGATGCTTATCAGCGAAACGGCCGTCATTGTAATTTAAAACATATTTTTTCAAATAAACTTGGAAGTTACATTGAAACGAAGAGTTTTTTATTGTTCTTGTAGTAATTTATTTGTTGTACTGGTGTTAGTTCAGTCTTTTTGAATTAGATTATACGATGTAAGGCGTAGAAATGATTTTATTTCTTAGGTTGTATATAATAGTTAAATAGGACTTTGACTCTTTCATTTCCTTTGATTTCGATAGATATAGTCTTAAATATCGAAAGTAGTCGTTTTTTCTTTAGAGAATAGGTAAGCCTGGTTTGGAAACGATTCTATACGTCAGATAGGCAAGTAGATATATTTTTTTACTTGAGAGATTTTTTAATTACCAAAGAAATTGAAATTTGTAATAAAAAAATAACAAGACATTTAGCAGAAAACTTGTTAATGAACAAATAAATCTTGAAAGTTCTCCAGCATTAAACTGGTTACTTAGATTTAGTCTTCATGTTTTATATATAGATATGTCAGCACGAAGTCGTTTTTCTATATCATCTTTGTACAGTTTTTTATTGTTCTTAATAAGATGGACTTCCAAAAAGTAAGAGTTGGTACAATAAAATTAAATTACTACAAATAAAATCAAACCTTTTTGACAAAGGACACCTCCAAGAACTAACACATAAAGATAACATTGTAATAAAAAGATTATACATTGATCATTCATATCTCACACACTCCTATCTACTATCTACTCTACTGCTTGGTGTAAGGAAATCCTTAAAAAGGTCAATCGTCGTGCTTCAAAAACGCTCTTCAATCAATATTTGGACTCTTTTATTATATTATTAGATTTACTATGATATTTTGTCAGCAGTGAAATGGTATCTATAAAAATTTGTTTGTTTCCTGTGCTAGCTTAAATTGTAAGAAATAAATTTTTAGTGATTTGAGCATTTTTTGTCCGGTTTGGTTTTATATATAATATAAAAATCGACAAAGTACAAAATATTTATCTATCGAATTAGTCGTAAACCCGACCGAAAACTGTCTCCGGCATTAAAATATAAAATCAAATTTCCAGCTATAAAATGGTAAAAGTTTACGATCCGTAATTGAGTTCGAAAAACCTCTAAGTAGTGACTGACGCCCTACATCAAAATTATTCATTTGTAAATAATCGTTTTTTCCTTCCTTCCTCGTTATAAAAATATAATGGGGCTATAAAGCCGAGTTAAAAGTGAGTAACACATTATAAACAAGGTTTAACGATTTGTGCTAATTTAACCATGTTTTTTTTGCTCTTGCTATAATTAAGTCCACTGGAAAATAACAACTAAGGGCAATTTTAGATAATCCCCATAAATAACTAAGAAAATTTCATCAGAATGATTGCAGTAATCTTGACTTTGTAGAAGTCTCTCTTACTAAGAACATTAAAAGTAGAACTGCCTAAACAAAACTTTATTTATTTAAAAAATTGCTTTTCTAAACTCAATGCCAGATGTTTCGATAAAAACTAGCATCGGAAGATTGACATATTGAAGTTAAATTTTGTTTTTTAAGTAACTACTTGACTAAGTACTATTAGGGCTAGACCAAGTAAGGAAGTAATAAGACAACAATATTGAAGCCTAAATGTTATTAGTCCCAAGGGATTATCCTGGATGTATTTCCCTCTAAGATCAGTATAACTGTGCAATGATAGAAACATCAGGAAAAATATATAATTATAACTATTTTTTCTTTCCTGTATCTCAAGTTTCCTTGTTTGACAAATGTAGTATGAGTATTATCCAAGCACTCCCATCTTACCATTCTTGACTTAAGAATCTTCCGACAATCCTTGTGGTTTTCATGATGACTGCTTTTTCTAGAAGATAGATGTTTTTGTGCAGTCACATCGTCTCCAAGCTTCTGTGTAGCTCCCTCGGGATGATTCCTGTGCTTTATATGACGATTGACACGATAGTTACTTTGTCTAGGTTCCTCAACTTTTTAATTTCGTCTGATAACTCTGTGTACTTCTTTTTTTCAGCAATGGTTGTGAGTGGTTGGAATAGCTTCTTTTTATCTTTATCTCTTACAATGATATCCGGTTATTATTATTAATATTATTATTTTGAGATGAATAGCTAAGCTTCAGGAAAAATAAAATGTAAAACATACCTCAATATGAAAACATAAAAGGATATCAGGATAATTTTTATTAATATATCAGCTACTTTTCTTTATTCTATTTAAAATATTTGGTATAATAATCTTAAATGTTAAACATTCAAATAGATGAAGAATGTATTTGAAAACTTTATCTTGAATAGGATCCTGTGGTATTATTTCATAACAATCAAGCAAGTCCCAATTCATATAGCTTTCTCTGGAAGTTAAAGTTAGAATCTAAAATAAAAGAATATAATTAAAATTATTAATTTAATTTATATGTTTAATAAACAATTGTGTAATTTAGGTAGTTAAATGTTTAAATATTAGTTATAAGGTGGAGGTACTCAAATTGTGACATGTAAACATTTTGTAGTCTTTGATAACAGATATGTATTTAGGCAAACCTCATAACCTCATAACCTGAAAAATACCTAAAAACATAAAAACTGTGTAAATGAATGTTATCAGACAAAGGTGAAATCAGTGTATAAACCATAAATGTTACAGTGAAAGACAGAGTAACCATGTTTTATTATCAAAACTCAGATAGTGAATACTTAAAAGACTATTTCAACAACAGTTGATAAAAGTTGATGTGAGACAATTTAGTTAGAGAAAATGTATGTAAATTAGTAATTAGTTTATACATTAGTTATAAGTTTGTTAATCTTTAATAATATCAAAAGATTTCATTGAAATAAGTACTTATAATAGTTAATATCTAGTTCATATAATAGATTAGAATAAAAAGTTTAATTTTCATTTTTTCTAGCCAAATTAGTATTTAAAAGCTATAATAGGACTATCTTATGAGATTTATGCTTAGATTGATATTCATTTTATGTTATTTGCTCAAATTTATATAAATTCAAGGAGATTGACATCAATTTTATAAGGAAAAACTTATCAAAAAATAATTTAAATAGCTTTTTCATGAATGTAAGAATACACATTTTCTTTATATTATCAAAAAAATCAAATATGTAAAAAGATTTTATCATTTTATGGAAATTTAGGTTAAATTTTGCAAATCGAAACAATTGATTTCCAATTTTATGTCATTAATGTCATAATTAGGGAAAAGGTATAAAAAGGCCGTACATTTCATATTTCGTCCTCTTATTGCTCTCTGATTCGCGCTGACTACATTAATTGGCAATTAATTGGTACCATCACCTCATTGTTGATAAAAAATTGAGTTTAATCAAATTATTTAACAAAAATATTATCACTAAAGTAATTAAATAGTATCGAAGTACTTACCAAGAAGTTCGATTCATCAAAAACAATCCAGATTCTAGTAAGATTTATAAGATTCATTTCATCGAGCGAACATTTTGAAAAGCAGGTGTTCTGGGAGAAGAATAAAAACTATTTATTTGTGTACGCATGAGTATGTAAAAGTAAATCAAGGACGAATAATTGCATTTATCAAGGTATTTCTATTGTGTTTGGTAAATTTCTTCATGTAATAAATAATTGAAGAAAATTAATAGTTTTATGTAGAATTTGCATCAAATAATTCCTTAATTATAATTGAATGTTTTATAGAGTATTCAAACTGAGTTTTCTTGAATCCTACCCAAGATAAAGAGTCGGGTTTTAAATTACATAAAATTTCCACTGAGCTAGCAAATATTTATTAGAGCGTTCAACAATAAAAAAAAATTAAATTATACAACGATTAATAATTCAAACATCTCATTTTTCAAATATGCCTACAATATAAAAAATATATAAAAACTATAAATAAATAAATCAACAAAATCAAAACCATCACAATTTTTATTATTATTTATAAAAATAAGGGTAGAGGAAAATCGCCGATTATGCCCAATAAAAAGAACAGCATTAAATATAAGTAGACAAAAAAAATCATATTACATTTAAAACTAAAACTAAAACAAGAAAACATGACAAAACAACAAAAAGTACGGATTTAAAATGATGATCATTCACGCACTCAAATCACAATACTACACGCACTATCAAATGATTTCTCAGCTGATATAAGGAGCGTTCTTTTTGACTGAGATCTCAGCTCACTTCAATTGAAGTGATTTGATATAAAGTGATGTGAGTAAGCACCAAAAAGATCGACAAACGCGCGACCTACGATTTCTTGCTCCCCACCACTTTATTTCCGACTCAATTCTAACTGATACCTCCTCATAGCACATTCAGCATCGGTAAAGGGGGAGGAAAAATCTCAGCTCACTTCGGAGTGAATCGAAAAGAACGCGCACATTGGTAACATGATATGTTAACCAAAAACGTAGTATTTTTAAATAAATTATATGGCTAACACTAACACCATCTATTGTATAGAGTTCTTAACATGTTAATTATTATAAACGATTCCTGTCACTAATTCCAACTTTATACACGATTTTTAATGTGGCTTAGTCCAATACCTTAAAGCACGATTGATTCTTTTATTGTCATTGGTGTTATACACAGCATTGGAATATACATTATCAAAGACGTTACAAATTTCAAGTTAAAAGACGTTACAAAAGTTAAAAGACGTTACAAATTTCAATTCAAAAGACACTATAAATTCCAAAGACACTACAAATTTCAAAGACATTACACTGATTGGTTCTACATTGGTGGACGGTTCATCAGACCAACCCTTCACTGGACCAGCCCTCTCCTGGATCAACCAACGGATCCTATGTAAAAAAAGATAAGTCGACCAACGTAAATGCATTTATAATATTATACGGCTCTCGTTTTTCTTTATTTCTTAAACGTAATATAAAAATCATTTTAGTATCGTCAACTGTATTAGAATAAGTTTTTGTAAAGAACTGTTTGCGGATTATTTTTTTGTAACGTATTCTCAATTTTATTCATTTAAGCACCAAGGAAATCTATTTATCTTTTGGTACATTTTCATATCATTTTTTTATCTTCATAGACAGTTTTTTCTGACATCTTTCTGTCATCTTATGATACTTATTTAAATAACAGCTTAAAACAACTTTCTTCAGTAGTATCATAAAAAATAAAAAGATTTCAGTGGCGCCCTTATAATTTCTTAAAGAAACAAATATTGTACTATAGTCAGAGCTAATGAACTTACTCGCCCCTAGCCGAGGTATTTAACTATCATAATTTTTGCTGTGATAAACATTTATAATATAAATATTGTTAATTATTGAAATATCTTTTACAATTAATTAAAGACGAAATTAAGATTAATGTTTGTTTTATTGTAAATTACATTTTTTCTTTTGGTATATAGTTATTTTTTAAAAGTTAACTAAATATTTTTATAAATTCACTCTCAACAGTTAAAACATATCACAAATTGACGCTAAACGTAATCATTTGGTTACAAATTGACGCCCAACGACCAACTAATATTACTACATTACCGATGTGAGCTGAGATTAACTGAGATCTCAGTCAAAAAGAACGCACCTATATTCGTAATATAAATTCTTGAGTGAATTGACTGAGATGGCTGTGCCGACATGGTTGGTTTGAGAGTTTCATCTATTTAAAACACGGTTAGAGAAGAAATTCTGACGCACAGTAGTTTTTAAATTTTCTTTATTTAATTTAAGAATTTCCTCGCAAACGACAGTGGATGGTTATAGAAACTGAGTATGAGTTTGTTAAGATATTATACTAATCTTCAAAAAAACTTAATATATTTGTGTTACAACAATGTCTTATCTATGTATAAAAGGAAGAGTCAATCAAAGTAAACAGTTTAATAGTGGAGAACTTCCAAGTTTTCTGCTAGATATAACTACAAAATGTAGCTACAAAATGTAACTTCAATATGTCAATCTGACGATGCTAATTTTTAGCGAAACAGCTGTTATTGAGTTTAGAAAACATTTTTTTTTTAAATATTGTTTTGTTTAAAATGTTCTATTTTTAATGTTCTTGATAAAATTTCAAGCGGTCAACCATTTTTTTTAGATGCAATCCAATAGTGTTTGGGTTTTCTACAATTTGTTGATCCACCTTGGGCTACAATTAATTTACGATCTGTACGGGAAAAGTATGATTTAGTGCTTACCATTCAATTTTCTGAACAGTAAATATGAATATTAAATGCTACATAACGACTGCGATGGTACATTTTATGATTCTATTTATTAGTCATCAATCAAAAGCTCGTATTACTGCTACGTGCAATTTTTAATTTTACAGCGACTGCACCTATGCCCAAAAACCGTTTAGCTACATAAATAATAGACTTCAGATGACGGACAAATATAAATTATTATTTTGAGTAAATATATTAAATATTTCATGTATCGGAATTCTCATTGCTTGACCTATATATACAGCAGTACATATTGGATATTTAAATTGGTCCCATTTTCCCGTGTTACGTTCCCAAAAGAATTTATCAAAAGTTGTCTAACGTCATTCAATTTTAAAGTTGTATTGTTTCTTGCCACCTTACCTTTTACCTGTGCCAATATTAATTCTATAGGGTTTAAGTACTAAGGTGGCAAACGTAATACAGTTATTCCTTTTTCTTTCGTCATTTCTTTAATTACATATCTTTTATATTGTAATTTGTGGCGCTTTGCAATTTGCAGTAATTCCGTTTTCAGCATGGTATCGTTAAAAGAAATATTCTTGCTCTGGAGCCACTTTAATATCTCCTTTTTTCCATGACGTCGTTGGTAACTTTTCTACCAGTTTTGATTGATAACTGGCTTTATCTAAGACAACCACTGCAGCACTTGGCCAAAAAGTCCAATAGCTGGGAAAAATAATCTTCAAAAACATCAGAGGTCATTTCCTCGTGGTAATCTTTGGTTGACTTTAATACAAAGTCTACAAAACCATGTTCACTGCCAATGTGTGCGATTATTAGTCTGCTACCTTTTCCTCGAAGAGCATTGAATACTGTTGAATATTTCTCCAAAAATTCCTGACGGGAATTTGAAATATTGATGTCCATCTATGCTTTAGAAACAGTGTGTCCTCGATTCAACCATGTTTCATCTAAATAAAATAGTTCTTTCCTCGCTCCGAAACTTTATAATACTTCTTAAGAGCATACCTACACTTTTTTGGGTATAGGACTTTCAATGCAATCTTTCTGCCCTGTTTTAAAGATAACTATTGAATATTTTTCAAAAATTTAAAATGTACTGTAAAGAGTATGGTAAATTCTAGACGGGAAAGGGTCTGACAACATATTTTTTATTTTATTATTGAATTGGGAGGCATCCAAAAATCGCGAAATTGACAACTTATTTTCATTCTACAAAAACGACAATTTAAGCCCTTTTTACTACAATCTAACTACCTTTCTGATGTAGCTATTGAAACAAATAAATAGCTGCAAAAAACCGATTTCAAAAAAGTGGATTAGTTTTTTCACAAAATGGGCAGACAGAATAACGATTTAAAAACGGGTTAAAAATTTTTACATACTTTGCTATCTCTCTTGGACAAAAACCTATTTCATACCTTGCAAAGTGGACGAACTCAGTTATTTTTTGTCTACTATATCTGATAATTTGGGATAGAAAAGCCGATTTGGAAGCGGAAAAATAAAATTTTGTCGATGCGCTCTTAAATATTGTGTTCTCCAGCAAATAATTTCTTTGGTCTCATTCAAAAATTTTCGCGACTTAATCTTAAAACCAGTTTCTTTTAGGAGTTTTCATAACGTGTTTCGTTCAAATTTGGGAATTGTATCTACTTCTTCTATAACAGTCATTACTTTGTCCAAAGTCGGAATCTCTTTATTTAAGTACAAAGAATGCTCTGGTCTTCTAATAATATCTCTATTAAAGTTATCGACCATAATGGACTGTTTTCCTACGTGTTTATTTGGTTCACTAACATTTTCTTTCACTTAAAAATCGATAGATACTTCGTTCACTAACACCGGTCATATTGGAGCACCTCGTCACCACATCACGAAGAGTTGCTGATGCATCTCGATATATTAGTGCATCATGAACATTTTAAACACTTTGTTTTAAGTGAGCCACTTGTACTGGAACAAAACTCGAACTTTACGCCATTTTCACTACCGATAATGATCTTGGATTAAAATAATAAAAATATAGATCACAATATAAACCATTAGGATATAAACAAATCCTTAATTTATAGACTAATAACGTACCTGTTTTTGCTAGTATACACATACATAGGGTTACCTTAATCCCTTAACACCCCTAACGACCACAAATATTCTCGTTAAAATCGAAAAACAAAATACTCTAAATATCGTATTATAACTACTTATCCCTTACCTAAGAAGATTAAAATATGATGATTAAAAGAAATTTCTTAATACCGACATAAATAAGGTCTTGTTTACTACATTTTACGATTTAATGTTATTTCTTAGCTACTAACTCTAAACAAGTGAATTATTAAAGAATATTGAACTCAGTTCACCTGCTTGTGATGTAATAAAATCTTCTATATCGAAAACGGGAAGAATCAGGTTAAACATGTCAAATTGTTGACTAAATTCTATATTCAGGTAACAGCAAAACAGGTTTAACACACCTCGATACTTACATTGCTGCGAAGGATGTCTGTAAAAAGTTCAACGTGTTGGTACAATTAAATTCAGAATTTGTAGAAAGAAACTATTGGGATTCTCTCAAAAAACTGTAAATAACAAGACGTATAAAGCAAGAAAAATATTTTAAAAATCAAAATTACTGTAGGTAAAATGTGTTCAACAATATAGTACCTATAAAAGGGGACTGATGGTGATAATAAACTTCTTAGGTACTTTTATCTCAGGTATTGGCAATTTTGGGTAAAGAATGCAGGTCAGGATTAGATTTGCAAAAGTAATTTTTTAATAAAAACGCATATTAAAGGATATTCACAATAAAATTTAATAAAAATTTAAATATGTTAATATATCAATTCAGTTTTACTATCACTATCGTCGTCTACATTAAATATAAGGAGTTCTAGGTTAGTATGAAATGCCCTGTATGAATCCTACACTTTTATAACATGGTTTATTGTTCTTTTCCAACAATCAGCGTCTGGGTCAACTATATGTTGCCGGATTAATGCAATTACAGAAGGATATAATGTAGGTATAGTATTTTGGGTCCGCACTTTGTTCTTTAGTTTTCTCCACATAATGCTCAATCGGGTTGAATACGCAGTAGTAAGGAGGAGGACAAAGAACTGTTTGTCCTTTGGATGCTGCAATTGTGTCACATTGTGTCTTCTGTATGTTAAATGTCCTTAGAACCTCTAAAAGCGGCGTTTCTTTATAACCTTCTTCAAAGTACATGTTGTTTTGGAGCATAAATTCCTGGATTTCCGCTTTTGTATTTGAAGTGCCTGAAACCTTCTTTAATTGGCGACTATGGTAACTGGCATTGTCCATAACTATGACACTATGCGGGGGAATATTTGGCAGTAAAGTGTTTTCGAACCAATCAACGAACAATTCGGCTGTATTATCTTGGTGGTAATCCAACGACGAATCTTGAATGTTCTTCGTCGAAAGTCCCAAACTGTTTGAAATCCAACCATCTTCTGATCCAGCATGAATAATCGTGATCCGTTTTCCTTTGTTCGATGGAGCTTTTGATTGGCATCGCACTGTTTCATCGGTCCATCCTTTTGCCAGCGTATCGTGGGTATCATACCAGGTCTCATCCAAATAGATTATTGGTCCTTGTAAAGACCTGTAATCACTTACGGCAGTCAAACATTCAAAACGGCATTGCCTAATCCTTTGGGATTCCATAATAACTTGCCTTTTGTCAATTTTGCAGTATTTGAAACCTAGTTTGGGTAAAAGTGTCCATAGGTTTCCAATTGATATCCTTATCTCTGTGGAGCTCCTTAGTCTTGTTTGCAATGATCTGATAGTAGGCACCAAGTTTTCTTCTTACATAGATAGTTCTTCTTATCAAATCTTTATCACCAGTGGTTCTGGAAACACCACTATCGTTTCGTTTTCGTCTCGGATGAATTGTCCTCGAAATGAGAACTCCCACTGATAATTCCGGTATCTCTGTCAAATCGCTGGTTTTTCTTACAGCAGGAATAAAAGTCCAACCCCTTTGGACCAGCTTCTGATGAACATGTCTGACGATTTCTTTGGCATCAAGAGATAAAACTCGTCGTCGAACAGGAACAGGAACAGTAACACAGGGTGCCGTTGACGTAATTTCCCAAGGACCAAACATTTTTCACAAAAATTATTAAACAGCACAGACTAACTCTCACTGCAGGAACACAAATATAAATGATTATACTCAACCCAAATTATACAAATACAAGAACCGATCCTGTATGCAAATTTTGACCATAAGCAATAAACCGTGACAGAAGATCGCGATAAAAGTGGTTTATTACCATCAGTCTCTTTTTATTGTAGGCATTATATTGTTGAACACATTTTACTTGTTATTAAAAACATCTAGAATTAAGTTTTGGTTTTAATTTTAATTAATTCGGTTATTTTTATGAAGGAAGACCGGTTCCACAGTAACAAACATACACGTATAGTATTATATATTGATTCGATTTCATAGATAGTCGAGTTGAGATTCGAATTCTGCATCGTCTGATCGTAAAACCCGCCATAAAAACCGATCTAGTATAACGCATCCTAATGACTAAGTTATATTACCGAGGATGCATTGTGCAAGGGAACTCGCAATATTTTCATGGGTTATAATTCATTTAGGCAAAAAAACGGTCGTTAAAAAGTATACTGTTCCAGCCGACGTTTTTAGTAATAAAATATGCTGTAACTACTTTATTTGGTTTAAAAGTAAGTATACCACTAAAGTGTAAGAGCAGCAATCAAAGAAACTTTGAGGATGTTCTCGCGTACTTTAACAAAGCTTTGTGAAAGCAAAAGAGCGAGAAAGAGGAAAAGAGAGAGATGAATGAATGTAAAGCTCTTTCGCCACGAGGTAATAAATTATATGGACGACAGATAAAATAATGCGTGTATAAAGGATGTTTTACTTTACAATTTAAAGTGGTCACTATAATGGCCAAAAAGTGTATAATAAAATGAAGATGGGAAAATTATTAGATCTTCTGGTTAAAGGAAAATTGTAGTTTCTCAGTAACTTGATGAAATGTAACTGTTGGGATATATACGTTGTCCAGTATAAATATAGGTGCACGTCATCAAAGTGAACAAATCCTCTGCTCGTTTGACTTTCTTCCTTCGTTTGATACTGTCAATCAGAATGTTCATTTACTCTAAACTTGGTGAACCAATTTAAAAATAATTTTTTTAACTTAATTATTTTTTAAATATGTATTATTATACATTTATGACCGCGTGATTAAAAAATGTTTATAAGTTAGTTATAATAAATTTAATATAAAAAAAGCATGACCGTTTTCTATGAAGAAACAACTACTTCCTGGGCTATATTTGGTTATTTATTTATAATAATACTATTTTTATGTTCTGCACTTATAAAAATCTTTATAATAAAACGCATTTGCGTATCGTAATGTAACTTTTACGCACGCAAATTTTTGTTTTAAATGGTTGGCGACATGATTTAAGTATCTAATGACAAGACTATTCACAATGATATTTGTGGCTAATAGCAATTTATTAATTTTATAGTGTTCTTTAAGTATTTGTAAATATGAATAACATCTCTTACTTATATAATATATTATTATTGGTGTATTAGTCATTTTAAAATATTTGAAAACATTTACATTTGATCATTTAAATTTCAAAACTGTCAAATTATAAAATTATCAATTACAGAGTGCTACATACTTTTTAAAACCAATAAAAATAGAAAATCCCGAAATCATCAACCAATTTGCCGAGGCGTTTTAAGCAAACTAACATTGCTTTGATATAGTTTTTTAAAGGTTTTTTTTTCAATTGATATTAACAAAGATTAATGATTTGGTTTTCGCTTTGGTACTGTCTTATTATAAAGACTGAAACGGGAAATAAATTAGTAGTGTAGGTGCTCTATTTTTTTATTTTAATTTTTGCAATAAATTTAAAAACAATAACATTTTTGGATAGAGAATGAAAAAAACCTTTTACGGACCCTATTTTCACTTTAAAGAATGTCAATTCATAATTTTAATTTGAAGAGTTTCGGGATTTTATATAAGTATGTACAGTATTCGAAATAGGTAATGAATTTATTTCACTTGGCTTTTCCACAATGTACATCTACCAGCGACAAAAACTGCATGTATCCACACCAAGTCGACACAATGTTTGTCGATAAGTAGACATCAATATTCCCCTACAACTTCTTCTTGTTCGCATTCCATTTCTTGGACGAAATCACACCGCTACATCAACAAGGCAAGAATTCACCAAGTACTAACGGTTTGTCAAATATCAAACGTCAAAAACACCTTCAAACAACATTAAAGTCGATGGACATGTCGATTGATAAATTTTGTTGATCGATTGTCAACTATCGTCAACGAAAGTGGCCTGACAAATTGAATGAACCTTAAAGATTATAAGCAGATTCAGCTGCGTTATCGATAACCAATAGGGGTTAATAAGTTTGGTAATACATTGTAAAAAATTAGTTTAAATATTAAAATTATTTCAGCAAAATAAGGTTTCACTTTTGAAGTCTACAAACATTTTAATGCTGATTTTAAATTATCTTAATAGGCAATCTTTTGCTGAAATCATTCTAATATTTTTCTTTTGGACACAGACCTGTAACGAATAGTTTTCAAAAAGATTTAAATTAAAAATCATAAACCATTTGCGCTTCTTGTTAAATAATTGAAATCAAAAATTAAATTGATTGTTCTAACCCTTACTTTTTGGAAGTTCATCCTACTAAGAATAATAAAAACTCTTCGTTTTATCGAAACTTCTAATTGAAAACCTAATTTTTTCAAACTTTCTGTTTTAAATTATGACTTATCGGAATCAGAGATCTTCTTTAAAAGTCAACTAAAAGAGTTCAAAGAGGATTTCAAAGCCAAATTCGAGAAAAAAATACAAAAATAAATGAAAGCAACGCCGAAATTATTGGAAGAAACTAAGAAACTTATCAAAACTAATTGTTTAGAACTTATTACATATAATAATAACAAACTGCCCTTTAAACAAACCTAAAAATGAATGCCTGACACGAAGAAAAATATCGCTTTTTGTAATATTCATTTCGTGAGAATAACGATATAGGTACCTAGGTTTTCTAATACGAAACTTTACGTTCAATTTTAGTTCCGCAAATGAAATCGACAACAAATACTTCACTATTGGATGCACAAAGCCTGCGGTTACTTTTCGTTTTCACACGGAGTATGATCTTAACCACTTCCGCATGATTGGCGAATTTATTCTGTAGCGATTTTAACTTTAAATATTTATCAATGTATAAAAACTGGACCTGTTCTCGTATATTCTTTTAATTAATATCACGTATACGAGTACATCTTGCGGCCTTCGTTATGAATGTTCATCAAACAGATATAAATGTTTTATATTGGAAGTTTTTTATAACGCCACACCTATAATATTTTAAGCAGACTCGGATATATTAAAAGCCAAACCGTTAATTGTTATATTTGTAATTTTTTTACTTTAAGAGTGTAGGCGCGAAATTTTAACAGCCAAAGTTGAAATATCTACCCTATCCCAATTTTTAAAGGCTCTATGGCATAACTACGTGAGGTATGTTTTAAATTGTAAGAAAAGTGGGGTATGTCTTGCTTATAGAGGCCGCTATTGTCAGGTTTTGCAGTCGAAAAATAAAAAATATTTGGATTTTGTTTATTTTATCAATAAAAGCAAATATAATTCTATACATAAACGGAAAACTACTTTAATATATGTACCTACAACATAATACAAAACATAAAACTACATACATGTATTTATGTATGTATGTATGTATGAGTTAGGGGTGATAATTACACTGCGACCTATAGGATCTATTGTATCCCCCCTTACTTGCCATTTTCTGATATTTCCTCAGACCTATAGCAGCTCTTCGAGTCCTATTTTCCTGAAGAAGTTTAGGACATCGTCGGGCTTCAAATCAGGTAGATCCCCTTCCTCTATTTCATGTGCTCCTAGGTATCTAGCCTTAGAATTTTGCAAGGCAGGGCATTCTGAGAGTATGTGTATTGAGGTTTCATCCTCTTCCTCACAGAATCTGCACTTTGCTTTATCTGCTAACCCTAGTTTCTTCATGTGGCTTCTTAACCGTTATTCCCGTTAAAATTCGGAGCCTTTTTTTACTGAGGTTGAGGCAGCTAAGAGATCTCTTCTGGTCATATTTCCTCAGTAGTATCTTAGATTGCCTCAGTCCTTCCAGCTGATTCCAGTACTTGCATTTTTCTTTCTCCATTTCTTCCCTTAGTTTTCCTAAGATTACTCTACTGCTGATCCCACAAGATGGTTCTGGTCCCAAATGTGGGGTTTTAGCTCCTTTTTTTGCCAGCTTATCTGCTGTTTCGTTCCCCTCTATTCCTATGTGTCCCGGGACCCATAGGAGGGTGACAGTGTTCATCTGGCCCAGTTCATTTAGTTTGCCTAGGCATTCCCAAACCATCGAACTGATTATATTTGAGCTCAGCGCTTTGATGGCTGCTTGACTATCTGACATGATCACAATCTCTTGTCTGCGGTAGTTTCTTCCAATATTGAATTTCACACATCTTTCGATGGCACGGACTTCTGCTTGAAAGATACTCGGGTATGTGCCCAAGCTTTCTGAGTATTTGGCTCTCGGTCAACTACATACATACTATACTACGAAAAAAAAATATGTTAAGCTTTTTAAAAGTAGTTGTCAATTTTTGTTTGTTTTACATTTTTTATCTGTGATTTAAGAACCTCATCTTCACATTTAAGTAAAATCCGAGACACATCCATAAATATTTCACCATTATTTTTGCACAATAAATAATTTTTTACGTCCCTCAATTTTTCACACACTTTGCTCATATTAGATTAAATGGATTTTGGAGTTTCACATTCGTCCACATCACTATTGTCAGAATTGCCTTTTTAATCATTATTGCACAGTTCTTCAATAATGTCCGTAATACAAACAAACTGAAATGTGATTATCTTATTCAGTTTGTTTGAGTAGTTTTGCCTAAAATAAAAAAGTTTGAGTCTAGAAAATAAAAATTTATCTAGTAAAATTTTACAGGACGAATGGTATTTGAGAAGATTATTTTTTGAACTATTCTGTACAAAAACCACTTTATTTAATAATTTATCGTTATCTTTTTACCAATTTTTACTATTTTACTTATAATGTTTTGATCTTTTAATAACTTTAATAAAAAATTTGACAAGCCAACTAGGATAGGTGTATTTTGTGCTGCCTACCTATGATCAAATTTATTAACAAATTAATAATCAAGAGAAAGAAAGGAAGTGGGTTTACACAGAATAATATTTAATAAACATATTATTATTTTAAGAGAAAATACTTATAATCTTTTGATCTTTTAATAACTTTAATAAAAAATTTGACAAGCCCGACTTTAATGACGTAATCAATATGGTCCACGAAATGCCGTTACCCCTCCTATTAACTTATCCTATAGGTACACTAGATAGTATTGACAGTTGTCAGTTGTCGTGAGCGTCGTGAAAACAGGGTTATAATTTGAATAAATATTTATTTTTATACCTATTTATACAATTATATTATTAAAGAGAAAATTACCAAAATAAAAATTAATAGGTATATCTATTTAAAGTTTACCTACAAGACCACATTTGCCTGTAGGCATATAAAAGTTTTAAATGCATACAAAACCAGGAAGCAGGTTAGTTTTAAAACAACTACATATTTGGTTTTTCATTATCGTTTAGATGAATTGAATTGTGATAATAATAATAAAATATATTTCAGAATATTTAGATAATATAAATAAATGTTGATTTATAGTAAGGTACTTATAAACAAGAAAATTGATTGTGCAATATTGATTTTTGACAGTTCTATAATTTTATCGATCCTGGTAAAACGACTAGTGGTTTTATCGCTATAAAACGGAATGATTGGCTACCATTTAGCATAGAACATTGAAGATTAAGCGTTTTCATTGGACGAAATCACAAAACTGTGATATTTTGACAGGTGAAAAAAATAATCAGTTAAAAATAGTCTAGTGAAAGAGTCATTATAATATAATAAGACTGCATTTAACAAATCCTGTAGTAAAAGTATTTTTAAATATTTCATCTTTTATCCAAATTATTTGTAATTTTTTACAAATCGTTTAACTTTTCTATTTTTTAAATTTCCACTGCCAATTTAACAAATAGTTGCATCAACGTTATAATTTTCCCAACGAAGAATATCGCGTTTCAATTGTAAAATAATACCTGCGAATCAATTCCTCTGCCATACAATTAAATACAAAGCAACCGCTAACGCAGATGATTTGACAAACGATTCAAGTTGTTTAATTCGAACGTTTAACTTGATAGGATGTCGATTGAAGAATTATACAAATTCTATCGATGTTTGCTTAATGAAATTAACGTACAAAGGACTAAGAGGAACTTGTTTGTGGTCAACGTTAAACGATATATAATTCGATCCCGTTGAAAATTACTTAAAAGCCCATTTTTTATGTTTGAAAACTTAATTCTACTTGTAATAAATATGCCGGGCTCTAATTTATGAATGCCTAATCGAGTTAATGGAGCAATTTTTCATACGAGTACAGCTGTACTATAAGCATAATTGCAGAATTGCATTTAATCACATGAAATAACTAAAAATTATGGTAATAAAAGTAAAATAACTTTTAGTTGGATTATTTTAAAGTTACAATTGAAAACATATTTAGTTAGTGACAGATGTTATTGGTTGTTTTTAAACGATAATTGGATATTACTTTTATTAAAAAATTAACTTTTTATGGTCTTTTTTCTATCTTATAAGCACTTTTTTATTAATAATTTGCATGGGTATTTGTAGCTCTTGAATGACTCGTGACAATTTTTTATAGGTTATGAATTTCTTCTTTTTTTGTAAGACGTATATTAGACGAGGCGAAATATAAAAAATATTTTATGTAGCAAATTCTACGTCTTAAATATATATAATTTTGTTCTTCTATTTATGTAGCAGAATTTGCATCATGAATACATAATCAATTAAATATATCAAATATATAAAATAATTTATAATGTCAATATTGAGGGTATATAACAAAGTTTATAAATATTTGTTACTTAAAAAATATATAAATGTTTTATATAAAAATCTTTCTTTCTCTGTTATAAATTTTTATGTAACATATACATTTGTGTTTGCTGGGCAGTGAGGCTGATGCCAGATTTGGATTCAGCGGGCTGAAAAACCACCCAAAATGATTTTTGGTTGAACTTCTCTGATTGTTTTAGGAAAACCCCCAGAGATGACGTTTAGAGTGAGGTTCTGGTGCACCAGGTGTTCGAGGGGTTGTTTCCGACGTAAAATTCAGAACTACCGCCCCACACAACTGCCCTCTTATGATTTTCAGGTGGTTTTCCCTATAAAATACAGATTGGGCAACACTTGACAACACAAGACAAAAAATCAAGAGTTGTTTATTGTGCTTCAGTCTTGGCAATGGTTTATGAACAACCCCTATTTTTTTCTATGTGTGGTTTACAGACGAATGTCACATCCATATGAATGAATTTATCAATCGATAGAAAAATCGTTTTCTTGGTTTTGAACTAGAGAAACCTCTTCATAGTAACTTTTTGGTGCGCGATGTCAGGTAATGGATTATTGGGCCCTTACCTCGTGGAAGACGAGCGTAGAAGACCGCGTAATTTCCCGTACAACGAATTTTCCTTACCCTTTTTATTCACCTGATATTACCACTCTTGATCCTTACGTATGGGGTATATTGAAACAAGCTATTTTTACAGAAAACCCACCGTCAACTATTGATGAACTCCGTGAAAAAATTTTGACTTTTTCCAGAAGAATGCAGCAGCCTATTTTTAATAGCATTAAGATAAATCAAACACTGGCTAAGTAAGAGATGGTCTGACTGTTTTTACTATAGAGGTATTGGATTTCTTGTACCAATGGGTATTTAACATTCTCAATAATACATTTGTAAGAAGAGAGATTGGAAGCCAAGCTATAAAAAGTTGATGCCAACGGTTAGGTGGTTTTACAACATGTTTCCTGTCATATGACCAAGCTCATATTGAAATATTTTAAAGAGAAAAAATTACGTGTATTGAATGGCCAATTAATTTGTGATCCAATTGAAGAAATATGTGCTATAACTGCTGTAAAAATGGAGATACAAAAAATAAAATTAATAGCAGTAGTAGTAATTCAGATGTGCATCAGAGACACGCGAACTTCGGAAATTAGAGAACAAATTTGGTGATTCACAAAAGAACATTAATATTTATACATTTTTTTAATAGAGAATATTATAATACTTAACTTATTTGAACAATAATTAATTAAAAATGTAGTTTTTTTGAACTGGCATACGTTTAATTAAAGAATTAGGTTTTAAATTACAATGACAGCTGCTTTGCAAGAATTTTCATATTATAATAATAATAATCAGATTGACATTGATGTTACATTTTGTTTGTCTGTACATTGAAAAGATATCAAACAGTAAAAATGTACTTTAGCTTTATGAACATAGTGAACAATAAAGAAATTAACAAACAAGTACTTACCGGAGAAATTGAGAACAGACCGGGCGTAGGTTATATTTAGAATTTCAGTGAGTTTATCATAAACTGAATTTGAAAGTTACGGTGTATAATTTGAAAAAGTCAAATTAGCAAATAACAATAAAAAATAAGGGAAATAAAATTTTACTAGGTGGAGTAAGAAACCAAAAGTAGAGAGGAATTTGAAATTTCTTTCTTCTAGATGAAGTAATAAACCAAAAGTAGGACAAAAGGAAAGGATGAAGGGTTCCCATTAAATGGAATAAAAAAACCAAGTGTAGGAAAGGAGGATAAAAGATAGAGAAATAATCACAGTATACAAAATAAGAAGAAATGGTTAGTTGCACTAACTGTATTACTCAATAAAAGTCTATGGTTTCACTTTGTGTTTCATTGAATATTCTTTATTGGATTCAACCACAATTGAAATGGATGTCCTATCTAATTTACAAATTTAATAATTTATAATAAATATTGTTCATACAAAATGGATCAAAATCGCAAGTGAAAGTTGGAAGCAGACTGTCCCACACTTTTGTAGTTAATAAGGGTCTTCGTCAGGGCTGTTGTATATCCCCACTCTATTTAAAATTTATGTGGCAAGAGCTTTACATCAGTGGAAAAGAAAATGCCAAGGCATGGGCATATATTGAGATGCATAGTTAAGCTCAAGTATAAATAAAATGTAAAACTTACCTCACTATGAAAATATAAAAGGATATTTGAATAATTTTCATGAATATATCAGCCACTTTTCTTTATTTCATTTAAAATTTTGTGTGTGTACAATTCTGTAATTTAAGTAGTTAAATGTTTAAATATTAGTTATAAGGTGGAAATACTTACATTGTGGCAAAACCTCATAATATGAGAAATACCTAAAAATATAAAAACTGTGTTAATAAATGCTATCAGACAAGGGTGAAATCAGTGTATGAACTATAAATGTTACAGTGATAGACAGAGTAACCCTACTTCATTACCAAAACTCAAATAGTGACCTCTTAAAAGACTATTTCAACAACAGTTAATAAAACTTAATGTTAAGCAATTTAGTTAGAAGAAATGTAAGTAAATAGTAATTTAAGTTTGTACATTAGTTATAAGTTTTTTTAAACTTTGATAATATCAGAAAATTTCACTTAAACAAGTATAATAGTTGCTATCAAGTTCATATTATAGATTATAATAAAAAACCTAATTTTCACTCTTTCAAGTCAAATTATTATTCAAAAGTTATAATAGAACTATCTTAAGAGATTTATGCACAAATTAATATCCATTTAATATCCAAATTAGCACATTTCAAACATCAATTTTATAAGGAAAAAATGATCAAAAAATAATTTAAATAACTTTTTCATGGATGTAAGAATACAGATTTTCTATAAATTATCAAAGAAACATTCAAATATGTAAATTTAGGTTAAATTTAGGTTAAATTGAAACAATTGATTGCTAATTTAATGTCATTAGTGTCATAATTAGGAAAAAGGTATAAAAAGCCGTGCATTTTGGTTAATAAATATACCAAAGACAAACTATTTGCCTATAGGTGACGAACCATCGCACATCCAATTGGAAAATGATAAAGTAGAATCATGGAGTGAGTATAAATACCTTGGAACGATCTTCGACGGAACAGGCAGAGATGACAGAGATATATCAAAAAGAGTAATTCAGACAAGAAGAACAATAGGCTGCATAAACAGCATTTTATGGAGTAGCGAAATTAGTAAAAAGCGTAAGATTTCTATATATGAAACCCTTGTAAAGAGCAGTTTGTTGTATGGAGCAGTAACCTAGCGGATCACAGAGAAAAACAAAAGGCAAATTGAAGCTGTGGAAATGGACGTATTTAGAAGAACAATAGGTGTATCCAGAAGAGACAGAATTCGAAACGAAGAAATAAGTCGAAGAATAGGAATAGAAGGTACTATCTCAGTGGACATTGAAAGGCAACGTCCAGGGAATGAAAGATACAAGGCTACCAACAAAAAACTATGGAATGGATACCAACAAACTGCAGAAAAAGGGGACGACCAAAAAAAACATGGAAAGAAGGAATAACGAAGGCAAGAGATCTGAGAGAACACCAGTGGAATGATAGAAAGGCGTCGGACAACGTGATACAAAATAAACTAATAAGAAATGGTCTATTCCAGAAACAATACAACTCGTTTTTTGTTGTTTGAAATGTCCATCAATTGCGCAGAGGAACTAAATATACATTTATATACATTTATTTCAATAAAATAAATTTATTGCTTTTTGGTGTGCCATTTTTGATGCCAAATCGATATAATTAATTATTAAAAAATATTTTCCTAAAATAGATGTTACGCCGCTGATCTTAATCCGCCTTTGTATTCTTAACCCACTGATCGAGTGACAAGCGATACTAAAACAAGGGGTCTTTGGCTCCTGATGAAGCAGAAACGGCTTTGCAATCCTTAAAAACGTCCCCGAAGCAAAAACCAAATGAAGCTTTATTAAAAAAAAACTTTTATCTTCACCAGATGTTCCGAATCACGTTTAAATATAATTTTATTAACTTTAATCCAAATAAACGTTTTAATATCATTTTATTGGCACATAAAAAGTTATCCGTTACTTTCCGACCGATCAAAAGTGAAAAGGAAAGTGAATCTACGTATTATTATCATTACATTTACAGATTAACAATAAAATTACTCCTTAGCAATTCAGTATTATTGTGTTTTGAATTTTAGTAGGTCGGTTAAGTAGCGGATTTTATTCAATTGTAAAATTGTTATAATATTATACTCATTTAACTGTTACATCACTTTAGAGTGAGAAATGCGTTTTATTATTGGTTATTAATGACATCATCGATATCTATTACATTTATGTTTTCACATAAAAACTACAATGGAAGAAGATGTAGGTGTTTATGTTCGGATTTGCATAATTTAATTATAGCTTATTTTGTTTCATTGAGAATCGTAGCTAATACCCAGTTTAATTTTGAATTTATTTCCTTGTTTTCTATGAAAATGTTTCTCTGAGATTGTCTCATTATAATTTAATCCCCACTTATACGTACAGTCGGCTTCAGAATTGCATAAACATTTTCAAACTCAAATCGCTTACATTGAATAGACAGCCTTTTTTTGTGTAACCAATCACGGTTTAAATAATAATAAATTTGAAATCAGTTAAACAGTTGTCCACGCCCACATCTTCACTTAGTTTGGAACCCTCGATAATAAATGTTTGTTTGGGATTAAAATCCCTTTTTTTATTATATCAGTACAAAAATGCGAAAAAAACCTATTTATTCGGGACATGACCGACCATTGTAAATACACTTAATCTCCCAAAACCATTTAATGAAGGCGTTTTAAAAATTGCCATTCCTTTGTTGTATAAGAAGGGCGTTTTTATAACTTCGGTAGGTAAACGAAATTCACATTTAACATGTATATGCTATTCTAAAGCCGACTGTACAGTCGGCTTTAGAATAGCATATACATGTTAAATGTGAATTTCGTTTACCTACCGAGATTATAAAAACGCCCTTTAAACGCCTACATTAAATGGTTTTTGGAAATTAAGTTTATTTACAAGGGACAGAGGGACAGGCAATTTGTCAATAAAATACCTTATGCTGCAAACATTAAAGATGTGGGCGTGGACAACTGTTTAACTGATTTTAAATTTATTATTATTTAAACCGTGATTGGTTATACACAATAAATAGGCCGTCCTTAAATTTAAAATTAATTCATTGTAAGCGATTTGAGTTTGAAAATGAATATGCTATTCTGATGTCGATTGTACGGGGTTGGGATAAAGTATGGAATCAAGTAAATATCTTTTAAACGAAAAGAATGAAAAGAAATTTGCAGGTAAGTGCAATGGAACAAAACGCATCTGATGTACATTTTTTTGATAATAATATACTTCCGGTTTAACTGGAAATGCCATCAACTTCTTTAATTTAAATGGGACACCCTATATATTTTTACAGATTTTGAAAGAGCATACATACTAGGTTTAATGTAAACAAATTTGTAAAAACGAGGAATAACTCACTGTTTAGTAGTACAATAGATGTACATTTCATTATTTTAGAATAATGAGAAACAAAATTACTTCAAATGTTCAAACTTCTCCACGTATTAGTTCACATTCATCAATAATTCTTTGTCTCAATTCCTGTAAGTTTGTTGGTCGTCTAACGTAAACACGTAATTTTAGATAACCCAAAAGAAAAAAATCTAACGGGGTAAGATCCGGAGAACGAGCAGGCCACTCTATGAATCCTCTACGTCCAATCCATCGATTTGGAAAATTCGCATCCAGAAAATCCCTAACCCGTCTATCATAGTGGGGAGGTGCTCCATCTTGTTGAAACCAAATATTTTGTGGTAATTGCCCATTCTGTTGAAGTGCAGGAATAATTTCGTTATTTAGTAGATCCAAATACTTGTCACCATTCAAGTTTCCGTCGATAAAAAATGGGCCTATAAGCTTATTTTCGACAATTCCCATCCAAACATTTAACTTCTGTGGATGCTGGGTATGTGCTTCATGAATCCAATGAGGATTCTTATTTGACCAATACCTTGAGTTATGGCGATTAACTGTTCCATTTAAACAAAAAGTTACCTCATTGGAAAAAACTATGCTAGAAGCAAAATTATCGTCGAAATTACAGATGTTCATTAGCCGTTCGCAAAATTCCAGCCGTCGGTCAAAATCATCGCATGACACTTCTTGAACCAACTGTACCTTATACGGATGATACTTTTCACTTTTTAATATCTTTCCTACAGAACGTCGACTGATACCATGGTTTAGTGCCAAATTTGTGGTGGAAGTTTGAGATGATTCTTCTAAATCGATTGCAATATTTTGTTTAACAGTTTTGTTCGTTGCAGTCCGCGGTCTTCCAGGTTTTAGCAAATTTTTACCATCCCAGTAGTATTAAAACGTTGTAATGTTTTAGTTACTGTTGAGCGCGATATAGGATTTCTCTCTGGATGCAAATTATTAAAAATATAACACACTTCTTCATGAGTTCTAACACGATCACCATAACCGTCATCATTAAAATTTCAATACGCTCTTTTTCACTTAATTGAACTTGTATATTTATTACTATGCATACAAACAACATCAATTAGTTTATCTAAATAGTTTTTTGCTCTGATGCAAAAAACTCAAAGGAGGTTGGTTAAAGTGCTATATTCCTCGTTTTTAAAAATTTTTTTACACTAAACTCAGTATGTATGAATTCAAAATAACAAGCTTTTTCAAAATCTGTAAAAATATATAGGGTGTTCTATTTAAATTAAAGAAGTTAATGGTATTTCCAGTTAAACCAGAAGTATATTATTATCAAAAAAATTAGATGCGTTTTGTGCCATTGCACTTACCTGCAAATTTTCATAAATATCGTTCTTTTCGTTTAAAAGATATATTTACTCGGTTCCATACTTTATCCCAACCCCGTATATAATCAATAACTTTGTTACCCTAAGATGTAAGGTGAAAACAAATATCAAAAAATCATAGACCTAATAACACTGCAAGACGAAGAGGTAATGTTGTCGATGACTGAGAGAGATGGAGCTGTTCTTGTTATCTCTTCTTTGGTATTTGCATCGTAATTATTCTTCTCCAGTCAGTTGCTGCCACTCCATTGCAAGCCTTATTAACAAATTCTGTAAGCATGTTAACACCATGTTCTCCAAGGTTTTTTAGAATTTTGTCAACCGCTGATTTACCTGTTTTGGTCTTTTTTATGCTTATCACTTCTTCAGTTTTAATAGCTTTATCCAAGGTCTTTTCTTCAAATTGGTCATCTTTGTCTCTAAGATTTATTCTTCATTTGTTTGGAGTTGGCAGCACAGTGAATTTATTATAAATGCAAATCCTTCAAAGCCCAAGCAAAGGGGTTTTATGAAAAATAACTAAAAGTAGTATGCATTTCATTTGAAACATAGTCATAGTTTTTATGTTTAAAAGAGTTCACCCTGTAACTAGGGATTAACTAACCCAAACACAATAGAAACCCTAGATAATATTGTCACAACAGGTAACTGAATGACCGTAGAGCCGAAGTTTTAAGCATAATTCAAATTAAAATAAAAATTAAAAGTGAAATAAAAATATGCTACATATTAAAAAGTACACTGGGGGGAACAGTGATTCCAGTTGTCAAACTGTCAAACACACATACAAAAAACCACGAAGAAAGCTATATTGTCCTTGGGCAGATGTAGACGAATGCGTGGAAAAAATTGGGGACTTAACCCCAAAATGACCATATGGTTATATACAAGGGTTATTAGACCCATAATAACCTACGGGTCAGTGGTATGGTGGACAAAGACACAGCAAACAGCAGCAGTAAGGCTGTTAAGTAACATACAAAGGTTAGCTTGCCTGTGCGTTACGGAGGTCATAAAAACTACTCCTTTAGCTGCACTGAAAGTAGCCATCTTCACAGACAGTCAGGCGGTGCTAAGGGCACAAAATTCTTTAGAGGTCAATTCTAGGCTAGTATGGGGCTGTGTGCATGCTCTGAATACTCTGGGGGATCGTAGCAAGATTACGGTAGCTTGGGTACCAGGGCATAGGGGTCTAAAAGGCAATGAAAAGGCAGATGAAATGGCTAAACTAAGCTCATCAGTGCCTTTTATTGGACCGGAATCTTTCTGCGGCATTGCAAAAAATATAATAAAAACGGCCATGAAAACATGGGTGGCACAAAAATCACGGGAATGGTGGTGGAATTCACCAGGACAAAGGCAAGCGAAACAGTTCATAATGGAACATTCGCAAAAGTTTACGTCAGACTTATTGAGTAAAGACAGGAAAACGGTCAAAACTGTAGTAAGTCTATTGACGGGTCAGTGTAAGCTAAACAGGCATCTTAAGCTGATGGGGTTGACAGAGACGGATCTGTGCAGATTCTGTCACCTGGAAGAGGAAACACCAGAGCACATCTTATGTCAGTGCGACGGATTTGTAAATATGCGGTTCCTGACTTTAGGAGAAGAATATCCATTGGCAGGGGACTACATGAAGGTTACAGTCTCAAAGCTTATAGACTTCGTTAAGAGAGTTGGACTGAGGGATATAATCTAGTTTTTCGAGGACCACAATAGATCTGAAAAGGTCGCAGTGGAATAGGCTTCTGGCCACCTCTTAAACATCTATCTATCTATTAAAAAGTAAGCATTAAATATAAATTAATGCGAAAAGCACTTACTCCTTTAATTGTCGGCATTCATTTTGACATATTCATCCGACGATGAGTCAGAATCGTTGCCTGGTCCGATAGGAGTTTCAATGGGTTCGAACAGTTCTTCAATATTGATCTCAACACTCCACAATCGTTCTTCTTCCTTCTTCACATGGTTTATGGCATTTGTCCAATTTTCCCGTGTTACATTTTCAAAAGAATTTATCAAAAGTTGTCTAACGTCATTCAATTTAAAAGTTGTATTGTTTCTTGCCACCTCACCTATAGGGTTTAATTGACAGTGATAAGGTGGCAAACGTAATACAGTTATTCCTTTTTCCTTCACCATTTCGTCAATTTCATATCTTTTATATTGTAATTTGTGGCGCTTGGCAATTTGCAGTAATTCCGTTTTCAGCATGGTGTCGTCAAAAGAAATATTCTTGCTCTGGATCCACTCTTTAATATCTTCTTTTTTCCATGACGTCGTTGGTAACTTTTCTACCAGTTTTGAATGATAACTGGCGTTATCTAAGACAACCACTGCAGCACTTGGCAAAAAGTCCAATAGCTAGGAAAAATAATCTTCAAAAACATCAGAGGTTATTTCCTCGTGGTAATCTTTGGTTGACTTTGATTTAAAGTCTAATAACCCATTTTCTACAAAACCATGTTCAATGCCAATGTGTGCGATTATTAGTCTGCGATCTTTTCCTCGAAGAGCATTTAATCCTGTTGAATATCCCTCCAAAAATATCTGACGGGAAATTGAAATATTGGTGTCCATCCATGCTTTAGAAACAGTGTGTCCTTCATTCAACCATGTTTCATCTAAATAAAAGATAGTTCTTCCCTCGCTGCGAAACTTTTTAATACTTCTCAAGTATTGTGTTCTTATTCAAAAATTTTAGTTTTTTATGCGACTCATACCAATTTCTTTTAGGAGTTTTGATAACGTATTTCGTCATTACTTTGTCCAAAATCTGAATCTCTTTATTTAAGTACAAAGAATGGACTTGTCTTCTAATGTTATCTCTATTAAAGTTATCGACCATAATGAACATCCGAGATTCAAATTGGTTCTCCGGAACTCACAAGTAGATGAGTTAAAATATTTCTTGCTATTAACATTCATCAAAAATCAACAGCTGTAAAGCACAACATTTAAAAAAAGGCGAGAAAGTTTTTTTTTCCAACTAACCCAATCCACATTTTTGATGATCCAAGAGTGTTGATAACTCAAAATATGTACAGGTCTGCAGAAAAGTCCCAGGTCTACCATAGTAAAACACAATATTTTGACAAAATTATTTTTTTTTATTCAACATAGTTGGCTTCAAGGGCGATACAGCGATTATAGCGACCTTCCAACTTTTCGATACCATTTTTGTAGTACTCCTTCGGTTTGTCTTCAAAATAGGCTTCAGTTTCGGCGATTACCTCAGTATCAGAGCCAAATTTTTAACCCGCGAGCATTCTCTTCAGATCAGAGAAAAGGAAAAAGTCGCTGGGGGCTAGATCTGGAGAATACGGTGGGTGAGGAAGCAATTCGAAGCCCAATTCATGCAATTTTGCCATCGTTTTCGATGATTTGTGACACGGTGCATTGTCTTGATGAAACAACACTTTTTTCTTTTTCATATGGGGCCGTTTTTTCGCGATTTCGGTCTTCAATCGCTCCAATAATGCACAGTAATAGTCGCTGTTGATTGTTTTTCCCTTTTCCAAATAGTCGATGAACAATATACCGTATGTATCCCAAAAAACTGAGGCCATAACTTTGCCAGCTGACTGTTGAGTCTTTCCACGCTTTGGTGGTGGTTCACCGGCCGCAGTCCACTCAACTGACTTTCGATTGGACTCAGGCGTGTAGTCACATATCGACGCAAAAAATCGGGTTTATTACGACTTAACAGCTGCAAACACTGCTCAGAATCATCAATTCGTTGCTGTTTTTGGTCGATTGTGAGCACGCGCGGCACCCATTTCGCACAGAGCTTCCGCATACCCAAATATTCGTGAACGATATGTCCAACACGTTCCTTAGATATCTTTAGAGTGTCAGCTATCTCAATCATATTCACTTTACGGTCACTCAAAATCATTTTGTGGATTTTTTTGATATTTTCGTCGGTAACCACCTCTTTTGGGCGTCCACTGCGTTCACCGTCTTCGGTGCTCATTTCACCACGCTTGAATTTTGCGTACCAGTCAATGATTGTTGATTTTCCTGGCGCAGAGTCCGGAAACTCATTATCAAGCCAAGCTTTTGCTTCAACTGTATTTTTTCCTTTCAAATAACAATATTTAATAAGCACACGAAATTCTTTTTTTTCCATCTTTTTGAAAATAACAAAAGTTGCTTCACTAAAAATGCAATATCTCACAAACTAATAGTCCGACAGCTGTCAAATTTTTACACGAATCTTTTGAAGGTTGATACTATCTAAAAATGAAATGGATTTAATTCTAGTGTCGTCATCTATAGGTCAGACAGGGGACTTTTCAGCCGACCTTATATGCTATGTTTATTTCCACCTATTTTTAAAGTTACTTTTTGCAGATTCTTTTTCTCCAATAACGGTTTATGACTCTGGTGAGTATCTTGTAATATATTTGAGGTTAGGATATTTACCTTTTCTCTGGTTTTTTAATCCCACTGTAAAATAAATTTTGATTTCCATGATTTTCCTTTTCCATTTTTCTTCCGAATTCCACCCATGCATTATTTTTAGCGATCTGTATCATGTTCTTATGTTCTTTGGTTCCTTGCTTTTTATAGTTTTGGTAGCTTCGTGACGTATTTAACCTAAGATATGTGTCCACATTTATATTTTTACTTTTGATTTCATTTTTAATATCTTCATTATATTATTATGATCACACATTTAAAAGTAAAACCTTTAACTAATTGTTAAAAAATTAAGAATAATAAAAAACTTAACACATAATTTTTCAAATAAACTTGGAAGTTGCGTTCAAACGAAGATGTACTTCCAAAAAGTAAGGGTTTGTACAATAAATTTGTTAAAAAATTGTTTCAGTAAAATTTCTCATTTACTTGGCGAGAAACTAATAATTATTAACTACTATTTGACTGAACGTACGGTTCCCAAATAAGCGAACTGAACTTTACGATGCTATAACATGGCATAATTTAGGAAGTTATCTAGTTTATAGTTGCGAACAAAAGTTTGAGAAGCATAAGAGATGAGAAACGAAAATGAAAACCTTATCTTTTACGCGATAATTTATTACCCTTCTTCGACCTTATCTCTAACTAATATTGAACAAGAAAATTCATGTTCTCCTTATGTTTCTACGTAGATATCCTTGAACGATACTATTTTATAGAAACTTTTTAATTAATTGATAACCATCCGTAAAAGACGAAGTGTTAAAACAAATCTATAAACGCTAATTTTGTTATTCTTTGTTGGATGACCATGAATCTTAATGGTTTTTTTTTGCTTTTTTAGTATTTTTAACATGAAAAAAGGTTTAAATTAGACGTTTTGCAGTAAAAATAAAGAAAAATGCACCAAGAAAATCAATATGGGTCGACCGGCAGCGACTATTCATCGCGTTTAATGGCAGCTTTAGAAGTTGGACCTCGTACGCCCAAACTTAACGACAATCCATTAAAATTTTGCAGTCGTAACAACTCGTAGGACATAAAAGTTTATTCTGTTTTATTTCTCACGTATCTCGATTTGAAATGTGTTTGTTGTGGTCAGTAACGAATCCAGGAGGAGATTTCTTGCTTCCAGAGTTCCCTCTAATTGAGGGATAACTGAAAACCATCTAAATCCACTGATCCAATTTAAAAAAAAAGCCCTTTTATTCTAATGTCCACAAAGACACTTCAAGTAACAAATGAACTGATCATAAAAGATATAAACTAGGTTTAACTACAATTAAATTGAGACACATAGAAATTAACTTAATAATGATAACTACAGAAAATATAGCAGAAAACAGTTTTAAAATTAAAAAAGGATTTATAAGTATATTTTTATATTTTGCACTTATAAAAATCTTCATTATAAAACGCATTTGCGTATCGTAATGTAACTTTTGCGCACGCAAATTTTTGTTTTAAATGAGTGAAGTATCAAATGACAAGACTATTGACAATGACATTTGTGGCTAATAGCAATTTATTAATTTTATATTGTTCTTTAAGAAAGTATTTGTAAATATAAATATGATTTTTTACTTATATAATATATTATTATTGGTGTATTAGTCATTTTAAAATATTTTAAAACATTAACATTTCATAATTTAAATGTCAAAACTGTCAAATGTTATAAATAACACAGTGCTACCGCCATACTTTTTAAAATCAAAATTTTCGGTATTACGTAAAAATAATAAATTAATTTAAAAAATGATAAAATAGCAAAATATAAAAAATATTATAAACAACTTATTTCATATGGCTGTTGTGACACTCGTTCTTTAAAAAACTCATCGCTCCGCGATTCGTTTTTTAAACTTGAACTCGTGTCATAACAGAATTCCATATGAAATGCGTTGTTTAATATACTATTATTTGTAACAATATTGTATATTTTATTAAAATTATTTATTATGTATAATGTATACTGTATTAAATAGAACTTGAGAGATTGTTGTAATGTATAAAACAAAGATAGAAGTATTTCTATTGAAATATTTAGGTAAGTTCCAAAAATCAGAAAATCTAGAATAATTAATTATGTAAATGCCCTCGATGTTTTCAAACATCTAAGAACATCTAGAAGTCTTATAAACTAATGTCAGCAGTCCCCTGATAAAGGACTGTGTGGGCTGTGTGTGTTGTCCTTATTAGTGTATATGGAAATGGGGCTGATTCCTCTCTGAAAATTCTTGGCAAATTGCTTTCGATTCTAAAGCACAGCTTGTAGTTGCTGTATAGTCGTAAAGATCTATAGTACAGTTTAATGGTTGTAACTTTTCCACCTGAAGTGGCACTTGGTTCGCATTAGCCGATTTTCGACAATCTCTTGTCAAAGAATTACTTAACACACACCAATACTCAAGGCATATCATAAGAATTCCAAGAACTGTAAATTGTTTTTGAAATTTATGTCTTAACAGTAAAATCCTTTTTCTTAAACAATTTTTATTATTTTTAAGACTCCAATATTATAAAACCGATTATGCCACAGTGTTTTTAAGAAGATGAACGTATGCAATGTTCAACAAGATATTTATGAATATAAAAATCATTTTTGTACTTTTATTTTGGGTGTAGTAGTCAGTATATGAAGGGCTTAAATAAAAGCACACTATTTTTTGAATATCCAAGCTTTCGGAAACATTTATTTCCTCTTTCAAGGAGTTCTACGAAGCAATTGAATACAGAAATTATAATCGGAAACAAAATCATATGAATATTTACAACTTACTAACGATTAGGTTAATATTAATATAAGCAGCTTTACTAATTAAATATCAACAGCAAAAAGCTGTAGTAAAATAAATCGTAGTACATATCAATTTATAAAGTCAAAAGTTAAGAGATGAAGAGATGAAAAAAACATATATTATATTTACTTATAGTAAAATGAAACTTGAAATCAGTGAAACCAGAAAGTTTATATGAACCAGATATTGTTTAATTTCTAATATACATTGAAATTACAAAAACAAATTTTATATTAATTATCGCTCTCCAACTTTAAAAGTTAGTTATAGATCTTACTTATATTGTTTATTTCTGATCTCTTATTCAAAGTATTAGAAGTTTTACTGATATGAACCATTTCTGAAAAGGTAGGTACGGTTTATATGTATTGCTTTCAATCGCTAAAATCTGGGGATCTTTGATTATATGTCCTGCTAAAGCACAAGAAAGTTTATGTGTTTTACAATCACTCTTATGTGATGTAATACGTCCTGATAAATTTATCCCAGTTTGACCAATATAAACCATCTCACAACTAGTGCATGCAATCGAATATATGACATCTTTAACTTCAAATTTATTTAAGGGATGCTTAGTTCTAGTGTAAAGTGAATTGATTGTCTTGGTTCATTTAAACTTTTTGGTATCACTGATTTCAAGTTTCTTCCATGGGAAACTGCATCAGCGGCGCCCTGTGTTAGGTACTGTTCCTGTTCGACGACGAATTTTATCCCTTGATGTTCATCAGAAGCTGATCCAAAGGGGTTGGGATTTTACTGTTGTAAGAGAAACCAGCGATTTGACAGGGATACCGGAATCAACAGTGAGAGTTCACATTTCGAGGCCAATTCATCCGAGACAAAAACGAAACGATAGTGGTGTTTCCAGAACCACTGATGACGGTGATAAAGATTTGATAAGAAGAACTATCTACTCTATGTACGAAGAAAACTTGGTGCCTACTATCAGATCATTGCAAATAAGACTAAGGAGCTCCACTGAGGATATCAATTGGAAACCTATACTATGGACACTTTTATCCAAACTAGGTTTCAAATACTGCAAAATTGTCAAGAGGCAAGTTATTATGAAATTCCAACGGATTAGGCAATGGCGTTTTGAATATTTGACTGCCATAAGTGATTACAGGTCTTTACAAAGACCAATAATCTATTTGGATGAGACCTGATATGATACCCACGATACGCCGGCAAAAGGATGGACCGATGGAACAGTGCGATTCCAATCAAAAGCTCCATCGAACAAAGGAAAACGGACCACGATTATTCATGCTGGATCAGAAGATGGTTGGATTCGGCTAAGAACATTCAAGATTCGTCGTTGGATTACCACCAAGATACTACAGCCTAATTGTTCGAAGATTGGTTCGAAAACACTTTACTGCCAAATATTCCCCCGTATAGTTTCATAGTTATGGACAATGCCAGTTACCATAGTCACCAATTGAAGAAGGTTCCAGGCTCTTCATATACAAAAGCGGAAATCCAGGAATTTATGCTCCAAAACAACATGTACTTTAAAGAAGGATATAAAAAAACGCAGCTTTTAGAGGTTCTAAGGACATTTAACATACAGAAGTCATAAGTATGTGACACAATTGCAGCATCCAAAGGACATACCCGATTGAGCATATGTGGAGAAAACTAAAGAACAAAGTGCGGACCCAAAATACTATACCTACATTATGTCCTTCTGTAAAATTCGGCAAAATATAGATGACCCGGACGCTGATTGTTGGAAAAGAACAATAAACTATGTTATAAAAATGGAGGATTCATACAGGGCATTTCATACTAACATAGAACCCCTTATAATTAATGTAGACGACGATAGTGATAGTAAAACTGAATTGATACATTAACATATTTAAATTTTTATTAAATTTTATTATGAATACCCTTTAATATGCGTTTCTATTAAAAAAATTTTTTTTTGGAGATTTAATCCTGACCTGCATTCTTTACCCAAACTTATACCTGAGATAAAAGTACCTAAGAAGTTTATTATCCCTTTTTATTGTAGGCACTATATTGTTGAACACACTTTTTAACGCTTACTTTTTCAAAGTTCATTTTACTAAGAATAATAGAAAAACTCTTTGTTTTAACGTAACTTTAATTGAAAAAATTATGTCAATCTGACGATGTTAATTCTAGCTAAACGACTGTCATTGCGATTTAAAATATAATTTTTTCAATTAAACTTGGAAGTTACGTTAAAACGAAGAGTTTTTTTATTATTTTTTAATAGGAATAACATCCCAAGTAACCAACAATAACAGGAAAGTCCGAAACAAGAAATGCCTCCCCTATATAACCGGTAGTGATCGATGAATAATTCTTAAGCGATGCGTACGCAAAACCCCGCCGATTGCGAAAACGACTCTCTGCAGCGTTTTCGTTCATTCAACATTCGAATGGTTTTGCCTTGCCTTGCATGAAAACGTAACGAGCACATTAATCACTTCCTTGTATCTAGAGACACAACCGCCGACATTAACCAATAGAAATTTCGATAGCTATAAAAGGTGGAGCCTACGCGCGCCTCGCCATCGCCATTGGATAACTATAAACGGAAACTGGATTCGGAATATAAAAAAATCGGAGGGAAACCTCTGCCTTCTTTTATAATGACCCTATTGTTGTTCGGGCTTTTCTATAGGCAGCTATAAGCCAGTGGGACGGTATACGCTTGACACATTTAATGAAAACAACAGATAAAACATCACCCACCTGTTTATGTTTAAAGTTTACTGTTGAAGAAATTACACAACTATTTTTGCTACAAAACTTTTTTATTAAAAATTAAAGAAAATTGTTTGTTGTGTTATAATTTAATTAATTTAATCGAGTACAAAGATTATTTAATAAGACAAGTCATTTGTTTGCAATTTGTGAAATAATTGTTGGGTTTCAAGTAATTTATCAAGTTTTTGATATTACAATTTGCACTTAAAAGTTATTCTGTTAGCTTTCTGTTAAATTTCCAATAAATTTATTTAGAGACACATAAATAAATATTTAAAAATAAAGGTGCATTAAAATGGAGTATTTTGAAGTCGTCTTAGATTTTTATTTAAAAAATTAGTGAAATGTGAATAAAAAAATATTAGGATTATTTTTTTTATAATTAATATACACATATGTCCAAAAGTTTGGAATATTTCATATTTTTATTAATTTTTATAAATAATTTTTTGGATATAAGTAAACATCATTTTGCTACAACTCTAACCAATACTAAATAAATCTCGAAGTCAGATAAACAAACAAAAAAAATTATTTATTCTTTTGAGGTGAAAAATGTACAATGTATTACTAATTTTTTTAAATAAATTCATAATCATATGCCTGTAAGCATGACAGTAGGCGATGTGGCATGCTATCGATTAAATAGTCGAGCTGGGCATGCGAAATTCTTTCCCATTCTTCATGAGCAGCATCTTTCAGTTCTCGTAGAGTAATTATGGGAGAGTTTCGCTTCTTAATGCGTGTTTTAAGAATGTCCCAGGCATGTTCAATGGCGTTCATGTCAGGGGAATTTGATGGCTATCTTAATGTGGATATTACTTCTTCTTCCAAAAAATTTTGTACTGCAGCTGTTCGATGTGGAGGTGCATTGTCATGCATAAACACAAATCCATCACCTACCGCCCCACGGAATAGACGCACAACAGGATTTAAAACTTCCTCGATGTACACAGCACCAGTGATTCTTCTCTCCAAAACCAGGAGAGGCGTCCGTGTACCCCTCAAACTACCACTCCAAACCATAATACTCCCACCTTTAAATGGAACACGTGATTGGGCTGTTTCTAATCGGGCTTGTCGTCCTGGGGCCGTCTAAACTAGCGTTCTTCGTGAATCAGAAACCAAGCCAATTCTTGATTCATCAGAAAAGATCACGTAATTCCAGTTAGGACCATGGTGTAACATTTCTTGAGCCCATTGCAACCTTACAATTTTTTGTTGATAGGTTAGTTTGGGAACACGTAGAGGTCTTCTGCGATACAAATTTACCGCATTTAATCTTCGTGTTATTGTTGAGATATTCAGTCCTTCAAGTCTAGCAATTTCTCTGGATATGCCACTTGTAGATTCCTGTCGATTTCTTCGAGCTATCAATGTTATCTGCCGGTCTTGTGCTGTTGTTGTACATCGACTTCTGCCACTTCCGGAACGATTCTTTACATCATTTGTGTCTTGGAATTTTTGTTTTAATTTTTGATACAGCACCCTGAGTAACACCAACAATAGACGTCATATCGACATTTTCAGAGCGGTGGACACTCTATATGCTGCATGATTCTTGTCGGACAAGTTGACCGCAATTTTTAACGTAATTTCATAAAACAATTTTAAAAAAATCAAACTTATATGTACGGGGAGTCATAGTGACATCACATCGACATTTTGAGGGTGGTGGACACCCTATACGCAGCATGATTTTTGTCGGACAAGTTGACCACAATTTTTAATATAATTTTAATAAACAATTTTTTAAAACTCAAATATGTATGTACGGGGAGTCATGGTGACGTAATATCGACAATTTCGAGAATCGGGTATTCAAAAACGCAGGAGTGCAGAAAGTTTTCGTAGAGGAAAAATTTGTCGGACTCGACGCGAAGAAAGCACTCACAAAGTATGAAATTTGTATGTGTCAAAAAAATTAGAGGTCCTTGTACTTGGGACTAAATAGCTCTAGTGAAATTTAAACAAGAATTGGAATAATGTGAAAGCACCCAATCAATTAAATATGACCAAATTAATACAAAAACGAATCAAATTTAGTAATATTTTGATTTAAAAACGCTTTAAAATAAATATCAACAAGAGTTTTTAAAAAACCATAGGCGTAGATATATTCCAAACTTTTAGACATATGTGTAGTTATGTTTTATTCTTTATCACATTTAAAAGTTCTAATAAGATAAAAATCATTTTAAACATAAACTAGATGGTGTATTACCTTTTTGTATAGTCCAAAAATACCAATAAAAATAAAAATAGCGACTGTTTTCTTGTAATTTTATTTGTAAAAGTGTAGGTTTCCTAGATTTATTGCTTCTTTTAAATCCCTAAAAATATACAAATATTTCCTTGGAGGTTTGTTTTGATTGTAACTTTGCCATTTGTCAATTGAAATTTTAGTTGTTTTACAAGAAGCCAACAGTTTAACCACATCATTAATTATAAAAAGATATCTGGTTAATTACCTTCAACATAATTTGTGGATATAAATTGATAGCTAACATTTGGACCTGAAATTTTATAATCAATTGGTTGATTTATTTATAATCTTTATAAGGTTATAATAACTGGTCTTACCAACAATTCTAGAAGGCCGCAAAACAACATCAACAGGTGTGTCTTATCTTTACCTTCCTATATTCCTATACAATCATTTTTACAGTACTTAAAGCATATATTCTTAATAAATATTCTTTTTAGACACATTTGTGCATACTCAACTACTTGGTGCTTACGGAGAGCTTCATTAGGACCCTTTACTTGGGATGCGCATAAGCTATTACATACTATTGAGCATTACTGCCGACACCATTCACCTAATTTGGAGTATTTTATATGGACATTCTCAGCAGTATCATTAGTTATGCATATCAAATACAATAAAACACACTAAGTTAGGATCTACACTTCTCATTATTCTTACCTTAATAATTATTACTTTCAATTACTGCACTTCTGAAGTGTAGCATCTTTCTATATTTGGTCTTTCTATATTTGGTTTTATATATCAAATTTCTCTTAATAAATTTATATTATAACGATGTATCTTTGTTTCAGTACACCAGAGCTCCGATCTACTAGAAGACTGCCAAAAATTGTTAGAAAGGTTCAAATATCCGTGGGAGATGATGCCATTGATGTATGCTATACTCAAAGACGCGCGAGCTGATTTGGAAGAAGCTTCAAGGAGGATAGATGAAGGTAATTATCAAATTTTTCACATGACTACTTTATATTTGTAAATAAGTGATAAAAATTGTAAAAAAATACCAATTGTAGTAACAATAATTGTATTTATTTTACGTTTTTCAACTGTATTTTAATTTTAATTATAAACGTTGTTAGAAAATACATGTAGTTTAACAGTAGAAAGATTGGATACTTTTTCATTATATATTATTTATTTCATTATAAAAATTGTGAATAAAAATAAAAAAATATTCAGTTTGAAGACTAAGGAAACACAGAAAATTTATGAGTTAGTTTACTCATAATGCTTTTAAATTATTCAACATTCGTTAAAGAGTAAAAAAATGTATTGGGGTCATTTTGTGAAATCATTCTCTATTAAAAAATTAGTACCAATTCTTTAAACAATCAAAGAACTGCAGAATTGCCAAATTGTTAGACTCTAATACCCATGAGGCGAGCATTATCGTCCCTACAATGCCCTTGATACATAAATAGCTATTTTGTTTTAGTGGTCTTAGCTCGTTGTATAGGTCAATATGGGTCTTATTGTGGTCTTATATAACCGTTCTTTGGCTTCCGTTCGAATATGCTTGTTCCTCCAGATTGTGTCGTTCAGGAATGCTGCTGGACTTGATACTCTGGTAGATTGGTTTCTTACTTCAGCCTTAATGTCACCATATTCAGATATTTCGATTCCAAAGTATTTAAATTTCTTTTTCTTCAGTATAATTTTATTATGAACCACCAGCTTATATTTGATAGGTGACTTGGAAGTAACCATGGTTTGAGTCCACGTCAACTAATGTTTAACAGAACATTCAGAACAAGGATCAAGTCCAAAAAATTAGAAGTTGGTGTTAAAATTTAAGCGAGATTTTATAGTAAAAACTGGTAGAGGGTAGATTACCTTTCATAATGTAGGTGTGCCATAAGCAAGGATTTTTTGAAATTAACTCCTTCTGCTGAAAATGTTCTTTACATTTGTTTTTTTTTCAGTTTTTTGAAAAAGTATCTAATTCTTTCAGTGTTATGTTTAACAAAACTTTTTGTAAATTATTTTACGTCTTAATTGTACATCAAGAAACTGTTGGTGCAAGATATGTCAACAATAAATTTTATATTATGATATTACAAGTATTTTAGTATGTAAATTAATATAGGTTTAATTAAGTAGATATACAGGGTGTCCCGAAAAGAATGGTCATAAATTATACCACAGATTCTGGGGTCAAAAATATGTTGATTGAACCCCACTTACCTATATACAATAGTGCACACAAAAAAAGTTACAGGGTATAGTAAATGCTAGTAGAAAATATCCAATAAATTGGAAACAGTTGCATTCAATTATTTTGATTTATTATAGATTTTCAGAGGGGATCAACACCCTTTTAACCCCCCAACTTTTTTTTAGGCTATAATTTAACAAAACATGGACCGCCACTGGAATCAAAATTGTAATTTAATAATAAAGATGTTTTTAATATTTGTAAAAATATTGAAATTGGCATTTTAAAGGGTGGCTGTATCTTCCATAATAAAATATTTACAAAAAAATACAGAGAAATACAAAAGTTTAAGAATAGACGTTTGATTTCAGTGGCGGTTCATATTTTGTTAAGGTATAGACCTAAAAAAAGTTGGGGGTGAAAGGGGTGTTGATCCCCATTCTTTTCGGGACACCCTGTATATGTGAAACATTTTATGTAGATTAGAGCATCTTCTTGTTAATGACAAATCAATCAAACAAATCAAATATTCACATTTAAGTGAATAATATTAAGAACATACTGTAATTATTTAAAATGGGGTTAATTATGATCGAGGTCCATACTTTCAAAATCCTACCAAAGTCAATAAGTTATTGTTTGTAATTTGATGTTACTCACACTGATAAAATATTTGTTACTGCAGAAAAATTCCAGATACATTGCAATTTATATAGTTTGAATCTGTCTTTGCAAGACAGCTTCACTTACATTTTAAATCTATTATCAAAATCAATATACTCCATATTGTAGAAAGTTTACATTTTGTGCATTTTTATTTATTATTATTAAAATCCATGGACAGAAAGTTAAATATTAAAACTCTAAACGCATTGCAAACTAAAAAAGTTTGGGAAACCTCTAATTACAATTTCTCATATTAAATATTATAAGCAATATTTTGCTGCATGCTTATTAATAAAATATAATTATTATAATCGGTGGATATAAAATGGCGGTAATAAGATTGAAATAAATGGTGTGAAACAAGTTTGAATGTAAATTATCATGTAAAAAATCAATCATCGATTTTGTATTTATTTAATTTGAATACTTAAGCAACTGCTAAAACTAAATAACGATGGCGCCTCAATAATATAAACTATTTAATAACTTTATATATTTATATTTAAATAATTTCCAGTTTTTATAGAACCATTTTGTTATTTTTCACTCCTAATTAAGTTGATTAACAGAAATAAAATAATCTGTGACTAGGAAAATTATAAACAAAGAAATATTTAATTAAAAATTAAATACCAATTTTTTTTGGATTTTGTTGAATAGTTTATTGCGTTTGTTATTAAAAAATAAGTATTTAGTAATTTATTATTAAAGTTATTATTGGCTTTATTAATAAAATTTATATTTAGTATTAGCAGTAATTGCCCATAATTGCCAAATGAGAAATTTAATTGTGGAATACAGTTTACGTGACTAATAAAAAATAATTAATCTTTTTAATAAAGAAATTTTTATTTTATCAACAGTCAACAGATTACGTAGGACATGGGTAAAAAAGTTTATATCCTTTTAAAAAGAAAATCATCGGTTTTTATTGGCCTCTTTCTTAAATTCTATTTGGTTCTTGGACTTTTCTCTCTATTTGTTAATATTAATGTCTTGCAGGTTCGTTAAAATGATATTAAACCATCTTTTCCGTGGCATTTCCTTTCTTATTTAATTTTATGCATTACGGCCTTTTCCCAGTTTTCATGTTTTTCATTATTTACATCATTCAAAAACAAATATTTCACATTATGCATTTTAAAAGTTTATTTATAATTGGGTTTGCAATATCATCTAAGTCCTTTTTTTAAATGATATACAATTTAAATTTTTGGTTTTCCTGGAGCATTGTATACCCTTCTTGAAAACCACTACATTCCCTTTCCGTAATAAGTCTGCTAGTACTGCTTTTCTCTGTTTATAAGGCACTTCCGAATTTTCCATAACACTAGAATTCATAAACTTTAGTGGACTGTCAAAGCTAGACGACTATACTTATATATTTTATAGAATTGATAAGGAATAATTTCTATCATATTCTTTCCGCTAGAAAATAAGTATTTTTCATTACCATCATGGAGAGTGGAACTCGAGCAAGCACTTGTACTAATAATTTCTTTAGATTTCTCAGTTAAGACTTGCACAAAACTTTCTCCTTCCTAGATCATTTTAGCCACTTTGTTCTTTCCTTCCAACGAATCCTCAATATACTTTTCTGCCACTGAGGAACTCTTCCATCCTCCATGTCTTTTGAGAACGGAAAGTTCCGCTCCCGCATTTGCTAGTAAAGTCGCGGATGTGCGACGAAAACTATGGCTATTGTACAACTCGGAATTTGCTTATCCTAGAAATTCCGCTATTTTCTTGGGAACTCCACCGACTGTGAGAATTCCAACGGGCTGGACAATGCACTTGCCATTACGGTATCCTACGAACAATTCGTTGTGACCTAAACCTTTGGGCAGCAAGGCAACGTATCTTCGGAACAGTTCCAACACACTTATGCCGTCCATTTTATCAATGACCGTAAATACTCTTCTTTCATTCGTTTTTGAGAAAGGGATTTTGATTACCAATTGTGTAGAAGTTTCCTGGATGTCATCCAAAGACATTTCATATATCTCTTCGCGGCGACAACCAACAGCGACGGCAATTAAACCAACAATCTAACAAGAACACAAAATTATCAGTAAATACTGAAATGTACATCTAAAATTATTACCTTTGTTGATCTGGTGCCTCTTTCACAGATATTACCAATTCTTCTCTGGTAAGTGTTTTGGCTTGTTTAGGGTGATAGCCAACAGACTGATTTTTAAGGAACGCTCGAAGTTTGGAGAATCTTGATATATCCACGTTTTCATTAATTTGTAGCATGTCTTTAACCATCGAATACTTTGACCAGAGTGAAGAACTGGACATTTTCTTCGACTAGAAAATCACCAATAATGATTCCTTCAAAAGAATAATATTAAGTTCAACTTACCAGATCAAACAAATACGCCAGCATTATTTCCTCATTCATTTCACTGATTGCGTTTACCCTTTTCCAGTCGCAAAACTGTTTATATTCGCTATGGTACCTTTCTGATGATTTTGTGGGAATCAGAGAGCCGGCAGCTTCATCATATTTACGCAAAACATCTTCGGAAATGTTATTGTTTGTCGAAATTTTGGCTGTTGACATTTCGTTTCACAAAAGTCAACAAAAGAACACCAGAAACAGTAACCTTAGAAACTAGCGATTCCAACATGGATCATCATATTTTCAATTTTTGTTTTATTAATGTAAGATTTAGTGTCTGCAGTGTGAAATAAAACGGGTCTGCCGTATGAAATAAAACGCATTACGACATACGACCGGGAAACTTTTACAGTAACTCGTCTCAAAATAACGGACTCGTGCTGTAAAAATGCGTTTCCCGGACTTATGACGTAAATTACTATTTCCTGCCTGTAATAGGGCAGTATATACTGCTATATTTTGGATATATTTTTAGAGACAAAATTATGAGCAATAAATAGCTTATTAAGAGGTCTAAATAATGCTTAAATGTAATTATCTAAATATATATTTTGGATAAAAATCGTTACACTTCTATATTTTCTCAAAATATTTTCCTATGACAATCTTTTTGTACAATTTTTAACATCACACATGTCTCTTGTAAAATAATTGCCAAAAGTTAAATCAATATTTCAAATATTTTGGTGATAATTTTAAAACCAGAAGGTTTCATTATATTTTATACAAAAAATTTCAATTAAAAATGAATATGCATCATTTTGTTTATTGATTGTGTCATTAAAAAAAAAGATGATTGTTTTTTATTAACGTACCAAATTTACTTTGTTCGAAAACTCTACGCTCTAGGAATGTTTGTAGATTGTAGATCCACATATATTTTTAAACTTTTTAAAAATTGTTAGTCTTTACATATTATTTACTTTATAAAATTATATATTCTATAAAAGCAATATTTTTAATAAAAATATGTATGTGTAATTTGTCATTGCTACTCTTTGAAAACGAAAAGTTTTATAAAAAATTCATTTTCAAGAAATTTGACAATACTATTAATAGAGAATCTACAAATATAAAACTTTTAGCAATCACTATTTTCTAAAAGTTTATATAATAACAAAATACTGAAGGAAAAAAGTAAGGTTAGGGGATAAGTCGGGAGATCTTGGTGGCCAAGGTAACAATGTGACATCATTATGTTGAAAGAAGTCTATTGTGACTCTTGAGACATGTGGTCGGGCATTATCTTGTTGGAAAGTTGGATTTGCCATGGTGTCAAGATAGGGTAAAAGATGGGGTTCTAAAACTTCTTGGATATAACGCTGTGCGTTCATGTAACCTCTGAAGAAGATTAAAGGTGATCTCGAACCATAAGCTGTAGCACCCCAAACTATAACTCCAACAGTTTGATGAACACGCCTTTCAACAAAAAATCGTTGATTTCTCCTTTCACCACGTCGTCTTCTAACCCTCGCTCGACCATCGTGCACGCCTAAACGAAATCGAGACTCGTCACTAAAGACAATACTGTTCCATTCCTGTTCCCAGAGTGACCGTTCTCTGCACCACTCAAGGCGATTACGTCGGTGTTCTGGAGTTAAAGGGAGGACCCAGTGTGGTCTGTATGAAAACAGGCCAAAACGTCTTATTCGTCGGTAAACACTTCGCATGCCAATAGGTCTTTCGTGTTCTGCAAACCATTCATTTGCAATGGACCTGGTAGTGGAGAAACGGTCCTCTTAGGCCAATAATCTTAGGCGGCGATCTTCACGGTCTGTTGTTCTACGGGGGCATCCAGAGCGCCTTGTTCTTTGCGTACGGCCTTCTCGGAGCCATCCCTGACAACACCTTACCACGGTGTCTACACTTCTTTGCACTCTAACTGCAATTTCCCGAAAAGAAAATCCAACTTTCCGAAGTCCCACTATACGAACCCTATCAAACTCACTAAGTTGACGAAATCGTACAGATCTCGTACCCTAGACATCGTAACCAATCGCAAAAAATCTCAAGAACCAAAATCCGCAAAATTTGGATTTTTACTACGGCTACAATATTCATTTTTGGATTGTTAGTGGATTTCAAAAAAAGCAGTATAAAAACCGGAATCTTCAACTAATAAGGCTGAAAATTTTATCAATTGTTTATTTCAGTAAAATAAATAAATTCACAATTTTTTTTTAAATAAAATCATTTTAACTGGGTGTTTTTATGTCACTTGTTATATATTACCAAAATTATCAAAAAATACTGATAAAAATCTACGCAAATAGGTGGCGCTGTCTTGTATATTTTTTCAAGTAATTTTTTAATACAAAAAATAAAAGAAAATGCCTTATTTTTATTAATGATAGTTATCAAAGAGTGGCAATGAATAATAAGAAAATTTGTGTTTTGTTGATTTGATAAAAATGTTTAATATTAAAATTGTCTATTTTTAATTAGGAAAAAGAGTAGTCAATGAATATTCAAGAATCCACAATTTGAACATGTACGATGGAGTGGAACTACGAAACTCAACCCGTCAGTATGGATGATTAAAAAATTAATTTACACCCAAATTTAGATTTTCTTTCAAGTTCACAATTATTTTTTTTGCGATAAGTTAAATATTACTAACAACTTTTTAATTTTTTTGTTTCAATAGTAGTCAAAAAGTTGGGTGATTTTTTTTAAAACTAACGTTATTTTCAGCTCAATTTATTAGTTTATTTTTTTCGAATTAGATCCGAAGACAAATACTCAAGACAGAAAACCGCAATTCAACAATTCGACGTTCAAGTCCGTCAATCTGCAGTTTAAGTGCAACGTCCTTATATAATTCTACTATATTTATCATACAGAATAAGAAAGTATTTATTTTCAACAACGAAAAACCAACCTAGTTAGTAATTTTTTTAAATAAAATTTCACGTCAAGTTATTATACTTTTAACAAACGACTAGCGTGAAAAAATCTCCTGTAAATAGTTTTCGATTCATCAAATTTGTCAAAGTTGTTATATTTGTATATAAAAATTTATGAGTATTTTTAAATGTTGTCAAGTATTTTCGAAGATAAAGTTGAATATCAAGAATCAATTTTATATGGTAAGTATCACGTTTTGTTGAAATCTTTTGCGTAAATTGCCATTACAAAATAGAAAAATTTTTTTTTACCTCTCAAAAAATGGTTGATTCAAACATTTCACTTATAAAATTTAGGACAAATAAACTATGTATTACTTTATATTAGCCATTTGTCCAAAAGATTGGATTATTTAGAAATAATATATCTACGCCTATGGTTTTTTAAAAACTCTTGTTGATATTTATTTTAAAGCGTTTTTAAATCAACATAATACTAAATTTGATTTGTTTTTGTATTAATTTGGTCATATTTAATTGATTTGGGTGCTTTCACAAAATTTCAATTCTTGTTTAAATTTCATTTAGCTGTTTAAAAATGCCCTGAGACATGATATGATATTTTAATAGGTCTAGAGTAATCTTTGTTACAATAGGGCTTTAGTCAAAGTGATATCGCGAATATTTTTGGTGTTACTCAGGGTGCTGTATCAAAAATTAAAAAAAAATCCAAGGCACAAATGATGTGAAGGATCGTCCCAGAAGTGGCAGAAGTCGATGTACAACAGCAGCACAATACCGGCAGATAACATTTATAGCTCGAAGAAATCGACAAGATCGAAAAGTGGCTAATCCAGAGAAATTGCTAGACATGAAGGACTGAATATCTCAAGGCAAACAAGATTAAATGCGGTAAATTTGTATCGCAGAAGACCTCTACGTGTTCTCAAACTAACCTATCAACAAAAAATTGTAAGGTTGCAATGTGCTCAAGAAATGTTACACCATGGTCCTAACTGTAATTACGCGATGTTCTCTGATGAATCAAGAATTGACTTGGTTTCTGATTCGCGAAGAAAGTTTGGAGGGCCCTAGGACGACAAGCACGATTAGAAACAGCCCAACCACGTGTTCCATTTGAAGGTGGGAGTATTATGGTTTGGAGTAGTATTATGAGGGGTACACTGACACCTCTCCTGGTTTTGGAGAGAAGAATCGCTGGTGCTGTGTACATCGAGGAAGTTTTAAATCCTGTTGTGCTTGCGTCTATTCTGGGGGGGCTGTAGGTGATGAATTTGTGTTTATGCATGACAATGCACCTCCACATCGAACAGCTGCAGTACAAAATTTTTTGGAAGAAGAAGAAATATCCATATTAAGATGGCCATCAAATTCCCCTGACATGAACGACATGAACGTAAAAATTCGGCAATTGCAATTTTTTCATTTTTTACTACCGTAATAGTGAACATTTATGTACCGAATTAAAGTATTTTTAATATTCCTCGTTCTTTTATGTCTCAACAGTTTACACAAGTTTCATTTACGCACTCTGCTATTAAACCACCTCTCCATAAACGAACAACTGGGTTTAACACGGAATCGGTGTACACATTTGGCAAACCTAAGACTGTCGTACTACAGTGTAGGCAATGTCCGAAATATGGAATAATTTCGGACTTTGCTTAAAGTAAGCCGGCAATGCGGACTTTGTCTAGGTAAACCTAGGAATGACTGCAACACGTACTTTGCCGGTAACACATATATACTATTTCTATATACGGGTGTTTCATTAAGAATTATCCATATAGTAGCTGGAGAAACCTTAGCACTAAATATGAAGATTTAAGGCAAAACACTTAAATAAAATATTCCTCCTATCCCATATTTTTGACACCTTCCAATATTTTTTGTTCATACTTGGCAAAAAGTTTACACATATTAGGTTACTTTAAACAGTGGCAAAAGATAGTTTTTCTCGATTACCAGAGGAGTGCAGTAGGGATGGATACTTTCTTTTATCCCCCTACAATTTACGCCACTGTTGTAATAATTGTTTCTGCATGTTTTTTTGATTCTCTGTTACTTTCTACGTAAATATTATCCTCTTGTCTCAATACGATAGAGTGAGTAGTTTTCGAATTATTTACATTTAAAGGTAATGTTTGAAATATCCATTTTTGTTTTATTGCTTATTTAACATGAGTTTCCTTAATAATTTAACCACCTTGATAACAAAATTTGTTAATTCTAATTGTAAATCCACATGAGTCAATAACTATTTCACTAAATAAACGTACTGAAATAATTATTTATTTAGACTACTGTAACAAAAAATTCTAGTTAGTTAACATTATAGTAAATTTTCCATTGACTTCAATACATTTATTAATCCTTTTGGAAAAAATTCTCCTAACCTTTAGAAATATGTTGGGTTGATTCCTAATAAAATTTGCATCATTTTCTATTTGTTGCCATAATTCCTGTCGGGTATTAATTTCTTGAGCTTACACAAGTGTCTTCATATTGTAATGTTTTAAAATAATAATAAATATAACTTACCCAAAATATAACCTGAATTGAAATAAACTATTCAACAGGGATGTTATTTTCAAATCTTTTCAATAAATAATCAATACACCAAAAATTTCTTTATTTAAGCCAATCCAGTCATTCTTAATTCACACAAGAACATAAAATATCTTGATAAAAAGGATTCATGAGGATGAGCACCAACACCAGTAGTCGATCCAAGAATCAAAGTCCAAGATACTATTTTGTTTAAGCTAAAAATAAAAAATTAAAGAAGCATTAGAATATGTTAATAATGAATCATAAGAATAAAATATTAGTAAGATTAAAGTAGTATTAAAGTATTAAAGATTATTAGCAGATTAAAATCCAAATAATTAATAATCAATGTTAAAAATAATCAGTTCAATAATTTCTTATAAGTAGATATAAAATAAGAATGAGTAGGTTTAGGTTATTTAATTTATCATATAAAATAGGGATTATTCAACTGTAATCAGTTAGAAAATAAGGTACAGAAATTTAAAGCTCAACAAGTTGATTTTAGATATAAGAGCAAAATAAATGAATCATAGACAATGATTGTAATATGATAAATAGATTTTACTTACCCCAGATAACATTTTCCAATTTAATTAAGCATCAAGTGATGAATCCTGTAGTTTGATGTATCGGATAACAGTACAAGTCCAGTACTTCCTATTTTCTGGTACATCTCAGTTTTTGATAAAATAAAATACTTAAGTCAGAATCTAAAAATAAAGATATTGAAAGATATTACATGTAAAAACAAAATTGTAAGAAAGTGATGTGTTTGATTACAAGCTAAGACCGTTTAATTAAAGCTTAGCCAAGGACATTATGAATGATAAATTCAATGAAAAACACTGTAAATAGTGAAGTGGTGATTAAAAACGTTGACTATAAACTTTAAAAAGGTGCTTGTATGAGAAAGACCTAAACTTAGTATTAGATGTTTAATTGATGTTTCTATTTGTTGTAATTGTATTTTGTTGTAAGGTAATTAATTTTAAGTTGTTCTTTGATGATTTTGGATATTATTAACTCTTGTATTTGATAAATTTTGTATTTGAATCGCCATGACATAGCAAATTTTAAAAGCAAATAATAACTAATATAAACGGTGTCAATGAAAATAAAAGTTATCTGATCATAATTGAATATGTAAAATTTCAGTTTTTGTTAAAATTATTGGTCAAAAAGAGATATTAGCCGTCAAAATGGCCGACATGGTTCACTCCTCAAAATCAGCTGTTTTAATAAAGAAAGATTGATTTTAAAATTTTAAAAATGTTAATTTATAATGAAATAAATTACCCAGATTTGATTTGAAACAATTTTAAGGTCAGAAAATGTATAATTAAAAAATCAATTTTTCAAAAACTCGATGTAAGAGAGGTTATAAAAAAACAAAACACGCTCAAAAAGGCAGCCATAATGAAAATTTGACCGAGGGTATATAAACCCTTGAGAAAGAAAATTCGGGAGCATTGTAATTTGATAAAAGGCCACTCCACGTCAGTATATTTAGAAAATTACCAAAAATCAATGGCTGACTATTGTTGAAAATAAAGATGGCCGCATAATAACTCATGTACTAGTTTAAAACAAATTTATAAACTAATAATAATTGGAAATGGGATTTTATTATAATAAAAACTGTATACACACAATAAAATAAAATTTTATTCTACTAACCTTGAAATCTAAAACATTGGACGTCTGGAGAAGCAATAAAATTTTGTAATACTTTTATAATATGGTGAGAACGAGATAATTATCCACTAGAAGTACTCGAAAGCCAAATATCCACTCCTTGATGGTTCCACGTGTTTAGAATATCCTGTGTAAGAAGCCGTAAATGGAAAAATTCAGCACCATACACAAGCGGCAAGTGAAATACGGTATGTACTTTTGATATCACTTATTAAATTCACTTTCCAAAAACCTATAAAGTTTGTAAAATAGTTTTCAATATCTTTTCAACACCATTCTGATATAATTCTGCTTTTGAATAAACAAACTGCTTACACATTTTGTTAACAATGATGCACGCACCGTCTCCTACCTCTTAGACTACTTTTTGTAATAACAGTAACATATCACGTGTTTCCTTGTGCGTGGGTAAATGCGCATAAGAAAAACCATAGTCGCATCATTCAGTAGGATTGAGGTATATTAAATTTTAGAATAAATAAATAAAATAAATAGTTTCATCGTTGGATTTTGTTTATTTTTGAACCGACTTCTGCTGATAAGAGTCTTTTAAATGTTTTGAAAATTGATTTAAGTAAATCAAATCTTAAACTATAATAATTTCATATTTAGAGTTAGAGAATAATTTTTTTTAATATAATGGTAACAAAATAAAGAGATTTGAGGTGTTTGAGATTAATAAATACGGAATAAAATTGAAAAATAAATAAATATAAATTATAGCCCCACAAAATTGTACAAAAATTAAGAATTTAAAAATATAAAGACAATAATTTGATAACAACATCAATTTAAACTATAATTATACAAACATTGAATTTATTTTAATTGTAATTTATTACAATATGTACCCAAAAATAAAAGTCTAGGAGATTAAAATCGGGACTCCGAGCAGGCCATGGAAATTCACTCCCTCGCCCTATCCATCTATGAGGAAATGTATTGTTTAGATAATTTCGAACCGCTAAAGGATAATGTGGTGGGGCGCCGTCTTGCATAAACCACATACTTCTTCTTTGGTTTAATAGTAAGTTTTCCAGCTCATCAAAAAGTGGATTTTGAAGTAATTCCAGATATGAACGGCCATTTAAATTTGCAGGTAATTCAAAGGGACCTGCGAATTTGCTGCGAATTTTATCTTATTTATTAGTATCTCATAATAAAAATCAAATTTCTGAATTTTCATAAATTTAAAATTAAAAAACATTGATATGAAAAAAAATTTACTGAAACTAATAAACTTTATTTATTTAGTGAAATAGTTATTGAGGCATGTGAATTTACGATTAGAATTAACAAATTTTGTTGTCAAGGTGGTTATATTATTAAGGAAACTCATGTTAAATAAGCAATAAAACAAAAATGGATATTTTAAACATTACCTTTAAATGTAAATAACTCGAAAACTACTCACTCTATCGTATTGAGACAAGAGGATAATATTTACGTAGAAAGTAACAGAGAATCAAAAAAACATGCAGAAACAATTATTACAACAGTGGCGTAAATTATAGGGGGATAAAAGAAAGTATCCATCCCTACTGCACGCCTCTGGTAATCGAGAAAAACTATCTTTTGCCACTGTTTAAAGTAACCTAATATGTGTAAACTTTTTGCCTAAGTATGATGAAAAAATATAGGAAGGTGTCAAAAATATGGGATACAATCATTTAGAATAGTTAAAATAAAACACCCTATATCTCGGTTAGGAGGAATATTTTATTTAAGTGTTTTGGCTTAAATCTTCATATTTAGTGCTAAGGTTTCTCCAGCTACTATATGGATAATTCTTAATGAAACACCCTGTATAATTAAACTAAATAATATATAAAATAAATCTGTTAACACATTTTTCGAACTCAAATTTTTGGGTTTTTTACCCTGCATGTGAAATAGAACACAAATTTGTACATATTAATTAATTAAAAAATAACCAAATCTGCTAAAAGCTCTTCCAAGGTTTTTTTATTATTATTTATGTATTTTATTCTATAAGGTTAAGTTCTGCGAGACCCTCGCATGATACGCGAGACGAGACCGAAAAAAGTCTCGTCTCGTCTTGCACAAAAAAAGTCTCGTCTCGAAAATCAGACCAGACCATGCGAGACTCTCGCACACGAAAGGTCTCGTGGGAATCACAATTGAGCAATAAATCGATCTTGATTAGGGGTTGTAATGCGATGGCGACTTGCTCTTGGACGATTTTCCAGACTTCCAAGTTGGTCCCAAAAATTGCAGCTACCTCTCTTTGAGAGTGACCCATTTCAATAAGTGTCACTATACGACCCCTATCTATCGTTGAAATCCCTTGAAAAGGTATTTAAAATAAAAAGGACATTAATTACAAAAATAAAAGTCGTAGATAAAGGACACATCTGATTAAACAATATTTTCCGGCGATCATAAGGCAGTTCAATGTTATCACTTGCCAGAGTCTCTTATTCTTTTTTAAAGATAGTTTGAATTAAAAATATAAACACAAAATATATTGTTCAGAATTAAGAATTATAGGGTGATGAAGTAAAATTAATTCATGAATATATTTTATTTTATTAGTTTCTGTTTCTATTGACGGATATTGTATTTGTTTGTAAAATCTCCACTTTACGAGAAAAAAATACAGCCACTTTTCAAATGTCAAGGTTAACTTATGCAACCACTTTATGTATTTATACAGTTTTACAATTAATTTTAGCTAACAACGAAAGATATTTATTCATTTATTTTAAAAAATTCTCAAAATTATGATCAAGTAATAGGTAATTTACTTTAGAATTAATAAAATAACATATTTGCTTTTTTTACGTATATAGATTTTGAAGAACAAAAAATTAGTTTTTATAATTATTGAATGACCTTTATTATCCCAGTTTTTAGATTTTATTTTATACTCAAAATATAAAGAATTCCGTTATTAATCACAATAACAGTATTCCCAGAAATCTGATATTTAATAATTGACCTTTAGGCAATGAACGGATGATGACCAGTTTTTAATTTTCCTTGGCTAGGCGCATAGTTGCCATGTTTAAAAAAAGTCCTATTGGATCTTATATCTTAGATTATATAATTTTTTTATTGAGTATAAATCGGCAATCAGAGTATAAATACCCTATAAGCTAATCTGTTTACTTAAGAACTACGATAGGTCTTATATTATGACTTGTTGAGCGCTCTTCCAATGAAGAGAACTCCTTAACCTAACTAGAGATCAGCTGGCCATCTTCTTTTAAGTCTTCTTATTACATTGTTTTCTAGGAGAGGTTCAAGTAGAGGGTTTGTATGAGTTTCTAGCTTCTCGTGATGACTAGTACTTCTTTCGTGAATGACCTTTCACTGTAGAGATTCCTAGATCTTTGTGTATCATTTCATTTGTGACATATAAAATTTAAAGAAGAATGAATATATTGCAAATTTGAACTACTTTTTTTTAAATTTCTCTGTATATAAATTATTTAGCACGTCTTCGACAACAATTCTAAACAAAACTTAATTTTAGAAATAAACATCTATTAATTCTGGATCGGCGAAATTCTAAATTTCCTGCTCGACCTTTTCTAATTTAATCAGTTACTATCCTGGTGTCAATGACCTTGGACCGATCTCGTGCAATGACGATACCGATGACTCAAAATTAACTTCCATTCAATTCTAATTTTTCGAATGCACAAGCTGCATTGTACGCCACTGTGACCCTACCAGACTGTGACCTTGCCATTGAACTGCAATAGAAGTACATTTTGTATAATTTAACATAATACATAGTGTTTAAGTGGGCTGATAAAATACTTTACAATATAAATATTTTTTATAAATATGTTTAGTGTTTTAAACTATGTGTGTATATATGTTAGTAGCTGTAAAAAAATTGTTATGAATCATACAAACTAACAATCGTATAATCAAAAAAAGTATTTCCATAAAATAAATAAATTTCACTTGTTTTTGATGAGTCCTTTCTGATTAATTAATTGTGGAAACTACTTATTTCTTGTTTTTAATTTAGTAAATAAATTTTCCAGAAACTCCCTTTAATCTCAAAAACTCAGTGAAATTAAAACACTGCAACAAAAATACGTTGAGAGGTTATATTAAATAAATATCAACAATTTTGTCATATCTACCAGATTAATTATATCAAACCACACCAAGTAAAACATTTGTAAACTAAAACAGTTGTAAACTATCGTAATTGTGTAAGTATATATTTATCAGTTCCAGTGAATTGCTGTCACTAGAAAAACTCTACAAAAATAAGGGTGTTATTCTATGAGCTCAACTATACTTCTTTTTTGCCATTTTCAAAAAGGTACTACCATTACAACATATGATTTGTTGTAAATATCAGTCCGATATAGATTTTTCCTGGATTTTCCATAGTTCATTTGCATAGATATACTGATCGTAGTTAGAATGAAAATAGAAAACAGAAAATAGAGAATAGAAACGAACAAAAAATAATTAGACTCAATAATTCAAGATACATTCTATTTTGTATTAAAAGTTATATTTGTACAGTTCTCGAAACAACGTTTTAAAAAAGTCCTAGGTTTTTTATATTTTTAAATGTCTATTCTATATCATGTTTTAAGTTTTTCGTTGCTTTTAATATTGAATATATTTTCCACATTGTTAAGCATTTCCAATTTTCTGATAATTCACCAAAACAAGCCATTCAAACATATTCTGAAAATGAAAATTTGTTTTCTTTGTTTTCCCCAATCCATAAAAAGTTTGTAATACTTTTCATATTCAGGTTTTGATTTTTGGGGTAATAAATTATCCAATATTGTAAGAAATCTAGCACTATTTTTTTTTATTTTTAATACTTAATGTCATGTCAAATTGAGAGTTGTCAATAAATTACATTTTTCTGTGAACGTCACATTTATTCTTTGTAAAAGATAAAAGTATTTTTGAAGCAGTGTCGACTTTTCTGTATAGCCATACAGGGTAAGAGTGAACATCCTACTGAAGTTTCAACAAATATATTATTTACATTGTTCGTAATTTCAGGTGGTGTATTTTCGAACTCTAACTCTGAATCATTGAAAAATTCATTATATTTTGAAATCGAAACTGACAACTGACAGTCCATCTTGAACTACGCATGACAATCAACTGCGTCAATGGTAATGCTATTATTGCTAACCAGTGTGAGAGAGAATGTAAATACTTTTAAATTGCATGGGGACAAAAGTGTTGCAGAATATTTTTTTAATCTCGAGAGAAGGAATATCAGCATTCTGTAATCAAATTTTATTTCAGAATTGGCAAAGTATGTGATGATCGTGGAGAAAGAAATATATCCAGGATAGAAGCCTAGGCTTTATAAGGTCTATTCTTTAATATTGTTATGTCTTATTACTTTAATAATTGGTCTAGTCTTATTCTTTAATTCTTTTTCCCCTTGGAGGTTGGTGATCAGTTTGGCTATTTGAATGATAAGTTTATCAGCTGGAAAATTTCGTATTACTTGGAATTAAAAGGACTGTTCATTTGCTTCGTGATTAATTTACGGAATTTTTAGAGGACGTCTGTAAACTGACATTGTTAAGCTAATTTCTTTGAAGTTTCTATATTCATTGTCCAAACTGTACAACTACAGTACACTTTTTAGAGTTAATGAAAGGTTCTAAACCGTTAGAAGATTCTTCATTTCAATAAAAACATTCCTGGCTTGCCTAGTTCCAAATAAAATTTCTTCTATTCGTATTACTTGTAACATTAAGCAGAATTTAAAACTAAGATTTATTTAAAATTAAAGCTCAGAACATAAAACCATTTAAAGTAATGTAGATGTTTATGCAAGAAACTGAGAAATACTATATTTTTTAGTTTTAGTTTAAATCTTAGTTTCTGGCATAAACATCTACATTACATTAAATGTTTTTTTATGTATTTAGTTTTTATTTTTGCTTGCATGAATCCACCTTAAGTTATTTGAATGTCTGACCTGTTGAATGTTATACTTTTATTACGGCTAATTTTATTTAAACATTTAGTGCTAATAGTATTTCCTGGTAATAAAATAGATAAAATTCACAAAATGAAGGTTAAGACAATAAAACTTGACACGTTATTACTTATGTCTAGTTAGTAATTATTTTTATTTTTATTTTTGCAAATCGGTTAATCAATAAACAACCTCGTAAATGATCTAGAAATTTCTGTACAGTTGGCACCACTGGTGGTAACGATAAACTGGTTTTGCTTACAAAGTAACCAACGTCTGTTATTAGCATATTAAGTTTTCTTCATCAACCCAAATTAATATCATTTTACTTAAACGAAAACCATTTAAAAAATTGTTACTGGATATTCTGAACCTTACGTCCATCAGTTATACAAAATATTATAATATCCAAAAGATTTCGTCATTGATATTTTCTATAATTAAAAGTTATTAAACATTTTTTTAGTTTGTGCAAACTAAAAAAAAAACTATATCATGCAGATCTTTATCTTATCTATGTATAAAATGAAGACTCAATCAAAGCAAACAGTTTAAACAATCTAATTATTATTATGATTAAATTCTATTAATTAACGTTGGTGCATACGAAAAGTTATTTGACAGTTTGAACAAATTTAACAATTGGTTACGGAGATTGGTGCATACGGCTGTAGATCTATTAAATCTTTTAATAATATACTCTTTTTTGTTACTTGTTTTACAACAAAGTACAAATTTCTATTTATGTGCAATTAAGAAACAATTTTATCACGGCTGACAGATTAACACGCGTACTATTCACTATCTTATCTCGTTTAGCAAACAAAATGTTGTTATGTAACACTTTATCGGAAATGATCGTCTGTTTCTATTTCCTCGAGGTTATCTTAATTTTTTTACTTTTTACTTTGTATAAATGAATATTTTGCAACAGCAAACGAGACCAATAAAAACAAAAACAAAAATTCAACAATTTGAAATGATAAAATTGGTTGGTTAACTGCCAGGCCCGGGTCGGTTAGCGGTACAACTTTTTAAATCAAGAATAAAAAAGATTTTTATTAAAATGTGTAGTATGGAAACAATATTTAATATAATTAATGGATAAATCAATATGATATGTCTATTAAAATACCTTAACAATGGTCTTTACGAGGGTTGTCTGAAAAGTTTCCGACCTCAACATGAAGATGGCAGCACTCGTAAACAAAAGTTGGGGAAAGTGTTTGCGCATGCTTTGAAAGGTAACCACTAAAATTTCAGCCATTTTGGATGCGCAGTTGATGTTTGACAATCATTTGAGTGAGTCGATGTGAGTGTTTTTATGAAAATGGAAAAAATCGAGTATCGAGCTGTCATTAAATACCACTGAGTCTGGGAAAATCTGACATATTCTCAATCTAATTTAAACGAAACGGCATTTAAAAAGCTATTTTTTAATTAAAAGGTGGACGTTAAAAGTTTAACAACAAATTTTGTAAATAAAGATTCTTTAATTAATTTTTACTCTTTACACTACAATTTGATTTCCGAAACAATAAAAATTTGACATTGTAAAAGAAATATCCTACACTGTGTATACCTATATCATAACCAAGTATAACAATAACATTGCAGGCTAATCTGTTACCAAAAAGGAGAAGGGATCAGGGTTTTTTTCAGCTGGTACATGAAGATAAATTTCCAGAGTTTTAATAAAATAACATTAGAAATCCAGAAACAATTGGATTAAACGCGAAAAAAGCCAACGAAAAACTAAAAAAAGAAAACGAACCACTTATGAAAGATCCCTCTTATCAATATAAAAATATGGAAGGGGTCCTAGTAAGGACCAAAAATAGTGTGGGAATGTCTATAGAGAAAATATAAAAATAAACAAGTTAAAAAGGGCCACAGTCATAAGTCACAGAATCTGTAATGTATAGGTCTAATCTAAATGGCATAGATTTTGTAATATAATAAGTTTAAGAATAAAACTATACAGTTTATCTGAAGAAGATGTTAAATTTGGATTAAGAGAACCAATTTCTCCAGGCATTCCGTAAATAATAATATGAATAATTATAAAAACAATTTATGTTAAAATATTTTATTTCATTCACTTATCTATGGAGATACTATTTAAAATAAAAAAAAACAATATTAGAAATTACTTTATCATGATAAACCATTGCCAAGACTAATAAAACAGTCTACATAGACGTACCTAAAAGTAAATAATGTTTTATACATAATTTTAATTTTTAAAAATAAGTATAAATCTATTGAATTGGATTTATTTTAAAGCTTGAAAGAAATATATCCCACGTTGATATTAATAAAATAAATTTACTTTAAAACATTGAATTCTGATCATATTTTTAGCAATTGACGACTTTTTTTTCTTATTTAAAGTTCTTTTCTATTAACAGTTACCCTCTTCCATTAAATGGTTTATTTAGATTATTTTACAGGGTAGAAATTTTGCCAAATAAACAAATACTTAATAAATCGTAGTCTTACGAGGGTTGTCTGAAAAGTTTCCGACCTCAACATGAAGATGGCAGCACTCGTTAACAAAAGTGGGGGAATGTGTTTGCGCATGCTTTGAAAGGTACCCACTAAAATTTCATCCATTTTGGACGCGCAGTTGTTGTTTGACAATCATTTGAGTGAGTCGATGTGAGTGTTTTTATGAAAATGGAAAAAATCGAGTATCGAGCTGTCATTAAATATTTGTTTTTGAAAGGCAATACGCGTACGCAAATCAAAGACGAGTTGGACGCTGTGTACGGGTGCTCTGTATCATCATTTACCACCGTGAAATTTTGGGCTGCTGAATTTAAACGTGGCCGTGCCAGTTTGGGTGACGATGAACGTTCGGGACGTCCAAAAACTGCAACCAATGACGATAATATCGCTAAAGTTCACCAAATGGTGCTAGACAACCGTCGAATTAAAATTAGAGAGATAGCAGAGGCTATAAACATGTCCAAAGAACGTGTTTGTCACATATTGAATCAAGATTTAGGCATGAGAAAGCTGTCCGCGCGTTGGGTGCTGCATTTTGCTCACTTTGGACCAAAAACGTGTTCGAATAAACATTTCCAACTCTCTGTTGGCGCAGTTTAGGCGCAATAAATCAGAGTTTTGGCGCCGATTATCTACTGTACATGAAACTTGGATACACCATTATACTCCAGAAACAAAAACACAGTCAAAGCAATGGACTGCGAAGGGGGAATCGGCTCCAAAAAGAGCAAAGGTTGTTTCTTCGGCTGGGAAAGTGATGGAAACTGTTTTCTGGGATAGTCATGGAGTTATCTTAATCGAATATCTTCAAAAAGGAAAAACCATTACAGGAGCATACTACGCATCATTACTTGACAAGCTAAAGGCAGAAATTGCGGAAAAACGGCCACATTTGCAGAAAAAAATAATTTTGTTTCACCAAGACAATGCGCCGTCTCACACCTCAGCGGTTGCCATGGCGAAAATCCACGAATTACGGTTTGAACTGCTTGACCACCCTCCTTACTCACCAGATCTAACCCCAAGCGACTTTTTTTTGTTCCCTAAGCTAAAAGTTGCGCTCGGAGGACAGAGATTTTCGTCGAATGAGGAGGCCATCACCTTCGTAAACAACTATTTTGCAGAGAAAGACGCCGAGTACTATTTGGACGGGTTGAAGAGATGGGAGCATCATTGGGAGAAGTGTATAGACTTACATGGAGACTATGTAGAAAAGTAAAAATTAATTTGAAGAAAAAATGCCTAGTATCTTTGTTAGATCGGAAACATTTTAGACAACCCTCGTATTTGACACAATTAAATCAAAATAAAGGCAACCATTTTTTCTTTGGACGTGAATTTTTAATCTGCATCTTAACTTTTTTGGATAACTTAAAAATAAAATTTATCAGTTGGTTCAATAGACGTATATCAAAACTATTTTCCACATTCATAAATTAACATTATATAGATGACCTTGCACTTGGCACTCCAATCGTATACAACTGGCTACACGTGCTGCATTTGTTACTATGTAGAATAATCAGCTGTTCGTTACCTACATTAGTTGACCATAATCTTGATTAATTATCTCGATTACCGAGCGTGTGTGTTCAATTAAATAATTTTTGATTTTTTTTTCTTTATTTTAGTCAATGGACAATAATTAAAACAAATGCTGAATGGGCGATAATAAATAATATAATAAATAAATAAATAATATAATTTATTTTACTGTTATTTAATTGTGGTGATTGTTAAATTTTAAAACCATTTTGTTTATTGAAAAATGTCATATTGTCATATCAACAAGTACAATTTATACAAAAGATTTCAACTTGTTACAAAATATTTACAATAATTGCAGACTGTGGTTACTGTTCCTAATTAAATTAAGTGGTCCATACTTCACTTTATAGAAATAAATTTACAATTTACAATAATAGACAACAAATAAGAGTTTATTAATTTTTTTAAATATATTTGTTTATTAAAATAATGACAGTTGTTTCGAGAGATAACTCCTCACCAGAATGACAGATCGAATTTACATTTTGTTTTATAACTATATGATGTTGAATAAGAAATATTGTTACTACACTATGTGTAGTCTATTGCAAGATATTTTGTCTTGATTTACTACCTGCGCTAAGGCAGTAAATTATTTATCCTAAAGTGTAGCAGGACTGTAATTATATATTTGTACATTTGGATTTAGGAGTAATATTTACAGAGCACTTTTATCGTTGGCAAATATGGAATACGAATGTTAAATCATTTACTGCGCAGGTCATAAAGTCCTTTCACGAAAATTAATATCGTGTGGATCCACCCCCAGCTTGCCTTAGTGCTGACACTCTATTTGGCATGATCCTTATTAAATTATTAATAAATTGCTGAGGTATGTATTATCTGCAAGGCGAGCTATTCTAGGCTTATGGGGGGCTGTTCAAGTCGGTTTAATTGTCTATCATCGCATATTGCACCAAAAAATGGTACAATTATTGGCTCTACAACCATGTTCCTATATCTTACAGCTGTCATTGTTACATTCATTAATACAACTAAATCAGTGCGACCATCATAACATATGCCTACCCACACGCAAACTGAACCACCACCAAAAAGAGTGTTTTCAAAAATTCCAACGACTGTGTTATCTCGCCCACCGATATCTGCATGCACGCTGATCCATCTGGCTCTTAAATTACATGCATGCAACCTTCTTTTAACAGTTTGACTGGATATCACTCTTATTTGACAAGAATGTAGATTTTTGCAAAAAAATTGCGGACGTTGCTGTGGAAATATTGATGATTTTGGGCAATATAATTATATTTTCGCTGCAAATTTGACTGACAATGACAATTAATGAAAGTTCGCTTCCTAGGATACAGTGCTCAAAATAAAAAATGTTCTGACAGCGACATTGGTATGCTTTTTTGTGCGATAGACTTTCCCTGATATTTTTTCTTATTTAAATATTCAATTAACTGTATTATATTAAAATATTCTTCTTCGCGAACGTTTCAGTATTGTTTCTTTTTTTCCTCATTGAAATAGGATTATCACGATTCTCCACATAGTTTATGCTGAAGTTTTCGTTATTGCCCCCGTTTCTTCTATGTTATTTTGAATTAATCACCCTTTTATTTTAAATCGGGTAAAATTGAGGATTAAACGACTTACCTGATAGGACGTGGTAGGTGTTTAGAAAACTATTACTAGTAATGGTGTAACTGCGGTAGCAATAAAAATTACTGATGCAGTAAGAAAGGTTTACTGTTATGGTAAAAAATATTTCTGCCACAGTAAAAATTTTGACGGCAAAATACACATATGTCCAAAAGTTTGGAATAATGGAATATTTCATCTTTTTATTAAATTTTATAAATAATTTTTTTGATATAAGTAAACATCATTTTGTTACAACTCTAACCAATACTAAAACAATCTCGAAGTCAGATAAACTTACAAAAAAATGATTTAATCTTTTGAGGTGACAAAAATGTATAATGAATTACAAATCTTTTAAAATAAATTAATAAACAAAACAAGGTTTTTAAATAAAATTAATAATCAGTATTTCCTCTATGTGCCTGTATGCATGACTGAAGGCGAAGTGGCATGCTATCGATTAAATGGTCGAGCTGGGCTTGCGGAATTCTCTCCCATTCTTCACGAGTAGCATCTTTCAGTTCTCGTAGAGTAATTGGGGGAGGGTTTCGCTTCTTAATGCGTGTTTTAAGAATGTCCCAGGCATGTTCAATGACGTTCATGTCAGGGGAATTTGATGGCCATCTTAATGTGGATATTCCTTCTTCTTCCAAAAAATTTTGTACTGCAGCTGTTCGATGTGGAGGAGGATTGTCATGCATAAACACAAATCCATCACCTATCGCCCCACGGAATAGACGCACAACAGGATTTAAAACTTCCTCGATGTACACAGCACCAGTGATTCTTCTCTCCAAAACCGGGAGAGGCGTCCGTGTACTCCTCATAATACCACTCCAAACCATAATACTCCCACATTCAAATGGAACACGTGGTTGGGCTGTTTCTAATCGGGCTTGTCGTCCTGGGGCCCTCCAAACTAGCGTTCTTCGCGAATCAGAAACCAAGCCAATTCTTGATTCATCTCAGAGAACATCACGTAATTCCAGTTAGGACCATGGTGTAACATTTCTTGAGCCCATTGCAACCTTACAATTTTTTGTTGATAGGTTAGTTTGGGAACACGTAGAGGTCTTCTGCGATACAAATTTACCGCATTTAATCTTCGTATAATTGTTTTCCTTGAGATATTCAGTCCTTCAAGTCTAGCAATTTCTCTGGATATGCCACTTGTAGATTCCTGTCGATTTCTTCGAGCTATCAATGTTATCTGCCGGTCTTGTGCTGCTGTTGTACATCGACTTTTGCTACTTCTTGGACGATCCTTCTCATCAGTTGTGTCTTGGATTTTTTTAAATTTTTGATACAGCACCCTGAGTAACACCAATAACAACACTTTGACTTGATGTAACAAAGCAATTACTCTAGACCTATTAAAATATGATATCATGTCTCTGGGCATTTCTAAAAAGCTCATATGAAATTTAAACAAGAATTGGAATAATGTGAAAGCACCCAAATCAATTAAATATGACCAAAATAATACAAAAACGAATCAAATTTAGTATTATTTTGATTTAAAAACCAAATTTTTGGACATATGTGTATATCTTACAGTTCTACTTGTAGTTTAAATAATAACTTGTACTTCAGTGTTTAATACTTTTAATGAAATATATAAATAATACTGATTTATAATATATAGAAATAGTTATTTTTCTATGACACAATTAAACGTCAAAATCTTTTAATTGTATAACACAAAAAATTATTTATTTTTGTAACGTAGTAACAGAACTTCTCATCTTTATTTTTTGGACTTGAATGTAGTAAGTCAAAATATAACAACATCCTCCCCATTTTGACTTATCACACAATTCTTACTGTTACTTCTTCTGGTCTTCCATACTTTGTACCCCTGTTTTTGCCTTATGTTTTTCCAGTATGGGTCTTGCAACTGCTTTGGTTAAAAAATCTGCAACATTTTCTTTGGTGTCTATGTATTTTAAATTTATTTTATTCTTCTCAATTTCATCTTTGATGAAAAAATATTTCCTTTGTATATGTTTGGTTCTTGAGTGATATGTATTGTTTGTTGCTAATTTTATGGCTGCCTGATTGTCATTGTATATTTCTTTGTTTTCTAGTAATTGGCATTGGTTGAGATCTCCAAAAATTTTGTCAAACCATAAAATTTCCTTTACGGCTTCAGTGATTGCTATAAATTCACTTTCACATGTGCTTAAAGCAACAACATTCTGTTTCTTGCATTGCCAGCTAATTGCTCCATTACTAAGAATGAAAATATAACCAGAAAAACCTTTACCATCTAAGACATTATTCCAGCTTGCATCGCAATAAGATTTTAGTGGCCTGTTGTTTTCTTGATAAGTTATTCCTTCAGTTTGTGTGTACTTCAAGTATCTCAAAACGTGTTTTGCTTGTTTCCAGTTCAACTCAGAGTATTTGGTGTTAAACTGGCTTAGATAAGTTGTAACAAAAGTAATATCTGGTCTTGTTCCTTGTGATAAATATAATAAGCTTCCGATTAATTCCTGATAAGGGACTTCTCTATTCATGATTTCAGAACTTACATCTTTGTCATTTTCCAATGGAATACTCGACCCTTTACATTCACTCATGTTGAAACGTTGTAAAATTCTTTTAATGTACTTTTCTTGTTTTATATGTAAAATTCATTCTTCTCGGTTTCTAGTTATTTCCCATCCAAGGAACTACTTAGCTTCCCCAAGAAATTTCTTAATAAATTTTCTACTTAATTTTTGCATGAGTTGATCTGCCATTTTTTTGTATTTGTAGCTAATAATATGTCATCTACATATAAACTAATTATAGAATAGTTGTTGTTTTTGTTGTATATAAATACACAAGGTGATGAATATAATTCTGTAAACCCTATGTTTTGTAATTCGAATTTTATTGTCTGATACCAGGTACGTGCACTTTGTTTTAGGCCGTACAGTCCTTTCTTTAATCTACATACTTTGGTCCTTTTATCTTCATCTATTCCTGATGGGATTTCCATATAAATTTCATCATTCAATACTCCATTTAAATATGCTGTCGTTACATCATATTGAAAAAGTTCAAGATCATATTTGGTGGCAATTGCAAATATAGTTCGTAACATATTAAGCCTAATTACAGGTGCAAAAACTTCATCATAATTTTCACCTTTTATTTGGTTGAATCCTCTGGCTACTAACCTAGCTTTAAATTTTTCAATAGAACCATCCACATTTTCTTTAATTTTAAAAACCCATTTAGAATCAATTGTATGTTTGTCTTTTACCCTATTTACTATGTCCCATGTCTCATTGAGCTTATGTGACTTCAACTCTTCATTTATGGCAGATATCCATTCATTTTTGTAAACTGTATCTATTGCCTCTTCATATGTTTTAGGTGTGTCAATGGTATTTACTATAAAGTTTAATCTGTTTATTCTGTTTTTTATTCGGTTTGATCTTCTCGGATTTTCAATATTTTACTCTTGAGTTGGGAAATTTGCACAGTCTGGATGAGTTCCTGAGGTATCTTCAGCTACGTCATCAATTTCCGATACGTCATCAATTTCCGAATTTGTTGAGCTATGTGTAATTTCATTTTCTTCAATTGTTATTGTACTATTTTCTGAAGGTTGTTCTTCAATATTTTCTTGGTGAACTTGTATGTGTTCTTCATTTGATTGTTCTTCTCTTTCATCTCTATCATAGGTTATTTGGAAATAATTATATTTTGTATCTTTTTCTTCCAGTAAGTTGGAACCTCTTCTATTTTCCATTACTTCTGCATCCCTGACTATGATTACTGTATTTCTTTGTATGCAGAATAGTCTATAATGTTTGGTTAAGTGATCATAACCTAGAAATATTGCTGTTTTGGATACTTTATCCAACTTCTTTCTGTTTTGTTTTGGTATTAAGTAATAGGTTAGGTTTCCAAACACTTTAATATGTTCCACATCCGGTTTTAAGTTAAGAAACATTTCATCAGGTGTAGTGTTAATTTTCTTTGTGTATGTTCTGTTTCTAAGGTAAACTGCATAATACGCAGCTTCGGCCCAAAACTTTAATGGTAAATTTGAGTCGTTCAGCATACACCTCACCATTTGTATAATTGTTCTATTATTGCGTTCAGCTACACCATTTTCTTGAGGATTATAAGGAGCTGTTAACTCATGAATTATACCACTTTCTTGTAAGCATTTTTCAAATTCTTGGTTGATGAACTCACCTCCATTGTCTGATCTTATGCGTTTTATTTTTCTTACCCATTTGGTTTTCAACTTCACTTTTAAATATTTTAAATTTTATTACTGTTTCAGCTTTTGATTTCAGGAAATACACAAAAAGTTTGCGCGAAAAATCGTCTACTAGTAAATACATATATAGTGAACCAGCTATTGAAGGTTCCTGTATTGGTCCACATAAGTCCATGTGAACTAATTCTAAAATATCATTTGTTTTAATTTCATCATGAGAAACAAATGGCTTTTTCACTGCTTTACCAGTTATACAGTCTTCACACTTAGGTAATTCTTTATTGTCAAATTTCAGTCCCAACACTATATTTTCCGATTTCATTTTATTTATTGTTTGAAAGTTTTGATGCCCAAACCGTCTATGCCATAATTCGGCACTTAAATTCACTTTTTCAAAGTCTTTTTCAGACACTATGTCTGCTTCATATAAATTATCTTTTCTTTTGCCTGTCATCATAAGTGTTCCATCTTCCTTTTCAATTGAACAGTTTCCATTTTCAAACTTGATTTTTAAACCTTTTTTCTCAAATGCACTTATTGATAACAAATTTTCTGTTATATTTGGCACAAATAGCACATTTGTAATATTGATGTATTTAAAATAACAATTTTCATTAGTTACTTTAACTCTAATAGTTCCACTGCTATGTACTTTTATAAAATTTCCATCTGCTAATTTTACTTCAGTACTTTCAATAGGAGTTGAGCTAATAAAGAGGGATTTATCATAAGTCATGTGACTTGTTGCACCAGAATCTAAGAACCATTTGGTTGAATAGGGGTTACTGTTCTCTGTTACTTCCATAGCACTTTCATAGCTGCACTTACATTTGCTTGCCGAGTTTAACTGTTCAACTTGTTCGGTTTCTTTTGTAGTCCTTCTATCTGCTCTATGAAAACAGTTTTTAGCATAGTGACCTCTTTTATTGCACACCCAACAAATAACGTTTGATTTCGGTCTAGGCTGTTCAGAATTTCTTTTTGATAAACAAGCAGCTTCTAATTTAACTTCCGTTTCAGTTAAATTTAGTTCTTCTTCTTGTGCTTTTAATCCATTTCTAAATTCTTCAAATGATATTTTGTCTAGTCCTGTAGTCTTCATTTGGATTCTAATAGTGTTAAAAGTTCTTGGTAAACCGTTTAATAGTAAACCAATATACTCTTCATTTTCAATACTTGTGTTATATTGCTCAAGTTGGTCTTTTAAAAACTGAGCTCTAGCTAAGTATTTTTTAATATTCTCAGTATCTACTTTTTAATTAAGCTTAACTCCAGCCTTAGATCAACTCTTCTTGATGATACTTTTCCCTCATGAATTTCTTTAAGTTTGTTCCAGATATCTCTAGATTCATCGAGGTTTATGACTTGTTGTGCTTGACTGGCTTCAATCGCTCCTAAAATCATAGATGCAGCAATTGCACTTTTTTCGTTATAGGTTTCTATTTCTTTTTGATTTATCTCATTTACTTCTGGACATACTGTTTCAATGGTATACCAACACTTCTTGGCTTTTAGCATCAATTTCATTTGATGTCTCCATAACTGATAGTTTGTCTCGTTCAACTTAGTTATAGAGTTTTGACCCTCCATTATTTTTGATTTTCTACAGTTGTACCTTGAATAAAAACTACTTTCTGGCAGAGTGTTTTTCTCGTACAGCCTTTTTTTTTAAATAGTATTAAAAATTTCCTTTTATATATTAACCACTGGTATCTGGGCCCATAACCTGTAGTTTAAATAATAACTTGTACTTCAGTGTTTAATACTTTTAATGAAATATATAAATAATACTGATTTATAATATATAGAAATAGTTATTTTTCTATGACACAATTAAACGTCAAAATCTTTTAATTGTATAACACAAAAAATTATTTATTTTTGTAACGTAGTAACAGAACTTCTCATCTTTATTTTTTGGACTTGAATGTAGTAAGTCAAAATATAACAACACTACTTACTAGTCTAACAGTTGTTAAACAATCTAATAAGGGCAGCTAAAAGATTTTCAGCCACATTTTTAGTAGTAACACATTCTTATTGAATCATTTTCATCGCGAACCATAATATAGTTTTTTTTCTGGTTTTTATATATAATTTCACATTTTTATTGATCTTAAAGGGAATAAATAAACCTTAGAGAGTTAATTAATCAAATAGTTATAAAAAAAAACATACCGTAAATTTGTCAAACTAAGGATTAGTAGCTACTCAAAACAGCTACCGTTATATACATAAAATTAATTTTGAAGTAAACATAGTGGAGTAAGTCAACTGTTTATTGTTTTATAAGTTTTCTCGTATAATTGCAACTATTGCAGCAAAGCTTTTCCTATGAAAAAACCACTATATTAAATAGTTATAAAATAAAGATTTTATTCTCTTAATTCAATATTCACTACTGTCTATTTAAAATATTCCAAACTGAAACTAATGAATAATTTTATTCATTTTTCTTTGGCATTGTACCGCGAAGCTTTGCATTTAAAAAAATGTTATATACACTTCTAGTTCCATCATTTTTGTACCTTTATTGCCCTGTGAAAATCTAATTTTAATGTTATATTAATGCTGTGTTTGTTTTTCGACAGGTCAGACTGCGGAAACACTTCTAAATTTGTGTCAAAGAATAAAGGACTCGTTTCAAGTATCGTGGAAGATGATTTCATTGGTAGCAGTGATTTTAAAATATTCCAAACAAAATCAAGAAGACGCTTTTATTAGGATAGAAGAAGGTAAACAATAACGACCAAGTCTCTATATGAGATTATGAGATTTGTTTCATGAATGGGCTACTAATGGTACAGTTTTTTTACAAATAATTATTATGTTAATGTACTTACATAATATACACAAATTGATAAGGTATATAAATCCCATCCAATCATTGTACGAACTGTACAGGCTTAATATCGTTCACAAGTTTCAAGATTGACATATAATATGATAATAATATTAAAACGTATTTTACGAATAAATAGTGGAAGTCTCATTTAACCGTTTAGTTGTTTACTGTTCTTGATTTATAACTGTTAAAATTATACTTATACAGTGCCAAATTTATTCACCGGTATCTTTTTGGGAATTGAAAAAAAAAACCGAAAAGAGTGCGACACTGGACCTGTGTAATAATAAATCTTTCCTGATCATTTCAAGCGAAACCCATAAACATTTTGACAAGTAGGTAATTATCATCAATTTTTAAATCCTTATCTTTGTTACAATATATAAGATTTTTATTTGCTATTGTTGTAAATATTGTGTGCCATAAATAATAACTGATAGAACAAGGGTAAGCCAAATTAAAAACGTCCAATTGACTGGTTTAGTGCTTTTTAAAATGATTTGCAACAAATTAGATCCAGCTCCTTTCGCGCGACGTTGGTGCAAAAGTTGATTATTATTTCCTATTTTTTAAATAAGGTACCTATACAATTATCAAAGTATTTAAAGAGCTCAAAAACATAGTGTAACAACTTTACACTGGAAATAGAACTTGAGCTATACGAAGGTCAAGCAAAGAAAGTCAATGAAGAAAGGGTGACAAACCAAAAGAAATTGAAAAATTTTCTTTTACGATAACTAAAAAAAATGACCAGCCAATAATTAAAAATCTAGTATCTCCAAATGAACGTCTCCCCATAATACTTAAAGATATACCAATTAAAAAGTAGAGGTACCCAAGTACAACATTTTCACTAAAAAAGATACAAGATCCTATATTTTTACTGTTAACAAGTCAACTGAAAATAAATTAATTCATTCTCGTTTTAAACAAAAGGTCTTATAAACGGTGTCACAATATTGTGCCTGTATCGCTTTTGATTTACAGTAACTGGCTGATTAAATAGAAAAAGTAGACACATACAAATATCTAGCAACCTGGGTTTATTACGAAAATGACCAATACAAAGAAATTAACGTCCGAATTGAAACAGCAAGGCAAGTATTTTTGAAAATGAAGACAATGTTTACAAAGTAACCTTACCAATGCAGAGGTGATGCGACGATTAAATAAAGAGCTAGAAATTGTGAACAGTATAAAAAGAAAAAAACTGGAATATTTGGGTCACATAACCAGAGAAAAAAAATATGAGCTACTGAGTATTATGAAAGGAAGAATCCAAGGAAGAAGACGTATAAAAAGAAGACGCATCTCCTGGATAAAGAACCTTAGAGAATGGTTTAACTGTAGTTCATTACAACTTTTCAGAGCAGCAGCCAACAAAGTGACCATAGCCATTATGATGGCCCTTATGGTGTGTAGGAACATTGCAGGGAAGAACTGGGGATGTAACCCACGTATCCTGCAATGGATGTACATAGCAATAGTGAGACCATTAATCACATATGGGGCAGTGGCTTGGGGCGTAAGGGCTAATCTGAACACGACGAGGAAAAACCTCTCGAAGATTCAGAGACTAGCCTGTTCATGTATCACTGGAGCAATGGGAACTTGCCCCACTGCTGCAATGGAGGTGATTTTAAACTTGACCCCACTGCACATTCTGTTAGAAAGTGTAAGGAAGAAAACAATATATAGAATGATCAAAGAAGGAATTATCAGGGAAAAACCTCGATCACTTCACTTTGATCAAACTTAAGAAATGCCCCAAGATGATATGCCAAAGAAATTCAACTTTGTGAGAAAATTCATCACAAAGTTGAGTAATAAATCTGAATGGGATGAAGACACCATACAGAATTTAAACCAGAATACCATAAAGTGGTATACGGACGGTTCCAAGCTAGACGAGGGAACTGGGATAGGAGTTTTTGGACCGAGAGCCAAATACTCAGAAAGCTTGGGCACACACCCGAGCATCTTTCAAGCAGAAGTCCGCGCCATCGAAAGATGTGTGGAATTCAATATTGGAAGAAACTACCGCAGACAAGAGATTGTGATCATGTCGGATAGTCAAGCAGCCATCAAAGCGCCGAGTTCAAATATAATCAGTTCGAAAATGGTTTGGGAATGCCTAGGCAAACTAAATGAACTAGGCCAGAAGAACACTGTCACCCTCCTATGGGTCCCGGGACACATAGGAATAGAGGGGAATGAAACAGCAGATAAGCTGGCAAAAAAAGAAGCTGAAACCCCACATTTGGGACCAGAACCATCTTGTGGGATCAGCAGTAGAGTAATCTTAGGAAAACTAAGGGAGGAAATGGAGAAATAAAAATCCAAGTACTGGAATCAGCTGGAAGGACTGAGGCAATCTAAGATACTACTGGGGAACTATGACCAGAAGAGATCTCTTAGCTGCCTCAACCTCAGTAAAAAAAGGCTCCGTATTCTAACGGGAATATTAACCGGGCATTGCCGGTTAAGAAGCCACATGAAGAAACTAGGGTTAGCAGATGAAGCAAAGTGCAGATTCTGTGAGGAAGAGGATGAAACCTCAATACATATACTCTCAGAATGTCCTGCCTTGCAAAATTCTAGGGCTAGATACCTAGGAGCACATGAAATAGAGGAAGGGGATCTACCTCATTTGAAGCCCGACGATGTCCTAAACTTCCTCAGGAAAATAGGACTCGAAGAGCTGCTATAAATCTGAGAAAACATCAGAACATGGGGGGGACACAATAGATCCTATGGGTCGCAGTGTAATCATCACCCCTAACTCATTCATACATTCATACATTCATGATGGCTATGGTCATTTTGGTATAATTGGTTTTTAAATTAAGCGTTTTTATACTTCGTATTAATTCTTTCTTTGTCGTTACCTAAATAAAAAAAAATGTAAATTAAAAAATTATTTTTACGGGATATTCGCCATTCATTGAAAATACAATCTAATACCTGTAAATTAACTTGAACGGTTGATTAGCACAAAAATTGTAGTAGAACTGCCCGAGGAAACGATTTAAAGCAAGCTGATAAGTCAGTACTTTATTTATATTTTTTATAAATAATTCATATATTAATAGTAGGAAATATACTTTTTTGTATGCAGTTCGTGACAATGAAACAAAAGTATCGATTATCTAATGTGGCGAGCAAAAAAAATCACCGGCATTTATTTATTTACAACAGCAACAACGACCACGGTTGGAAGTTACAAATAAACCAATATAAGAATAAAGTGTGAATAATTTTTTGTAAAACACAAGCGGTGTAGATATAATGCTGTAAAATGTTTAAAACAACTGCACAGAGAATCGTTAAACTATAATTTATGGCTACATAAATGCAAAGGTTATAATACTTTTAGTGTGTGCATATGCGTGCTTTCGCCTTATTGACGTACTACGCGATATCCGCCATTAAGTATCAACTGGCTGGAGTCGTATTTTGTGCGAAGGTTTATTACGGTCATTATTGCCAAAGGTAATTTCATAAATTTTGTTTGCATTTTGGACAAATTTAATTCTTCTCTCTAATAGTGTTCCTACTACGCTTGTTAAGAATTATATTCCTAATTAAACGCCAACGCCAAATACAAACTTCCAATAATACGCTTGAATTGAGTAGACATTGGCATAAATTGTGTTTACTTCACGGCCATTTTAACACCACAGAACTCGGTACTAAAAACCGAACGATTTTAAACGTTCATTTAGGAAAATCGATAATAAATTTTAATGAAATCAGTACCGCTGCCTCTAATTTATTAATAATCAAACTGCTTTCTACAAATGTTCACAATTTGTAAGATTTAATTTAAGAACTGTGGTAAGTTTATGCGGAAAATTTTCTTAAATTAGAAATTTACTGTTTAATTCCTCTATTTTTAGAGGATAAACCTCTTGAACTTGAACAATGAGACCCAGTGGAGTGTAGGATGTTTTAAATCAGATAGAGCTGGTAAAGTGTGTTCAACAATATAGTGCCTACTATAAAAGGGGACTGATGATGATAATAAACTTCTTAGGTACTTTTATCTCAGGTATTGGCAAGTTTGGGTAAAGAATACAGGTCAGGATTAAATTTTCAAAAATAATTTTTTAATAGAAACGCATATTAAAGGATATTTACAATAAAATTTAATAAAAATTTAAATATGTTAATAAATCAATTCTGTTTCACTATCACTATCGTCGTCTACATTAATTATAAGGGGTTCTATGTTAGTATGAAATGCTCTGTATGAATCCTCCACTTTTATAACATAGTTTATTGTTCTTTTCCAACAATCAGCGTCTGGGTCATCTATATTTTGCCGGATTAAATCAATTACAGAAGGACATAATGTAGGTACCTATAGTATTTTGAGTCCGCACTTTGTTCTTTAGTTTTCTTCACATAGTTTAAATTTTCAGTCAATACGTTCAACACTTCTTCATTATGGTCCAAATACTCGATGGTAAAATCAATAATTGTGGTTAATGAGGATGTCAACATATCAAGTTTCCCAAAATTGATAGCTTTTTTGAAAAAACAAAATGTTGACCATCAGCCAAACCATTCGTAGGTGCTGACAAAGGAACAAATTGAAAGCTTCATGAGAGACGCTCCAGATAAAGAATATCTATTACTCAAAGTGATAGCATTACTTGGAGTTGCTGGAGGTTGCCGAAGGAAAGAGATCTATAATTTAGAAGTTAGTGATGTGGAGGATACGGGTACTCAGCTAGTAGTTAAGATTAATCAGACAAAAACGCTTATTGGACGAGCTTTCACTGTGATTAACAGTGATGAGGTTCACTATTTGGATGTTTAGAAAATACATGAATTTACGGCAACACGTCTCCCTGAAAGCTATATTGGTGGGTTATAGACAAGGAAAATCTCTGTCTCAAATGGCTGGTATACATACTGTTGGCGGAGCACCTAAGAAAATAGCTGAGTTCTTAAAACTAGACCAACCAGAAAAGTATACAGGTCATTGCTTCAGGAGGACATCCTCTACGTTGTTGGCCAATGCTGGAGCTGACCTTAAAGTTCTAAAACAGCACGGTGGATGGAAGAGTTCTTCAGTTGCAGAAAAGTATATAGAAGAATCGATTGAAGGCAAAAACAAGATTGCAACAATGATCCAAAGGGGCGAAACTTTTGTTGAAGTGCTACATTGCTGACAACAGCAGTTGTGTAATTAATATCAATCTTCAAAAACTAGAGTAAAAGCTTACTTTATATTGATTCACTTATTATAACAAACAGTATTGGGAGAATTGAAGAATACTGTAAAGTACAAGTGTATCGTAAAGTGCCATTTCCCGGACTCGTTTGAAAAAAAAGCACAGTTTGAAAAAACATTTATTTGTGCATATTGTACGTTCAGTCAATGTAAATTATATTCTAAGTTTTGACAAATCGATCTATTGGACAGCAAATTTTTGATACGTGTTTCTTGCTTATACAATTCGACACCTAGTTTCAAAGGACGGATCCAGACTTTGGGAAATCCAGCATCCCAGATATTTAAATAGTTGTAGTCCTTGCAGCGTCTGGTGATATAATTCTAGTTGAGTTGGACCGACTTCTATTTTAGTATCCATCATATATTTCGTTATGGTGATGTTTATCGAGAGCCCACATTCTACATCAATTCTGTTAGTTACTTCTTGCAAATCCTTGATTGCCATTATCATCAGCGTATTTTATGCTCTTAATTGTTTCTCCCCCTATGATAATTCCTCATCTAAACATTTATAGTACAATATTGTTATTAAAAATATAAAAATAAATTAGAAAAACACATTGTATAAAATCATACAAGTGATATCGACACATAAGTAGAAGAGTTTTTTGACCTCTTACACCATTTTAGAGTAGATGCGAATAGGAATATCCACAATACCAAATTGTCTGCAATAGTTAGTTAAACATCTCGTTTCAAACTTCAATTGACACGTTTCTAAGACGGAAAATACAATTTGCACATTGGTTTCCTTGTAACTTAAATTAGTCGCAGAAATTGAACTGTATGTGTATCTTTGAAAGTGGGTTATACAATCACAAATTCCATACAAATTAAGATGATAAGCCAGATATTATTTTGTAGCATTCAAGAAATTACTGCTCAGTAAAATTAAATCAATAAAATTATTACATTCCTCCCAAAACGTTTAAGAAACTGTTAAAACTTTATTATTACTGACTGCGCCATTTTCCCTTTCCAGTTTATTTTTTTGTAGCAATCGGCGGAGAAACTTCCCGAACTCTTTAGCACCCACTGACTGACGTTGACGATCGTAAAAATCTCCAGTCCCGCAGTGAGTATCGACTACAATGCGTACGTCGAGACTTCTGTATTCATGAACCCATAGTTTTATTGCTCAGATATTATTCCAAACATACAATAGACTTAAATGCATTTATGAGAAATCGATACGTGATGAAATCATTATAGATAAGGGCTTTATTCCGTAGGTATCACGTGACCTTTATTAGATCCAGTTGCAATCTTACAGTAGAGCCATAAATTTTATGCGCTTTGACTCAGCACGGTTGCTTGCTTTTTAAATTAGGAGTCGTAAAAATAACCACAATTTCAAAGACGGTAGAAAGATTACTTTCAGTCTTCCTGAAACCATGAAATGATAATGAAATTGCTGTCGGTATTGCATTCCAGGCAAAATAAATTGTTTGGGAGGAGCATTTTTCTCTGGATACCGCCACGCAAAACGACCATGAGATGCAATTCTTCGATAAATACAGGATACAGCACGTCCTTAAGCCTTAGAAGAAATTATAAAGTAATTTTACGCAAAAAACATAAATTTTAATATCCATTATTTTAAGTTCTTCAAAAATAGCTTTATTTAGTATTCGGTTACTGTACATACGAGAGTTGTCTGAAAAGTTTCCGACCTCAACATGAAGATGGCAGCACTCGTAAACAAAAGTTAGGGAATGTGTTTGCGCATGCTTTGAAAGGTAACCACTAAAATTTCAGCCATTTTGGACGAGCAGTTGTTGTGTGACAATCATTTGAGTGAGTCGATGTGAGTGTTTTTATGAAAATGGAAAAAATCGAGTATCGAGCTGTCATTAAATATTTGTTTTTGAAAGACAATACGCCTACGCAAATCAAAGACGAGTTTAACGCTGTGTACGGGGACTCTGCACCATCATTTACCACCGTGAAATTTTGGGCTGCTGAATTTAGACGTGGCCGTACCAGCTTGGGTGACGATGAACGTTCGGGACGTCCAAAAACTGCAACCAATGACGATAATATCGCTAAAGTTCACCAAATGGTGCTAGACAACCGTCGAATTAAAATTAGAGAGATAGCAGAGGCTATAAACATGTCCAAAGAACGTGTTTGTCACATATTGAATCAAGATTTAGGCATGAGAAAGCTGTCCGCGCGTTGGGTACCGCGTTTACTCACTTTGGACCAAAAATGTGTTCGAATGAACATTTCCAACTTTCTGTTGGCGCAGTTTAGGCGCAATAAATCAGAGTTTTGGCGCCGATTAATTACTGTAGATGAAACTTGGATACACCATTATACTCCAGAAACAAAAACACAGTCAAAACAATGGACTGCGAAGGGGGAATCGGCTCCAAAAAAAGCAAAGATTGTTCCTTCGACTGGGAAAGTGATCGCAACTGTTTTCTGGGATAGTCATGGAGTTATCTTAATCGATTATCTTCAAAAAGAAAAAACCATTACAGGAACATACTACTTGACAAGCTGAATGCAGTAATTGCGGAAAAACGGCCACATTTGCAGAATAAAAGAATTTTATTTCAGCAAGACAATGCGCCGTCTCACACCTCAGCGGTTGCTATGGCGAAAATTCACGAATTACGGTTTGAACTGCTTGACCACCCTCCTTACTCACCAGATCTAGTCCCAAGCGACTTTTTTTGTTCCCTTAGCTAAAAGTTGCTCTCGGAGGATAGAGGAGGCCATCACCTTCGTAAACAACTATTTTGCAGAGAAAGACGCCGAGTACTATTTGGACGGGTTGAAGAGATGGGAGCATCGCTGGGAGAAGTGTATAGACTTACAAGGAGAATATGTAGAAAAATAAAAATTAATTTGAAGGAAAAATGTCTAGTATCTTTGTTAGGTCGGAAACTTTTCAGACAACCCTCGTATTTATTAAAAAAATTCCGAAACACGTCAAATTTAAATTATAAATTGACATTCTTTAAAGTGAAAATTTTATTCCTACCTTAACACCCTTTAAGTGACAGTTACAACCTCCAATTTTTTAAACTTAGAAATGTATAGAGTTTCCTTAGCAAATTACTGTTTGGGATTAATGTTTCCACAAAAATTGCTCAACCCTGCATATTAATATATAAACAGTATTAAAAAATTCCACATTCACAATTTAATACCTGATATACATACGGCAGGAATTTCTCTAAAAATGTCATTTTTTAAATATTCATGATCTTTAAAAAGACTATTAATTCAACTGGAAATTTTTCCTCTAACAAAACTATAAAGTCGCTGAGAAATTTAACATAAACAGTGCTGTAGAAAGAACTGGATAAAATGAAATTGCAATGTTGTAACAAACTTTTACGATTAGGAAGTTTGCCAGAAAATATGGGAAACAGGTCAATGTCAAGTTGTTCATTTCCGCTATTTTGTAGTAGATAGAATAAAAAATTGTTTATAAAGAGGTCTAAGAGGTCTTATATACTTTTAATATTTCAAAATAAAAACTTCATTATCTTGATGATATTTTATTTTTTCCATCAGAAAAAAATATTCTGATACGTCGTCTGTATCACACGGCTTTTGTGAACAAAGAAAGCATTGAGAAATCAAAATAAAACTTCCAATACGTTTTTATGGAGTGTGGTTCAGTTTTAATTCAGGTGGACAGCCAAAAATATATTGGCAATGGTCATCGTTAAGATACTTACTAAAAAAGAATTTTTCCCACGATCCGATTTAAAAATAGTATGTTTGTAGGTTTCACAGTTTTTGATATCAAAATTACCAAAAATACTGTTAAATATCCTTATACGGTAACTGAGCTATTTGAGATACCGCATATAACATAAACAAAATAGAGAAATACAATTATTTAAAAAATTGTAAAAAAACTAAAACAAATGTTAATATGAGCCAAATTATGTTCTATTATACTTGTACTATTGCATCGTTCAATAAGTCCCGGGAATAATCCAGAGATGGCGTGATTAATGTCAAATCAACCTTATTTTTTAAAAGTACCAACCTTCATGTGTCAAAATTTCATGTCAATCAAACCATAAACAACAAAGCTTCTGTGGTGATAGTCACGCTCCTTTTGCATTTGTTCAAAAAATGGAAAAAAAACGAATATCGTGTGTTAATAAAACATTGCTATTTAATGGAAAAAAATACAGTGCAAGCTCAGCAATGGCTTGAAATATGTTATCCAGACTCTGCTCCATCGATTTCAAACGTGGTCGAACTGATACAAGTGATGCAGACCGCTCGGGGAGGCCAAATGAAGCAGTAACTCCGGGAAATATTAAGTTTTGAAAATAGTGATGGATGACCGCAAAACGAAAGTTTCTAAGATTGCTGAGATCGTGAACATATCGACTGGAAGTGCATTTACGATTTTACATGAAAAATTGGGCAAGAAAAACGTATTTTCCAAGTGGTAACAACGAATAGACGATTCAGAGACCTGTTTGGCAATAAACAGGATTTCTTGCATCGGTATGTGACAATGGATGAAACATGGATCCATCATTACACTCCAGAGTCGAATCGGCAGTCAGCTGAGTGGCGTGCAGCCGGTGAGAGTCGTCCGAAGCGTCCGAAAACGCAACAGGCAGCTGACAAAGGCATGGCGTCAGTTGTTTGGGACGCGAACGGTATAATTTTTATCGACTTCCTTGAAAAGGGAACAACCATCAATAGCGACTATTACATTGAGTTATTGGTGCGTTTGAAGGACGAACTCGTGAAAAAATTGAATGAGTTGGGTTTCGATTTGCTTCCCCATCCATCATACTCTCCAGATGTGGCCCCCAGCGACTACTGGCTCTTTGCTGATCTCAAAAGGATGCTCCAGGGAAGAAGATTTGGCTCAAATTAGGAAGTAATAGCTGAGACTGAAGCTCATTTTGAAGTATACTGAGTATACTTGTACTAATTATTTATTCTTTACAACAGTAAACTTGTCTCAGCTTCACCTGAATGAGTTACTTCCTTTCCAGAGAAATTGTTGAAGTCTCAACTGGAGTTTAATGAAAAATTAAGAACTTAGTGTTTTTTTTTTAATAAACTTCGATAGTTTGACGTGTTTCTGTCATCTTCAATAAACGGAATTGTTTAATCGAGCTGTTTTATTATTTCGCACATAAAAATCCGAAAAATAAATTAATATTAGTGTAGAATTTATTTTGTATCTCCCATATACAAGACGTGTAGTAATGTACATTTAGAGGGTTAACCTAAAATTCTCTAAAGCTCCAGTAAATGAAGCTCAAAAAAAGGGAAAAATTCTCGCATATTGGTCCTGGCATGGATTGATTTAAAATTTTAAAAGAAGGTTCAATATAGATAAGTTATTCATGAGTGAAAGTAAGAATTTTTAGCCGGTTTTAGGTTTTTTAACGCATTTGTTTCATTTTAATGATGGACTGTTTTTTCAAAATTGATTTTGTGGAGTTTTTCAAGAGCTACAAGCATCTGTAAATTAATTTCCTTAAAATCGCTTGGTTTTTAAATAGGGTGAGTTAAAAGGGATCAGTGATCTTTCGCAAACAAATGTTTTAAATAGATATATCTCGCCAAATCGCCAAATATTCACTATACAGAAAATTTACGTGGAGGAAAATTTTAGTCTTAAAAAGCTACTCTCTAAGCACTCTCTAATTTGTTTCATATCTACAGTATTTTCGGAGATATTTAAAAAAAAGGTGAAAAATCGTTTTTCATTATCTAATTTTTCTAAAATTGGCCATTTTAAATCAATCTTCTAGAGCTGTATAAAGAAAATTGCAGAATGGTGAAGATTATGTTTAATTTGAGGGGTACTTAGGGCGTTGTTTTCATCGATTTTTTCTTATAAAAAATTAGATACTGACCTTATTTTTATCATAACTCGCTTAATTTTTATGCTACAGACATTTCTTCTAAAAAAAACGTCTGATTATGTTTTTTAAAGAAGAGTCTATGAGTTTTCCTAGAAAAACGCAGCGTTTTCCCGGTATGTGACTTTGAATTTTTGAATTTGTCAAATTTTACACCTGAAGAAGAAAGCTAATCATTAACTCTCAGTAATTCGGTTCGTATTGGTCGTAAAGCAATTATAAAGAAAGAATTTTATTTTTCTATTTAGCTACAATTGTGTTCTCTACAATTTTTTCTGATAAAATGCATCATTTTCAAGTTATTAGCGAAAACGTTATAATTATTGCACCCCATACCATGATTGTACCACCTCTGCTCACTTTCTGAACATGTCTTAGTCGTTCCATATTTCCAGATCGTCGCACACTCTTGTTCGACCACAGTTTGGGTGAAATCCAAACCTAGATTCGTTACTGGAGTCACTGAAGTCACTGTAGAATCTTAGAATCACTTTTTTAATCTTTTCCTGTAATTAAAATGTTCACTCCCGAGATGGGGTGGCTTCGGCGCCTGGCAGGACCAAAGAATTGCGGGGCAAAATGCTTCACTTCCTGTACTACAGCCCTGTTCATAAGACAAAAGTTTCGACACAAAGCCTTCAGTTAAACATCTCTTTACGTACATACTTTACGATTTTGTTTTGTTACAGAGAACAAAAGAAGAAGCAGTATCTTCTTCAAAAAAGAAATTACCATGGGTATCTACGAACATTTTACGATTATAATATTTCACTAACGCATAAAATTCTAAAATTTTTAAACCGAGACCCATTGGCCATAAAATAAATCTCGCCAACATAAATAGCAAAGTAATAGATGATTTATTTTATGTACACTTTTTGCATGTTAAGGCATTTTTTTAATCGGTTTATGACCTTAAATGTAATTACACACTATCGTACATGGTGTAAATCTTTCGGTCTATCAATCCGGTTCTTAAAACTACACGTCTAATTATTATTAAAACCATTTATGAGGTACTTTGTGGGTTTCGTGCTTAAACAAATATCCTCTTAAAAATCCTCATAATATACTTAAGAACCCATAATATTGAACAACAGACTGGATACTTTGGGTTCCTATACGGAAATAATAAGAAAAGTCTCGCGATCATTTTAAATAATAATTTATTGCAAAAAAGTCTTAATTCATTTAAAATACAACACCTCTTAAAAATGTAACGTAACGCCTATGGTTTGTCATTTTTTCTGTAATATCAGAAGTAAATGGATTGGAAGGAGATACCCTATTGAATGGCCTGCAAGATCTCCCGATTTAACAACCCTGGATTTCTTTCTGTGGAGTTATTTAAAGACCAAAATTTATGAAACCGAACCCTCTTCATTGGAAGAACTAAGACGACGAATAGTACATGAATGCAGCCTAATAACCCCTCAAATGCTTCGACGTTCTAGATTTAATGTTAGTGTAGGCCATGCTCATAGAATAATAATTAAAATTTGTCAACAAATGACTGCATTAAAAGATAATTACATTTTGTGGCCCAGAGGTCATCGAATAGGGAGTCATCTACAGGACTTTAGAGTGTTGAGAGGACAACATAGTTTTCCAAGTAGGTTATTCAATCATACTATGATTCAATGTATTGATTCTCAAAAATTAATAACTTTTGAACAGAATTTGCAGTTTTAGAAATGTAAATTAGCATAATTTAAAAATAAACTTCTTTTGATGAGCTAAGAAATTTTGATTTTTAGATGTATTTGGATGTGTGGATGGGACACAAATACCTATTCCTGGCCCAACAGCAGATAATTCTTATTACAACAGAAAGGGATTTCATTCTTTACAACTACAGGCTATTTGTGATGCAAAATCAAAATTTATTAATGTGTGTTGTGGTTGGCCAGGGTCTGTGCACGATGCACGTGTGTGGCAAAATTGCCAAGTTTATAAAAAATTGGAGGAAAATCCATTGGATCTACTTCCAGCAAGAACATATTTAATGTCAGACGATGCTAGTTATAGCGAAACAGCTGTAATTGATTTTAAAGCGAATTTTTCAAATAAATAGTGGAAGTTTAGTTTAACTGTGCAGTTATTTATTGTTCTTAGTAAGAACATATTTATTAGGGGATACAGCATATCCATTGGCAAAATATTTGATAACTCCATTCAAAGATGATGGCCATTTGACAAGGCAAAAGCGAGTTTTTAATGCTAGATTAAGCAGTACAAGGGTGGTAATAGAACAAGCATTTGGTCGATTGAAAGGGATGTTTCGAAGACTTAAATATTTAAATATAATGAAATTATCAAATGCAAAATACATTTTGATTACTGCATGCATATTGGATAATTTATGTATTGATGACAATATTATTGAAGATATTGAGTTTGAATTAGCTGATGATGACAAGGATGAATTTAACCCATGCAATCCTGGATATATTGTCAACCAAGAAGCTATTTAGTTTCGAAATGAAATTTTGAGTAGAATTCTTGAATAATTATAAAAGTATTTTGTAGTTTTTCTATTAATAAAGGGTTTTGAAATGAAGTTTTGAATAAGTTATTTACTAGCATTTAAGAAATAGGTATACTTAGGTATAAAATATAACATAAGGTTAAAATAAAAATATATTCTCAGTACAAAACATAACAATTGGAAGCGAAAATAAAAATATATCCTATATCAAATATAATAAGTGAAAAAACAAAAACATATTCTCAGGTACAATATGGGATTAAAAAGAAGAAGAAATTCTGATTTTTATATAATATATAAAACATTCACTTCATTTTTTTTAAAGCTTCCACTAGTTTTAAGATAGCAGCTGTTTCTTCACACCTCAGCTCCTTCTCTTCATCCCATTTTTTCTGTTGAAATTTTTCCTTTTCTTCTTCCCTCTTATTTTTAAGATAAAGATACTGTTGATACTTCATTGTTTTATTTTGTTTTGAAGCACCCACTTTTTTACTGATATTGGAGAGCCCAGGTTGACTGTTTACATCATCCAGAAGTATTGAAGTATTTTCATTATTTTCACTATCTTTGTTACTGTCATTACCTAAAATATCATATATCGTGTTATCTGGGGGATCTATTGAGGCTTTACAACCTAAAACTCCATCAAAATCGGAGAAATATTCCCAGTTTATTGCACTTTCTCCAGATGATTTTTGCTTCTTTTTATTTATCTTGTAAGTTTTTAATAAATTTCTATATTTGTTATCACATAAAGTGCCAGTTAATGAAAAGGCCTCTTTGGTGTCCTTATTTATTTCTTTGGCAATGTCATTCCATAATTTTATTTTTTTGCACTTAGGCCTATTAAATGCTTGTTCTTGCCCTAATCTCTTCACAATTAACAGTTTTGTGAGTTTACGATTCCATGTGAGTTTGTTCGAATCAGCTTCCTCACTGAATTCATCTTCAGATAAACGAGCTGGTTCATTATGTTTTTCTTTGTTCAAAATGTCATGGCTGATTGGCAGTGATAAACTTTCACGGTTTTCGCTATTATCTTCAATATAGCCAATTTCTTGATCTGAAATTATTTTAAAATGTTAACTGGATTCTAAGTTTAATGGTTAATCTTTAGATTGTTTATCATTATGATTTTATTAGCCAATAAAACAGATCAAAATAAATTGAAATAATATTAAATTTGATTTAGGTAAATTTTAGTAATTATTTTACTTACTATTTATATTTTGAAGGACAATATTATTTCCGTTTAACATTACTTTCCCATTCTCATCAAATACCGGTCTCCAAGTTTCCATTTTTTATAAAAATATTTATATATTCAAAATACCAATCTGACACAAAACCTCGAATTCTATTAAAGGTTAGAAAAAACACCGAAATTCCAACCCAAAAACCTGGTAGTTGCGGTGCTTGACCGGTAGAGTTACCGGTGAATTTAGAAACACTCACAAAGTCAGGAACGCTTCGGTGTGCAACCGGTTGACACCGTGGCATTCACCGGTGAATATTGGAAAATGCCCGTAATTTCGAGCAGCGGCTCTACAATTGTATGGAAGTCGATGGACACCATTTTGAACATCTAATTAAATAATTTAATATTAATTTAAGAAGAGAAGAAGAGAAAATGGCAGATCTTGTCAAAGTCACGTATTCTGGAATGGTCAATTTGTGATGATATCCCAAGCAAAACTTATTTTAATGTGATTTTGTTTAATAAAAGAGTTTTATTTTGATGTTAATACCTCAGCATCAAAATTTCACCTGATAAACCGTATTTAAGTAAGTAAGCATCAGGGCACCATATTGCCAACATATAAACTATTTTAGCCCGAGTTATGTTCGTTTGAAGTTTATATTTTATTAGTCCAGGAGTTGTATTTGATATAAAATGAATTACGTAACCTTTCTTAAAGCATTTATTTATTATTTGTAATAACTTGCGGCCTACGGATTTAAATATTTAGCAAATTTACAATGACAAAAGATACTGATTGATAGTAGCAAACGAACGAAGGAAGTCAAACTAACAGAGCGATTTGTTCACTTTGATGACGTGCACTTATATTTTTACTGGACAAGCCATATGTTACCTGCCTACCTAAAAAGTTTTAGTAATATTAATATTTTAAAAAACCTCTTAGACTTTGGATTCCCTCTGTAAATCTATTCATCTTTCATAATTATAGTTATATTTATGTAATTTTTCTTTTATATATTTTAAATGTTATTTACGTGCACCTATTTAGTATATTTCATTATTATATCTATTATCAGTATTATTATTCATTATAACCTAACATAGTGTTCTATTAATGAAATGAAATGAAAGTGATGGAAAAATATATCGCAGACAGGTCCCATCGAAGCCTAAGCTTAACACTTAATTCACCTTTGTTTTATTTTAATTTTATTTATGTATTATTTTTAAAAAATGTAAAGTTTGAGTGATAAAAATGAAATAAATATTATTATTATTATTATTACACTTTTGCATCAATTTTGTTAATGTTTTTTGTCAATTGGTACCTATAGGTACAGGAATAAAAAAAACTTGCATGCGTAATTTCACAACCCTCTCAAGTCCAATCATATGCTGAATTGTAAAAAAAAACTGTACCAAATTAATAAGCCAATCACTTTCTTATACTTTTGTATCAATCAAATGGTCTTATATATCATAAAATAAGTAATTTATTATAATTTTAAAAGAAATTTAGTACCCAAACATTTATACTGCATCACCCTATAATTCTTAATTCTGAATAATATATTTTGTGTTTATATTTTTAATTCAAACTATCGTTAAAAACCAACAAAGAACACTGGCAAGTAATAACATTGAAGTGCCTTCTGGTGGTGGAAGAAACCTGTTCTCTAGTAATCTGAATGGGCCACTTCTTGGACGACAGCATTCTATATTTTTACATTTTACAATTTGAAGCAAGTATTGGTTTTCACGCACATGTTCTGAATGTCTGGAAAATCAGGAACATCTTGTTCACCTGCCCCAACATATTTTGCAGTAACATTATAGCCATCGATTTCCATTGAACTCCATACTTCAGCTAATACATTTCCTGCAAATTCGAAATTAGATCTTTCTAAATGTTCATCAATTGTAACGCCACGTTCATCCAAATGAGACCCAAAATGATCATGAGGTAATATTAAACCAGCCAGTTTCCGACTAAGAGGAGCCATTCTGCGCTCTACTTTGTTATACGCACTTCTTCCGGGAGCATTGGTAGCTAAAAACAAAGCATCGAGATCATATCGCTTAAAGTGTTGTATAGCAAACCCTATGACTTTTTGATAACGCGGATTTTCATCTGGCTCTCCATTAACCGTCATGATTACCACTGGTTATACTAGTCCATGGTCAGTTTTAGCTAATGGTCGATACTCGTCAAGTTCGAGAAGCGTCTCGAAATCCTGAGCATGAGTTTTAGCAGTAGATGAACTATGCTTTAAATAAACACATGCAGTACTCTAAGGATAGAGTACCATAACTTATTAAAGAAAGAGTCCTTTGTATGACTCAAATGTCCGAAGTCATAAAACAGAGTTGGAACTAGCTTTTCCTGTTTACAACCAAGTGTTGAGTCTTGAGCATAAATATCATATATTTTAAAACTATAAAATAAAACAGAAATATCAAGTAACTAAGATTCATTCTTGTTCAGAGAATCCAACACTACCGATGACGTAATCATCATCTATACTCCCTTACCCCCCATGTCATCCAAAATAAGCAAAACAAAGACCCCCACCCCCTCATAGTGCTTACGTAATACTTGAACGGCCCTTATACTATTTTTAACAGAACCTTAATTTAAATGGAACTTTTGCCATTTATGCAGGTTAGGTTAGATTAGGTTCTATGTGAGTGGTCGTTTCACGTCCCTTCCACTGCGACCTGAAAGATCTATTGGGGCTCACCCCTAGGTTAAAGTCGTTCTATTAGCCCTATGCCTAAGCATCTCCTGCAGGCACATCTCCATTGCGAAAACCTCCGCTTGGAAAATTGTGGATAGGTTACCCAAGTTCTGGCTCAGGTCCACCTTTGGTTTTCCTCCATGTACCCCAGCTCCAACACCTCTCTCGATCTTAGAGCCGTCCGTGTACCAACATTTATGCAGATTATGTATTTAATGTTTTATTTAGAAATAATTGTCTATATTTGTTATATGATTTTTTGAATTAAATATTATCCAAAGTGACAATGTTATTTTGAAAAATTTGAAGTAATGCAGTATAAATGTTGCTGTGTATAAGTTTATTATTGAAAACTTCGCTTTAATAAGACAAATCCATAAATTATATAAATATTTTTACAATTTGATTTATAAAAATTTAGCAAAAATATGAATTTTTTTCTAAATATATAACTTTATTCTTTCAGCTTTTCGTGAAGTTCAAGCTATATTAGCAGCTAGGTAAGAAATTTATATTTTGATTAATAAACGCCTATTCTAAGAACAAATGAGATTTTTTAATTTCTTAAAACAGACCAATTAAAAGTTATTTATTATGATTATTATTTTCACCTGTCAAAATATCACAGTTTTGTGATTTCGTCCAATGAAAATGCTTAATCTTAAGTAACTTCAATGTCAATCTGACGATGCTAGTTTTTAGCAAAACAGCTGTTATTGAAGTTTAAAAAAGCAATAGTGGAAATTTTGTTTATACAGTTTTATTTTTAATATTCTAAGAAAAATTTAATTCTAAGAAAATGAAAAGGAGATTCCATCCACCCTGTATACAAAAGAGAAATATTAGGTTTGTTCCAACCAAGCAAAGAACCGTTCTAGAACGGTAATATTACCACTCACGAGACCAAATTAGTGCACTGCGCAACTCAGTACACCACTGCGCAAAAAAATTACTATTTTAGAACGGTTCTCTGCTTGGTTGGAACAAACCTATTGTAAACTTCGAAAATAATAATAATAATTCTTATTATAAAAATATATTTATAAAGAGTACGGATATAAACATTTTGTTAATAGTGGTAAACCGGCCGATGAGACTGTCGCAATTCAACTAACTTGACGAGGTAGGTAAGGTACTTGGTCCTTTTTTTCAATAAGGGTTCATACACCCTTCTTATCGGCCCTGAAGCGTGCGGTCGCATAAATTATCCTTTATTGTTTAGTATCCTCACGTCTATTTTTAGAAATGGTTACAGTCGGCCTACCTGACTTTTCTTCACGCCCTCGTGAAGCTGGACTTACCTAAACAAAACAAAAAAAACAAAGCATTAGTCAAATGATAACATGATTAAATAGTACAGTGACAAAACACATTATTTGTCTACTGTTAATTCGTTACCACTGTCTTCATCGTCAGTAACAGTAGTAATGAAAGGTTTTACCCTTTCAGAAGGACAAATGCCCGTATAAGCTGTCCTACAACGTTAGAACATGTATTTCGTCAATTACATATCTATCGTTATCCAGTACTTTTGTTACAACAAAAGGACCTTTATACCAGGGTTCAAGCTTTCTACTCTTTCAGTCATTGGAGGCTTTACTGGCTTGAACCACCACATGTTGGCCAACTACGTATTTCGTAACAGGGGCATGCCTACTACCTAACCCAGTAGAGATGCTTAACAGGGGCATCTCTACTACCTCCTTACGTGTAGCTTCCAAGTCTTTACTCACTGAATCATCCCAACGGGATTCATCATCAATGGAAGCTATAAGGGCCGACAGGATTGAGCAATTCATCCTCTCCACTTGCCCATTAGCCACGAGCATATAACGTAGAGACAGCAAGCAATAGTGATTGTTCCGCATCACAGGGGAAACTGTCAGACACTACAGCCAGTGTCGTATCATTTTTAGGGGCTTGAAATGAATACCTTTATAATACATTTTAAAACATGCAACAAAATATTTTTTTTTTTTAGACTTGAATTTAAGTAGTAATAGTAATTAATTATTTACATGGAATCATAAGATATTTTATAAAATAGAAAGTTGAAATTATTGCATACATTTCTAGATTTTCAGTATTCTTAATAATATGGCGGTATATTTGCTTTAAGCATTTTCCTATTTTTAAACAAGTGTAAGAGACGCTAATGCATATTTACTTGTAAAACGACCTTGATGATTCATTTTCATATTTTTTTATATTTACAAATCACACAAACTCTCACCATATAATATATACTCAAATTAATTTAAAAAATGGCTTTAAAAGTAATATCCAAATACTATTAAATTGTAAAAATAACTCTAGATGCAAAACAAATTGACAATAATGGCATATGTGACAATTCGACTTGACACGAAAATTCAAAACGGACCAATGAGATTGCTGGACACTATATGACATTTATTTTCCCCCCTGATACAAAACAAAGCCCACTTGGACGCTGTCCACACGTTAGTATATATGCTCGAAGCATAAAACACGTTTAATACCTAACGACTGACAAAAGTCCGTAAAACTTTTGCTCGTAATCGCTGTGCCTCGTGAAGGTTTATCTGCAGATAAAAAAAAATAGCAAACATTAGAACACTTTTCAAAAAAAAATAAACAAATGGAACTATCCACTATCCGTGTCGCTCTCGTTAGAGGCTCCACCAGCAGTAAACAGTTTCATTCGTTCCGAGGGACAAATCCCTATATAGGATCTCTTAGATCCAGGCAATTCTTCGATCACGTAACGATCGTTATCTAACACTTTCGTAACGTGAAATGGTCCTCTAAACCGTGTCTCAAGCTTTCTGCTTTGACCGTCATTAGAACCCTTAGGTTTCATTACAAGTACTTGTTTTCCAACTCCAAACTTTATTGGAGACGCATGCGCTTTATCGTAATACTTTTTCTGATAATCCTGTTTGGCATTGATTCGCTGAGAAACGTCATTTCTCAATTCTGCCAAATCCAATTGATTATCGTGACTTACCTGTGTCGACAAAAAGGCAATGTGAACTCCTCTAGGTCGATAACCAAAAAACAATTCGTAGGGACTTTTCCTTGTCGTGGAATTAACCGTCGAATTAATTCACCACTTAACACCACTTACAGCCTGATCCCAACGCGTTTCGTCATCGGTTGAGGCCATCAATGCTGAAAGTATCATTCGATTCATCCGCTCCAATTGGCCGTTAGCACTTGGAGTAGATGTGGTACACAATACTCGCTTAATTCCTAACCTTAAGCAAAATTCTGTAAACTGTTTACTCGTAAAAGCAGTACATCGATTACAGATTATTCTACGAGGCACTCCAAATGTATCAAAAATACCGTTTAAGAAATTAAGGACAGGAACTGTTTTTGTATTTGTAACTGCCTTTAAAAATGTGAATTTAGTAAAGCTGTCTACTGCTACTATCAAATAAGCATTTTTCTTGACACTTTTCACAAAAGGACCTAGGTGGTTAATGTGCAACGTGTTCATTGGTACAGGTTGTTTTTCAATAGGATTTAGACCTCCTGGAAAGCGTTTTCTTGTTCTTCATTCCACGTAAAAATGGAATTTTTGCTTATAAGGCTAGTTAAAGGTTTGACAATGGACTCAAAACCATAAACAAATTTCCTGAAATAGCTGGCTAAGCCCAAAAATCGCCTAACTTCATGGACATCTTTTGGAGTTGGGAATTCTAATACCGCTTTAATTTTTCCACATCCGGGCTTCACTCCCTTGCTTGTAACTTCGTGTCCAAGGTACTCAATTTGGGTCTGCAGAAAATGGCATTTACTTAGCTTAAAAGTCATGTCTGCTTTCGTAAACGCTTGTAGCACCATCTCCAACCTTTCAAGACCTTGATCAACAGATTTAGATGGAATAAGTAGGTCATCAAGATATGTCATAGCCTTGTCAAAACGAAGTGGTCCTAGTACCTTATTAATCGTCCTCTGGAACACTGCAGGAGCATTTACCAAACCAAATGGCATCCTTAAATGTTCATAGTGCCCGTCAGGCGTGACAAATGCTGTTTTTGGAATGGCATCATCGTCTAACGGGATCTGGTGGTAGCCTGAAGCCAAATCTAGGGTACTATAAAATATGTTGCCATCCAGATTGTCTAAAAGGTCGTTGAGTCGTGGTAAAGGTTGGTTCATCTTCAGACATTTTCGGTTTATTGCACGGTAATCTATGCACATACGTTCTTCTCCGGACTTTTTCTTAACAAGCAGGATAGGACTAGCATATGCTGACTCTGATTCTTGCACAATACCATTATCCATTAGTTCCTTTACCATTTCTCTCACTATCTGTCTATTTGCATAAGGCAAGCGATAAGGCCTGTACGTCACTGGCTCGTTATCGATCAATGCAATCAAAATTTTTTTTTTTACGACATTTGTTTTACCAAGTTCTCGTAAAGAATTTGCAAAACAGGTACGATACTTATTAAGAAGATTTACTAAAACCTGACACTGATTCTTATTTAAATTGGGATTGATTTGATTTCTAATTTCTTCAAATGTTATTGGATAAAGTGGTGAAATATAAGTTTTGAGACACTCCCTAACATCAACATCGCCGGTACAATTTTCGTAACATGTATATCCTCTTATAACGACTCTTCCTTTTTCGTAACATAAAGGTCGATCGGAAATATTTAAGACAGGTATTAAGCAATCAGTATTGAGATCTATTACACACGGTAATAAGATGTGAGTGTTATTGCACCAATTTCTTTATTGAAGGTCAATAAATACTTCGTCTTGGCATTCATCATTTACTACCTGAATTTGACCCATAAAATTCGGTGGTATTACGGTTGTTTGCTTTGCATAAACTTATTTTATGTAACAGAAATTTATCGATCGAATCAGGATCAATATTGGTAGTTTCGTTATATAGCCTAATTTGATTTCCTTTTAATACAACAGTGATATTTTTATTATTTAAAAATGGCTGACCTACGATAATGGGAATAGATTGTACCGCATCAGGTACTATAAGGGCCTCAACAGTAGAAGTTGCTAAATCAACCGTCAAATTGATGGTTTTAAAATAAACATTAACAGTAACCTCGTAAACTAACCAATGTTGGTTTGCGTAACAAACCTAAACTTTGAGCATTTGAATCTCGGATTGTGACAGCAGCGCATTAACATTACAATCAATAAAATAACAATTATTGGTATTCTGATCGTTAGCAGAAAGAAGTAAAATAAATACTGACTTACCCCTATTAACAAACCTACCAGATTTGACTCTGCAGTGTTCGGCATCATGTCCTAACAGATGACACTTCGAACACTCCAATTTCGGCTTTGAACAGTTTGATTGATAATGGTCCCTCATCTTGCAGTTTAAACACTTTATATTTTCTATTCCATTTGCAGTCTTTTCTGGGCGGGAGTACGGTTTACATTTTCTGCCCTCTCTTTGTAAATTGCGAAACTCTACACGTCGATTTTAATTAGGTTGATCACTTAATGAATAATTACCGATGTTGCCTTCTTCACGCAACATTGCCAAATATTCTTGGAAAAGAGCCTCTGGTGTTGTGTAACGACCAACTCTAGCTGCATTTTGAATAGAAGGATTGGGTATACCATCTATTATACAAGCAACAGTATTTTTGCCAGTAATCTAACAGGTTCTAATCAGCTCCATTTTCTTAAAATAATAGCACATCATCGGTTCACTTGCTTGTTTGGTACGACCAAGCATCTTTCTTCGAACTTTAGCGTAATGAATATGATCCGGGAATGTTTTAATTATCAAACTTTTCCATTCCGGCGTACTTCGATCATTGCGCGGGGAACGGCGTTTTTCAGTAGCGGTTCTCCTGTATCTCTCCCGAGAACGTACACGTGACGAATCACTACTTGAACTGGAGCTCTGTCTCCGCCTATGAGATTTCCCCATTGTTTGTTTTATATACACAACTATGTTAATTAATCTTACTTAACCATTAATTAATAACTATAAAACACAAAACAAAACGCACAAACTATTACGGGATTGTAAGTTACACTCCACACCTGAACTGTAAACTTCGAAAATAATAATAATAATTCTTATTATAAAAATATATTTATAAAGAGTACGGATATAAACATTTTGTTAATAGTGGTAAACCGGCCGATGAGACTGTCGCAATTCAACTAACTTGACGAGGTAGGTAAGGTACTTGGTCCTTTTTTTCAATAAGGGTTCATACACCCTTCTTATCGGCCCTGAAGCGTGCGGTCGCATAAATTATCCTTTATTGTTTAGTATCCTCACGTCTATTTTTAGAAATGGTTACACTATTAATATTTAGTAGAATACTTTATATTACAAAACTCCATTAGGTAATAGTATATGTACTTTTCCTACGACTACCATCCAAAACGACCACCATCCAGAAAACAGACAAACGATCGTGTTGTACACGATACTTTTTTATGAGCACTTTTTCTAACATGACATAGCTTTTGGCGGTGAAAATTTCTGCATTTCATTTAAATAAATTACTAAAGATCGTATTTAAAGATTTATTAAATATTACAGTAGGACTGTTTTGCTGGTTTAACGTTTAGATACCACAGATTACAGATAACGAGATTGACAACTTGCTGCAGGTATTTATTTTGGGTATGCCTAATGTCACTTTGGCTATGCTTTATGTTACTTTGGCTATGCCTTATGTCACTTTTCCCACAACTTTTGTTGCTATGAGAAATTGCTGATTTTGCGTACTGTAACCAATGTGCAAAATAGTGTTTTGGATGGTGGTCGTAGGAAAATATTTTTTTTCTTCATAGTTCAATAAGCTACAGAGTGTTGATTCATTTACGACTTTCACTTTCGATTTTCGAGTCCACACCTTCTGAAGGATTCTGTATAACGTATCAAAAGCTTCAAAACAATCCAAATTTGGTATAATATAGGTACAAGGGTTCTTATTTAAAAAATATTTTTAGTTTGTAAGGGAGTTATACAGTGTGTCCGCGGATGGGGTTGCCTATAGGAGAAAAATTTTTATTATTCATTTTACGACAAAAAGTCATTCTTTATAAAAATTTCTGCTTCTTTTAAAAATGAGAATAACACTGAAAAATCTGTACATAGAACACTCTGTCTAGTTTAAGATAAATTAGTTGAGAATAAATACATATATTCGCAGGATGTTTCACTACGATCTTCTTTGGTTGTATAAACGTTAAAAATATTGAATTTGAACCGATTTTTGTTAAATAAAAATAAACAACAAAGTAAATAAAAGTTGATAAATTAACCTATATTTTTCTTTTCAGAGCTTTACCGAGTATATCGCAGGTTTCGCTGCAATGCAGCTATCAAACCATTCCATATCCCAACTTGTACCCATCAGCGCTGTATCAGCCCTGGTTTTTACCTCCAATCTACCATTACCCCTCATCGACGCTGCTGTCTACGGCGCCAACAACGTGTTCATCTCCAACGTCACCGATCACCCCCTCTTCACCAATAGCAAACTCTACTCCAAATAGAATGGGATCCAGTCCTATAATAAGGCCAGGAAGTCGGACGTGATAAGGTAATCAGCATTTATTTCTAATAAAATGTTAACAAATATAGATTCAGAGTGGCTATTCTTGAGATCCTTCGCAACTACGATCAATCGCAGCACTGCTACTCTTGATCACCGTTCGCAATGGTTTTTTTCGGGGTAAAATAGGAAACTCATGTTCGATGGGTTCTTAACCAGAACTCATCAGTGTTGGAGTCATCCCCAAGAAGACGCCTACCAACCAAACACACCTCAAAGCTCGCTGTTACCCCCGCTTCGGAATCACTACCCTAGCATACTTCCCCTCTCAACATTACCTCCACCATGTTCTCCCAATCACTGCCTCTCCAAGTTTCCTCTCAAACCGCTTTAGCACTTTAACATGCGAATTTCCCTAGCCTTCATTCCATCTCCCTTATCTTGTTTCGTCCCTTTACTAGCAATTCCACCGTTTTATCTTCCGCTACTTTTAATCCGCATTGGTCTATCTTCCTACACATCTTTCCCGTCTTTATTTCTATTTCCGCTTCTTCCTTTGCCTCACATGTGTACTTACATACTAAACCAACAACCTCATCAAACACACACTTCCAGAGCGTCGGTCCCAGTACCGATCCCTGGGGCACTCCCACCACCGTTTGCAATGTAAAAGAAGTTAAGTCACTTGTAACGTAAAAAACATTTGGCACAGCACATTATTTTGTACAAATCTAACCTAAATAAATGTTCTGGATGTTCTATGACAAAAACTTTAAATGTTGTGTCAAAAATACTTTTTAGCATCTAGTTTATTTGCTGTTGATCCAAATAAATTCAATTAGACCTACAAAACCCTTTTTGGTTTGGAAAAACTGATGCTCACTTAAAACATATTTTTTTTTTGGAAGTCCATCTTACTAAGAATAATAAAAAACTCTTCGTTCTAACTCAACTTCCAAGTTTAATTAAAAAACTACAAAATGTAACTTCAATATGTCAATCTGACGATACTAGTTTTTAGCAAAACAGCTGTAATTGTGACTTTAAACCCAATTTTTCAATTAAACTTGGTAGAGTTTTTTATTATTCTTAGTTCACACTTTTGGCTTCTCTGTGGACACTCTTTTTTTTATCGCAATCATCCCACCCAGAGTTGCTTGTAATTTTTTGCCTATTGCACTTCATGTCATCAATTTATTGATTTAGCATAGAAACTATTAAGTTTGCACTAGTGTTGTCAAAAGATCCTTCTATCCTTCTATCCTTCAAGAATACAGTCGACCAAAAGGTGTAATAGGACCCTAAAATTCGTACATAGACAAAAATTAATAAAGTGCATGATGTTTTGATGCATTTAAAACATGTCATTATTTTAATTGTGGAGATACTACTTGTTTTCTTTAATAGGAAAGCTTAAAAGTCAAATAAGTTACAAAAAAAAAACTGAGTTGAAATTATTAAAATGCAATTTATACTTTCCAAGAATATTCACTATATGCTGCAATTATGTTCGGTTTAAACTATTGTAATACGAGCATAAGGTGGATTTTGGACAACATATTAAAGACTATTTCGCTTCATACCCTATAATTTGAAACCGAATGAGTTACGCCTACTTTGAAAACTTAATTTTAATTTCTTTTTGATTGGTAGAGTTTATATTGGAAAACAATTTACTAAAACTTACAACAAAATAACACCGATAATTATAAATAAAAAGAGGTTTTACTATGTAAAATTTTGTGGATAAACGATTGACCCTCCTGTATGTTTAGACCCGATGCAATATTTTACGGATGTCATAAAAAGGATATAAAGTGCGTTTTATGGGCTCGGTTAATGTTGTGGTACGTAGAAATTCCTAGACGGGATTACTCCCAGGGCTCATTTCGGAATTTACTATTTTTGCATATACATTTTCGTTAATTAAATTGAAATTTTAGTATGAACATTGTCAAATTGTTAAAAGCTATCCGTTCACCAATAAGATCATCCTAATTATTTAACAGCATCCCAAAACACTGGATGAAAATAACTTCATCCTGTATCACTTTATAATTCGGTTTGAAGGGCCCAAAATAAGAAAAATCAAATTTATATATTTCTAATAATTAGTTAAACATATTTTTAATACTGAAAAAAGGTAACAAGAAACATCTCGTGAGTAACGTTTTTTTTGGTTGGAAAATTGTTATTTTTTAATTTTTGTGCAAAAAAGTGGTATCTTTTCGTTCAATTAAATATTGCGAAAAACCTACGAGGGTTGGAGAAAAATGGTCCACAGATGATTTTTTCCTCGAGAACTGACGAAGATTTTGAGACTTGCTAAATTGAAATCCATAAATAAATAAAAAAGTTATTGCAAAATTAGTCCAAAAAACATTATTTTTTACAATTGTTTATAACTTTTTCATTAATGTTTAAATTCATTCAAAACTTCATCAAGTTATGGGTGTGTGCAAAAGATGGTCGCAATCGGTCGAGTATTTTTTGCAAAATTCTAAATGTTTATCCCATTTTTTAAAAAAAGGGTCATTTTTGAACGGACGTACAGCTGGCTGGGTGGCGACTAGGATGCCCATTTTGGGCTCATTTTCTTCGTTTAATTGTCAACTATCATATACTTAAAATTAAAACAAAAATATTGTAATAAACTTATTGAAAATTGTTAATAAACAAAGTACACTTTTTTGCCTTATAAACAATTAGAATATCTCGGTTGTTTTTGAATATACAAAATAGCCATGCCAACAATGTTTTTTGGACTAATTTTGCAATAACTTTTTTATTTATTTATGGATTTCAATTTAGCAAGTCTCAAAATCTTCGTCAGTTCTCGAGGAAAAAATCATCTGTGGACCATTTTTCTCCAACCCTCGTGGGTTTTTCGCAATATTTAATCGAACGAAAAGATACCACTTTTTTGCACAAAAGTTAAAAAACAACAATTTTCCAACCAAAAAAACGTTACTCACGAGATGAGATGCTGTTTGCATAGACTTCCCCAACACTTTTCAACTGGAAAATCGCGTCCAGTAATTTTTCGATTTCAAAAAGTTTATTTTCTCGGTCCATGTGTCATTTTAAATAATGCGAATTTTAAGTTTAACTTTCATACAAAATGTGTTCAAAATGCTCGCCATTGCGTTTCAAGCAGTACTCATAAAGCGTAACAAGATTGCTTGGCATGTTATTAAAAATAGTCTGCTGCATTCTTCTGAAATAGTTCAACATTTTTTGCACTGAGTTCATCAATAGTTGTCGGTGGGTTTTCTATAAAAAAATTGGCGCTACATCGATTAGAAACAGTACAACTCGATCAATTAGTACGTTGGATACACACAGGCTTAAGTCAAGAAGAAGTTGTTACACGGCTAAATGTGTCCCAAAGTGTTGTCAGTCGTGCATGGAATCATGGAAACTGGTTCTGCAGCAACTCCTCTCGAAATTCTTCTAGAGCAGGGGTGGCCAACCTTTTTAAGTCGAGTGCCAATATGAGAACAAAAAAAATTTGGCGTGCCACTAAAATTTTTCGACATACTAATATGGATACTATATATTAATAATATACGGTACAATATGTATTTCTTATGTAAATTCCACATTATTCCGTTTAGTCAAGATAGTGGAGGTTTAAAAAAATAACGTAATAAGTAAAACATAACAACAAACTTACTTTATTGTTAATAAAAATAAAATAAAAACGTTAAACAAGAAAACTTAAATATTTTCTTATTATCTAAAATTCAAATTAATAAACAGTAACTTATTTAATGTGGTATTTGAACTTGTATTTTTTTAATTAATTCAGTAAACAGTAACTTATTTAATGTGGTATTTGAACTTGTATTTTTTTAATTAATTCATCTATATTGGGATTAATTTCGGAACTAGCCAACAGTTAATCGTGACCGATATTTTGATTTTATTATGTTCATAATAGAGAACATTTGCTCACAAACGTACGTTGAACCAAATCTACAACAATATCTCAGAGCTAACTCGTGTAAATTAGGAAAATTGTTTGCTGGTACAAATTTCCAAAATTCAATATAATTGGGATCAGTAACAGTTGAAATAATTTCCCTATATTTGGTTTTTAGTATAGTGTGGTTCTGTAAATCAATAATTTCGATCCCTATTTCAGCTGAGTAACAATGAATATCTTGCAGAGAAATAGAAAAAGGATTTATGAAAAGGTCAACATTCATTTTATCTTTTTGAAAATCTTCAAACCGGGTATTGAATGAACCTAGCAAAATAGATATAAGGTTTTTAAATCTGTCATAATTTGGAGTTCTACTGACATTGTTGGCTAATTTCTGCATTAATGTGAAATGTGTCAATCTCTGTTCTCCAAAATCGTTACAAAAAAGCATAAGTTTATTCACAAAAGAAGATATATGACCAACTAGAGTAGGAAAAATACAATTTTTTCCCTGTAATCTTAAATTTAATAGATTTAAATGTCTCATAATATCAGTGAGAAAAGCTAAATCCCAAAGCTAATCTTTATCATTAAGTAACTGGGTATTAGTTCATTGTTTTCTTGCAAATATTTTAAGACGTACTCCTTCAAGTTCCAAAATCTTTTGAGTGCATTTCCTTTGGAGAGCCAACGTACACTGCAATGGAGAAGTAACTCTCCATCTTGCTCCGTTTCTTCCGCGAACAGTTCTCGAAATTGCATGCATTAATGTGAAATGTGTCAATCTCTGTTCTTCAAAATCGTTACAAAAAAGCATAAGTTTATTCACAAAAGAAGATATATGACCAACTAGAGTAAGAAAAATACAATTTTTTCCCTGTAATCTTAAATTTAATATATTTAAATGTCTCATAATATCAGTGAGAAAAGCTAAATCCCAAAGCTAATCTTTATCATTAAGTAACTGGGTATTAGTTCATTGTTTTCTTGCAAATATTTTAAGACGTACTCCTTCAAGTTCCAAAATCTTTCGAGTGCATTTCCTTTGGAGAGCCAACGTACACTGCAATGGAGAAGTAACTCTCCATCTTGCTCCGTTTCTTCCGCGAACAGTTCTCGAATTTGTCGTCGATTCAATGCCCGAGCTCGTATTCTGTTTAGGTCCTTGGCACAAAGAGCTTCCTGGTGAATAATACAATGGTACTTAAAAACTTTTCTTCTCAAATAGTTTTCCAGTAATGTAACAAACCCCTTTAGTCTACCAACCATACAAGGAGCTCCATCTGTACAAACACTATCTAATTTTGACCATTCAACTTTGTTGACTTCGATTACGTTTTTAAGCCGTTGAAAAATGTCCTCTCCTGTTGTTGTGAGTAGTTGGCGCAAATCCAGAAGATCTTTGGCATTTTCAAAATTATCATTGGTATAACGGACAAAAATGCTTAACTGCGCATTTTCTGTGTTGTCACAACTGTCATCCAACGCTAAAGAAAAGATGCAATATTATCGACCATATTTTTGACCTTTACATCTCCCACATTTTTAGCAAATATTGCCAGACTATTTTTAATTATCTCCTCTCCATCAGAGTAGGCTTTTTTCTTCCGGGCTAACAGCAGAGAAAGTTCATATGATGTTTTAACCATAGTTTCCATTTCATCACTTCTCTTCTGAAACAGTGACTGTTGGCTGGCTAGGGTTTTCTTTTTTTTTCAATAAAGTCGGCTCGCAAATGTGAACCAATAGGATATTTGTTGCTGAAGTCCTTATGCAGTTGTTTATAATGTCGTTCCAGGTTAAATTTTTTCGGAACTGCTACAGACAATCCACATATCAAACAAACAGGCTTTGAAGTATTACGATTAGTAAATAAAAATTGTTCTTCCCAAGCAGGTTGAAAATCGCGAATTGCAATATCATCTTCGTATTTTCGTTTTGAACTCGAAGACTTATAATATAATAAACTAAGCAAGGGTAACGCATTCCTATTGCACATTACGACAGCTAGGATCACGTGCACCAATCCAGCAATATCGCTCGCCAGAGGATGTAATGATGCCGCATCTATCGTAACTTCCGTAAACCTACCAAGTTTCTTATTATTTTTTGTCTTTCAAGTTTTAATTTTTTTGAAAGTTTTTTAATCCAAAACGCTACGCGTGCCACTGATAGGACTCAATCGTGCCACAGAGTGGCACGCGTGCCGCTGGTTGGCCATCCCTGTTCTAGAGTCTGAGGAGGACGTTGCAAAATGAGCAATCTCCTACCCATCATATCCCACACGTGCTCAATTGGGATATCTTGGTGGCCAAGGTAACAATGTGACATCATTATGTTGAAAGAAGTCTATTGTGACTTTTGCGACATGTGGTCGGGCATTATCTTGTTAGAAAGTTGGATTTGCCAGGGTGTTAAGATAGGGTAAAAGATGGGATTCTAAAACTTCTTGGGTATAACGCAGCGCGTTCATGTTACCTCTGATGAAGATTAAAGGTGATATCAAACCATAAGCTATAGCATCCCAAACCATAATTCCAACAGTTTTATGAACATGCCTTTCAACAAAAAACCGTGGATTTCTCCTTCACCACGTCGTCTTCTAACCCTCGCTCGACCATCGTGCATGCCTTAACAAAATCGAGACTCGTCACTAAAATACTGTTCCATTCCTGATCCCAAAGTGACCGTTCTCTGCACCACTCAAGGCGATTACGTCGGTGTTTTGGAGTTAAAGGGAGGATCCAGTGTGGTCGGTATGAAAACAGGCCAAAACGTCTTAATCGTCGGTAAACACTTCGCATGCCAATAGGTCTTCCGTGTTCTGCAAACCATTCATTTGCAATGGACCTGATAGTGAAGAAACGATCCCCTAAGGACAATAATCTTAGGCGGTGATCTTCACGGTCTGTTGTTCTACGGGGGTGTCTTCTTGAAGCCATGCCTAACAACACCTAGCCACGGTGTCTACACTTCTTTGCACTCTAACTGCAATTTCCCGAAAAGAAAATCCAACTTCCCGAAGTCCCATTATACGATTCCTATCAAACTCACTAAGTTGACGAAATCGTACAAGTCTACGTACCCTAGGTATCGTAACCAATCGTAAAGAATGTCAAGAAGCAAAATCCGCAAAATTTGGATCTTTACCACGGCTACAACATTCATTTTTGGATTTTAGTGGATTTCAAAAAAAGCAGTATAAAAACCGGAATCTTTAACTGATAAGGCTGAAAATTTTATCAATTGTTTATTTTAGTAAAATAAATTGATTCACCAAATTTTCTAGCTATTCCCCGCTTATTATTCCCTTTGAGATGTTCACCTTGTTGGGCAGCTAAAAATTCTTTATCAAATATTAACATTTTACTAAGACATTCTATAGAAAAAATATCTAACTGTACAATGAATGACACAGCTTAGTTTAGCAAGTTTACCAACCAGATTCGGTGGTCTTGGAATACGAGATTTGGAATTCTTAACATATCCATCATTTTTAGGATCGATTAATGATACATGTGCGTTGGTAAAATTTATTCTTCACAAAAGCTGAACAAACACTACCACTCCTAACGTGAATGACCCGCTTTATATACCAAAATACTTGACATCTCGATTTTTCTAGAAACAATTATTTACTAAAATCCAAATAATACTAGAATGTTGCCGAATAACTATCAACCTAAAATTATCATATATTATGTCAAGTTATTGTCAAAATCTTCTTCCTCATTCACGGACTCCACCCTTTATGACAAGCAGCTATATCAAAATACATGCATTCCTCTCGCATCTGTCACAATCGTCCGTCACATTCATCCGTCACACATCTGTCACCCGTTGCAATATTAATAAAAATGATTCCGACTACAACTTCGCCCTAAAAAGTTGGCTAAATATTTGCAATTTGTCTTCTTTGCTTTCTCCATGCCCAAAAGACCAAAGGGATTATGATGAATTCATGTGTAAATTTTTAATAACAAATAAAATCGAAAACACAAAAGATATTAAAACAAAAGCACGCCTCCTAACATTCCAAGAAAAGGAAAGCAATGCATGGCTTAATGCTTTACCTTCTCCTCCATTGGGAACTCTTCTAGACAACACAACCTTTCGTATTTCCGTTGCTCTTCGTTTAGGTCAGCCGGTGTGCGACCAACACATCTGCACTTGCGGACAAACTGTTGATACTTTGGACCATCATGGCTTAAGTTGTTCCAAAAGTGCGGGTAGGTTTGCTCGGCATCGTTATTTAAATGAAATTTTACATCGGTCTTTACCTGTAGCTGGCACTCCAAATATTTTAGAACCTGTTGAAATCTGTAGAAGTGACGGAAAGCGAGCTGTTGGGTTGTCTTATTTCCCATGGAAGAAGGGTAAACAATTAATTTGGGATGCCACTTGCCGCGAAACTTTAGCTCCTTCTTATATTTTCAAAACTTCTGTAAAGGCCGGAGAAGCTGCTCTCTCTGAGGAGCAACAAAAAAGGGCAAAATATAAAGAAATTTTGGATAAATACATTTTTGTTCCCTTTAGTGTTGAGACTTTGGGCACTTGGGGAGAAGCTGCAAAGAGACTAGTAGATGAAATATCTGTTAAACTTAAAAAATCTTGTGGAAGTTCATCGACAAATACCTTTATTACCCAGTTGATTAGTTTAGCTATTCAACGTGGTAATTCTGCATCTATTCTTGGGACCCTACCAGAACATCGGGGCTTAGAGGAGGTATTTTATGTAACTCAAAATTAAGTGATATATAGTCAAACAAACTTTTAAGCCTACTTGGACATTATATTTTATTCTTAGATTTTTAGATTTTTTAGTTTTTGTCATTTATATTTGTAACTAATTATTTAAGAATAATGAAAAACTCTTCGTTTTACCAAAACTTCCAATATTTATTTAAAAAATTGCTTTATTAACTTTAATGACAGCCGTTTCGCTAGACTTAGCATCGTCAGATTGACATATTGAAGTTACATTTTGTTTATTTGTAGCTAGGTACCTAATGTTTATTAGGTAGTTATAAGGCTAGACCAAGTATGGAAGTAATAAGACATAACAATATTAAAGCCTAGATGCTAAGTCTAGCGAAACGGCTGTCATTAAAGTTAATAAAGCAATTTTTTTAAATAAATATTGGAAGTTTTGGTAAAACGAAGAGTTTTTCATTATTCTTAATAAGATGGACTTTCAAAAAGTAAGGGTTAGTACAATCAATTTAACTAATTATTTAATGATAAAATTGTTTACTTAGTTATACTAATTAAAAAAATAAATATTACAGCTATGGACCTTCACAGGGTAAGGGTTAGTACAATAAATTTGATATATTAACGTCAATCTGACTTGTAATTTTAAATAATTTACAACATTTCGGTGTTTTATTTTATTATTTCTAGATGTAAATAGAATATTTCATACCCACGGTAAATAACTAGAATTAAACACATTATTCCAATAAATAATAGTTGCTGGTAAGACAAAATTGTCTTAATAATAGGAACTGTCCGAGAATGTTTAAATTTTCATTTTATTTTCGTAAATTTATTCACGAATTGTGCCAACCGAACAGCACTGACAATAAAAAAGGATTAGTTGTCACTGTAATATTAACAAACATTATCAAAAAGCAAAACACCTACGACGTGTTATAAAATTATATCAAAAAGAAACTACATTCCCGGTCTGTTGAGTCAACTAACTAGTAGGTAAATTTTTGGCAGTGAGAAATGGGTACTTTTCATGTAAATTTAGTTACCTGCATGTTTGCCAATACAAAGAAATAAAAACTAAGTTTTATGCACTAATTTTCAAGACAATTAGGGGAGAGTTGGCTAAAATAGGATAGTCGGTGTTATAAAGAAAACCTTCCAACTATAAGGCTTTAATTGAATAAAAAAATGTTAGGTAGTACAAATTTAGACAGAACAGAATGTGTTATGACGTTACTAACAACAACAAACAATTACTTAATATCATGACATTCTCCCCCTCCTAGTTAAGCGCATAGTCTTGTAGGTAATTCGGGGATTTTCTAATTTTTTTGGATCTTCTGATTTCTCCTGAAGAATCAAGCATTAATTTTGTGGGGGCTACACAATCCTGTGGAGTTTGATTTTGTTTATTGTTATGTTCATGAGGTTCTCCTCGATTAGAATTAGAATCTACTTGATCAGAATTGAAATCTTCTTGATCAGAATTACAATCAACTGTATTCGCTTCTTCGTGAAGCATCTAACTCTTGGAGCTAGATGCTTCAGGGACACAGTTGATTCTCGTCCATCTACATGACGAATGAGGTCGTATTCCGGATTAGCCTCGATCAAATCGACTTCTTGTACCAAAGGGCTGTATTTTGCTGCTCGGACATAAGTTTTTAGTAAAACTTTTCCAGGATTTGCTAACCATGAAGGAATGGCTGTGGTTCATGTGGTGTGCAGTTAGTGGATGTACATTAGAGAGAGTGAACAGCATTCAAAGATTCGGGTAAAACAAACTCCCACTTTGAGGTTGCTAATGCTTTGCTTTTCATTGCCAACGACATTGTTTTCCAGAGAATGAAGATAATTTGTGCGATTCTTGGAAAGGAATGAAGTTGCCCTATCTGAATGAATGTAAGCGGGGAGTCAAAAAATACTGCATAGATTGTACAAGTGTTTCTTCACTGTATCGGACGTCATATCACGACAAGGATATGCTAAAGGAAAACGCGAGTAGTCGACAACAATAAAATGAAGGAGAAAGCCTCCTGATCGGTTATAAGTTTGAATTAACGGTTTATCAAGAAATGTCTCCACTTCCTCAGACTGTCGATAATGGCAGTAGCTTCCTTTTCGAAAGCAGGATAGGTTTTCTCACAGAAATTCGAAGCATCCGTTTCAATGACAAGCGGGATTTTTGGATCAATAGAAACTAGAAGGGCATTTACTATATCTTTCTTCAGAGTTTTAAAAGCTTTCAGGGCGTGAGATTCTAAGGGGGATAACTAAAAGTCTTTCAGAGCTCGGATTTTTTCAGAAAATCTAGAGACCCACTTTTAGTAATAGGCAAACATCCCCACTATCCTCTGCAAGGAAGCTCTATTCGAAGGAAGAGGAAGACTTAATAGAGGTTGCAAACGGTCTGGATCAGGTTTGATAAGCCCATTATTGATTAGATAACCAAGAAGTTTAAAAGATGTTACAGAAAATTTACATTTGTTCTCGTTGAGGCGTAGATTATATTTTCCAGTAACTTCCATGAAACGATTAATATTTTCGTCATGTTCTTCTTTTGTACGTCCTCCTATTGTGATGTCATCTATATAACACCGCACTCCTTGGAGCTTCTCAACGTCAATAATTTTATCAATAAACTTTTAGAATGCTGATACTCCATTCGTGACCCCAAATGGAAGCCTCGTGAATTGATAAAGCCTCCCTTTGGCTTTAAACGCCGTGAATTGCTGTTCTTCAGCGCTAATTGGTATTTGATGATAAGCACTTTCGAGGTCAATAGTGCTGAAATTATTGAATTGAGCAACTTCAGCAACTACCTCCTCAACATTAGGAATAGGATAAGCATCCAGAAGAGTGAATTTATTAGTGTTGGAATAGTCGACAACCATACGTTTCTTGTGATATGCCTTCTTGGTCACCAAAACTTGAGCTCTCCACGAAGAAAACTTTTTTCGATGATTCCAGCTTCCAATAACTTGCTGATTTCTTCATTAATGAATTCATCCATTGACTGACGGCGAGATTTAGTTGCTATAGGTTTTACACTTAAAGCTAGATTAGCGAAAATACGAATAGGTTCGATGTTTGCATGTGGAAAAACTGTTGAAATTGAGAGAAGCCTTCACGGCTTCTCTCATGGATATCATGCCCGACGATCACATCAGCACATAAGTTTGAAATCACGGAGAGCTTTATGTTCGTGTAAGTATGCTCTAACAACTGGAGATTAACAGTGATAAAGCCTTTCAGCACTGACGATAGGGATGTGGAGGCCATGGAAACTGTACCACATTCAGGAAAAACATCAAAACCAAGTAAAGTGACAAACGAGTCATTGACAAAACTTCCGGAGCTTCCAGTGTCTATCAAACATCTAGCGGTATTCCCGGTTACTTTGGCTGTGATGATTGCATTAGAAAGAGAAGAAGGAGCTGACGCGCGTACTATACTGGCCATAAATGATTCAGTATCAGCACTCGCAGTGCGGCTGTTGTTTTCTCCTTAACTCGTTTTGAGCGGCAAACTTTTGAGAAATGCCCCAATTTATGACAGTTGACGCAAGTTGAGTTGCGGGCAGGACGATGTACTTGGATGTAACTCACCCCCACAGAAAAAACATGCTTTTTTTAGGTTCTGTCCTAGTTGAAGCTGCGTTATACTGGTTTTCTGGTTCGTGATAGAGCTGTTGATTTTGTGAGTATGTTTCTGCGTTCTCATAAAACTCTCCCTTCTATTTCTTGCAGCAAATTCTATGATAATGCAACACTTTCCTGTTCCTACACTGACACGAAATTTCAAGTTAGGCCCCAAGAAGTTGTTGCCATTCCTCATGCAGAAAGGAAAAACACCTTATAAAGAGGAACTTAAAAAATCTATAGGAAACAAGTCTCTGAAGAGACCCAAACTCAACTTAGACGAAACGCATAGTGGGAATATCAAAGCCAAAATTAAAAAATGTATTACAAAACTAAGAAAAGGGAGAAAGGAAAAAAATAAAGGATAGTAGTTCAAAGGATGAAGCGAAACTTGCATTTATTGCTCAGGACGATGGCTGGGTAATGTGCCAGTACTGTCGACTGTTCGTGCGACTTTTGTAGTTGTTAAACTTTAATTTTTTTGTTAATAATGTACGAATAATAATATTTTTTGTTTTTAAGTCAATATATTTTATTTTAATATTATTTTTATTCATATTTAAATAATATCCCGTTTTACCCTACCAGGGGGGCAACACGGGATACTTAACATTTTTTTTTAAATTGACTTTTTCGATGTTAGCCTCAGGATGTTTTGGAGTTACTACACCAAAACATGGTAAGGTGTAAATAGAGGCCATACACTTAAAAACTCGTAAATATTAACAGCTTACTTAGAGAGTTATGTCTCAAATAACATTAACTACCCGTTTTGTCCAACTCTCCCCTATATTTGTGTGTGGTAAGAGGTAGAACCAAACCGCTATTTTAGTAAATAAAACTGTTTTATTTCTGAGAATAGAGATGGCACTGCATTCAACGCTTTATTCGAAACTATAAAGTTCAGTAAAAATTCAATAATCTGAAAGTTATATTAGAATTAAATCCAAATAGGACCCATTCTATTAATCCACAAGTCCATAAACCCAGTATCCTGAATTGAAAACTGGCGCAGTCGATAGGACAGCCCGAGGCGTATTAGAACACCACCGCTCCGCTCGATCTCCGGAACGGGTTTGAGCTTTTACGACCGGTTTATACTTTAGTGCCCTTGTGCGGAAACGTATAGAAGTATAAAACATGCAAAATCTTCTCTTTTCGTATTAATTTTAGCTATGCATACGTTTGTTATCAAAACTGCTGCACCTCTTGCAGTCGAATGTGTAATGAAAATTTTTCATAGTTGTATTATTATTCGAGCTTACACATTTTCGCGCTTTATAGGAAAATATTTTACGCTATAAAAGGAAGACATGTCACTGGAATTTTCCGGAATGTCGCCGAGGTTACAAAACAATATTTATGCGGGGATTTTATTTGTTTTGACATGTTCAGAAGTTTGAACATGGACGATTGTTTTAAAAAATCATAAAGCCAAAGTTTTAGGCGACGTTTTATCCCATATATATTAGTAAAGCTATTGACTTTTTGGTGATATATACTGCATCTAACAAATTTATTTGCAGGATGTTTTCCACAAAGTGGATTTTCCAGGAGAAAAATTATTATAGGATGTATGGGCTTGTGATATATCGTTTAAAAGGTCTCTTCATTCTCTATCCAAAAACATGAAACATAAATTCATTTTATTATTGAGTACCTACATTGCTCATTTATTTTCCATTTCAGTCTTTATACTAGTAATAAGACAGTACCCAAGAAAAAACCATATCAGTGTTCTTTTTTAATATCAATTTAAAAAAAATCCTTTTAAAAACTATGTAAGTTTGTTTAAAACGACTTAGCAAATTGGTTTGTATCTAATAATTAAAACTGCAGGATATTGTCAATATTACAATTGTCGTTTGAATTTCGTTGACTGCAATTACAGAAATGCATAAAATAACAGTTTTACAGATGATTGGTTACGGAGATAACACTCGAAAACAAATGGAAGTTGCTCGCCTATTTTTTGAAAAATTTCCGAATTTCCCGCCTTTCCCAAGGTACAATTAGTAAAATACAGAAGTAATTTCGCGATTTGATACATGTAAAGTGGATGGAAAAAACAGCTGACAATGCACTGAGTGATGATATCAATTTATAGTTCATTTGTTTGGAGTTGGCAGCTAAGAAAAGTTATTAAATCGTAAAAATGGCGTCAAGTTAGAGTTTTGTTCCTGTACAAGTCGCTCATTTAAAACAAAGTGCGTTTTCTCAAAGTGAAAAACTCATTGTTTTAAATGTTCGTGATGCACTAATACGAGGGTTGTCTAAAAAGTTTCCGACCTAACAAAGATACTGGACATTTTTTCTTCAAATTAATTTTTATATTTCTACAGTCTCCTTGTAAGTCTATACACTTCTCTCAGTGATGCTCCCATCTCTTCAACCCGTCCTAATAGTACTCGGCGTCTTTCTCTGCAAAATAGTTGTTTACGAAGGTGATGGCCTCCTCATTCGACGAAAATCTCGGTCCTCCGAGAGCAACTTAGGGAACAAAAAAAGTCGCTTGGGGCTTGATCTGGTGAGTAAGGAGGGTGGTCAAGCAGTTCAAACCGTAATTCGTGAATTTTCGCCATAGCAACCGCTGAGGTGTGAGACGGCGCATTGTCTTGGTGAAACAAAATTCTTTTATTCTGCAAATGTGGCCGTTTTTCCGCAATTACTGCATTCAGCTTGTCAAGTAGTATGTTCCTGTAATGGTTTTTCCTTTTTGAAGATAATCGATTAAGATAACTCAATGACTATCCCAGAAAACAGTTGCTATCACTTTCCCAGTCGAAGGAACAACCTTTGCTTTGTTTTGGAGCCGATTCCCCCTTCGCAGTCCATTGCTTTGACTGTGTTTTTGTTTCTGGAGTATAATGGTGTATCCAAGTTTCATCTACAGTAATTAATTGGCGCCAAAACTCTGATTTATTGCGCCTAAACTGCGCCAACAGATAGTTGAAAATGTTCATTCGAACACCTTTTTTGTCCAAAGTGAGCAAACGCGGCACCCAACGCGCGGACAGCTTTCTCATGCCTAAATCTTGATTCAATATGTGACAAACACGTTCTTTGGACATATTTATAGCCTCTGCTATCTCTCTAATTTTAATTGGACGGTTGTCTAGCACCATTTGGTTAACTTGAGTGATATTATCGTCAGTGGTTGCAGTTTTTGGACGTCCTGAACGTTCATCGTCACCCAAGCTGGTACTGCCACGTTTAAATTCGGTAGCCCAAAATTTCACGGTGGTAAATGATGGTGCAGAGTCCCCGTACACAGCGTCCAACTCGTCTTTGATTTGTGTAGGCGTATTGCTTTTCAAAAACAAATATTTAATTACAGCTTGATACTCGATTTTTTCCATTTTCATAAAAACAGTCACATCGACTCACTCAAATGATTGTCAAACAACAACTGCGCTTCCAAAATGGCTGAAATTTTAGTGGGTACCTTTGAAAGCATGCGCAAACACATTCCCAAACTTTTGTTTACGAGTGCTGCCATCTTCATGTTGAGGTCGGAAACTTTTCAGACAACTCTCGTATATCAAGATGTGGTTACTAGGTGCTCCAATATGACCGGTGTTAGTGAACGAAGTATCTATCGATTTTTAAGTGAGGGAAAACAGGGAAATGTTAGTAGGAAACACGTAGGAAAAAAGTCCATTACGGTCGATAACTTTAATAGAGATATCATTAGAAGACAAGTCCATTCTTTGTACTTAAATAAAGAGATTCCGACTTTAGACACATTAATGACTTATTATAATATTATCTAGGGTTTCTATTGTGTTTGGATTAGTTAATCCATAATTACAGGGTCGACTCTTTGAAAAATAACAACTATGACTATGTTTCAATTGAAATGTATACTACTTTTAGTTACTCTATCTAAACAAACGAACTATAAATAATTTATTCTCCGCTACTGATGTTTATTCGTAAACTTTCTTGTAATACTAATATGGTATTGATTAAAATAAAATAATAACTATAAACTAGAACATATTTAACGATCCTGCACATTTTAAAACAGTAGCTATTCTACTAATTTATGATACTAACGTAGTGTATATATTTTATTTGTATTTTACACAATTTTATTACCAATAGCAGTAAACCAAGTAACGTTTATATACTGAAAGGTACTCTTATGTAGTTTATCCTTCAGTTTTTATAGCCTATTTTATATATCGGAATCTCTAGATATCCAATAACTCGGGGATTCTACAAATTCTATAATAAAATTACTTTAAAGTTATTCGAAAACGGATTTTAGAAAATGATTTAAACAAAAAGCGTCGGAGGTTTTAAAATTTAGTTTAATCAAAATTTTAGGAGATTTGACTGTGTTTGGAGTGGCTTATTTTGTTTAAACTATAACTAAGAAATGTATAAAGTTTTAAGAGAAACATACTTTTATATGTATTTCCACAAAATGTGTAAAGCAGCTTTATAACTCCATACTTTATTCATACCGAAGTTATGACATACTTGTCGAAATTGTAAAATATATTTATGAGCAATTTTATGTATTATGTGATACCTAGTCTGGAAAGTGAGAACAAAAAGTGTTAAAAGAAGATCAGCAGAAAACCATGGTTTCAGTTTTACGATCATATCTCATTAAATATTCATTTAAAGCAACGATACGAAAATTGGAAGTCGCTATTATTGGTATATCTCTCAAATTGAATTTTCGTTAAAAATGGTGAAGAAAGTAGAAAAGTATAAAAATTTTTACTATAAACGAAACTTTAATTTAAAGTATTACTTCAGAAACACAGGCTTAAGAATATTTTACTTTTACAACACCTTTAAAAAAGACTAGATAGGAAATGAACTATACTTTACGAGTTATAAAGAAAAAAATATGACATTTTCTTACTATTTGTCTGCTTTTATATCTTTTAATTTATTACAATGCAAGATATGGAACAAAAGAAAAGGAATTTATATTTTATAATTAAATTTAAAATTTCAGTTACAATATTAAATATTATTTTAAATAATTTACAATAGGGAAAGCCATTTATAAAATAAATATTTTAATAAATAATTTGAAAAAGTATCCGGGCTGAAGTAATAATTAATATTATTTATGTTAAAATTGTCATACAGTATGATGCTAATGTATGGAATAAATTAATTATTTGAGAAACAGACGACTTTTAAAAAAAATCTTAAAACACGTCAATTTTAATTTTTGAATGGACATCAACTGCTAACCTAAGGCCGCACTGCAGGATGGTTACCTCGCGGGTAGATAGTAGCTACCCTCCAAGCGACCCGCTAGGCAAATTATTGCAGCGTGCTATGGAATGGACTCGCCCGCATTGCTCCCGCCACCGGATGGATAGCGCCTAGCGAGTCGCCTGGCGTGTTGCTAGGTAAACAGTCCAGTTGGTTAATTTCATCGACCCACCAAGGACGGTGTTTCGTTATAAGACAAATTTCCTTGAGCTACCTTGTGTTTTTAATTATTATAACTGTGTGTTTCTGAGTTATACTTTTGTTGTTAACTTGAATAATGGAAGAACAACTGATATCAGCAGTTTTTAAACGCAAAGCTATCTGGGATCCAACAAACTGAGGAAGAATTCCAAGATACTTAATTCCTCACATTAGACATGATCTCATTCCGTACATAAGGACTACACTCACTTAAAAGTAATTTTCTGGAGATTGACATTTTACACTCTGGAACTATAGAAACAGACTGGCCGTGAGATCGGTGGATGGAATAAAATATATCTCGCAGTGCGGCCGATATACATCCACCCTCTACCCTCCTACCGCTACCCACCACCATCCAACCTAGCCACTACCCACTTGCAGTGCGGCCTCGGCTTTATAGATGTGTTGGACATTACGTCATTAGTGATGGCGTAATGTCGGCTGTTGGACTTTTTGGTTTGTAATAATCTAGGAGTTGTCTACATTTTGACAGTGACATGACTTTGATTAATCAATTAATTAATTTTTCGTAAAAATATAAAATAGTAAACTATCTTACGTCTATCTCAATCAAATCCATCAGAGAACCTGCACACACCGGACTACTACCCCACGGGCAAACAGTGAGTCCAATATTTCTGGCGACCGTGAACATTTAGTCGTTGAAAATTCCATTCCGACTACGTGATGGAAAGGTTGAAGAAAGAACGTACTGAAGCTAGGAAACGTTTTACGAAAGCTAAAAACGAGCTAAAAGAGGCATGTACAAAAACCGGAGACGACCGTGAAGATGCGATACAGGTAGCATTCAGATTTTTTTCCGAAGTAGCTGAAAAACTTTTCGATGTAGATAGACGTATCTATGAAGAGTGGCTCAAAGCTGAAGGAACAGATGAAGATGAATTTGACTACGCAAATACGGACACATACAAAAAGGAATGGATCGAGCTTGAATTAAAATACTCGAAACTTTTCGGAGACGAGAAAGAATCACACGTCGGCTTCAGTGTCTCTACTTCCTCCAGAAAGACAAAAGAAAGCAACAGCTGCAATAAAACCAAGGTACGTTTGCCAAAGCTGGAGGTTACGAAGTTTGATGGAGACGCAAAAAATTGGTTGAGATTCTGGTCATCATTCAAAAAGATACACAACGACGATACTATCGACGATGATGACAAGATGTCTTATCTAGTTCAAACGATGGAAAAGGATTCTCCAGCTGATAAATTAGTAAAGAGTATTCCACCATGGGGCGAGAACTACCAACAAGCTATTGAACAACTGAAGTCCAGATATGCACGCGATGAACTGCTCGTCGAAATTTATGTCCGTGAACTGCTCTCACTTGTATTGCAACAAGCTAAGGATAACCAAACAATAAAACTAGTCTTTATGACAAATTGAAGACGCAGTTGAGAGCTCTGGAAGTTTTAGGCGTAACAAGCGAAAAATACGCTGCAATGCTTTATCCACTAGTGGAATCAGCCCTGACAACTGAAACACTACGCGTATGGGAGAGACAGAGAAGCAAAGATAAAGATATTGAGAAAGACCCATTGAAAGGACTACTCAATTTCATGAAGATAGAAGTGGAAAGCGATGAACGTATCCAGCTAACAAGACAAAGCCTAAATGCTGATGAGCCGGGACCTAGTAAGATTCCTACAGCAGCTTGCCTGGTAGCAGGAGATGCAAAAACATCAAGACCAAACTTCAAAACATCTTCAAACCCTGTAAGATTGTGCATATGGTGCGAAAAAGATACACATTCAAGCCACGAATGCTATAAAGCTCAGAAGATATTGGAAGACCGCAAAGGTGTAGTCGCTAAGAAAAATGGCTGCGCTCTGTGTCTGAAAACAAAACATAACATTAAACGATGCAAAGCTAGTGGAAAATGTTTGATATGTGAAGGTCGTCATGCCACACTGATGTGCCCCGAACTCGCTAAACCAAAAAAGATAGAAAACGGCGAGAACACTTCAACATCAAAAACTAATAGCACAACGCTACTCCAAACGCTGCTTGTCAAGATTAACGGCGAGACGGTAGTCAAGATTAACGGCGAGATGGTACGAGCATTCATTGATTCAGGAGCACAAAGATCCTACATAAAAAAGGACATAGCTGAAAAACTTAATCTTAAACCGGAAGGAGAAGAGACTCTTAAACACTACCTATTTGAGGGAGTAGAAACAAAAGAAGAGTCACATAAACTTTTCCAAATAAATGTCATGAATATGACAGAAAATACAAGTCTTAAAATGACAGTATTAAGCAAAGAGAAGATCTGTGGATACATTCCAAGAATCCAAAATAATGATGCCATTAAGCAAAAGATAAAAGACCACAAGCTTACCTTCACTGACGTGGGCGAAGACCCTTCAGAGATTGGATTGTTGATCGGTGCAGACTACGCTGGGCAGATTGCAATGGGAACGGTACTCCGCATAAATGAAGATCTTCACGCATTTCAAACAAAGCTAGGTTGGACTTTGCAAGGAAAAGTCGCTAGAGCAAGTAGCTGGATTGTTGCGTCAGCAGACAATTGTGACGGTGACATTGGCAAGCTCTGGAACTTAGAAGTTCTAGGAATAGAGGATCCTAAAACTACACTACTAAAAAGCAGATCCAATGATGAAGCAATGGACAACTTCAGGAAAAATATTACAGTAAACGAAGCTAAACGTTACGAAGTAAACTTACATTGGAAGATTGATAGACCAGAATTGCTTGAAAACAGAAAACTAGCTGAACTACGTTTGAAATCAACTACTAAAAATCTGAAAGCTATGAATGAACTACAAAATTACGGAAAGGTTTTCGAGGAATGGTTACAATTGGGCATCATTGAAGTTGATCCAGACATTACCAACCCCGGACATTATCTGTGCCATCATGCAGTGATTAAAGAATCTAGCTTAACCACAAGAGTGCGACCAGTGTTTGACGCCTCCGCGAAAGATGCTAAAGGAAATTCGATCAATGCGTGTCTAGAAGCGGGACAAAATTTCCTAGATTTGATCCCAACTTTGTTGACGAGATTCCGCTTGCACATGGTTAGTGTAACGTCAGATATCAAAAAAGCATTCCTTCAAATCTCGATTGTAAAAGACAAACCGAGGTCACGTGAAAGCTCATTTGAAAGGTCTCCTTATCGCCTTTGCAACAATGTAAACAATTAAATATTAATTTCTACAGGGTTAACCAAAATTTTGAACTTTGTTAAGTAACATGGAAATACAATAAATATTCAGCTGAACTAAAATACACTAAGGACCTCCACAGGGAATAAAACAAAATAGTGTATATTGTTGGTTTTTGCCGACATTAATAACAGCATTTACAAAAAAGAAACTAACAGAAACAGAACGAATCGAGATTTTAACCCTGATTGGTTATGGAGATTGAGTGAGGACTCAAGCAGAAGTTCGTAATTTATTTAATGCTAAATATCCCAATCGCGATCCAATTACTCAATCAACAGTAAGTAAAATTGAAAAAAAAAATTTAGGGAAAGGGGCCATGTTAAAGATTTTTTAAATACAATTTCATTTAAAGTTTTTTAATCCTGTATTGTGAATACATAAAATATCGTAAAAATAACGGACACTTCCAGTATAGTAAAAATATATTATTCTTATAAGAGGAAGGTCGACAGATGAGAATAAAACACACATTCACAATGAGCGTACGTTGCCTAAAGGCATGAGACCATGAAAAAGATTAATGTTTGAATGTCGCGGCTATCCAAAGACTAATTATGTCACATGCCGTAGGTACATCACGCTTCCTGTTATAACAGAAAACTATAATTTATATAAATCAAGTAGCAAAACAAGTAAGTACAACAATCAAACTGTTTTAGGAATAGATTTATATGGTTTAGGATGTGATTTTAACAAGTATTTGTAGAGAAAATGGAAAAAATTCATTAATTTTGATCTTTATTTTGGTATTTCCTACAATTGTTTTTATCAAATTGACATAATCAAATTAAAGTGAAGGGAACAAGATAAAAATGATCTTCCAACTTGGCAACTACATATCGTAGCACCTTCATTTTTTTAATCTGCACCTTTCAACTATAGAATAACACCCAGTACTTTGTAGATTTTGTTTCATTTTAATTTCTTTATCTAGACGCTAAAACTCTCGCTCTAATTTCCAATTCGCAGCAATCCAAATAAACACAATGATGCCAAATGTAAATCAGATCAACTATATATACCTATGTATTACAAAAGAACCAGAATTTACATTTAACTGCCGACTCAATTAGCCGAACGCCCTTTTGAACATCAACCGCTTATACATTAACAAAATAATAAAAGTTTTTTTATTGATCTCTTTCCAATCACTTGGCTGTGTTATTAAAAACGTTAATAGTCGTTAACTTCTTACAAAGATTTAAATCAAATTATTGAGACAGGCCTGCAGTAGTAATTTGCTTGATCCCTATTATGCACTTGGTCGCGAAAATGTTTCGACAGGAGCGTATCGCCCAATTGAGCAAAAGAGTTAAGTGTATTTAATTATTAATATTATTATTTCTGATCATCTTACAGTCAAGGTTGGTTTGGAAGAAACACAGAGTGCACACCTAGCACCTGGTGTTTTTTTATCATCAGGTTGTGTATACCGGGTAACTGTTTGATGGTTTCTGTTGTTTTGTATGAGATTACTCCGGTGGCTCCGATTACTATGGGAACTACTGTAGTTTTCATGTTCCACTTCCTTTCTGTTTCAATTTGAAGATCTTTGTATTTGATATATTTTTCGGCTTCTTTTTCAGTAATGTTGTAATCGGATAAATTGACATGTTCAGGTAAGCCTTTTTTGCCAGTATCGGGCACCCTGATACTACATGACGAATTGTCTCATTGTGGATCCTTTGCCGGTTTTCATGATTATCAACTGCATATAGTTTATGGTGAATGCTTGTTCGTGGCAAGCAGTGATAAGCGCCTCGGTTTCACTTTTGATGTTTGCGATTGATAGCCACTTCCATGTTTCCTTTCTGTTTATGGTTCAATCTCTATTGAGATTTGCTCGTGCATCCCTCTCTTTTTCCAGTTTGTTAGTGGTTCCTCCTTCAAGTGTTTCTTTAGCTTCTCTTTTATAAGGTATGGGGTTTTTGTTTTCTATTTGTTTCAGGTATTTGCCTTTATGTTCTTGATTTTTAACGAACGGCGTCACCCCAGTTACAAAAATTTGTATTGAATAATACAAGGTAACTTCATTTATGAATTACCTTGATAGCCCACGTCACAAATGTTGGTGTGCTCGAGAGAATTAATAAAGACATGGAGATCATAAAGATGATCAAGACTAGAAACTTCCAAATCTGGTTCTTCAGGGGAGAGTCCTAGGACGAAGAGGACATGGCAGGAGGAGAATCTCTTGGCTAAAGTATTTGAGAACTTGGTTTGCTACCACAACGACCGGCCTTTTCAAGGAAGCTGCTTCTAAGGTTCAAATTGTCTTGTTGATCACTAATATCTCTGTTAACGGATGAGCACTCAAAGAAAAAGAAGAATCCTTTTGGTGAACGGAATAATAATGGTTTAGTGGGGATTCACCGATATCTGCTCTTCCTCACACCACCTGGGAGGATGGGCTAACATTATGAAATCACAATTTCTAAAGTCTGTAACATAGTTAACAATATTGAACAACAAAGAAACAATGGTCACCTTGGTATGAACTTTATTTATGAGAAAATCACAGAAAGCTATATAATGATTTAAATCCTGAACTCGTTTTTCATTGAAGAAAATTTTATTAAAGTTTAAGTAAAGGTAACTAATAACAAAAAAAAAAATGTTTGACATTTCATTCAAAAAATTGCATTTTTAATTGAATGACAGCTGTTTTGCTAAAAACTAGCATCGTCTAAAAATGGATTAGTTTTGTTATTCAAGATCCTGAACCTGGAATATATTGTGTATACTTCCACAAATGCTGGAATTAATAAAGTAATTACAAAGGAATTAAAAACTATTATTAAAAACAATAAACAACTAAACTTTTGAATGAAACTTGCACTTTTTATTCGAAAAATAGGTTTTTTGTGTTTTTGGTTGTTTGTTGTTTGATCTTGACTAGGTAGTATTAAGGCTGGACCAAGTATGGAAATAATAAGACATAACAATATCAAAGTCTAGATGGTATTAGCAGAGAAAACCTTAACAACGAGAAGCGACAGTGAGCCAATTTGCTGGGTATCGTTTTGGTAGGCGCATGTGCCAAATAAGTTGTGTATTTGCATATTAGATAAGATTTGTTATAGTCCATGAGCTGAAGTTTAACTGATAATTTTTTGGTAGTATTAGACAACAGTGTGGTAATAATGTTAATCCAACACCAATTCAATTTCAAAGATCATTTAGAAAATTATTTTGCCAAAACTATATTTATTCAAATCAAATGAATTGCCATAATGATTTTAACGAAATTTTAATGAATGTTAAAGCCATAGATATAACTGAAATTATTAGAGAGGCAAAATAAATTGTAACCACAAAAGCAATTGTTATTCATGATTATAGTTATAAAAAAGAAACTACTCCTAGCCAAAATGCATTCATTTATGTTTGTGGCTATCTACTTAAAGAAGCTTTAGACATCTATTCATGAGATATATGTGAAAATTTTGGAAAACATTGTGAAACCCTGGATAATTTGTTAACTCATTTTAAAGCTTTCAGCACAGATAACTGTTTATGTGGAGTTTTGAAAAAGTAAGTAAGGGAAAAGCGGTATCAAATATTTTATTTGCAAACATTTGCAATGTACACATTGTTATAATTTGTTTATGGTGTTAACTAGGTAATAACAAAAAAGGTCTATCAGTAGGGGTTGAATGATATCAAAATAACATTAACTATTTTTTAATTAATTATTTTTAAATAAATGCCTAATTATTTAATTTTAAAATGTACATAACATCTTAATAAACTATTTTAATTTATACATACTTTTCACTTAAAAATGTAATTGCCTTTTGCAATGAATCTTTTTAAAATTAAAATTTTTACCCACAGACTGTACTCATGATTTCATATAAATTCGCGAATCTAGTTTGCTCAGTGTAGAAAAGTAGTCAGTTTTCTGAGAGTATTAAGTTGTGTATTAAAAGTTTGGGTACTTTCGTTGGTACCCCCAACCGACACACACTGTCGCTTCTCGTTGTTAAGGTTTTCTCTGGTATTAGTCCTAAGGGATTATACTGGATGCATTTCCCTCTAAGATCAGTGTAACTGTGCAACCAGGAAAAAACTATATCATGCTGATCTTTACAGAACTTAATATATTTGTGTACAATTATTACGTAAACAGTTTAATAGTGAAGAACGTCCAAGATTTATTTGGTCATTAACAACTTTAAATTTTTTTCATTTCGGTAATTTTGTTTTCATATTTAACAATTTTGTACCAACATTATTTTGTGTTTTGAATGATATTAATGCAGATGTTGCCGAAGGTATTAGAAATTGTACTAGAAATATTTCCACAATATGTAATACTTTTAATTTCTTTAGTTTGTTTAGGTAATATTAGTTGTAGTGACATTTTCTGTTCTTTCTTATTAATTAATTTATTTATCAATTGTAAAGAATAGCCATTACATTTTAATATTTAATAAATGAAATTGGGAAACCACCTTTCCAATGTTGTATCAAAGTATTGGTAAATATAATCCCATTAAAAGAACATTATGTTCGTTACTTTAAAAACATTTTTTTATACCAAGTCGTTGCCAAATGGCAAAATGTCAAGAAGCTTTTTACTATTTCCGTGACGTTCATCTGGCAAGCATCTTCATTCTTGCATGACTCTGTGTGTCTGTGGTGGTATTATTTCGGATTGATTTGACAAGAACTAGTGTCTGCAAGGAATATTTAATTTAAATTTAGTGTAATGACAAATACTATATTTCTTGGCTGCTAAATACTCGACTCTGTAACTATTTATCAAATAATAAAATGAAAAATTAATCAACTTTCACGTATATATTTTGATCGATTTTTGGAAGTGGTAGGTACATGGTAAGTTGGCCCGGTCCTGGGCTAGCCGAAAAAGCGTATTTAGCGAACACCATTCAGGATTACAATAAAATATAGAAGAAGTGGACATAAAAGTCCAGAAACACATATATCACACAGTTTATATGGGTTAGACTCAGTCTGGGTAGAGAGAACAGACTGTAAAATAATCGTGAAGGAAACAAAGGTGAAAAATTGTAACTCCCATAAAAAGTTCCGGCCAAAATGCCAATCGTAAAGTTACACGAGTCGAGAACTATAAAGTAGTCGGTGGTTTTAAAGCAAAGACGTAACTAAAACTTGGCAAAAGCTCATAATATCCTACAGCTATTTCATTTGTAACTTGTATTCCTATCTGCTTCGATTTTAACATAAATAATTAAATTGGAGAAAAATTAGATGGTTAATTCTACTCTTGAATTCCGAAAACCGACCTGAATACTTTTTTTAAAACAAAAACATGAAATTTTAGTTGTAGTTACTTGTTAAATAGCTATTTTTATACAGTTTCTAGACAAAAAACCGTTTCTATAGTTTTTTCCTAGTGTTTCTATAACATTGCACAGTTTTACTGATCTTAGAGGTAAATACATCCAGGATAATCCCTTAGGGCTGATAAAATCTAAGCTTTAATACTGTCAACTGTTTTGGATGACAACATTTTTTTCTTAATAAAGTGACAAAACAAATACCTTTTAATTTGCTGCCTTCAAATTTTGTTAAAATTCTTAATTAGGTTATGCTTGATAAAAATTGTCTAGAACCACTAAATAAACCCCGTAGAAAACAAAAATAACGTTGAAATTGCAAAATTCTGTGTAATTCCTAACAGAATTGCTACTTTTGGGTTTCGCTTTACTAGTTTACCTTCAATACATTCTCACTCAGATTTATCAATTCAACCAAACCCGTCCTTCCAGAATGCATCCCTCTAGGAGCGGTACATTCCGGAAAGAACTTTCTCCACCCCCCATCACGTCCGATGGGGGCCTCAGTCCTCGGGCTTATGTTCTTCCTTCCACTATCTTAGTTCAGAAATGGTTTCCAGGTGTCTTCTGTTTGGTTCGGGATGGTGTTTTGCACCACTATCCTCCTGTCTCCTTTTTAAGTGTTCTGGAGTGTATGCTTTTGCTGCCCCTAAAAAGGGGCAGAGAGTGGATCCACTTGTTAAGGCTATCCCTACTCAAGAATCTGCGCATCTCCCTAGGGATGGGCAGAGTCTTTTATAGGTGGTTTCTCTTCTGTCTGCTTCTTGACAGACAGAGTTAGTTGTCCAGTTGTTTCCTTGGTCTTGGATGTCTCCTGTAGTCCTGAGTTCTTTAAATCTCCTCTTGGCTCTGGCATTCATGATTTCTATTGTCTTCTCCTGGTCTAGTTGCCTGTATAGTTGTGTATTGGGGGCGTCTGCTGCTTGTCTTAAGCTGATGGTCTCCTTTGCTTGTATCTTTTTTTTTAGGTTTTGGCTGTGTGTACCCGGGCTACGGAGGCGTACAACATGATCGGAATGATGATTGCGTTTATTAGATGTATCTTTGTCTTCAGTGCTAGTTTGGATTTTCTTCCTTTGAGTCCGGCTGGTCTTCCTCTTGTTTGTTTTGCCTTCTTTGTGATGTTTTTCATGTCTTCTTTTGAAGGTTAGTCCTTTGTCCAGTATCATTCCTAGGTATTTGTCCTTGTTTTTCCATTGGATCTCTTCTCCTCCTATGTTAATGTTTTCTTTTGGTTTTTTCCTTCTTTTAGTAAAGTAGACTGCTTGGTTTTTTTCGGGGTTTATTTGGATTTTCCATGTTGTCCACCATTCGTCTATTTGGTCGATAGCCTGTTGGAGTTTTCTTGTCACCTTCATTGGTTGAGTGCTTCTTGTAACAATAGCCATTATTGTGTTGTCTGTCTTTGGAATATCTGCCGTGTATAAAGCACCGATGAGAGGACTGCTCCTTGTGGTACTCCAGCTTCTGTTGTTCCTATTTCGGATTTTGCGATTCCCATCCTTATCTTGAATCTTCTATTTTTCAGATAGCTGAGTAGTAGAATCTGGTGTATCCTGCTTCTCTCATCTTGTATACCTTCGTGCCATACTCGGTCTAAGGCTTTGCTGATGTCCAGGAAGATGGCTCCAGTAAATTGATTTCTGTTGTACCCCTCTGTTGTGTATTCTACTATTTTAAGTACTTGGTCCGGTGTGCTCTGTTCTTTTCTGAATCCGAACTGTTCTTGTGGCAGTATTCCTATTGCTTCGATTTCTTCTTTAACTTTTTGAGGATGACTCTCTCGGCTATTTTGCTCATCGCTGGTAGTAGGCTGATGGGTCTGTAGTTTTGTGGAAACTTGGGATCTTGTCTTGATTTCCTAAACATCACTATTTCTGCTTCCTTCCATTGGTCCTGGAACTGCTTTGTTCTTAGTATTCCGTTTATGATCTCTGTCAGAAATACTATCCCTTTTCTTGGTAGATGCTTGTTGTTGATGCCGTCGTATCCTGGAAATTTTCTGGCTTTGCTTCCTTTTATTATGTAGGCTACTTCTTCTGGTGTTGAGAATCCCAAGTTTCTGTGAACCATGTACTTCTATTTGATCTGTAAAGTCCATGTCTTCGTCGGGGTGCTCATTCAGTTCTCCTGAAGGCTTTGGCCATTTCTTCATTCGATTCCGTTGTCTCCGTGGATTGGGAGAATGTATTTTTTGTCTTGTCGTAGTATCTTGTCGAGGTTCCATAATCCTGGTGTATTTGTCCAGTTCCTCTATTCTTCTGTGCCAGTCCTTGGATATGTGTGGTTTGAGTTTTTCCTTCACTTCTTATGTTTGTCTTGTTGTAATCCTGTTCTGTTGACGTGGAAGTTCAAGCAAAAAGTTGTTTATTTTTCTTAGTTTATCTAATATTTTTTTTTAATCCGCTTACGGTAACCTTTTATTATTAAACATTCTATTCGATTTCAGAAACATTAAATTTCAATGAAATATTATTTAATGAATATATTTACTTTTACAATCATAAAAAGTTTGTTTATGGCACGATATGATCTCACAAGCCCATTAGCTTTTAATGATATGCATCCGCCGTATCATTGATTAAGTCAACCAAGAAATGTTATTAAATTTATTCTCAGCAAAATATCTTCTAATAAATAGTAGTAGCTTGAGGAATTTAGTATGAAACAAATAAAAGTGTTTCAAATTAACATTCCAATTTGAAAAATGATGTTTTGGACAGTTGCCATTTACTGGGATGGATTGTAAATAAGATTTGAAGTCGAGAGCTGACAATGCAACAAAATTGCCACAGAATATCGACTTGTCGAAATTGTTGGATCATGATCGAGTGACTCAAACTACAGTATATCATAAAACTTAATCACAAAAACATATTTAGTAAAAAGTTGACTTGTAATAACGTATAATGTTTTGTAGTTAAACTAACTAAATTAACAAAAAACAAAATATGATTTTATGATTTTTTAACTGGCCAGAGTCTCAGACAACATAAAGATAATTTTAGCAAATAATGAATGTGAAAAATTGATTTTCTGTTACTTATATATTATATATACTTTTGATATATACAGAGTCCTTCAGAAGGTATGGACACGTTTATGTGAAAATCGTAGGTCAATCAACGCTCTGTATCTTATTGTACGTTGAAGAAAAAAAACTATTTTGTCCAACAGAGTTTCATAATATGATACAAAATCACTGTATTCTATTAAATATTTATTATTTTCCCTTTTGTATACAGGGTGGACGATAATTCGAACCTTTCATTTTCTCTGTTCTTTTCAATGAAACAGCCTGTATTTTATATCAAGGTCATTTTTTTGGGCGCTTTCAGGAAAATGTGTACTTTTGGCAGCTATGTCAACAAAAACTTGAAAAAAATACAAGAAGTGTGGTGAAAACTGCACGTCGATTTCCTTTTCCATTCTCGAGTAATAATGTGTTAATTTATAGTGGGACATCGTGTATTTTATTTGCATTGTTTATTAAATATTGAAATTATAATTAAATTTATTGTACTAACCCTTACTTTCTGGAAGTCCATCTTATTAAGGATAATAAAAAAACTCTTCGTTTGAACGAAGTTGAAGTTTATTTGAAAAAATTAGTTTTTAAATTACAATGACGGCCGTTTCGCTAAGAAGCATTGTCAGATTGGCATTTAAGTTACATTTTGTTTGTTTGTAGCTAGGTACCTGATGTTGTATAGGTAGTAGTGATCTTAGAGGGAAGTACATCCAGGATAATCCCTTAGTGCTAATAACATCTAGGCTTTAATATTGTTATGTCTTATTACTTCATATAATTCATACATACTGAGTTTAGTGTAAAAAAATTTGTAAAAACAAGGAATAACTCACTGTTAGTAGTACAATGTACATTTCATTATTTTAGAATAATGAGAAACAAAATTACTTCAAATGTTAAAAATGCTCTCCGTTTACTTGCTGACAATATGCCATCCTATTAAAAAATTCATGAGTCACTCTTTCCAAGACTTCTCCACGTATTAGTTCACATTCATCAACAATTCTTTGTCTCAATTCCTGTAAGTTTGTTGGTCGTCTAACGTAAACATGTGATTTTAGATAGCCCCAAAGAAAAAAACCAACGGGCTAAGATCCGGAGAACAAGCAGGCCACTGTATGAATCCTCTACGTTCCATCCATCGATTTGGAAAATTCGCATCCAGAAAATCCCTAACCCATCTATCATAGTGGGGAGGTGCTCCATCTTGTTGAAATCAAATATTTTGTGATAATTGCCCATTCTGTTGAAGTGCAGGAATAATTTCGTTATTTAGTAGATCCAAACACTTGTCACCATTCAAGTTTCCGTCGATAAAAAATGGGCCTATAAGCTTATTTTCGACAATTCCCATCCAAACATTTAACTTCTGTGGATGCTGGGTATGTGCTTCATGAATCCAATGAGGATTCTCATTTGACCAATACCTTGAGTTATGGCGATTAACTGTTCCATTTAAACAAAAAGTTGCCTCATCGGAAAAAACTATGCTAGAAGCAAAATTTTCGTCGACATTACAGATGTCCATTAGCCGTTCGCAAAATTCCAGCCGTCGGTCAAAATCATCGTATGACAATTCTTGAACCAACTGTACCTTATAAGGATGATACTTTTCACTTTTTAATATCTTTCCTACAGAACGTCGACTGATACCATGGTTTAGTGCCAAATTTGTGGTGGAAGTTTGAGGTGATTCTTCTAAATCGATTGCAATATTTTGTTTAACAGTTTCGTTCGTTGCAGTCCGCGGTCTTCCAGGTTTTAGCAAATTTTTTACCATCCCATTAAAATTTCAATACTCTCTTTTTCACTTAATTGAACCATTCCAAATTGTGCAATTTATTTCCGTCAATTAGAATTTGACACTTGAAGAACAAAAGACGTACTAAACAGTACTTGTTTATTTATTACTATGCATACAAACAACATCAATTAGTTTATCTAAATAGTTTTTTGCTCTAATGCAAAAAACTCAAAGGAGGTTGGTTAAAGTGCTATATTCCTCGTTTTTACATTTTTTTTACACTAAACTCAGTATGTATGAATTCAAAATAACAAGCTCTTTCAAAATCTGTAAAAATATATAGGGTGTCCCATTTAAATTAAAGAAGTTGATGGCATTTCCGGTTAAACCGGGAGTATATTATTATCAAAAAAATGTACATCAGATGCGTTTTGTTCCATTGCACTTACCTGCAAATTTTCATAAATATCGTTCTTTTCGTTTAAAAGATATTTACTTGGTTCCATACGTTAACCCAACCCCGTAATGTTAAGAATTATCAAAAGCTAAGGAAAATCTAAGATATAAATTAGTAAAATGAAATTATGAATCATGTTCAGAATTTAAGGAAAATCCCAACGAAAGAAAACTAGCATAATCTGAAGCAACTTATTGACTCTTGAGAGCAAATGAATGACATTAAAGATTAAATTTGTACGGTTTGACACAAGGACCGAAAAACCGAGGTCAACACACACACACATTGACACATCGCCCTCTTGAAAATTTTACGAGGACACATAAAAAATATTTGATACCATTCTCAAAGAAAGTAATAAAAATAAACACGTGTTTGTGTGTGCTTTTTTTAACCAACTTCTTTATCCCTACCATTATTAACGCTACATAACAAATTGGGTGAGATCCGAACGACCGAAGAAACATTAAAGGCGGCTATGGAAGAATACCAGATTTCATTTGTTCAAAGTCGTAAAACTCGCAAAGGAACTATGAATATATTTATCTTTTATTGCCTAATTATGACAGTAGCTTCCAAGATTTTTATGTTCGGGCAAGCTATTATGTATTATTTTGTGTTGAGATCTTTTAGGCAGCGAAATATAATTTTAATTTCTATAAAAGGGGGAACAAAAAGATTACATGGAAGGCCAACAAAACAGACGATTATAGTTTTTAAATGACGAACCATAACGCTATTCAAACCCGAACAAAAGAGACAACTGCCAAACGGGGTTGTTCAACTGAAGAATATGTATGTCACCAAACGTTTGATTTAAATGTAACGAACTAATGTCAATTTTTTTTCTATTATTTAAGAGCATCACTTCACGAGCCTTATAAAAGACAAACTAGAAACACAAATTACCAATAGAAAAGAAGAACAGGGTTTCAGAAAAGGAAGATCAGTAACTGACGCTATATTATTTTTGAAGCAAATAAGGGAGAAATTACTGATAGTCCAGTAATTGAAGAGTCGAATATATCGAAACCTATAAGTTACCCTCAATTGCTCCATTGTGACTCATTTTGTAGGCTGTCCCAGATGCTTTGAAACGAGAAAATGTTTAACCCGGCAGCGATTCCGACAGGAGTCCAAAATGGCCGCCTGAACCCGGGGAAAACAGTTTTCTGCCAATATCTCCCAAAATCTGCGAGTGACGAAAATTTTGTTTAGACAAAAAATGAAGATCTGTTCATTATATACAAAAATGGCCCTCACCAATTTTTTCGTAAAACCAATATTTTTTGCAAAAACGGAGGATGAAAAATCCATAATTTTCATAGTGAACACATATTGTAATTTCTGGTCGATTTCCTGCTCAATGGAGTTGGAAATACATTGACAATATCTTGCTTACAAAGAAAACATTATGGAACCGAGTCTACTTCCATTTCTATAAAAAAATATTTCCAAAAAATCAATTACACAATTCTAACAAAAGTAACACTGAACAACAATAACAATAAATAATAATTATTAACACTGACAAACCTTATTTTCTGCTCAACGAACAAATGATCAATAAAAATCTTCAAAATTTAAGAATTTATATCAAGTGATTTATATCAATGGAAAGGTGAGAATGTCAGCTTTACATTTGTCAAATTATTAATATTCAAAAAATAAAGAGCGAGAAACGGGAAGGGTTTGAAAAGAAACGTCTAGTTTTTAAACAGGTGACCAATTTTCCCCACTCCCGGAAAATTGCAAGATTGTCCCAGCTTTAAAATGAGGTGCATGGAACTTTAATATTATAAATATTATTCTTGGGATGACGCTTTTTCCGAAGATTTTCAAAAACTCAGAAAATAGCGGAAAATAGGAATAAATAAATAATGGTGAATTTTGAACGCGACAAAGATGGGCCTGTAATAATTTTAAACCTCCCAAGGTTCCATTATAAAGACACAATGGGATAAATAAACATTTTCTTGAAAAAATATGAACACATTAATAAATTAGACTCCAAATGTTGTGAAAAAATACTTTGACCGCTTTTTTCATTATTCTTGTCGGATAATAACTGACTTGAAGTCACATTCCCCGGTAGATATGGATTTTCCGATCACAATGAACTTTGAATCGTTAAAAAATGTTAATTTTTGCCTGAGATATGAGGAAAAGTTTGTCCGCGCGCTCGTACAAATTATTGGGTAGACACCAGCACTCATGGCCGTAGAGCGGGAGAAATGAGCAGACTTTTGAGTTACATTATCTCAAAAAATATCAAATTTTCGAAAAAAATGATAAGGACCATTCTTGTAGATAATGAGCAGATCTTCATCTTTTGCCTAAACAAAATTTTTGTGACTCGCATATTTTGGCAGATTTTCCCGGAAAACCGTTTTCCCCGGGTTCAGGCGGCCATTTTGGACTCCTTCCGGAATCGCTGCCGTGTTAAACATTTTCTCGTTTCAAAGCATCTGGGATGACCTACAAATTGAGCTATCACTGAATAATATACAGAATTATTCGTATGTTTGGACCTTCAGTTACTGGACTATAAGCCCCTAGTACGACTTTTCATTTTTTTGGGGGACGTGGCCACTAATTTATGCTCTTTAACGTATCTAGTGATTTCATTAAAACAAAATTATTTATTTTCTGGATTACCTTTTACTATTAAGTATTTTAACTGGGTTATACAAGGCAATTCATAAGTAAGGGCAGCTAAGCTACGCTGCAGCTAAGGGCAGATGATTTCGTTCAAAATATGGCAATAGCACCAAATACCTAAATAAAAAATTGCTGTGGAAAAAAGGGTGTTGAAGTTTAATGTTTTTTTATCTCTTTGCTCAAAGCTTCATCATCATCATCTCGAGCTTATGCTGACCAGTATTGAATAAAAGCCTCTCTCAAAATTTGCCACGCTTTATGATCTTTTTTATCTGTCCAGTGGTGGTTCGGGTTTTTGTTCGCCATTGTATAATCTTTTTCCTAGATCTGCCATCTTTCATTCTGGCCACGTGTCCTGTCCAGTTCCATTTCTGATGTAAAATAGTCTCAACGGCTACTTGTCCACCTTTTTTTTCGTATTGTTCAAAAAACGATATTGTGGGAAAGCCTGATTTATAGTACATTCGTTTCTAACTTTTAATGTGCGACTTAGTGCTAGATTTGTCATGAACTGTGTTTTTGCTCGATTTATTTTCAGCCCCATCTTGTCTGCCTTGTTTAATATTGCGGGCAATAGCAAGTTCATTGCCCAATGGACTAGTTTAGTGATTTTTTTTATATTTGCATCTTATAAAATGGGTTTTTAGTGGTTCAACTGTACAAATCAAATTTTTATAAAATTAATCCTCTAGCCATAATCGGCTTTTGAAATTTAAATTTAATGGTTACATACGTCATAAGTGGTAAGTGACGAGTTTCAATAAGATTGGTAGAAAATTTGCGATGTTGTCGATATGCTTTAATATTAACCGAGAAACTTATCTCTCTCTCTTATTTGTTGTCATTTAAAAGAGATAAACATATCGATATTTTTGTTCTCTGATTGACACTTTATCAAATAAGGAGTAAAACACTAAACAAAATACTCTGTCATTTTCGTTAGTTTAATTTGTTGTTTGGTTGTGTTTGGTTTATGAAAGAAATTACTTCTATACTATTTTTGGTTCGAAAATAAAAATCCCTAACACCTTCTCTTGGTGTTATAGCGGTTCCTTCAAAAATAACCAATAGAAGTAATTGTTCTCTCGGGGAGCAACCCTTCTATCGGTACAGTGAGAGAACGAATTTCAAGAATACTGTTTTGGCATTTTCAATAGAACCACGCCCACTTTCTATTGGCTGTTCTATTCTATCACCGTCAAGAATAGGGGTCTTGTTTGTTTATTACAGATAAACACGATTTTCTCTCCTGTCAGTTCTTTGAGAATACTTGAAACGAACGTAGCTAAACTGTGACAACGTTGACTTTTAAACACACTTCAGTATTGGTTATTAGTTGGCGCTACGTTTAAAACTTACTAATTATTTATTGCTAAATTTTACGAAATAAGAAAAATTAATTGCAAAATGAATACCAATATAAGTAAGTAGGTATCTTATCCTAAATATATATTGCTATCATTTTGATTAATATGATCCTACTAAACTAGTCCATTCTAAGAGCGGTTAATCTTAAAAATCGTGTGTCTGCTGCTGTTGTTATCCTTGGACATCCTTGTCCTGGTCTTCTGTCGTATACTGTTTTCCTAAATCAACTAGCAACTAATTTTTGTGCGAAGATTACATTTGTAAGTGAATGGTGAATTTCTTTATACCACCTTATAAGTATGTATTTGTAAATTCTTACTTTAGTTTTAATACACATTTTTTAAGTTTTTACTTTTTTACTTTTGGAACTATGTACCTCTGCAAGAAGTGTATTTTTTAGAATAATTACTTACCAAGAAGAGTACATTTATCTTATTTATTCTACATTGCGCAAGCATCTAAAGTAGTTTATGTTATAGCAAACTTAAAATTATGACGAATTTAATAGATAATAAACGACATCTAATTCACTTTATATCTTAAGCGAAACAAGAAGCTCAGCGAGAGAAAAGTTCTAGTTCTAGACGTCGAGACAGTTTTACACACGCACGCATCCTCTTGAAAGAAAATTAACGATATAGTATTTCATAGAAATACATAAAACTACGAGAATGCATAAATTATCTTTACTCGGTGGTCTACCACTGGGTGGCGAAATTTTAATTGCTCATTGAGATGGGTTTTATGGTCTCATTCTGGTCTAAAGTCAAAGCTTTGCTTATAAAATTCCAAATCGTTTCACCGCTTTAGATCCAACAACAACAACCATATAAATAGTTTTACCTGGAACACAACATTGAGTAGAAAGATACTTTGGGAGGAGGTGGAGGAACGTTTTATTAAATTTTTTTTTGGTATTTGTTTTTTTTGCCGATAGTTTTGAGCTCAAAGTTATATTTTTATTTAGAAATATATGCAACAGAACAAAGATAAAGATTTTTAACATCTAGCTAGCTAGAAATATATAAAAGATCAAAAACATTATGTAATAAGTAAAAGAAAACTCTTAAAAAGAAGATTTTCCTTGCAAACTAATTAGTAAATAAAAAAATCGATTTTCTAAGGAATCTTATCAATCATTTTTTTTTAATTTTTGATTTGAGAAAACTAAAAATATTACAAAATAGGCCAAACATTGTAGTTATAGTTACATAGAGTACTATAATTCAAACCAAACTCTTCTTTCAGTGCGTCATAATTAACGAATTCTCTCCAGCACATTAAGTTAGTGACTTAAAAAAAATATGTCCGTGATTATTATACACAGAACATAAAAAATTATATGACCTTGACGTGCAGTTGCATATTTAAGCAACTTCTACTTGGAGATGTATCAAGAATGATAAACATTTTCCAGGATCTGCAGTCCTTCATTACAACATTTACCATATAAATGCATGGAAATAATAGGAATTAGACAGTATTTTTATGATTTCTGAAATACTAACGTACCACTATTTGGATTTTTAAGATTAAACACTTATAATTTATAATAAATATTCCCATAAAATCGTTTTAATACTTATATTTAATTAATTTGTTGAATATTATTTGGGAAATAGATAGAGTAAAGAAAACACTATTTCAAACATATTTAGTTCTATTTTTATTTTAAAAAATACATTCAAATAAATTTATTATTACACAAAATCATACCTAAAACTAGTGTTTTTTGACAACAAAGAAACATAATAAACAATTTGCAGCATATTACTAGTACAATCCGTGAATCTTTTATGGAGCGACATAATATGTATTCTATAAAGAATTTTTAATTACAAATTTAAAATTAACAAAAAATACTACATATTAAAAAAATAGTAAGTAAGTAAACTATCTCACTAAAAACGTAAAATAAAAAATGTATTCACTATTGAATATTAACGTTGACACTCAACGATACTAACCAAGCAATGTCCAGTGTAACACATGAAATTTAAAAGTCCGAACTGGAGTTTAAAAAAACAGTTTTTTAAATATTTTTCACAAAAATGCAACGTACACTAATGTATCCATAATAAATGCTAGTCAAAATTTTGAATATTTTGACAATAAATCTAAAAACGACGATTGAAAACGACCTAAAATGCACTGTCAAGATAGGAATAATACGGCCGAGGACTGCAGTGACGTCACAGGCCACAACGTGCGATCGATTTTTTGGCGAACGTACGTCTTATGGGATTAAGCAATCCTGGTAAATGTTTATCATTCTTGGGGATGTATAATTGGTTGTCGTTTACAATACGCTAAATCCATAATCAATATAAATGGTGCCTTTTCATCAAAGCTATGTTTTCCTACAGTTTTTGTAAACAACCATTCTAAAGTACCTGCTACCCGTATCAAAAATTGAAAGTCAAAATAACCGATAAAAAAGGTTTATGATTGATTGAAATCATGTTATCTGTACGAAAAGGAGCAACAAAACAGTGTTGTAATGGCGGAGTATGTGAAAAGGATACATAAATAACTTCCTTTGACTTTTTTGTTTCCCTTACCTCAGTTGCCCTCTTCTCTATAATACCACTGAATGTCGTTGCCCCTCCCATTGACTTATTCTGCTAGTGTAGCTGTAACCTTGAGATTTGTTAAAGTTATTGAAAGATAAAAAGATTATGAATATTTTCTTCTAAAAAAAATTATTTATTAAATATTATTATAAGTAAACCTACTTCCCACTTTCTGTCTCTTAATTATACTAAGTGACATAAAAATCCAAGCACCCAATTTAAATGATTTTATTTTAATCAAATTTGGTGAATTTATTTATTTTACTAAAATAAACAATTGATAACATTTTTAGCATTATCAGTTGAAGATTCCGGTTTTTATACTGCTTTTTTGAAATCCACTAACAATCCAAAAATGAATATTGTAGCCGTAGTAAAGATCCAAATTTTGTGGATTTTGGTTCTTGACATTCTTTACGATTGGTTACGATGCCTAGGGTACGGAGACCTGTACGATTTCGTCAACTTAGTGAGTTTGATAGGGGTCGTATAGTGGGACTTCGGAAAGATGGATTTTCTTTTCGGGAAATTGCAGTTAGAGTGCAAAGAAGTGTAGACACCGTGGTTAGGTGTTATCAGGCATGGCTTCGAGAAGGCCGTACTCAAAGAGCAAGGGGTTCTGGACGCCCCCGTAGAACATCAGACCGTGAAGATCGCCGCTTAAGATTATTGGCCTTAGGGGACCGTTTCTCCACTACCAGGTCCATTGCAAATGAATGGTTTGCAGAACACGGAAGTTCTATTGGCATGCGAAGTGTTTACCAAAGAATAAGACGTTTTGGCCTGCTTTAATACCGACCACACTGGGTCCTCCCTTTAACTCCAGAACACCAACGTAATCGCCTTGAGTGGTGCAGAGAACGGTCACTCTGGGATCAGGTATGGAACATTATTGTCTTTAGTGACGAGTCTCGATTTTGTTTAGGCATGCACCATGTTCGAGCGAGGGTTAGAAGACGACGTGCATGGTGAAAGGGGAAATCCACGGTTTTTTGTTTTGTTGGGGTGCTATAGCTTATTTTTCGAGATCACCTTTAATCTTCATCAGAGGTAACATAAACGCGCAGCGTTATATCCAAGAAGTTTTAGAACTCCATCTTGACACCCTGGCAAATCCAACTTTTCAACAAGATAATGCCCGACCACATGTCGCAAGAGTCACAATAGACTTCTTTCAACATATTGATGTCACATTGTTACCTTGGCCACCAAGATCTCCCGACTTATCCCCAATTGAGCACGTGTGGGATATGATGGGTAGGAGATTGCTCAATTTGCAACGTCTTCCTCAGACTCTAGAAGCACTTTAAGAGGAGTTGGTGATTGCCTGGAATGAGATACCAAAGAAGGACATTGACCACTTGAACAGAAGCATGCCTAGGCGCGTTGGAGAATGCGTAACACATCGGGGTGCATCCACACATTATTAAAGATAAAAGGGCTTTAAAGCAATGCAATCATTTTGAAATTTTTATCATTTACTTATTATTCTTCAAAATAAAATCATTTAAACTGGGTGTGTTCTGATTTTTATGTCACAATATATTAATGTTTTAAGAAGTTATATCAACATAGGCAACATAAAATACATGCAAATTGAATTTAAATCTGTCATTGTTAATCGAATATTTACTTTTTATAATTAATAATTGAGTATAATAGCGAAAGTAGATTTAGTGAAAAGATATTGATGCATTATTTAATAAAGTGTTTTTTTTACAGAATAGACGTTTTGTAAAATTTTACTAGATAAATTTTATGTTTCGACGAAAACTTCGAGTTTTAGCTGGAAACATTTTAAGGACTGGAGGTAAAAAATTTCTGGCTGCTTCTATAAATATACCCACATTTATCATATCAAAAAGTTTTGTGAACTAATTACTTTATTGTAAGGCAATTATAAACAGTTTCGGTCTGGCGAAAATACGGACATATTTATATATTTTTAAGACTAACAATATGAACATAAAGACAAAAGTTAACTTCGTATAATCACATGAATTGCCGCTTGATTTTGTGCCAAATAATAAAATAAAATCATGTTAACTGAATTATCAATAACCGTTCATAACGTTCAACAAGTTTGTTGCATAATATTTAACAACAGAATAGTCCAATTATGTCAATGTCCATATCAATATTTTTATATCACGTTGTATACAAAATGAAACCTGTTAAATCTTATCGTGAATAAATTTACTTTATTATTCAATTCTCTCGGTGGTGTTATCATTGTGGTTAGTTTATTCGCAAATAACTTTTGTTTTCTTGAAGATTTTTGTAATAAAATTGGTATAGGGATGGGAGTGTGCACGCTCCTAAAAAACCGTTATGTATAGTTACACGTATGGGCCATTACGTTGGGATTTAAACTGGGTTATAAGTGAGTCTCCTAAGAAAAACAGGTTTCCTTCACACTTTTAACATTATTAAAAAAATTAAACCAAAATAAAAACCCAAAGTCAACGTCACAAATTAAAATGGACAAAACAGCGACTAGTTTCGGCCCAAGGGGAAGACCATGACCATCATCAATAGACAAGAAGTGTAAATTATTAAAAAATATAAAATAACAAAAAAATTCTTTATTAAGAAGTAAATGTAATTTTAAACTTAAAAGACCTTTTAAAACTTAATAAATATAATAATTATTATGAATATCTTAGAGTTACTATCGTCACCGAAAGTAGCCTGACATAGCTAGGGTAAGTTTTCGTTGAAACTATAAATTCTATGTTATCTGTATCTCTCTCATCTGTATCTCTCGTGTTGATAACGCAATCTTGAGGTATGTTTCAACACAACAGAAAACTGTACATGTAGATTAGTGTATCACATTTTATTCTTTTCAAATGTGCATAAACACTTTTCTCATTTTTTCTCTACATTTTCGTACAATTCCTTAATATCCACATTCCATTTTCCAACCTAGGCACCCCATTTTGACGATATTTCTCTTTTTTTATTTGTTATATTCTCTATTTCATTGTTTGCGTTCATTGTAAAACGTTTAAAGGGTTTAGTTAATTATTATTATTATTGCAGTGTCAAATTTTCGAATTAAGAAAGATATTTTTTGTTATAAATATTCAGTGTCGAGTTGAATACCATTTCTATTTTTTTTACTCTGAGGCATTTGGATCAATAAATTATTTCAAGCAAAAGTTTTATTTTTTTAATTTTCTTGATTTGTACATAGTATTAATGGGAGAGTCTTGTACATTTGTAGACTTTTTCGAAAGATATTTTTAATCCTGCTTCTTTTAGAACATTTATTTTACTGTTCTACTTCTAATTCTAATCATTCTATGTTTTCTCTATTTTGTCAATTATATACATTGATAAGATTTCCAGTGTAGCTGTGATATCACAATTTATATATTATTGTTTAAAAAAAAATCCGTTCCAAAAAAATAACAACGAAAAAACAGGTACATCCTTAATATTGGATTGCGGTTATGGTTGTTGACTCGATGAGTTATGTATTGCTTTTCTATTTTAAGAAATATTACGTTTTTGTGTAGTACATGAGGCTGTGGTGGCGGTTTCAATCATGTATATAATAAAAATTATATAAGGTTATCGAACAATCAATTTGTTTATATTTATAGTCTCGAGACGAAATGTTGTGAATCGAAAGATGTATAAATTTGATCAAAGAAAGAAATGAAAACATAGAAAGTGTCTGAAATTAAATACAAAAAATCTACCCATAATTAAATGTCTGTATATGTCTGTATGTCTGTAGATGAAAAAGTTATTTCTAAAAAAGATACAGATTGGATATTACAAATTGAGCCAGCCTGATACACTGCGACCTTTGCAGGTATATTGTGCTGTTCTCAGTATTTTCCAGTACCTCCATCTAACGCAGCCCCTCTAATGAAAATCATCAGCCTTTATGGAGGCCATTTCACATAGCCTCTTGTTTTTCCTCCAAGTTCTAAAAAATGCAGTGTTATCAAGTCTTGTCAGTACTGACTGACTATTCTCCATGTGACGGTAGGTGTCTTCCTTTATGAACTGTATAGCCTGCGTCTGTCTAGGTGTACCTTCAATTTTCTCATTTAGGGCGGCATATAACCTCCCTTAATTTTTTTGAGTAGTGTATTTTAAGAAGGTCAGCGACGAAAAAGGTGTCATCCTAATAAAATAAGTAAAGATTTAAAATATTTACAAACATTGAAGGAAAAATATGAAAAGAGACCCACTGTGCACAGTATGTTCGCTTCGACGTCTCAAAGTAGAGATGATGGTTTGCGGGAATCTTACAATATCTCATTGCTTATAGCAAAATCTGGAAAACCGCACACCATTGGAGAAAAGTTAATTTTACCCACTGTTATAGAGGTTTTAAAAAATGTTCTGCACAAACCTCCATTTGACGCACTCAAAAGAATTCCTTTGAGTAACAACACCGTACAAAAACGTATTGATGAAATGAGCTCTGATATTGAAAGCTTCTCGTGTAATTTTCTGCAAACAACTGATTTTTCTATTCAACTAGACGAGTCAAGTCTACCTGGTAATGAAGCATTATTATTAACGTATGTTCGATTTGTTATGGACGAAGAAAACTTTGGAGACGGATATTAAAGGCGAATCAATATTTAATGCCCTGAGTGATTTTTTAAAGAAAAATCGATTTTATTTACAAACATTATTTCGGTTGCAGCAGATGGAGCTTCTGCCATATTCCACCGATTGCTCTTACTGAAGTACGCTGGTTGTCGATGGGTGCATGTTTAACAAGATTTTACTCACTTTTTGAATCAGTTTTAGAGTTTCTGGAAAGTAGAAATTCAGATGTAACAGAAAACCTGATCAAATTGAAAGCAGACATCGCGTATTTGACAGATTTGTACAAAAAATTTATTGGCAGCCTAAATTTAATAAAAACAAAGGAGTTTTTCTTGAAAAATTGAAATTTATGAAGCAAAATATTAGTCGCGCGAATTCTTTCAGTTTCCAAACTTGTTACAGGCAGAATGTCTTAATGAGGATATTCAGACATACGTTCAACATTTAAATGTCCTACAAGATGACTTCAAAAATATATTCGATGATATTCTGACGATGGATATACCATCATGGATCATAAATCAATTGGATGAAATGGAAGTGGCGAATGTGGTATTACAAGCGGAACTACTGGAGCTTAGCACCAATGAGGAGCTGAAGGTGAAATTTAAAAAAGGCTATCAAAAATTCTGGCTGCAAGCAGAAATACCCGAAAAATTTTCTGGGCTGTGGAAAACTGCGAGAAAACTTTTTATAGCATTTCCCTCGTCATACCTTGTAGAAAAAACTAAGAATAATAAAAAAACTCTTCGTTTTAACTCAACTTTCAAGTTTAATTGAAAAAATTAGGTTTAAAATCACAATTAGGTACAGCTGTTTTGCTAAAAACTAGCATCGTCAGATTGACATATTGATGTAGGACAGCTCAGTACTGTTCCTACGTCAGTCTGCGTCGCACAGTGTTTATGACAATTTGAATTTGAATTATATTTCATTATCCACCTTTTAGGTAATCACTTCAACGCAACATTGTATTGCAGCGATTTCTGCTTGAAACACATTAGTATAATCCCTAGGCATATCTCGACTTCTGTCCTTGGCTTTGTGCCACATACATCAGGCCCTATACCAACAGCAGGTTTGGAATCTTCCGTGAACTAAATAGAGTTTGACCTCCTAGAGGCAAGCAGCCTTACAAAGGCGGTAAGTTTGACAAACACTTTTACGTTTCCATTGAGACCATTTCCTTGATGCTCAGGCAAGGCAGCCCTCGAACCCCACACGCGTTTGAATACCCTCAGTCTGCTGGGATTTTGTCCACCAAAATCCTGAAACATTGGTCTAGTGAATAACCAGGTTCATATTTAAGTTTAGGGCCTTTTATATGAAAATCTTTACATTTCATGAGCTTCTGGTTAAATATAATACCAACCTGTGTATTTAGCCTGATTTCCAATTGAACTTTTTATCCCCTTGATCGTTGGTGACCTTAAGTTTGGTAGTGATATTTTCCAGATTAAAATGAACCTGAAACTCCCCCGAATGAGCTCTAAAACTATACTAGCAAAGGGTCCATTTAGCATAGCTTCCAAATCGCCTATGTGTACGAAAACCCTTTTCGGATAGCCTTTTCCTATCCATTAGAGCTGAAGATAGTAACAGATCATGATAGTCCTGCTCGCCAAAGCAGTCTTTATCAATTCGCCAATTTTAAGTGCCTCTCAGTCTAGAGACACGTTATTAATTGCTACATCTAAGAAGTCCTCTATGGATAGATCAGCGCCAAGTCCGTTAACTTGTCTGTCTAGTAAGCGTATTGGTGATCGCTGAAGGGATTTACCTTCAGCACTTCGTCCCTAATGTATCTGCCTACCAATATTTTCAATGTTTTATAACCAGGAGAGCAAGATTAGAAAGATGTTATTAAATTCCTAGTACTAAGAATACCTACGATAAAAACATTAGTTTAATAAAAAAATTGAATATTTTATTGAAAACTTAATATTTTTAGTCAATGGCAGCTGTTTTGAGTTAGCAACAACAGGTGTAAGTGGAAAGTGAAATATTATAGACGAGTAAAGTTTATAGAAACATAAACAGTGCAAAAAATGCACTTTTTAACGAGATACGTACATGATTTTTCCTAGGACCCCAATATTATATCTATGAATGTTTTTAATTTTATTTATAAAATTTATTTTAATTGTTAGTCCTTAGGATTTAAACGAGTTTAAATATTGCATGGGAATATAATTACTTAAAATCAAATAACCACCTTTCTGGGGAATTAAAATCAACATAATTTACTTGCTAGCTAAATGACATTTTAATTTTTTTCGTGGGCTCCATAAAAATTTAAAGTAAAATAATTATTGGAACACTTGGTGAAATTTAATTGGATCTTGAGAAATATTATGGGTTAATAATGTGTTTTGATTATTTTCATTTACGTCACACTATTGTGATATTGCTCCTTCTTTTCTTCTTTCTTTTTATTGTTAATTGTTCTTGGTAAACTTAATCACTGTAAACTAATTAATTGACCGGTAATAATTATTAATTTTATCAATACCATCTGCAAAAGTAATTTATTTATACATACGAATATGGAACGTACAATATTTTTATCGTCCCGATATTCACGTCAAAACGGTCAGAGAAACATTGTCCGTTTGTTTTATTATAACACGCCCAAATATTCACAAACTAACTACAAATATTTACAAAAACACTAACTCCCAAGCACGTATTCATCATTTAACAATATCCATTAAAATATCATAAATAAACCGGAATAATATAAGCAAAATTACGCTTAAATGACAAATGTAGCGGCCATGTTGCTATAAAACCGAAACATTCGCAGGTATACCACCATATTATTTATATAGCTTAGTTTATGGATCATAAACATTTTTAGGTTTTCAGCAATTACATAATTAACTATGGCCAACGTAATGCTAGTAAAAGTTTTAATGGTGCTTGATTAATTAGTTGTATAGCCAGCTTTTATAGGTAGCTCAATTGTTTTATGCAAGCTGTCAGTTATTTTAGCTTCCTTGCAGACTACGAACAAAATTATTATTTTTGGAGCAGAGCACTTAATCGCAATGGACGTAAAATATGACAGTACGGTCATATTTTTAGACCATTTTATGCACATCATTATTTTTTTGCTTTAACCTCACCAAAGGAGGCGATATGTAGATCAGGCTCTTTTATGGTCTTGTATATACAGTGCGTCCATAAAGTAACGCATAAATTCATTATTGGCTGCATGAACAATAAAATTAGAAATTACCAAAACAGGTCGATTTTGGATTTCAATTTACTATTGACTCAAGTCATAATCTAATATACAGGGTGAACCACTTTCGTGTAATGACGACATCACATTTTTTTTCAAATGAAACCCCCTTTTTTTTCAATTTCCGAATTGCCTTTGCTGAGCTGATTCCAAAAATGTATACAGGGTACAGGGTGGGCAAAAATGCAAAAAAAATATGAACATTTTTTATGGAAAGTAATACGTTACTGAATGTAATAAACAAATTAAATGGAATTATGTAGTTATGCAATTAATGTTAATGTAAAAAATGTCAAACAAATAGATGTTTATAGTCCAGGGGCTTGGATCACTAATAAAAGCTGTAAGATAGAATTATTAGGAATAAGGCTGGATGTTCTTGATAGTTTATCAAAGTAGTTGTATAACAATACGTAATTTCATTTAATGTGTTTATTACGTTTATTCGTTATTTTCATTACTTTGGTGATTTAATGTTGTCTTTACTTTATTTTTCTTGTTAACAATATTAAAGTTGTGGAAGAATAGCTGTATAAAGTTCCTTTCGACTTTGTCAATATATTTGTACACAAAGGGATTCATTACCACCCACGTATCTGGCCGTATTAACGTAAGAGATAGTATACAGGCTCTCCCATATCGACCTTCACGCAGGAGTTTATGGGGAACGGATAATTATAGATGAATAACTTTGGTGTTCAGGGGTTTTTGTTGCTTCTGAATTCAACTAAAATATTTTCAAATTAACAGCACTTTATGCAAGAAACCAGTTACCTAAAATTTACAGTTTTAGAGATATTTGAGAAGTTATTTGGAAAACAAATGCCAAACATTATTTTTATTAATTATTTTTTTAATTGATAAAGTTTAAAAATTATTACATCGTATTGCACCTAAGGACCTAAATTATAAATTTTAGTGTTAAAATAAGAAATCAATTATACAGGGTGGTCACAAAGTTGAGTTAAATTTTAACTTGGGACAACGACGATTTCTTTTTTTTTATTGCAACCCCATTTTTTATAATTTTATTTTATTCCTCATATAAAAATCAGGTTTTTATTTACTTTCCTATATCAGTTTTTAAACGTTTGTAAAATTTTTTTTTGGGTATCAAAATTTGGATTTTCTTCCTTTGTTATTGTTGATTTTGGTATTATTTTTTTATTAGTTTATTACATAACATAAAATGAAATAGTTTATTTGTAATTTGTAATAAATTTGTTACAATAAATCCTAAATACAACTAAATTATTAATTAACTGAAATGTTTATAATAGTATTTTATTGTATAAAAATGAAATTTAAAATTAAATGATAAAACAGTCTTTTTATGTAATTTTTTCCGAAGAATCAAACGGTGGAAATAATTTTTTTAAATTATCAATAATGTATTTATGTTTTTTATCAATAATGTATTTATGTTTTTTTTAAATTGTGAGTATAAATTTTTTTATATAAAGTCTAAAAACGAAAAAAATATCACCAGGATAAACCTTTTATAATGATTTTCCAAAGGAGGAATTTTGTTTAAAAAAAATATATTTTTTGTAAAATTTTGAAAATTTCGTAAATGTTTCAATTTTTTTATTAGTCCAGGCGTGCTGTACTTTTAGACGGAAATTCTGAGACCTGAAATGTAACAGTTGGAGGTGGTAAAGGGGCTTATAACACATGAAAAAAAATACATTAACTATTTCAATTATGATCATAAACTTTTTGGGGGTAAAAAAGGGTGAAAAGGGGATAAAAAACTGAAGTATTGCTGTTTGCGGCTAAAATTGACGTCAAAATGAAAAGTGCCCAATAGAGAAGTAGATCATGTAAAAATCTAAAACTTTTCTCTTGGTAATTTTCTCACATATGCTCAATTTTTCGAGGAAAATGGAAAAAAACGATTTTTCGTTTTTAATTTTTAATTTTCCAACGGATTCGTCAATATTGATGAAACTTGGTGAAAACTTACCTTTTTATGTCCAAAATAACCTCGAATTTTCTCAACCTTGTAACATAATAATTTTCCGAGAAATTGGATTTTTCTGGAAAAATCTCTTTTTTTTCAACTGTAAAGTTTGCTCGGAATATATTATTGGAAAAGGTTTTCCTGGGGATGATTTTTTTCGTTTTTACGTCTACTTTTACATGAAATAAAAAAAAATACACCTCTCATTTAAAAATGTGCTCAAAAATGAAAAAAAGCAAAAAATGAATTTTGCAACAGCTAAATTTGCAATTATTGTTAAATTTTTGTTATGAAATATTAAAAAAGGCAAAAGCCGACTATTGCATTACATTCTACGGGAAAAATTACAAAAGAAAATGTATTTCATTATTTAGTCGGATTTTTAGTTCATTTGCAATATTATTATAAACACTCAAGTCTATTAATGAGGTTAATTATCCGAGCGGGAATTTCATGGTTTTTACTATTGTTGTATGCTGATTTGTTTATATTATAAGGTTTTTCATGCGATAAATCGATTTGTTGATATTACAAGGCCCAAATACCCTTCCATCAGGGTTGCCACTACAAGCTAAAGAATAGTAGTAGATTGGAGACAAAAAGTGGAGTATATACAACCAAAGCGGAGTGTAGTACTTTGTGTTCCGAGGATATATTTAGTCAATTCAATATACACGTGTTAAGAAGTCTTTGTTGTTAAGGTCAATATATTTTATTCAAAAGTCTTTTTGAAGGTTCAAATTGGTCCCAGTGGCCAGTGACAAAGTGTAGACATGACAACTCTAACTAGTCTAGGGGCCTAGGCCTTGTGTTTTCTTTTTGACCTTGCAACATTTCAGTATACAAAATATAGGTACTATCATTCGTAACAAACAAAATATTATATTTTCAATATATTTTTTAATTACAATTACGAATTACTTAAAACCGAACGATTATATATTAAAAATAAAAAAAATTGTTCCAAAAAGTCAAAGAAAATTGAAATTTTGATGAAAATTGGGCTATAGAGCTCTGAGGGAAGGATATTTGGGCCTTGTAATATCAACAAATCGATTTATCGCATGGAAAACCTTATAATATAAACAAATCAGCATACAACAATAGTAAAAACCATGAAATCCGCGCTCGGATTTCATAACAAAAATTTAACAATAATTGCAAATTTAGCTGTTGCAAAATTCATTTTTTGCTTTTTTTCATTTTTGAGCACATTTTTAAATGAGAGGTGTATTTTTTTTTATTTCATGTAAAAGTAGACGAAAAACGAAAAAAATCATCCCCAGGAAAACCTTTTCCAATAATATATTCCGAGCAAACTTTACAGTTGACAAAAAAGAGATTTTTCCAGAAAAATCCAATTTCTCGGAAAATTATTAGGTATGTTACAAGGTTGAGAAAATTCGAGGTTATTTTGGACATAAAAAGGTAAGTTTTCACCAAGTTTCATCAATATTGACGAATCCGTTGGAAAATTAAAAATTAAAAACGAAAAATCGTTTTTTTCCATTTTCCTCGGAAAATTGAGGATATGTGAGAAAATTACCAAGAGAAAAGTTTTAGATTTTTACATGATCTACAACTTTTCTATTGGGCACTTTTCATTTTGACGTCAATTTTAGCCGCAAACAGCAATACTTCAGTTTTTTATCCCCTTTTCACCCTTTTTTACCCCCAAAAAGTTTATGATCATAATTGAAATAGTTAATGTATTTTTTTTTCATGTGTTATAAGCCCCTTTACCACCTCCAACTGTTACATTCCAGGTCTCAGATATTCCGTATTTTTTATTTTTTTGGTACAGCACGCCTGGACTATATTTGCAACAATTAAAGGATATTTTAGAAAGGTATATTTTCACCAAGTTCCATTAAATTAATCGAATATTTTGACCAAATTTATAGATTTTTATTTGACCTACAACTTTTTTATTAAACATTTTTCATTCCGAGGGAAATAGTAAAAGCACCGTTTTTACCCCTTTTCCACCCACCCAAAACCATATCATGCTAATCTTTACAATAACACCAATTTTATATACTTTTTCCCACGACCCCTTATGAAATCAACACCTAACACATAGTTTTGACACTACATACACATCCGAAAAAATAAAAAAAGAAGTAATATCACAGACGTGTGATATTTTTTAAAAACGTACAGAAAGTAATAATTTAAACAAGATTGATGAATAAAATACTATTATTTTTTGGGTATTCAATTTGATACATTTGGTACAATAAATGTCGAATTAATACTTTAATAAAAAAATTGTATGAGTTGCATTATCTATGCAACCTAATATACGAATAGGTATTATGGTTTTGGTATGGAAATCTAAATTTTGTTTTTTATCACAATTGTGTTATACTGGGTGTCCCAAAAGTTTCTGACCCATTTTAACTGCAAATATATCGGAACTTAAAAACCATAGAGAGGTGCGGTTTTCGAGGAACAATTTCTTTTTATATAAAGTTTTTTTCAATATACATGTTTAATTAGTAAAATTTTATATAGGGTGTTTTAAAAAAAAGGTGTTTTTTAAATGCAAATATCGTCGATTTTTTTAATGGAACACCCTATATATTTTTATTCTATCTGAAAGAACGAACTCTTTTAATTTTGTTAACCCTCAAAATTTCTTTGATTTGGACCATGATAATTTAGCGAAACAGAGCTGTCATTGTATTAAGAAATTTAGTTAAAATTTTAATTGTTTAATGTTTTTATTAATAATTATTACATTTATCAGCAGAATCAGAAATGCAATGGTTTAGTAACAAAGCTGCTGAGAATAGCATGTCTACATAAGCGATAATTTAAAAAAAAAACCAGTAACCCTAAAGTTAAAACATTGTGTAAAAAAAAGCTAAAAAGTTATTTAATATCTAAATGTGCTACTTATAATTCTCTGATTGACTGTATTATAAAAATACCAATCTAATTATTCTTTTTTGTTTCAGGAAAATGATATTCAGTGTACCTAAAGAATCGAATTACTAGTGTAAATATATACATATTGTACAAGGTGTTGTGATTGAAATTTGTCCTAAAATCTCTAAAAATAAAATAATAGTAAACATTTTTAAATGTTCCAAATAAATCCGTCTATTTAACATATAATCGTCCTGGTAAATAACAATAATTTATTAATACTAGCAATAAATATTTGGTGCATTTACAGTGTAGTGGAGGGATTAAGAATTATCGGCAACAATATCTAAGAAAGTAGAAGAAGAAAGAAAGTAAGTTAATAAAAGAAAGTGTAACCTTCTGCAACAAAATTTAACCAATGTTTTTTTCGTACCAAAGTTTCTAAAATTCATCATGTATTTTTGTTTGTAGTATTTTTGTTAATTATTGTAAGCGTTTTAAAAGAAGTTGGATGTGAATATTTCTTGATTTTATTAGGACTTTTATTGTTTTTTATTTAAGTCACAAACATTAATAATATTCGGAATAATTATACACCCCAAACAATGATGGCATTTTTTTGGTTTTCATTTTTATAAATAAGTAAAATTCTAATAAATATATATTCGCAAGATTTTTTATGTATCAGTTTAATATATTAAAAAATAAAACATATAAAATAGCCACCTTATTAAATTTTATGCTTTGTAGCCTGTTAAGCTCCAAATTGAATTTTCATTTGTCTTCCAATGATTGTAAAAATATTCTGTACCTAGTCATCTTCTTCAATAGGTTCATCATCGTCTATTCTACTTCTTTTCTGATGTTTTCATAGAAATTATTTTAATCCGTTTCATCTCCCAATCTTAAACTTTTAGCACTCTCATCTTCATTACTGTCTTCTTTCTTTTTTGTATTTTTTTCTAGGTTTTTGTAGATTATCATCGTTGAAGACGTTTCTTTTTACTTTATTTTTATTACTGGATTTATATTGTTCTATTTCGTCCTTCACAGGAGTATCCGTCAGGATCATAGTTTTTCCCTTTCTTCTTTTTGCAACACCTTCTTTTCTCGGGGCTGCTTTTGGAAAAGTTCTAATTACTTGTGGGTAACTAATGTGTGCTATCTGTAGAAGTAGTAGAGGCATGTTCATCATTTCCTCATGCTCGCCATTTTCAAATTCTGCTTTCCTTTATTTTTATCTTCTCCATTTGCTTGGAAACGGTCAGTGACATATGAAGAAAAATATTCATCTTCACCAAAAATGTTTTCGTTGAAAAGCCATATTCCTGTCACTACAAAGCCTCTTACAATGTTTCCAATAGAAAAAGCCATTGGATAAGCGTTGCCTACTATTTCTGCAAAACGATACAGAGAAACTGGTTTCCCTGGGATATTTGTCATCCATTTACTCACAGTTTGATTGTAGAAAATCTTATAGGCTCCAAACACAGTTCTATCGAATGGTTAAAGATTATTCTTCTCTCTTGCAAGATTGATCACAGGCAACGAAATATTGCCTCATGGGTGTCATATATTAATAGTACTTTGTCTTTAACATGGGCTATAAAATGCTCAAAGTATTGAAGAAATAAACTTTGTTTGATCCACCCGAAGGATTTGCACCACCTACGAATCCAGGTGAGGCGATTTTAAGCTTATATTACTTGAAGTACACCCTAGGAAATATTAACATAGGGTGAACATAGTTCCCAACAGCATTCATGGCCGCCACCATAGTTAAATTTACACCTCTTTCGGCAGAAGTAACAGCTCCTATTTGCTTCTGACCTTTTGGAGCTAGGATTCTTGGGGGCACATGAACTGTTGTATTACCGGTCTCATAAAGATTATAAATTCGGTTTGACTGAAAGTTGTGATGGTCTTAGACATTTTTAAAATTTTTGAAAAAGCCAGATACATTTTTTTATTAAAAGAAAGGCTGGTGGCTTCAGGTTTTTTTAAAGACACGTCTGCACCAGCTTTACTGTCTCTAAACCAAGAATCTGTCATTTTATTTTTATTCCGAACTCATAGAGTAAATTCTGAAGTTCATTATTTGGAAGACCGTAATGAAGTGTGGCAGCATACATAACGTATTAGATTTTCTTCTTCTTCAAAAAATATTTGTCTAACCTAACCTAACCTAACCTAACCTAACCTAACCTAACCTAACCTAACCTAACCTAACCTATGTGTGGTTCTAATATTTTTTCCTTCAGTCACTAAAAATGATTTAAACATCATCTAACGTACCTTTTTGGTGTCGAATTAGCATACCTAGATGATCCCAGACATGTTCTATTAGATGCGTACATGCCATTCTCAACATCTTTTAAAAAATGTTGTACAACGTGTGGACGAGCATTATTATGAATTAGTAAAGGGCTTATAGGACACTATATAGCATTCTAGGATATTGTTTATGTCTTCCATTATTCACTGGCACAAACTGGTTAAGCCCAGTTTGATGAAAATTAACCTGGTACTAAAATATTCAAACCTGTACATAAATCTGTACAGTTTTACGCAAATATCTGCCATTCGAGATTAGATTAGACATCATTTGTTCAAACGAAAAAAGGAAAACACATCAAAATCTACAATGTTGTAACAATATTTTATACACTATTATAATATATATTATATACATAATATTCCACAATGGATAAATCAATCAATTTGTTATCAAAACGCAAGAAATATGTTGAAGAAAATTTTCTAAGAACATTGAAAACTTGTACAGGTTTTATTATAAATCAGAAATGTAAATTACAAACCATTTTTTTAACAACTATCAATAAACTAATAAAATTGTCCCAAAACACCGTGAAAATAATTTGATCGCATTTTTAATACTCTATTAAAGTCAGAATGGGACAATAGTCGTATACAATGAAAGGTACGAGTTTTCCCATTCCAATGAATCTTCAATGTTTAAAAAATGTATATTGCTCGAGTTATGGAAAAATTAGTCCGCTTCTTCATTTTTTGCCTGAACAAAAATTCTTTAATCCGCTAAATGTGGCAGATATTTTGTGGCAGACATTTTTCGTGCATCGAGGAGCCATTTTCAACTCTTTCCTACGGGTTTAATGTTAATAAACTTTTTTTCGATCAAAAGCATCTCCAAATACCAAAGAATTGCGTCACAAATGAAAACTGTACAGAACTATTTACAGCCTTGTTCATTTATTTACTAGACTATTTTACCACGGCTATACATGCAATCGGATTAATATACTTAAGTAAAATTTTTATTCATCCTTATATAAAATACTGGATAAAGTCTGAATATTCAAACTACATGATCTCTAGCAAATTGCAATCGTGCTACTCGATATTGTCTTGTCTCGCTCGTAAAACTGCTTCTCTAAGCCTTTTTAAGAACGGTCAACTAATACCGGCCTTGACCTGGTCTTCTGGATGGCTGTCTGGTTTTTTTATTAGCAATAAACGACTCTGGATATGGTGCTTTTTCAAGCGCTGTTTACACCAGAGTCGTATCTGTGACTGTGGGCATCTTCTGCGTGCGTAATTATTCTAGCAGCTTCTTCATTATCAAATGGACAGGAATATCCATATTAACTAAGTAAATTAAAATTTTAGCTTTTGCATCTTCTCAATATCAATGCATACACCAACACAGAAATATTTATGAATTTGCAATTGTTTTATGCCCAAGAAACTAAAAAGACTTTTTAATTTGGTACATACAGACACCACAGATTATTAAAAAATATATAAAATTGTACATTAAAAATATCATAAAATATTAGCGATGCTATACATTTTTGAAGGTGTAAATATTTCTGTTTTCTAAATTGTTTATTTTTATTGTTAAAGGTTCTTGATTTGATAATCACTTTGCGTGACAGTAAAAGCAAGTTTATTCTAATAAAATGTGTGTTTAATTTAAATTTACGGTTACAGTCAAATTTCTGTTGAAAAATTATCGATATCTATTAATTTTCCTTCATTGTATAATTGTATTCACTTAAGAGTAGCAATACAACTCACTCAAGTCAACTCACAATCATAATTTTAAAAGAAGAGGACTCCAAAAAAAGTATCTTGTTATTATCATCCTGTAAGCGTTTACTTGAAAACTTTGACATTTTTTTTCTTTAAAAATATGGCTAATTCAATCCTCAGTTTTAAAATACGCTTACCATCTGGATAAAGAATAAAACAAAAAAGATTTGTGTTCGGCTCCCATATCTGTACAAAGTACAGCAAAAATTATTGATTTTAATGGCCCAGTTTTTATGTAGTTATCAATAAAACAATTTTTATAACATTGAGAACAGCGCTTAGAGACTTGGAGGCAAATAGGGTTATTCTGTACAAATATTCGTAACACCTGTAAATTTAACATAGATGTTACTAAAATCGCGATGTTAAATCAAATTTAACAGCGCGGTTAAAAATCGTATTCTGAACAATATTACATTGCAGTTAACTTCACTTTTATTGTGTTGGTTGATATAAATTGCTGACTTTTTAGATTATCGTTATATTTATTGAAAGATATTTTTTATTATAAGTTTTATATATTTATTTTTTTTATTATTATTATGGAATGATATTGTTCATTTTGATTTACTGCTTGATTCTATCACAAACACAGTTTGACAGTTTCAACACTCCTAACGTCGAATGTGTTGGTTGGCGTTATTTTAACAGCGAAAATGTTACAATACACCGATGTAAATTACAGTAAGAGCGTACAGAATAGCATTTTCATAACATCTCTTGACCTTGAAAATTTACAGCGCTGTTACCGCTAACATTTTTGTACATAATAAGCCCATTAAGCTTCCGATTAATCATGTAATATGTCCTAATAATTTCCGAGCATACCTTCTTCGCAAGCTCTAACAAACTATTGTATTTATCAGTGCAAATTCCAAGTAATTCTTCACATATTGTGATACTCTTATAGAATCCAATGTGAAAAATTAAATGGGATTCATTAATGAAGTCAGTAGCTTCATCAAATTGAATAACAAATTTTCAAATTAGCTTCGACAGATATTACCAAACAATGTTTTTTACAATGTCTTTGGTAACTGATAGAATAAATTCTTCTGCTATAGTGTGTGTGGTTGTTTACATTATTTGTAAGCAACTTTGTATGATGCCCTTGATCACTGTGAGTTGCTATAAGCAACTAATACCTTTAACCAAATAACGCATTGCGTTTTTTCTTCTATACTAATCTCAATGCTTGAAAAGCACAAATTTAGGCAAACCTGGTCGTATTTTCGGGTTTTAGACTTACAACATCGTAAATCAGTCGAATTATAAGATTCATCCTAGTTTCGTTTTCGTTTGGCTCCAATATAAATATGAATTTACAGCGTAGAAAATATTTAGCACTACATGCAAATTTTTTTTTAACTCATTCTAATGCAACAACTGCCTCAAAACAAAAGGCTTCACTTGTAAACGCACTTCTCTATTAATGGTCGCTCATTTTAGACACATCTTCGCAAAAATATGATCGTCCGCTTCGCCAAGCACATATTACTAAACCAGCTGAAAATACAGTGTTGCCCAGTCTCATTTCAATTCCTAAAGTTGGCTAACTCTTGCAATACATCGCGGGTCGTAAAATTTTTAAAATAAAATGAAACCCGTTAAGTATGACAGTTTGAGAACCGCTGTCTTAATCTTTAATAGTTCCTTATCCTTTTTGGTAGCTTTAGGAATTTTTCTTCGGGTTATTGGAGGATTTAACACTCTTTCTAGTAATAAGATTTCACTTGATGAATTAAACTAAAATGTAGTTACTCATGCATTTATCATACTGTCTAAGTAATAATGGAAATGAAGTAGCGGGTAAAAAACTAAAATTTAAATTAAGGGCTTGTTATATAAAAGTGTAGTCAGCTGTCTTCCGTATAGACCAGGCGCTGATGACAAGTCCGACGTTTTGCTAGACGTTGTGTTTCTGTTACTATAACTTCAATTATATTGTCATGGTGGTATTTTTCCTTATGGTCGTCCTTGCAAGCAAATCTTGGCTAGTTTGTCTTCATTCGTTCTTTCTTTATATTATTTCTACTTATTTTTTCCCTTTCTTTTATCCATTTGACCATAATATGTTATATCTCTGAAGAAGGTAGTTGTCTCCCTGTCTCTATGACATTATCTTTCGTTTTTTTCTTTTAGTTTCCACACTGATTTTTATTTTTCCTTCTATTCGCATATATTTTTTATTTGATATTACCATAGATTTTTTTTCTTTGATACCTCCATGTTATATTTCTTGGCTGTCTATTTTAATTGATGGACCAACCTTGACAATTCATGCTCGAAATCAATTATGTTAATGTTATGTCCATTTGGTATCCACATTTTGGTCTGATATATTTTATTACGCGGTCCAGTATCAGGATGAATAGGAAATGGGGTCAGCATATTTCCTCGTCTTACTCTCTTGTTGATTTTTGTCTCTGACTGCTGTAAATTGTTTCTGTTGTATCCTCCATATTTTCTTTTGTAAACCATATAGGTCGTGCTCCATATTCTTCGTGCATAGCTCACAATATTCTTCTTTGCTTCTTCTTACTTCTTTGTTAATTCTATTTCTCGATTATTTGTATCTGTTTCGACAGGTGGGTTTCTTTGGTGTTTCAGAAAGGCTTCTTTCTTCTGTAAACTGTTTAGGTAGGTTGTTCATAGTAAATGCTCTTACTATATTATTTTATTAAAAGTTAAAATTGTATTATAGAGTATATGATTTGATAATTACATGAACAAGTGTAAAAGCCTTCGATTTCAGCAGCAGCAGCAGATATTACAGAATTTAGGCAACTTATTTGAGCTTGATTAAGGAAAATCTGTTCCAGCTGAGAAAATACTGATTTTTCAATCATGCATTTCCGGAGTATAACTCTAGTTCCGTTTCTAAAATATCTCATTTTGATTCTGTTTTTAAAAATTCGGGTGCCGTTCAAGGTGAATCGATAAAGACATTCCTAAAGTTAGTAGTTAAAGAAGCTGATTTTCTGTGACAACTTACTCTTTAGATAAGTAAAGTATTCCGTATTTTGAAAACAGATAATCATAAAGAAACGAACTACATTTCTGCGCTGTAAGAACAATGTATATAAAAATTGGAATTGATTTAATCTCTTAAAAATCCACTTGGCAATCAGTCGACTGCTGAAAACGAAGTAATTTACTTGCAGCGTTTAAGAAAAACATTCATAATGTAAATTATGTACAATGCGAGCTAGGATATTCCATAATTCAGTCACTTTATTACTTTTGTAGTCCAGTTTAACAAGTTTTACTAGATTTAAATTAAGTTACGTTATTTATGTCACTATAAATTTTAATGAAGATTCTAGAAATAAAGATTTATCGTCAGTGGATCTTTGGAAGATTATATTTTCGGTATTTTTTCACTATCGAAAAAATTATTTGAACTTATTTTTTAGGATTGAGGGCTAGTTTAAAGTTTGTTCAATAATCAATAAACCTGTATTAATAATAGTTCTTTCTATCTTCTAACTGTCTGATTTTTTAACTCTACAAATAAAGTTTGAGGATAGACTTCATTAGAACAACAATGATTAGATAAACTTTTAAAATATTTAACTTTCTTGTTTGTTGGTTTGATTGTCAATTTTCCTATAACATGTTACAGTAAGATGTTTTCCTTTGTATTTTTCACATTTCAATTTGGAATCTGTACGGCAGTTGCCGAAAAAATATCCAAAACTAAGACATAAATAAGATTTCTGGTAAAAAATCTTATGTTTCTTCTAAGCCTTCTAACAAGTTGTATTTTCCTGGCAAAAATATTGACCTGTTTTGATTTATCAATCCTGCAGCTTTTGATTTATTTCTTTGAAAATGAAAACCAGATGCAGCAAGGCTAACGATTTCTTTTTTATTTTATATCAATTATATCTATGACTTAAATATTAATAATAAGATATTAATATTAAACGCAAATTAGTCAAGGCTATGAATGAATGAATATAATAGGCTGGATGGCTCATGGCAAGTAGGCCCTTCGGGCTCTTTTTGGCAGCTCCCTCTGAATCTTTACTCGTTCGGTGCCCTCCCGAAACGTCTCGAGCCCTGACGTCCTTTGGAGGGAGGGTGTGTAAGTCTGCTTCCTCGATTCTTCGTCATAACCTAAGAAATTCATTACTTATTCTAATTATTTCAAAATGTGTTCTAAACATTTTCTATTGATGAATAGTAAAGAGCAATATACTTATTATTAGCATTGCTGGGTCACATCTTAGTTTTGTATCCATAGATCAGATAAATTTCCATTGACTTTGTGGTTAATTTTCTCAAAGATGTTGTGTGACATCAAACAGATATCATTGACATTGTTCATAACTCTGTCAAGTACCATGAGAAACAGAATCGAAGAGAGCAAGTGAGTTTGTTTTGATAAATAACTTTGTGGATTTTTAACGGCATTCAACAATTTCCTCATAGCTTCCCAACTTTGGATTTTTGAATGCTTTTGGAGCCTATGAATGCCAGGTAAAGTAGTGTCTGGTATGCGCACTTTTTTCTTGTATGATCAGGTCCACATAGGAATAATTTATAGAAAAATATCTTTTTCATATTTATTAACGATTTTGCTGGTTATTGATAAAATAGTGATTCATTTTTACACTCAGCGAGGTTTTCTTTCTTTGATAATTCAACTATAGTTCATTTGTTTGGATTTAGCAGGACAGTAAATTCATTATAAATGCAAATCCTTTAAAGCAAGGGTGGTTCATGAAAAATAACTAAAAATAGTATACATTTGTCCAGCCTGTAATTAGAGACTAACTAGCCCAAAGACAATGGAAACCCTAGATAATATTGTCACAACAGGTAGCAGAATAAATCCCATGACCGTAGAACCGTAGTTTTTTTATAGCATAATTCAAAATAAAATAAAAATTAAAAGTAGGAAATATGCTACATATTAAAAAGTAAGAATTAAATATAAATTAATGCAAAAAGTACTCACTCCTTTAATTGTCGGCTTCCATTTCGTCGTATTCATCTAACGATGAGTCAGATTCGTTGTCTGGTCCGATAGGAATTACAATGGGTTCGAACTGTTCTTCAATATTGATATCAACATTCCAAAATCGTTCTTCTTCCTTCTTCACATGGTTTATGGCATTGGTCGAATTTTCCCGTGTTACGTTTCCAAAAGAATTTATCAAAAGTTGTCCAACGTCATTCATTTAAAAGTTGTATTGTTTCTTGCTACCTCACCTTTTACCTGTGCCCATATTAATTATTTTTTCCATGACGTCGTTGGTAACTTTTCTACCAGTTTTGAATGACAACTGGCGTTATCTACGACAACCACTGCAGTACTTGGCAAAAAGTCCAATAGCTGGGAAAAATAATCTTCAAAAACATTTCCTCGAGGTAAGTCTAATTACCCATTTTCTACAAAACCATGTTCACTGCCAATGTGTGCGCTTATTAGTCTGCGACCTTTTCATCGAGGAGTATTTAATCCTGTTGAAGTTTCCTCCAAAATTCTTTGAAATGCTTTAGAAACAGTGTGTCCTTCATACAACCATGTTTCATCTAAATAAAAGATAGTTCTTTCCTCGCTTCGAAACTTTTAATACTTCTTAAGTATTGTGTTCCCCAGTAAATAATTTCTTCTGTCTCATTCAAAAATTTTCGTTTTTTATGCGACTCATACTTAAAACCAATTTCTATTACAATTTCTAACATATTTCCCTTACCTAAGACGATTAAAATATGATAATTAAAAAAAATTTCTTTCTACCGATATAAATAAGTACGTACGCTACTGATTTAGGGTCTTGTTTACAAAATTTTACGATTTAATGACTTTTCTTATCTGCCAACTCCAAACAAATGAACTATACAGACCTTTCTTCCACTAAATACAGAGCAACAATTAGCCGATAATTTCTTTTAAACATACAACTTGAGAAAATAAAAAATAATTATAGTCATGACATGCTAGTAATTTGAATATTATGCAATAAATAAATTTATAAACAAACTTAAATGACGCCTTACTTTGAAGCACTAAAACTCAGAAAAAAGAACCGTCCCAGAGCAATACTTTGTTGCTAGCTACTTAATAATAATTTGTAACTAACTTTTCCATTGTGTCTGAATAGATCAAGCCTAATATTGTTAATACCCTTTAACAAAACAAGAAACTATATAGACATAATCTTGCAATTCTTCCACCCACTTGTGCATTTTTTTTTCCCGAAGATTTCAACAGCTAATTTTGTACCAAGTAACGAAAACACTCAACTTCTTTTATTGCGCGTGGGAGTTCCGAGACCGTGGAGTTCAAAGCATACGTTTAAAGAATTGTTAAAGGTGCTTGTATTAAACTAAATTCAAACATGTGAGATTCAGCTGTTCTAAAATAAATTATAATTCTCTTTCTATACGGCGATAAGACCACGTTCAGCTAGAGTAGCTACGAATAACGATGCCAGATTAATAAGGGTGTTTGTTAATATTCTAAGAAAAACTATAAATATGGAATTATGCACAGGTCAGTGCCGATAAATTTTGAAATAAAACATTTGTTCAGTATGTAACAACATGGTGTGGTAAGAAAATGTATTAAAATTAAAAGGAAAAATAATGTACGAGTGATCTGAGATTGAAAAGAATAAGCGGGTTAAGGTTTTAAGATTTGAAATCGGTGAATATTTTATTTTACGAAAATTCTCAAATCTGAATTGACTCTTATTCGACAATTTCATCTGAATCATTAACTTCCCCGTAGATTTGACGTTTTCAGCAATGTTTCCAATGTTAGTTCTTTATCTGTCAATTGGAGATAATATTTCTAGACCAAAAATTTTGCTGTCTGTTACTGATAATAAGCTTTACATTGTTGCTGCATTTTTTGAACCTGGAAAATTTGTCAATATGTATGTATGCAGTATGTATCACTACGACCTATGAGATCTATGTCCACTAAGTTGCTTAGACGACACAACTATCGTAGCTTCTCTACTTCTATCTCTTTTGTGAAGATCAAGGTATCGATAGGCGTCAGTTGAGGTAGTTCTCTCACTTCTATTTGATTTGCTCTAAAGTGTAGAACTCTTGCATTTTCTAAGGCAATGCAACCTTTCTCAAAATATCTGCATTCTGCCTTTTCCTCTTTCCTTAATCTATGTAGGTCTCCTCTCAACTTTCAGTTAGTGATGAGCGAGACTGGTCTTGGTCTTGCGGTCTTGGTCTTGGTCTTGCAGAAAATGCAAGACCAAGACCAAGACCAAGACCAACTTCAGGCTGCAAGAACAAGACCAAGACCAAGCAGTGCAAGACTTATGCAAGACCAAGACTTAGCATTGCAAGATATACGCAAGACCAAGACCAAGCCTGCAAGAGTCTTGCGGTCTTGCGTCTTTTAAATATATAAACCAACGGCCGCTATCGGTGAGCACAAATGTAAAGTAAGAGTTTATCGTTATTGACCGCCTAAATCCATTTTTGTATTTGCTCTCGTTTTGTGTGTTTATAGTTTGTTTTATATCTTGTGATTAGTTTCATTATTTGACAATAATTAGAGTGTTTCTGTGTTAAAAGCAAAAAAGAAACGGAAAACCGAAGGCGTCTACAAAATCTTAATATGTCGTATGTCGTCACCTTCAAACAAATGATGAAAAATTTATCTTGGCAAAAATGGCACGTGATTTTTTGTCTGGTTACTGTGTATCAATTGTTGGGCAACGAAACTAAAATAGATTTTACCTATATCTATTCGAAGCATTTGTCCTATTTTTGTTTTTCATTATTTGAATCAAAAGAAAAAAATATTTTGTAATATTTATACATATAGTAGGTACTTTTTTCTAACAGTTGTGAAAACTTAGTATTTAGTTGTTGTTAAAATATATCTTTCTAAAATATTGACATAAGTTCTATTATTGGTAATGTATTCTAACTATTGTTTTTATTCATCAACACCAAACATAGTTTTGGTTTATTTCAAATCCCAGCTAATAGGCCTGCAAAGAATAATTTTTTTATAGAGAGGCAAAATTCAGTGACTTTAATAATCAAATATATTTCCAAACTCATAAATAAAATTATTAAATGTTAGATTTCTCGTCTGATTCTATATATTATTATTATTGACACATTATAAAACTATATTCTAAAAAAATTGTCAAAATGAATAAAAAATAAAAACTATTTTCTACAAGCATGCGTAAAAACAACATTTTAATTCAGACAATATCTTTTTCCGCACGCATTTTTTTTTATTAATTAGAGATGTTTTCCGATAACCTTTTTGTCAAATTATTGTATTATTATCTTTATCTTGTTGGACTACATACAATTATAGTAAAAAAATTAAGATTTTTTTACATGAAAATAGGGATTTTTAAAATGTTTGTTTTTAAAAAATCATAATTTATTAAATCACCCCTGTAAACCTTACTCAAAGCAACAACAAACCTGTTTAAGTAGGATTGCTATAGCTATAGTCGTGTATTTATTGACACTATGGAAGATTTAATTGTCACAAACGCATCTTTTCATGTATCTAAGTAATTTTCGAGGTGATTTTGCTTTAAAAAATATTGATCCTAACTCTTGCGCAAATTAACTTTTCCGCACTTGTTAGGATAATAACTATTTCATACTTGATTTATCGCTACAATGTAATATAAAGAAAACAAAATTTTTATAGTGAAAAATACTATCCCTTTCTTTACTTGTAATGATTTTAAAAACTATTTTTCCTTTTTTTTTGGAAAAATGGACCCCAGTAAATCTAAAAAAAAGTGCAAGACTTGCAAGAGTCTTGGTGCAAGACCAAGACCAAGACCAAGACTGGACCCTGCAAGAACAAGACCAAGACCAAGACTGCTTATTTGACTGCAAGACCAAGACCAAGACCTTGTATGCAAGACCAAGACCAAGATCAAGACTAACCCGGTCTTGGTCTTGGTCTTGCATTTGCTCATCACTACTTTCAGTGTCCAATGTGGATTCCAGTTAGTACTGTTGGATCAGATTTAATTGGTGTGAGACATTGTATGGACCTTTTTCACTAAATATTCGATATTTTCCTTATTCTTGATCCTCAAGTTCATTGAGGATGTAATTAATTGTTGACTATGCCACATAATTAACAGTTTAGGTGTCATTAGTGATGTATGCGCTGTCTTTTGTCCAAATTATCTGCTATTTGAATCCTTCTTATTACCGAATGTCCGGGGAGACAAAGAATAATAACCTCGAGTTTGGGCTTTCAGGCATAATACTTACATTCTGTCTCCAATATTAAAATTGATAGTAAACCTAGATTCGTGAGAGGGTTTGATCAAGGTCTATTCCTGTGCCTCATTCTGTTTTTGACCCACCGGCATACAATATAATATTTTACTATCTGTTTATAACCCAGCCAAGGTTGAGGTTGATTGAAATTCATTTTTGGAATTGGACGCCTTTTAGATACTAAAATAAAAGAGCATCTCAATCATGTTAAAAATTACAAAGACTTTGACCCACCTAATTCACCATCTGCCTTTGCCAACCATATCATTGATGAAAAGCACAATTTTTCTAATTCCAACGTTTCGAGGTTACATAAATGTGTTAAAGATGCCAGGATGAATTTACTTAAAATGTTAGAGATCAATGAAGCATTAAGAGACAGTGCAGTTGTAGGTTTGAATGAACAGTTGAGACCAAAGGACCCCTACATATTTCTTAGTCTTCCCTTTTAATAGTATGTGTTTGTAACAGATTTTACTTTGTCTTCCATATTTCATTTATTTGTTTTCTGTTGTCCACTTTCTGCAATAATTGGTTTTGCTTTCTTTCTTGTGTGACTAATTAGCTTCCTACATTCTACTAGATTGTTTATCTTCATTTTAAATTAATCTTAATTGTTATTGTCAATATAACCTCACTAGCCTTTTGTTCTTCTTCTTGTGACTTATTCTTCTTGCCCTCTGTTATGTCGGACTGCAGTTACACTGTAAAGTTTTTAAATCTATATGTCTATGTTGAACTCGCCCCCCCCCATTTTCTTTCTTTTTTAAAACATATAAAAAGTTAATTTTAGACCACAAATTTTATACGTTTTATCCTACATGTTCTTATATTTATTTTAATTTTTATGTGTTAGTTTGTTTAAAAATGTTCATGGTCCCTATATTTATATTTATTTTAATTTTTACACTAAGGTATGATTTTTCTTTTTGGTTTGCACTACTTAATAACCTTTTTTATAGCCTGATGATGGCCTCAATGTTAGGCCGAAACTAGTTGCTTTGTTTGCTATTTTTTTAAATACTATCCTAATTTAACATTTGACACAGATCACGGGGGAAGCACTATGCAGGAAAGCATCAATATTTTTGGAGGATTTACTATTGTATTTTACAAGAAAATCTTTGTGACTGTAATTTTCATTAATACTATTGTTTTGTTATTTTCTCCCAGATTTTCTCGTTATATAAAAACCTTTCTTGCAAAATTGGTAAATTTGAGCGATTTCTAATTAATTAATTAAACTCCGTAACTTTGAGAGTTTTCTATCTTTTTAAATTGAATTAGCTGCCTGTACTGTAGACATATTCTCTCTCTTCTCTTTAGCAACCTTTTCGCATCCAGGAATGGACATATAGGTCTACCCTCTGCTCTTCTGTGTTAGCTAGTACTCTTCGAGTCCTATTTTCCAGGTAGATCCCCCTCTTCTATTTCATGTACTCCTAGAACGGATGGAATATTTCCTGCCCTACTCCAACAGGGCTAAGAGGCAATAATTCCACACTTGATCCGAATTAGTCGGAGCAGCCTTGAACTGGGATACATACTAGAAGCGTGGAGAAGGGCCAAAATCACCTTCATCCCAAAAGTAGGGAAACGGATCCCTTAGACCGATCAGCCACACATCGCGCATCGTTTGTCCTCAAAACGATGGAAAAAGCTGTAGACAACTACATTAGAACAGGTGCCATTGCACCCCCGTCAACATGCGTACCAAGTGGAAAAGTCCACGGAAACCGCTTTAACAGAATTGCCTGACGAAATCCAAGACGCTATGAATAAAAAATAGACCGTGATATGTGCCTTTCTATACTGGTTCTATCTACACTGTCTCTTATGTTATCTACTCATCACTTTTATGGACATCTCTCACTTCTTTTGGTTTCTCTAGGTTTCTATTGCACAATCCGTTTTGTATTTTATTGTCGTTTCTTGCCACAGGTCCGACCCAATTCCATTTCTGGCGAGCAATTTATTCAATGATATCATTGACTCTTGATTTCTGTTTGCTTTATTTTTATCATCTTCTATTTGTTATTAATCTATATGTATAACAGTGTAATCACTTCAGTTTTGATAATATTTATTTATATCTCAATGGCTTCCGACTTCCCTTTCAAATACGTTAGCATTTCTACAATATTTTTTATACTGCTAACAACGATAGCAGTACTATCGCCATACTAACTGAATGTTTTCTTATTAAGTAGGTACCTATAAAAGTTATTAAATTATCTGGTTGTTATAACATATTAGTAGAAACATATTTTTGTGTTAATAAAATGTTCATTTTAATAAGCTTTTTTTCCTTTTAATTTTATTATGGATTGTACTTTCCGAATTAATGTCATCCTGATCGAATTTTTTGTTACACTTTAGAATTTTCAGGCATCGGCACTGACCTATTTAAAAAAAGAAGGAATTAAGGAAGATTTTTCAAAGTTTTGGATTAAGTTATTTAATTTGATAAAAGACAAAGCCCCACTAATACATTTAACAAAAAAATACTTAATAAATGTGAATTTAAAAACGTACTTGTTACACATTTTCAATTAATATGTTAAACAGCTACAAAATGAAAATTATTATTTGGAAAACATTTGTTGAAACAAAATTGTATCAAGTAATTCTTGCGTTATCAGTTACCTTATAACCAATGTACTTTCCTGCAATATACTATGTAAAAATTAGACATTGTGATCTTTACTTAGGATCTTGTGATAGCTAACACACAAGTGATAGTAGGTACTTAGAAAGTATCCAAAAAAATTGTTTGTTTTTACAAAGACAAAAAGACCGTAGTAATATCTAATTTTTTTCGATGTTACTGTCTTTTTTGTCGAAGAAAAACATTTATTTCTGTTTATTTATATGGTTTTTTTTTCAAACCTGATGATGGGTGTCTTATTTTTTTTGTAGACATTTCTGTAATGTCAAAAATTGACAATTATTGTGCTAAAAATGTTAGAAACCAAAATTATAAATATAGCTGTAAGTGATGTATGTTATTAAATGTATCAATAATTAAAGTTATGTTTACTAAAAAGGTTGTTTTATTGTTTGTGATGAAAAAATGTAAAAATAAATCTGTAAAAGAAACCAAGACATAAGCTTTCTACACTATCTACCAATTCTGAAATCATCATTATGTTAAAAGAAGTCTATTGTGACTGTTGCGACATATGGTCGGACATTATCTTGTTGGAAAGTTGGATTTGCCAGGATGTCAAGATAGGGTAAAAGATGGGGTTCTAAAACTTCTTGGATATAACGCTGCACGTTCATGTTACCTCTGATGAAAATTAAAGGTGATCTCGAACCAAAAACTATAGCACCCCAAACCATAACTCCAACAGTTTGATGAACATGCCTTTCAACAAAAAACCGTGGATTTCTCCTTTCACCACGTCGTCTTCTAACCCTCGCTCGACCATAGTGCATGCCTAAACAAAATCGAGACTCGTCACTAAAGACAATACTGTCCCATTCCTGATCCCAGAGTGACCGTTCTCTGCACCACACAAGGCGATTACGTCGGTGTTCTGGAGTTAAAGGGAGGACCCAGTGTGGTCTGTATGAAAACAGGCCCAAACGTCTTATTCGTCGGTAAACACCTCGCATACCAATAGACCTTCAGTGTTCTGCAAACCATTCATTTGCAATGGACTTGGTAATGGAGAAACGGTCCCCTAAGGCCAATAATCTTAGGCGGCGATCTTCACGGTCTGTTGTTCTACGGGGGCGTCCAGAGCCCCTTCCTCTTTGCGTATGGCCTTCTCGAAGCCATGCCTGACAACACCTAACCACGGTGTCTACACTTCTTTGCACTTTAACTGCAATTTCCCGAAAAGAAAATCCAACTTTCCGAAGTCCCACTATACGAACCCTATCAAACTCACTAAGTTGATGAAATCGTACAGGTCTCCGTACCCTAGGCATCGTAACCAATCTTGAATAATGTCAAGAAACAAAATCCGCAAAATTTTGATCTTTACTACGGCTACAATATTCATTTTTGGATTGTTAGTGGATTTCAAAAAAGCAGCATAAAAACCGGAATTCTCAACTGATAAGGTTGAAAATTTTATCAATTGTTTATTTCAGTAAAATAAATAAATTCACCAAATTTTATTAAAATAAAATCAATTAAACTGGGTGTTCGGATATTTATGTCACTTAATATATATCATGACACAGTTACACTATTCTTAGAGGGAAGTACATCCGGGATAAGTTGAGAGAACCATTTTTTTGTCTAAATCTATATAGATCTTGCGTGCAGATCCGTTTTTTCAAGTTTTTGAGAAATAGAACCACAGAAGCTTCAAAGGCTGTAACTAAAAGGCTCAATTTGTAATCTTGACCTATAACAACATTGATTGTGTTAACCTCTACTTTTTGGAAGTTCATCTTACTAAGAACAATAAATAACTGCACAGTTAAACTAAACTTCCACTATTTATTCGAAAAATTTCAATATGTCAATCTGACGATGCTAGTTATAGCGAAACAGCTGTAATTGAATTTTAAAGCGAATTTTTCGAATAAATAGTGGAAGTTTAGTTTAACTGTGCAGTTATTTATTGTTCTTAGTACTATAACAACATTTTATTTGGTTTTAATATTAAAATTCATAGACTAAAAGTATTTCTGAGGTTTTATTATAAATAAAAACATTAGATTACAGGTAAATTTCCGCTTTGGCGCCACTGTCTTTTCTCAGAGACACGTTATTACGTTTCATGGTTTTAATTTATTTTTTACAAAACTTTGATTTGCATCGCATATTTTGGCACGTTATCAAAATGTCCAATAAATTCAATGTCTAAAATTCAAACATTTACAACTTTATGATAATAAATGGGTATTTTTCCTCAAGTGTCTTAAAACATCTCAAAGCAAAAGAAATAGTAAGTACGTTGAATAACTGACAAGGAAATGCAAGAACTTGAAACAATAAAAACTCGTTTTTATCGCTAATAAATATGAAGTCGTAAAAAGCTTCAAATGTAGGCGGGATGACAGTACGTTTAATACCTTTACCTTGTTTTAATTTCCACTAAAACTTTTTTAATATATTTGTAGGAATATTTTTGCAAATATTTCAGTAAATAAAACAACCTTCATTTTGTTCATACATGTATTAACTGTACAAAAATTTAATTGACGTGCTATAGATTTTTTTTCTATTTAAAAATAGCATCTCCGATTTCTTGGATGTGATCCAGAATAAAATCAACGTCCGATTTATTCAAAGCCGAATTTTGCGATACGAATCTAAAGAAATTTGGAAGTTTGCTCAACGGTTGATAACCTAACATGACAGAACCGTGTTGGATCATCAGAGCTCGAATCTGCGGTGCTACCTAACAAAAAATAAACCAAATACTCTTATCACTACATTTTTATACAGTGTTGAAAAGCCGAATGGAATAAATTCATTATTTCAATGACTGTACAGTCGGCTTTAGAATAGCATATACACGTTAAATGTGAATTTCGTTTACCTACCGAAGTTATAAAAACGCCCTTTAAACGCCTACATTAAATGGTTTTTGGGGATTAAGTTTATTTACAAGGGACAGATGACAGGCAATTTGTCAATAAAATACCTTATGCTGCAAACATTAAAGATGTGGGCGTGGACAACTGTTTAACTGATTTCAAATTTATTATTATTTAAACCGTGATTGGTTATACACAATAAATAGGCCGTCCTTAAAATTAAGGCCGTCCTTAAAATTATTTCATTGTAAGCGATTTGAGTTTGAAAATGTATATGCTATTCTGAAGCCGATAGTAAATATTAATAGAAAATCCCGATACAACTCAAATTTAAATTATAAATTGACATTTTTTATAGTGAAAATTTGATCCCTTGACGACATAATTGAAAATGACCAGTTTGGTCAATAATCACAATTGAACAACTTGATTGCTGTAAATAGAGCAGATTTGGATAGGTACATCCTGTAATTTAATGGTTACATAAAGTACATGTAACATTGACGGGAGTATATATAATAATTACATAGAGTATATGTAAAAAACAGGAAACAATTTATATAAATGTAAAGTAATTTTTATGTAACAAGTAAATGACAATATTCCGGCCATTTTAATGTAACATATATGTAAATATTATATAACATTATGACGTAACATATAACAAAGTTAAGTAACAAATATGTAAAATTTATACAGCGTGTCCACGGATGGGGTATTCTATAGGTGAAAAAGGTTTAAATATTAGTTTTAGTGAAAAATGTCATTCTTGATAAAAAAGTTTTGCTTGTTCTAAAACCCCATAAAATAAAACAAAATTCAAGTTTATCAAAATCTGTCTGATTTTATAGCCAGTTTTATTTATGAAAACCGTATGAATTTTTGCACTAAGTTCGAAAATAATGTATTAATCTAGTGAGTGACGTTTACGTGTCCCAAGTAACTGTCAACTTTTATAAACAATTTTCAAATTGTCATTCTTTAATAAATATTTGATCATAATGTTAACTATTCAACAGAGTATATCTTATTAAGTGTTATGGTATTGGTGAAGTTTCGTACCAATATGCAATTGCAAAATTTCACGAAAAATATCCATTACGCGGTGTGGATTAAAAAATTAATAAAGAAGTTTGATGAGACAGGATCTGTTCAAGACAAAAAGAAATTGAAAAAGCCGTTCGTTGAGGAGGATGCTGCAGCTACTGCACTAGCTATGCATTCGTTAAGGGAAAATCCCTTAATCCCTTAGTTGAGTCTACGAAAAAGAGCAGTGGAGGTTGGTTTTTGCAAGAGTCACTTACAGAAAATATTTAAGCAAAACAAAATTTATCCATTCATACCTTGCAAGGTTATGATTGTGACACAAGGTTGGACTTTTGTGCGATGATTGGTGAAAAACTTATGCATGACCGATTCTTTCATAATAATATTTTGTTTTCTGATAAAGCAACGTCGTTTCTTCCCAAAATTGTCGATATTGGGCTAATGAAAACCCGAGCTAGAGGATAAACTGTAATAGTCAATTTGCTAAAAAAGTTATAATAATCGGACCGTATTTTCTGCAAGATACATTAAATCAGGGGGTATATTTGTACTTGCTTGACAACTTCTTAATACTGAACTAGAAAATATTCCCTTGGAGCAAAGGTCTAAGATGTACTTTCAACATGATGGATGTTCGTCACATTCGACTTTGCTAATTAGAGGACGGCTGGATAAATATTTTTATGGACGATGATTGGAACGTTATGGACCAATATTTTTTCCTCCCCGATCCCCCGATTTAACTATTTTAGATTTTTTTATGGGAGCTACTTAAAACAAAAAGTTTACGCAAATAATTTAAACCATAAACCATAGTTAACTTTGTTTTCAAATATTTATTAAAGAATGACAATTTGAAAATTATTTATAAAAGTTACTGGGTACATCGTAAACGTCACTTACTAGATTAATACATTATTTTCGACGGATTTTGAAATACTTGAATTTTAGAGGGAGAGGTACCCCAAGACAGAGATAGGCCAAAAAGTTCATAAGGGGACATTCGGCAAATTTCACGGCAGCCGTACTCTCACATGGACGATAGTCAATAAGAATGATGGTGGGACTGGTAACTGGACATTGCAGGCTACATGAGTTTTATAGGCCAGACATAGATAGACTTAAGCAGGTTCTGCCTGGAAAAGGGGAAAACCGCAATCTACGTCATAGGCCACTGTAAAAGGCTTGACAAGACTGCGGTTTTTACAACTTGGAGATGAACCTGATCAGAAAAGAAGGGCTATTTTCTGTACTTTAAAATACAAAGGGTGGCACAATAGACCTGCGAAGGTCGCACTGTATCAGGCTATCGAGCAGGCCCAACTTTTAATTTGTATATTCATCCAAAGGAACTCTTAGGAAAGGAACTTGTGCATAGAATCTCACCATTATATCTATCAGAAGTGTGTGAAAATTATTGAGTTACAATATTTTAAAAAGTTTTATACCCTTCCAGAAAATAATTTTGATCTACAGAAACAGACACATACACCAAAACAACCCTGTTAGTAGCTGTGGTAAAGATTGTCGACAGATATGGTTATTGAGTCTTCTCTACCAAGAACAAGACTTATGGTGGGAGAATGTTAAAACTGATTTTATTTTTTATTTTAGTAGCCAACAAATTTTGTATCTATATCTGTAATTCTTGAAGAGTGAGTCGCCCCATGGCACTTAGTCCACATTTGGCCCATTGTACGTCCTTCTGAGATTGAGCCTACCTGTTGGCTCGTTAACCATCCTACCTGTTTGAAGTAGGTGATAACGTCACTTGTAGACAGCTCCCTCAAATTGGCATGTGTTAGCCAGTTCTCGCCGAATACAGAAAGTCTTATAAGAGAGAGTGCCGGACAATCACAAAGGACGTGCTCAACTTTCTCATCCTCTACACAATGAGGTGTCAGATAAACCCAACCTGTACACCTGTGACCAAACGCAGGTCCTTTCTGGTCATGGCTACGTATTTCTTGGCTGCTCTGCTATTCGGATAGAAGTTTCTTGGATAGTCTGCAATATTTTTCTTCGTCCGTTCTTCCCTTCAATTTGTCAAGGAAGCGTTCCTTTACTAGGTCAACCACCGCAGATGCCGGCAAGCTGACAAGACTGCCAGGTCCCAAGATCCATTAGGAAGCAGCTTTCCCAGCCAACGAGTGAGCTATGCGGTTGCCTTATGAAATTCCATGACCTTTGATCCAGCCTAGAGTAATTACATTGTTGTTGCAGGCTTCGATATGTGACATACTAGTACTAGACCTGATGTGTGTATCCAACAATTTTATTATTTTGTATAATTTTAACTTTTGATGATAATAAAAGTATTCTAATATCAATTGGAGTTCAATTGTATCTCCGTTTATACAGGGTGTCCCATAACTAATGGACAATATAAGAACAGTAGAAAGGGGTGATAAAAATAAGTCGTTTGATACAAACATGCACTGGTAAAATGTTAATAGTAAGCAAGATATGGGGCGTTAAAGTTGACAAAATATTTTTGAAAATTCGTAATATTTAGAAAACAACTGAATGTATTGGTCTCAAAATTGGTACACTATGGTTTTTAATGGTAATAAGCAAGATATTGCCTTAATTTTTAATAATACTTATAGATGGCGCTGGTTACACAGTTAAAATTTGATAGATAAGCGGTAATTTTTACCCCCTGTATAATGTGCATTTTATTACAAAATAATAAAAACTGCATCATTTAGAAACAAAAAAGGTATACTTGTTCAATTCCCATATTTTAAGTCGTTTTCAAGATATTGCTATTTTAATACTGCTTGTCACGCCGGCATTTAAAAATTATTACCTAAATAAAACAATGGTTGTTCAAAGAATACAATTTAATTGGAAAAAGGAAAGAAAAAAAACAATAATTACATTTATTTCATTAAATGTTGAAAGTGACCACCGTTTTCTTTTCGTAAACTTTTTTGTAAATGTTGTCTTACTTTAAAAAACATCGCGTTGCCATTTTTTAAAGTATTTGCGGCTTCATGAATTTTTGCTAATAGTTCGTTTTGGTTATAAATTTCACTATTGTAGACTAACGATTTTAGATATCCCCATACATAAAAGTCCAAAGGATTAAATTCTGGGGAACGAGGCGGGCAAGGAAACTCACTGCTCCGTCCAATCCAACGATGCGGAAAATTGTTTAAATGATCCCGGACTATAAGTGGATAATGTGGATACAATTAAAGAAACTTCATCAAGTAAAATGCCTAAATCATTTTGCAAAAATTCTAAATAATTTAACGCATTTAATCTGTTAGGGAGTTCAAATGGACCAATGAAATTATCGCCAATGATTCCACACCAGATGTTGATTGAAAACTCATGCTGAAAATGAGTTTCTTTGTATTGATGAGGATTAGCAAAATCGTAGTAGTGGTTATTTCTCCAATTAAATACTCCTCTGCGTGTGAATGTAGCCTCGTCCGTAAACAGTACCTTTTTTAAAAATATTGGATCTTGATTGATCTTACCTAGCATTAATTACCAAATTTTAGTCTCCTTGGTAAGTCATTGGGTAATAAATTTTGTACAGGCGTGAAATGATATGGGTACAATTTTTCTGTTTGTAAAATTCTTGACACACTTAATTTACTTACACCAGTAGCTGCCTGCAAGCGCCGAGTACTCAATTCAGAATTTTCTATAATTCTTGTTAAAATTTCATCTTCCATATCAAGTGTAATTATTTTAGGTCGACCACCAGAATTTTTCTTACCAAAAGAGCCGCTTTCACTTAAATTGGAGTACAATCTTTGATTTTTTTTACGACTGGGTATAACCCAGTGCGGTTATATCCCTTTGGATATAACCGCACATATCGTCTAACTGCAGCACATGCATTGTAATTTACTTGTGCATAAACACAAATCATATCCCTTAGTTCATTATTTGTAAATTCATTGCCTCTAGGCATTTTTAATAAAAGCCGTATTGTTAGTCCAGAAGTTAAAAACACAGTAGTTATAACTTTTGGTTTTAACTAGTAAATTAATGACAGTTCCTTTAATAAATTAAGTTGCAGTGTAATGATATGCACTGCAATATTAAAATAGCAATATCTTGAAAACGACTTAAAATATGGGAATTGAACAAGTATACCTTTTTTGTTTCAAAATGATGCAGTTTTTATTATTTCGTAATAAAATGCACATTATACAGGGGGTAAAAAAAATACCGCTTATCTATCAAATTTTAACTGTATAACCAGCGCCATCTAGAAGTATTATTAAAAATTAAGGCAATATCATGCTTATTAACATTAAAAATCATAGTGTACCAATTTTGAGACCAATACATTCAGTTGTTTTCTAAATATTACGAATTTTCAAAAATATTTTGTCAACTTTAACGCCCCATATCTCGCTTTCTATTAACATTTTACTGGTGCATGTTTGTATCAAACGACTTATTTTTATCACCCCTTTCTACAGTTCTTATATTGTCCATTAGTTATGGGACACCCTGTATATTTACCGTTTATGTATATAATACAAATAAAATTATATTACTATTATTACAATTTATTTTATTCCATATTTGGTTCTTTCAAAATACATTTAAAACGGTTAGTTACCTTTGTATTTTACAAGTAAATGAAAGTTACACGGGATGTAATAAATTTCGTCATTCTACTAGGAAGACTTCACAGTTTTATTACATTTAAGTGACATTTCAAGAAATAGTTGCAGTTATTAAATCGTTTAATGTGGCATGTGTTTACTTTGAAGTTAATTCACTAAAAATTCATTACCTTCTGTAGTTGTGTAAAATTTTCTGCAATGTTAGATTTGCTTCGTAAATACCTCGGCAAATACCAGAAGCAAACGTTCACGTACTGCCTCTCGGAGACCAATAAAAACTCGGATCTGTGATTTACTTGTTGTTCGAAATATTCAGCCACGTCCATTAGCGCGTCAATGTGACTAGCAAAACCAGAAGATCCCTATAAAATACACTTAATTACAATGTAAGGAGTATTCGCGATTTCGACTACCGTTGAGGGCGCTAAGAAACGTAAACAAATATGGAGGATTGTGAGTAATCTTTTTGTTTGAGGTGTCGAACTTTGTGGTTGAGTTGTGTGTTTTAATTGTTTGGTGGTAATTTTACAAATACAAATAAACGAATCAAACATCAACCTCCACATAACAACCCAAAATAAAATTAAAAATAATTTGCGATTACTCACAAAGTAGGTTTATTATTTATCCTCAAGAGGGCATCTAGACTTTCGAAAAGGCGAATAGAGATATATCAAACCAAATACGAGATGTGCTAAAAAATATTCATCCCAAATACTGAGTTGTGACTCATTAATGGGATGCCAATATAGTCAGTCTATAAGAATACAAAATAAAAAAATAAATAAATAATGAAAAAAATAACATAAGAGTTATTTAGGTTACAAGTCCGGGAAGTGAATTTTATGGACGAGGTGACGAAGGAGCCGAGTCAAGAATATCTAATCGAGTACCGTAATAATCACTTCACAGACGTGTATCGTATTATATTTTTTTTTATTCTGTCTTTGGTTTTAAACGCAATAAAATATGAAACTGAAATGACATATTTGATCATTTCATTAGGAAGTCATGTAGACTGCTATGAAAAAATTATGTTACTTGATTTATTATTAACATGGTTGATTTGCTTTATAAATAAAAAATGAACAGCGGTTACAAGTAACAATGTAAATAAAGGTAGACATATTAAATTTTTCTGCACACACGAAATATCTGTGGAGAAAATGGATCTTAAATTAGATGAAATTGCTGAGAAAACTGCGGAAGCAATAGGGCAAATCATTCCAGTTAAGTCTGCGAAAAGATATGCAAAAGAATATGCGTTTTTTTGCAACTGGCGTGAACAACACAATTTGAAAAGTAGTTTTGATGAAAATGTGATGTTGGCTTTTGAATGTGGTAAGAAAAGTTTTTTTTAAAGAATATTCTTATCAACAGTTAAAATTTCAGTCAAAAACATTCAATCCTTCTTCATTATGGTCCAAATACTCCATGGTAAAATCAATGATTATGGTTAATGAGAATGTCAACATATTAAGTTTTCCAAATTTAATAGCTTTTTTGAAAAAACAAAATCTAGACCGCTAATATCTATTGCTCAAAGTGATAGTTATAATGATATTTCCTTAGAAGGTCCATCATAGACACATTTCTTCTATTGTTTAAAAAAAGTTCAGAACAATAAACAACTAAAAGGTTGAATTAACTTTCACTATTTATTCTTTAAATGCAATGACAGCCGTTTCGCTATTGACAATCTGATTGCCAACTGACGATGCTATTTCGATAGCGAAACGGCTGTCATTGCATTTAAAGAATAAATAGTGAAAGTTAATTCAACCTTTTAGTTGTTTATTGTTCTGAATAAGATGAACTTTCACATAGTAAGGGTTAGTACCAAAAAAGTTTAAAAAAAGGTTTTTACTCATATTATGTGTACAATAACCACCAAGTATATTATTCAAAAAACATAGACTTACCTTTGCCTTCCACATAAACCAAAATTTGAAAACGTCACATTTTCTGCCACATTGCAAATACTTATCTCCCAAATCGTAACTCCTGTCGTAATGTTTATCTTTTTGGAAGAGGTATTCAGCACCTCTCGAATAACATTTATATAATATATTTGTATCTCTAACTAGCAGAAGAGAACATTGTTGAGGTACAGCTAGAAGTTTATGTGGATTTATAACCTACAACATCGATAAACGAAAGTTCCCAAGAATTGTTCACATTAATAACTTAATAAGTATGGAGAACGGTAAGTGTTTTATACTGATCGAATACAATTGTTTGGAGGTGGAGCGGAGCGACGACTCCAATTATTGTATGAGATCGGTTACCCTTAACGTTCGACATGCTTATAACGTTTTTTGTACGATTGATACCATTATAAATTATGAAATTAAACATTTTCGTCATATTTCATTTCATATTTCATTCATTTTATCAAGATAGATACTTTGATTGTTACAACAATGGAGAATTGAGTTTTTATTTAGTTGTCAATAATTTTAAAAACAATTTTGATTATTATAAATTAAAATATAAGAGAAAGTGAATTTGAAGAAATTTAACGGGCTTGGGAAGAAGGGTGTTCCGCATTTATTTCCAAAAAATCCAAAATCCGTTATCAAAATACCTACCAAAGTTTTAAAAAATGGTGCGAAGGCAAGAATTTAAGAATCGATGAAAAGACTATATTGGCATATTTCGTTCAAAGACATATTAAAATATCCTGAAAGCCTCTGGGCACATATTCAATGATTAAATCCACCGTTTTTCTTTATGATGGCATTGATATTTCCAAGTTTTCAACTTTGATCGAGTATTTGAAGAGAAAAAATGTTGGCTATAGGCCTAAGAAAGCGAGCATTTCTACACGGGAGCAATTTGAAAAATTTCTGATGGAAGCACCGGATGATATTGGGAATAGCTGGTGCCTGTAGAAGAGAAGAATTATCTAATATTACTATGAATGACATCCAACATGGTTTAAGGGGGGGGTAAAGTTATAAAATTTTTTTTTTGCTTTTTTTTTATTTTTTTAAATGAATGCTTAATACTTTAAGAATATTGTCTCAAAATTTCAAGTGGATCGGAGTAAAATTGACCAAGTTACGAATATTTTTATACCTGTTGGATTTTAATCCCTACTCGACCCGAGCGCTCTATTGTTGCCTGGCAGATGTTTAACTCTCTACTATACTTTTTCTTTCCCCCCAGTTCTATTTATAGAAATTCCGACTTAAGTACAAACGTCCTTATGCCTGTACTGTATATTTTGTATACTATATACTATATATCTGAGCAAAGATGCTTTACGCAGAGCAACAATGAGAGCTTGAACCAACTTATTTGGAAAATCTCATCAAAGCACTTGAGTGGAACCTCTGTCATCGTTGAAATTGCAGCTTATGTGGCAGCCAGTGTCTTCAATGAAGGTTCTTTTGCTTTACTAACCTTCATGGAAGGCATGGGAATTATTAGTGGACCAAGTGCTCATGACTGGGCGCGATCAACTGACTCCATACGTATAAGCCGAGCCGATCAGAGACAAACCAAAGAAGGCAGGATTCTTCGTAGACAGGCGCAAAAAGATGCTTTAGACAACATGGATGATAGCAACATCCTTTATGGACCTGGCATTGATGATTCAGTGTGAGGTAAGCCGATAAAATTTGCTTATAAACCTTTTATACAAGATTGTTTAGTGTTCAAAACTTTAAAGCGTTTTTCCCACAAGTCACTTTTTTAAAGTCGGTGGACATTATAACTTCAAAACTACTACACCGATCGTTTTGAAATTTTGAACACTATTTCTGTCCATCATTTAAGAGGCCCTGACGAAAAGTTTTTTTGCAAATTTGTTGATAATTATTATTTTACAATAACAAATTAGGGGGCTTTTTTCACGAAAAATCGCGTTTTTTCCTTCAAAGTACTCCAAAAAAGTGAAAAATTTAAATTTCGAAAAACCCCCACGTCACCTCCTGGGGAAAACTGTTATCTAACGAATAAACTTTGATTTTTTTATTTCAGATGATTCAGCATCAAGTTATGATGTCCACCGCAACTCTCCTTTTTTTCGAGGCACGTCGGAATACTTGCTGCCATTACCGTATTTGTTAATATTTTTTTGTGAAAATTTTACAGAACATTCTTCAAATGTGATACTTCAATGTATCATTGGATTTAATAAAGAAATTTTAACTGGTTCCTCACAAAAAATTCATAAAAGCATGCCTTTTTTTCAACGAATTAACTTTACCCCCCCCCTTAATGATTGTAAAAGTATCCAATACAAAAACGAACATCCAGCATAATTTTACAGTCGTTAATAAACCAGACGATAAAATCCCATATTTAGAAATTCTACAAAAGTATTTAAAACTTCGTCCATTACAAGTAAAATCAAATAATTTGTTTTTAAGATACGCCAAAGGAAAATGTTGTGCTCAAGTAGTAGGGAAAGGGACAATTGGGGGCTAGCCTTCTCAAATTGCCAAATTCTTAAATTTGCCTAATTCCGAGAACTATACTGGCCCTTCGTTCAGGAGGAGATCAGCAACGCTTTTGGCTAATAAAGGTGTTGATGTCCTCGGATTAAAACGTCATGGAGGTTGGCGTTCATCGACAGTATACTACTAGAAGTCAAACCACAGCCCAAACAAGTGGGATTTCATTAAATAATTTAACAAATTGTACCATAAGTTTCAATATTTATAAATAATTCATTAGTCTTCTTAATTCTTTAAAAAATAAATTAAAATTAAGAGAATTTAGTAGTTGCTAGTAAATGTCACCTATATATACTGACGTAAAAATCTGTCACGGTAAACAATCATAAATGATCAATCGTGCAAAAAAGTTACTGTTTTTGTCAAATTTTATTTCAAGTAGTCCATCCATATATTTTTTCTTATACTTACCAACGAATCAGCTCGTTCAATACCATTCAGTTTAGACCTGTGTTTTTGAGAAAATATAAGACCGCCTCCCCAAGCAGCATCGACATGCAGCCACATATCATATTTAACACAAATATCTGCGATATCATTAATAGGATCAAAAGCTCCACGAACAGTCGTTCCTATAAAACATTTAAAAAGTATCGAAAAATATCAAAATATAACCGTTTTTTTACCCAAAGTTGCAATCACCAGTATGGGAACACTGCCTTCTTCCAGGGTTTCTTTAACTTTCAATTCCAAATCATCAAGAAGCATTTTTCCTATATCATCTGTTTTTATGCGACAAACATTTTCTTCCCCGATACCCAAAAATCCAGCGAATTTATAAACCGAATAATGACATTCTTCAGATGCAAAAACGATCAAGCGTGGAAGTCGAAAAACTCCTTTTTCCTACCACGGAAAACGGTATTCAATGAAAAATAAAAAATTATCATTATAAATAAGAAGTAAGTACCTTAACTTCTGGAAATCGGTTATAACGGGCCAAATTCATAGCTACTCCGTTTGCAAAAGAACCTCCTGGACAAAATAGACCATCACTCCATTTAGGCCCTACCATTCTACACACTTCTTTTATTATCTCCTTTTCCTAAAAGTTAATAATTTGCTTTAAAATCAAAAAACTAAAGAGCAACAAATATAATAAAAAATAACACAATCAATTTCATAAGGTAAGCTTCCCAACCATTTTATATTGAACATACCATAAGAGTAAAAACAGGAGCTACTTCATAAGTGTAAGAGCTGGCATTCAAGGAATCTGTTAACCATTGCGCAGCCAACCCATAAGGATCAAGACTAAGACAAAAGAAATATTCTTTAATAAAAGTATCTATATCAGATTAAAATATATGGAAATTATTTTAAGTGCTTTTATAATGTTGTAACGGAAAAAATTGCATATCTGTTTTATTAGGTTTGTTCCAACCAAGCAAAGAACCGTTCTAGAACGGTAATATTACCACTCACTGCGCAACTCAGTACACCACTGCGCACAAAAATTACTATTTTAGAACAGTTCTCTGCTTGGTTGGAACAGACCTATTGTAAACGTTACTGAGACAAGCTAATAAGCATCTATAAATATAAAAATCTCTTATAAAAAGATACCTCCATTAGTTTTAAATAGTTGGTATCAGTTTGACAATCTTCCTACACAATTTTCAGCACCAGATTCATTACCTACTTGACGATCATAACCTCAAAACTGTAGTTGCGAATGTAAGTTATTTACAGTTATGTAAATATTTTACTTATCAAATTGATTATAAAAATTACAAACTCAGTAGTGTTGTTATTCATTGTCAATAACCTTTAAATTATACAGGGTGTCCCGAAAAGAATGGTCATAAATTATACCACAGATTCTAGGGTCAAAAATATGTTGATTGAACCCCACTTACCAATATATACAATAGTGCACACAAAAAAAGTTACAGGATGCTAAATTATTAATTATGGATTTTCAGAGGGAATCAAAACCCATTTCACCCCCAACTTTTTTTAGGGCTATAATTTAGAAAAATATGGACCGCCACTGGATTCAAACGTCTATTCTTAAACTTTTGTACCAATTGAATAGCCACCGCGCGGTCCATGTTTGAATCCATTAGATTTTTGTTTCTGGGGATATATGAAAGAAAATCTTTATTCTGTGGAAATAACCAGTGAGGATTAACTGAGGCACCGAATTTTACAAATTTCGATAAAAACATGTAATTTTTTAAAATATTCGGTATTCCTTGTTGAAAGGATGTAGAATTTGTATACAGGTAGGAGGAGGTCATATTGAACACTTGTTGAGTTAATGCAAATATCTTGTTTGTTTATAAATTTTAATTTAATAATAAAGATGTTTTTAATATTTGTGAAACTGTAGTTTAAATATTCAATATTGAAATTGGCATTTTAAAGGGTGGCTGTATCTTCCATAATAAAATATTTACAAAGAAATACAGAGAGACACAAAAGTTTAAGAATAGACGTTAATAAATTTTCGTACATTAACGTTAAACCGTTTTAGAGTAATGTTAAAAAAAATTATTTAAATTTTCAACTTTAGCACCCTGGAACTTTTTTTGTGTGCACTATTGTATATAAGTAAGTGGGTTTCAATCAACATATTTTTGACCCCAGAATCTGTGGTATAATTTATGACCATTCTTTTCGGGACACCTTATTGTATATAGAAATGTAGCCATAAGCGCCCATACTATCTCGCAATACTGCAAGTCTGCAGATTCAGCGTAATCATAGAAGAAGAAGCTACCACGGAAGTCCGACGATTCAAATTCGTCATTCCAATTATCATTCTTTGATCAGTTGGTTCATTCTAGTTTTAATTGTTCATTTTTATAATTGTATCTTTTTGATTTTTAAATAAAAGTAGTTGTATTCATTTAATAAGTAAAAATTGTCTTTTTAAAAAGTTAAAGTGCAAGTGCATTAACATTTCTGGCGCTGCGAACAGGATACCATCGTACAAGAAGATTCCAAACTTCCTTGGTCAACTCAGTTGTTTAACGAAGAATTCCAAAGAACCTTACAGAGAAGATTATGTGCTGGATATCCCTATCGATCATCCTACTGTGAGTACATTTTCCTATCTTTTATTTTTAATATTTATGAGCACTTTCAACAATTTACCAGTTAATTGTGTCGAGAATTTAAATACTTTACTTGAAAATCTTACTTTGGATACTCCTAACACGTCTAATAAAAATTCTCAAGAAAAACCTATAAGAATGCCTATATCCAACGCTGACATTTCTAGCCTATGTGCTACATTACCCGAATTCTCTTCCGAAGAAAGTTTATCAACCTTTATCAAATCGGTGGATAATTTAATTATATTTTTGCGAACTCAAGAAATAACCGTACCTCAAGAATTTATTCTTAATTCTAATATTATCTCGCGTATCAAAGGAGAGCCAAGAGATTTTCTTAATTACTCTAATAAAACAAATTGGATCGATATACGTCCAGCCCTTTTGGCAAAATATGGGGACAGACGTTCAGAAGACATCCTTGTCACCCAATTATCTATCACGGTACAAAAAGATCACGAAACCTACGATCAATACCATCAAAGAATTTCGAAAAAATTTAAATGATTTGTTACAACATATAACCTTAAACGATAATGCCGCGACTATTAATTTTAAGACTCCTTATTTTAAATCAATCGCTTTAAAAACTTTTTGTACTGGCATTAATGAACCATACTGTGAATATTTATCGCACTTTCAAATCGATTCATTAGAAGATGCTTTACAAAAATGTATAGTTTACGACAACCATAAGTCTCAACAGCAATACATGAACTATCTAAAAACGCAACAAAACAAGAAATCACCCTTTTCTAGGCAAAAGCCCGCTATGCTTAATAAAAATCATAATTCTTTTAATAGATCCAATTTTTCCCGAAACGATAATGGGCAATCAAATTTCTCTCAACCTTCTCAGAATTTTTCTAGAAATAATTTCCAACATAATTCTATACAACCGAATTCGAATTATTCTACACAACCAAATTCGAATTATTTTAAACAACAAAATTCTTACAGCCAACAACCAAATCACTTTAATAACAATCGAAATAACCAAAGCTTCAATAGATCTAATTTCGGAAATCCTCAAACTCCAAAAAATACTTCTAGCCCTATGAGTGGTGTTCAGACCATTTCCACAAGAAATCAACCAATGAGTATATCAACTAGACGTACCCATTGTTTTAACATAAATTCCGCCTCTGCCGAGGAACCCGATTACGTCCCTGAAAATCTAGATTTCCACGAAAATCCAGAAGACCTTGTCGAAGCAAATTCTCAGGATTTTCCCAATCGTCTATTAGAGGAACAACCGCCACCAGAATTAATCTAAATAATCTTCAAATAACTCCAAAACTACCATTTTTTACATTGCCCACATCGAATCTTAGAGTTCTAATCGACTCCGGTGGTTCTCACACCGTTATCACCCCTAAAGCTGTAAAACATTTCGATTCAACTCACATTTATAACAAACCATTTACATTAACATCTATGAATACAACAAAAAATTATAATCTTAATATTAAAACACCTTTATTAGTTGAATTTGGCATCAAAGAACCTATAAATGCGCGCATTGCAGATTGGAGTAACGATTTTGATATTTTGTTAGGAAACTACGACCTAGAACGCTTTAAAGCAGTACTAAACTATGAAAAGAAAATATTAACTTTAACGACTTATAATGTCACAATTAATTTTAACACATTATATAATAAAATCCCTGTTAATGTACAACAAGGACAAATTCTTATTAATGCAACAAAAATAGCAAACCTAGAACTCCCAGATTCAATTCATAATGTTACAAACGGATTCATCGACGGAATTACTTTACAAGAACCAGCTCACTTAAATACTCTACAAGTAGAAAAACTTGACGACTACGAAATTTCAACCGGTCCGAACAATTTCTATGAACCAGCTATAAGAACAGACCATCTAAATGACGAAGAGAGAACTAAAATAATCAACTTATGCAGAAAATACAAAGACATATTTTACGACAGCACGAAAAACCTGACATTTACATCAACGGTAAAACACGAGATAAAAACGAAAGACGAAACACCGATTTATGTAAGAGGCTACCGACATCCAAAAATTATGCAAGAGGAGATCACTAGACAAGTTAACGAGTTATTAGAAAATAAAATCATCAGACCATCAACCTCTCCTTACTCCGCTCCAGTCTGGATCGTACCTAAGAAACTGGACGCTTCGGGAAAGAGAAAATATCGTATGGTAATCGACTATCGTAAGTTAAATGAGAATACTATCAGTGATAAATATCCTATACCAAAAATAGACGAAATTCTTGACAATCTAGGAAAAGCTACCTACTTTACTACGTTAGATTTAGCCCAGGGTTTTCATCAAATTGAGGTACACCCAAATTCTATTAGTAAAACTGCCTTTTCAGTACCCCATGGCCATGCACTTCGAGTTTCTCCGTATGCCATTTGGCTTAAAAAATAGCCCCGCTACTTTCGAAAGATTGATGGACAATATCTTAAGACCTTATCTTAATAAATTTTGCTTTGTATATATGGATGACGTCATCGTCTTCTCTAAATCGTTACAAGATCATCTTATTCATATCTCTGCTATTTTTAAAACATTTCGAGAAAACAATTTAAAGGTGCAATTAGACAAATCCGAATTCCTCACCAAAGAAGTCGCTTTTCTTGGTCACGTAGTGACTCCCGAAGGTATAAAGCCAAATCCATTAAAAATAGAAGCAATTCAAAAGTATCCTTTACCCAAAACAGTCAAGGAAATAAAATCCTTCTTAGGTCTTATTGGTTTCTACAGACGTTTTTGCAAGGATTTTGCAAAAATCACGTCTCCTTTCACTAGATGCACCCGAAAAGGAGCAATTATCGATCCTACAAATCCAAATTACTTAGAATGTTTCGAAAAATGCAAACAATTATTATCTAATGCTCCGATTCTCCAATATCCCGATTTTTCAAAACCTTTCGTTCTAACCACTGATGCCTCCAATATAGCAATTGGATCTGTATTATCTCAGGATAATAGGCCCATTGCATTTTATTCTCGTACTCTAAATACAGCAGAGCAAAACTATTCGACAATTGAACGAGAGCTACTCGCCATGGTAGACTCTTGTAAACATTTTCGGCCATACCTATATGGACAAAATTTCATTATTGAAACCGACCACAATCCACTCGTCTGGATCAATAAAATCAAAGATCCTTCATCCAGGTTATCCCGCCAACGAATCAAACTTGAAGAATATCAATTTCAAGTCCGATATAAAAAAGGAAAAGAAAATCAGGTTGCCGATGCACTAAGCAGAATCCAAATCAACGCATTAAGTACGAGCTCAGAAGATGTTGAACCTCCTGATCCCGAGGACCAATTCGATGCAGATGAATTTTTGAACGACTTTGACAATTTACAAAACTCAACCAACACACAACATACAGCCATCGAAAACCCTATCACAGGAGTAGGAACATCGGAGGAACCTATAAACTTATCCACCAATCAAATTATCTTTATACCAAATTGCGAAAATCACGACATAGTATACACGAAAATCTTTAACAAACACAGATACACAGTAAAAATAACAAACAATTGGGAGACAGAAATAAAAGAAACATTCAGAGAAATCTTAAAACCTAACCAAAGGTTTGCTATACAAATACCGCACGAATATAGACCATACATTTGCAATTTTTTCAGAGAAAACATAAACTCGACAGTTAAAGCAATATTCTGCAACAAGATGTTACAAGATATTGAAAACGAACAAAAACAAAAGGAGTGTGTAAAGAAATACCATACCGAAAATCACAACGGCATAGTAGAAACGTATAAACATCTTAAACAAAAATTCTATTGGCCCTCGATGCAAACAACAATTTCAAATTTTATAAATCAGTGCGATATTTGTCTAAAAAACAAATACGAAAGACACCCCTATAAGTTGCCACAATTAGGTCCGCTTTTAGGACAAAAACCTTTTAATATCTTACACATAGACGTATATCATTGCAATAAAAATATGTATTTAACAATCGTAGATTCATTTTCTAAATACGCTCAATGCTATAAACTACCAGATAAAACATCCATTTCTATATTAAGTAAGTTGAGACATTATTTTTCTCACCATAATTATCCAAAGAAAATTGTGTTCGACTCAGGTACTGAATTTAACTCCGCCGTTATCAAAGAATTTCTTAATCTTCACAAAATTGAAATACATTTCACGACCGTAAACAGTTCTTCTTCAAACTCCCCCGTAGAACGCTTCCATTCTACACTCACTGAGAAACTTCGCACGTTACGTGCCCAAAATCCACACGATTCACTAGACGATACTTTTACCCATGCTATCTTGATCTATAATCAATCAATTCATAGCGCAACAAATTATTCACCTTTTTCGATCTTATACGGACCCTATGCTGAAGAAATAAACTTCGATTTCGATCTCCCCGTATATGAAACTTATAACCAAAATCACAAAGACGAACTACAACCTTTTATTAATGAACTTTATAACAAACAGAAACAGAAAAGACAAAATATTCTAAGCAAACAAAATGAAAATGCCGAACAAATTCCGGATATAGATCTTTCAAAACCACTATATGTCTCTAAGAAAAAACATAAACCAAAATTAGAAGCACCGTACTCCACACTTCACCCAGAAAAACAAGATAAAACGAAAATAATAGGGAAAACCGATAAACAAAACGAAACTAGTACTCATCTTAAATATGTGAAAAAACCACGAAAACTAATTGAAAAACCTGCTACACATACAATTTCTTTACAGGACAATCCTCGCCCAGGGACGTCCACTCAAGATACAAGCGATTCCGAATAACGGTTACTACGCCGAAGAAATAGGAAAATCTCGCGAAATTTCACATTATCACAGACACATCCTACACATTTCCTTAGATAAGTTAGAAGAAATCATAAATATTAGCCCTATACAATATTTTAAAGACTCCTTAACTAAAAGCCCACTTTCATCCTTATATTTTCAGTATAATAATTTACGCGAACAAGCTAGAGATGACCTACATAAAATCACTCGAAAAAGATTACAAAAACGCGGACTTTTTAACTTTCTTGGTACAACTATAAAATATATCACGGGAAACCCCGATAATTCAGATTTAGATTTATTAAAAACTCACATTGTTGCGATCGAACAAAAACAAAATGAAATTATTAAAAATTTAAATAATCAAATTTCTTTTGGCAAATCCGTTGATACAAGATTTGATAAACTTATAAGAAAAATAAATAATAATAGCTTAATACTTTCAGCCGCCATTAATAAATTATCTGCCGACCTTGATGGTTACGTTGCTTTACACAACGAAGTTTTAAACATGCAAAATGTTAACGAATTTTTAACGAAATTGGTAAGAACTATTTCTCTCTCTCATCTCGATACTCCAAACATCGAATTATTTACTCTTAAAGAACTGGAAAATTTAAAAGACGACCTTTTAAAAATATATCCTAGAAATACCCTTTTAGTCAGTGATGAGCATCCATACGAATTAATTGAATTATCTAAAACTTTAGTTTGCATCACTAGCAAAACAATGCTCATAATTATAAAAATACCCATACTTTCCGCATATTCACATAATACTTTCAAAATTTACCCTATCCCAAACTTAGACCAAATAATGATCCTACCACCAGCACATTTTTATGTCAACAATAAATGGTTCGAAACATGCGTGGAACAAAGCCAATTCATAATTTGCAAAAATCCAATAAAATCCAGATGCACTATACCAAACGTACAAAATTGCACCAAAAGCATAACCAAAGAAAATTTTTTCCAAGAAACAAAAAAGGTGATATTGCTGGGAATAGTACAACCAATAACTATCCAAAACGAAACAGTCAAAACCAGCAGCATATTAATTTCAAACGAGCCAATTACAATAGACGGTATTCAATACAACGCTAAAACAAATCAAGAAATTACTATACCTGAAGTTATACCAATCAAGTTAACTGCCAAACATGAAATAAAAATCGAAAAATTAAAAATACCCGAAACCCATGGTCAACTTCAACCAATCGAACCGATGGACAGTCTACCCCATCTAGTTACCGGCCTCACCGCCACTTCATTCGCTTTATTTTTATTTGTTTTAGTTCCGCTTTTATTATGTATTTTATGGAAAAGAAAACGTATATCCAAATTCCTTTCTGGGCCTAAGCTGCAACCAGCCCAGATTCACTTACTGGAAGAATTAATAGAAGAAATATCCAAATCTTCGAGGACGAAGAAATCACCAAAGGAGGGAGGAGAAATGTAGCCATAAGCGCCCATACTATCTCGCAATACTGCAAGTCTGCAGATTCAGCGTAATCATAGAAGAAGAAGCTACCACGGAAGTCCGACGATTCAAATTCGTCATTCCAATTATCATTCTTTGATCAGTTGGTTCATTCTAGTTTTAATTGTTCATTTTTATAATTGTATCTTTTTGATTTTTAAATAAAAGTAGTTGTATTCATTTAATAAGTAAAAATTGTCTTTTTAAAAAGTTAAAGTGCAAGTGCATTAACATTTCTATATTAATTTGAGAAATCAACAAAAACAAGAAAACTTGATAATAGGTATGATTAATTATTTTATTCCTTGAATGATTAATATATTAACTTATTATTAACTGTTTACGTTTGAAGATATTCATAATTTTATGTCACAATGTAAACTTTTATTTTGAAAATTTATCAGGAACCTTTAAATTAAAATGAATTTCTACAAAGTTAAATAAACTGGATTAAAAATGGCGTTTCTACAACGATACAAATGTATTGATTGACTACAACTTCTACTTCTCATTGATAGATGTCAGCACTCTTTACTTTTTTAATACTGGATAAATAAGTTTGATTATAACAAATTATTTTTGATTTATTTATTAAATATAATTTTCATTGACATTTTAAAGTATGTAAAATAATACTGGATAAACCCTTATATTTGTTACCAAAACATGAAATTTACTTACCCCGAAAATAACTGATTAATAAAATATGGATGACCAGTTTTAACGCTAAATTTAATTGTATTCTTCAGAAGATTCAACAACTTATCATGGGTCTCTCCGGTTTGTTTCAATTTAAAATCGAATTGTTGTTCTAATTGTTCGGGAGTTTGCCACAACAAAACTTTATCCTGCTTGGTGGTAAATACAATATTTTTGAACATCAGTTCGACAACTTTTTCTAAGAATTTTCCATGTTTGTCTATCTGAGGAACAGGACAAAAATAGTCGTCCATCGCTAAATAGATCTCACTGGGAACTAAAGCACGGCAAATAGTTTTATATTGTAATCGGTGATAATTTTTAATTGCTTCCTTTTTAACAATGTTTAATGGAGTATTATTTGATTAATCAGATTTAGAGGTTAATTATGTTTATTATAATAAAGAACAATTATTCAAATTAAAATTAAATACCACATCATGCAGTGTAGTTAAACATAAATGAACAAATAACCCTATATACTTTACTGTATTGTTTAGAAAATATATATACATACCTGCGCTATTTATTTTCTCTATTGAGTATTATTTTTCAGGATATTGGAGATTTAAAAAGTTTTCTTAAACTTCTTAATTATTTTTCAACGTCTATTGAGTCTGATATAGGTCGATTAAGGAAAAAGGAAGTGAATATCTTTTAAACAAGCATGAGTGTTTATGGCTTTTCGTTTTATTAATTTAGTGTATTTAATTTTCTTCTTATAAACAAATAATTTAATATTTATTATAAAAGGGAAAAAAGTATTAGATTTTAAGTTCTGTTGAGGCAAAAAAATTCTAACTCTAATAATAATAAAAATGTAAAATCCTTTCAAGCAATAATTTGAGGACAAAGAGTAAAAATATTAAATTAATGTTGAGGTAATTTAAATATGTCGATTAATTATGGTGGATCAACAATAAGAAGCCTATACATTTTTACAATAGATGACACCAAGAATATAGAATTTTTTAATTGAGAATATTAATGATTTGGAGTATTATTCCCTACTTCAGTTTTATTAAGTTGCTAACTATTCACCAGTAGATGTCGCAAAACAAACTAAAACAAGAAAAATTTTATATATAAACAATGTATAAACTCTTATCATTGTTTATAGAGAATTATAAACAAAGCTAATACCTATAGGTTGGTATACAATATGTCGTTTTTTTATGAATGTATGAAAGTTTTATTTCTTTCGACAGTTTCAACAATACACATTTAAATGAGTTTATAAAACAGATTTTTTAAAACTTATTTATTTATTATTATTTTAATTTGAGAAACTGTTTTTAAATTTCAGTTTCAGTCAGCATGTTTCAGTTACTTTGATTTAATTTAAATTGGATTAAAAATGGCTCCGAACAAGATTAGGAAATTGTCACAGTAGTTTATGAGTAGATGTCGCAGTAGGAAAGTATTAATTTGTTTTAAATTAAATGTCTGTATTAAAAAATGTGCATTATGTAGGGTACAGAAATGAAAATAATTATTAAGTAATATATACAATATCATTTTATTTGCTAGAATGTTATTTTTAAAATTTCATTTTAAAAACTCACACTGCCTGAAATCATTAATAAAATATGGATTAAAAATGGCGTCGTTCTAACGAAATCTATATACCCTAAAATGAATATTTAAACTTTTCGGCGGTAGATGTCGGCACTACTAATAATGACAAAACTATTGTATATAAAGTATAAAAAATAATTTTTTTGAAAGCGTACCTATTAGGTATTCCATTTGATTATATGTTTAAATTCACTAGTTTTTTATTGTTACATTTTTTGCTAGATATCACCATAAATAACTGTAAGTTTTATTAATTTGTTTATTGTAAATATGAACGTACGTATAAACTAAGGAAACGGTAATAAAATTTATTGTTTAAATTTCTTAAACTTACTTTGATATTAATTTGATAATGAATGTAGTAAATTATTACTAAAGTATTATTGTAAAGCGCCTCCATACAAAACGTGTTCAAATTTCTAAGAACATTAAAAATAGAACTTTTTAAACAAAACTTCCACTATTTATTCAAAGAATTGTTTTTTTAAATTCTATGACAACTGTTTCGTTTAAAACTACCATCTTCAGATTGATATATTGAAGAAATATTGATATATTGATATTGAAAATTGATATATTGAAGAAAGTTTTATTTAAAAATGTCTATTTTTAATGTTCTTAGTAAGATGTACTTCCACAAAGTAAAGGTTAATACAATCAAGTTCAAATTTCTATTTATAGGTATCACTACGAGTGATGAAAATAAATTTTTAACCAATTCAATTTAAAAATTGTAGCAATTGTAATATTGGGATCATGACAATGTTTGTTGATGACTGTAATCAAATCTTAATATTTTAGAAAGAAGAAAACATATCTATTTAAGAATTATTAATAACGATTTAGAGCCGTATATAAAGATTTAGAAAATTATTGGATTGCGTATGGGATTCCGGTTTAAATAGTTATATTGTTGTGCGAGTACGCCCCTGGCGCTATGAACAGACGCGAAGGAAACAGATGATGCGAGAGTCTTCGAAAATATATACGGCGCCCGATGAGCGAAGCGGAATGATCGAGAATAGACTGGAGTATGTTGGAATAATACTTACCTATATAAAGGGACCGATTTGAATATTTGAAGTTAGTTAGTAGTATGTTGTTAGATAAATGCGAATAGAAATATTGTCTTATATAAATTAAAGTATTGTAAATAAATTGTGTTATATAAATTAAACAGTGTTAGTGATTTAAATAGTATAAAAATAAATTAAAAAGACTAGTAAGAATAAATAAACGTTACAATATTTACTATTTATGTAATATTTGTCGTCGGGTGTCAAGACTAAAACATATTTTCTACGTTTCTGTTTTCCCCAGGGATTTAAACTCTTGTTACACCTAATTTTAATTCAGTCATAATTTCCCATGTTGCCCTGCTGTGGTAAACAACCCGATTGATAATAATGGAAAATACGCTTGTTAATCACCATTATATTTTTCAACTAAATCTGAAAATCCACCGAGAGAAAACTCTCAAAGCTTTTTCGGCGAATGAAAAAAAGATTCCGCAATCTACTTTTCCACTGAGATAGAGAAGAGGGGTTCTGTTCACTGAAAAATGTAAGGGATTTAAAAAAAATTCAATGCGGTGATAATACAAAAGGGTATTTTACAGCGAACGAAAAGCTCTCTGTATACAAGACACTGTCTACCGGCAGTATCTGAAAAACTAATCCTATTAGCAGAAACTTTGTGTGGGAAACGAGTAGCAGGTGTTGGGAAATGGAGAATGGTTAATTCTCTTTTTTTCCGGCTACTTTACTACTAAACAATTGACATTAGTAAAGTTTTTAAAGGGTGTTATTTTAAATGGTAATATCTATTGCGACGTGTTTTTTTAACAGTATGTGTACAAATAATTTGAAATACAAAAAGGTCGGTGAGAGCATTCTTGTAAATTTTTGGACACGGATTAGCTACAGAAAATATTACTTAGAAAGGAGGTAAATTTTATCTAAAATGAAGCAGTAAGTACGGAAAAATCAGATCAATTTGAAATTTGTCAAGAAAGGTGTCACGTATTCGAGAAAACAAGTTTGGTTACTCGGAGTTGGGCCAAAATGCTGTACAAATTGGCCAAACTATTTTTTTGGCCATAAATAAATAAATATTCAATATCTAGGGCAATAATAAATGAATTTTCTTGAAAATAAGTAACGGGGGGCTTTCAGCCTGTCCATAACTTTTTTCTGATTATTTTAATCGGTTCTAGTTGGTCTTAAAATTTTCCCAATTTTGTCATCTTGCAAAATGATAGTTATATTTTTTTTAAACTCAAAGAGTTCATCCGTATCTCGAATGTGGTTGGAATCAAAATAAAAGGGTTCAATAAAACTCTAAGTCAAAACTACAATATTTATTATCCAAAGATGGACCAATGAAATTCAATGAGAGACTAGTTTCAGTAAGTTATTACCATCATCAGGCTTTAAAACAGAAACGGTAAATTTAATAAAAGATTCAACCGATAACAGTATCAAATCAAAACATTAATTCACAAGAAGATATTTCACTTTTTGATTACAACCTTCTCCAGTTGCTGATTCTTCAAAATAGGTAAATATTTATTAACATTGTTAAAGTTTATATTTTATAGTTTCGTTTATTTAAATAAATTCTTTGTTTTCAATTATTTAACTTAAACTAACAACTCCAAGAATTTAAAATGTTTTACAAAAATTACCTGACCTGAACTTGAAAGGATGTTTTTCGTACAGGGTAACAATGCAGTTGATCTATACTTTTGGTGTAGTCTGACTTGACAAACAAGGTCCTTGTTAATAAATGTTTGTTATACTAGTTTTCACAATAAATGGTATTAAATGAAGGATTATAATAAAACCAATTAGACCCTTAAGTTGTAAAATCCGAGATGCACATCATAAATGTAAAAGGATCTGATTCAGGTAATTTTGTTTCTCAGAGAGGGATTGTAGAGGATTACAGCTTACACTTCTTGTTCATTTTAGTCTTTGTATTTCATTGGAAGTGCACGGCGTGCAATAATTTTATATCATTTATTTGTTATTACAGACATTAATAGAAAATATTTTATACCCCAACGTACAGAATAGGCAGTATGTGGCGTGCGTAGATAAATAGTAATAGTGCTTCTTCCAGTGGTTCGTTAAAGAAGAATCACTTATCTTGTGACGCGAAAATCATTATAAAAAATGTGTATAGTTTCTTACTTCAGCAAGGATATAACGCGGGTGCTGCAGCAAGAGTAACCGTAATTTGACGAAGGTGCCTCTTACTTCAGTTAGACGAATTTTTGAAAATTCCATGGAATCAAGAAAAAAGCGTAAAGATTCCGGTGTTGATAAGGCGAAAAATCTACACTATGTACGATGAGCAGCGTGTCCCTACAATCAAAAGTCTGAAACAGCGGCTCATCATTGACGAAACTCACATCAACTGCGGCCTCACTACTCTTTGGCGAGATCTGTCTGCAATGGGCTTTAAATATGGCAAAATTGACAAGAGACAAGTAATAATGGAATCCACACGTTTAATAAACTGGCGTTCTGAATATATAACGTGAATAAGAAAATACCGGTCTGAAAATCGGCCAATACTCTACCTCGACGAGACGTGGTTTGACACGCATGACACCACTTTTAAAGGATGGTCTGATTCCCCTAATAAGTGTAAAACAAAAGCACCATCAAATAAAGGGAAGAGAATCACAACATTACACGCAGGATCAGAAAATAGTTGGATCCCAAACGCTATGTGGCTTTCTGCCAAAAATATTAAGGATTCTTGTGTTGATTATTACGAAGATACGACCGTAGAGCTTTTTGAAGATTGGTTTAAAAATTGTCTGTTACCCAACATTTCGCCAAACAGCGTTTTAGTAATAGACAAAGCAAACTATCATAGTCGACAATTGCAAAAAATTCCTGGCTCAAAGAATACGAAATTGAGATTCAAAACTTCATGGCTGCAAATGACATATATTTTGAGGAAAATTATACAAAAAAAGAACTTTTACAAGTGCTGCAGTCATTTTCTTTAAAAAAAATGTATGTTTTTGATACAATTGCAGAAGAATTGGGACATACAGTGTTACGACTACCTCCCTACTACTGCGTGTTCAATCCCATAGAGCTTATGTGGCACCAACTTAAATCGAGTGTGCACGGAAAAAATAATTCTCCGACATTAAGTGGTAGTGTGGTAGAATTAATTAGGAACTGTATGAATGACATTGACATGAAATATAGAATAGAATTGTAACATTTAAATAAATAACTTGTATATCTCCTATATTATGCAAAATTCAAAATTCTTAAGTTCGACCCTGTATAGCACATTTGCATCTTTTACCTGATGATTTTCTACACAATGAGATTAAATCGGGTAGTTTATTGCAGTTAATAAGCCAATACCATTTCCTGTGAAAACCGATTAAGAATACAGTTTAGTGCTTGGTTGTTTTTATTGTTCAAATTTAGTTATATTACTGATGAGTTATATCACTTAATATTTTATATACAATCCAAAAATGTCCTTAAATACACTTAGATCACTTATAGTCTTATAACGTCACTTTTCTTTTTCCTTTAATTCACTACGAATTATTTTTGAAGACTGTTTTGTACCAATAACTGAAGCTTTGAACTTATTCACTTAGTCCTTGATTTTAACTGACTGATTGACTATCACTGACTGTTTATGATTGACTATGAATGACTGACCCCCTATGTTAGACTGATATTTGATGATTGAACCCCGAGACCTCTAACAAAAGGTCTTTATATAGTTTCTAAGCTTCCAGAATCTTCTTGGAGGTTCTACGTAGCTAATAATGTACTAGAACATTATTTGCAACTCTATCTTCAATACATACAACTAAATATACTAACACTGTCCACTGTGGAACTTTGTAGAACAAATTCGATACAAATATGTCTGTCTTCTTTTATCAAATTATATAATTAATCTCCAGAACGATATAGTAAATTTATATATAGTTTAAATATGGAACTAGATATAATTTAAATAAGTTTCTTTGATCAGTTGACATGAATTCTAGTAGAAAACGCATAATGATGAAGGAAAGTCATTGTCTAGTATCATTTTTATGTTTATTTCTATTATATATTATTATGGTTTATTAAACTTTTTTCACGATTGATCATTTTTGACTGTTTACCGTGACAGATTTTACGTCAGAAGGTGACATTTACTAGCAACTTGACGGTAAGTAATTCACTTATATATAAAATTCGATTCCATAACTGAACTATTTTTCTTTTCACGTATTTAATATAATCTATCAGAAATTCCTAAAAATTAAAAATCCCAGCTGTGTCTCCTTTTGCAACATGTGCATCGTTAGCAAGCAAACAAAGGATGTAGTTATTGCGAGATGCTCGAATCTCTTGCAGCGAAAAAACTCGAATATTTTTATGTCAACAATATTTAGCACGTGTTATATAGAAAAGGGCTTGCTGCACAAATTAAATGGGCACTGCACGATCTGGATCTAATGGATTTGCTATTTATTTTTGTTTAATTTCAGTATATTAATATTTTTCTCTAAAGGAATCATATAGTCCGAGAGAACATCAGCACCGATTTGATAGCTGTAGCTGAATATTTATTGTGTCCAGACTTACAAATATTTATAGATCATTTGTTTGGAGTTTGCAGCTAAGAAAAGTCATCAAATCATAAAATGTTGTAAACAAGACCCTAAATTAGTAGCGCACGTAAAATACGTTTCACAATAATTCATTGACTTGGTACCTGCTCTTAACTGCTCTTAAGGGATTACTAATAAAAGGTGGTTAATATTTCTTCGAACATTTACAGAAAGGTATTATTTATTTTTGTCCAGGAAGATATATTTTGGATTTTTTATTTTTCAGGTAAAATTTTCAATTATTATTACTGACCATCAATAGTAAATCATTAGTAAATGATTTTTGATTTTCTTAATCATCTTGGAAGAGAAAGTGGGAGTTTCGGGGTAATTTGTTTTTAAAATTCTCTCCTAGAATTTTAGTTTGTACTAAACATTATACTCTGAAAGTAATCTTGTGTTTTAACTAAGTATGTGGCGTCCTTGGGCAAAAAAAGTGCATTTATCGCCGGATGCGAAACAAATTGTGAAAAATGTGTTTGAAACATTGAATAATCGAGGTTATAGTGTAACCGATGCAGCAGAAGAAACATGTAAGTTAACCAAAACCCTAATATCCACAGTAAAAGATATTATCAATAAGCCAATAAGTCAACGAAAAAAACGAAGTGACGTTAATAATACCAAATGTGTTGATGAAATACAAAAAGATATAATCCGACGAACGATATATGTCCTATACCAAGAACAAATGATACCAACCCTAGATTGTATAAAAAAACGGTTACTTAAAGACGACACGGGAATTATTAAATTTGTAGCCGTACAAGTTTGTGGAGAATTATTTCTCAAATGGGATTTAAATATTGTACCATTAATAAAAGACAAGTGATAATGGAGTCATATCGTTTACGAATGTGGCGTTGTCATTACTTACAAGCTATTCAAAAATATATAAGTGAAAACCTTTCAGTTATCTACCTCGACGAGACATGGTATGACACCCATGATACTCCATCAACGAAGGGTTTTGTTGATTCATCGGGAAATTGCAAAACAAAGGCTCCATCAAATATATAGAGGACAAAGAATTACAATAATACATGCCGGATCAGAAACAGGTTGAGTTCCAAACGCTTTATTGTTATCAGCAAAGAATATCAAAAGATTCAAGTTTAGATTATCACGAAGATACGACAGCAGAACTTTTTGAAGATTGGTTTGAGAATTATTTATTGCCGAATATACCGGAAAAAAGTATAATTGTAATGGACAATGCAACTTATCATAGCCGTCAATTAAATAAAGTACCAAATAGCAACAACAATAAATGGGAAATTCAAGAGTATTTGTTAAAAAATGACCTTTATTTTGAAGAATCGTACACAAAACGTGATCTCTTACAAGTTGTAGCAGCGTTCGGTATTGAAAAAGAATACGTTTGTGATACTATTGCTAAAAATATGGGCCACACAGTGTTATGGCTTACCCCATATTATTGCATGTTCAATCCTATAGAACACATGTGCCATCAGCTAAAATCCAAAGTTAGATCGAAAAACGTTTCACCCACATTAAACTCAAGTGTTATAGAGTTATTCAGAAATGTGACAAGTAATATTCCCATTGATAGCTGGAAAAATTCGATTCAGCATGTTATTAAGGTTGAAGGTACATATCGAAATGTTAATGTAACTGTAGCACCCTTAGTTATTAATTTAAATGAAGACGATAGTGATACTGAACTACATTTGGATTAAATAGTTGTAAATAATGTAGAATTAGTTCATTTGTTTAATCGCAATAAAATTTGTTTTTAAAAAATTTCGTGATTTTTTTTACAAAATAAATTTAAGTTTTAGTAAATGTTAACTTAGTTTTATTTAAATCAATTTTTTGGGATACCCTGTAGTACAAAATATTTTTAAAATGTGGCCATGATTAAACTACATCTTTTTTATTTGAAACATTTTTTGACAACATCTGCCAATTAGATTAAATAGACCAAAGCGTATACGTATATACGTAAGTTTCAACAGTTTTGTTTAATTTCAATTAATAAATAAACTTAAAATTTGTTTGTTTGTTTTTAAAAAATTTCGTTATTTTTTTTACAAAATAAATTTAAGTTTTAGTAAATGTTATTGAGTTTTATTTAAATCTATTTTGAAAACCGGATTACGGATCTGTTAATATTTACTGTACAGTGAGAAATTCATAACCTTTCATTACTAATCCCCTAAGGTCAGGTACCGAGTCAACGAATTATTGTGAAACGTACTTTACTTTTATGTCGGTATTAAGAAATTTCTTTTAATCATCATATTTTAATCTTCTTAGGTAAGGGATAAGTAGTTATAATACGATATTTAGAATATTTTGTTTTTAGATTTTAACGAGAATAGCTGTGGTCGTTAGGGGTGTATAATTGCAAAAACAGGTACGTTAATAGTCTATAAATTGAGGATTTGTTTATACCCTAATACATAAGAATATGTGAAGATGGATGAAGAACGATTGTGGAGTGTTGATATAATAATAAATGCTTTTCTTTTTAATTATTAAAATTTACCTATCCTTTCAGGTCAAATGCTTGATTTATCAGCAGTCACCTTTATTATATATTTAATAATACAAACGACGCCCGTTACAACCATCACCGATCTTCCCTACACATTAACAAAACATTCTATAAATTTAAGAATATTTTACATATTTATTTAATATCCTCCATGTTGTTGGTATAAGCAGTGTCTTTTCTCTGATATTTGTCAATAACTTTTTGATGTTTTAAACTTTTATTGTTATTCAAAAACTTTTACGTGTAGGTATGGAATAAATAATGAAACATAAAAGTTGAGCCAATGTTGAGCCATCGTTTGATATTTTAAAACTTTTCAACTTTTTAATAAAAGAAAAAGATTGTAATATATACAATTGATTTTGTCACGTACCTACGCAATAATATCTACACAAAACTTTAAAGCAGTATGAAAGTAACATTGCTTCTCAAACGAGGGCTTTTTTATTAAAATACTGTAGAAACTTCGCCGTTTTAATATAAGAAGGTCGAGTTTAGTGTTCGGTTTAATGCTGGTAATGGTAATCTTTTAATAAAACTCAAGTAAACAAGCAGTAGACAATGATTTCCCCTGCGTGACGTTTCATTTACACTGTCTCAGAATTTTAGAATTCATTTAACAAAGAAAAAACTGGTTATTTATTGAGATGTTTTAGCTCAATACTGAATTATATTTTGAGTTTGAATACGTAAGTATTTTCAATTATTTAGGATAGGGTTTATAAAAAAAATTTATTTAATCTTCAATGAAGAATTTTTTATAAATAACCAGATTAACTTCTATATACTTAATTAATTAAGGCAGTGTCCTTTTCTCTTCAATATTTATTCTCGGACTTCTTCTGTATTATCATTTCTCTCTTCTACCTCCTGGTACATTCATCTCCAAATTTCCACTCTTAAGCACATTCTTTCTTCTCTTACTTGATATAAATTTGCTATTTTACTTTTTAGGTTTGTTAATATACTAAGTGACATAAAAATCCGACCACCCAGTTAAAAATGATTTTATTTTAATAAAATTTGGTGAATTTATTTACTTTACTGAAATAAACAATTTATAAAATTTTCAGCCTTATCAGTTAAAGATTCCAGTTTTTATACTGCTTTTTTTGAAATCCCCTAACAATCCAAAAATAAATATTGTAGCCGTAGTAAAGATCCAAATTTTGCGGATTTTGGCTCTACGATTGGTTACTATGCCTAAAATACGGGGAACTGTACGATTTCGTCAACTTAGTGAGTTTTATAGGGGTCGTATGGTGGGACTTCGGGAAGCTGGATTTTCTTTTCGGGAAATTGCAGTTAGAATGCAAAGAAGTGTAGACACCGTGGTTAGGTGTTGTCAGGTATGGCTTCGAGAAGGCCGTATGCAAAGAGCAAGGGGCTCTGATTTTTTTTTGTCATTAATTCATTTGTACGAAATCCATAATTATTGTCAAAATTATCCGTATCATAAAGGTTTTAATTAAATTAGCACGTGCTACAACTTTGATGTAGTTTGTTCTTGGAAGAGAGAACAGGATATTCAGGAATTTTAACATTCATACATTTCAATTGAAGAATACTGTTTTATAACTAAAAACACGCTATATCTTAATTTAAGGTACATTCCATAGGAATAAAAATATAAAAAAATTGTACTCACTTGTAACATCAATTCATTTTGGAATCTTTCTAATGCATTTTTTTTAGCGACATTGAATAATAAATGTCTCTTTTGAATTTCTGTTTATTTCAAACACAAATTAATTCGCAAAATTCGCATAAAGAAAACGACCACTTCTAAATCTGCTTCCATCAGCTGTGACTTTCAGAACTTTAACCTCACAAAACAAAGCACTTGACCAGAGATAATAATCATAGAACTAGAACCTACATGCGTAACCTGAGTGGGTGACGTCATACAGTGACCGGAGGAACTACTTAAGTATCTCTTTCGTTATTTGTTTTTCATCATAAAAAATTTTTAAGAGTCTCATTGCTTTGAGCAGCCTGGTTTAATTTAATTTCATTGGCGTCATATTTGTTTTTAAAAAAATATTGTGGGAGGTCATATTGTTGTCGTAGGCGTACCGCTATAGGCAACACGTTTCACACAAATACCTTGACAAAATATAAATTTATAGAATTAACAAAATTTAACCCCACAATATACGTGATCTGGTGTACAGACTAAAAAAATTACGTAAGTTTTAAGTTCTTTTGAGAAAATATAGTGTTTAAGGATTAAAATTTTCGTGATTTTCGAAAATGGACAATTTTGATGAGGCCATCTTGGTTGAGGATATTCTAGACGACGATTTAGAAGTCCTAGATTTTGTGGATATGGGTTACCCAAGGCAAAATATTGTTAGGCCCAATTATTATGAAGAAATGTCTGAAATGGACTTCTTTGAACGATTTAGGTTAACAAAAAATACTGTAATGACTCAAATTGAAGACCAATTGGAGTACCCAGATGATAGGTAAGTAAAAAATGTAAATATTCAATTATCTTTTAAGACGCTTCTGTCCAACAGTAAAACTACTTATGCATAGTATGGGTTTTGCTTATCCCATAATGATTTTTCTATTTTAGGAACAACAGCCTCTCGCCTATGAATCAACTGCTTCTTACGCTCAGGTTTTATGCCAGCAGTGGGCAAGTGAGCAAGAAAACCTTAAAAGAAATTTACTTACATTAGAGAAAAGTAGTATTTTAATAAAAATTAAATCAATTTATGATAAAAACGAAAACCACAATAATTGTCCCTGTTATAAAAACTTTCAGGTTAAAAACAGGGTTCAAACGAAAGAACCTAAATATATCTAAATCATTGCGACGTTGTCGAATTGTAACGTAGATAAAGAACACATTAGTAAAAGTTTAGAAATATTGTTTCGGTGCAAATCATTTGGAACTTAAGTAACCAATAAAATTAAAGGTCAATTAGTTAAATGTCCCTTAAAAAAAGTCGGTGCAAACGGCCGTTAGTATACTTTTAATGCAACTTCAAAAACCATGACCATGCTGTATCTCTTCTATTTTAATACTATTCAGTAACTGCCTCCTTTTTTTAACTATTAATTAAAATTTTTTCTTTATTTGGTTTTTAATTCTTCCAACTTTATTACTTTTTTCTTTTTTTACTTACTTTTTTTTATAAAATTGGGTGAAGGTACGGTATTAAAAATATGGTGGCGGTGCCTGGACTACCATTACATATTTTACTAAATTTTAAATAAAAATTGAACTAACATTCTTCTCACACTTTTCCAAAAAACTTGATTTGTGTATTTTGTTATATATAAACCAAGCATTACACAGTTATGGTTTTAAGAATAATAAAAACTTAGGTTTTAAATCGAAATGATAGCCGATTCGCTAGAATCAGCATTTTTCTTAATAAGATGGACTTCCAAAAAGTAAGGGTTAGTGCAATAAATTTAGTTATATTTTTGGTAGATACAACTGAAATTTGAAGAAGAACACAGAATCAAATCGTATAAATCTTGATATTTACAGGAAAATTAAAAAGTATTAAACCTACTACATGTCCCTGGTTAAATCTTAATACCAACCGCGCTAACCAAGTAAAAATTAATAGACTTAGATAAGGCCATATCAGATTAACTCATTTTCTGTTTAATAATGAAAATCAACCAATATGTGAAAACTGTGGTGCAAATCTCGACGTAAGCCACATATTGCTAGCCTGTCCATCATTCAAACGCAAGAAAGACTCTCCAATAACCTTCCCAACAACCTAAGAGAATTGTAAAGTGAAAAGTGTAATATCCAAAACCTTATAAACTATTTAAAACAAACACAATTAATTTACAAACTGTAAGCATTTGATATGTCGCTAATAACCTTTGTAGTTAAAATAAAAAAAAAATCTCGATATTTGCTCATAGTTTTTTGGCAAGGTAAAAATGATTTTTAGTTTGTCAGATAGGTATAAGCTTTTGACTAATTCTAAATAAAATTTTTCGATGTACCTTTGCTGTTTCTTGGACATTCGAGTCACGTAACTTTTTATAGCTTCTGATCTGGATAATATGTCCCAACGAATGAATTTACCGAGCTGATAAAATTTGAAATATTGAAAGTTAGTGTACGTTAAACGTGCCAAAGCAGTAAAATAGGGTGAGGCAATATTCAAATTTAAATAACTTAAACATAACCTAAAGTTCGCTTATGTTGTAGCTACTGGTTTTAATATTTTTAGTGTAAATTCATTTGAAGGGAAAAAGTAAAAAAAAATGTTAGCTATTTATTAAACTGTTTATTAAAATATCTCAAAAATACTGCTTGGTAACTTTTGGAAATTGATCCATATCCAAATACAACTTGTATGAGGGTGGGTATTAGATACTATGTAGTAGTTCTTCGCGAATGAAGTCTGATATATTCGAGACGTTCTTCGAATTCGACTGGAAGCAGAGGGGTGTGTATAAATAGACTCTTATGCAGCGAAATAGATTTAATTTGAGTTTAGGCATTGTAGCCACGTAAATTATAAGTGTTCATATAAATCAGTATATTGTAAATAATTGGTTAGGCTAAGTTGTTGCAGTGTAGAAATAATTTAAATATTAGACTGTAAAAACAAATAAACTTTACAATAGTTTAATGGATTCAAGATATTTAAGATATTTTTTCACCAAAAAGGTAATCTTTGTAAAAATGAGCAAATCCAATACTATTATTTTAATTTAGTATCACGCGACGAGCTAAATAATCGACGTATTTCGGCTTCAATGTTGTACAAACTATGTTCTTATCACTCAGAAATAATTTAAAACTACAAGGACCTATACAAGATACGTTAAGGATAACAAAAACTTGTTTTTTTAAGTATTAACTTGTTTTTTTTAGAATTTCATATGAAGTGAGTACTATTTAAGTATAAATATTGACCCTGACTCGGTGGAATTCGAAGATCCTATGCACAAAGCAATGTCCGAGCTGTCCAGTCAGATAAAGGGTCAACAAGAAGAGCTGAAAGATCAAATAAAAAACCAGCAAGAAGAACTTACCAACCGGATTACAAACCAGCAAGAAGACCAAGCACGACAATTAGCCGAGCTTTCGTCTAGAATTTCCAGTCAACAAGAAGATTTGAAAGCTCAAATAAAAAGCCAGCAAGAAGAGCTTACCAACCGGATTACAAGCCAGCAAGAAGAACTTACCAACCGGATGACAAACCAGCAAGAAGACCAAGCACAACAATTAGCCGAGCTTGCCACTAGAATTTCTAGTCAACAAGAAGAACTGGTCCATCAAATGCGTGAAGAGTTGTCAAGTTATGTTTTACAGCAAATATCGACTCTACGTTGTGAGCAATCCCAGCAAGTAACCGAACTAGTAGTCGAACTACGCAATGAAGATACCAAAATGAATGCGATGATTCAACAACTTCAGAATGAAATAGAGGTCCTTCGGCAAGATCGCTACGTCCACCGCGGCGAAGGAGATGCGGAGATAATGGAAACCTTCAGCGTGGATGTCGAACGACGGGGAAGCGGAGACACTGCACAGATGCGATCAACAATGAAACCTCCTATCTTCGATGGAACAACTTCGTGGTCCAACTATGTCAAGCAGTTCGACGCGGCGGCCAGGGCGAACGGATGGTCATCCAGGGAGAAGGCAATATCGCTAACCATAGCGTTGCGAGGCGATGCTTTGAATGTCTTGCATTCCCTTAAGCCCGACGAAGCTGACAACTTCGAGCTACTAGTACATCGCCTGGAGATGAGTTATGGTCAGACCCACCTACAACCCGTGTACCGAACACAACTGAAGAACCGTAAACAGAAGAGTGGAGAATCTATCCAGGAGTTCGAGACAGAGGTAGCTAGAATGGTTCGCTTTGCTTATCCGACAAGCAGCTACATCAAAATACATGCATTCCTCTCGCATCTGTCACAATCATCCGTCACATTCATCCGTCACACATCTGTCACTCGTTGCAATAATATAATCAACAAATACTATAAACGATTCAATAACAATTACAATTCTCTTGTAATTATTTAAGTTTATGTGAAATTGTCTAATGACTACTATATGTTCAAGACAGAATTGTGTTCTACATGCATAATGTATATTTGTATGTATATTTGATATCACACACAAAGGATTTTAACATTAACAGTCAAATTGGAGGAGTCTTTTAGTCAATTAGTATCTTAATAACTATCTTGTATCTGCTAATGATACCTTCAGCTATGTTTAGGGTTTCCCTAATTTATATAAAGCATAATAATTCAGTGTTAACATTACCATCACCTAGTACAAAACCTTTTAATTTTTTAAATTGAAAAATATCTAATGAGACATTATAAATCCAAAAATAAATATTAGAAAACCATAATTATATCACGAGAAGAACTACTTACTTCGTACTGATGATGACACATTAATGTCGAAACCGGTCTACGAGTAGTGTTCTTCCCGTTGATTTGCAAATCGATAGAGATGGTTTTAAGTATCGACGAAGTCGGTCGCCATCACGTTTTCTATTGGAAATGTAATTCAATGTCCGTTGGGGAATATAGCCCAAGAAGTAGTTGTTTTTTCATAGAAAACGGTCAAGCTTGGTATAGAAACTGTTAAGTTTCTTTACCTTGGGTGCAGGTAGAAACAATTTTCTATTTTTCAGTTTTACTATTGACTGCACCTTGTATCTGAAATTATTTTTAGTAAATATTTGTTTAATTTATTAAATTTTATAAATTAAGAAGTTAGTGTTTATTAGACGTCAATCAACTCGATATTTTTAATTTTGGTTGCAGCTGACAAATATCTATTTTTTTTCTGATGTTAATGGCGGATTATTTTCCAAACAGACGAATTAACGGAAGCTTTCAGATGCTTTTAACAGTTGCCGATGGATTTGATCTTAAAATATTAAATTTTGTTTTGGGGTTTGCGTCAAAACCTTTTAAGATATAGATCGTATCAAAACCTTTTAACGTTTTTCCGTCTAGTATTCGTGAAAAGTTTGTAGAGTGTACAAAAAAAGATTGAACATAAAATTGTGGATGCAAGTACGTTATTCGATGAATTTTAACGTAAAAGAAACTTTTGTTGTGTAAAACGAAAGAGCGATATGCGAATAGGGTGAATCAGTTGTTTTTTTACATATGTCGCAGGGTTATTGCAAAATCAGTTTTATTATAATACACCTGGGTTGTTTTAATACGACCAGGCGAATTCGGAAACGACACGAAAAATTGGGAATCTCACAATTTTGACTAATAATTTTTAGACGTATTATGATACGCCTGCAGCTTGTATGACTGCCAATTTATGCAAAGCGTTTGTAGATATATACTAGGGTTGTCTTTTATATTTCGGGATTAGGCATCCCTATTATTGCAATCTGGCAACTGACAGCTCTATCGTAAAATTTGACATTTTTAAAGTTATACGTTTTGACATACGAGCGCTATTTGTGTTCTCGGCTCAAAAATGGAATTAAATCATGAAAATTTTCGTGAAATTATTTTTTACAACTTTCGACGTGGATTAACTCAGTAACAGTGCATGGATGAACTTAATTCAATTTTTGCCCATGAAGCTTCATCAAGAACCAGTCGATGGTATGGTGAATTCAAACTCAAACAACTGCATTTTTGAGCACTCATAAAGAAACGCAACGATTTGATGGGTCATCCACTGTATAGTTCTGACACCGAATGACTTCTTTTTATTCCTGTACGTAAAAAACAAACTGAAAGGTCAACGTTTTTCGACACCCGAAGAAGCGGTTGCTACATTCAGAATGCATGTTTTGGAGATACCTCAGAGTGGCAAAATGGCTTCGACAATTGGTTCAAACGCATTCAAAAGTGTATAGATCTTCATAGGGAATATTTTGAAAAACAACTAAGTGATTTTTGATGATTAATATTTGGTTTTGTTCTCTATTCCCGAAATATAAAAGGCAACCCTCGTACACTACTTATTATGGAGAACTAGAGAAATTTTATCACGAAAAGAATCATTTGATAGTGACCAAGAACAAAAGTGTGTTTTATGCAAAAATGAAGAAACAGTGAAGAACCAAAGAGAAGAAAGTGCTGTAGACAAAAAAGAGCTGCAGAAAAAATCCTGGAAAACAGCAATAAAATATTAAGACCTTTTAATATCGGCCAGAATATTCCTAAAGTAGATAGATCCCAAAAATAACTATAGTGAATATATCAGCCGCTAAGTTTATCAAATTGGCACCACATATGGTTAGATAAATCGATGGTTTTCCAGAAACTATTTCACTAGACTATTTTTAACTGACAAAACTGCATAGCAACGGCACGTTTCATGATGATAATGCGACAAAATTATGACAGATCCGTTACTAAGGTGGTATTTTTATAGTTGTCAGTTTCACAAACGTCATTGAAGCGTCTTTATAGTATTAAAAAGAAATAATGAATCCAGACGAAATATCAAGATTCGGGTGCCGCTCAGGCGAAGAAATCAGAACATTGGTTTCGGAAACTGTCCCATTGAACACGTAGTCCAGAAACTCTATTTGGAAACAATTCTCCACCCTTTCACGGATATACCTTTCAAATATGCAAGATTGGCCAAATTTGTCCAGAAAAAAGAAAACTCAGTTCAAAAGCATTATCCACCGAAGAACTATTAAAAATGATCAGAAGCTACGACGAAGAAACCCCCGATGGAGTACAAAAAAAGTTTTTTCACCTTTGCTCATTTGAACTAGCTTGGAGAGGCAATGAGGCCGTAAACTACAAGATCAACTTTTTCCAGAAGAAAATTGATATTATGGGAGAATTTACGGGTCGCATTGAATAGAACAGCATTTTTTCGAAAACAATACTGATATTTACTGATATTCCGGAAGGCCAGGGATTTAAAAATTGTTTATGCAAATCAAGCAAAGTACCTACAGCGTCACATTGATAAATGTTTATGTTTTAAAGCTCATATGCAATGTACTAGCAAATGTCAGAAAAGCCTATTTTTGCAAGAAGAACAATTAACAACGAAACGTTTGAGAAAAATATCTCTCTTATTTAAAAAATTATTAACATATTGAAGTTACATTTTGTTGTTTTTTTAAAGTAGTTACCTTATTTTGATTAAGTAGAGTTAAAACTAGACCAAGTATGGTCTAGTTTTAAGTAATAAGACATAACAATATTAAAGCTTAGTTGTTATTAGCCCTTAAGTATTCAGAACAATAAACAACTAAAAGGTTGAATTAACTTCCACTATTTATTCTTTAAATACTTTAAATTTAATGACAGCCGTTTCGCTATCGAAATAGCATCGTCAGTTAATTCAACCTTTTAGTTGTTTATTGTTCTGAACAAGATGAACTTTCACATAATAAGGGTTAGTACAATAAATTTCATTAAGCCTTAAAGTAGCTACCTACCTCTTTTAAGGTACCTGTCTGATGTTAGTTAAATTTCAACTTAGTATTTCTATTTTCCTCGTTTTTTTTGAAGTACCATCCTGTTGTGGTCTTTGTATAGATGATCGAGAATTTTATTTTAACAGAAGAAACTTCTCATAAATTTCAACAAATGATATTTTTCTGACATTTCTTTTCGTTTATATTTCTTTGTCATAGTTAACGTTTCAACTATATATCGCAGATTTTGCTGTTAAGGACAACATTAAATAAGAAAAATCTTTTTAGAGAACTTTATTACTCTGAAAGAGACTACCAGCTAAAATGTTTTGTTTGGTTAAAGCTAAGATTAAAAAATGGCAAAATATTATTTTAATTGTTGCAAATAACGTATAAAATAATTGTAAAAATCAATTAAATATTGATTTTTCCCTTTAGAATATTTTTTGGTATTCATTATATGGTATCAAGTACAAGTAGCAGAGACCAGAGTATAATAATTTTTATATATGACAACATAACTTTATGTATATTAAACGTAATGCTTTCCGAAACACATAAATCCAAGACTAACTATTATTTTCCCGGAGATTAGTATGCATTTGAACTTTAATTTAGTAGATAAAACAAATATTTGCACACCAATGTCCCGTGTTACAATTATATCTCTTCCTGAATTAATTGTAACAGTCTGTAATATTGTAATAAGATTATTATATAACATTAAAACGTAAAGAATAACAAAAACAAAAAAAATAAAACATAGAAGACATTGTTGAACGATAAAGGTATTCCCTATAATAAATATAAAAAAGAAATATAAATCACCATCATCGTCTCTGCATTCCTAATAACCCAGCATTTGGCGATAAGCATTCCATGCTTATCATTAGAGTATAGCATTAGGCAATGCAAACACAAGGCGTCGACATCATCTGAAGAGCTTGACTCAACGTTCTTTTTCTTTTTTGAAATTACCTTTCTCATCTTTTGTGCAGTCTATCTCCTTACTCTTAATGTATCCTTCTCAAATGCAATTATAGAACTAATATCAGAGAAGATAGAACTACTTATTTTTTTACTTGCTATTTCTGGTTGACTGTATCTTCTTGATTTGGCCGATTGGAATTTGTTGTGCTGTGATGTTGCCTGCTCTCCATTTAAGGTAAGAGATTTGTGATTGTTATTGAATCATTTGTAGTATTTGTTGAATACATTTGCAAAAATATTGAGAAAATAATGCTTTCTCTTATAATAATAATTTATGAATAATACCACCTAAATTAAACAACAAATTTTATCGTCATAACCATTTAACTATTTCATTCGGTTAGATCATAGAAATAAGCGACAACAATTATACCAAATAAATTATTTTAATAAAATATACCAAAAGATTATAAATAAATAAACTTGCAAACTAGGATTTATATACTCCCTATAAGAATTTATTCACGATTAATACTATTTGTGATGTTTATTTAGTTTCCCAATTCCCAATTTCTTTTAAATAATTATTTTTATAAAATAATTCCTGCTGAAATAACTGTATTTTGTTTTAGTCATAGACTATTACCAGTTCTCAAAATAAGCAATCAAAAATGGTCTGATATTAGTTAGGTAGTTTTCAGACTAGACTTAATATTGAAGTAATAAGACGTAAGAGTAAAAAAGCCTAGATGTTATCAGCCCTAAGGGATTACCTTTTATCACAAAATCAATAAGAATTCACTAACCATTTTTTACATTACCTAAATTTCTCTTTCATCGAAAAACTTTGCGCAAGAACAATAAAATGTTTAATTTAAAACCCAATTTTCAGTTTTCGTTTCCAACACACTTTCCCTTCAGTTTAAAACTCCTTCCAATTCATTCTCAACGACATGATAAATCACCTTTTAACTGTATATTCTACACAACTGTTTTATATTCAAACTTACACGTACCCAGAAGCTTCTAATAGAATAACAACTGTGGTCATATTTTACTCTATTGTGCTTGTTACGACACTCTTCGAGATTAAGTCACTTGATATAATTTTCCGTCTTTTTTCTGTAGCTTTGCCGAACGCGTTTCTCCTTTTTTAGCAGCGGAGTAAATTTAAACCCCTGCTGGTATTTCCAGTTTATTTTTTATGTAATATTGTGTTATGAAATATTTAAAGGCGCTATCTCCATTCAGTTATCTCACTTTGTTTACAAAAATGTGAGTTGTGAGCGGATATATATTCAAAATGGCTTTTCAAGTTCAGCACGCGACAAAAAAATTAATTAGAAAATATTATTCAAATGCCTTTCTCTACAAAGTTTTTCTAATTGTTTATAACAATGATCTGCAACGTCATACTGGGTTGGAATAAAGTATTTAACCAAGCAAATATTTTTAAAACCAAAAGAAGGTTTAAGAAACTTTGCATGCAAGTACAGAGACGCAAACAGCATCTGATGCCATATTTTTCTCTTCTGATTTCCCCAAAAATACTCTTAACTCATTTACTTTATATGGGACACTCTGTATCTTTTGCATCATTTCAAATGTTGAAAATGCTCGCCGTTCAACTCCTAACAACGAGCAAGTCTATACAGTGTGTAAAAGCCAAATGGAATAAATTCATTATTTCGGTTACTGTACATATTTATAAAAAATCCCGAAACACGTCAAATTTAAATTATAACTTGACATTTTTTAACGTGAAAATGCAACCCCTACCTTCAACCCCCTTAGAATCACAGGTACAACCTCCAATTTTTTAAATGGGAAGTATAGGCTTGTGATATATCATTTGAAAGGTCTCTTCATTCTCTGTTATTGTTTTTAAATTTAATGCAAAAATTAACATAAAAAAAATTAATATCATGTTGTTACCGAAATTCGCTACAATACAATCAAAAACTAAAATGTAATGCAAAACGTAATAAAATGTAGAACACGAAAAAGAACTATGAATGTTAATGAAGTAGATGTTCAAAATGTTCTCCGCGAACGTGTTGGCAACATCCTAATCTCAAATAAAACTGTCTTCTAACATTATTTAACATATCAGGCGTGATCGACCTAATCGCAAGCGTTATTCGTTCTTTTAAGTCATTTAAATCAGAAGGTTTAGTTTTGTACACATGGCTCTTCACATATCCCCATAAAAAGAAATCTAATAATGTAAGATCAGGTGATCGCGCTGGCCACTCAATCGATCCTCGCCTCCCTATCCACCGATTGGGAAATATTGTATCGAGGTACTGCCGGACATTAAGTTGGTAATGTGGTGGTGCTCCATCCTGCTGAAACCATATCGTATTCGCTGGAACTTGAGGGTTACCTGGATCAGGATATAAATTTGCCAACGTTGGAATGACATCATTTTGAAGTAGTGCCAAATAATTGTTGCCATTCAAGTTGCCCTCAATAAAAAAGGGACCAATAATATTGTTCCTTACAATTCCTGCCCAAACATTAACCTTTTGAGGGTATTGAGTGTGTTCTTCTCTCATCCAGTGAGGATTTTCCGTGGACCAGTAGCGGCAATTTTGCCGATTAGCATGACCGTTAAGTAAAAAAGTACACTCATCAGAAAACATAACGTCTTCTAATTGGATAATATTGTTATCCAACATGTCCATCATTTGCTCACAAAAAAAAGTTCTGCTATCAAAATCGTCTTCCATGAGCTCCTGAGTAGGTATCATCTTATACAGATGCAATTTATTTTCATGTAATATGTTTGCTATCGATGTATGGCTAGCATTTAATGTAGTGGATGCCTGTCTACTCGATGTATGTGGGTTTTCCTGAAACTCAAGCAACACATCTAATTTGAGTTCATCACTCAGTGCATTGGCAGCTGCTTTTTTTATCTGCCTTACATGACCAAACTCGCGAAACTGCTTTTCTATTTTACTTATTGTTCCTTGGGATATAGGCGGTAAATTAGGAAATTTCTCATGAGTTACTTCCTGTTGTGTTGAGATGTTATCTCCGTAACCAATCATTTGTAAAACTGTTATTTTATGCAGTTCCTTTAATCTAACCATTTTTCAGAATTGAATTGAACAAACTTTATACTTAAATTACAACAATGACAACTTAAATAAAACAATTTACTACTGCTTGTTAAAATAGCGTTGCCACGGAAATTCTTTAAAGTTTTTTAATGGTTACCAACTAAAAAACACATTGCTATGGTTTTTGTTCACTTTCTCATTATCAAGACCTAAACGGGAAATAAGTTTTAAGTATATTGTAATAAGTTTCGAGTATATTTTAGCGAATTTCGGTAACAACATGATTTTAATTTTTTTTATGTTAATTTTGCATCAAATTTAAAAACAATAACATTTTTGAATAGAGAATGAAGAGACCTTTCAAATGATATATCACAAGCCTATACTTCTCATTTAAAAAATTGGGGGTTGTACCTGTCATTCTAAGGGGGTTGAAGGTAGGGGTTGCATTTTCACGTTAAAGAATGTCAAGTTATAATTTAAATTTGACGTGTTTCGGGATTTTTTATAAATATGTACAGTAACCGAAATAATGAATTTATTCCATTTGGCTTTTACACACTGTATATAAATTCGCGAGTCCCACTTTGCCAGATTTTTCTACGTATTAGTGGAAAAATATTAAATATTAAATTGTATCTACTACTTCTCCAGAACTGGTTATAATCAAATTGACGATTTAAATGGATAAAAAAGGTTATCGGGGAAATTCGGTTAGCAGTTAGGTACGTCTACTCGACATCTGCTTTTCCCAAAGTTGATATCTTTAGTAAAATATAAATTGGACTGAATTGGAAAGGCCACGTTGAGATGGCATTAGCAGAGTTCAATTGAATATTTCAACCTTAAACAGGGGATGCTGAAAGCGACGCCTAAATGTGAAAATCGTCTGAATGAGACGACAACCATGTCACTGATAGACACTGACGAGATTCAATCTATGTACATCTAAACTTGTTTTGTTAAGGGAATGAAAAGAAATCTTATAATTTATCGGGGTTTGGAATAAAGGATAATGGTAAGGTATTGATTTGTTCACATATTATTATATTAACCAGTACTTTGTATTCCATCAATTTAAGAACATAATTTACTTAAAACATTCACTTTCATCAGATTGAATTATTAAAATTCCATTTCATTGTTGGACTAGACCAAGTAACGAAGCAATGAGACATAAAAATATTAAAGTGTAGATTTAGAATTTAGGCTTAGGAAAAAACTAAATCTTGCTATACAATACATTAAGTTATTGAATTAATTTATGTCTTATCTATATTTACAACTAGCTTTTAGCTGCGAATTCGCCAGCGAGGATAATATTATAGTTGTGTGTTAATTCTGAATTCCTATGATATTATGTTTAATATATATATGGGGTGATTCATTACTAATTGGAAATAATTTAATACTAGAATCCTGACTTCAAATTATAAAGGTTTAACCCCAAAACACCTAAATAAAATGTAGCTGTTTATTTAGTTACAGGGTGTTTTGTTTAAAAATTTAAAAACTATTTGGGTTCAGTACTTTAAGACTGTCTTATGTATTTATTTCATATTTGGAAGAAAATGTACACTATACACCAAACAAAATTATATTAAACAAACGTTTCTGGCTACCGCCAGAGACGTACGACAGGGGCAAGTGATAGGTTAATCGTTCCCAAATTCTACGCCACTGGGGGAATAGAAACTTTAGTACAATTTTTCGATTCTCAAATACGTTTTACGTAAATAAAGTACTCTTTTTTCATAACGATAAAGTCAATATTTCTCGAGATATTTTAAGTTAAACATGAAGCTGCCCAATTTTAATGTGTGATAACTATGTCGATGTTTTGGACCAGTGAATTGCATTTAATACGCAAATGAAACTTTAATCCTTAGATAAAGATATTAAATTATTGACAAAAAACTTAAAATAATATTAAAATGATTTTAAAATATTTTCAAACAAATAAACTGATCTCTATTTTTAATTACAATCGGATAAGTGGCAATTGATGGATAATTTTTCAATATTAGTTGGCTCTGGTCTGAATCAATTGCTTCGATATAGTGGGGTGCTGTCATTGCTGTCATAGCTATTAGGGTGTGTTCGGGGAGCACGCTATTTGCGCCATTTGGCGCTATCTAGTACTATTCCTCGTTTGCGTTATATGGCTCTTGGCGCTATATAGCTCGAAAGCGTGCTCCCCGAACACACCCATAATCAGTTGTTGCTTATGTCACTCAAAATTGTGACTTGTAAAATTTAAAGTTACGTTGAGTTAAGTGAGAATGCCTCGACACGACAATTTTACTAACCTGGAAATGCTAGACATGCTTTTTGTTCGGCAAACTTTCAGCAAGGTTTCAGAGGTAGCGAATTTCCGTGGCCGCCTAGAACTCCTTAAGGTAACCCCCTAGATTTTTATTTTTGGGGTCACATGAAATCTTTAGTATATTCACAAGAAATAAACACTCGTTAGGAACTTGCCAATCAACCCAACATATTTTTCAAGGTAAGAAGATCATTTAGTCAAAGGATGTAAACGGGGGTCACATAGAACATTTGTTTTAAAAGGTTTTTAGGTACTTTTCGTTTCTGATATTTCCGATATGTTAATAAAATTGTAGGTACCTGTAGGTACCAAAACATCGACATAGTTATCATACATTAAAATTGGGCAGCTTCATGTTTAATTTAAAATATTTCGAGAAATATTGACTTTATCGTTATGAAAAAAGAATACTTTATTTACATAAAAAGTATTGGAGAATCTAAAAATTGTGCTAAAGTCCTGAACCCAAATAGTTTTTAAATTTTTAAACAAAACACCCTGTAACTAAGTAAGCAGCTACATTTTATTTAGGTGTTTTGGGTTAAATCTTCATAATTTGAAGTCAGGATCCTAGTATTAAATTATTTCCAATTAGTAATGAATCACCCTAAACTTTTTTAGGTTTTTTTAAACCATCATTAATTCAAATTCAACATTTAGCAATAAACTAGTAGCATAATTGTAACTTTATTTAAATAACTTAAACATTCATTTCAATAAAATTTTTATTGAAAATTCTGCATATTGTTGTATATTCAATAATAATGAAACAAAAATAAAAACACATCTTAGTAGGTAATGTTTAATATTCACAGTTTGTTTTAATATTAAAAGTGCTTTTTCAAACACTGAGTAGGTTTCTTTAAATCCATACGTGTTAGGGAGTCTTCCCAATTCCAAGAGAAGTACTGGAAATTCGCTATTTCTCTTACCTTATTAAATTATATATAACGTGGGGATAGTTAACAAATTAGATCTATGGATACACATTTTAGGCCAGACGTTTGGTTACACGAAATATAACTGGAAAGATAAGTAGAAATTAACTTTTTTTTGCATTTATTTTGTTTCATTTTGATTGTATACAAAAAATCAGTGAGCACTTTTTTCCTCGTCTTACAAAATGTAAAAAATAACGATAGGATCAATGATTATTAATTATAAACTGTTTATATACCATTTTTAAATAAACAAACTACTATTAATTCATACCACTCCAATATAACACTATTTATATGCACCTATTTCAATTTTGAAATACTTTCCGCACTTATTGTTCGCTGTTAGCTAAGACTGTTCCAGCTGATAACTAGCTGCCTGACGCGTGTATCGCCTTTTATATACGAGGGATGGCTATTAAATAACGAGACTGCACGCGCAGAAAGCGTCCTAGAGGGGTAGGGTGTGAAACGAATGCAGCGTGAGATAGCTGGAAGTGTCTACTATTCCATTACGAAAACACGTTTTTGTCGCTCTAGTAGTATTTTTTCTGTAGAGGCTAGAAACGAACGTGTTTTTTTCTCGTGCCGATAACAATGTGTGACGAAAAACCCGAGCAAGGGATCAATGTGAAATTTCTCGTTAAATTAAAAAAAAACCTCCCACTGAGTGCTATAAGTTGTCGAAAGAGAGCTATGGTGAGAATTCTCTATCTCGTGCACGTGTTTTCGAATGGTATTAAAGGTTTTCTGAAGGTCGAGAGAGCACCGAAGATGACCAACGTCCAGGTCGACCTGTCTCTGTTTCAACAGTGACCAAAATAAATGAAATTGTGCGCGGAGATCGTCGTATGAGCGTTCGAATGATTGCTGAGACTGTAAACGCCGATAGAGAAACTGTCAGAAAAATTTTACATGACGAATTGAACATGAAGAAAGTCTGTGCGAAGTTGGTCCCAAAACATTTGACCACTAACCAAAAGCTCGTCAGTCAACAGATCTGCTTATATTTTCTTCAGACGTTAGATGAAGAGCCTGAATTGATGGAAAACATCATCACCTGCGATAAAACCTGGATATTCCAATGCGATGTTAAAACTAAGCAGCAATCCATGCACTGGAGAACTCCTGCATCGCCGAGAATGAAAAAAGCAAGGATATCGAAATCAAAATTAAAAGCCATTTTAATCGTTTTTTTCGACATCAACGGCATCGTGATGACTGAATGGGTTATATGTGTTGAAAGGTTTGGCAACGCTGCGAGAGCGAGTTCGTAAGAAACGGCCGGAGTTGTGGATCTTGCACCAAGACAACGCACCTGCCCATAATGCGGTGTCTGTGAAGCGTTATTTAGCCGTTAGAGGCATTTCAGTGCTCGAACACGCGCCGTACACGCCTGATTTAGCACCCTGTGACTTTTTCTTGTTTGCGAAGATAAAATCTGCCTTAAAAGAAACCCGGTGAAGCGAAAATTGGCAGAGCTCCTAAATGCTCTTACAAAAGAAGACTTCCAGCATTGCTTTGACCAATGGAAAAAACGAATGGAACGGTGTGTGGCATATTGAAGGGGAGCATTCGATTGTAGAATAATTTTTAAAACAAAACTCTTTTTCATAAGCAGTCTCGTTATTTAATAGCTAGACCTCGTATCACCCTAAGGGCTTCTCGAACCTTCCAGACTGAACATTCTAGTCGCCATCACCATCGAGAAATAGAAAAGAACGAGAAGGAGCATTGTTATTATTTTATGTTTTGGACATGGTCGGTTTCTGAACTTGACGACTTTGTAATAATAGAATTAAAATGACAGTAGAAACTGAGATGGTCGATTAGTTTCATAGCGATTACAAAATCTCATTTAACCAGGTCTTTTAAATAATTAATTGTATATCTAAAAAATCTAAAATCTAAAAAAACGACATATATTATAAAATTAAAAGCTATTCACAAAAAAACGAATGTTCTTCACTAGACTGATAACAAGTAAGTCAAATTGATTCTACTAACCCTTACTTTTTGGAAGTCCATCTTATTAAGAATAATAAAAAACTCTTAATTTTAACAAAACTTCCACTCACTATTTATTTAAAAAATTGCTTTTTTAACCTCAATGACAGCCGCTCCACTAGAATTAGCATCGTTAGATTGACATATTGAAGTTACTATTTGTTTGCTTGTATCTAGGTACCTGATGTTTATTAGGTAGGTATTTATAAGGCTAGACCAAATATGGAAGTAATAAAACATAACAATATTAAAGCCTAGTTATTTTCTCAATTAAAAAATTCAAATTGTTTAAATAAAAGTTACCTTTTAGTCGGAATTAACTTTTTATTTTCATTTGACAAAAAAAATCCTCTTTTTTTCTTCTAGATGTTGTTCTTCCAGCTCAAGCTCTCTGGATTTTCTTTCTAGTTCTCGTCTTTGTTTTTCAATTTCAAGAGATATTTTCTTCCTTTCCAAGTTCAAACTACTTCGATGAGATAATTCGGTCTTCCCAGTGGCTCTCGATTGAACAGACCGTATCGAGTTTACCTTTATAACGACTCTTTCAGGTTTATTGTCTACGGTATTTTCGCGACTTCCGAATCCATCTGGCCACACATAGTCAGATGACAGAGCTTGATTCACACCTCCAATTTCTCGCTTGGACCTCCGTTTCTCCATACTTGGTCTAGCCTTATAACTACCTAATAAACATCAGGTACCTAGCTACAAACAACAACTTCAATATGTCAATCTGATGATGCTAGCGAAACGGCTGTCATTGAGGTTAAAAAAGCAATTTTTTAAATAAATAGTGGAAGTTTTGTTAAAACGAACAGTTTTTTATTATTTTTAACAAGTAAGTCATTAATTTATAAACTATTCAACTTACAGCTACCAGATTTCCCACAATTTACTTGCTATAGTGGATGAAAAAAATGTGTGCATGAAATTTGGTAGACATTTGATTTTTCTTCTACAAAGAATTTGAGAGAATAAAAATAGATGAGCCCAGATTCAGGATTTAAGATCCTCCACAGGGGCTGGGTGGGGTGAAGTTGTTTTTATGTGGATGTTGTATTGTCCTGGGTGAATTTGAGTTGAGGCTGTGAGATAATGGCTCGATGCGGCAGAAGAGTGCCTGTTGCGGGTAGCGAGGTGTGTGGAGCGTGGTGTCGAAGAACTCGTAGACAACGGGCCCAAATTTGGGCAGCGTGATGGACATTGTGGGGATTCGGGTACAGAGCTGTGGCTGTATTGTTCCGTTCCTGTCAGCCATTCGGTAAGTGTTATAGAAAACCCACAGAAGACCCTGTGATGATGTAATCAGCAAAATAGAAAGCCTTTTTCTCAAAAATAAAATGTTTTTTATTTTTATATTATTGTATGTAACAAAATACTGAATTTATAATTTGCCATACCTGACATATTTACAAAAAACACCTTTTGTTTGTCTCGCGAGTACCAGACAAGATTAACAAATCATTTTTGTCAAATTTAAGTTGTTTAAAATGCCAACCAACTGTCCTATTTTATTTTAAAGTGGATGTGCGGTGACCCACTTGCGAAACATCCAATGGAACTAAAATGGCTGGCTACTATGACACTTTCAGACTAATAAATCATTACTGGTTTCATCATGAGGCAGAGGTTGTATGAACCATTTGCTGGAGTGCTGGAGACTTTTTTCCGTTGAAAAAGAAATACTTTTGTAAATTCGAGGTCTAGAAGCACTTTGTACGGGGTCTTTTAAAGAAATTTAAATGATACAACATTCACTCCTTTAAAAAAGTCTAAAACTATCTTTTTAACAAATTATTTAACAGCTGTATGGGTTGTAATATGCTCTGAATGTACTCGTATATGTAAATTTTAAATATGTAAATTTTAATTGTATTTCTCTAATTTCCTTAAATAAATATTAATTTAATCCTCTTCTCATCTGTTCCATAACGAGGTTTTGTCTGCGCTTCTTTTCAAATTTACAACCTGGATAAAATCATAATAATAGGGATTAAGCATACAAAACGAAAGCCTTTACACTTTTGTTGTAATAAGGACAATTTATTTTATACAATAGACAAAAATGTATTAATTTATTATTGTTAATTCGAAAAGTTTGGAGCTTGGGATTTGCTATTATTTTTATTGACCTTCTTGAATCTTATTTACAAAATCGTAAGCAGTTTGTATGTTGTAACGGTTACTCTTCTAATCTTTATGTTGCTACTAGTGGTGTACCACAAGTATCTAATTTGGGACCTCAATTATTTTTACTATTTATCAATGACCAGTGCTATTTGTTGTCAAGTGAGAAGTTAACGTTTGCGGATGATCTGAAGTTCTATACGAAATATCTGAGATTAATGATTGCCATTTTTTGCAGGAACAAATTTACGAGTATATTTCATCATTGGTGCATTGCTAATTATCTAAATGCAAAGTCTTGACTTATGGTCGAATGTTTTCTCCATTGCTATTTTTCCTATTCAGTCTTAGAGAGAACCAATACTGTCAAAGACTTGGAGTATTTTTTGATCATCAATTAATTTTTAATAATCACATTAATTCTACTGTGAACGCGGCTTACCGTTTATATTGATTTATAATTCGTAATTGTAGAGAATTTAATTATGATTTGGCACTAGTTTCTTTATATTATTGTTTAATTCGGTAAAAATTATAATACGCTTCTTTAATTTGGAATCCCATATATGCTAAATCTTCACAGATTAATGAAAGACTGCAAAAAAGTTCTTGAAGTATTTACTTCTAAGAAACGGGATCGTTACCAATGAGAGGATGTGCTTATGAAGAATTGTTATCGAGATTTGATTTTGTGTCTTTTGAAAGGCGGAATATGCAATGTTCTGTAATATTCTTACTTATCTGGTGCAGTAGATTGCTCAATACTATTGACAAAAATTAATTTGTTGGTGCCCAGAATAACATCTGGGCAGAATAAAATCTTGTTATATAAAAGAGCTCAAAACCAATTTTTCTTTCGCGTACGCCTATGTGTACCAACATACATGAACAGTAAATTTGCATTGAGTCGGAAAAAACTTTCCACTCGAGAGAAATCGAGTTCGGATATTGAAAATTTCGAATAGTAATACATGTTTATGTTAGTGCCGTAGGAATATTTTGCTACTGAGTCGTGGTGAAAACGATTCACTCTATTAAATATGAAACGATTTGAAATTTTTTATTATATATATCCAATATACGTAAAAATTATAAATATGTATTGCGATTGTTTTAGTCTTAAGTTAGGGCTTTTCTGTATCTCTTTTGTTCTGTTTTTCTTCCTAAACTGTATAGTGCCAATATGTCTAAAGAATCTAAGCAGATTTTTAGAAGGTATATATTCTGTCAGTAGCGCTTTTGTCAAAACTACAGTTATAGCAATAAGGTTTGTCCATTTTTTAGGGACAATATCTCAAAAGACACTGCCCAGTGGACTAGATGATAAGACCAGAAGATCATTGCATAGTCCAGCTCGCTACTAAGGCTTTGAGTAAGATTTTCTATATAATTGTTCCATTTTAATAAATTCTAACTGTTCGAAATTAACCAAACAAGTGCTAGTTTTGCAGGCCGGGATGCTATTCCTGCTAAAGTTTTATCTTGATTGCCAGATAATGGTAGTAAGGTACTAGCAGATCAGCTATCAGTTCTTTTTTTTATTCTACAGTGGATACCTTTAGACCTATACCTTCTCCTACATAAAAAATAATAGAAAAATTGGTTCAAAAGAGCATGCTGAATTTTCTTCGGCAGGCCATTCAACGCACTTGACCAGAACATCACGGCGACTACAGTTAGAACTATTGCTATTGTTTGGCATTTATAAAAAGTACATAACATCATTCACGCAACTATTTTTTACATAATTCTCACTCATAATCGTAAATATTATGTCCGAAAAGTGTTTTTCCTTGGGTCGCCTGGATACTAAAAATATTACAAGTACACAGTTAAAGCTCGTAATTTCCAATTTGGACGAAAAATATTAACATTAACCCAGAACAAGAGCTAAGCTTGTTCTAAAGAGCTTATTCAGAATGGGCAACAGACTGTCCAGTCCTATTTGTAGTAGGGCAGGAAAAAGTCCATCCTCTTCTGAAGATTTGCATGGATCGGTGTGGTTTATAGCTCACTTCACATTCTCCGGTTTGATAGTTTTCTCAGATATTTTCCAACTTTCTTTCCTAGGTCGAGGCAACCGTCCTAGGTCTAAAGTTCGCCTCTGCGTCTCAATAATGGACTAGTTTAGTGATTTTTTTTTATATTTGCATCTTATAATAGTATATTAAACAACGCATTTCATATGGAATTCTGTTATGACACGAGTTCAAGTTTAAAAAACGAATCGCGAAGCGATGAGTTTTTTAAAGAACGAGTGTCACAACAGCCATATGAAATAAGTTGTTTATAATATTTTTTATACTTTGCTATTTTATCATTTTTTAAATTAATTTATTGTTTTTACGTAATACCGAAATTTTTGATTTTAAAAAGTATGTCGGTAGCACTGTGTTATTTATAACATTTGACAGTTTTGACATTTAAATTATGAAATGTTAATGTTTTAAAATATTTTAAAATGACTAATACACCAATAATAATATATTATATAAGTAAAAAATCATATTTATATTTACAAATACTTTCTTAAAGAACAATATAAAATTAATAAATTGCTATTAGCCACAAATGTCATTGTCAATAGTCTTGTCATTTGATACTTCACTCATGTCGCCAACCATTTAAAACAAAAATTTGCGTGCGCAAAAGTTACATTACGATACGCAAATGCGTTTTATAATGAAGATTTTTATAAGTGCAAAATATAAAAAATAGGTTTTTAGTGGTTCAACTGTACAAATAAAATTTTTATAAAATTAATCCTCTAGCCATAATCGGCTTTTGAAATTTAAATTTAATGGTTACATACGTCACAAGTGGTAAGTGACGTGTTTCAATAAGATTGGTAGAAAATTTGCGATGTTGTCCATATGCTTTAATATTAACCGAGAAACTTATCTCTCTCTCTTATTTGTTGTCATTAAAAAGAGATAAACATATCGATATTTTTGTTCTCTGATTGACACTTTATCAAATAAGGAGTAAAACACTAAACAAAATATTCTGTCATTTTCGTTAGTTTAATTTGTTTTTTGGTTGTGTTTGGTTTATGAAAGAAATTACTTCTATACTATTTTTGGTACGAAAATAAAAATCCCTAACACCTTCTCTTGGTGTTATAGCGGTTCCTTCAAAAATAACCAATAGAAGTAATTGTTCTCTCGGGGAGCAACCCTTCTATCGGTGTTTTGTGCCGCCAGTTCTTTGAGAATACTTGAAACGAACGTAGCTAAAATGTGACAACGTTGACTTATAAACACACTTCATTATTGGTTATTAGTTGGCGCTACGTTTAAAACTTACTAATTATTTATTGCTAAATATTACGAAATGAGAAAAATTAATTGCAAAATGAAAACCAATATAAGTAAGTAGGTATCTTATCCTAAATATATATTGTTATCATTTTGATTAATATGATCCTACTAAACTAGTCCATTGTTGAAAATGATGAGAAAACAATTTCCAATGAAATGAACCTTTGCTATGACCATTAATTGTTTGTTTATAATGTCATTTTTTAAGTAATTTCCAATTAAAGATATAAAAATATCTGGTAATATTTATAAGAATATTATGTACATCTAGACACATTTATTGATTTTCACACTACAATATTTTAATATTTAAGCGAGATTTTAGCATGCTTAACTAATGATCTAATTGCTCTTTCCATTCATTACACTTTCTTTATTTACAAAAGTATAAAAATTAAAATCATTTTTTGTCTTGAACAATTAGAAAACATTCACGTTTTAATTCTTTTTTTACTTATTGGTGGCTAGATCTTTTGTTCCTTTTTTTATCTTCGTCGCAAATTGGATGAACTGTTAGAACCGGCATCCTTTTGAAAACCTTTAAGATTTTAACCTCCATTCTTTTTATAAATTTCTTCCGTTATCAGGACAAGTTCTTTTAGAAAACGGGTATAATGGTAGGACCCCAATTCTTCTAATTAAAAGATAACTCTTTAAGAACCTTAAGTATTGGTCCTTGTTTTCCCAACATTAAATCGTAATCGAAATATCGCGTTTGACTTTCACCTCGAATTGTATTGATCTCATTCGTTAAAGGAATCGTTATTAGATCAAGGATAAATTAATCCTGTCGGTAGCAAACTCAAAAGTTAAAAAAATGTTTATCTGATAAAATATTTTCCTGTTCATTGAATAAAAACAGTATTTTTGTTACTGCCCCGAAATGTAAAATCAAATCAATTTCGGAAGTTACAAAGACAATTTATAAATATGCATATTTATCGTGCTAAATCAATGTTAGGAAATATTTTTCCGTGTGGCGTTTTCCGAATGGGTCTGTCGCCTGCTTTCAGTTCGTGATTAGTTTCCGTGAATATTCACAAATATTTTCTCCGAAAACTCGACATATCATGAATAATATGACGTGCAATGAAATACTTTATTTTCAAACGATTTAGGATAAATAGATTGCACGGAATGGCTTAAAGGCAGCGAAGTTATTTATTTCGGAAACATTCTTGCTTGCGATTTAGATATAACTGGAGAAAAATCGAAAACAGTTTTGTGAGATGGGAGTTTATGATCAAAATCAGCAAAGAAAAAAACTCATTTGTATTTTAATGGCTTGTTTCTTCAGATTTTATTTAACTCATTAGCACATATTTTTTTCAAATTTCCAAACTAATAATAAAAATGGCGCTTGTATTTTTCTTGTAAGACTCAAGCATTGAACTTTACTTGCATAGTTTTAACAGTAAATTAAGTGCCGTGTAAAATTAGAAATAAATAAAAATAATCAAAGTTGTCATATATTATTGAAATTTAAAAAGTTTACACAGCAGTTAGATTGTCCTGCGATTTAAAAAATAATCTTGTCCGCTGAATATTTCATTATATTGGCCAAATAAATATTCTTCTAAAGGCCTTTACCTTTTTAATAGAAGTATCATCGAGTGTCGATTTTTCATCCAAAATGTTTGATTTTTTTTCGTGATTCTATTCTGGAAAACGATAAAAAATATAAATGTTCCGAAATCTCGTAAACATCATTCACATACTCGAAATATAACACTACCACCATGTTACCGTATTATTCACGGGTCATTAAGGTTTTTCCTTCACGCGCTTTGACGTATGTACGTCACCAGAACTTCGACACTTTGTTTATTTGGTTTAATAAAAATGTACAGGATATTTTTCTTATGCGTTTCATAGAAAGCTGAGTAAAAATCAGTCAAAATCCTTGCAAATTAAACAAAATATTGATTGCATTTTAAGACAAGCATCACCATCAAATCACTGCGTGCCGTTCTAACTCAATTAATTTTAAAATCTGTATTATTACAAATTTATGACCATGTAATTAACTCACGTTTATAAATTAGTTATAATTAATTTACCGTAGTTAAGCAACAAATCTAGAAAGAAATAAATCTACATATTTTTATGGAGTTTAATAAAAAACATTTGTTGTCCAATGAGAATTAAAAATTCTAGCCAGTTCTGTCCTCAATAAAAATGTGAATATAGCATAATGATCTATTGATTTTATGATTAGGTGTTCTTTTAGCAGAAGTGTCAACGGTTAGACAGCTTTCGCTAGGCCAATCACGCGTCAGCAATTTTTATGAAATGTAAAAAGAAGCGCATAGCGGAATGACTTTTAAAATTCCAAATGAATTCACCTGGCACTAATAATAGAGCTTTAGTTGCTTGCAAAATGCCGATGGAATTATGTGACTGGCATTTTACAGAGACACATCAGAATATCCCACATTAATTAAACGATTTTTTTCTTTGAAATTTTGTAAACCAAAAAATAAAATAAATAAAATCGAAGGTGTAATCCATAACTCTAATGTGGCTGATAAAAAATATATCAATGAAACCACAGTCAAACCACAACATTAACTTTATTCAAATTACTGAAGAACGACTAGTTTCGGTCTTAGACCATCTTCAGGATAAAATAAATATTAACAATTTAAAGTTTCTGTTTGACAGTTCACAGGATAATTTTAATTTATTTTTAATACCTTTAAAACAGAGTGTTTTTAGACATTTTCTGTATATAACTGATGGTTAACAGTTAAAAGTACATTTAATTATTTTATAATATGTCACTAAATAACCGTTTATTATGGTCTTTTAAAGAAGGTAAGAATATACAGTATGATGCAAATGTATGGAATAAATTCATTATTTCAGAAACAGGCGCCTTTAAAAAAAAATCGTGAAACACGTCAATTTTAATTTTTAAATGGCCATCAACTGCTATAGATGTGTTGGACATTACGTCATTCTTGATGGCGTAATGAGGTCATCGACGATTTTTTAAATACAAACCGAGGTCACGTGACAGCTTATTTGAAAGGTCTCCTTATTGCCTTTGCAACAATGTAATCATTTCAATATTTATTTCTACAGGGTTAACCAAAATTATGAACTTTGTTAAGTAACATGGAATTAAAATAAATATTCTTTCACTGAACTAAAATACACTAAGGACCACCACTGGGAATAAAACAAAATAGTGTTTATTGTTGGTTCCTAGAAAAATACTGTAACGTTTATTTATTTTTTACTAGTCTTTTTAATTTATTTTTATATTATTTAAATCACTAACACTGTTTAATTTATATAACATAATTTATTTACAATACTTTAATTTATGTAAGACAATATTTCTATTCGCATTTATCTAACAACATACTAGGTACAAACTAACTCAAAATATTCGAATCGGTCCTTTATATAGGTAAATATTGTCGAGCATATTCGAGTCTATTCTGGGAGTCTTCTCGATCGTTCGACTGCTTCGCTCATCGGGCGCCGTTGAAAGAACCGTATATTCTGGAAAATTCTCGCCTCTTCTGTCTGCTTCGCGTCTGGGTCATAGCGCCAGGGGCGAACTCGCACAACATTGCCCCCTCCTTAAGAGATAGTTCCTTTTAAGGAATTGAGACTGGATGGAGATACTTGCAACTGAATCCTCGTCTACAATTTCCAGTTGCATGGAAATAACATGGAATGGTCTTTGATGTCAGCTGGACACGGGGCGAATGGCTGCATACCAACACTTGGACTTCGGTATCTTGAAAGATTACTTCCACCATATTTCGGATGACCCTCCAATCCAATGAGTTGCACTCTATTTTCGGCATGGCTAGCTTCTGTATGTTGGACTCCAATACGTGCTATCTCAAGTTAAGTAATGATTCCCATATATTTCGATAAGTGGGCTGGTCTTGGTAGGTATTCTTGGTAATCAGATAGAAGAGGTAACGGGAGTCATCTCGAAGTATCAAAGCCTTCCCAGTGGCTGGTAACTGATTTCGAAGTTCTGACAGTCGACCAAACTTCCTTCGAAAGACAGACGCTAATCCTCGGCCGTCGCTGATAGTGGCGGAAACGCTATGGGCCAATGAGTAGTCATCAGGAAGTGTGAACAGGTCTTGCTCTCTCTCAATAGTCACGCCGTATCTAGCTTTCCCAGTACCTCCATATGCACCCATAAATTCTTCGAAAGCAAGGTCGGGTGTATCTTGGACTTGATTTACGACTTCTTCTTCCTGGTTATGATCTCCTTCAAATTTCGCCAGTCGGTTTCGGTGTACTACCTTAGGCTTTCCATTCGGAGTCTTTATTATACGGTATATGACGTCATTGATTCTTTTCTTAATGATGTATGGTCCCTCCCAAGATTGTTGTAGCTTTGGTGAGTACCCCTTCTGTCTTTTCGGGTTATGGAGCCACACTTTGTCACCTTCTTGGAAACATCCCTCTATAGCTTGGGCATCATACCGTTTCTTCATCCTGTCACAGGCAACTTGAAGATGGGAGCGAACCAAATCATGCATGTCGTCCATTTTTCTTCGTAACTGGATTACATAGTCTTCTCCAGCTATATCCTCTCCAGGTCGGCATCCAAACTCGAGGTCGCATGGTAACCTCATCTCGCGTCCAAACAAGACTTTTGCTGGTGTTTGACCTGTTGATTCATTGACGGCGGATCGATAAGCCATTGCAAAGAGCGAAATATACTGGTCCCAGTCTCTTTGGTGATTGGATACTACTTTTGATAGATATTTGCCAATGGTTTTATTCATGCGTTCTACCATTCCATCCGATTGTGGGTGCAATGCTGTAGTTCTTGTTTTCTTCATTCCTAAATTGTCGCAAATTCCTTGAAAGAGTTGACTTTCGAAGTTCCTTCCTTGGTCACTGTGAATCTCCAAGGGCACTCCATATCGGCAAATAAACTCCTTCACTAGCACGTCTGCGACAGTTGCTGCCTCTTGATTTGGAATGGCGTAGACTTCAACCCACTTCGTAAAATAATCCATTACCACCAACATGTATTTATTTTTATTCTCAGTAGTGGGGAACGGTCCAGTAATATCTAAAGCAATTCTCTCAAATGAGCTACCAACGTTATATTGTTTCATGGGAGCCTTTCCTCTTTTCTGAGGTCCATTACTAGCAGCACAGATGGTACACTTCTTACACCAGTCAATAAAACCTTTCACGAACTCTCTGCAGGGTTTTCTTGACACCAAGATGACCTCCTGATGGACTGTCGTGTAACTGTCGTAGTACTTCAGCTACTCTACTCTTTGGTATAACTAATTGCTTTCTGTTAACGGAACATTCATCATTTTCAATTATTCTCTTTAATAAATCGCCTTCCAAAATGAAAGACCCACTGAGCCCAATATGATTTAAGGACTGTAGAGAATTTTGACACTTCTTGCCAAGTAGGTCGGCGATCTTCTATCTTCCATTCTCTCATATTCTTTAAAACAGGATCATTATCTTGTTCTTCTTTAATTCTAGTAGGTGCCCAGTCGTCGTTAACTACAGTTGTTCATAGTATTGCAGTTTCTTTTAATTCTGTCTTACTGCAGTGAGAACACTCTTCTGGGCACGGTCTTCTGGAAAGGGAGTCTGCATTTCTGTGACTTATCCCAGCTCGATGTTCGATCCTAAAGTCGTACTCTTGGAGTCATTCGATCCACCTGGCAATTTGACCTTCAGAGTTCTTAAACTGCATTAGCCATTTTAGGGCTGCATGGTCCGTCCGGATTAAGAATTTTCTTCAATAAAGATATTGGTAGAAGTGTTCCACCGATTTCACAACTGCCAGAAGTTCTCTTCTCGTAACGCAGTAATTCCGCTCAGGTTTGGAGAGTACTTTACTAAAATAACCCAGGACTCTCTCTTGTCCATCTTAAATCTGTGAAAGGACTCCTCCAATTCCGACATTACTGGCATCTGTATCCAAAATAAATTCTCCTTCCGGTTGTGGGTAGCCTAATATCGGTGCTGCGGTTAAATGCTTCTTCAGAGTTTCAAAAGCCGTTTGACAGTCTTCATCCCAGCAGAACTCTCTCGTTTCCTCTGTAAGGCGTGTTAATGGCTTAGCAATGTCTGAAAACTTTCTGATAAATCTGCGATAGTATGTACATAGACCAAGAAAACTTCTTATTTGATGTTTATCAGTTGGTTGTGGCCATTGTTTGATAGAAGAAACCTTGTCCTTATCTACAGACACGCCTTCCTTGCTGACAATATGACCCAGATAATTAACTTTGTCTTGGAATAACTGGCATTTCTTTGGATTCAGCATCAGTTGGGCAGCTTGAAGTCTTTTAAAAACATATTCTAAATTTTTCAGATGTTCTTCGAATGTCTCCCCCAAGACTATGATGTTGTCTAAGTAGACCAGGCACGTTTTCCAAGACAACTCTCTCAATACGTTCTCCATCAGTCTTTCAAATGTCGCAGGAGCATTACATAGTCCGAATGGCATGACATTGAACTGAAATAATCCAGAACCGGTGGTAAAGGCTGTCTTTTCTTTGTCTCTTGGGTCCATTTCTACCTGCCAATAACCAGACTTCAAATCTAAGGTAGAAAATAATTTACTTCCAGCTAGAGTGTCCAGGGTATCGTCGATTCGAGGCAGAGGATAACTGTCCTTCTTGGTAACATTGTTCAATTGACGGTAGTCTACACAGAACCTCGTAGTTCGATCCTTTTTCTTGACCAAGACTACCGGAGAGACCCATGGACTGGTAGAAGGTTCTATCACTCCATCTTCTTCCATTTCTCGAACAATCCTTTCAGCTTCTTGCCTCTTTGCCTGTGGTAATCTTCTAGCTGATTGACGAATTGGCTTGGCATCACCCGTGTCGATTTTATGTTTTACAGCAGAGGTACTGTCTTACCTCCCTTTGGTACAAAAATGTTGCGATACCGATGAAGAAAATCTTTCATTTTTCTTTTCTCTTCTCGGTTTAAAGATGTACCAGCAACCGCCACCATTTGTTCAAACTTATCGTTGGAATTATCGGGAATAGTTGTCTGTCGAATTAAAGATGTTACTGGTACGGAGGTTCCAACTTTGGTCTCTTTCTTGATCGTAATTGGGTGATCATTGACATTTATAACTCGTACTGGAATTTCTTTAGCAGAAGTGACCAATCCTTTTCCTATCAAAATTCCTCGACCGACCTCCTCATCATGGTTCCATGGTTCCATCATCACAGGTATTCCTTCGTCAATAGTTCCTTGCAGTCTGGCCACTATGATCGTTTCGCTTCTACCAGGTACCACAGTATCCTCCTGGACAACGGCTGGCACGGTTTTGTCCTCATATGGATGAAGGAATATTTCTTCGGAACCGACTTTGATAACTCTGTTCTTGAAATCCAGTTGGAAACCATGTAAGTTCATCACATCCATTCCTAATATGACATCTTCCTCAATATCAGCGACAATAACAGTATGCGTGAACTTTTCTGAGCCAATTCCTATTTGAACCTGGACTTCTCCAAGGATGTTGGCTCTATCACCTGTGGCAGTTCGCAGTCGTAGCCTTGTTGGTAAAAGCTTCTTACCGCTATTTATAGTTGTTGGCCGTATAATCGTTCTGGTCGCTCCAGTATCTACCAATAGTGTATACTTTTTACCGTTGACTTCACCATCTACATATACACTGTCTTCGCGGCATTTCAAAGAGGCTATTAGTATGAGAGGGTCTTTGGAAACGTTCCGGGTCGAAGCTGCCCCCTCTAGGCCGACCCGTTTTAGTTTTCCTGTGGAGTAGTTTCTTGATTCGTAGTGACCCCAGGACGTTTACATGAATTGCGAGCATGTCCTATTTCACCACAATTCCAGCGCCTGATGGTCTTCTTCTTTTTCTTATCAGTAAAGTTCTTCATCATATTTACTAATTGGTCTTACTTATTTTCATCTTCCTCTTCCGTTACAGACCTTACTTTACTGTATCCTCCACAAGCTTTCGCCTCCACAAGCCGCTTCATACTCAAGCGCGGCAGACAGGATGTCAACTAATGTTTTGTGGTGAGCTAAACGGAGTGTCTTTGCCATTTCGTGGTCACGAAGTCCATCAAGAAATGCTTCAACAGCTAAACATTCCATCATTTGTTCTGGAGCTGAATGGTAAGCAAATCTTACCAATCTGGCAATATCTACTTCGTACTCTTGAAGTGTCTCCTCTCGCTTCTGTTTTCGAGTCTTTAACTGCGATCGGTACAAGTTCTCCAAGTGTTCGTGACCATATCGCATGTTCAAGCTTTTCTTCAGTTGCTCAAAATCATCTGTGTCCTCCACTGGTATGGTTTGAAGAACATCCAAAGCGTCTCCTCTCAGAGCGATGGTGAGGTTTATTGCCTTCTCTTTTTGGGACCATCCGTTCGCTCTTGCAGCTGTTTCGAACTGTTTGAGATAATTTTCCCAAGACATCTTTCCGTCAAAGGTTGGGGCCTTAACACGAACAGAACTTTCGTTGCCTTCCAATTTCGGTTTCCGCTCCACTTTGTAGCTTCTCATTTCGTCCTTGTTTTCCTCTCCTAAATCTTCCATATCTTCTTTACCGCCTTTTGTCATCTCTTCCATTTGCTTTTCCATTTCTCTTATTTTCTCTTTAATTTTTTTTTCAAATGAAGACATTTTATTTTCCATAGAAGAAATATCCAAAGAAACTTTATTTTCCAAAGAAGAAATATCATTTTTTAAAGAAGACATATCAGTAGAAACTTTGTTTTCCAAAAAAGAAATGTCAGAAGATACTTTATTTTCCAAAGAAGAAATTTCATTTTTTAAAGAAGACATATCAGTAGAAACTTTTTTTTCCAAAGAAGAAATGTCGGAAGAAACTTTATTTTCCAAGGAAGAGATCCTCCAGCTCTTGACGCAATTCAGTCACTTTCAAGTCACAAAGTTTGTTCGACATATTTATTTATTTTTTTTTACACTATTTATTTACAATTTCCCACTTCTGACACCAATGTAACGTTTATTTATTTTTTACTAGTCTTTTTAATTTATTTTTATACTATTTAAATCACTAACACTGTTTAATTTATATAACACAATTTATTTACAATACTTTAATTTATGTAAGACAATATTTCTATTCGCATTTATCTAACAACATACTAGGTACTAACTAACTCAAAATATTCGAATCGGTCCTTTATATAGGTAAATATTGTCGAGCATATTCGAGTCTATTCTGGGAGTCTTCTCGATCGTTCGACTGCTTCGCTCATCGGGCGCCGTTGAAAGAACCGTATATTCTGGAAAATTCTCGCCTCTTCTGTCTGCTTCGCGTCTGGGTCATAGCACCAGGGGCGTACTCGCACAACAATACATTGATAAAAACAATGCTACATTATAATTTGAAATTAATTATTGTAGTAAGTACTCGGAATTATTTTTACAAAAATATTGTCATTGACTCGTCTTTATTCGTCAATGATCTGTGAATCTGTCAAATAATAGATTTCAAAATTTTTACTCTTCTAGTTTTTTGCCGACATTAATAACAGCATTTAAAAATGAAACCAACAGAACGAATCGAGATGTTAACCAAGATTGGTTATGGAGATAGAGTGAGGATTCAAGTTCGTAATTTATTTTTCCTACGACCACATATGAAAGTGCTAGTTTGCACACTTATTTGTACTTAAGAAAGTAGCTAATATCAATACACGTATTGAAAAGTAAATATCAATACACGTATTGAAAAGTAAAAAAAAATAGTTCTATGATCTGTGACATTTACGTCAAATTTATCAATAGTAAAAACACATAAATGTCAAAGTAAGGACCATTTAATTTTTTTTTTAAATCTTCCTTGTATCAAATATTGTATTGTAATTCCCAATACAAATTTTTCTGTATAAAGTAAGAATAAAGAAAAAAGTTTCTTATAGGTTTTTAAATTTAAAAAAAAAAAACATATTTTTATTCAGTATTATTATTTTTATAAAAACACTTTTAGAAAGAAGAACAGTTTATTCTTCTTTTTTATATTGTGTTTATGTTCCGTGCATGTGTCGAATGTGGATTTTTGAAGTTATGTTTGTGTTTCTTTGTGTCTATTATTATTACATTATTTTTCAATTAATTTCACCGACTGACCATTTTACTTTTAATTTTTATAGAGCCCACAAAAATAAAAAAAATGTCATTTAGCTAATAAAGAATTTTGATGTGAATTCCTGAGAAAGGTGGTTATTTGATTTTAATTAATTATATTTCCTTGCAATATATAAACTCGTTTAAATCCTAATTTTTAACATGACTAACAATTAAAATAAATTTTATAAATAATTTTAAAATATTTATTATAATAAGAAATATTGGGGTCGTAGGAAAAATCGTGTACACAACGCGTTGGAAAGTGTATTTCTTGCACTCGTTACGTTTCCGCACTCGCCACTACGCGGCTCGTGCTAAACTTCTCTCGTGCGTAATACTTCACTTTCCACACTCGTTATGTAATATACTATAATACTAAATACCCCAATCGCGATCCAATTACTTAATCAACAGTAAGTAAAATTGAAAAAAAATTTAGAGAAACGGGCCATGTTAAAGATCTTCCCAGAAGTGGTAGAACATCAATATCCGAAGCCAAAAAACTGGACGTTGTACTGGCGTTTCAAGAAAATCCTCATACCAGTTCTAGGCACAATTAAAATGGACGTGTTTTAAGATTCTTTTTAAAAGTCGTCTGTTTCTGAAATAATGAGTTTATTCCATACATTTGCATCATACTGTATAACCCTATCTGTGTTACCACCTTTGACAAAAGTCTTTTCATACATTTCAGATTTCTTCAAAAGTAACATCCCAATAATGTGGCTTAAATTAAAAATAAAAACTTAAAAAGCTGCAACTACCAGGTTTGCAACCCCTCATGCACATTAGATAATACGAAGAGTGTTTATTACTGTTATTAACGTAAGTTAACATTACTATTTAGGAGCCAACGGACTGAAACAGCTTTTTTTGAGGTCAGTGACTGCAGGATTTTCATTTTACACCCTACAGCAGCAGTATCATATTGCATTATTTTCCCTTTTCTCCACCTATAGTAAGTACACTATCAAAAATCTGACGAAATTCGTCTACGTCAGTTTAAATCAAGATTTAGCAGATAATAATGTACATATATGAGGAAATTTTTCTCATAAAATTTGTGGAAAAAGTTTTCTTATCTACAGAAAAGTAATATTGTAATATATAGCACTACCGCAGTAATAAGCTACGTTATACAAAAATACAAAATTGGATTATATAGGGTGATTTCATTCGAAAGCACATTATTTATAAAAACACATCTATGCACGGGAAAAGTAGGTAAGTTCGTATATTCATCTTCAACTTTCAGGAACAGTATTTAACAAAAGCCACCAGTGTCTTGCCCATGCTTATCTACTTTAGGCTAGAAGTAAAAAATAAACTATAGTAAGAAAACTGCTGTAAGCAGCAGGAAATATTGTATTGCAGATAAACATAAGCAAGACGAAGTAGTGGGAGTTGAAGAAAAGAAGAACACGAAATATGGGGTTATTGCTGGGCGATAAAGTAAAGGAAATCAAGCAGATAGATAATTTTATCTATTTGGGATTGCTTGGGACAAACAAATGTGGAGTAGATCGGAGAATAGCAAAAGGAAACATATGCACAGAATTATAAAATTCTAAAACGAATCGAGAAATGACAAAATGAAGATGTATGACAAAGAGGCTGCAACACATGTGGGAACGACGACTTTTCAGAAGAATTTTTCAAAGAAAGATGACAGAAACAGTTTGGGAACGAAGAACAAATGCAGAAATTTGCGAATTTTTCTAAAAAGGGAGAATTGGTGTTTGTTAGGGATAAAAGACTACAGTGATTGGGGGATATTGCTAGAATTGAATCCAGATGAGAGGTTAATAGCATAGCGTGTAAAATACCAAGGGGTAAAAGGAAACAAGGTGGACCAATAAGATGGTGAAGAGGTTCCGTCGATGACGATATAAAAGGAAAGAAAATAGAAAATTGGAGAATAAAATCTCTTATTAGAAAGACATGGAAAGGAATAACAAATGTATGGGTCTAAAGCATTCTGCTACATGACCAAAACAGAGCAATTAATAATTAAATTTGTAAGTCTTACAGCTTATTGACAGCCGTGCGGAAAGTAACATTCCGTACGAATGAAAATAAAGGGAGTAGAGAGTGCTATTTGAGATATTTTCCTATATGGTAGTAGGAAACCATTTATTTCAATATTTACTAAAATAAACCCGTTGCAATGGCCCTTATTTTGTGTTTTTTATTTCATTTACTTAAAAAATAAATATTACTATTATAAAATAGTCAATTGTCCTATTTTTAGTTAGGAATTTTTTAAAGTGTAACGATTTTTAAGTGGTCGTATTTGAATCGCGGTAGTTATATGTCTACATTCTTTTATTCATGACGGAGGCGTGACAAGTTTGTCAGTCGCTGTGTTTCCGCAGTAAATCCGACATTTTTCATCAAAACCAACAAGCTGTGAATCCGGAATTACGTCTTAAAGGGGGAAAATGCCCGGGAATGAGGTATGTATCAAAATTCCAGTGATAAACACGACAATAAATTTATTGTAAATAGATGAACGATTTCTGAAAAACGAATTTTTATGTATATCTATGGGAAATTTTAAATTATTGCCCAAACATAAATAAACTAAGAACAATAAACAACTGAACTGTTAAACTTAACTTCCACCATTTATTAGAAAAATTCGCTTCAAAATTCAATGACAAAATCATCTCCTGAAAATCTATTATTTTGGACACTAATTGTGGAAATTATTTAAATTTCAGAAAATTGCTTACAAAATAATATTTTAAATATACGTTTTATGCTATCAATAAACTCTGTTTATAGCAAATTGTAATAGTAATCTTAAATGTTAAGTATTCAAATAGAGGAATAATTTAAATAGCTTTATCATAAATGTAAGATTTATGCAGATTTTCTCATACTTTATCAAAGAAACATTCAAATGTGTTAAAAATTTTCATCATTTTATGTAAATTTAGGTTAAATTTTGCAAGTTAAAACAATTGATAGCCAATTTAATGTCATTAGTGTGATAATTAAGGAAAAGGTATAAAAGGCCGTGAATTTTTATTATCACTCTCTGATGTCTCTAATCTCTGATGCCGTTTGTTCGCAGATAAACTTGAATCAGATTAAACGGGTAACATAATTCTACATTTATCGAAAGTTGAAATTAAGTAAATTGTTTAACTAAAATATTAGCATAAAAGCAACTAAATATAATAGAAGTACTTAACGAATAGTGTGATTCATCAATAACCAAGTGAATGGTGATAAGATCAGCAAGATTTCTTATCCTGGTAGATAATTTCTCTACCGTACCCATATAGCCTAGATGATATGTGGCGGAATTGCCTAACCAGCAGGGAACACCAACGCAGAAAACATTTCCAGTGAAAAGCCATTTATTCGAGGTACGTTTATTTAAAACATTTTGTGTTTGCGTATGACGTATTAAATTAAAGTATGGACGAATTTAGCATTTATTAAACGTTTCAAAGGTATGTCCATAATATTACGTAATAAACCGCATGTAATAAATCCTTGTATAGTTGTAATATTTTATAAAATTTTAAGAGTAGTTCAATTAATTTTCACCAGAATCCTACCCAAGATAAGAGTCGAGTCTAAATAAATGAGCTAGCATATTTTAAAATATAAATTAATAAAATATATCATTACAATATATCAATCTAGATGCTAGATCGCCCAAATACGATACTTATCATAAATCCACACGACCGTGTGAAGTAAAATAAAAAAATTTCACACCATAATTTGGAAAATAAAAATTAATCCAATCTGAGGTCTGTCAGAAAGCTTCATAATTACTAGTTCAAACATCTGCACCATAGAGAAATATAATAGATTCTCAAATTCCATAAAATTTATTTTCTTCCTTGGTATTCATGGTCAACCAACAGAAACTCAGATATCTCGTTATGACCATATAAATTATGCAGGCATATGCTAACGTATTCAATTACCATTTTATCTACAATGTATTAATCTGAAATCTCGGCTTACGAAGAGATTTACGATAGAAGCGGGACATGACTTGACCTTTACCAGAATTTCTCTAAATTGAGAAGACTTTTACTGTTCCAGACAGACCGAGAAATAAAGGCTGACCTACATAGACACCGTTAACTCTATAAACTCTAAATTAATATATCCGCACCCAGAAAAAAGCCTAATTTACTTTATTAAAAGAATCATATTTTAGCAACAGCGGATTTAATATTTGAGTAAAAAAAAACACTTTAAATTGTTTTTATTTGAGGGTTGAGTAAAAAGGCTGTTTAGGTATTAATGTCTTGCATAAAACCCTTCCGAAAATAAATGAACAAATATAATTAATTTAACAAACGGACAAAAAAAGCATTTGTTTGCAAAGTAAATAATGAATGCTGCTGGAATTTATATAATGTTAGCCTTTAAAATTCATTCGACAATGAAAACTTAATAAAGGAAAAAAGAGGTAAACAATTTACATTTCCTGCTGGTCTATATTGATTTAAATTTATCTCTGAGAAAACATTTTCTAAATGTACAATTCTGTAAAGCTTGCTAAAGAATAATTAGAGAAAGAAAAAAGCGTCTGTATTTGGTTAGGAAAAAAGGCCCTGGAAAATCCTTTTTACTTGAAAAGCAGAATTTAATTTCGTCGAACAAGTCCTTACTAATTCTCAGCACATTAACCGCAGAAAGAAAGTGTGTTTTATTGATTTGGTTATTCGACCAAGGGGTATATTCTGTAACTACTTTTTTGAGGTAATTTTAATTTTGATATCGCAGTTTGAGCAGTTTGTTATAGTAATTGATGGACAATCTTCATTTCCAGTTATTTTTTGAATTTTATTTTCATATCCGGTTTGGTCTTCTTCTAAAAAACTCTTCGTTTGAACACAACTTCCAAGTTTATTTGAAAAATTATGATTTAAATTACAATGACGGCCGTTTCGCTGATTAGCATCGTCTTTATGAACTTTGTTTCACACCAGTTGTTAAACCGCTCATACCAAGTTTCATATACTTTTTTAGATTTATTGGGTAATAATTCTGCAATGGCTCTATTTGCTGTTTCCGTAAGATCGGGTGGTGTATAAATAATTTCTTCCTCACCGTTCAAACTCGACATTCTTACATATTGGCTTTATAACAGAATGTTGTATTTGTAAACTGATAACTTCGTATTGATAATAAAAACGCTAGCTGTCAAAAGCCGCACACGGCGTACATAGGTATCTTGATAAAAAGCAATAAATATATAGTCCTACCTGTTTTAAATTATCAGAATTTCTGGAATATTTAAGTTCAATTTGTAAGCAAAGCAATGCATGAATTGTTTCACCTTATATACAAGCGGACAATAGCCTAGCATAGGTCAATTTACTTTTTGCACTAGCTTTTGTCATAATGAATAGTGCAAGTGCAGTTTTTGCAAGATCGTAGAAAAAAGTAATGAATGTTTTGTTAAGGAATACACCAATTAACAAGAAGCAAAAGCCGGCGAAAATCCTTTGATTAGTTTAGGTTAGGTTAGGTTAGATTAGTTTCTTGTTAGTTGGTGTATTCTTTGGTTTTGTTAATACCTGTTTGAGGAGTATATTAAAGTATAAAATTGGTTTTCATGAAAATCATGTAATCCAAAACCGATAAGAGAGATCTCTAGAATACGAAACATTTTCCTAACTATAAGTGAATTTAAATTTAGTAGAAGTAAATCTTGCAATAGAACGCGCAACTATCAGACGAAGATGTGACCGAATACAAAATTTATCCGAGTAGTTGAACGGACATTCAGAAGTTTCTCTCTCTCAAAGTTTAAGATGTTACCAAGTTAGTTCTCAATTAAAATTTTCTCACTTAAACTGATAAATGTTGTGCTCGACAAGAAAGTTTAGGATAAATTAAGATTTTAGAGCTGAAATTGAATTCAGTTGTATCCTGGATCTCGACAAAGACTTCCATTTGAATAAATAAATAGAATTTAACTTTTTAAATTTGTTAACTACAGTTTGAAAAATAGACAGTTTAATCTATGTGTGACGTTTTTCGTTTTTCCTATAATTATTTTCAATCAAATCAAAGAAATTTAATTATTTTTACAAACATAAGGAACAGTTCATAATCGGGGATTTCAAATATTATTTCACTTATAAAAAGATTGTTTTAGACTGTCAGATAGTTGGTGCTGGTAAATGGCATTTCCTGTCAGTGAATATTTTTTTGCATTTTTTTAAGCTATCGTAAACTTTTTTAATTAAAATGCCTCGTCAAAATCAATTTACGAATAAAAAATGTGCTGGATATTTGTGTATACGCATAAAAACATTTTTGTTGTTATGAATTATTATATCCAGGCAGAAGGCAACCTAATCACAAAACTTTTTTAAAATCCTTTCAGGTTCTATTGACTTACATAATAATACATAATACATGAAATTGAAAAATATATAGTAAAATTTTTAGCAAAATACGAAAAAACAAAAAAATTAACTTTAACCCTCTTTATCTAATTTCGCAGCAATATTTTATTGAGGTATATACAGTCCTATCGCCATATTGTGGTTCAAACAGTCTTCTCTTAGCCTACTTGCCACTAGTAATGAATCACCCCATATGCTTATAAAGGCACAATTGTAATTTTACATCTTATTAGTCATGTGGCTCGGTATTTGTAACAACTACTTTTTTAGTATAATACTAATTATGTTCATTTTTTTCAAGTTTGAAACACAAACATCTCAGGAAGAACCATCAAAGTCAATAGTGTGATGTTTCTTTTTAATTTATTCAATTCGATTTATAATTTTTAAATTTTATACTTATTTATATTTTTTATTGTTATTCGTCATGCATTGATTAATTCAGTAAAGATCTTAACTGTCCTATCCATAATTCAAACAAATAAGGCTTTGTAGTGAGCAGTAGTTCCTGTTTTCGACAATCTCCAGTTTGGCTAGGATTAATTTCCCCAGCGATGGTCGATAATTAACTCTGACTAGGAATAAAATTAGGACAAAATCCCCGCAGACTCGAACAGTCACAGCTTTATGCTCTCTAATCTTTGGTCAAGTTGTAGATTGTCGCAGATCCCGCAGTGTAATTTACATCAATAAAAAGTTGCAGCAAAATCATTAAATATTTTTGAAAACATTTTTTCCAAAACAATTGCGTCTATACAGGTTTTCTTCTCCATGCCAAGTAAACTTACATTTGAAACAGGTAGGTACATCGTTTATTTATAATGTTAGTTAGTTTAGGTTAGGTTAGGTTAGGTTAGGTTAGGTTAGGTTAGGTTAGGTTAAATTGATTGTACTAACCCTTACTTTTTGGAAGTTCATCTTATTAAGAATAATAAAAAACTCTTCGTTTTAACAAAACTTATTTTTCGCCAAAAACTAGCTGTAATTGCATTTTAAAACGCATTTTTTGAATAAATAGTGGAAGTTTAGTTCAACCGTTCAATTCTTTATTGTTCTTAGTAAGATGAACTTCCACAAAGTAAAGGTTAACATAATCAATTTCATTAAAAATAGTTTTGTAAAATGTTAAATAAACCAATCACTCAACATAAAGATTCCTAAATAATTCAAACATAGTGTTTATTGCTAGAAATAAAACTATAACCTGAGAAATGAAGCTACATAAAATAATCTACAAATCTCTCTCTGGTATTACCGACATGTAAATTGTCTAAGAAGTTTTCGAGAAACTATGCCAAAACAGTATTGTTTCATTTAGTTACCTTTTCATACAATACGTCACATTATTAGAAACGTCACTGTCACCATTATATCCAAACAAACTTTTGCCTTATTGTAGTTAATTTGCATTGAAGATTTTTATATTATGAATTTTCATGTATTTTCTTGTTTATGAGTTATTATAGTGCTAAATAGACATAATAATATCATTAAGGAATATTTCGAATTGTATTTAAAGAAGTTTTATGTCGTTTTATATAAAAAAGTTTGCTTTTGACGTTAAGTAATATTATTTTGATATTTTCTCACTTTAGAACAAAATAAAACTTCTTTAAAGCACTATAATGTAAAAAACTCCACAAAAAAATTAGAAAATCCACAATACAAAAAACTACAATAAGGCCACAGTTTGTTTGGATATCACTTACGTCAAGCAATGGTAACAGTGACGTCACAATAATTTGGCGTATTAGATTAGGAATTATTATTTATCGACAATAGCTTTTGTTTGTACTTAAGGTAAAACAAAACCATTGGTATAAGCTATTAAATTTGCTATTGATGCAATGTAACTATTTCAGGTTTCTTCGCCTAAATTTATGGGAGGTTGTAACTTTCTTTTACTAAGAATATCTCACTTTTTAGCTTTGTTTAAATCAGCTAGTATTTAATTACTTGTCTAAACCGTTTACGAAAATGGAATTTAGAATATCATTTTCTAAACTACATAAGTTTTAATTATAATAGTATTAAAAAAAATCCTACTTGTACCCTCTAAAGTTTCCAAATTTTCATAATTCCGAAATAGATTTGTCCGTTTTTCAAAAAAAAACTACTTCCTGGGTTTACCTAAACTCCTTGCATTAGTCAAAGAATTTCGCACTAAAACATTATTTTCCGCCCCAGGGCTCTTATAGTGCAATGCCAATTTGCATGACTAATGTACTAGGTAATGAACTATTGTAACAAGTTCAGCCATAAAGGACAAATCTCAAGAATGATAAAAAATTTACCAGGATTGCTTAATCCCATAAGACGTACGTTCGCCAAAAAATCGATCGCAAGTGACGTCACTGCAGTCCTCGGCCGTATTAAAACGATTTCATGAGAATATTTATTATAAATTATAAGTGTTTAATCTTAAAAATCCAAATAGTGGTACGTTAGTATTACAGAAATCATAAAAATACTGTCTAATTCCTATTATTTCCATGCATTTATATGGTAAACGTTATTATGAAGGATTGCATTGACGTCACACAGCTGGCGGACAAATCAGCCCAATTAGGCAATCCTGGTAAATGTTTATCGTTCTTGGACAAATCTATAATTTGACAGGGCAGCTGCGCATGTTTGGATACGTCACATCACAGGCAACAAGCTGGATCATAGACACATAAAATTCTATGGTTATATAATTAAGCAAGTAAGTAGATAGGTAGGCAACACATATTACAATACAGAAATAAATCTAACCAATTATACAAAATGCTATACTGTTGGAAAAAGAATTAAATATCTGTAATCCGTTATCTGTAATCCAAACTAGCATTTATGGTTTTAATTTTATTTTAGTTGCACCAACGAGAATCACATTTTCTCAAACAAAAACAGTATCAACTGTATAGAAAAATGTAAACAAACAGATGCTTTTAAAATTTACGGTGGATTTCTTCTCGGGATGAATGAGTTTAATTAACAATAGACGGTATTTATCGGTCACGGATTGTTTTCTGCCAATCCGTCTTCCATTATATTGTGGTTGTAAAACAGCTATCTCTAAATGATCATCGTTAATGTGCTTACTAAAGTCAAACTTCGGCGTTCGGCTGCAGTCTAAAATTACGGTCATTATTTGATTTACATCGAGCGCTATTGTCTAGCTCGGCTATGATTTCGGTTGTGAGTTGTGATGAAATCGGAGAAACACAATAAAGTAAACAATACAATACATCGAAGTAGAAAAACGACCTCTGGATACACTGCTAAAAATGTTAATCCTACGTATAAATCATTAATTCAATGCCGATTTTCCCATGCAAAATCAGCGGAGATTTGAGATTTTAGTAAGCAAATAACTTCGTACATTAAATAGGTCATCATGTTCTGAATATTCTCTATATTTGTGCCATATAATTTGAATTGGGAAATTTGACATTCATAATCATAACCTTAACCTATCCCGTCGTCTCTTATTGCTTATTTATAGTGATTTTTCATGATTAAATTACTACTTTTATCTTTTTATGAATAATAATAATAGCGATTTTTATTTTTTTATTTTGTTTTTAAGAATGAAATATCGTGAAACTATACTATATATTTTTACTTTCACCTTATTTGCCTGCAATAAAATGGGTTGTACAACAGTTCAAACTCTAATCTTTTGTGCTATTTATTATGAAGTTACAATAAGTGTTCAAAATGAGTACCGTTCACTTCCATACAACGGTACAATCTATTTTGAAATGCCTCGCTGACATTACTTAATACGGCTGGATTTAATTGTCGACATTAATTTTCGTTCCTCTCTCGTAAATCATCCAGAGATTCTGGTTGGGTAGCATAAACTTTTGTTTTTAAATACCCCCATAAAAAGAAAATAAAATTTGTGCCTTTAAAAGAAAATTGTTTATCTCATAAACTAACCACTCTAACCTTAAAGTATTATACATTTTTGAAATCAGCTCAAAGAGGAGTATCCAAATTTTACATAAAAAATATGAGAAGTAATTTAAAAAAAAGGATGCTGCTAGGGTGGCTTTTCCAGTAAGTTTAAATAAGCCATAATGCTTGCCCCTTCCAACATAAATTGACGTGTTTTTGGATTTTTCCTAAATACCAGTATTGCAAAAGTTATTAAAGGTGGATACTTTCATCTGAAAAGCACATATAACTTAATAGTAACCATACAATAAATTTGAAACTATGAAGCAAATTAAATAATTAACCAAAAAATTGATAAGACAAGTAGTCCATCGAAACTTTCCGTTTTGGCCACGTCGTGCGCTGCGATCGATTTGTGGTTCACCATTGACATGTAGGTTTATATCAATCTAAATAAACTGGATACGAGTTCTTATTTCCTGATTCGAATTTTTATACTTTGGTTTCTAAAAATATATTTCCTTCCTGTATTTCTTGGTCCAATTCTCCTTTCGCTCAACTGTAAAGCGTATCAAATACTTTCTCCAGCTGCTCCATTGAATTTTATTATATAATTTCAACCTCTTTCAGGAAAAAATTCAAACAACATATACTTTTCCCTTAAATTTATTTTAAAAGGAGTATTTTTAAAGAATAATAAAAAACTCTTCAATTGAACGTAACTTCCAAGTTTATTTAAAAAAATTATGTTTTAAATTACATTCAGGGCCGTTTTGCTGATTAGCATCGTCATTGTAATTTAAAACATAATTTTTTCAAATAAACTTGGAGGTTACGTTCAATTGAAGTGTTTTTTTATTATTCTTAATAAGATGGACTTCCAAAAAGTAAGGGTTGGTACAATAAATTTAAGTATTTTTAAATTTAAATAAAAATTTTTGTATTCACTGTATTTTCAAGTAAAAGATTATATACGATAAAATTTTATTGACTTTGATAGGTACTGTCATTGGAAAATATTTTTTTCTTATTTTATTAAAACTACCAATAGGCTAACCAATAGTAGGTACAGGACCTCGAAATTTGTTGGTCCTGTATGGATTGACTTGAAATTTTAATATATGCTTGGGAATAGCCCAAGGATCAAAATCTATATTGACCAAAGGGCGGCTAACCAAAACCAAAAATCAACGACGATTTTGTGTAAATGTGTGGGCGGGAATAGTGGGCAATAATTTAGTGGGTCCATAAACCCTTAATTTTATCGAGTTCAAACAAGAGTACATTTTCATTAGTAAATGGATTGGAAAATTTATTTTTAAAATTTTAATATTATTCAGATGGTCCCTATTAAAATTACGGATTATTAACCAATGGGCACAAGCCGTCTCTGCTTATCTGTACGTAATGTAGATTCATTTATACCGTCAAACACAGGACATGGATGTATACAATCCGTCACTGGAATTTTATAGTATTCCAATGTATAGTTTAGAAATTATAACAAAACAAAGGTTTTTATTTCGAAACTTTAGAGATCTATAACTCGGAAACGAAGGCTCGTATGACAAAAATTTATTTAAACTTCTAACATTTATTTGACCTCTTCTATTTGCTCCAGAATTTTTGGCATTAAGTTCCTGGATACCCTGTATATTTTCTTTTGACAGATTAGTAGAAAAATAGCTTAATTTTCATCCAAAAAATATTCGTTAATTCTTGAGTATCTAATAACTGAAATGTTTTTGATTTAACCAACTTGTTCGGATTAAATTTTGTTGTGAAATTATTCATTTTAAGTTAATTTATATTGGCTCATTCGTTTTAAAACTATAATTTATTTTTAACGTAAATCAATTACACAAAACATAGTCCAGTATTCAACGAGTTCTATAGCAAATCAAACTTATCATTGCTAATCGGCCAATTTACGTCGAAACCTCTACATATCCGATAAATTGAGGTTAGGTCACTTCATTTAATAGAATAGACCATCACAAAAGGTTTCTCAATCAATGAGGACCGTATTGAGATATGCAGAGCTCATTATAACGTCGAGATTAAACGCTGAATTTGAACAGAGACAAGTTTGTTTGACCAATTCATTGATTAAATGATTGATAACGATGTGAGAGATGGAACCCTTTATTGAAAGAATAATAAAGTAGGGTAATAAATGTCCCAAAAATTATATTTTTGTATTTTGAAATGTCAATTTAAAACGACCTTTAGGCAGAAATTTAATTGAATAAATCTCAAATGTAGAGAAATGGAGCAGCTGCAAATTGTAACAAAATGCAAATTGATAACGCTTTCAATAATATTTATTTATGTTTAAATGGAGAGAATTAAACGCTATTTTTGATCATTTATTTTACTTTATGTATTGGTTATTGCAATAAATATTAAATTTGACTTGTTTTAGAATAATAATATTTTTCCCTACGTTTTTCTTGGCACATTGGAATATTTTTATTTACATTATAATTAATAATTTTTCAATGGATAGTTTTTTTAAATCATCTTACTTTTAATAACTTTTTTCCGTGGGTTTTTGAATTAAAGAAATTTTTCACCAACTATACCTTGACTATTATTTTTCCATCCCATATATTATTGTTTATTTTAACAAATTAACGTTTTGCATGTTTTGGAGTCTATTGTAGATTATTTATTACGGTAATTGTCAGAAATTTATTTGGTATGAAAATTATAGAGTAGTAAACAACAATTTTAGCAATTCTATACGGAATATATAATATATAATGTTGGTACTACCGCTTATCATAAATATGTGATTTTATCTACTGTCAGTGTGTTAAATAGTAATTCCGTTGTACTATGGGAAATTTCATTACTATTTATTTAAATCCCTAATAAAACCATGCGTATTTACATAAACGTTAAATGAATATAAATTTTTTTAATACAAGAAATAAATTTCTATAAGGTGCAGTCAATAAAAAAACTGAAAAAGTGGAAAATTGTTTCCTCCTGCTCCCAGGGTAAGGAAACTTAATAGTTTCTATACCGTTTTCTATCAAAAAAATAACTACTTCCTAAACGATACCGCTATTATTACCGTTAAAACCGACCCCGATTCACTGTTAATGCTACTGTACACGAGACACGCCTTATAGACGCTAACTCTTTATCTGTTTGAACGAGGCCATTAAAAGAACGCGTCCCTCGTTTGCAATTGAATAACGAACGCATTTCTTTTGACAAATGACACAAACACGATTTCCGTTTTGAGCAAGACTATTTAAAGACCCACAAGGGAACCATATCTCTTTTTCATCGATCAATACGGACTGAAGCGTCTGAAGAAAAACGTTAAAGTACCTCATCTTGTAAATTTCCTTTTTGGTTGTTGAAAGATACAACCCGCTAAGTTGGAGTCAAGTTACCGCCAAGATACCAATAAATTTAGAGCCCAGTTACCGCTTATGTGAAGACAGTTCTTCAAACCACTTCTGAGCTGTTAAGAATACTATTACATCCCAAGCAGCCAGAACCATTAAAGAAACTTTCATCTCTACACGAAGAAGCTGAAGCCGCCCTCCTAGACAGCACAGAAATCTAAAGTTAAGTCCTCTTTTTACAACTCCAGTTCATTATCAGCAAGTACTTACATTTTCAATAAATAATCCATATTTTTAAAAAACAGTTTCATTTGTATACCTTAGACTATAAGTCTTAGGGGTGTAGCGTGGTCGGTCTTTATTTCAGGTAGCTTCTTTATTTGTTGTTTATTTATAGTAATTATAAGGTGTTTCTATGTTGCTCTCCTTAGTTTTTGTGTAGTTTGTTTGCTTAATCGATATCGTTCAAAAGATAGTGGCGCCCTTATTACTTATACATCCCAATCCTTCCTATAGTGAGCATTAACTTGGAGTCGAACCACCTCCTGGAGAGGGTCTCTTAGCCGGGATCTCTTTTGGAGAGTTTTTTAGTTACAAATTGGCTCCCTGCCCTTTTGGGACTAAAAACGGTTACAAATTGGCGCCTTTGAGGAACTAATATTGTTAAAAAATGGCGCCCAACGTGGGGAACAAATATTGTTACAACACCGATGCATCCAAAGGTGACACCGGAGTTGGCTGTGCGGTCACCACATCAAGCCTTCCTCTCTGCTCCTTCTTAATTCCCTCGATTAGATGTTTTGATAAATTATTTATTATTATATGTTTGTTTGGAATGATAAATAATTAAAAACTACTCACTTCCTGATCAACTAACATAGATCAACGTGTATTTTATATTAATATCGCTCACCTTAATATTAAATAAAAAATTGGGTAATAATAAATAAACAAACGTGTATTAAGGTGAGCGATATTAACATGAAATACACTTTGATCTATGATAGTTGATCAGGAAGCGAGTAATTTTTGATTGTTTGATAACAAATATCATAAAACTAAAAGGAATTACTACGGTATGCGCCAAAACAAATGACACTGAAATCAGGAAGCCTGTGAAATATAATCGCGTCATATGAAACAAGTGACAATAGTTGTCATAATATTTTTAAACATTGTTTATTTTAACAAACTGTTAAAAAGATTCGAAATGGTGCTTACAACGTAAGAAAAAATATTTATTATTGAGTATTGGTGTTACAATCAACAAAAAGAAGTCTCCGCAGAACATCTCTAAAAATGAATTTGAGTGAAAAGTCTCCCCGAAGAATGTTTAAGAAGATTGGTGGTTTTCCCTATAAAAATAAAGATTGGGCAATACTTGACAACACAAGACAGGAAATCGAGTTGCTTATTCGACACCATTTTTTATTGATTTCAGACAATTCTGTCGTGCCAGAAACATACAGCTGAACACCCAATGGTTCCAACAGGATGGGGCTATTTTGAAGACCGCGTAATTTCCCCTATCACGAATTTTCGTTACCCTTCTCATTCACCTGATCTAACAACTCTTGATGCTTACTTATGAGATGTGCTGAAACAAGCCATTTTTACAGAAAACCCACCGGCAACTATTGATGAACTCCGTGAATAAATGTTGACCTTTTTCAGAAGAATGCAGCAACCTATTTTTAAAAACATGCTGAGCAATCTTGTTAAGCGTTACTACTGCTTGCAACGCAATAGCGAGCACCTTGAACAAATTTTGTATAGAAGCAAAACTTAAAATTCGCATGATTTGAAATGTTGCTTTTTAATTTTTCATTTTTAATAAAGTTTTAGTTTTTCAATGTCGTGTGTTTTGGCTCATACTGTATTGACTTTATTATAGATCGTGATATATCAGATTAAGACATCAGGCAAAAGGGTCAAACCAATTAGGAAATTTTTTATATTGATTAAACGTATACTATTTCGATTTTAGATTCGAAAAAATAATGGTGAGGTTAGATTATTAGATTATTATAATAATTATCTTTAATTCAACAACAGGTCAGTATTCTACTACCATACTCATTATATATTCATTTATCAATCAATTTATAATAAAAACTTCATGTCTACATTTAAATTATACCTTATTTTTGAACTACTACAATTTATAGATTGTTTATTTCCACCAATTTTTCTGGAATGACATTCCACTTCATAAAATAATACCTACTACTTGTTTTTCTACAACCCAATTAAAGGATAAGAAATAAGATAAATTTTTGCTTTGTATATGTTGAACTGCTCACACATATCCTCCAAGATAATTGGGTTAACCGTCACTCTTGAGGAGTAGCGCATCAACGAGATGTGGTCAGCTCTCAATATCAAGAGCCAAGTACTGGATATTCCTTTGAGTAGAATCTGCTCTTACTGTTCTATTTTGATTAGGCCAGTAGCCTAAGGTTATCTAACCATTAATATTAAGTCTTACTTTAAGTTTAAATCCAAAATCATTATTTACAAATTTTCCAATTGATAGTAATTTAAAAATAATTTTTTATTATACTTATTATTTTAATAATCAGTTATAAGATAGAGTACCTACATTATAGTAGAGAAAGAAAATACGCTACGCATGAACCATAAAACTTAACAGCAATGAATACAAGGTAGTACAATAATTAAAATAAAGAATAATGAAAAACTCTGCGTTTTACCAAAACTTCCAATATTTATTTAAAAAATTGCTTTTTTAACTTTAATGACAGCCGTTTCGCTAGACAGCATCGTCAGATTGACATATTGAAGTTACATTTTGTTTGTTTGTAGCTAGGTACCTGATGTTTATTAGGTAGTTATAAGGCTAGACCAAGTAGGGAAGTAATAAGACATAACAATATTAAAGCCTAGATGTTATGAGCCCTAAGGGATTATCCTGGATGTACTTCCCTCTAAGATCAGTATAACTGTGCAATGATATAGAAAAACCAGGAAAAAACTGTATCATGCTGATCTTTACAATAACTTAATATATTTGTGTTACAATTACGTCTTATCTATGTATAAAATGAAGACTCAATCAAAGCAAACACTTTAAAAGTGGAGAACTTCCCAGACAATATGTAATATTTTTATAACTTTTAATTTCTTTAGTTTGTTTAGAAAATATTAGGTTTAGTGACATTTTCTGTTCTTTCTTATTAATTAATGTATTTATCAAATGAATTGGGTAGCCATTAGATGAAGCTACATATTGTGGAAGTATTTCCAATAAAATTTCAAAAATAATATCTTCGGCAACATCAGCATTAATATCATTTAAAACACAAAATAATATTGGTACGAAATTGTTAAATGTAAAAATAAAATTACCTAAATTAAAAAAATCTGGTGTTTACAAAATTAATTGTCCAAAGTGTAATGCTGTATATATAGGTCAAACACAAAGTAAGAGTTTAACGAACATTTAAGAGCATATAGATTAAAACAACCAGATAAGTCAAATTATGCAAAACACCTACTTGAACATCCAACCTCACTCTTACACATCAATGACATCCAAATACTACACACTTGTAATAAAAAACAAAATTTAGATTTCCTTGAAGAACTTGAAATAAAAAGACATCTAGCAGATCCACAATTTAAAGTTGTTAATGAACAAATAAATCTGGGAAGTTCTCCACTTTTAAAGTGTTTGCTTTGATTGAGTCTTCATTTTATACATAGATAAGACGTAATTGTAACACAAATATATTAAGTTATTGTAAAGATCAGCATGATAGTTTTTTCCTGGTTTTTCTATATCATTGCACAGTTATACTGATCTTAGAGGGAAGTACATCCAGGATAATCCCTTAGGGCTCATAACATCTAGGCTTTAATATTGTTATGTCTTATTACTTCCATACTTGGTCTAGCCTTATAATTACCTAATAAACATCAGGTACCTAGCTACAAACAAACAAAATGTAACTTCAATGTGTCAATCTGACGATGCTAAGTCTAGCGAAACGGCTGTCATTAAAGTTAAGAAAGCAATTTTTTAAATAAATATTGGAAGTTTTGGTCAAATGAAGAGTTTTTCATTATTCTTAATAAGATGGACTTCCAAAAAGTAAGGGTTGGTACAATCAATTTAATTAAAATAACTTGATTTCACAAGAATAAAAAAACCTACAAATGTTATTTCTCACTCCGAACCATATTGAAAAAATCATTCTAAAGAAAATCCAATAATACTGTACATCCTGTTCTTTGGTAGTGAAGCATGGCCAGTCTGCAAAGAAACAGAAAATAGACTTCAAACATTTGAGAACAAAGTGCTAAGAAGAATGTTTGGATCCATTAGATCCAGGTGCAGGGAGGATCAAAAAGAATGCAGAAGTCTGGCAATTTTAAAACGATCCCCTAATCAAAGATACGCTGAAATCTAGGATACTAGGTTTGTCGGGACATGTAGCAAGGGCACCAGAAGAAAGTATGCTATCCCGAATACTCTACCTCAACTATAATGCACCAAGAAAGAAAGGCTGAGGTAACCTAGAGGCATCCCAAAAGACTGGACCTCATACGCACCAAATGAAAAGTGTACTTGGTACTTGGTCAATGGAAATTAAGGGCCCACGCTGCTTGTCAGAACTCGATAATTAGGGATATTCAGCTAAACCCACATATTGCACATCACTGCACTCATTTACTTCTTCTGAATTGATAAATCTATCGCTATATCATATGAACACCTTTTTCACCTCTCTAGCAATACCAAAGAAGTATATTCCTTAGTGTATTCTTAAATAATATTCTATATCAGAATTCTAAGATTTTATCTTAAGAAAACAGCATTAAACACTTTCTATGAAGCCTGATCTACCAGTTCACCAATTTTTGTAACCATCTAGCAGCCACTTCATCAAAACCTATTTATTTGCCCAAGTATCTATTATTTGCATAATAAATTTTAAGTTTGAGTTAAATTTAAAGAAGAAGATTTAAAATAAATAGAAAGTTTTTTACGATATTGTTCTGGCCTATTCAACTTTAATTGCAGCTCATCTCGCAAAAGTAATTAAGAAGTCTCTTCATGATTATACACGTGCTGTAAGCCAGAGATTAAAGATGTACTTACACTGCGTGTGTTTGACGGACATTTCATGTATGCTGCCTTTTAGTAAGTCTAGTGGGTATTGAATTTAGCTATACAGGGTAATTTATAACCATTAGAATACAGGTTAAGGGGATATTGTTTGGACCGAAATATGAGGCTAGTATAGTATAACTAAAATAAGTTGCTACAAAGGGTTCCGCTAGCGGCAAATTTCCCCTGAATTTGTCAAGGGAGCGTTCCTTTACTAGGTCAACCACCGCTGATGCCGGCAATTTTTTAAACCATTTTTCATATAAATCTGCAGTCATATCCCCATGATAGTCGGCTGTACATTGCTTAATATTTTTAGCAGACAGTAGTAACGCATTTGGTACAAAACCGTTTTCAGTTCCGGCATGAAGAAACTGCACTTTTGAGACTGATCTACCAAGCCATACATACAGTATCATGTGTGTCAAACCAAGTCTCATCTTGGTATACTATTTGCCTTTTTAATTTACGATAATTTCTTATTTTATCTAAATACTCTTCACGGAGTACAACAATACGCCGCGATTCCATTATAACCATTCGTTTATCTAATTTCTTATAATTAAAAGCGCATTCTAATAGTATAACGCATAAAGTTTCTAAGCTTTTATAATTATAATTAGGATAATCTCATAATTTTCCTTTGAACGATTTCTAAAGTCAGTACAATATTTTCTTAATATAAATTATAAATCGTTCGCTTTATAACATATTTTGTAGCATCGTCAATATTTCCAAATTTTGTTTTTTCGCACCTGCGAATGATCTATAACGTCACCGCGCTTAATAACCCGAGAAATAGTGTAAATAGAAATTCGTTTTATTATAACCGCATCTGATTTTTTATTGTCTTCATTTTTCAAATACTGATACATATTTAAAATAACCCTCTGACACTGAATATGTAAATCTTTATTGCAAAACTCGCTACTTACCCACTTGTTGGCGATATCATATCTTCTGAAATTTAATTTTAATCTGGATTTCCATCTTCTGATTTAAAAGGTCTCCAAAACGCTGCCATAATATATGTAAATAAGTTAAGGTTATCAATTAATATGGGCAAAAATTACAATACGTAAACCAATTATTAAAAATAAATTACCGAAACAAAGATATATCTAAAGTTAACACTTAACTGTCCCAAATAAAAATCTGGACTCTCCGCCTCGGCACTAGACATCGACTTTATGAGTTATATAAAAACTGAAGCAAAAAATAACCCCCAGACCCCTGAACGCAACAGAATACAGCGGACCATTAAAAGCTGTCAACAAGTCGCGTGCGTACCCCACTTGTTTTCGCGCTGTACAACTACCAGTCTGGAAAGAGCTGGGTTCCGACGATACAGAGTGGATGTTCAACGGCACAAATATGTTGTTTTCATGCTATTCTTTCTACTTTGAAGCCTAGTAAACTAACTCACTCTGTATAATACTTTTAAATGGTTTTTAGCAATTAATATTGAAAAGACTATACCAATTACACCTTTATCGATTGTTATCGAAGTAATAATTTTATACAGGCAATATGTATTATTTTGTTACAGAGGGAGGTTGGTGAAAAATTTCTGATGATGAAATAGACCGTAACATTTTGTGACTATAATTTTTAGTGATTTGTATTAGAAAATTTAATATTTCGCTGGCTATTAAAACTATTTTTTAAGTAAATATTTGAAAGATATTATTAAAATGTGGTTTATTCCATATATTATAACTATGTACTTTTTTCTCACTTTTTTTGTATATTAATTTATTATATTAATAATAATAATAATAATAATAAATGACTTTATTGCTTCAGTACAGTATACATAATAATATTTTATAATACTAACATGAGCAAAAGGCGACGTTCGTTCTTTGATGTAGTTCCTACACGGTCCTACAAAAAAGCGCGCTCTTCCACGCAACCTATACGATATGAAATATGAATTCTTATAATTTAAAACAATCACCATATTACATGCAAATTAAAATTATTAAAATTATACAAAAATTATACAAACATGTAAATATAGAAATATAACAAAATATATATAAAATATATGATCACATCCTATAATAAATGTAAAACAATACAAAAAAAAAACAAAAAACAAAGACAAATAAACATACAAAGCCCAACCAGATCTGCATTAACATTAAAATTTATAACTTATGAGACCCTTAACCAAAAAATCTTTTATTTGTTTCTTAAAAGTATAAGGAGAGTTAATTAAAAAGGATTTTGGAACCAAGTTATACAATTTGGTTGTTACATATGAAAAGCTTGATTTATATAAGGAGGTATTATGCTTAGGAATACTTAAATTATTTTTGAACCTGACGTTTATGTTGTGCGATTCTGACCTTTTTTTTATTTTGTTGTAAAGGTAACATGGTTTTTGGGTTAGTAGGATTTTATGAATAAATACGTAGGCGTGTAATAGTCTTCTTTTTTCAAGGTTTAACCAGCCTAAAGAAATTAGATGGCTTGAAGTTGGGTTACGGCGTCTAATGCCACATATTAATCGGACACAGGCGTTTTGAATTCTTTGAAGACGATTTTTATTAAATTGTGATAACGCTGGACCATAAATAACATCTCCGTAAGTAAGCTGAGATAAAACTAAACCTTCACATAAAACAGTTTTTGAATGTTTGCTAAGTATTTTCCGAAATGAGTATATTAGTTTCAAATTTCCGAATGATTTTCTCACAATCGAGTTTACATGTTGAGAAAAGGTAAGATCTTCATCGATATAAAACCCCAGATTTTTTTCACATGTGGAAAAATCGAGATTTTTGGATTCTAATTTAACTACTAATCCACTCCTTACTCGGGATTTGGCTGACTGTCGACCAAACAGCATGGCCTTGGTTTTTACTGGATTTATAGAAAGACAAAATTTTTTAGATACTTCCAAAATATTACTCAGATCCTCGTTAATCATTCTAACTGCTTCATCTGACCCCGTATCTTTAAAGTCCAGGTAAAGTTGTGTATCGTCGGCGTAGAGGTGGTAATTCATATATTTAAGATGGGTATATAACTGAAAGGTGTATATTGAGAAAAGAAGTGGCCCTAAATTTGAACCTTGAGGTACACCTCGATTAGATGGAATTAAGTTGGAAGTTGTTTTTAAGAGATGGACTCTTTGCATTCTGTCACCTAAATAAGATTGTAAGAAATCTGTAGCACCTCTATCAAAGCCCAAATAATGGCAGAGGGATAAAAGCATAGAATGACTAATTGTGTCAAATGCCTTGGAATAATCCATAAGTACTAGAATACAAAGCCTGTTATTGTCAATATATGAATAAATATCATCTAGTACCTTTAACATAGCAGTTGTACAGCTATAATGTGACCGGAAGCCTGATTGATTTAAGGGTAGAATTTTAAAATCAGATGTGTAAATTCGTATTTGTTCTTCCATTATCTTTTCCAAGACCTTCGATAGTGTACATAAAATGCTAATGGGTCTTAGGTCAGCATAGTTAACGACATTCGAAGTTTTAGGCAGAGGTATAACCTTTGACTGTTTCCATAGAGCAGGAAATACTGAGTTTTTAATGCAAAAATTAAAAATGTGGGTTAAATAAGGCAAAATATAGGGACAGCAATGTAGAATCATAATAATATTGATATTATCAGGGCCAGTAGCATTTGATTTTATAGAAAAAAGTTTTTCATATATTTTAAACTAATTTTAAAATAGATTTATGAATATATGCTAGACTAAAACAAAAAAAAAAAACAGTCGAAAACGCTTTTTATTTAATATAGACCAAACTGTCAACAGCACTAAACCAAAACATTGTTCAAATTGATTGTTTTTCAAACATTTTTGCATAATCTGACAATAAAATTATTCTAAACATTTGCCTTGTGATATTGAGGATCAAGCTTTACAAACCGTTTGCTACTGGACACATCCAAGTTAGAATACGAGATAGCTTATACTAAATATGAAAAATGGTTCATAGAAAAAGATATTCGCAGTTTGAAAAATGAGAAAGCATCATTGTTATGTTTTAGTATTTTATCCTTTATATACAAGGTGGTCCAGAATTATGTATATTAATTTTTAGAGGTCATAGTAAGTAAAAAAATAAGGTACTTCTTTATGTACACCTTTTTATAAAACCGAATTATAAGGGAGATACAACCCTTTCAAGGGGGGGATTGAAATACTTATTTTTTCTAATATCTTCTAAACGGCTTTGACTACGGAGTTCATATTTCGGAAGGGGTTATAAAACATTAGGATAATTGATTTCACGTCACCACCTACCACATCCCATGTGAATACAGGGTAGTTTTGGAGGGTAAGTGAGGGTTATTGCGTCACATTTTTTTAAATTTCTAATTATTTTATAAAAAGATTTTAAAAATTATTTTCTACGCAAAATAATACCTTGAAGGTATTCATGTATTGTACTGTACTCGTTAGATTTCTGCATATGCATCAATTAGGCTTTGGAGTTGACACTTGTGTTAGCAACAACACTTTAAAATTAGGTAGTCTATGAATTGTCAGTGACGTTTGATAACAGTTAAATTATTTCATCTACACTTTTATTGTACTCGACAGTGAAATTTGTTTAACACGTCTCTTTTGATTAATTTTCAATTTGTTTACACTGAATATGACACACTATTCAAATTCTGAGTTGACAGACATATTTTTAGTATTAGGGGAGTGTTCGGGAAATGCTGCTGCCGCTGTAAGTCGCTACAGAGAAAAGTATCCGAACAGAAATATTCCCAATGCCAGGACTTTTGTAAGTACTGAACGACGACTGAGAGAAACCGGTTGTATTCAAATAAGGAATACAGATGCTGGTCGTCCTAGAGTAGCAAGAACTACTAAGGTTGAAAATCAAATATTGGACGCAGTAATAAATGACCCCACAATAAGTACACGCAGGTTAGGATTAACAACGAACATTTCCCATCAAAGTGCTTTAAGAGTTCTACATTTACATGTTGAATACATAATATAATTATTTTATTTAGCGAACGAATTAATCCATTTAATGTTACTGGATCATTTTGTAAATTGGTAAATACTTGTTCAATTTTGTCTCTTAACTCATTTACTGTATTAATTGGAGAGTTATACACTTTTGATTCCAAATAACTCCATACTGTAAAGTCTATTAGATTAAGATCACAACTACAAGCAGGCCAATGAATCGGTGCATCCGCACCCCGACCTATCCACCTATTAGAGAAATGTTCATGTAACCACCTTCTACAAATTCTTGTGTAACGTAGTGTAGCATCATCACGCATGAAAAACATGTTTCTTTATATTTGTAATGAAATATCTTCCAAAATATCATGTAAAATATTCTCTAGAAAATTGTAATACATGTTAAAATTTCGAGAAAAGATGTGGTATCCTATGAAACTATTTTCTAAAGTAGCTGCCCAAACGTTTATCTTGAACATGTGTTGGAAGTGAGTTTCCATTGTAGCCCTTGGATTTTCTTCAGCCCAGAAATGCATATTTCTAGAATTGAACATACCTCGTCCGTAAACAGAATGTTGTTTAAAAAATTTGGTGCAGGTTGAACTTTATTTTGCAATACTTCACAAAAATCAACTCAAAGTGGCATGGAGTTTGGGTTTAGCTTTTGACCTGACAACACGTATTTTAATTTGTGTTTAATTAAAGCATTTCTATCAACTAATTTACGAGTATAGTGAATTCTTATTTTTTTTGAAAAAGTTTAATTAACTATTATTATAATAACAGTAAAAATCTTTGTGTTTTTGGATTTTTTGCTGAAGTTATCAAATTAGTGAGTACCTATCTAATTAATATAAAATCGTGAAAATAACTATCAAGTGTATAAAAACTTGACCTTCAATATCCAAACATCGTTTGCAGCTACTACAATAATGTAACGAAGTTACTAAAATTTCGTGTCTTTCCGCATATTCCATCAAATCCGCACGGTATTATTTATTAAAATTTGACCGTTCATTTGTTTATATTTTTAAAAGTATTTGTAACACCGATAAGACTTCGCTAATTAGTCACTTGCTGAAATGATCATACCGTATGATTTTAAAATTTAAAATATTTTTAATGTATCTCCGTTATTAATGGACCGATTTTTATGATTCTTTTTGGTATCGACTCAGAAAATTACGAGGAAAATCATGCTGTTAAACATTTTCGCGCGAAAACCAGATTTTCAGTAAAACTATTTTTCCGACAAGTTCCAACCGAAATATTGTCTGAGTCGTATGATCACGCAGCACCTGTCCCCACTTTAAGTAGGTGGAAGGGCATACCGGTAGGATTTTTGTGTCCCCCCCGCAATCCGTCCCTTACCTATCAAAAATTGTATAAATTAGACGATTTTGGCAATTTTGAGGAGTACCAGTTACAGTGACAGTTGTGCCTAAACTAGTGAACCAGTGAGGACCCCGAGACCGACCGGAATCAAGGTAAGCACACCAAACTATCTAACTAATGTTTGCCAGAGTAACTTGTTAAGATTTTTCTCTATATGCGCCGCTTACCTGTCATCCATTCCTCGCTCAACACCATCATGGGTGGTATACTGGTGGTGCACCCTTCCTAAGTTTCCCCTCATCATGGGTGGTACACTGATGAGATTATCCTTTTTCCTCGCTCAACACCATCATGGGTGGTATACTGGTGGTGCACCCTTCCTAAGTTTCCCCCCGTCATGGGTAGCAAACTGACGGGTTTTGCCCCTCTACGCGATAGCGGTCGCGCTTTGTTTTACTATTCCGTTATATTTTTCATATTTCAATTGGATAATTTAAAAAACAATTTGGTTACTCTGGAGATCTCCGCTTTGATTGATATACTTGTGTGTTGGTGTGCTGAAGCTTGAGTTTTACCGCTTTTACCGCTTTTCACCGCTTTTACCGCTTTTCACCGCTTTTATAACCGTAGCTAGTTCACAGTTTTCCGCTTTCCGTAGTAGACGGCTGACTACCGTCGATTTATATCGCATTTTCATGTAAGGCATGGTAAACGTAATAATTTTGATTTTCTTTTAGCATTTGCCGAAACCGTTTAACTGCATGCCTAAACAGCCTGCACTTAGTTGTGATTTACCGTAAAATATATAGTTTTCTTCGTTTTCATTTATTTTCCTGTACTCCTGAATATGTGTTGCTGGCAAGTTAGCCTTGTAATAAAAAGTAAGTACAAGATCCTAAACCGAAAATGTATTAACCGTAATTTATTATGAAAAATTATTTTTGTAGTTACCGAAATTATGTACATTTATAAGTCATTTGTGACGATACGATTAGAATTAGAAATTATTGATTTCTCTTAGTATTTTGTTGCTAGTTAAACTAGTATAATCAGCTTTAGTTTTGTTTCTGAAAATGTTTTTTTTTGTACCAGTAGTTAATTGCTTTTATATTGTACCAGTCCAAATCTACACAAATCCGAATGAGATATTTATTAAATATAACGATATATGAAAAGTTGTATTGTACATCATGATATATATCGGATGTCTGTAAATTTTAATTTATTTCGTTTATTGATATATTTGATTGTTTTATATGATTACCGTATCTCTTTTTGTTTAACCGAAATTGTTTCTTTGTGGAAATTGGCACACTGTCCAAAATATGTTTTAATTTTTTTATTCAAACTGTATTGGGTTTATTCTGACCGTTTTTTCGATTGTTAACAAATTATATTTTGTGATAAACCGCAATGGTTTGTTAATATATTGTTTGATTGTTTTATATGATTACCGTATTCCTTTTGTTTAACCGAAATTGTTTCTTTGTGGAAATTGGCACACTGTCCAAAATATGTTTTATTTTTTATATTTATTCAAACTGTATTCTGACCGCTCTTTCGATTGTTAACAAATTATATTTGGTGATACACCGCAGTGGTTGGTTAATATATTGTTTTGTTAAGTACCGTCCGTGTTTTATTTATTTCTGGGCTGAACACAATTACCCATTTTGTCTCCACTGTCTAAAGGCTACCTGTCGCATGTGGGCCCTCAACCACTTAAATCCTGAGGGTGGCGCCCGAGATGATATAAACTTTACTAGTTGGAAGACCGTCCCGATCAAAGTTCCGTCCTAACAAGGTAAGTTTGGATCTATCTAGGAAAGCGCCATTACAATAATTTATATAGTCCAGTGGTGTAGACATGGAAGCTCAACTTCAATTGATAATGATCAGCTTACGGGTCTGTCAACTAGTATTTCTAACATTTAAAAAATACTGCTGGATCAGAATAAAAAAATTGATTCTTGTATTACAACAATTACCACTCTGCAGAATGAAAATTCGACTTTGCAAGCTCGAATTTCGGTACTAGAAAAACAAGCCAATTCAAATTCAATGAAAACGTATGGAGAATTTAGAAATAGAATTGATAGAGAAAAAAATATAATTATTTATGGTGTTGATGAAGTACAAGATATGGAAGAAACAGTTAAAGATATTTTACAACTTACTTTGTCCCAAGCTAATGTTAGCTTTAGGAAAGTCTACAGAATTGGCAAAGCTCAAAATAAAAACAATCCTAGACCAACTCAAAGTGGCATATCGTCAGGTAACAATTCATGCACTTGTCGATAGTGGTAAGGATGTAATTGCTTAAATTTATTGTACTAACCCTTACTTTTTGGAAGTCCATATTATTAAGAATAATAAAAAACTCTTCGTTTTAACAAAACTTCCAAAATTTATTTAAAAAATTGCTTTTTTTAACTTTAACGACAGCCGTTTCGCTAGACTAAGCATCGTCAGATTGACATATTGAAGTTACATTTTGTTTGTTTGTAGCTAGGTACCTGGAAGTTTTGTTAAAGCAAAGAGTTTTTTATTATTCTTAATTGATGTAATTGCTGTTCATACAGAACTCTAAAAACACTTTGATGGGAAATGTTCGTTGTTAAACCTAACCTGCGTGTACTTATTGTGGGGTCATTTATTACTGCGTCCAATATTTGATTTTCTACGTTAGCAGTTCTCGCTACTCTAGGACGACCAGCATCTGTATTCCTTACATGAATACAACCGGTTTTTCTCAGTCGTCGTTCAGTACTTACAAAATTCCTGGCATTGAGAATATTTCTGTTAGGATACTTTTCTCTGTAGTGTCTTACAGCGGCAGCAGCATTTCCCGAACACTCCCCTATTACTAAAAGTATGTCTGTCAACTCAGAATTTGAATAGTGTGTCATATTCAGGGCAAACAAATTAAAAATTAATCAGAAGAGACGTGTTAAGCCAATTTCACTGTCGAGTGAGTACCCTTATTTTTTGACTTACTATGACCTCCAAAATTAATGCACATTACTCTAGACCACCCTGTATTATATCAAAATACAAACAGTATTTAATGTGTCTATTAATTTAAAAAAAAAAGACAGAGACCGATTATATTATTTTTATTAAAACAGTAAATATTAGCATTGAAAATCTTTTCAATCAAGTTTCCAGAGCAGTATAAAAAATATTAATTATGAAAATATCTCTGTAGTATTTATTAAAAAAGACAAATGTTTTTATTAATAAAATTGCCTATCAAACAACAGCATATTTTAAAATAATCCCAAAATTGGTGATTGTAAACTTTTGTGAAACATTTTATTAAAAAAAAGATAAATTTTACTAAAAAGTTCTTTGATTAAATTTTCCAAAACATTTACTCTGTCAACAAATAACACTGTTCTCAATGTATCGTTTATATTCTTTCACTGACAAACAATACACCGAAACCAAAAAATAAAAATTGTAATAAACGGGCTTAAATTTCAAATTTAAAATGTTTTTGTCACAAAAACAGCAGCATAATTGTACTTAAAAAGACAGAGGTTGGTTCAAAACAAAAAAAAATTACTCGTGTTAAAAATTTTGCAAATTCCCCAAGGGCCTTACTGACAAAAAATTATGTCCTCTAGATACTCATATTTGCACGATTCCCCAATGTTACTTTAAATAATTTAATAGCTTCAACCGAACACCCGGAGTTTTACGTTTTTAATGTGATGCTGCCTTTATTTCAAACACAAAATTAAAATTAAATAGGTGTGTTAATAAAAACAAATTTCCTTTTAAACGAAGTAAACCATCCTGAACCATTGTGAACATTGTTCTTGATGATAAAGTGCATTTAAGAGTCAACTATTTAATTTTAAATCAAGTTTTTACACATTTTATAATTTCTTATAGTCAATATCTCAAATTTTCAGCAAAACTAAAACTATACATTAAAATCTCAAAAGTCAATCTTGAAAGTGCAAATAATATTATTTCCTTTATATATGAACTAAAACGCTATATTTACTTAAATATTAACAAAGGTTAAAGGTTGAATTTCTAATACCTACGCAAAAAGTTAAAGATAATAAAATTAAATAAGACGCAGTTATAAAAATATATACACTAATCAATATTAATCATCACCCAATAACTCTTAATTCTGAACAATATATTTTTAATTCAAACTATCGGTAAAAAAGAACAAAAAACACTGGCAAGTGATAACATTGAAGTGCCTTCTGATCGCCTGAAAATATTATTTAGTCAGCTGTGTCCATTACCTACTTTAATTTTTGTAATTATTGTACTTTTTATTTTTTTTAATGCCTTTTCAAAGGATTTCAAGGATAGATAGGGGTCATGGAGTTGATCTAAACTGCAATCATAAGACCTGTGCTAACCTACGGCGCGATTGCCTGGGGAGTAAAAACAAACCAGCTTACAGTCGTCCGCAAACTTGACCATTTACAAAGAACAGCATGCCTTAACATAACAGGAGGCATGAGAACTACACCAACTAGAGCGATGGAGGTGATCCTTGGTCTTACCCCACTTGATATAAAAATATATCAAGGAGGTGGTTTTGTTACGGCTCCGCTCTACTGGTAGGTACACAACTTGAAGTAGAATTTGGTGAGTCGAGGTGTAGTTTTTGACGCGAAGCTATAAACGAGCTTCCAATGCTACAACCAAATACAGATTCGATTTCACCAAGATATGCCTTTCACAGGCCCTACAAGATAATCACTGACAACGCTCAAAATGCATTGGCGACAGGTACTATATGTATCTTCACCGATGGATCTAAGACAAAAGAAGGTTCAGGATGTGGAATTTACTCCAGATCCCTAAAGCTCAGAAAGAGCTAACTGCCGTCTCCATAGCCGCAAAAGAGATTACCACAAGAGAAATCACTGGCAAAAACATCCGTATCCTTACGGACAGCAGACAAGTACTATTAGCCCTGAATAGGCCACGGATCGCATCAGGTCTAGTATTAGAATGTCACATGGCCCTTACGGAAGCCTGCTACAACAATGTGGTTACTCTAGGCTGGATAAAAGGTCATGGAACTTCAAAAGGCAACCGCATAGCTGACTCGTTGGCTAGAAAAGCTGCCTCCCAAAGGCTCTTGGGACCCGGCAGTCTTGTCAGCTTGCCGGCATCTGCGGTGGTTGACCTAGTAAAGAAACGCTCCCTTGACAAATTCAGGGGAAGATGGGACGAAGAAAAAGGTTGCATACTATCCAAGGAACTTCTGAAATATCCAAATAGCAAAGCAGCCAAGAAATACGTGGCCATGACCAGTAAGGACCTGCGGTTGGTCACAGGTATACTTACTGGCCATTGTCACCTACGAAAACATCTGAACAGGTTGGGTTTATCGGACAGCCCACTATGTAGAGGATGTGAACAAGAGGATGAGACAGTTGAGCACGTCCTTTGTGACTATTAGTCTCATTACGTTACCGAGATAAAACTTCAAAGACTTTTAAGTGTAAAACGGAGTTAAATGTGTAATATCAAGGGATAGAATCCATCGTACAAGAAATACGTTTTGAGAAAGTGACGCACATGTCACATGTCACATGCCTAATTTTACCTTTTTGAATTCTGAAATTCGATTTCCTTAACACAAAAAATGCCTACATTCCCAGTATTAATAAATATTAAACATTTTCCTATAGTAAACAAAAAATAAATTATTTTCCTGTTTCGCTCTAAAGTTTCCAAAACATTAAATTTGCTAAAACCGCTTTAGCATAACTAACATAGTTTAAATAGTATCACACATTGAATTCCGACGAAAATGGATCTAATAAAAATTCCGTAGCGATTTTCAGCACTGTACTTGCCGATAATGTGTTCAGTTCAATTCGGTTTATTATTAAAGAAGCTCAGCGCTTTCCAAAAGCCACAATAACTCACTTCATTGCACGATTCAAATTTACATATTTATCGAAAAGGAGTTCGACAAGTTAAATGCTATTACCGTTTTAAGCAACTCCGTAACTCCGAAGCTATTAAGCATGACCTACCGCCAGCTTGGGTCAATTAAATATTCTATTTAATAAATAGTTTTATTACAGTTACGACGTTAATGCTTTAATTTCCGTTAATAAACACAAAGAACTTCAGGTAACTAATTTTCATTTTTACAAATAAAGAGTTTTTCTTTAATTAGATCATCATTTGAATAAAGTAGCATTAAAAAACAATATTCCACATTATGTTATAAACTTTAACAAAATAAACTGTAAACTGGTTTTTGATTCACTGCTGATTATGACTCTACATAAATTATAAAAAAGAGAAACACGCTTGAACATTGTATATGTTGCAAATAAAATCATGAAATCTATGCAAGAGCATGCGGAGCTTTTTGATTGTTATTATAGTACATTGTCAGAACCGTTTCAGGTAAACATAGTTGTTGTTGAAATAACTCGAGTGAAAAACTCGGTTATACAAAATAATTGCCATATTCAGTTATTAAAAACATGCAAAAAGCTGTAGAAAGAAAAAAACCAACGTCAATGTTACGATAAATACAGGCGTTAGTAACAAGCATCGACATAATAACAATGGAGACGGAAATATTTATTCTTTTTTTACTTGCTCAAACATTAGCTATTTTTGGTCGACTGTGTCTTCTTAATATGGCCGACTGGAATTTAATGTGCTGTGATTTTGCCTGATCTCCATTTAATGTAAGAGAATTGTGATTGTTATTGAATCATCTGTAGTATTTGTTGTTATAACCACCCAAATTATACAACTCATTTTATGAAATGTTTAACCATTGAAATATTTCACGAAGTTATTAGCGAAACAGCTGTAATTGAATTTTAAAGCGAATTTTTCGAATAAATAGTGGAAGTTTAGTTTAACCGTTCAGTTATTTATTGTTATTAATAATAACTGACCTTAATTTCAATGCATTACTTTTAAAGTAATATATTTTTGTTAGCTTTAGCAAATCTGTGGTTGATAATATTGAGTCTAAGTCTTCCGAAAGGCCTAAAGGCTTAATAAAATGGTTTCTTATACTTTTATACATTGGACAGATTAGCAATATATGTTCCAGGCTTTCCGGTACTGAAAGGTTGCAAATGGAACAAGTGACATTAATATCCACGTTATAGGAATTTTCATTAACATATTGAGATAGATATCTAATAGTTAAAAATTTAATGAGTAGAACTTACCTTATAATTTACAATAAAAGGATATATTATTAAGTTTTATAGAATCAGCATTTACTTTTTCTTTTGTACATCTAAAGTTTCCAAGTTCATAATTTTCACAAGACAAACATTTAATATAAACAAAGAATGTAATGGGAATTTTATATTGAATAGAATCCATATTTTGCTATTTTATAACAATTAAATATTTCCAATCCATAATGAGTACACTTTTACATAACAATTTTTTTTTTGTCCTAGTTCTCTTTTAAAATTCTAAGTTTAATCTGAAACAATAAAAAGAAAATAAAAATAAAAAGTATTAATGGTTTTTACATGTTTAAGAAATCAACATGTAATTTTAGTTAGTAAAGTATTTAAATTAATATTATAAAAAGGAAGTACTTACAAAATTATAAAAAGACAAATTATAGTCTTCGATATTGTACAAACAAATATTCCAATAGCTCATGAGTACCTTAAAAAGACATAAGAACAATTAAAAACATGTAGCAGGTGTGGTGAAATACAGTAAACTAATTCCCATATCAATAATGTTGGACATAATCACATAAGTTTTTGATAGAACACTTTAATAGTGCATAGTGAAATAAATATTGAAAAACTTAGTGTACAAACACTAACAAAGACATTTTATGTAACAAAATGTATGTAGGATAGTTAAGTAAATGTTTTATATAAATTCTAAGTTGTGAGTCTTTTGTAACACAGAGAATCTTATCTTATATAATGCATAAGTGATACCTACAAATAACAGAATCTTTTAAAAGTTTAAATTTTAGTTGTTAGAGTTTAAAATAGTAGTTATCAGCTAAAATAGTATTAGTTTAACAGATTCATAGTAATTTTAATACAAATGATGGTTTTATTTCAAATTTTGAAGGTCTAAAATAAGCTCAAGAAAAGTTGTGCATTTTGAATCTAAAATTTTCTTAGGAAAAGTCACTTAGAAAATTATACAAACAAAATTTTAGTAAATATAAGGATAAGATTTCACTGTAAGTTAACAAAGATACTATTAGTTTTGTAATTTCATTACCTTCATATTCAAGAATTTTGGTTAGAATTTTGCATTTAAACAATGGAATTTCGTTTTTCGATGTCATACTTGTCATTTTTCCTGGAAGCCTATAAAAAGGCCGGAAATTTGATGATTCACCTCTCTTTTGATTTTGGTAGCAGAGCAATTAACATCGTATGTATTAATTGATTGCTAACTAGAAGAAAATTTTTTGCATTAATTAAAAGCTGTTTATGTTAAAGTAATAAGTACATGTAATATTAAAAATACATGCAGTAAAATAATCAACCATTATTAAATTACTTACCAAAGTAATAAATTTGTCAAATCAGAGACTGATTCCAAGAGAATTTGAAAGATTAAATTTGAGCATTCTTTCTACAACTGGTCCTTAGCCGCCATATTGTTGGTATTGCATTTCTGACAGGAAACGAGGAGAAGCCGATCCGAGTTTTGTGCTGTTCCATTTAGACAATAGCAATTTTTAGTGAACGAACTTTATAATAAAAGGTACGTGTCATAGTTAAGATTTAGTATTTGTGTATTTGTTATTTTGTGACTGTAAATTAATTTTATTTGTATGTATCATCTCCATTCTTTTCATATAAGAATATTCATTTATTTAATTATACTAAACATATGAAAACCATTTAACAGTTTTTGGTAAAATTTCTTTAAAATACTTGACATTAAATTTATTGTGTGTTAATTATAAAATAATATTTTAATTTGAATCCTACCCTGATAAGAGTCAGATTTTAAATTTAAATTTCAAAACAAATAGTCTGAGCTAGTTAAAATTTTGATAAGGCGCCCAACAATAGAATTACAGAAGAACAAGTAAAATTTATATAAAATTAAATAGTATTCAATCATTAAAATCAATCAAAACATTTGACAAAACCAATAAAACAAAAAAAAAATTATAAAATTATAATCATTAAAAATTAAATCATTATAAATTGACAATACCAACGTGGGATATTAACAAACAAAACTATAATAAATCAAACATAAAAATTAAAGTAAAATTTAAATAATTATAAATTGTCGCAACCAACGTGGGGCTCGCAAAATTAGCATTGATAATATTAAATTAAATAAATAAACAATAATAATTAATAACTTAATAAATTCATAAATTCAACAACAATAACATGGCGGACAAAAAGATGATTCTTAGAGATGGAAAGAAGTTAGGAGAAGTCAAAGAAGGAGAAGTAGTGGATCAGAGGGACAGAGCTGAGATAGAAACACCGGCTTATGAAGAAGGGAACAGAGGTGCTGGAGATTGTGTATCAGAACCTATAATACAAGAAGAGGAAACAGAAAAAGAAAAAGAACAACAAGAACCGGGACTACAAAAGTTACAGGAAACCAAGAGTGCAGAAAGAAACGACGGACAACATGTAATTATGAAGTTTTTAATGGAGATGAACAAGAAATTAGACGAAAATAAAGAAGAAATGAAAAAGAATATTGAAGATATTAACAAACGTGGGATATTAACAAACAAAACTATAATAAATCAAACATAAAAATTAAAGTAAAATTTAAATAATTATAATATATATAAAGTTTTTCAGAGTTTGCTGTACGGAGATGAACAAGAAATTAGACGAAAATAAAGAAGAAATGAAAAAGAATATTGAAGATATTAACAAACGTGGGATATTAACAAACAAAACTATAATAAATCAAACATAAAAATTAAAGTAAAATTTAAATAATTATAATATATATAAAGTTTTTCAGAGTTTGCTGTACGGAGTTGGGCAATAAGTCTTTTGACATGCCAAGGAGATGCAATTAATTTTTTTTCCGTGTAAACAACTTGCAATAGGTATTTGTAGTATGGGTAATGTGTACTTAGAAGGACTCTATTGATGTCTTGCTCAAAATTTTTATTTAGGTATTGCTGTTTTGTTTTGTAAGCTGACTTGCCCAGTTAAATTTTATGTTATTTTAGCAGCTTTTTGTAGTTTTATTATTTATTTATCGTAAGTATTTATATAAATATCCATTTTAATTTATTTCAATATGTCAATCTGACGATGCTAGTTTATAGCGAAACAGCTGTAATTGTGATTTTAAACCGAATTTTTCAATTAAACTTGGAAGTTGAGTTAAAGCGAAGATTTTTTTATTATTCTTTGTATACTTGTAGTTTTTTAATTGGTTCCGAGTGACAAGAACAGTTTGAACAACCTTGAAGCCAAAATACATTGATTATTTAGCTCGCCTTTTGGTACTGAATTAAAAAAATACCATTGGATTTGCTCATTTTCACTAAGATTACCTTTTTGGTGAAAAATTAAACGTTTGTTAAGTTTACCTTTTGTGAAACCCCCTGCATATCCCTTAACTATTCTGTACATCCCCTCAAATGCAATCGAATCAAGAAATAAAGGAATCACGAAACCCTGAACATAATATTTTAATCTTTTTTATTTGGTTATTTAATACCTACTAATAAAGAGTTTTAAAAATTAAAATTCAAAATACACTACATTTTATTTGTATTATTAAAATTAACGATAATTATTTAAGTGAAAAGCTGAGCACCTATTAACTATTCTCATAAAAACAACTAAATATTACCCGACAGATATATTCCCATATTTAACAAATAGCACGCCACTGATTACAAGCGTAAGCATAACTTTTGAATAATGATACAGTGTTGCTAGCACTAGGACGAAACAAATAGAATCGATTGGTATTCTTAGTCATACTCATAGATACTCTCTTGTAATCATTGCGACAAAACAAACAGAATTTTATGAATGAAACATTGAGTCTCCTCTGATAATAGGTCTATGGTAACAAGCTTCTAGTTTCGGCCTAAGAAGGCCATCATCAGACTATAAAAGAAATAAAAACATTACAAAATACCGGAATTCAATCCAATAATTCATTTCTTGGTTGTATGGGTGTTGCATATACCAAACTTTTTAGGTAGCCTCAAAGAAATGAATCCATTGGATTTAACAAAAGTTAGAAGTGAGATTTAGCTAACCAATTCGTAAATATGCACAACTGTAGATTGCAACTTAACGCGAATGTAATCTATGGCTCTAATGCATCAAGAAATGCATCGAATTTTATATATACTAAATTAAAAAGTAAGAAGGAATTGTGGATGCGGCTATAATTCTTTAAATTTCCTGTGAAGAATGTATCCGTAAGAAAAATTATCTAAAAGGGTTGCCTTTTATATTTCGGGAACGCTATTTGTGTTGTTTACAGTAACTTAAAAGATTCATCTCCACCCAAAAATGAAATCAATTATCGAGCGATTATTTTTTACAACTTTCGACGTGGATTAACTCAGCAACAGTGCATGGATGAACTTATTTCAATTTTTGCCGATTAAGCTCCATCAAGGACCAATGTTTATCGACGGTATGGTGAATTTAATCGTGGCCGTAGTTCACTCCAAGACGAATTTCGTCCAACATCAGTTGTTGTTCCGAAAACCATTGATGCTGTGTGCGAACTGATATTGCAAGATCGTCATGTGACCTATCGTGAGATTGAGACAACCTTAGGCATTAGTGGGACCAGGATACATTCAATATTTCATATTTGATGGCCAAAAAAATTTGTTCGCGTTGGATCCCACTCAATTAGTCAATTGCTCAAAAAAAGGCTCGTAATGATTGGTCGAAGGAAATGCTCAAAAAATACGATCGCGCTGCTTCCAAACACGTCCTAAGACATCGTGACAGGTGATGAATCGTGGATTTACGCGTATGAGCCCGAAAGTAAACAGCAGCCGACTATATAGGTGTTTCAAGATGAGCCTAATCCAACAAAAGTTGTTCGCGCACGAAACACTTCCAAGCAAATGGTTGCCTGTTTTTTCGGAAAAACCGGACATGTCGCAACCGTACCACTAGAACAACGCAGAACAGTCAATTCTATGTGGTATACAACCATTTGTTTGTCAGTTGCTTCCAAGAAATCAGGAAAACCAACCGCCGAAGACGGATCACTCTTCAATATGACAATGCAAGCTCCCACACATCGATTTGATGAGTCATCAACACCGTTTAGTCCTGACTTGGCACCGAATGACTTCTTTTTATTCCCGTACGTAAAAAACAAACTGAGAGGTCAACGTTTTTCAACACCTGAAGAAGCGGTTGCTGCATTCAGAATGCATGTTTTGGAGATATCTCAATCAGAGTGGCAAAAGTGCTTCGACAATTGGTTTAAACGCATGCAAAAGTGTGATCAACAATAAAGTGATTTTCGATTTTTCGATTTAAAGGCAACCCTCGTACATTAAAAAAGTATTGTTTGTTTTCTAAGGCAGCGCTGTAAAATTTGTCAATTTCATTCTACTTTCCCATTAATATAAAAAATGTGTTATGTATTTAATAAACAAGAAAACATGACAACGATAACTGTCATTAGTTTTGACGGATAACAGAAAATGTATTGTCTAACGTAGAAATGTTTTAACTTTAATTCGATAGTAAACAGAGTTATAATTTGAATAGTGAATCATATTTATTTATCCACCCACAAACTTAACATTGGTTTCAGAAGTGGGATAAATACAGTCGACAGAAGCAAACATGGTCCGCGGAAAATATGCCAACTAATTTCAAGGTTATCACAATCAGCCAATCACGAGCCAATGTTAACGATAATATCAATTTTAGTGGCTGCATAAGTGAGATGAAAATACAACTACAGCGACAAGGACACGCCCACCTAGGGTTCATGTTTGCTTCTGTCAACTGTAAATAACGTGGTCTTTGCTCGAAGAAAAATCGAAATTTAAAAAAGAAAAACTTGGTGAACCTTAACACGATGCTTGTTAGTGAACAAGTGCATTATTCTCTTCATCATGGCAGAGGCAACACTTGCAAATCTACTCCAGGCCCTTCCAGCGATGATTGCAAACGCTGTTCGTGAGTCCAATTTAACTTCTCGTACGGATGCGGCCCCAGCAGCACCAATCTCAGCCTCACCACCAAAGTTTTCGATGCAGCCGTGCTCCACTGATGGAATTACAGTAGCGGATTATTTTACACAGTTTAACTGGATTGAGTAAAATTCCGGTAAGCGAACATGCCACTTACGCACGAGTATACATGGGGGTCGAGCTAAATGCTGCCCTGAAATTCCTAGTAAGCCCTGTCAACCCAGAGATACTCGCTTACAACGATATTCAATCGAATTTGATCAAACATTTCGACGCGAGCCGTAACATGTACGCAGAGAGCATAAAATTTTTCACTATTCGACAAAGAACAGGTGAATCAATCGCAAGTTTTAGCCTAAGACTGAGACAAGGAGCCACGCATTGCGAATATGGAGAATTTTTGGATCGCATGCTAATAGAACAGATGCTTAAAGGTTTGGAATCAAAAGAGATGTGCGACGAAATTGTAAGTAAAAAACCAAATACTTTTACAATTGCATGTGAGATTGCAAGCACACTTGAAGCCACTAGTTAAGCTAGTGACACACTGAAAAGTGCGACGTCAAAATCCGACTCGACCAATCAGATAGGTTATGAAAAACCAGTAGCAAGGAAGAGCGACCAACGACAACGCAAGAAATCCCGCAACCGTCAGCAGACCGACCAACCACGTCCAAAGAATCAGGGAACATCCACGAGCCAGACAAAGTGCGCCGGATGTGGTGGTGATCATCCACGAAGCCAATGTAGATTCCTCAACGCCGAATGCAGGACCTGTGGTAAAAAGGGTCACATATCTAAGGTGTGTCGATCAAAATCAAACCAACGACGCACACAGAAGATTCATTGACCGACCAATTCAGCAAAATTGAGGTTATTGGGACCATCCAATCACCGGGAAAACAGCTGGTTGACGTCATCGTAGAAGGCACCACCGTCAACATGGAGCTTGACACCGGCGCTCCCTGCTCAATAATGAGTAAAGTAAGGTTAGATAAGATTAAACCAAACTCTACTTTACAGCCAAGTAACCGTCATTTTGCGAGCTATACTGGTCATCACATCAACTGCATTGGAAAACTTATAGTTACCGCTTCCATTGGTTCCACCTCCAAGAACTTAGACCTCTACATCGTCGACGATGAATTTGAAACTCTCCTTGGACGTGAGTGGATCTCCGAGTTTGTCAATGAAATCGATTTCGGTAAGCTTTTTGGCAAGCCCAGCTTGGTGCACAAGATGACCTCGACACAACCATTATTCCCGGAACAGCAGAATCAATTGGAGGCCACTATCGATCGCTACAAAGATTTGTTCAGTGATGTTCCAGGAAAACTATCAGGTCCACCTGCCAGAATGCACTTAAAAGATGGCGCCACACCTGTCTTTTCCCGGGCCCGAGACGTTCCTGTGGCTCTGCGAGAGTCTTATGCAAGGGAAATTGACGCAAAAATTGCTTCTGGATTTTATAAGAAAGTCGAATATTCGGAATGGGCATCAACAACACATGTAGTCGTTAAGAAAAATGGAAAATTGAGAATCACGGGAAACTATAAGCCCACTCTCAACCCAAGACTCATCATCGACGAACATCCAATCCCAAAAGTTGATCAATTGTTTAACAAGATGCGTGGTGCTGCCCTCTTCTGTCATTTGGACGTCACAGATGCGTACACCCATCTAGAGGTTGATGAAGAGTTCTGCCACGCTTTGACACTTAACACCCCGACGCATGGTCTGATTCGTCCATCCCGTACAGTGTATGGCGCTGCCAACATTCCCGCTATCTGGCAGAGGCGTATGGACACGGTGTTGCGAGGCCTCCCTAATGTTGTAAGTTTTTTTGACGATACCATTGTTTTTGCAGAAGATTTCGATCATCTGATGCTAGCCCTCACCACTACACTGGAACGCTTTCGCCAACACGGTCTCAAACTCAACCGAGCGAAGTGCAGTTTTGCAGAACCGATTCTGGAAGCTCTTGGCCACAAGGTTGACGCATCTGGTGTCCACAAATCTAACGCACATATTCGAGCTGTGCAAGATGCACCAAAATCTTCGACGCCAGAAGAACTGCAACTGTTTTTGGGCAAGGCGACTTACTACAGCGCATTCATATATAACCTGTCAACGAGAGACCGTCCGCTGAGAGACATGCTACTGCAGGATCCTTTCGTCTGGACCTCAGAAGGCGATCGTGCCTACCAGGACATCAAGAACGCTCTCATCTCGCCACAAGTTCTAATGCAATACGATCCAGCTCTTCCGCTTTTGCTTACAACGGATGCAAGTAAGACCGGACTAGGCGCAGTGCTGTCACATCGACTCAACAATGGACAAGAACGCCCTATTGCGTATGCCAGCCGGACCATGTCGTCAACAGAACAAAGGTTGACAAGGAAGCTCTCGCTATCGTCTGGGCAGTACAGAAATTTTTCAATTACCTCTATGCTCGTCACTTTACCTTGATAACTGATCACAAACCTTTAACGCAGATCCTTCACCCTGCAAAATCTCTTCCTGTATTGTGCATAAGCCGAATGGCCAATTACGCTGATTATTTAGCTCATTTTGATTATGACGTGGTGTTTAAAACGTCTAAGCAGAACGCAAATGCAGACTATTGCTCTAGATTACCTCTTCCATCAGTTGTCAACGAAGTTACTAGCGGAATTTATACACGGAGGGAGAAGACAGATAATTTCGATGACTTTGATTTTTTTACAGTCCATCAAATCCAACAGCTACCTGCGACGGCTGAAACAATTGCAAGAGAGACGAGAAAGGACCAGCATTTTGGCAGAATAGTTAAACTTTTAGAAGGAGGCCAAGATCTTACCCGCCACGACTTCAAGGCACCAGAATCAAAATACATGCTCGCTGCTGGCTGTCTTATGTTTGAGCACCGAGTCGTCATACCACCTAAGTTACGAGACATAATTCTCAACGACCTCCATGCAGCCCACCTAGGCATTGTCAAAATGAAAGGAATGGCACGTTCTTTTGTCTTTTGGCCAGGCATTGATTCAGACATTGAGAAGATGGCCAAATCCTGCCCAACATGCGCAACCAACGCGCACGCGCCGCCTAAGTTTCGGGAGCATCACTGGGAGTACCCGAAAGAACCTTGGGAACGAATCCACATCGACTATGCGGGCCCAGTAGCAGGTACCATGCTCTTAGTTGTTGTTGACGCTTATAGCAAGTGGCTCGAAGTTAAACCAACTACTTCCACAACAACAGCTATGACTATTGAGTTATTAGATGACCTCTTTTCTGCACACGGCACTCCAGTCACCGTAGTATCAGATAACGGAAGACAGTTTGTAGCGGAAGAATTTAAAGCTTTTCTTTTACGAAGTGGTGTCAAGTACCACAAACATACAGCGCCATACCATCCTTCAACTAATGGTCAAGCAGAACGATACGTCCAAACGGTGAAAGATGCCCTCTACACTATGAACACCACGAAGGAGACTTTGCAGATGAACCTGAACGAGTTTCTTCGCCAATTCCGCAAGGCTCCTCACTCCACCACTGGCCAATCTCCAGCTCAACTTTTCTTGGGACGCGAACTTCGAACTCGTCTCAACCTGGTGAGACCTGACGATGTTCGCATTAGAGTTTCTGAAAAACAAAGAGTTAGGATGGACTCTACATTCCGTACCCTTGATGTAGGACAATCCGTTTACTTCCTCTCAAATAACTCCAAAACAGATAAATGGCTTCCTGGTACAATTGCAGCACGGATTGGAGACCTCCACTATGAGATTAGCTATGAAGGTAAGACGATCAAACGCCACATTGATCAAATAAAGTTGTTTCCGAAAGCAACGACTTCATCAAGATCCCATGAAAACAAATTTGCTGAATCGCCACCAGTGCCACGACGTTTTCGATTCTTTGAAGCACCAGTACCAGCACCAGCTACACCAACCTCATCAGCTACTTCAGCTACACCGACCTCACCAGCTACTCCAGAAAACAACGTTCCACCGCCGGTCCTTTCAGAACCTGTCATACCACGCAGATCTACTCGAACACATCGCGCACCTCTACGATTTATACCCTAATATGGATACATGTTCTATTTAAGCGAGGAAGGAAATGTTATGTATTTAATAAACAAGAAAACATGACAACGATAACTGTCATTAGTTTTGACATGAACAGAAAATGTATTGTCTAACGTAGAAATGTTTTAACTTTAATTCGATAGTAAACAGAGTTATAATTTGAATAGCGAATCATATTTATTTATCCACCCACAAACTTAACAAAATGTCTTACATTGACTTTTAGATTACTTGTAATTGTATTATCAAAGTATAGCAAAGACAATTTTGTTGCAACATTTTCGAGATCAGCCGATCCTGTTCCAGAATGTTTTCTTGTTGTTTACGATAGGTTAAAAAACAATGGGAGAAAATCCGTTTTATCCGTGTGTGATTCTGTAAATCAGGATCTAGAATGCAGCGACACGCTTATAATGAATTACGTTAACGTATGCCCAAATTCAGATCGTATGTCATTAACCGCCGATACAGAAACGATTGATCGCAAAACGAAACGAACCAAAACCACCATGGATTTTTTTCTATGATGAATTGGACGGAAACTTGAATGCGAATTTGACTAAGCATAAATTTCTATACAGGGTTTAAATAAATCGGTTCTTGTAGCAGCTTTGGAATAAAATATAAAACATTTGATAAAATAAACGACCTTGAAATTTTCTATTCAATAAAAATGAAAACCCCTTAGAATAAAATGTAATTTAAGACAATAAATATAAATAAAATAATAAATGAGAAAGAAAATATATTTTTTTACTGCCGATTTGATGTTGTTCTTGCAGTTGTTTATGAATGTTTTTCAAGAGATTAAAGCATTAAGATTCGATAAATGTTGGATAAATTGAATGCTTAACTTATTTTAGTACATATTTGGATAAATGTATCAACTTTTTCTGGAAATAGTTTTAAATTAGTCGTAAAATTAGCCGTAGTTGCAAATGTATGCGTTTAATCGAACATGGAAAACAAAATACTCTTGATAACCCGTCATTTAATTTATATTAAAACTGCTAATGCATCAGTCCAGCAGGACTCGGGTAGTAGTTGTTTCTAACGGAGCGGTATTATAAGTGGCGGCGACTATTAAAAACATTGATTGATTTTTTTTGTGGATGATTTTTGTCTGTCAAAAACTAACCGGTAAGGGTATGTATATCTGTCTAATGTTTCATGCATGGTTAACATGCTTTTTAATATAGGTAACCAATTATACGTGGTAAGTGTAATGATGTTCCTATAAAACACTTCTTGAGAATGAGTAGAGAAGATATTTTTATGCATATTAAATGAGCTAGCTAAAAATAAATTAATTACGGCCATTAATAAATAAAACAATAATAATTAAACAAAGTTACAAATTTATTGGGGTTTACAGCATATCATAAATAATACAATCAATAAAAAATATGAATATAATATAAAATAAACTATTAATAAAACATCATAAATAAAAATAAACATCAAAAATAACAAATCTAAATAAAATTATTAAAACATGCAATATAATTTGGCAGCCAACGTGAGGTACAAAACAAATTTAATTAACAAAAATAATAAAAAATTTATTATAATATATATCATATACTTTGAGTTTAGCCAGCATAGAATATAAAGTCAAAAAGCTTTCAGTTGGTTACACTAAACTTTTGTTCCAATTTTAAGTGGTAAGAATATATTATTTTAAAACACACTTTGAAAAAAAGTAATTTTTATAGAGTTTAAAGATTTTCTTTTTATTTTTTCGAAATACATTAACGTGTGGAGTTTCTCAATTTTCTTCATCATTGCAATATTTCTTTTGAAATTGAACAGTTGGAGAAAAATTTCGTCTTTCCCGTAAAATACGAAGTAATTTTACCAATTGATTGGTCATGGCATAAACGATTTCAGAAAAATATTTTTCCTCTTTTGGTCAGTTTAACAAAAGCTATAATAGCCGTTAGCTGAATCTATTTTTAAAAATCAATTATCCATAACGAACAATAACAATAATAATTTTCCATAGCATTATTTGTATTTCTGTTAACTAAAATTATTAAAATTAATATTTTAAATTAAATTTATTGTACTAACGCTTACTTTTTGGAAGTCCATCTTACTAAGAATAATAAAAAAACTCTTCGTTTTAACAAAACAATATTTATTTAAAAAATTGGTTTTTTAACCTCAATGACAGCCGTTTCACTAGAATTAGCATTGTCAGATTGACATATTGAAGTTATATTTTTTTTATTTGTAGCTAGGTACCTTATGTTGATATAGTTTTTTCCTGGTTTTGCACAGTTATACTGATCTTAGAGGGAAGTACATCCAGGATAATCCCTTAGGGCTGATAACATCTAGGCTTTAATATTGTTATGTCTTATTTCTTCCATACTTGGTCTAGCCTTAATACTACCTAATCAACATTAGGTAACGAGCTACAAACAAACAAAATGTAACTTCAATATATCAATCTGACGATGCCAATTATAACAAAACGGTTGTCATTGAGGTTAAAAAAGCAATTTCTTAAATAAATATTGTTTTTTTAAAACGAAGAGTTTTTTAATTATTGTTAATATTTTAAATACTAAAACAACGTTTTAATAAAAAATTTTCTCACTAATAAAAACTGAATAAAGTTTTTTAAAAATCACTGTTGAAACCATCTACTTATACTGTAAATCCTTTGGAATGTTTTATATTTCTTATATTTTATTTTCCAATACTACTAGTCTTACTTGATTTTTAAATTATTATGTAGATAAATTTTTTTTTAAAAATATGCACTTATGTAAGTTTTAAGGAAAATATAGCAAAAACTGATAAAACTATTTTAGTCAGATAGTTCTATAAAATTAAGAAATACAGTAGAAGTATTAATTTGCAGTTCCCAGTAAAATCTCAATTATTTAAAAGATACTCTGTGAATTCAGATTTCTCGATAAATTTGGTAGTGTATTCTAATTTAGAACATACGATCGATCAAATTAAATATCTGATGAATCGCCATTGTACGTAATAGGTATATCTGCGAAAATACAATACCGAAAGTAAATATTGACGTTGAACTAGCTGGGAAACAAAACTATCATCACGATGCTTTGTAACGAGAGATACACTAGTAACTGGGTTAAACCTAACTACATCCATTACGTGTTATTTTACTAGAGTACTAGTTACAAGTACATTGTTCTTATGATGATACAGTTAAATCAACATCAAAGTAATATACTTTGCTACCTTAGGGAATCAATTTTATTTAAACCCTGTTTTAAGATAAGTAGTTTTATTGAAGTTTTGAAGGTACGATTAGTGTAAATTTTTATCTTTAAGTGTTTTTTTGCCATTTCTTTGGTTTGAAGTAAAAAATTTACTTTTTTTTGTTTGTTGTACTTACCAATTTATGATATTCAAAGGTTTAAAACAGTAGAATTGTAGAAATGTACGAAATATTGTTATGCACCTACTACTTCTGTTGTTTGACAGAAAGGAATGGCAAAGAATTACCAGGATGATTTTAATTCAGGAAAAGTGGGCAAACAACTCTCAATATCGTCACTTTATAGTTGAAATATAGTTTTAGAATTGTTCTCATAGTCTCTCCGAAACGATTATAAAACTTTTAACAGAAGAATAAATTTAAATGGTCCCTCTTAAAATCCATTCTTGAATCTTTTTCTGACCAAAAAATAATTAGATCTATTATACTGAAACTTTTGCGGGTTTTTTCTTAGTTACTCTAGCAATTTAACTTCACGTCATTGATCCTCTTTTCGACAATATATGGACCTTCCCACTTTTCTGTAGTCTTGATTAATAGGACAAGAACCTTAATACGATATGATCTCTGATATAACGATATGTGAGATCAGAAATAGTTGGATAACTCTTGATCGATGGACCAGTTCTTCTTGATTTTTGCAACTTCTCTTATTGGCCCTTTAATGACTTGACAGCTGGCTCTTCCAGGGCCAACTGTTGGCTAGTTATTTGATTTGTAAGATGAGCCAGTTATTGTGATTGCTCCTCTTGTTGGTCCTTCATTGGATTTTTAAGCTAAGCTAGTTGCTGTGCCAGTTACTGCGATTTCTGAGTTAGTTGTTGCACTTGCTCTCCATCCTGGCTCTTCATTTTATTCGTAAGCTGGGACAGTTATTGTGACTGCGCCTCTTGCTGGCTCGTCGTAAGTTGCATTCACGTATAGGAGGTCCTAGGGACACTACGTACCTCGGAACAGCCTTATAATGAGAAAAATATTGCTAAGGGAAAGTACACGTAGCGCCATCTCGTGTCTCCTCTGTTATAATATCTCAGCTGCACACAGTCGGCCATTTTAAGTCCTGTCAGCGCTAAATGAATAAGATTGTTTTGGCACACTCAAACTATTTTTTTATTATCGGCTTTAATCTTCGATTTTATGTATTTATTTTGAAGTAAGTGATTGGGTTATGTTTTAGTTTATTAGTCTACATATTAATAATGCTGTATTTTCCGAGATATTATATAATTTTATTGTTTTTAATGTTCACACGAGTTTTGTGTTATCACAGCAAGCATTTGTATTTTAATACCTTGAGACAGTCCCAAGGTACAAGTCAAACATTTATGAGGTAAAACCTACATTTGTAATTTACTTTTTAGATGCCGCAAAGTAAAAACAACGTGACCCGGCCAAAACTATGTAAGGAAAATGTTATGAATGCTGTTCAAATGGTTCTCGAGCAACGAATGTCAATTCGAGAAGAATCTGAAGTCTTTAAGGTATCGAAGACTTTGGTCGGTCGTTATGTAAAGAAGCATAAAGAATCAGAAAATGACGAGTTCATTTACAAGCCCCACAACGATGTCAAGCGTGTCTTGTCACCTGAAATAGTTCGTCCATTCCCAAAGACGCCACCACGCAAAAATATAAAGCCAAGAAACAGGAAAGGAAAAACAAGAGTGCTGACAGATACCCCTGAAAAATTGGAGTTGGACCTTGTAGCAAAGAAAAGGAAAAAAGCTGTTACAGCAAAAATGAAACCAGTTAAAAGGAGGGTTTTCAAGAAAGACATAATAATTTTTAAGGTCATTCTTTATTTCAATGAGGATTTCATTCCTTTTTTTATAAGTGGATTGATTTTGCCTCATTGCTCTTTTTCTGTTTAAGATGGTGTTATTTTGTTTTGTTTGGAAGTTTGTATTTTTTTCTTCAACTTCCAGAACAACATCTTGTGTACTGGTACTAGCCATGGCTTGTGTACTGGTACTAGCCAAATTCTGGCCAGGAACAATGATTCTATTACTCGATAATAAAATTTCTGGTCTAATACTAGGTTTCTTTCCATATATCTCCTCAAATTCTTTTTCATATTCAAAATATTTGGCTCCTCTTCCAGATTTATTATTATTGTCGATGGTTTTTTTATAGGAGCGTTCTAAAACTTTCCATCTATTTTCACATTTTGTAGGACTAATCGTTATATGACATATATTAGATATATCTGTAGCAATTACTTCCCACATTCTCTTCATTGTCTTAATTTCGCTGCAGCCGACTTTAGGTTTGTATATCTTAAAATAATGAATGAGCGCCTTTTTTATTGAAGAACATATCGACACTTTGCTCTGCATTTTTTATAATTAAACTTTGATCTGAGACTGTTACACAATTCTCTTTATTCATATTGTCTGTTAGAAATTTTTTTAAAAATATACCAGAGCACAAATAAGCAAACTAGTGAAATTGACAATTGACATATATCAAATTCTTAATTTCGGAAATGTTTTGGTTATACAATAATTGGAACTGATCTAGAACCGTTCTAAAATCGAACTATACTGCGCATTAGTTCTGCTCAGAATCAGGACAGTTCCCAAAACTGTAACCAAAACAAAGCTAATGCCAGCAGCACAAAAGATAAAATTGATTTGATTTTGGAAAGTGGCGACTCTGGTGATGGCGTTAATAATGAAAATACTTGTGTAGGTTGTGGAGACACCTCGAGCAAAGAGGATTGGGTTCAATGCATTATATGTCGTTCCTGGGTCCATAAAAACTGCACCTCCTTCAACAATTATTGTCAAAAATGCGGCATCCGGAAGAAACGCAACCTTAATCCTGTCAACTACCTTAAGAGGGGCGTTTCTAATTTGGTAAGCCTGCCTGAATTTAGTGAAAAATGTGGTTATTTTTAAATTACAAGAATGAACAGTAGATGGCGATAGTGGTTTCAAATTAGTATTTTTGTTATAAATTTGAATATTTTTAGAGCTTGTTGACTTTCTTTGTCTAAGACAGAGATGAAAATATGAATTTTGCTTCGTAAATCTTTGAATGTTTCCACGACACACACATACATTTGACCTTGAGACCATAAACAGATGAAAAATACCTGTATAATTTTTATTAAATATCCTATTTGAATATGTTTTCGAAGTTTTGTTGTGATATTGTTGTGTCATAGGCGTAACAAATTAATTGTTTTTAGGATTTAAAATATGGATATATAAAAAAATAAAATAAAATAAGATTTCGGCATTCCTAACAAATAATTAATTAATGAAATTTATTGTACTAACCAGAGTTGGGTCGGATATTGAAAAAAAGTATCCGGATACCGGATACGGATACTCAAAATGTATCCGGATACTTTTTTAAAAAGTTGGAATACTTTCATTTAAAAATGTATTCAGATACAAGTACCTATCCGGATACTTCCTAGGATACTTTGAAGGATACTTTTTTTAAAAAGGACAAATTATTAGTATTAAAACTATGTGATGTGCAGGTATTTTTAATGTAATATATAATAATAAAAATACATTTAACTAACGAAAAATTTTTCGTGTCACTGCCTGAACTTTTGATATTGAATTTGGCCAGCGTCGGACCAGCCGAGTTTCCAAACTTTTTAGGGGGTGTACTTATTTGTACTTGTACAGTTGACAGAAGCAAACATGAACCCTGGGTGGGCGTGTCCTTGTCGCTGTAGTTGTATTTTCATCTCACTTATGCAGCCACTAAAATTGATATTATCGTTAACATTGGCTCGTGATTGGCTGATTGTGATAACCTTGAAATTAGTTGGCATATTTTCCGCGGACCATGTTTGCTTCTGTCGACTGTAGGTACACTAAAATAAAAATATAAATATTAGGATGTCCTTTATTATAATATCCGAAAAATAATTTCTTCTAATAATTATAAATACAGGGTACAAAGAAGTTCTTGAAAAGAGAGATATAGAAAATATAAAAAATAAATAACGTATGTACTTATGAAACTTTATAGGTGAAAACAAAGCTCCATTAGAATATAATAATATATTATAACGGTGACCAGTACGAAAAGTGGGATTTAACATGTTAGACACATCTGAATTAAAGGAAGGGCAGTGTTGTGCCTACGTTAGGTGCATTATCGGAGGGCGATATTTAAAAGTATCCGAATATCAAAAACAGTATCCGAATACCGGATACTTTAAAATTTGGTCACGAATACGGATACCGGGTACAAAATTTAAAAAGTATCTGGATTCAGCTTTGGGATACATAATAAGTATCCGGATATTGTATCCGTATACTACCCAGCTCTGGTACTAACCCTTACTAATTAAGGTATTTATTAGAATAAATATATTAATTATAATAAAAACATATTACGGTTTCTGAATATATACACATCAACATGGTCAAAAGAAAAATTGAAATAAAGTGGAAAGTATGTAATTATACCTTTTTTAAAATTGAGATTGAAATGTATTGGCAACAATGCAAAATTAAACAAGGTTAGTTTGATGATCAGAAGATCAGAGATTATTGTATTTACTTTCTGATGGATGTTATTTGAAGGTGTTGAAGTAGATGTAAATTTTTAAAATATATTTGTGGGGAAAAATTTAAATACTTTTTCAAAACGTTTGATGATTATTGCAAAAGTGTTACTATAATGTTTGTAAACATTAACAGGTTAGTCTGTCTTCAATATGACTTCAAGTAAGTACCTTGCTAATTACTTACTGCCTAAATAAATAAATATCATTTATTTTTTAGAAAGTATTGGACATTTCTAAATTACCACCCAGATCCATGATTTAATGAAAGCTTACCTATACCTAGTTTATTTTTATTTTGAGAATGTGGCGCAAGAAAAAAATATTTCCATGTTTTCAATAACCTACGATAATAACTAACCAATCTAGAATCTATAGAAATACACTTTGTGCACCTGTTTTCAAGATACCTAAAGAATTGGGATAAGCTGACTATCAGCGATTGGCCAACAATACTCTTGCAAGTACTAAACATAATTGTTAATGTTATGGGTATATCTTAATAAAACTAATTGTATCATTTATGGCTATTAATTATATTCCAAAAATGTCAACCCCATACTTTGTGGAATCAATTGAAATTAAAATGTATCCAATAGGATTGTAACTTTAATTTTTTAACTGGTATCTTTCACACAAATGAAAAAAATCTTATTTATTTTATAAAGATCCATATTTTATTTACATTTGAAAGCACTCTCCATCTGGTAATCAGAAGTGATATCAGGTAAGTTTTAATTTGTTTATTTACTGGTTTAATTTTTTTTACTATTAATAGGTATTATTTATTTTATTATCTATGATTCAGATGTATTGATATAGGTATTTTGCATATTAGATATATGAATTTTCTTCTTTTTGAGTACCTACCAATAGTATTTGCTTGCCCATGTTGAAGTACTTTCTTTGGAAAATTGAAATCAGTGGTATTTTGTGTACTACTGCTACTGTGTGCTTATTCCCCTGTGAATTTGCCTCTTGATACTAAATAATCAGCATTACCAGAGAAGTGTTAATGCTACTCGTCCACTTTGAGCCATCCTTTGTCTACTTTAAATACTAGGATAGACCAATATTAATATCATTTTCTAAATCAAAACTTTTAGATTATTTTTTTAGGTAGAGTAAGGTAAACAAAATATTTCTATAAGATTCAATAGGTTACTACTTTTCTAAAGTATTTCAAAAATGCCCTGAAAATACTATTTTTAGCAATATACTTTTTCTGGCAACCATATATGTTATTTCATCTATGTTTAGATAATTAAATTGTTGGAGAAATAAATCAATGGTTTTCAATGCTACTGTTTCCTCAAAAACTTTGGACCTCAAGTAACTGCCTACACAGGTTTTATTCTATTTATATTAAATAACTTTACTGTTAATTCTAATCTTTTATTTTTTAGAACTCTTTCTTCAAAAACATTGAATCTGGACCCTTATAGAACCCATGTTTATTTTAGGGTTCAGTTACATATTACATTTTAACTGCATATTATTAGTAAATAACAAGTAAATGTTTTATGTTTTTCTTTTTTAGGACTCATTTTCTCAATTATATGTACCAGTTCACCATATTATGGAAATATATGAACTTCATTCTGAATTTGTAAAACTGTTTTAATAAAAATATTACATATTTGACTGTAAATTTTAATTCTTCACATTATCTAAAGAGAAGGCTATTATATTTATGCATATTGAACTTGTAAATATTGTAGAAACCCTTACTTTGTGGACATTATTATCATGCCTATTTGGAAAAACAGTTTAACACTTAGCTGTTAATATTTACATAAGTATGTGGTTTAAATTTATAAATGTAAATCCCTTAGGTTGGGTTTAGTTATTTAACAAATAAAGATATAAGATAATGATTAGGTACCTAACTTAAAAGATTAAAAAAAATTATAAACAAAAATCGGGTCTCTCAAAACTCACATTTTTACCAATTCGACTAAAATAAGAAAGTAATTTATGAAATAACAACGGTTCATAACACTAAATTCCTTGCACATATCACAGTTGGATAATCCTATAAACGATGTAAAAACCAACGCAAATTGTGAAAATACTTTAAAATTAATTTTTATAACTTCTGGTAAATTATAAACGAATATTAATATAGACAATTATATATTTAAAAGCAAAACACTAAAATTAATATATTTTGACGTTATAAACGAGAAATAAGGTTAGGTTGGTTATGTTAAGTGAAGTTTGGATTTGGAGAATTAGAATAGACATACGTCTTTAAAAAAGCGCCACCAAAACTGTTGAACTAATTTGACAGATAAGTGCAATGTTCAAATTTTGCGTGCAACAAATCTCAAAAATACACCTTTCTTTAACTTCATATTTTGCTAGTCGCATTCTCTATGCTTTCTTTAGGAGTTAAGCTTCTGGCGTTAAAATTCGTGATCACAAATTGTCAAACTTTTTAAAAACATACCATCACTTAAACACCAATATCTCTTTTATTACAATATAAAACTTAACTAAAAAACCTTATCTCCTAGAGAAAGGTCTGAGCTATATCCTGTTAAAATTTGAATACGTAATTTAAAGGCGTTCTTTAGATTTGTTGTTTACAAAATGATTGAAATTTTGGGTACAATTCAGGCTTGCCACCCGTTTTCAGCTGTCACATTTTTGACGCCCCTCTTAATTATTATTTTCTATTTTCATAAATAAGTATGATGGGTAATTAATTTTTGTTTTACTACCATTTAAAGTGTCCCAAGGAACAATTTACAGTGTCCTAAGGTACAGGCCACGTTTATACCTTGGGACAAAAGTAATTCTTTCCTTTTTTTAACATTAGGTCATAAATTATTACAAGTATACAGTTAGTTGCACTTATACATGTAAAATTATTAAATAATAATGGATATTCAATTATTGTTTTGGAAAAAAAAATATCAATACTTACAAAAAAAATGACGTTTAAAAAAAGTGTCCTGAGGTACAAGGACCTCCCTAGTCTATTTGTCAAAACGGTTTTGCTTCTCAAATTCAATTCTTCAAGCCCCCTTCTCAGCTCAGTCATAATAGTTCAGGAATTTTATTCCAGGCATTCTTAAATCTTTACCCCACTTTACGGTTCTTCTTCTTCTTTTTCGGGTCTCTATTCAATTTGTCAATCCGTTTCAATACTATAAAGGCATAGGCTGCTGAATTTAGCGCACAATAAAATCAACAGTATTGTTGGTAGTAGTGCATTGAATATGCACATGAATTTTACTCCAACCAACTTTTAGATTGATGAAAGCAACCATAAAACAATAAATTAAAATCAACAAATAATATGTGATTGCAGATGTGGTTGCAACATAGAATAAAATTCATTTTAGGCTAGTGCAGTATACGGATAATAGAAAAGCTTGTAATGTGTAAGTCAGCTAAGAAAATTGGGCTTCTTGAATGAAAATCCAAAATGAGGGCTATAAATCAAATAATAGGCAACAACTATCAAATTGTGGGACTCTAGGCAACAAAAGATATGCTGTATATTGGGAAAAGGGTTAAATTCCTTCAGTACTGTTGGAAGCAATAGTCTGATGTTCATTCCGTATAAGACTCAAAGGTTAAGTTTTTAGATGTTTACAGTAACACTTTCCTGCAAATTGGACCCAGTTATTTACTCAGGTTTCTTTACCTTGGGTGCAGGTAAAAAATTTCTACTTTTTAGTTTTAAGATTTGACAGAAGTTTTTGACAATCTCTAATCAATTGGTTGGATTCTTTTTTATTAACACTGTATTGTTTAAGGCTTAGAAGAAATTATCTAATTAATTAATACAAGACAAAATAATGATGCAACAACTTTTAAAACTGTTTTGTCTCTCTCAGTTGTTGAATAGAGGGAATATTTTAAATGTAATCGTTTCACCGGAGATTGAAGTAATCTCTCGGTTATATGTTGTTACCGCAAATTCTACGTGGTTTTTTTCCAATCCATTACTTTTTATATTTTTGCATTAATTTGATTATTCCCAAATGGATTTCTTATTTTCGTCTGCCATACTTGGATGTTTTCGAATTCAATACACTAACAGGTTCTGTTTTTGTACTCCGTTCGAAAAATTCTTTCATTTCATCGTTAATTTATGAGGAGCATCTCCGTTTATTGTACAGAAAATATCGATTAAAATACGAAATAATGTTTTTAATAAAAATATCAAACGCTTCCGACGTGTTTTTCCGGTGGCGTAAATAATTTGTAATAAGCTGCGGCGGACCGAAAATTAGACACAGATTATGGTATTGATTTCATGAATTATATTTTTTAACGTATGACGTATCAAAGTTTCCAGTAAACATATCGATACGTCCTTAAAACGAATTAAAAAAACAAATTATGAAAATGTGTGTCAATCATTCTGAGTAATTAGAACGTTTTGAATTGTAAATGACATGGTACACAATTAAATAGTGCTGTGTACACATTGAACCGAAAACTTTATTTAATAGACACATCTATTTTTACTTGGTTTAAAGAAACTATAGTAAGATTTCAAATTTTTTTTGTTTAAAAGCAAAAACGGTATAAAGAATAGGTAAAAAGACTAATTGAATATAAACTTCCTCAAACCATATAAAGAATAGGTAAAAATACTAATTAAGGATATACTTGCTATCTCATATTTAACAAAGAAAAATAAACTGTAAACGCAAAATAGCATTGTTGTCGTTTTGTACTGCTACATAGTTTCGGTCTCGCCAAAATATACTTTACATCTTTCTTGTTGACGGAAGCTATATCAGGAACATTGGGCATAACAAACTGTTCACTGTATTTATCCTTGTCTTAAAAATTTTACGCAGTATTCCCCATCTTGTTCTATCTTTAATATTTTTCCTACAAAATATACCGTTGATTTTGGAGGATGAAATTCTACGAGGATATAATCTTCTATGTTAGGGTTAAATCCTTGAGTACTAAACGAATTTGGATTTAAAATAGGAAGATCTTGTTCATACTCTCCACTATCACTGTCACTCTTAAGGGCAATATATTTTTCATCTTCCTCTGAATCTGAATTATCGTCATTAAAAAACTGCAGTTTCTTCTTAGTTTGTCTATTTTCTTTCTTTTAGCTTCCAGACTTTCTTTTTCAATGTTTTTTCCGGTGTATCAGTGGCAATAATACTTTTTTTTACTTTTTCTGGTCTTTCTATTATTTTGACATGGTTGGGCTTTCAGTGGAGGGATAAATTGTTGTGGTGGAATAAATGTTGGCCCTGCTCGACTTTCTGTATATTCAGTGTTTTCTGATTGACTTTTATTAGCTGTAGAACCATCATTTTCATTTGGCATTGTGATTTCTTCGTTATGATCACCTCCTTGAAGGTCTCTTGTAGTATTAGAACTTTCTTCATTTGGGCATGGTCTGTTTGTTAACTCACTTGGCAAAAAATCGTCGCCTGTAAAGATATCCCGGTCAAATGGATATATCCCGCATTTTTTAAAAGCATGAGCTATATTTGTAGTCATGGAACGATTGTGTGCTGTTCTATGGCACTGTTATAGTATGCCTTGAATGGCGTACATATACCAACGTCAAATGGCTGTAATTTAGCCGATGTGTGTGGATGCAAAGTTACAATAGTAACCCCTGCCGCTTTTGCCAAATCTAAGGCTTCATAACTTATATTATATAATAATTTGTACTAATGATATTTCATGTTTTTGTTGATATCAAAACTTAATTTATAACTCTTATGTAATATTCCTTACTGAAACATCATTCTAATGATAATATTGATTGTCTCAAATAATATACTTTATTTTCCTTATGTGTTTTAGGTATTGTTACAATTTAATGCAAGATTCGACATCTAATAAGAAGATAATCCAACCACACTTCTGAGATATGGTGTTCCTTACTCAAATTATTGTCGGAATCAAGTTTATTAAGTGTTCATAGTTAATTGTGTATAAGTTCAATTAAAAAAGCTTTGAAATTCATCTCTTTGAAGAGTTTATTATAATAACATATCCTTTTTCCTCAATAAAACGTAGACTGTTTTAACAAATAAGGTAAGATTATTTTAGTCTAAAGTTCTGATTCATTACAATATATATATATAAGGTTGTTTAAAGAATTACAGTTTATGGTATCGGGAACTAGGGCAGTTTCTTTCCCAGTTTAGCAAAGTTTAGTTTATGCCATCGCAGTTAATAATGATAAAGGCATTCATTTAAAGGCATGTTGGTAAGTGGAAGGGAATATATAGTAAGACAAAAATATAATAAAATATGAACTATAATAGTAGATTGGAAAAATGTTATTTTCGTTTTTGCCGTTATTAAAATAAATCTTGTTAATACTAAACTGCTTTATCAATTGAAATCTATTGCTAAAATCCACCACTAGCCTAGTACCACTGATAAAAATGCAGGGTAAAAAAGATACCAACTATTCAAGGTAGCTAGCAATGATAATGCACCCACCTTGCGTTCAGACATGGATTAATTAGATCCACACAGAGTACATGTAAAAAATAGTTTAGTAAAATATATTTTATTGAAAATATTGAAGTAACATTTGTCGTGTCAGCGAAAATTTAATCTATATCCAGTAAAACTCAAGAAAACTGAGCAACTTGAAATATACTCGCAAAGTGATTTTCAATGGACAACGACAAATGAGCCTAATCAAAAAGTTTCACGTTCTATTTTGATATATCTCACATTTTACTTCTAAATGAATAAATCTGTAAGTGCTTGAAAATGTTTATAATTTATAATATGTTATTTTTTGCTTATGTAGCATATTTTTCTCTTTAAGTACTTATGAACTAACTAGATTTGTTAAATCTGTTTGGCTGTAAACGTTTTTCCCCCAAATCCATCAATCAAATACAAATAGTCCACCTCAGCGTATATTTTTTATACTTTATCACCATCTTTAATTTTGTCGAGAAATCCATTTTCACCGGGGCGGCAAATAATCTCTTTGCGTAGCTCCGGAGGTCTAGTTAGCGAGTAGCTTTCAACTAAAGTATATTCCTTAAATCGATTTAACTGAGACTCAATACTTCCTTGCGTTTTATAGGCCTGGATATGATGTGCAAATCAAATGTATGTGTGAGGAATAATACGAACGATAAAAGGACGTGAAAAATTATATGGAGTTAGGTTATGTACGGTAAACAACATTGTATTACAAAATAGCTACTTGAATCTTATGTTAGGGTCAGTTCGATTCAGTTAATTTTAGTTATTAGTCATAAGAATGTACCAGTGATTTAATTATAAATTAAATATACTTTTTCTACGGCTGCTATGGAATGTGGTGCTTTTGACACATTTGACAGAACTACAAAGTAACCTATTGTTATCAACTGTGGGAAAAATCTACCTCACGGGTCTTTTCCCACACAACGTACATTTAAATAGGAATTTAGCCGTGAGGTAGATTTTTTCCCACAGTTGGTAGCTGCTGTTGCGAAAAAATGAAACACCAAGAATCTCAATACAAAATGGCAGTAATGTAACAATTAATTACAATATTAATTAAATTAGTTTTTTTTTGTATTAAGTATGAGCCGTTTATTTTATAACCAATAATAATACACAAACACACGAGTGCTATTTCTCTATATATACTATTTCTCTATTTGTTTTCATTCCATTCCAAATCTTCCATACCAGGCAAATACTCTTGGTCAACGGTCTTCTTGTAAACAAATTTGCTGCATGTAACCTGTTCCTTATCGCTTGATCACAAATAACGATGACGTGAGCCTGCTGAAGTTATCTTCTAATTGGTGGGGAGCTATGTTCGGATTCCTTTGTGCAGTTAATGTAAGGAAACGGCCTTGGACGTCCGTAGTAATCCTGGTCCGAATATTTTTCAGACGTGCTTGAAAAGAGTTTGTTTCCTGATATTTTCTTACAATTCGAGGAACTCCAACAAGAGCAGCAATAATGGCTGTTTGTGTGTGGACTTCCTTAATTAAAACAACAATCCTAGTCTCACATTACTTGTCAATTTGTTATAATCCATAAAATATAAGAAATTTGGAAGTAAGTTTTATAAGAGTCAGATCATAAATTAAGAACAGTAAACTAAATGTTTGAATGAAACTTTCACTTTTAATTCGAAAAGTAGGTTTTTTAATGCAAACATAAAAATGTTTTAAATAAAACTTGGTAAGAGTTAGTACAATAAAAAAAGTTAATAAATTATTTAAAATATCAATAAGCAAAAATAATAAAAAAAAATTACCAAACATTTTATTTTAGCACACAAAATAAACTAAAAATAAAGATTCCAGTGGCGTTTCCGATAATAAGCAAAACATTTTTGAGTGCGTGTAGAGTCTCATACTTACATATTTTTTTATATTTGACAAAATTATTGTTTATTTAAATTCGCATATACTTAGTACAATTAAAACATTATAAATTACCATACCATAAAAATATATATTTATTTTTTTAATGTCGCTTCTCTAGTATTAACTGGCCTAAATTTGACAACTATCAGTTAAGTATTAAGCTTTCCGTGACTCTGGTAGTTGATCCTGGCTAAAAAAAAACACAAACAGAGCCGTTCCAGCAGCGACAGTTCTTGTAACTTACAACTCACGAGAGTTACTTCTGCTGGCTTTGTATTTCGTTTTATTGTCCATGGCGGCGAGTGAAATCGTTTTAAATAGCAAGATTAATGATCTTCTGTTGTGAGAAAAAGGACATTGGGGTTTTACAGGATTGTCTAAGTTTATTGTACAACGTCCACAATACCAATAAATACTTTTACTTTGTCCAGTAGCTCTAGGGTTGAATTTTTAACAATAATTTGATTAGACGACGAGAGATGTAAAATTTGAGTCTTAGGGTGTCACATTTCTTAGAGTGAATAAGTACACTAGACTTTTGAAATTTAAACGAACTTTATTTTGTTACTGAATTTAACTAGATCCTTGACTTATGCTATTTAAAAAGATATTTTGAATTATTTTAACGGTTTATCGATTTCGTCCTTATGAGTAAATGACGGTTAGTTTATCAAAAATGAAAGATTACCACTGTAGCAAGAGATTTTTGCTAAATATATAATTTGAATAGTGAAAAAAAACCTCTATAACTTTAATTTTTAATACTGTTTTTTAATTCCTTATTTATTTGTGGTAGTAGTTTATATTTTTTATAAATTTTAAACCATATTAAAAAATTAAAACCACAGATTACCATCGGTTTTTATTTTTATGTATATAATGTGCACAAGAAGTTTTTAATAGCTTTATTTGTCTAACGTGACAGTTCTCAAAAAGTAGCTTACATCTATCTCAAAATTATGACAACGAATTGAATTGTATGTAACCCTGGTTTCCATAAAAAACTTAATATAGCCCCCGCCTTGAAAGGGGATCCTTTCAACTTTCTTACTAATTCTTCTTTAATTTACTTGGTCATTAACATGATTGGCAATATGGTTTTCTTCCTCTAGCGGTAAAACTGCAAGCTTAGAGACAGCACACCGCAGAATTCCCCGTTGGGTCTTCACGGAAACCACTCGAACAATTTTATCAGCTCCTGGATGTTGACTCTGCACACGACCCAATTTCCATTGGAGAGGTGGTGTGTTATTATCTCTGATCACCACCAAGTCACCAATTCTTATCTGGCATTGCGATGTTTTCCACTTATTTCGACTCTGTAGTTGGGAAATATATTCTCGGGACCATCGGGACCAGAATACTTGTTGAATCTTTTGAAGTCTTTGAAAGATAGCTAAACGATTGTCTGGAACTGCTGTGTACTCTGGACAAGGAATGGTGAGTAGTGGCTTCCCAATCAAAAAATGTGAAGTTGCCGAACTCTGGCAAGTAACATGCCTCGAAATTTGAAGTAATTTAAGATAATCAAGTTGCTCTCGAAATGAATTCCACCTCGTATTCATTGGGAGTACTTCATCCCAAGAAAGTTTCATCATCCACATTCGTTGCAGCATTATCTTAGCGAGAATCACTGTTGGCGCTAAAAGACCTAACGGATCAAATATTAATGATATCTCTGACAAAATCACACGCTTTGTAACCTTCATTGAAGTTCGCTTTGGAATGTGATACACCAACAAATCTTGTGAAGACATCCAATGTAAACCCAATGTTTTGGTTGTAATGTCTTCACCTATCTTTAGAATAACCGAACTACTACTTTCTTTAAGATGATCTAGTACTTTTTCACTATTAAAAGCCAATTTTTGCAACTTGAATCCACCTGATTTTAAAACATTTTTTAAATTATCGCATAATTCAATTGCCTCTTGAGTAGTATCTGTACCCGAAAGCACATCATCCATATAAAAATCCTTCTCAATTACCTTAGAAACTTTCGGATAAGAAACTAAACTTTCTCTAGATAACTGTTGCAAACAACGCACCGCTAAATACGGTAAAGATGCATTCCCATAAGTAACAGTCTTAAGTTCGTATTCTTTAATTACTTCGGATGGATCAAACCTCCACAATATTCGTTGAAGATGTCTTTGATCAGGATGAATCCAAATCTGCCGATACATCTTAACAATATCTGCACAAATAACAATATTATATTGCCTGAATCTAAGAAGAATGGAAAGCAAATCGTCTTGAATAGTAGGCCCTATATATTGCAGATCGTTCAACGATTTTCCAGTATCCGATTGCACAGAACCATCAAATACCACCCTAAGTTTTGTCGTTTGATTGTTCTCATTTAACACGCCATGATGAGGAAAGTAATATGCACCTGTATCTTCCAATGTTTCCTTAACCTCAGACATATGACCTACTTCGATATATTCCCTTATAAACTCACTATACATCTCTCTAAACTTTTCATTCTTCTGTAATTTCCACTCTAGAGATCTAAACCTCCTTATAGCTCTATCTTTGGAATTACCTAGTAAAGATATGGGTTGTTTAAATGGAATTTTTACAATAAACCTGCCATCAGTATCTCTAGTTACAGTTTTTACAAAATATTCCTCACACTCCTTTTCATCAATTGTCCATGACGGTTTGGAATTATAAGATTCCTCAATTTCCCAAAACCTTTCAAGTTGAACCTGAATATTGACAACAGTGCTGACATGACACCTACTTACTGCAACCAAATTGCTAAAAGAATATTGACCACTTATAACCCAACCAAATCTCGTCTTTTGAAGAATTGGAAGTTTAGGACCCAATGATACTTGGCCAATACACAATAAACTCAAGTACACTCCTGCTCCGATAAGTAAATCAACTTCTTCAGATCTATTAAACTCTGGATCTGCCAAAAGAAGATGTTTAGGAATGTTCCATGACGAGACATTAATATCACCACCTGGTTGGTTGACACAAATAGAGGGAATTACCACACATGACAAATTTGTTTCAAATGCATTCACACATGATTGTACTTTTATATTACAACGATAATTTAACACAGACGATGATCCACCAACTCCTAATATAGTTAAAGGTAACTTATGTTTTTGAAGACCTAACCTTTCCATGCAATTTTCTGTAATTAAATTACTTTGACTAGCACCATCTAGCAAAGCTCGACACCTCCTTGGCACCCCATTAGAATCTACGATTTGAACTACAGCAGTTTGCAAAAGTACGGAGTTACTACTATTGACAGCCTTTAACACTATCTGTCTGCTCTCAGGATTTGTTGCTGATATATTGACTTGTGTATTAGAATTAGAAATATCATCAAGATCTGGATTATTTCCAATAGCCACAGCCTTCTCAACCTTTTCTAAATGAATCAGTGTGTGTTGTTTACCCTGACATTTCCTACATTTGCTTGCTTTGCAAAATTTAACTGAATGATCACCTTTTAAACAATTAATACATAAACGCAATCTTTTAGTTTTATTTACACGCTCATTTACATTGCATTGTGCAAATTCTGGACAATTATGTATAGTATGACCTCTCTTACAAACGACACACACGGATTCACTTAATACTAACGAATGAGAACTTCGGTTATTAGATTTTGACTTCCCAACATCTTTAATTTGTACTGTATCTTTAAAATGCTTGTTTAACTCTAATGTCTCTATAAGATCAGCCTTTCTTTTTATAAAAATTTTGAAAAATTCTAATGTTAACAAACCCTGTTCACTATGCTCATTAAAATTAGCTTCAGCACCTATTACCTGTCTTTTAGCACGCTGTTCTTCCCACTCTCTAGCTGTTTTTCTGTCTAACTTTGAACTAAAAATATGCAATAAAAGAGTATCCCACTGACTGACCGGTTGATTCAAACTCTCTAAAGATTTTAGATGTTTCGAAATGTTATCAAGCATTTTCCTTAATTCACTACTTGACTCTTGTGTAAGTACCGGTAAATCAAACAAGGCTTTCACATGATTATCTACAAGTATTGCTCGATTATAGTATCTATTGCATAAAGTGTTCCAGGCAAGTTCAAAATTATCAGCTGTGAACTCTATACTACGAATAACTTGCGCAGCACCGCCAAATAAAGAAGCTCTCAAGTAATGAAATTTCTGAATGTCTGCCAAAGATTGATCTGAATTAATTAAGCTATTAAATAAATCTCTAAACTCTAAAAAATTGCTATAATCACCTCCAAATTTAGGTAATTCTATATCAGGTAGTTTTATTTCCCTATTCCTACTGTTCGCATTAATCAAAAGTTCAGAATTAGAATTTAAAGTTCTTTGCTGCTCGCGCCCTTTATAAAACTCTGCAATTATATTTTTAACTACTGCTAATAAATTGTAACTTATTGATTCAAATTCCTCTCGAGCATCTACTTCCGTTTCTATTTTTTCAGATAAACTTTCAATTTGACTCTGGATATTGTCAAAGTCTTTCAATAATATTTCAGGATTGTGACATGAAGTGACAGTTTCTGACATTTTACGCTAAATAAAGTTTTTATCCTTTAATACCCTTTTAATATCATACAAAACAATTCTCAATCTCTAATAGAATAAGAATGTAGAATAAAATAAAGAATAAATACCTCACTGTAGACCTCACACTTTTTCTTAAACTTTTCTCTGTCGATGTCTTCTGCCAGCACTCTGAACTATATCAACTGTACTCTTTATTTTCTATTTATCCGCAAAAAATGTTACGGACCTTCGAAAAATACTTTTTAAAAAACACAAAACTACAATTGAGACGTTTATTAAACTGAGTTAACAACAAATCTGCGTTTTACAATGAAATTACATATATTTATACACTTTTTATAAAAGCTTACATAGACAAGAATTTTATAATGAATAGACAGTTAGTGTTTCGTAACTCCTCCGGCCTAAGAGAAAACTATGGGGTTTCACCAGAGTTTGATATAAACGGAAAATTCTTGAGTTCTTCAATTTCTTGAATTTTCTTGGATTTCTTTTTGTTTTGCTTCTGTTTTCGTTTACATATTTTGAAAATTACCAAACTTAAAATTGCAAAAATTATTACATACAATAAAATAGTATATAAACTAATATTTTGAAAATGAACAGGTGGTAAGTCTAATTTTGTTAGTTTAATTTTGTCTTCCTGAAGTATATTTTGAAATTTACTGAGTTCGTCTAATTTTATTGAATCTAGTAACACTGGTTTTAAATTTATAGAGTTTATAGTCGAATTTTGGTTTAAAACTTGTAACTTGGGAAGTTCTACACTTTTATAGTATACGATTTTACTTGCAAAAGTTTTTAATGTAATATTGTTTATTGAAATTACGCACTGATTATTAAGTTCTATCACATAACTACCGTTCAAAGGAACATTGTTTATTACTTTGCCACATTTTTGGATAGCCACTGTATTAAATGGAGTAATCACAATCCACTGGTTGTCTTCTATTTTCTGAATTTTGATATCGCTGATTTTTGCTGGAACTTGTTGACATGTATTTGTTGTCTGCATGTATTTTATAAGCTGAATTTCGCAAGGAATATGATTTTTCGTTGGTAACTTTTGAAGATCTGAACAGAGGAATTCTTCTTCTGAAATTTCTTTGCATTCTAAGTCAGAGAAAGCGTAGTGTAGCTCATTTAAAAGGATAAATTTTGATTTTGGTATTATGGTTTTAAAGGATTGTTTTGAAGGTGTAGGTAGGGAGTAGAGATGATAGTAGTTATATTCTAAATTCTCGACAATTGGTATTTCTAATATAAAAATGATTTCATTTCCTTTACTATAACTTTTAATTTCAATTATTTTCTCAAATAATAAAATGTTTTGAAGAGACGGATTAATTGGAAATTTATTATTATTTTCAATGTTAGAACTGACTTTTAAAATTTCAGAAAGTAACTCATTAGGGTCGGCTATAGAATTATGAAAAGTATTAAGTTTAGCAAAACTGATAGCGGTTTCAATTTTTTCCAACATGTCATACATTGCCTGAAAACTTAAAGAAAATTGTGAGACTATTTGTTCTATTGCAAAATAATGATAAGTTTCAACCTTGTCAATTTTTAAATCTTTGATTAATTCTTGTAATTCATTAATACGTGAGCTTAATATTAATTGGTTGTGAGCTAATATTTCAGAGTTATTTTTAAAATTTGTGATTGATGATTGAAGTAGGGTAATTTGATTTTCAATTAAAGTTTTTAATTTATTTTGATTACTTTATAAATATTTAATGGTCTCGTCATATCTTTTTGCATCATTTTGATCCAAGTTTCCTGTTATAAATTTTATCGCAGATCCTAAACCATCAAATAATGCTCTTTTTGATCGGATTTTCCAGAATGGGTTTAATTGATTTAATTGAATTGTTATTTTATGTTCAATGAGTTGAATAATATTATAGGAATTTTGAAAATGTTTCATAAAGCTATAAAAATTAGGTGATTTTGATAAGGAGTTATAAATATTATTATATTGTTCTTTTAATGAGATAAATTCTTTAGTAACGTTTGAAATATCAAATATATGTATAAACGTCCAATAGTTGGTTTTTATTTGTGCAGTTCCTTTATAAAGTGGGTAAAGACCAGGATTATCATTTAGGTTATGATACTTGGGTGTATCTGGGTTTGCGTTGGCGATCCAGGAGAGGTACCTGAAACGGGAGGTCTTTTTAATTCTTTAATATGTATAATTTGTTTATTTATTGTTAAATTTTTATTTTTATTATTTGGTTTGGATATCTCAACTCTGTTTCTATCTAATATTTTCGTTATGGTATAAGGTCCTAGAAACCTTTTATCTTTTTTATTTCTATTTTTGGGATTTTGCTTAAATACAGTTTGACCTATTTTAAATTCTGAATTTGTGTCACCTTGAACATGAGTTTTATCTACAACTTTTTGTTTTTTAATATCTAATTTTTCTTGAACTTCTTTATACAAGTGTTTCAGTTTATCTTTGTGACTATTAATGTAATCATTATAAAAGGAATGAGTAATAAATATTTTATTAGGATTTCGTGATTGGGTATGCCCAAAAGTAAGTTCGAAAGGTGTAAAATTAGTAGAACTATGAATTGAATTGTTATAAGCAATTATTGCGTAATCCATTAAATCATTTTCATCAGGGTAAATTTCTTTTAAAATTCTTAAGTGTTCGATTAAAGTTGAATGTAATCTTTCTGCTACTGAATTTGATTCATGGTGCCCAGGTGTGGTAAAATGTACTTTTATCTTATGTAATGCTAAAAGTTCTTTAACAGTTTCATTATTAAATTCCGTACCCTTATCTAGAACTATTAAATGAGGCACACCGAATGAGGCAAAATATTTAATTAATGTTTTACTAATGTTTATTGCAGTTTTGCCTGTAATAAAATTAGCTTGAGCAAATTTAGTGAAAGCATCAGTTAAAGTTAAATAATGTTTTCCATCATAGGTAAAAACGTCCATGTGGATGATTTGGAACGGTTTAGTGGCCGTATCCGTTAACATTAAAGGAACATAAGGGGTCTGTCTGGCATATTTATTTTTTTGACAAATAGTACAACTATTTATATAATTAGTAACTGTATTTTTCATATTTTTCCAATAATAAAGTTTACGTAATCGTTCTAAAGTTTCATTAATTCCACGATGGTTAGTTTTACTTTCATGATAATTTCTCAATAAAAGTATCTGCTCTTCTTTGTCTGTGATAGTGTTAAGTAATTTGGTACATTTAATTAATTTAGGACCATTTGCCGAAAAATGTTTCAAATAAACAGTATTAAAATCATGATACAATTTTTCATTATGAAAGTACATGTAAAAAGTATTGTTTAAATCGGTATATTCCGCAATGAAATGGAATATAAAACGTTCGTTGTCTGTTTCCGGTATTTTAATTTTCATAATTTTTTGATTTTCATATTTCTCGTGAGATACTTCTGTTTTTGAGTATAAATTTGGAAAAACTAAAATTTGATTAACTTTATTATTTATCATTTCATCTAAGATAGGTATACCATTACTAATATTTTCAATTGCCGAATGATTTGTTGAATTATCAGTTTCATTGTGATCAATTTTAGCCCAAAAAGGTTCTGGTGTATTTAAACTATTTCTTTCATCGTTATCTTGTGTATTATGAGGTGGTTGTATTTGTTTATCAGATAAAATATTAATTTTAGGTTGATTTGTTTTACTAGTAGAAGGTTGGGGATCTATAGGTATAGTTTCGGCTAAATTTTGTAAGAAATCTAAAATATCATTTTGTGAATCTCCCGGATTGTTAATAACTGACTCGGTTTCTAATGCATTGATTGGTATTCGTGATAAACAATCTGCATTCGAATTTAATTTTTCTTTTGTATAAAAAAATTTATAAACGAATTCTTCTAACTTTAGTCGCCATCTGACTAATTTTGAGTTGGGTTCTTTAAGACTAAATAACCAAGAAAGAGGTTTGTGATCTGTATAAATGTGAAATTGTCTTCCGTATAGATATGGCCTAAAATACTTGCATGCCCATACTATGGCAAGCAATTCTTTTTCAATAACTGAATAATTTATTTCTGATTGATTAAAGGTTCGTGAAGCGAACGCTATAGGTTTGTCGTTAGGTACATTACCTTGAGATAAAACAGCGCCGATTGCATAATTACTTGCATCGGTTGTGAGTATAAATGTTTTGGAAAAATCGGGGTATTGTAATATTGGATCGTTAGTTAATATTTCTTTACAAATTTTAAGTGAATTTAAAAACTCTGTGTCATGTATAACTTTTGAGCCCTTTTTTAGACATTTGGTAAGGGGTTTAGTGATTTTAGCAAAATCTGGAATGAAACGTCTATAATAGCCTAAAAGACCTAAAAAGCTTTTAATTTCTGTTTGAGTTTTTGGAATTGGATAATTTTTTATAACCGAAATTTTGTCGGGGTTTGGCTTTACGCCTTCCGTAGTAATTACATGTCCTAAATACATTATTGTCTTTTGTAAAAATTCTGATTTGTCAAGTTGTACCTTTAAATTGTGTTGTCTTAGTCTGTCAAATACATTTTTAAGTCTTTCTAAGTGTTCCTGAAGGGATGTACTAAAAATTAAAATGTCATCTAAGTAAACTATGCAAGTTTCGTCAGTAAGTCCTCTTAAAACATTATCCATTACACTTTGAAATGTAGAGGGACCGTTTTTAAGTCCAAAACTCATTCTTTTAAAGTGAAAATGTCCTTGAGGAGTACTAAAAGCAGTTTTGTCAATGTCTTGTGGGTCTACCTCGATTTGGTGAAAACCACTTGCCAGATCGAGAGTAGTAAAGTAATTTGCTCTACCTAGTCTGTGTAATATTTCGTGTATTCTTGGTATCGGATAGCGATTTTGAATAGTTTTTTCATTTAATTTTCTGTAATCTATAACCAAACGCCATTTCTTCTTACCTGAAGCATCTGGTTTCTTAGGAACTATCCAAATGGGTGAAGAAAAAGGTGAACTCGAAGGTTCAATTATACCTTCATCTAATAATTTATTAATTTGTCTATTTACTTCTTCCCTATGTACTTCTGGAAATCTATAAGATTTGGTGTAAATAGGAGTATCGTCAGTCAAATTAATTTTATGTTTTGTTTGGTTTGTGAAACTTAAAGGAATTCCTTCACAGTAAAATATATCACGATAATTATAACAAATATTTTTAATTGCATCCCTTTCTTCTTTATTACAATGAGAAAGTCTAAGATGCTTTAAATTTTCTTTTAATTTATTATCTTGAGATACTGTTAACTGAGAATCCGAATCAATTTCCATTTTTTCAATAAAATTAACATCTATTAAATTTAAAAGTTCTATTCTAAATGGTTTATTTATATCTAATTTTACTGAGTTTTCATTAGTATTGATAATAGTAGTAATTGCGAAATTATTAGAAATATTTACTATAGCTTTTGGCATTTCTAAACCGTTTCCTAAGTTTTCATATTCGAGTATACCTAATCCGTTTATTTCATTCACAGGTATTTTTACAACTTGTTGACAACGTCCTGGTATAACAATCGAATAAGTCTTTATATTATTATTACATGAGTCAAAAATTAAAGGAATAATTGTTTTTGGAGTGATAATTTGTTTTTGATTAACATTTATATTAGCATTTAATTGTTTTAATAAATCTACACCAATAATACCGTCAAATTTATCGCTAAATTTAAAAAGGTAAAATTTATGGTATTCTTTTAAGTTGAAAATTTTAAATAATGGTATGTAGGCAACTTCATCATGATACGAAATATTATGTGCAGTTTGTATATTAAATTCTTCTTTAGATATAAAATTTCTATAAAACTTGTAAGCTAACTCTGGGTTAATAAGAGACTTTGAGCTTCCGGTATCTATTAAAAAATTAGCATTAATTTCTGGAATTTTTATATATGGTAAATTTGCTTTTAATGTATTCAAGAGTATTATGTCTGGTTGTATTTTTGTGTGACTTTGGTAAAATCCTGAGTTGCATTCTTAGGAAATGAAGGATCGCATGAAAACATCTGTTTATCTGTTACACAATTGTTAACGTTATCTTGAGTGATGTAATTATCGTCATACTCGTAGGGATATTGGGTTTCATGAGAGTAAAGATCAGGTTCATTAACATTTTCTGTTGGATACGTATCTTGATATTGGTTTGAATTATTTGAATGAATATTATTGATAGTTTGATTATAAGGTTCGGTTGATGTAAAATTAGGTTTGGGCTGAACTCGTGTATTGCCCGAGGATGTGTCCATAGGTTCTGGCTGATAATTTTGATTAGTATTAGGTCGATTAAATTGTTTTTGATTTTGAAACACTGGTTGACGAATTTGATTTTGAAAAACTTGTTGACGATTTTGACTTTGGAAAACTGGTTGACGATTTTGGTTTTGAAATATAGTGCTACGTTGAGGATTCATATTATTGTTATTATTATAACGCCAATTGTGTGAGTTATTATTTGGATTTAAATTTGGTCTGAACTGTGAGGAATTTACAAATTGTGGACGAAGTAATGAATTTTGATGATTAGTTGGAATAGAAAATTGTGGAATTGGTTGATAAGATTGCACATTATTAAAATTAGGTGTAAATGTAGGTGTAGAATGTCTAAAATTGTTATTTTTAAAAGGTGTTATTCTTAAACTTGGCCTAAAAGTAGCATTTGAATTTAAATTATTATTTCTATGAGTAGAATACATAAAATTTTCTTCTTCTATTACTAAACTCATTGCTTTTTCTAAATTATTAGGTTCTCTTAATCTAACATTTGTTTGTAAAGGTAAAGGTAAACCTCTAATATATGTTTTTAAAGCTAAATTATCATAATTTTTAAGTTGAATTGTACGTTCATTTTCACTTATGTCTAAAGAATTTAATTTGGAAATTATTAAACTACGTGCATCCTGACAACGCATGCCAAAATTATAAGGAGATTCGGTTTTTAATGGTCTTAAATTAATTAAATCTTGAACTAAGCAATCAATGTTACGTTGGTCGCCAAAACTTAATTTAAGTGATTCTTTAACCGCATTCCATGTTCTTAACTCTGTTCTAGAACCAATTAACATTTGAGCTCGCCCTGTAAGTTTACCGATAATTGCTTTAAGTAAAAATGTATTTAAAGCCTCATCTGTTCCACTAGCAAAAACAGAAATTAAAGTTTCACAATTTCCTAAAAATATAGTCAATGTATGAGGGTTTCCGTCATAAGAAGGAATAGAATCTAAATATAATTTAAGCAATTGATAATTAACTGCTGCAGTAGCCATATTTAAATTATTAATATTTTCTAGATTTAAATTATTCTGTTCTAAATTATTCGAATCTTCGCTTAATGTTAAACTAGTCTCTAATAAAATTTCTAATTGCTGTATTTCTTGTTCAGTCATGAAATAACTTTACATTTAATAAAATACTATCAAAATTGGAAATAAAGGAAAAAGGTATGAGCACTTACTTTAGAAAAAATATCTTCATCTTCTTACTTCTAACTTAATTCTAGTGTCCTAAAGGTCCAAACGATGCTGTTTTGTACCCAGGGTGTAGTCTTGGTATTAATTTTCTTTTCCGAAGTGGTCCAAATTACTGATCGGTTTTCTGGAACTGACTGGAATCCGCCGATGTACACTCGAACAGGTTTAGCAGTTCACAATTCGATATTCACTCGAGTTACCGATAACTTAATGTTCAAACTTTTCGGTTAATCGTTGAAACGAAAAAATCGTCCGTACTATACGTTGATTTCCGAAAAATCCTACTGACTGCGCCAAAAATGTTACGGACCTTCGAAAAATACTTTTTAAAAAACACAAAACTACAATTGAGACGTTTATTAAACTGAGTTAACAACAAATCTGCGTTTTACAATGAAATTACATATATTTATACACTTTTTATAAAAGCTTACATAGACAAGAATTTTATAATGAATAGACAGTTAGTGTTTCGTAACTCGCAACTCGAAGGACCATGTTCTACTTATCCGCAACTCGAAGGACCATGTTTTTATTTTTATGTATATAATGTGCACAAGAAGTTTTTAATAGCTTTATTTGTCTAACGTGACAGTTCTCAAAAAGTATCTTACATCTATCTCAAAATTATGACAACGAATTGAATTGTGTGTAACCCTGGTTTCCAATAGTCCAATAAAATCTAACTATTTGGTTTCAGGTAAAAAACATCTAAGCCGACAACATTATCTAAAAATCAATAAATAAATCAATAACTTTATCGTTAAATTGTCTATTGTTGCAGATACAATTGTTAAAAGTTAACATAATGCTGGCTAACAAAGGTTTAACCAGAGTATATGCAATATAGTTATGTCTTATTGCTTCAATACTTGGTCTTGTCTTAACAATACTTAATCAACACCAACTACAGTATCCGCCAAAATAAACAGTACCGAAAATAAAAATAAAAATTAATTTTTAATTTCTGTAATGTAAGTGTTCAAAATAGTCACCATTTCGACGCAAACAAGCTTCATATCGATTTTGTAAGTCAATAAACATATTTATAAAAATTGGTTGATAGTACTGCCGAAAAATATTTTGTATTCTTTTCCCGTAGTTCGGCAATATTCGCCGGCGGATTTTCCGAATGAAATATTGTTTCCTTCATTATGCACCAAATGTATACGTCAGGTGGCGTCAGATCAGGTGAAATTATTCTATTATCGAAATGCTGACGGAGTAAGTCTAAGGTGCGCACAGCTGTATGGCTCGTTGCACCATCTTTTTGGAACCATTGTATGTGAAACTGTAGATTTTGTACACGGGGTTATTTAGATCTCTCACAAAAGGTATAATAATTTTCTCTCTATAACGTTCTTGGTTGATAGTAAGTGGATTCTGATTATCATCTTCAACGAAATAACGTGACTCTCGTCTAAAAACCATATGTTTTTCAAAAATTCGGGATCTTCGTAAATTAAACTCATCATGCGATCACAGTAAATTTCTCTTGCACGTTTGTCCGCAGCATTTAGTCGTTGTCCAACTTGAATACGGTATGGATAACCACCAATTGATTTGAACATGCGACGGAAAGACGTTTCACTAATGTTGAGTTTACATGCAGTTCTTACAAGACTTCTTTAAGGTGATTGCACAACTTGGTTAAAAACACGTCCTTCATTTTCGTGAGTGCATACTGTTTTTCGACGACCTCAAGAACCTTTACGTTGACACAATACACTACCAGTGCCACGAAATTTTTCAACAACAGCTAACATCACACTTTTACTAGGAGCTGCTTTATTAAATTTTTGTTGATATTTTATTGATACCTGTTCTAAGCTTGGACCATCATTACGACCTTTTCCGTATGAACGAAAAATAATGCTCTACCAAAAACAATTAAGTCAAATATGACAAATCCATATTACATAAACAACTCCACAGCACTCTCTGTTTCGGTACTGTTTATTTTGGCAGATACCGTACTTTGTAACATCAAAATCTAACGTCAATATCAACTGACGAAGCTGTCAATAAATTATAAAAATCAATAATTTAAATTATAGTAAAATAGGTTTAATGTTCTTAGTAGACAATAATTATTCATTATTTAAATTTTGGCATTTTATTTAAATTGTATATTGAAAGATTGTAAATAAACAAGGTAAAGCCATTTTTTTATTTATTTGTAAAGTGGCTCTAAATAAAGAAATTTATGATAGAAATTAACTATATAAGTCTCTTAACTTATGAAGGCTACCAAAACATAACCTCAAAAACTTTTTAACTTTTGGTAATATTTAGGTATTTTGGAATAATATGCTTTTTGTTTGCTTTGTTTTATGCTATTATTAATTGAATTTATTTTTTAAAAACATTACTAAAACGTTTTTCAGTAAAGAACGACTGTCAAAAAATATTTATCTGTAAATAATATATATTCTTTGGTACAACTTGTTTATAGGTCGGTGATAAGATTTGTAATAAAAATAATAATAATAAAAATACCAGGAATTGTTTTCCTGGACCATTTATAAATATGACATTTTTATTATGTCAATAATTTCTTGAATATACTATTTATTTATCTAAGAAATAAAATAAACTTTTAATATATTGTAGGAACAAAGAGTGTAAATAAATGCAGTAAGTATACGGTATAAGAACACAATTTAAACTGTACACTTAAAATCTTACTGCTTAATGTAGAATTAAAACAGATAAATATTCAGCACTTCTTACTATGGCGATTTTTAAAAGTAGTAAAAAACACTCTAGCAAAATTTCCATTAAATTGGGTTAAAACAAATATTTATAAACAAAATTTAAAGTAAATAATCTCCCAATTATATTAAACTGTTAGCAAAAACATTAAAAATAGAACATCTTAGCAAGATGGACTTCCACAAAGTAAAGGTCACTACAATCATTTTCACTAACTGTTAGGTTTATATTTAAGTATTTTAGTAGAATACACTGTAAGACATAATGACCTTTTTCACTTAATATATTCCTAGTGAGATTTCTGAGTTGTCGTTTACTAGACTATAAACCCCATTTGACAAAAATTTTTCTCACGTGCCTCTAATAAATTTCCGAGTCGCACGTGTGAATGAGTGACATTTGCTGCATTAAAATGTTGTTTCGTTCAACGAACGTCGACATTCTGTAAGATTCTCCAAAGTTGAAATCCCAGTGCTGCACGAAGTCGCTTTGGGAAATAAAAGTAAACATTAAAATTACTATATATACAAAAAACATGTTTGATGTGAACACGAAAAGGACTTTTGACCCAAACCGAGCTAGTTTTAATTTAAAAAAATAAATTAAATAAGTTGCTATAACTAGGTTTGATAAAATAGTAGGTAAAATATATACAGAGATATTTCGTTGCCTTTTGACGGCAAAAATATCTAAATTATCTTTTGGGTCATAAACAAACCAGAAAACTGTAATAAAGCCGGTCAGAACAATTTTTATTAATTAAATTATTTTTATATTTGGTATTGTTCCAAATTTATCACTGCGTGCCGAGCGTAGCAAGGTTCGCAGCACCATATCAATCTAAATTAATTTTTTCTAACTTAATTATTTTTGCAATCTGTATTATTATAAATTTATGACCGCGTGATTATAACATATTTATAAATTATGTATAATTAATTTGATGCTGCGAACCTCGCTTCGCTCGACACGCAGTGATAGACTTATAATCAATTTTAACTCTGTCTTGAACAAATTGTCGATATTTTTTTGCGGTTTTCAACTACGGTAGTACAAGGTGTTTCAAAAAAGGTCACCCCAACTTTACGATAGGCAAAAAACTGGAAAATAATTACATCTTGGTATTAATGTTACGTCTTACTACTTCAATACTTGTTTAAGCCGTAACACCACTCAATCAACATCAGATAGCTTCCTCATAAAAACAAAATGCTGTAACAACTGTCATTGAGCTTAAAAGTTAAGTTAAGTTTTAAATTCTTTATTAAAAGTTTTTTTAAGGTGTAATATTTAATATTGGGGGTTGTATGGAACTTTTACACTAAATACATTAAATTATATTTACAATGACTGGATTAGAGTGCAACGCTTATTTACTATAAATAAATTATATTAATGCTGTATCAGCAACATAGTGAACTTGATAATGAATATCATACATTGAACCTTTCGTCTATCCTTTTCCGTGTATTTATTTACTATTTCTTGTTTATTCAGCCTTCCTCGCAAACACAATATGACCATGAACGTGCCATACTATAAACAAACTACTGTAGTCTAGGCCATCAATATTTCTAATAAACAATTTAATTAAAAATACGAAATATACGGGGTGTTCACACAACAAAGGTTTGCTTAGTTAGAAATGTTTTGTACCAAAACTACTGAAGAAATGTTTTAAAAGCTGATACAGTTTTGCTTTATAACAAATATTAAATTATTCAACATCACTTTTTAATTAGGCTAAAATGATTAATAGAAATTTTATGTAAATTTAAACATAATACATTTTAATCAAAAAAAGTACTCTTGGTTAAATTCGATATTGTCCATCGTTTTTGAAATATTTTGTTTTAAAAATGATGAAGTAAAAACCGATGCAAGGTCAAACCTAAATATAATTCCCTTGTTAATTTCAAAAATCAATCAATAAACTAATAAGCTTTTTGATTAAATTCCTTTCCTTGTGAATACTACCATTTGGTATTGAAGCAATTATTACGTTGAAAAATTGTTTTTTATACGAATAAATGAGGACTGCAGACTTTGTACAAGTTTTGTTGTCAATATACACAATTATTTTAAAAATACTTCCTTTTTTTCGAAAACAACTAAAATTAAACTCAAAGACATGTTTATTTCAAATTACATATAAGAAATTAGAGATGAATATTTAAACATACAGCAATGACTATGTAAAAAATTAAGTTTATTTAATTTTACTTTAAGAAGTCTTAGAAAAAATATTGTACGTAATACTACCCACCTCTCGAACTTTCAACCAGTCTGATTGAAAATGAATCTAAAGACTTTCTTTCCACCGTTATCATAAAATAAGTTGCTACAAAAGGTACCGCCTAGCGGAAAATTTTCCTTTGTCGGAAGATTGTCTCCATAGGCGTGTATGTCCGTGTGTATTACAAATATTGTCGATCACATAATCGTTTTTTAAATTAAGAGCTTTTATAATTCGTAGTAATTCTATCTTTATCGTTACCTAACGTTCCTATTTTTCATAAATTCTATAATATCTGCCCTATTTGAACTAGAATTTGGAATTTTATTTAATATCCGCCAATGATAGGAAACGTTGTTCATAACGACTACTGAATTTGGAGGAATGTTATGAAAAAGCTGCTCTTGAAACCATTTTTCATATAAATCTGCAGTCGGCTATACATTGCTTAATATTTTCCGCAGACAGTAGTAACGCATTTGGTATAAAACTGTTTTCACTTCCGGCTTGAAGAATTATTATACGCTGTCCTCTCGTACATGGCGCATTTAAACTACACTTTTGAGACTGATCTACCCAGCCATACTGAACAGTATCATGTGTGTCAAACCAAGTCTCATCTAGGTAAACTATATGCATTTCTAATTAACGATACTTCGTTATTTTATCTAAATACTCTTCACGGAGTACAACAATACGCCGCGATTCCATTATAACCATTCGTTTATCTAATTTCTTATAATCAAAAGCTCATTCTAATAGTATACCGCGTAAAGTTCCTAAGCTTTTATAATTATAATCAAGATAATCTCGTAATTCTCCTTTGAACGATTTTTAAAGTCAGTACAATATTTTCTTAATATAAATTATAAATCGTTCGCTTTATAACATCTTTTGTAGCATCGTCAACAGTTTTTTTTTTTCCGCACCTGCGAATGATCTATAGCTTCACCGCGCTTAATAACCCGAGAAATAGTGTATATAGAAATATAAGTTAAGGTATTAATTTGCTTTATTATAACCGCATCTGATTTTCTATTATCTTCATTTTTCAAACACTGATACATATTTAAAATAACCCTTTGACACGAATGTGTAAATCTTTATTGCAAAATTCGCTACTAACCTCACCTGTTGGCGATATCATATCTTATGAATTTTAATTTTGATCTGGATTTTTATTTTCTGATTCAAAAGGTCTTCAAAACGCTGCCATAATATATTGTAATAAATTACAATGTTATAAATGTTGTGATTGTATAGATATTATTTATAATTGTTAAAATTATTAAGTTGTTATTTTTATTATTTTAAAATTTTTATTTTTATTAAGTTTTGTGTTTTGTGGGGCTATAATTTATGATTATGTATGTTATAATTCTCATTTAATCTCTATTTATCCCAAAACACCTTAAAACTTCTTTATCTTTAGTTATTCTTTACTGTTTGCAAGTTATACGTCATCAAAATCAAAATATGTAATTTTTGATTATTATTATTATTAGATTTAGGTTATTTAAATTAATTATACAGCATGAGTAACTCTTAACTACAGTAGTCGGTTCAAAAATATAAAATTTAACGATAAAATTATTTATTTTACTTATTTTACCTAAGAGAATTAATATACCCTTTACCTACACAACGATACGACTATGGGTACCTTCGTAGTGCGTCGAGACCTATATTTAAAAGAACACGTGATATTACCGTTACATTTGCCCTTGAGTGGACGATGTTATGAAACGTGTATTAGTTGTAGCGAAGATGCTTAGACAATTTATTGTATTTAAATCAAAATTGTGTTAAAATAGTGTTTAAAAGATATTGAAATTTATCATTCACAAATTTTATAGGTATTATGAAAGTGATTGTAACAAAAACTAGCAAAAAAACATACCGTAAATTCACTTGTTGATTGTAGATCGTGATGGAAAATTTCGGGTACCGCTATCTTGTTCTCGGCTTCTTAGTAGTGGATGATTTACAACCACGTGTAAACACTTCCTTGGGCGGATTCAAAAGGATTAAACCACTGGATATGATGTCTCCTTGGTTTCTTCTGATATGGAAAATCTTGTTTTTTTTTATTCTCTCAGGTACGTACAATAAAATTTTTATTTTTAATTCTCGTTGATAGGGTTTATTTATAAATGTACAATCTCCAGTTATTTTTGGTTATATATTCATTTTAACTTATACACAGGTTATTATGCGGCCATTTTTTTTATAATTTCATTTGACAGGAAGTCGCCATAAAAATATGACAATTTTAAAAAACAGTCAGACGTGAATTGGCCTTCGGATGAAATTAGACTGACCTATTTTTTCATTTTTCACGGGTTTTTATATGGTAACGCCGGAAATGCCAATATGGCTGACTTTCGAAAGTTTTTTGTTTTCATTTCTAACCTTTTTTCAATAAATTTAAAAAAATTAAATTTTTAATTTTGCATTTTCTGACCTTCTAATTGTTATTAATTGAATCTACATAACTTATTTCATCATAAAAATAAACTTTTCAAATTTTTAAACAAAATTTTCCTATTAAAATTGATGACTTTCTGGAGCTACATAATGGCGGACATCTTTACAATTAATAATGATTAATTTTTACAATTGTGATCAAATATTTACTTTTGGCATCTAATTTTTATATAAAATGAAAATTTACATAGCCAAATATAATCAGAAAACCTTTTTTTGTAATAACAATTCTTATTTTAGTTTATATTCACTTTTAAAAACCTACTGCGTCATAACAATTTAACTATAAAATTTATCAAATAAGCAATTTACCAACATCTAAAATTATTGAAAAAACAACTTAAAATTAAATATTTTATAACAATCGACAGTTTTAATAAATAATAACACTAATTAACCACTTAATATTAGGTTCACGTCTTTTCACTGCAATCACATCTTTTTAAGTTTATATTATCAGTTTGTGATCACTATATCACTATTTAAAGTGTCTTTTCACTGGATTTATCAGTCACAATGTCCTTGGTAAAGCTTTAATTATATAGTCTTTCTAACAATTTTACATATGATAAATTTCAATATATTTTTTTAGACACTCTCAAGTTATGATCCTGTATCAAAACATGGAATGTACCAAGCTTGTACTATCATCCGATACATTGTAATATGGATTCATCACTTTGATGCTTAAATGAATTTATAAACATTGGTTGGGTAAGTCACATTTGTTTATTTAGTTATATTTATAATCTATGATACTGTTTATTTTATTCTGATAGCTAATATTTGTTTGTTGAATTTTGATTTTGCTAATCTTAACATTAATTGAATATAGTTGGATATTTTCTACCCTAAACAATAGTTTGTAATCATCTATACCTATTTAATTCTTATCTTATAACTACCTATAAAAAACGTTATTAAACTTATTATTTATATTAACTTTGATTATAACTTATTTATATTTTGATTAAACTAACTTAATATAACTAATAGAATGGGTTTCTTATCACTAATATTAGATTCCTATTATTCATTATTGTCATGTTCTAATGTTCATTTACTTTTTATTTTTAGCTTAAACATCATAGGATCTTGGACTTAACTATTGAATCGACTCCTGATGTTAGTGCTTCTTCTTAAAGACTCATCTTTTATCAAGTTATTTTTTGTGTTTCTGTGTTGATTGAGACTTATTGAATAGCTCCAATAAAGAAGTTTTATGGTGAATTCATCATTTAAAGGAAAGACTTGAAAATTATATCCATTTTTAATAATTTATTACAATTTTAAGTTATATTTTGGGTAAGTTATTTTTTAATTATTTTAAAACATTACAATATGTAACTAATTTAAGGTTATCAACTAATATGGGCAAAAATTACAATACGTAAACCAATTATTAAAAATGAATTACCGAAACAGAGATATAACTAAAGTTATTACTTAATTGCCCCAAATAAAAATCTGGACTCTTCGCCTCCGCACTAGACACCGACTTTATGAGTTATATAAAAACTGCCGCAAAAAATAACTCCCAGAACGGGAAAAATATGTTGTTTTCATGCCATTCTTTCTACTTTGAAGCCTAGTAAATTAACTCACTCTGTATAACACTTTTAAATTTGTTTAAGCAATTAATATTGGAAAGACTATACGTAAATAATTATTTTCTTTTCCTTAATTATAAATATAGCTTATACTAATTTATGTTTATTATTTTTTTAAGAATATTCCCAATTAATTTTCTCAGTGATAAATATGAAAAGAATCTCCAAGTCATAAGAAACAGTAAACATTTTGATAAATGAAAATCCTCACGGGAAAAACAGATCCCTTCTTATGTATAGCTGGAGCTCCTTGATTTTCGTCACAAGAAAATTGGTTTGAAAACGCGTAAAAAATTGCTTGGGCGGGCAATCGTGAAGATGAAGTAGTGAAACGGTCTTTTGACCCATTTATTTTTTAATATATAGATATATTAACTTTGCTGCTGGGAAACACTGTATATTAAAAATAAAATTTATCACCGCTCATTTCTATTCCAATGTTTTTTGTTAAAAGCTCTAAAAGAACTAAATGTATATACAGGGTGTATATTCTTAGTTGTTTGTCTGAGTATTTAAAACAACAAGATTGTTTTTTTTCATACATTTCTTCCCTTATTTTTTGTTGAATAGTTTCAATAACTAAATGTTTGAACTATACTAATCTATTTTTTAAATAAAAGGTTTACTTCAAACGTTTAGGGCCGCCACTGGAAATAAAATAAAATAGTGTTTATTGTTGGTTCCGAAAAAAATACCTTGATAAAAACAATGCTACATTATAATTTGAAATTAATTATTTTAGTAAGTATTTTTACAAAAATATTTAAATCAATATTGTCATTGACTCGTCTTTTTCGTCAATGATCTGTGAATCTGTCAATAGATATCAAATTTTTACTCTTCGAGTTTTTTTGCCGACATTTATCTACAAAAATGAAACTAGCAGAAACAGAACGAATCGAGATTTTAACCATGATTGATTATGGATAAAGTGAGGACTCAAGTAGAAGTTCGTAATTTATTTAATGCTAAATACCCCAATCGCGATCCAATTACCCAACCAACAGTAAATAAAATTGAAAAAAAAAATAGAGAAACGGGCCATGTTAAAGATCTTCCCAGAAGTGGTAGAACATCAATATCCGAAGCCAAAAAACTGGACGTTGTACTGGCGTTTCAAGAAAATCCTCATACCAGTTCTAGGCAGGTCCACCAATCAACTGTTGTAAGAGTGCTTAAAAAGGAGAAGTGGCATCCACACAAAATACATCTGGCCCAGGAGCTATTAGAAGATGACTTTGATAGAAGAATCGAATTCTGCGAAATCGTTATGGAACAATGTAACAGAAATCCGGGTTTTAAACAAAAGGTACTTTTTTCAGATGAAGCGTCTTTTATACTGAACGGTTACGTAAATCGCCAGACATATCGATATTGAGCAAGTGAACACAGGACACAATATCCTGAGAAGGTGAATGTTTGGGCATTATAAACAATCAAATTGTAGGGCTATATTTTTTTGAGAAAAACCTGAAGGGGGTAAAATTATTTTTGTTACAAAATCCATTACACCATCTGAAAGCTTATTTATTACGAAAATTTTTCTTTAGATATATTTTTATTGTTGTTCTTAATTTTTGTTCAGGATTGGATTAAGTAAAAGAATGTAACCTTAAAAGTTAAAATATTTTTAACATTCACGATGATGCCAAAAAGGCCTAAAACATTTTAAAATAAGTAAATACGGTTTTTGATAGATCTCAAAGTGCCGAAAAAGATAGTTCTTGTTTCATTGTGATATCTTTTACTGTTACCTTATTTTTTGAGGTTTTGTGAAATTTTAAAACTTTTAAAATTAGGTGGGTGGAAAAGTGGAATATTTTCCTAAGGTATGATCGGACCAGAAACATCAAAATTAAATGAAGAATACGATACCACAAAAAAATTCAAGTCGTTTCTGAGCTAGGAAGGAAAAGGGATATTCATTAAAAAAATTACCCCTCGTTTTTTAAAAAAAATAAATGATCAACCACCAAAAACCAATGTATGAGCAATACATGGTTTTGAAATTAATTAAGCTATGAGAAATACGCTTCTTTTTATAGCTGTTACATGTGGGAAAAATATAATAAATAATTCTGTAAAGTACTCAGTTCACAATGAAAAATTTATTTTTGTATCACACTTTCTCGGTTACTATCCTATATTTATTATTGTAAATATACATCGATGATAAATTGTTGTTAGCAATTTTCATATCAGAAAGTGTTAACCTTCCTCCTTGTAACTTATATCTAGATTCTTAGCAGTCACTGACAAATATAAAACGGAAATAGACTTCCATCAATGGGGCGTCGACAATTTGGAGCTTCTCCACTTTATTCCTTGATTGATGATGCAATTACTTTAAGCATTTCAAAGAGTTAAAGGATAATTAAAGGGCATTCATTAGACGACGGCAGATACTTTATTAAAAGTCTTTGACCCCTATCTGCGTTAAATTTTAATGAATATCCAAAAGCCATTTTGAAATTCTTAAAATGATTAGGGTTTATTTAAAGAGCAAATATATACCAATATATCAGTTGTTTATGATTAATTATAAATAGGGAAGCAAAATTTAAATATTGGCGGATTTACATGCGAATTCACCAAACTATTGGTTTTAATTAAAATGTATCGACTGGAGCTATATTTTTGGATATCACCGCATCCTTCCATGCAGTTTAGTACAAAGATCTAATATTAAATATAAAGAAAACAGGGTTTCAAAAAAACCTATTGGATTTTAATCACACGTCAGCAGCAAGATTGCAATCACAATATTCGAAGAATGAAATCATGAACCTGGAGAAAACCAAACATCAGTACTTAATGCTGATACCAACCTAATTACCAAAAAACACACTTTTAACTGCATAACACGCCTTTCAATAATTGTTATCTTCTTCAGAGATTAAATTAAAGCTATGTCTAGTAATCTCAATATTTATATAAAATTTTTAGCTCGAAGAAATAATAAATAAAGAATAATACAAAGCAAAAATTTAATTGTACCAACTCTTACTCTGTGGAAGTCGTCCAACGTACTAAGGACAATAAACATCTAATTTTTTAGTTGCAGGATTAATACTTGGCTGCCAACTCAAAAGAAGCAGTTAATTAAACCTTTATAACACACTTTGGGGTACTTTTTTATAGTTTATTTATAGAAAAACAAGAGGTATACGAGTATAGTAGTTTTTTTAAATTACTTGAATGTCAACGTACTTGAAAACAATAAAACCTTCCAGCAAACTGGAGACGGTAAACCGAAACCTAACAGGGGAAACTCAGAACAAGAAGTAGTTGAACATTTTCTCCATTCTGGCCACTTGTTCCATCTTCTTATTAACAGGAAAAACTTAGAACAAGAAGTAGTTGAACCTTTTCTCCATTCTGGCCACTTGTCCCATCTTCTTGTTAACAGGAAAAACTCAGAACAAGAAGTAGTTGAACATTTTCTCCATTCTGGTCACTTGTCCCATCTTCTTGTTCCATTTTCAGTATGGTTACTCTTAAATGGTGCCCGTTGATCATGATCAACTATGATAGGTTTTTCTTCTGGGAACTTTGACTACATGATAGATGATGTAGTCTATATTTTCCTTAATGGTGTATAAACCCTCTCAGTTTTGCTGTAGTTTGGGACGAGTCACGTCGTCAGGGGTTTTAAAGCAACAGTAAGTCTCCTTCTTGATAATAAGTCTTCTCTACTTGGTTAGGTACCTCCTCATCAGGTTATTGTTCAATTGGAACTTGTTACACACCATCTTCCTTCTGACATCTTCGACGTTATCCCCAGCCGGATCTTTACCAGACTTGCAACCAAACAATAACAACGTCTCATGGTGGTCTGATTTCTGTATTAAACAGGATCTCCGCACCTGATCGAGTAGCAATCCGGAAGAATGAACGGTGAAGATCCTAATCATCTTTCTGATGCTCCGACACCAGTTTTCGACAAATATTGGCAAAAGTACTGTTGTAGTTCTGTTTTCTGGTTGCATGTCCAATCTATGGCAAACTTCTCGAAGCAGGCTTCATTCAATATTTCTTACTAGGTCCTAATGTAGCTCTAGAGGCAGTAAAAATTGGCTAATGACTTTACTTCCCAAAAGATCAGCTAAAGTGATGGCTTCTTGATTAGGTACAGAATTTTCTTCAAGCTCTCATCTGAAATCTGAAACCAATAACTAACTTAAATCCTCACTGGACATTCTTGTGTCTTCCAATACCAAAGTGTAACAAATTTTGGGATACTCTTTATTTATTTAGGTACAACTTTAGAGACTGAATTTTTATAACGCACAGCACTGTCAACTTTCGTGTACTGCCGAACTCAACTAAAGTTGACATGTCCCTCTATACAATATATATAGTAGTTTTTCAAAATTTTCAGAATGTCATGGAATGTACTCGTAAGAAAGAGAAAATTGCAAAAGTTTGTTTAATATTTGTATTCAATAAAAAATTTCTAACGTTAACGTACCCTGTATAAATATGTTATCCTTTGCCAATCGATGGAGTAAGTAAAAACCAACGTTCAACGAGTTTTATAAGATTTTTCTAATGGACTAACTAGCCTGTCACTAAAAGAAATTTAAGAATATTCAGGAAATTTTCCTGTAGACGTGTGACGTTATAAAGAACTCCCAACACATCAATCTTAGCTTTGACAATGCTTTTTAATGGAGTGGTAGGCGGTCACTATAAAAGTCTTGAACACATCTTGCTTTTGTAAAACAGCATCAATCTTCTATAAAAAAAACAGCTAAAATAACAAATTTTGGAAGTTTATCTGACGCTTGAAACAAATCCTTCAGCTGAAAGTATTTTGTCCCATAGGGATTATCAAGTCCTTTTTAGTATTTCTTGTAACTATCCTTCAATACCATCATTTGTCAATGGAAAAAGGAATTAAGAAGATTTTACTTGAAAGTACGATAAATTTATTGCAGAGGAAATAATTTTAATGGTACGAGGTCTGGCTTATGAAAAAGAGTATTTTAAAAATTAGTCTACAAGGGAAGTATTGGAATATCCAGGTTTCATCGCAAGTGATGATGTTTTCCATCAATTCAGGCTCTTCATCTAACCCCTGAAGAAAATCTGAGCAGATCTGTTGACGAACGAGCTTTTGGTCAGGGGTCAAATGAGCTTGTAAGATGACAAAATCGACAAATCCAAAAGAGCCGCGTTTTGAATCTAAATCATTAGATGTGATTTAATTTAGTTTTTAAGCTCGTTCCCACATTGTTTGTATATTTTAATCAATGATAGTTTTTTAATTATTTGGTGTAGAGTTGAAATCGAGAGGTATATGTCAATAATTCCGTACGAATTACCCTGTAAACAACAGATATTTTATTTTCTCTATTAGGTATGTATGTTGTCTTAATATATATGGCAGTAACATCAAAAATATATAAGAGCAACTTTTTGGGGACCGTTTTAAAAAAGTCGGGATTTTGAACTTCAACGCCCTGTACCTCAAAATCTAGCTTATATCTATATGGCCCATGGAGACTTTTGATCAGGACATCAAATATTTGTACATATCAAAAATTTGACAATTTGACGGTGCTCCCGTTTCCATAAGAAAAGCGCGGGGTCCTTTAAGATATAGAATCAAGAGACTTTTTAAGAGGGGCGTTTCTAATTTGGTAAGACTGCCTGAATTAAGTAAAAAATCTGGTTATTTTTAAATTACAAATTAGTATTTTTATTATAAATTCAGAACAATAAACAACTAAAAGGTTGAATTAATTTCCACTATTTATTTTTTAAATACTTTAATTATAATGACAGCCGTTTCGCTATCGAAATAGCATCGTCAGATTGACATATTGAAGTTACGTTTTGTTTTCGATAGCGAAACGGCTGTCATTATAATTAAAGTATTTAAAGAATAAATAGTGGAAGTTAATTCAACCTTTTAGTTGTTTATTGTTCTGAATAAGATGAACTTTCACACAGCAAGGGTTAGTACCATAAATTTATTATAAATATATTTTTAGAGCTTGTTGACTTTCTTTATCTAAGACAGAGATGAAAATATGAATTTTGCTTCGTAAATCTTTAAGAGGGGCGTTTCTAATTTGGTAAGACTGCCTGAATTTAGTGAAAAATCTGGTTATTTTTAAATTACAAAAATGTAGAGTAGATGGAGATAGTGGTTTCAAATTAGTATTTTTGTTATAAATTTGAATATTTTTAGAGCTTGTTGACTTTCTTTGTCTAAGACAGAGATGAAAATATGAATTTTGCTTCGTAAATCTTTGAATATTTTCACGACATACACAAACATTTGACCTTGAGACCATAAACAGATGAAGAATACTTGTATAATTTTTATAAAATATCCTATTTGGATACATTTTGGAAGTTTGTTGTGTGTTATTGTTGTGTCATAGGCGTAACAAATTAATTGTTTTTACCATTTAAAATATCGATATATGAAAAAATAAAATAAGATTTCGGCATTCCTAACAAATAATTAATTAATGAAATTTATTGTACTAACCAGAGTTGGGTCGGATATTGAAAAAAAGTATCCGGATACCGGATACGGATATTCAAAATGTATCCGGATACTTTTTTAAAAAGTTCGAATACTTTCATTTAAAAATGTATTCGGATACAAGTATCCGAATACTTCCTAGGATACTTTGAAGGATACTTTTTTTAAAAAGGACATAAATTATTAGTATTAAAACTATGTGATGTGCATGTATTTTTAATGTAATATATAATAATAAAAATACATTTAACGAAAAATTTTTCGTGTCACTGCTGAAATTTTGATATTGAATTTGGCCAGCGTCGGACCAGCCGAGTTTTCAAACTTTTTAGGGGGTGTACTTATTTGTACTTGTAGGTACACTAAAATAAAAATATAAATATTAGGATGTCCTTTATTATAATATCCGAAAAATAATTTCTTCTAATAATTATAAATACAGGGTACAAAGGGGTTCTTGAAAATAATAGAGATATAGAAAATATAAAAAATAAATAACGTACTTATGAAACTTTATAACTGATTTATAGGTAAAAACAAAGCTCCATTAGAATATAATAATATATATATATTATAACGGTAACCAGTACGAAAAATGGGATTTAACATGTTAGACACATCTGAATTAAAAGAAGGGCAGTGTTGTGCCTACGTTAGGTGCATTATCGGAGGGCGATAAATAATATTTAAAAGTATCCGAATATCAAAAACAGTATCCGGATACCGGATACTTTAAAATTTGGTCACGGATACGGATACCGGGTACAAAATTTAAAAGAGCTTTCGGATACATAAAAAGTATCCAGATATTGTACCCGTATACAGAAGTATCCGAATACTACCCAGCTCTGGTACTAACTCTTACTAATTAAGGTATTTATTAGAATAAATATATTAATTATAATAAAAACATAATACGGTTTCTGAATATACACACATCAACATGGTCTAAAGAAAAATTGAAATAAAGTGGAAAGTATGTAATTATACCTTTTTTAAAATTGAGATTGAAATCTATTGGCAACAACGCAAAGTTAAACGAGGTTAGTTGTTATCTATGACGTAAAATTGAATATGTTTTTAAAACATTATTGAATACGGTTCAACGCCAAAAAATAACTCAGAGATGTATTATTTGAAGGTGTTAGGTTAGGTTAGGTTAGTAGATGTAAATTTTTAGAATATATTTTGTTGGGAAAAAATTTAAATACTTTTCCAAAACGTTTGATGATTATTGCAAAAGTGTTACTATAATGTTTGTAAACATTAACAGGTTAGTCTGTCTTCAATATGACTTCAAGTAAGTAGGTACCTTGCTAATTATTTACTGCCTACATAAATAAATATCATTTATTTTTTAGAGAGTATTGGACATTCCTAAATTACCACCCAGATCCATGATTTAATGAAAAATGGAGTACAAAGTAAAGCACACCCTACATAAAGCTTACCTATAGTTTATTTTTATTTTGAGAATGTGGAGCAAGAAAAAAATAATGTTTTGAATAACCTACGATAATAACTAACCAAATCTAGTATCTGTAGAAATACACTTTGTGCACCTGTTTTCAAGATACCTAAAGAAGTGGGATAAGCTGACTATCAGCGATTGGCCAACAATACTCTTACAAGTACTAAACATAATTGTTAATGTTATGGGTATATCTGAATAAAACTAATTGTATCATTAAATTATGGCTATTAATTATATTCCAAAAATGTCAACCCCATACTTTTTGGAATCAATTGAAATTAAAATGTATCTAATAATTGTAACTGAATTTTTTAACTGGTATCTTTCACACAAATTAAAAAATTTTATTTATTTTATTTACATTTGAAAGCACTCTCCATCTAGTAATCAGAAGTGATAAAAGGTAAGTTTTAATTTGTTTATTTACTGGTTTAATTTTTTTACAATTAATAGGTAGGTATTATTTATTTTATTATCTATGATTCAAATCTAAATATCAAATTTAGTTTTAAAAGATATTTTGCATACTAGATATATGAATTTTTTTCTTTTTGAGTAGGTACCTACCAATAGTATTTGCCCATGTTGAAGTATTTTCTTTGGAAAATTGAAATCAGTGGTATTTTGTGTACTACTGCTACTGTGTGCTTATTCCCCAGTGAATTTGCCTCTTGATACTAAATAATCAGCATTATCTGGATAGCATATTTCTTTGGTTTCATATAAGAGTCTTTACTAGGGCATCTCAGAGAAGTGTTAATGCTACTCGTCCTTTGAGCCATCCTTTGTGTACTTTAAATACTAGGATAGACCAGGAAGAATATTAGTGTTATTTTCTAAATCAAAACTATTTGATTAATTTTTGATTATTTTATTAGGTGGAGTATAGAAAACAAAATATTTCTACAAGATTCAAAATAGGTTACTACTTTTCTAAAGTATTTAAAAAATGTCCTGAAAATACTATTTTTAGCAATATACTTTTTCTGGCAACCATATATGTTATTTCATCTATGTTTAGATAATTAAATTGTTGGAGAAATAAATCAATGGTTTTCAAAATATATGCTACTGTTTCCTCAAAATCTTTGGACCTCAAGTATAACTGCCTACACTGGTTGTATTCTGTTGATAGTAAGAAGACTGACAAAATTTGTAACTGAGTTAGTAATTTTATGAATTATTTTATATTTTATTTCTAATCTTTAATTTTTTAGAACTCTTTCTTCAAAAACATTGAATCTGGACCCTTATAGAACTACATCAATATGAAACCTATTGTGGGCTACTATGTGTTTTAAAATACAAATGTTTATTTTAGGGTTCAATTAAATTTTAAACATTACCAAATTACATCTGCATATTTATTAGTAAATAACAAGTAAATGTTTTATGTTTTTCTTTTTTAGGACTCATTTTCTCAATTAGGTATATGTACCCAGTTCACCATATATGAACTTCATTCTGACATGAATATGGAACCCTTTGGTCTGTTTTATCATTTACCAACAAACTTTCAATGGTGAGGGGGATATATATAAAGATAACAGACATATTCAGTATCCAACCCAAATTTGTAAAACTGTTTTAATAAAAATATTACATATTTGACTGTAAATTTTAATTCTTCACATTATCTAAAGAGAAAAGCTATTATATTTATGCATATTGAACATGTAAATAAATATTGTAGAAACCCTTACTTTGTGGACATTATCCTGCCTATTTAGAAAAACAGTTTAACACTTAGCTGTTAATATTTACATATGTAGTTTTAATTTATGAATGTAAATCCCTTAGGTTGGGTTTATGTTATTTAACAAATAAAGATATAAGGTAACTTAAAGATTAAAAAAGTATAAAGAAAAATCAGGTCTCTCAAAACTCACATTTTTACCAATTCGACTAAAATAAGACAACTGTGTTTAAGTAAAAAGTAATTTAGGAAATAACAATGGTTCATAACACTAAATTCCTTGGATAATGCATAAACCGATGTAAAAACCAACGCAAATTGTGAAAATATACTTTAAAATTAATTTAATTGACTTCTGGTAAATTATAAATATAGACAATTATATATTTAAAAGCAAAACACTAAAATGAATATATTTTGACGTTATAAACGAGAAATAAGATTAGGTTATGTTAAGTGAAGTTTGTGTTTGGATTTGGAGAATTAGAATAGACATACGTTTTTGAAAAAAGCGCCACCAAAACTGTTGAACTAAATTGACAGATTAGTGCAATGTTCAAATTTTGCGTGCAACAAATCTCAAAAAATATACCTTTCTTTAAATTCATATTTTGCTAGTCGCATTCTCTATGCATTCTTTAGGAGTTAAGCTTCTGGCGTTAAAATTCGTGATCACAAATTGTCAAACTTTTTAAAAACATAGCATCACTTAAACACCAATATCTCTTTTATTACAATATAAAACTTAACTAAAAAACCTTATCTCCTAGAGAAAGGTCTAAGCTATATCCTGTTAAAATTTGAATACGTAATTTAAAGGCGTTCTTTAGATTTGTTGTTTACAAAATGATTGAAATTTTGGGTACAATTCAGGCATGCCACCCGTTTTCAGCTGTCACATTTTTGACGCCCCTCTTAAATGTTTCCACAACACACACATACATTTGACCTTGAGACCATAAACAGATGAACAATACCTGTATGTTTTTTATTAAATATCCTATTTGGATATATTTTGTGATATTGTTGTGTCATAGGCGTAACAAATTAATTGTTTTTAGGATTTAAAATATCGATATATAAAAAAAAGTAAAATAAAATAAAATAAGATTTCGGCATTCCTAACAAATAATTAATTAATGAAATTTATTGTACTAACCAGAGTTGGGTCGGATATTGAAAAAAAGTATCCGGATGCCGAATACGGATACTCAAAATGTATCCGGATACTTTTTAAAAAAGTTCGAATACTTTCATTTAAAAATGTATTCGGATACAAGTATCCGGATTCCTAGGATACTTTGAAGGATACTTTTTTAAAAAGGACATAAATTATTAGTATTAAAACTATGTGATGTGCATGTATTTTTAATATAATTTATAATAATAAAAATACATTTAATGATGAGCTAACGAAAAACTTTTTCGTGTCACTGCCTGAGCTTTTGATATTGAATTTGGCCAGCGTCGGACCAGCCGAGTTTTCAAACTTTTTAGGGGGTGTACTTATTTGTACTTGTAGGTACACTAAAATAGAAATATAAATATAAAATATAAAAAATAAATAACGTACTTATGAAACTTTATAACTGATTTATAGATAAAAACAAAGCTCCATTCTAATATAATAATATATTATAACGGTGACCAGTACGAAAAATGGGATTTAACATGTTAGACATATCTGAATTAAAGGAAGGGCAGTGTTGTGCCTACGTTAGGTGCATTATTGGAGGGCGATAAATAATATTTAAAAGTACCCGAATATCAAAAACAGTATCCGGATACTTTCATATTTATTGGTCACGGATACGGATACCAGGTACAAAATATAAAAAGTATCTGGATACAGCTTTCGGATACATAAAAAGTATCCGGATATTGTATCCGTATACAGAAATATCCGGATACTACCCAGCTCTGGTACTAACCCTCACTAATTAAGGTATTTATTAGAATAAATATATTAATTATAATAAAAACATATTACGGTTTCTGAATATACACACATCAACATGGTCTAAAGAAAAATTGAAATAAAGTGGAAAGTATGTAATTATACCTTTTTTAAAATTGAGATTGAAATCTATTGGCAACAACGCAAAGTTAAACGAGGTTAGTTTGACCAGAGATTATTTTATTTACTTTCTGATGGATGTATTAGGTATTTGAGGGTGTTGAAGTAGATGTAAATTTTTAGAATATATTTTGTGGGGAAAAATTTAAATACTTTTCCAAAAGGTTTGATGATTATTGCAAAAGTGTTACTATAATGTTTGTGAACATTAACAGGTCTGTCTTCAATTTGACTTCAAGTAAGTACCTTGCTAATTATTTACTGCCTAAATAAATAAATATCATTTATTTTTTAGAGAGTATTGGACATTCCCAAATTACCACCCAGATCCATGATTTAATGAAAAATGGAGTACAAAGTAATTTAGGAAATAACAACGGTTCATAACACTAAATTCCTTGCACATATCACAGTTGGATAATGCTATAAATGATGTAAAAACCAACGCAAATTGTGAAAATGTACTTTAAAATTAATTTTTTTTAACTATATATATTTATAACTATATATTTAAAAGTAAAACACTAAAATTAATATATTTTGACGTTATAAACGAGAAAAAAGGTTAGGTTGGTTATGTTAAGTGAAGTTTGGATTTGGAGAATTAGAATAGACATACGTCTTTGAAAAAAGCGCCACCAAAAGTGTTGAACTAAATTGACAGATTAGTGCAATGTTCAAATTTTGCGTGCAACAAATCTCAAAAGATATACCTTTCTTTAACTTCATATTTTGCTAGTCGCATTCTCTATGCTTTCTTTAGGAGTTAAGCTTCTGGCGTTAAAATTCTTGATCACAAATTGTCAAACTTTTTAAAAACATACCATCACTTAAACACCAATATCTCTTTTATTACAATATAAAACTTAACTAAAAAACCTTATCTCCTAGAGAAAGGTCTAAGCTATATCCTGTTAAAATTTGAATACGTAATTTAAAGGCGTTCTTTAGATTTGTTGTTTACAAAATGATTGAAATTTTGGGTACAATTCAGGCTTGCCACCCGTTTTCAGCTGTTACATTTTTGACGCCACTCTTAAACGATGTATCGTAAGCCCATATTTCCCATTTAAAAAATTGGAGGTTGTAACTGTCACTTCCATTTCTTATACTGTCAACTCCCATTTCTTATAACCAAACTGTACGCTCCTTCAGTTATTTCCGACCACAAAAAAGCAAAACACACGTTTATATATACTTCACCAAACAATTTCAAAAAAAAATCTTATTTTGTAGCGTACTCTTCCCAAAGAAAACCGCAGGGATAAAAAACTTTTCAATCTTCTCCTTTTCTAAATCCCATCCGACAACAAAAAATCTGTATATACACACACTAGGTCGTGGAATAGATCAGTCAAGTATCGAATCGTTCTGCACGTCTGCTTCTGAGGGTAATAATGTAGGAAAAGCCATTTCTCACTAAACGCAATAGAAACGACCGTAAACACATCTGAATCTAGATAGAAATGATGTATGGCCAAACTTTGGCATGAATAATTACGAGGGATTGTTCACGTGTAACTTATTTATCTGCACTAAACAAAAACTTAATTAGTAGTTGTAATGGTGCGGTTAGTTGGGGATAGATGCTTATGTCACTTTTTCAAGCGATAAAGTAACAACACTGTTACCTTGTTAGCTCATGCTAGAGTTAGTTAATTAATCACGAAAATCAAAACGGTCACTTTGGTATAGTTATTAAATTATGTAGATATTTAGGATTAATGTCTTGTTTCTTTTTGCTATATAAGTTTAGTTTAATTAATATACAATGATAACGAATATTTTACCATTTTTTTGGGAAATGACAAGATTAGAAGAAGTTTAGTTTTCACACCAAAATAAAAAAAAATTGATTTCATTGCAGTTTTGTTGTTTTATTTCTTCTATTATCTGTTTGTATTCCAATTAATATTTTTTGAGATTTATACCTATTTTATTCTTTGTTTATTTTTTGAAATTTGATAGTAGGTATATTGTTATGTTTGTCCGTGTATGTAGATTTTTAATATTATAATGAATTTGTTGATGTTAATAGTATATTGAGTTTATTACGAACACTAACATAACTTTTTATTTACTAAACAAACAATATCTCTCTTTCTCAGGGTTCTGTTGGTTCATAGGCTCTAAGTATTATAATTACTATTGTAATTACTTGAACGCCATTTATCAATTGCTAATTTATGATGTTGTTATTATGTTCAAAAATATAAAAATTTCTAATTAAATTTACTGGTAAATGTAAAACAGATCAATCAAATTCAAATGTAGTGTTTTATTACATAAATGTTTTTCAAGAAACACATTTCATTATACAAATACAAAATTCAAATTGATTAAATGTTCTTTCATTCATCACACATTCACACTAATGAGACTAATTCTATTACAGGTAAGTATGCAACTCATATAACACTTATGTCTGAGTTTTATGTTGTACAGTTGGTAGTCTTTACTCTAATTACAGTTAAACAAAAATGGACGATAGATTACTCAACGTTATTGAATATTTAGTTTCTCACGCACTGGTAAGTTTATTTAACAAGATTTCATTAAATACCTTTTTAATTTTTCTTCTAGTAGCGGTTGATACTGTCTCAATGTTTTAAAACAATATGAATAACCTTTATATTGCTTTGTAGACTGTGGTAGACTGCTCGTGGGATCATACCTTCCCACCTCGTGGAATCCGGTTCAAGATGTTACGAAGATCACTCAGGAGTCACCTTATACTTTAGGAACGCGTAAAAGGTAACTTTCACTGGTCACAAATCACTATTTTACTATCCAATTACAATTTTTAACAAATTTTATATATGACTCTGATTAATCTGTTTCTGGCAACTTTTCTTAACAAAAAAACCTTTTTATTCTTTCCAAAATCAAAAACTACTTCACTCCCCTTTTCAAATCAATAACCCCCGATTTTTCTTTTTTTTTATATCAAATATTCGCCCTCTATATCTCTAATTTTTATATCATTCATTGTCCAATCAAATTAACCTTATGGTTGTTTATAAATAAATTTAATAATATCTAATAAAGATTTGCTTTGAGACTAGGAAACATTACATCTTATATTTCTAAATTGAATTGTTGGTGTTTTATCTGTTATTAATTAATTTATCTAAATTACGTTAACATTTTTCCTCTGTCATAGTTGACATATCAAAACATTATATCAGGTGACAAATGTTTTCACTGTCATAGAATTCATAACCTCATTATTTATTTATCTTTATTATTTTTCAGATTGTGTAATAAGATGTGAGCAAAATTTCAGTTTAATTCTATAAGTACTATTTTTGAATAATTTGATATATGCACTATTAATGAATTTTCGGATAATACATAAAAACCATCAACCTACTCATTTGTGTGGTAAATCTTATATTATTAAATCTTATATTATGTACTAGGTGATTTGTTGACAACTTTAATTTATGTAAAAATATAATTTTAAATTTGTTACTTTCCTTTCTCTTTTTAAATTTAAATAAACTACCTTTCCTCTAATTAATTAATAAGATTTTCTTGTTAAATATCTTAATTTTCTAATAAAGTCATTTGATTTCGTTACAATATATTTATGGTTGTGCTTTATGTTTATTCCATTACTAAATAACGATAGATATGGTTTGCTCTTTTCCAGAAAACCTGAAAAATGTAGGTGATTATTTTTTGACGTTTCATAAAACCAATGAAATGCTTCTTTATTTGTCACAAGGGTAAGTTTCATCCAATTATGTCATTATTATAGTGGGAATAAATCTCTTGTGATTATTGTCGGGAATAATCACTGTAGCTTTTATTTGCCTCGCAACTTAAATTAAAGTTTTCAATAATTTTATGATAGTTTTATTGATCGTTTTATTGTAAAAATTTGTGAATCTAAAAATAATCTTGTCAAATATAACTCGAGAGTTTCATGAATTAAAAAATAGTTTGACAGATTTTGTTCAAACTTGTTGCCATTTAGTAACAACCCCACCGTCTCCTGCTTGAGAACCTGGAGTTGTGGCTTGGACTAAATATTGTAGTTTGTCCTCTTCAATATCAGAATCTTCATAAATTCTGCTGAATTGATTCAAAAAATTGAACCAGTTTCGTATGTCACCTCCAAATTGGCTAAATACAATTTTCGGGATCTTAAGTTTGCTCTTCGTTTCGGACTTTTTGGAACCTGTCTTCTCACTTGTTAACTCATCAAATTGCAATTTTATTTTATGGTATTTAGAGCTTATCTTATCCATTGCTTCTACTTCCAAATTCATAGTCGCTTCCTCCTCCCCTGAATCTAATATCATATCCAACATAAGTTGATTCAGTTCAATTATTTGAAGTATTATATCATCTGGAACTCTAATGTTACTTTGTACTTCTAGAAGTTCACACAGTTCGTGGGACAAGCTATCATCTAGATTATCACAAATTTTTGTAAAATCTGATCTTTGTAGTGCTAATGCCCTCCTAGTTTTTCCATACTTGGATTAAAAAGGTCCTGCCACGGTCGCCAAATGTTTTAACTTACCCCATATAGTAAATTTGAAACTACTTCAAATTACTTTTATCTTTTACAAAGAATAAAATGTGACGCTCATAGAAAATGACTTATTGACAACTATTATTTGACATTACATTAAAATTAAAATAGCAAAACAATATTACTATATTTCTTACAAAAAATCTAATGGGGTAGGATCAAATGACCTTGCTGGCCGTTCTATTTTTCTTGCCTCCCTATCCAGAGATATGGAAATGTTAAGGTACTGTTGAGGTCCTGGTGGATAGTGAGGAACTTGAGGGTTTTCTGGATGAGGAAATACATTTGCCAAACCTGGCACAACATCGTTATGAAGTAGTGCTAAATAGTTATGGCCATTCAAATTCTCCTCGACGAAAAAGGGTCAATTAATATGGGTTTTAACAATCCCTGCTTAAACATTAACCTCTTGAAGATATTATATATGGTCCCCTCTCATTCAGTGAATATTTTCCGTTGACCAGTAGAGGCCATTTTGATGATTAGAATGACCGTTAAAGGAAAAAGTGCACTTATCAGAAAACATAGTATTCAGAACAATAAACAACCAAAAGGTTGAATTAACTTCCACTATTTATTCTATAAATACTTTAAATAGTGGAAGTTAATTCAACCTTTTGGTTGTTTATTGTTCTGAATAAGATGAACTTTCACACAGTAAGGGTTAGTACCATAAAAAACATAGTATTGTTATTGAACATTTCCATCATTTGTTCTCCAATCAAAATCGTCTTCCATGAGTTCCTGAATCGGTATCAATTTATAGGGATATGTTTAGTATGGATGTATGGCTGATATTAAATGCTGAAGTTGCTTGTCAACTAGATTTATGTGGATTTTCCTCAAATTCAAGCATCACATCTAATTTGATATCATAATTCAGTGCATGGCAGCTGTTTGTTTTATAATTTCTATTAATTTAATTACTAATGTTATCTTCCATTTAGTCTCCAGTGTTATTCCAATATTATTCACATTATTCCTATTAAGTAAACAACTAAAATGTTGAATTAAACTTTCACTATTTATTCGTAAATTATTTTAGATGTAGATTTGAAGATTTTTTTTATATTTAGATTGTTTGCAGATCCATTTGATGACAACCTCGTTTTTAAACATTATTTCATATCATTCTATACAAATACTCGTTTATATGAAAGAAACATTTTTTTATATCTTAAAACCATCAATCATAATATTTTCTTTCAATTTTATTTATTCTTCCCTTTCAGATAGATTTCCAAACTTATTTTAGCAAATCATCAAAGCATATTTCTAAATCAGAAAATTGTTTGAATAATTTAAGGGGTATTTTCTTGGAGGCCTGTTGATTTTGATTTTAATTATTGAATTGTTACTTATAACGTAAAACGTATACTATGAATAATAAACAACAAAATTTATATTATTTCTAATTTAAAAATGTTAAATCCAAGACACCAATCATCGTGTTATGAATTTTCCACCTTGGTAGGCGCAAAAATAATTTTAAAAAATTATAATAGTACATTGTCTACAAAACTATGATTTTATGAATTTTGGTAAATATTGCTACGTTTTAATTTTCAATATATTTAATTTGGTGCTCTTATAACTTTTATCAGCATCTGTTAATCTTTTAACCAATATCGATGTAATACTGTAAAAACATCTAAACTTTTACAAATTTTAAAAACTTTAAATCTAAGAAGATCTAAACTTTATCAAAACTCTTTGGTTACGAAAGTGTAACAAATTTATATCACAACTTGTACACTAAATGCAATTTCTCGCAACTCTATAAATCGTATTAGAAAGTTTCTTGATGAAATAACGTGTACGATGTGTTAGAGCTATTTCAAGTAACTTAACAAAAATACACAGAAAATATTTGAAGTAAAACACATGTACCTACTGCCATGGTTTATTCACTTTAAAGAAAGGACAAGAAAATTCAATACGGGAAAGGTTTTTGATTTACACTGCTCAACAATTGAAATGGATATTACAAAAACCTGTAATTTTATTTTGTCAATGGTTAATAAGAAATCAAAATTCGATATTCTTTAAAGTTACAATATACCCAAAAAAATAAAATTTTAACGAAAACAGAAAAAATTGAAAAATCATGTACTGCGCAGGTCATAAAGTACAGTATCCGCCAAAATAAACAGTACCGAAAATAAAAATAAAAATTAATTTTTAATTTCTGTAATGTAAGTGTAAGTGACGCAAACAAGCTTCATATCGATTTTGTAAGTCAATAAACATATTTATAAAAAGTGGTTGATGGAACTGCCGAAAAATATTTTGTATTCTTTCCCGTAGTTCGGCAATATTCGCCGGCGGATTTTCCGAATGAAATATTTTTTCCTTCATTATGCCCCAAATGTATGCGTCAGGTGGCGTCAGATCAGGTGAATAAAAAGGATATTCGAAGTCTGTTCCCCAAGAAAGTATTCTATTATCGAAATGCTGACGGAGTCTAAGGTGCGCACAGCTGTATGGCTCGTTGCACCATCTTGTTGGAACCATTGTGTGCGAAACTATAGATTTCGTGCGCGGCAAAAGTTATTTAGATCTCTCACAAAAGGTAAAATAAATTTCTCTCTATAACGTTCTTGGTGGACAGTAAGTGAATTCTGATTATCATCTTCAACGAAATAAGGACCAATCATTCCATTACCAGATACCGCGCACCAAACGGTAACTCGAAGACTGTGGAGTGGTTTCTCTACAATGACATCAGGACGTTCAAATCCAAGGAATCTGGTTGTTTGTCGATTAATATAGCCGCTAATATGAACGTGACTCTCATCTGAAAACCATATGATTTTCAAAAATTCGGGATCTTCGTAAATTAAACTCAACATGCGACCACAGTAAATTTCTCTTGCACGTTTGTCCGCAGCATTTAGTCGTTGTTCAACTTGAATACGGTATGGATAACCACCAATTGATTTGAACATGCGACGTAAAGACGTTTCACTAATGTTGAGTTTACATGCAGTTCTTACAAGACTTCTTTGAAGTGATTGCACAACTTGGTTAAAAACACGTCTTTCATTTTCCTTAGTGCATACTGTTTTTCGACGACCTGAAGAAGACTACCAGTGCGACGAAATTTTTTAACAACAGCTAACATCACACTTTTACTAGGAGCTGCTTTATTAAATTTTTGTTAATATTTTATTGACACCTGTTCTAAGCTTGGAGCATCATTACGACCTTTTCCGTATGAACGAAAATAATGCTCTACCAAAAACACTTTTTCTTCCTTTGTTAGAACCATTTTTAAATCAAATTTAACTGCAGCGTACTATTAATATATCAACTAATGACAATTAAGTCAAATATGACAAATCCATATTACATAAACAACTCCACAGCACTCTCTGTTTCGGTACTGTTTACTTATAGCGTCTGTAAAATTTTGCATTTTAACAAAAGTTTTGAACAACGAAAACTCTGATGAATAAATTTTTCTTTGCTGAATAAATCACAACTTTGTCCAAACACTTTCCAACTGTTTCCAACAATTTTACATTTTATTTTAACGGAAAAAGAAAAAAAAAACAAATCCACTACGATTTTCCCACTGAACGAAGAATAAAATAAAGTTGTGAAAAAGTATTCGTTAAGTTTTTATTTTTTACCATTAACAATAGAAGTTGCCCATAATGGACTTTACAAACAATTCCCTTACCGCCGCCACTAAAATCACTTGGGATATCTGTTTTTTTTCTTCTTCGACATTGTTAACACACCTTTTTTTCAAAGAAATAAAAATTTACTGGAGGACATTGATCGAACAACGTTATTTGCTTTCAATTTATTTTCGTAAGAAATTTAACGTAAACATATGCATAATTACGTTTGTTTTACATACACTGTTTCCAAAAAACATATTGGTTCATTTGTTTACAAGAAAAAATATTCCAAAAGCCCCAAATAGTTGATGATTTAATTTTGGAGACTATAGATCCACTATAGCGTCAATCTGAGGATGTTGAATTATCGAAACAGCTGTTATACAGTGGATATTTTGCAAAACTGTTGATTATTTTGTTTTCTCAATATGATAGACATCCACTAAGTAGTTTAACAAAATAAATTGAACCAGCAAATTTATTATAATCCTACAGTGAATACATCATGCTGTCCATAAGTTTTTAAATGTCAAAAATTATTGAATAAAAAATGTTACCAGAGCGTTACGTGATTGTATTATGCGCACCATCATGTGAAATATTAGGTTGGTAGTTGAGGTCGATTTAAAGGAAGCTATTTATTGGGTACAAGAATAGTGCATTAACTACATCACATTTTATTGCCATATACCAAGCCAGGGGTAAAACGATTTTAAATTATGTTGTTACGTGGAATTCATATAAATGTTATAGGGAAAATTTACGACTTGAATAAAAGTTGAAAGTAACCAACCAATCTAGCAATTAAAAGTTTTTTGAATTGGAGGTACAAATGCAGGATATTGTAGGTGTACTAATACTGAATATGACCGTTTTCTTTTTCACGTTTCATGCTCTGTACGGTTAGGTTAGGTCGTACGCGACCCCACGCAATTATCTGTGCTGTGCGTATCTTTAAGAATTCTCAACACAGATAATTGGGACTGCACCTGCCTGTGTGACGTTTGAAATTACCAGAAGTACGAGTGCACGTTGTAATATTAGTTGGGCGTTGGGCGCCAATTTGTAACCATATTATTACGTTGGACGTCAATTTGTAATATGATTTACATGTTGATAGTGAATTTATAAAAAATATTTAGTAAACTTTTTTGAAAAAATAACAATATACCAAAAGAAAAAATGTAATTTATAATAAAACAACCATTAATCTTAATTTCGTCTTTAATTAGCTGTAAAAGATATTTCAATAATTAACAAAATTTATAAATGTTTATCACAGGAAAAATTATGATAGTTAAATACCTCGGCTAGGGATGAGTAAGTTCATTAGCTCTAACTATAGTACAATATTTGTTTCTTTGAGAAATTATAAGGGCGCCACTGAAATCTTTTTATTTTTTATAATACTACTGAAGAAAGTTGCTTTAAGCTGAGTTATTTAAATAAGTATCATAAGATGACAGAAAGATGTCAGAAAAAACTGTCTATGAAGATAAAAAAATGATATGAAAATGTACAAACAGATAAAAGATAATTAGATTTCCTTGTCGCTAAAATGAATGAAGTTGAGAATACGTTACAAAAAAATAATCCGCATACAGTTCTTTAAAAATACTTATTCTAATACAGTTGACGATATAGATAGATATAAACGGAGATTAAAGAGAAAAAAAATATGGGAACAGTAAACTTGATATACCACAATAAACTTATCTGTTAACTATAGTGGACGATCCTTCGCCGCACCTTGGGGTCGCTACGGCACTGTCTAGGTGGTTCCAAATGATTATGGAAGATCACGAGTGGAGGGATGATCTGCCCCAGTTGTAGAGATGATCCAGTTAAAAATGCTCGTGCATACGAGAGCTTAAAGTTTACAAGCTGTTCAAGTTTACTGAATCTTCAAATTAAAAAGATGCTTCTAATTTACTGAATCTTCAAATTACAGAGATGCTTTTAGTTTACTGAATCTTCAAATTAAAGAGATGCTTCTTGTTTACTGAATCTTCAAATTAAAGAGATGCTTCTTGTTTATTGAATCTTCAAATTAAAGAGATGCTTCTAGTTTACTGTATTATATTCCAACTTTCTGTATATGACAGTAAACCAATAGAAGAAATGAGACTGGGAATAATTATTAAAACCTCTTGAACTCGATAATGCCAACTCATTAGTACACCTCGTAGCGTAGCTACTTTGAACTTCCAATTATAATTATAGAGACCGTATTCATTATTTTATTATTAAAAATTTTTAGGAAAGATGGAGCTAGCGGTACTAATTGAATTTAATATTTAGGATACCAGGTGCTTAAAATGTTAACAGGTACTGTTACAACGTGTGTTACTACGAACTGGACCCGCGTGTGTGATATTCCGCGAATTTTAAAAACTTAGAAAGCCACCTATATGAAGAACTACGTAAGAGTTTTACTTGGTAAAAGAATATATCGATAGGTTTTGTGACCTCCAAGCCTCAGTGTGGAATATTTTGAGTGCTTTTCTGACTGTAATAAATTATAAAAAAATTATTAAACATTAGAAAAGACTGTTATGTATATTATGTATAAAAATTGTTTGTAAAATATAATTAGTTAGTTAGAAATAAGCAAATTAAGGAATAGTTCATTCTGATTGGTTCTCGTGAAGAATTTTAAATGAAGCATTCTTATTGGTCGAAGAATATTGAGAGAGGGATCTCAACACTTTACTTAAAAGAACCAGTCAGGGAAAATGGTGGACTTTCAAGACTCATTATACAGACATTCAACACACATTATTCATTATTCAAGTTCCATTATTCAACATTCATCACTCATATTTCAACTTTCATTATTCAAAATTTAACTAAGAACTATCGTCTTGTAAAGTTTCAATTAATAAACCTTGTCTTGTAAATTCAACTCATAATTTTCGTTTGATAAATATTCAAACTTTCAAACATTCAACTCGTAATTTTCATTTAAAAAAAAGACTTTGATTTTGTCTTAAATTTTATTAATTTTATTCGACTTTGAATTAGAAAAATAGTTTTTGTTAAATCAAGCAAGAATCATCACTTTTATAATCTAAGATAACAGTTCCAAATGTAATTTTAATGATACAAGAGTTAGTATCAAGTATAAGAATTTTGACTTACCTTTATCGAAAATAATCCTAGTGTAAAATAATTTTGTAACATATCACTTGTATAAAGGAAATCACATCAACCAATAAATTGTATAAATAATTCCACGAGTAATATAATAATATATTCCTACATCGTAAGAGGTTCTGTTTTAATTAAACCACCGAAGTTTTCCATCCCACGTGTTTCTATAAGATAAGATAGACTACCAGTACCACGTTCGTCAGCTGAGATCAACCCTGGCGACATCTATACAAGTCAGCGAATATAAAAAAATAACCAATTTTATTTGAATCTGAACAAAATTTGTGTAAAATTTATTCTTGACGAAAAAACATGACCGTAAAACCCCAATATTATTTTACCACGTTTCTTTAAATAGTATAATTCACAATTTTATGTGATTCGTACATGCTCTGGCATCAGACAGTTTACACGATCATATTTATTTGGCCATAAAAGCCATAAATATGCATTAATATGGTGCTAGATGACGAGCTCAACCATTCGTTACAACTGAAACTGTAGCCGTAAATTGCTTTACTGTTTTTTTGTTTTCCACGAGTTTTTACGGACCAGATAAATAATATTTGTTTTATCCTAATCAGTTTATTTCGGGGTTTTTGACTCGTATTAATTTTATTTTGCTTTGTTTAAAAATAGTTATTATAAAACATCCTGTCAAATTGGCAAAAGTAAAAAAAATTATACTATTTTATTACCCAGAAGCAATAAAGTTATTTTGTTGAAATTACTCAAACATGCTTTTGTAATACCGGCCGTCCCAGAATAAAATTTGGTACATATTGTAATGTTTTAAAATAATCATAAATGTAACTTACCCAATATATAACTTGAATTGAAATAAATTATTAAACATGGATGTAATTTTCGAATCTTTTCATTAAATGATCAATACACCAAAAATTTCTTTATTAGAGCCAATCCAGTAAATCTTAATTCACACAAGAACACAAAAACTATCTTGATAAAATGAGTTCATAAGAATGAGTACTAACACCAGTAGTCGATCCAAGAGTCAAAGTTTAAGATCCTATGTTGTTTAAGCTAAAAAAAAAAATAAAGCAAATGAGTATTAGAATATGTTAATAATGAATTATAGGAATCTAATATTAGTAAGAAACCAACTATATTAGTTATATTAAGTTAGTTAGATCAAAATCCAAATAAGTTATAATTAAAGTTAACAATAATAATAAGTTTAATAATGTTTTTAATAGGTAATTATAAAATAAGAATAAGTAGGTGTAGATTATTTAAAATTATTATCTAAGGTAGAGAATATTCAACTGTATTCAGTTAGTAATATAAGTAGAAGAATTTAAACTCAACAAACTAATATTAGCTATTAGAGCAAAATAAATAATATCATAGAAAATAAAATTACATATTTTGAGTTTGAGAATAATTTTTTTTAACAAAATAGCAACAAAATAAAGAAATTTTGAGGTGTTTTAAGGTAAATAAAGACTGAATAAAATTGAAAAATTGAAAATAAACATAAAAATAGCCCCACAAAACTTTAAAAAAAAAATAAAAATTTAAAATTATAAAAACAATAATTTAATAATTGTTATTAATTATAAACTATATCTATACAATCTTTACATTTATATAATTGTAATTTATTACAAAATATTTCAAGTTTTTGTTGTTATTTTCTTTCGTAATTTTTTGTGTAGACATCTCTATCTAATAAACAGTTATCATTAAAATCCAAATAACCCACTTATTTTTCATTTAAATTTTAACAAATTATACATTTTATTAAAGGGAAAGAGTTCGTCTTTCATATAGAATAAAAATATATAGGATGTTCCATGCAAAAAATCGACGATTTTTGCATTTTTTAAAAAACACCTTTTTCTTAAAATACCCTATACAGTGTGTAAAAGCCAAATGGAATAAATTCATTATTTCGGTTACTGTACATATTTATAAAAAATCCCGAAACACGTCAAATTTAAATTATAACTTGACATTCTTTAACGTGAAAATGCAACCCCTACCTTCAACCCCCTTAGAATGACAGGTACAACCCCCAATTTTTTAAATGGGAAGTATAGGCTTGTGATATATCATTTGAAAGGTCTCTTCATTCTCTAATCAAAAATGTTATGGTTTTTAAATTTAATGCAAAAATTAACATAAAAAAATTAATATCATGTTGCTACCGAAATTCGCTAAAATATACTCGAAACTTATTACAATATACTTAAAACTTACTTCCCGTTTAGGTCTTGATAATGAGAAAGTGAACAAAAACCATAGCAATGTGGTTTTTAGATGGTAACCATTAAAATACTTTAAAGAATTTCCGTGGCAACGCTATTTTAACAAGCAGTAGTAAATTGTTTTATTTAAGTTGTCACTGTTGTAATTTAAGTATAAAGTTTGTTCAATTCAATTCTGAAAAATGGTTAGATTAACGGAAATGCGTAAAATAACAGTTTTACAAATGATTGGTTACGGAGATAACATCCGAACACAACAGGAAGTAACTCGCCTATTTCATGAGAAATTTACTAATTTATCGCCTATATCCCAAGGAACAATAAGTAAAATAGAAAAGCAGTTTCGCGAGTTTGGTCATGTAAGGCAGATAAAAAAAGTAGCTGCCAATGCACTGAGTGATGAACTCAAATTAGATGTGTTGCTTGAGTTTCAGGAAAACCCACATACATCGAGTAGACAGGCATCCACTACATTCAATGCTAGCCATACATCGATAGCAAACATATTAAAAGAAAATAAATTGGATCCGTATAAGATGATACCTACTCAGCAGCTCATGGAAGACGATTTTGATAGGAGAACTTTTTTTGTGAGCAAATGATGGACATGTTGGATAACAATATTATCCAATTAGAAGACGTTATGTTTTCTGATGAGTGTACTTTTTTACTTAACGGTCATGCTAATCGGCAAAATTGCCGCTACTGGTCCACGGAAAATCCTCACTGGATGAGAAAAGAACACACTCAATACCCTCAAAAGGTTAATGTTTGGGCAGGGATTGTAGGGAACAATATCATTGGTCCCTTTTTTATTGAGGGCAACTTGAATGGCAACAATTATTTGGCACTACTTCAAAATGATGTCATTCCAACGTTGGCAAATTTATATCCTGATCCAGGTAACCCTCAAGTTCCAGCGAATACGATATGGTTTCAGTAGGATGGAGCACCACCACATTAACAACTTAATGTCCGGCAGTACCTCGATACAATATTTCCCAATCGGTGGATAGGGAGGCGAGGATCGATTGAATGGCCAGCGCGATCACCTGATCTTACATTATTAGATTTCTTTTTATGGGGATATGTGGAGAGCCATGTGAACAAAACTAAATCTTCTGATTTAAATGACTTAAAAGAACGAATAACGCTTGCGATTAGGTCGATCACGCCTGATATGTTAAATAATGTTAGAAGTCAGTTTTATTTGAGATTAGGATGTTGCCAAGACGTTCGCGGAGAACATTTTGAACATCTACTTTATTAACATTCATAGTTCTTTCTCGTGTTCTACATTTTATTACGTTTTGCATTACATTTTAGTTTTTGACTGTATTGTAGCGAATTTCGGTAACAACATGATATTATGTTAATTTTTGCATTAAATTTAAAAACAATAACATTTTTGAATAGAGAATGAAGAGACCTTTCAAATGATATATCACAAGCCTATACTTCCCATTTAAAAAATTGGGGTTTGTACCTGTCATTCAGGGGGGTTGAAGGTAGGTGTTGCATTTTCACGTTAAAGAATGTCAAGTTATAATTTAAATTTGACGTGTTTCGGGATTTTTTATAAATATGTACAGTAACCGAAATAATGAATTTATTCCATTTGGCTTTTACACACTGTATAAGATTTTACTAATTAAACATCTATACTGAAACAAACTTTATATAAAAAGAAATTGTTCCTTAAAAATCGCACCTCTCTATGGTTTTTAAGTTCCGATATATTTGTAGTTAAAATGGGTCTGACACCCGGTATTACAACTTATTATCATTTTTCTAACCTTAAAAGCATGCTAAACTGAGATGGTCAATGTCCTCTTAAGGAATAACTTTATAGGTCACTTGCACTTGATACCTTAGCTCAGCTAGTGTGTCTGAAAGGTTAGGTAATCTGCCTGGCCTTCTGCCTATCTTGTCCCAGACTTGTTCTATAGGTGGTAGGTCGGGAGATCTGAGAGGCTATGGAAGAAGGTTAATATTGGAAACCTTAAAAAAATCCATATTCGGTCGGGCTGTAGGTGGACGTGCATTATCCTGTTTTGCACCCACACCATAACTCTTACTGTTCTTGATAAAAGACGTTCAACATAAAAAGCCAAATTTCGTCTCTACATTCTCCACGCATCCTAAATCATTGTCGACCATCGTGCATCCAAACAAGACAGGACCTATAGGAGATTACCGAAAGCTATTCTTGCCTCTATCTGTTCTAGGCTTACGGGTCAATGGTAACACCTACTGGGAAAGGTAAGAATGTAGCCCAAAAGCCCTCTTAAAGGCACCACATAAGCAGAAGCGCTCTGATATTCAGTTTCAGTGCCTGGGTGGATCAATAAAGCCTCAAAGACATCTCAAGTACTTAGGGGTAATATTGGACGAGAGGGGAGAATACAAGGAGCATATAAAAATGGTTGTCAAAAAGGCAGAATATCTTGTAGGGTCGCTAGTAAGAATTATGCCAAATATAAGTGGACCAAGATCAAAAAAGAGAGAAGCTCTTCACGGCATCGTCCAGTCTACTCTACTATATGCCGCTCCAGTATGGCATTCAGTTTTAAACATAAGTAAATATAAAAATATGATTATGCGGGTAGAGAGAAAGAGCTTATTGAGGGTTGCTAGTGCTTACAGAACAACATCAAATAGGGCACTTCAAGTAATCACTGGAATGATACCTATACATCTACTGATAGAGGAACGATGTAGAATAAATCATAGAGGAGGGGGAGAACTGGCAAGAATAGAAGAAAGGGAAGAAACTTTATTAAAATGGCAGGAAGAATGGGATTTATCACTAAACGTGGCACAATGGACCAAAAAACTGATACCAGTCATAAAAGAATGGAGAGAGTGCGAACATCGATGCACAGATTATTTCCTTACCCAGGTACTCACGGGGCATGGATCTTTTAGAACCTATATAAGAGGTATCGGAAAAACGGAGACAGACGTCTGTAGCTACTGCACGGAGACCGACACTGTTGAGCACACATTGTTTAAATGTCAGAGGTGGTCTACACAAAGGGAAAATTTAAACATCCAAGAAGGAAATCTGACTATTGACAACATTGTTAAAAAAATTATTTATAACAAAAGAAGCTTGAGGAATATACACGAATTTATCAGGGAAATAATAAGAACCAAAGAAATTGAAGAGAGACAATAAAGTAAAGGAAACAAATGACAAGGATTGTTTCTGATGAAATACCTAAGGGTGGTACCAGAAACTTTCTTCTTGAAGAAGGGGAGGTTTTAGTCGGTAAGAGTCCGGCATGCCGAAAAAGATCGGTATCCATGAGGATTTCCTTCGCTTCGACCAAAAAAAAAACCCAAAAGCCCTCGAATAACAGCAGACATGGCAATCACTGTTTCAGCTACAAAAGAACCATTTATCAGCTAAGGTCAATGTTGATTCTTAGGAATCGGTCCTGGCACAGATTGGTATTTCTCCCTCGTCCAGAGCTCCGAATTCTTTTCTTCGATGTTCTCGAAACCATGAGCAACAACACAAAAAAACTGTATACAAACTCTCCAGTTAACACGACAGCATATCTTCCGAAAAGTCCAGCTTTACGTAGTTCCACAAAACGCTCTATTTCAAACTTGCACGCCTTCGCACCGGTGGCAAATATTTCACCAAACCAACCAATATAAAATGAACAATTTATAATACATATTGTTGCTACAGAATGAATTAATAAAAAATGATGTATCCCAGAAACAAGACGAAAAAAATACCCAACTCGTTTTTTGTTCTGCTTGAAATTGCCCTCAATTACACAGAGGCACTAAATAAATTTGTACAGCATTTCAATAAAATAAATATGGCGTTTTTTGGTGTACCATTTTTATGGTAAATAGTATATTAACAGAACACGTATCTGCAAACATATTCACTGCTTATAATGGAATAATATACTTTTGGGAACGTGTACGTCACCTTGAGAATTTCCTCACATCCGAATAATAGACTTACTTCAAACATCTATAGGTCGTCCCTTGTCGACTATAGAAATAGGAGTTCATCAATAACGTTTGAGGTCACAATAATATAGTTAGCAGAATTTGATACTTAAGGGACTGATATGAACAGAATCGGACTCATCCAAAATGCGAATAGAAACATTCCAGATATTGTTTTCTGTGTTAGAAGTGAAATAATTAATAAATAATAAATTAATAAATAATATATTAGTTAAATAGCTAATTATAAATAGTTCAAAAGAAACTGTCTCATATTTTAGTTTATATAAAGATGTGTAACATGTAGGGAGTTTATTTGGTTTTAAAATTTGGAAATTAAATAAAAAATAATTGAACAGCTAAGGATACAGCTTTTTCTGGCCAAATAATTTCTAATTTGTTTAAAGAAAAGGCCTTATTAATAATTAATTAATAGATAAAAGCAAAATAAAACAAAATTTGGATCTTTACTACGGCTACAATATTCATTTTTTTTATTTATTTATATAGTTTTTGGCTATATAAATGGTTATGGCTAACTGTTTATATATTTTATAAATTATACTTAAACTTTCCGTACACTAATTCTTCTTCTTCGAGTGCCATCTCCATCAATGGAGGTTAGCGATTACCATGGCAAAACTGTCTCTATCTTCTGCTGTTCTGATGAGTTCTTCGAACCCTAGTCCCGTCCATCTTCTGATGTTTCTCATCCAGGACAACTTTTTTCTTCCAATGCCGCGCCTTCCCTCTATTTTACCTTTTATTATTAATTGTGGGATATAATATTTTCCTTGTCTTAGCAGATGACCAAAGTAACTGGTTTTCCTGGTTTTTATTAATGTTAGGAGTTCTCTTTCCTTTTTCAACCTTTGCAGGACTGCTTCATTTGTTATTCGTGCTGTCCAGGGAATTTTTAGAATTCGGCGATAAACCCACATCTCAAAGGCCTCCACTTTATTCATACTAGATGTTTTGAGTGTCCAAGCTTCCGCGCCATAGAGTAATACCGACCATATATAGCATTTAACAAGTTTCAGTCTCAATTGTAAACTGATATGTGTGTCAGTGAGCAGCTCCCGTATTTTCATAAAGCTACTTCTCGCTTGAGCAATCCTTGCTGTTATTTCTTGTTCAGGGTCATGTTTGTTGTTAATCCAGCACCCTAGGTATTTGTACTTTGTCACTCGTTCAAGCATTCTGTTGTTTATTGCTATGGGTAGGGGAATGTTTTGATTTTTCTGGATCACCATTATTTTTGTCTTTTTCTCGTTGATCTTCATTCCGAATTCCTGACATATTTCATTCAGTTGGTCTAAGATATATTGTAAATCGAAATCCGAGTCTGATATAAGTACCGTGTCATCTGCGTATCTGATGCTTGGTATTAGGACTCCGTTAACTTTTATTCCTTTTTTGATGTTTTTAAGTGCTTTTCTGAACAGCAATTCGGAATATAGATTAAATAGCATTGGGGACAGCACGCACCCCTGCCTTACACCTTTGTGAATGTTAATGCTATTGGAGACTTGGTCGTTTATTCTAATTTTAGCCTTCTGTTGCCAGTATAGATTTTTTATTATCTTTTGGAGTCCAACCCAATATTGTTAAGAGCATTCAGCATTTTATTGTGGTCTCAAAATCCACGAAGCACAGAAAGACATCTTTTTGTTGGTCTTGGCATTTTTGACATAGTACTTGGAGTGAGAAAAGAGCTTCTCTAGTCCCCATACCACCTCGGAACCCAAATTGATCGTTTCCTATTTCTTCTTCACATTTTTTATATATTCTATTGTGAAGTATTTTTAAAAATACTTTAAGAGCGTGGCTCATAAGGCTTATTAGTCTAAATTCGCCGCATTTGTTTGAGTTTTGTTGTTTTGGTATGGGGATAAAAATGGATTCTAGCCATTCTTTTGGGATTTGTCCTGTATCGTAAATTTGGTTGTATAATATTCTAAAAAGATCGATATTATCTTCATTTATTAATTTTATAACTTCAGGATATACACTAATTGTTCACCTTTAACTAATATGTTCTAGCTGTTAACTAACTTCCTCACCAGTGTATCGCCTTTTATATATTACCTCCAAAGGCTTCTTCTACCTTTTTTTAGGTTTACCAGGTCGAACACCTTATAGTATTGGCCAGAACAGGCTCTTCTGAACTTGACAACTTTGTATCATTATGAAACAAACTTTCACAAAGTAAGGATTAATTATGAACTGGCCTATTGAAATCAGTTTATTTTATATAATAGTATAAAACTCCAAAACGACTTTATATCATTTTTATTATACGATAAATGGGATATTGGATCAGATTTTCTTTATATGATAATAGCAGAATTGAATTAACATTTTAAATCTTCTTTATGCTTTTACGACGATGAAATTGTATCAGTGAAGATAACAATATATTTCGAATTGGAAAATTTATGAACCAAAATAGACTAGAAATGTTAAAATGTAATAAAGTATTTTATGAATATGACGTTTTGTTGCATTTAGACTAGTTTAAATCCAAGTAAATTGAAATATAAAAATACAAAACGTGTTATTTAAAAGATAATGTTAAGATATTGTTCATGGAAACTGGTTTTTAGTTCATTGTTGTACTTGCAGTGAGTTCTAAGGTTATCTACCTTATTTATTTTTCATTTTTTCTTGCTCTATTCTGCATTTCGATATAAATAACCTGCTCTAATCAGTTTTCCGTTGGTTTTCCATCGCACTGGGTTAAGTTTACTAAAAACAATAAACATCCAGACCCTGACCTTCAATTTTCTAATAAATTATTAAATAAACATCGATTATTTTGAACCCTTTTAAACATCAGTACATTAAACACATAAGATTTAAGAAGTTTATTAAACAGTAACCAAAATTCATTTATAAGTCCTGCAAGAAGGATAAGTTGATAATAAATCATGAAATATAAAACGAAATCGTGTCAAAAGCTTATTATTATTTAGTATATCCCAATAAAGTATAAACTTCCTGTAAACAAAAGCCTTAGCTCTACATTTTCTCGTTGAATTAGTCTGGGTAAATTAATGCCCTTGTAATATTTATCATGTTTTCTTGCTTGTACGAGAATGGAGTTTAGATTGTGTTGTTTCGTATATATCTTAATAAGAACACGCATTTGCAGGTATATCTGTGAAAATTTATCGCTTGTGATCGTGGTTAGATCAAAAAACTTATTTGCCTTTGTCGCTTGTATCTGGGAGTAATAAAGTGATCAAATACGTGCATTAATTACCTATATAATTTGTATTATTCAAATTTTAGACTTTAAAAAGGAAAATTAAAGTAAATAAATGAATACTAAGATATTTTTTAATGGCACAATTGGCACATTTCGAACTGAATTTTAAAAATTTATTATAACGGAGTTTTCAGCCGTGATGCACAACTTTAATTGACTATCGGTTACACCAGATGTAAATATCCACTTTGTTATTTTAAATAAAACACCTTTTATATTTTTAACATTTTGAATTTCTGCATAATTCCAACCAATATTTTTAATCAAGCCTCATATTTTTCAAGATAATAATTATTTTATAAAAAAAATTGTAAGCCTTAAATTTCTGGGACAGGTGAAGAAGTTCTTTGCAGTAAATAACAGGTTAACTATTCTTAGAATTAGGGATACAATTATTGTCTTATGCATGTACCAACTGAAGATAAAGAAGAAGTAGAAAATTACTACAAACAAATGGAAAAAACCTTCAGTTTAATACCAACAATAAGAAGCGTTTAGCCCACATTTTAGTAGACACAGCCTCCATTAACTATCAAACGACAACCACTAATGTTGGGTCAACTTATCAACGATACATCAGAAATATAATTGATGTAAAGAGCCATAAATTTGCACAGGCAAGAATGCATCACTAGCTACAACTCCTGCTCAAGACCTCTTTAGAGCTACGACTGCAAGAAGAAACCGAACAGTCACTGCTTCTTTAGGCACCTATCTATCTATTCTTCTGGGTTGCGTTTCGTGCATGTACTGGAGCTCTAGGCTACTTTACTTACTTGAAGAGGAGTTTCATCTTGCTCACCACATTTTCTGCATAACGGGTCCTCGGCAAGTCCCATTGTGTTCATGTGTTTTCGGAGATGGCAGTGTCCCACTGCCTTTCTTAGTTGGTTTCTACTAAGGCTGAGTAGTTCTGTAGTTTTCTTCCTGGATGGACCTGGTATGAATAATCTGGATTGCCTGAGTCAAGGCAGTTCCATCCAGAGTTTCTTATGTTGCTCCCTTAACCGTTCCTCTATTATTTCGCATGTGGGGAGAGGTCCGATCAGGATTCCTTCTGAAGCTTCCCTGGCTAGGAGGTCAGCTTTTTCGTTTCCCAGGATCCCTGTGTTTCCTGTCTGGTACCCATTCAAGGATAACCTTGTGGCGTTCAGCTACAGTTCCTTGACAGTTCTTCACTGTTTCTGACGGAATGTGCACGCTATCTATTGCTTTGAGAGCTGCTTGGCTACTTGACTTCTGATCCTGACAGTCCTGTTAGGGACTGTCTCGTTCAGGATGATTTTTGAGGCAACCACTTCAGCTTGCAGGATAGTATCTACTAAGCCCAGGTTGAGACTATACGTCTTCTTTAGGCGTGCTACCAAAACTATAAAATGTTTGTAACAATATGAAAAATAAAATTTCTATTGAACCTCCCTTTACCTATCAAATATTTTTAATAATACGAATTGTGAAACAAACTAAAACATTGAAAGTTCTTTCATGACAAACGCGCGCACAAAATAAACATAACATAAAATCAATATTTATGCATTGTTTATGCACGAATAAAAGTTTTCAAAATTGTTCACATACTAAAGTATCCAAAAAATTAAGATGACGTTCAAGCCTACCTTAGGCCTGTGCTGTAGACTACTATGCTGTGTGATATCCGAGCAATATTACTTATGCTGGACAGTTTAATCCATCGAGATATTTACCTTTACTTAAATTCAAGACATGGCATTTTTTTAGCTTTCGTGACACACTAAATTTACAAAATAATATTTACCCTTTCTGCAGCCCTTGCTGATTGACAAAGATTGTAAAAGAAACGCTGAAAATTTTTTTGACTTATAACAAGCATGGTAAAAATTATCCAAATTTCTTTTTTATACTAATAATTTTGAATAGATTTTCCCAATGTATTGAAAGACTAATTCTTTAACTCTATTCCTTTCTTATCATCCGAAAATAGTCGTAAAAATTTTAACGTCTTTTTATAAATTTTAACACTTTTAACCATAAATATTTAAAAATCAAATAATTAACAAATCCTATTAATTTTCAGAAGTGAGATAGAAACAGGACTGTGGAACATTCTGTAACTTCACACTATTCAAGAGGCTTTCTTTGCACCCATTTGCTAATGGTTGCTTTTTTAAGTGTATTTGAGATTCCAAAGCAGGTTCAGGATCTATTAAGAACTTCCAAGAACCTTTCCACTTGATTCTGGGCACAATATACTATCGGCTTCAGAATAGCATATACATTTTCAAACTCAAATCCCTTACAATGAATTAATTTTAAGGACGGCCTTAATTTTAAGGACGGCCTATTTAATGTGTATAACCAATCACGGTTTAAATAATAATAAATTTGAAATCAGTTAAACAGTTGTCCACGCCCACATTTTTAATATTTGCAGCATAAGGTATTTTATTGACAAATTGCCTGTCCCTCTGTCCCTTGTAAATAAAATTAATCTCCAAAAACCATTTAATGTAGGCGTTTAAAGGGCGTTTTTATAACTTCTGTAGGTAAACGAAATTCACATTTAACATGTATATGCTATTCTAAAGCCGACTGTACCTTACTACCTGCACCAACACTCTTTTTACAGAAATAAACTTAATGCTTGTAAACCAGTGTAATGCAAGGTACTTGTAATATATAAATTTAAAAACAATTTACATATTCGTATGTATTATATTTGGGTTAATTATTTTCAGAACCTAGGCCGACTCTGTACTATTACAAAACATTTTCTTTGTTAGGTTATTGATTACCGCCGATTTGTAGAGAACGCAATTTAAGTTTTATTAGCTTCTACTGCTTGTTCTTTTTGCTGTTAATGAACAAAGTCAAATTCCTGGAACTAATACTTAAACCGTTTTCAAAAAGCGAGTAAAATTTATTTTTTTTTCAACGCTTTGAGTAATTAAAGCAATTATTTTCGCCATAAGGCAACAACTTTAGTTGACAGCGCAAACAACCAAGGTTACGAAAAATTTGTCCTTTTCTAAAAACCCATTCACTGAGATAAAAAAAAACATATTTAGAAAATGTTTTTATATAAAATTACTGTAATCTAATATTTGTCCAGTTACGTATCTAATTTATCGTTCAAAAAGGATATTTATAATTTCTGGTGGTTTCAAACAATTATTGAATTTTCAAGATAAACTAATTCCGAATATTAATTTTGAACAAATCTTTACAGGAACTAGTTACAAACTAGTCTGCTAAGGGAATTTATAATTCCATATATAAATTCGGGAAGATGACACAGCGAATCCCATCGAGATTTGAAGAGTAATATTAATATCGGTCTAGCGATGAAGTAATTAATGAATTGCGATGAACGAATTAATAAACTGGGTCAACACAATTATAAGCTTTATATAAATAACTATTTAAAATTTCAGTTTTGGGAAGTTGGTAGATTATAAATTAGCAAATACCAACTTAAATTTTTACGCTAGAGATGTTATTAAAATAGAAAACTCTAATAAAATTATGTATTGACCGTTGAAAGTTTCTATAAAATATTTATCAAATTCTTATATAACAGAAAATATGCTGTTAAAACTAATTATTATAAGAGTTTTTTCTATTCATATTAAATATCTAAGGGCATGGAATTCTTAAGCTGTGCTATTGAACAGTAGTTGACCTATCCAACATTAAAATGCCCAATTAGCAAATCTTATACACGGGCTAAGTAATATTTAAATCACTAAGAGCCTTCTAATGTTGGTATACCTTGCTTCGTTGGCCTCAACATTTTAGAAATTCTTAACCGAAAATATACTTTGTTTGCTGCGAGTCCGTAAAGTTAGACTTTCTAGCCCTTTTCTCCTTCATTTTAAGCATAACTATACCAAAAACCAACGATTTGAAATTATGATTATTGTAACAATACCAACGTTTTATTAAAAATACAATAAATAACGGTAATCATTCGGTTTTCAAGTTAAAATGTGACAGTGCTGAAACGCAACTGTCAAAATCTGATTTTTACCATACAGGTAGATAGATAGATAGATGTTTAAGAGGTGGCCAGAAGCCTATTCCACTGCGACCTTTTCAGATCTATTGTGGTCCTCGAAAAACTAGATTACATCCCCAGTCCGACTCTCTTAACGAAGTCTATAAGCTTTGAGACTGTAACCTTCATGTAGTCCCTTGCCAATGGATATTCTTCTCCTAAAGTCAGGAACCGCATATTTACCAGTCCGTCGCACTGACATAAGATGTGCTCTGGTGTTTCCTCTTCTAGGTGACAGAATCTGCACAGATCCGTCTCTGTCAACCCCATCAGCTTAAGATGCCTGTTTAGCTTACAGTGCCCCGTCAATAGAATTACTACAGTTTTGACCGTTTTCCTGTCTTTACTCAATAAGTCTGACGTAAACTTTTGCGAATGTTCCATTATCAACTGTTTCGCTTGCCTTTGTCCTGGTGAATTCCACCACCATTCCCGTGATTTTTGTGCCACCCATGTTTTCATGGCCGTGTTTATTATATTTTTTGCAATACCGCGGAAAGGTTTCGGTCCAATAAAAGGCATTGATGAGCCTAATTTAGCCATTTCATCTGCCTTTTCATTGCCTTTTAGACCCCTATGTCCTGGTACCCAAGCTACCGTAACTTTGCTACGATCCCCCAGAGTATTCAGAGCATGCACACAGTCCCATACTAGCCTAGAATTGACCTCTACAGAATCTAGTGCCCTTAGCACCGCCTGACTGTCTGTGAAGATGGCTATTGAACGGTACGTCCTATCCAGCCTTTTAATTTCTTCTACATAGTAGTGAATTGCCGTAACTTCTGCTTGAAAAATCGTGACATTTTGGGATAGACTTACTGGGAATGTTATCCCTTGTTTCCTTCCGACTACGCCGGCTCCCACGCCACACGGCGTCTTTGAGCCGTCCGTGTACCAGGTTGACTCCGCCTCTACGGGTACACTTTTTTCCCAGTCTTCCCTACCTGGTATAACTATTTTAAATACCGTACAGGTAACAGCATTTAAAATGATGCGAATTATACCATGACAACAATTGTCACTTGTTTCATATGACGCAATTATATTTCACAGGCTTCCTCATTTCAGTTTCCTTTGTTAAAGAATAAATACTAAAAATAAGAACTTCAGAAATGAAAGAGTACTACTACATAATGATGATGAATTTATACAATATTTGTAGAACATAAGAATATATTAATTTTCTGTTCTGTCAAATCAATTTCCCCCAATTTAAAGTAGATGTTCACAAAATATATTTACAAACCATTGACAGGTCAGCGACTAGCCCATGATTAGTTGTCACCAACCAGTTATATCAAAAACATGTTAGTTTTAAAATCTATATTATTGTTTATAAATTGGTTACTTTTTAGAAGTAAATGCATTTTATTGCTTATAAAAATATCATTTTTTTGTTGTAAATTTATCTATTTTCAAAGCTAACTTAGAGAAACACCCATAACATTTTAACTCCTTCTGATCCACTTTACGACGTTGAGCTGGGTTAAGCGGCGCTGGTTTACCAATATATTCTTATGAAGTACCGTCCACTAAAGCTAGACGGCGTGCGGCAAGACAAGCTGCGACTTGCACGATTCGCATCACTTCTCTTTGTGTTCGATCGAAGCTGTACTGAGCCATTCAAACATTAAAATTTATTTGAATAATGGAAGAATTTATTGAAATTGTTATATTAAATCCATGCCCTTGGAAAGTAATTTTTAAACTGTTCATCACTTAATATTGGAATCAATTTATGAAACTTGTCAAATTGTTTTCTTTCTACTAAATGGTTTGATATACAGAATCTATGTTTTCTCTTCTCCGCCATCAGTATAATAAAACTTAATAAATCGCTTCTGTGCTCGTCTTCGGAATCATCTTCCTCAGAACTTGCGTCCAAAAGGTACTTTTTGATTTCTAAATTATCAAACATTTTAATGGCAATATTATGCTAGTAGCTACAACATCGCACGACTAGCATTTGGTGGACGGACTGCTACAGCTTTGAACCAGGACAGTCTAGCATAGCACAGCTCAGCCTTGCACAGCACCGCTTTCAGAGGACAGCCAGCTTGCTTTAGGAAGATACAGCCCGCTATGCTACACTAGTAGGAAGAGATATACCCGTTAGTAGGAAAAAATATAGTCTCTAGTAGAGAGCAATATACCCATTATAGTAGCAATTCCTTTTGACGAAGAATCAACCACCACCAGCTAACACCCCAACTACAAGCATCGGTACACATACCGAGACCACCGGATCATTATACCAAATAAGATAAGTCAAGTCCATTTATAACATTTCCGTTTACATCTCCTGTGGCAATTTACAATTTTTTTTGTTAATAAACAATAACAGTTTGATTTATATACCCTTGGACTATAGGTCTTAAGGGTGCAGCGTGTTCGGTTGACATTAATTGTAGTTTCTTTTTCCATTCAAATTCAGTCTAATTACGAGGTGTTTCTATCTTTTTCACCTTCATTTTTGTGTAGTTACTGTTGTTTATTCGTTAACGTATAAAAAGATAGTGGCGCCCTTAACCCTTATATACCACCAATCCTTTCTATAGTAAGCATTAACTTGGAGACGGACCACTCCTTGACAGAGTCTCATAGCCGGAATCTTTTTTGGGAACTATTATTATTACAAGTTAACTGTAGATTATCTTTTCACCATAACTCTTACATAGGATTTTCCTAACTTGTTTCTAAAAAATACTCGTAGGAAGAGGATCGACTGCAATTTAGATTAAGAATACGCCCCAATTGATGCAATCTGAACAGTTTGAAGATATATCACCTAAATGAGCAAAATGTTTTATTTATTATACTAACCCCTACTTTGTGGAAGTCCATCTTACTAAGAACATTAAACCACGAAACTTTTGAAACTACTTGATCAACTTCAAATCTAAATGTAACTGACGATGACAATTTATCGAAAAAACTGTTATTGTTAAGAGGGATATTTTTTTTAAATAAAAGTGAAAATTTTGTTCAAAAGTTTCATTGTTTATTATTCTTACTTAAACCTAACTTTCAACTAGACACTGATTTTGAAGATATTACCACAAAATAATGGGCAAATCGAAAAATGACATCTGCCATTTCTGTTGAAGTGCTAAAGAAACGGCGGAACTCATGAAAGAATATTTTTGTTGCCGTTTATGCAAGAAGAATAAACTTCGCCTTTTTTTTTAATTAACAATTGATTACGACATAAAAAGTAATAGCAGTAATGTACTAAAAACATAAAAAGTTTCTGTAATATATTCCCGTAGTTAAAACAAAACCTTTTAAGAAAACGTTATGTTAGCGGAAGATAACATCATGCAGAACTTGCGAGTTACTTATTCAAAAATTTTATTTTCTGCTATATATTTCTAAAAGAAGTAAGCTGATAATCTTGAAGAGTACGTCTGTCAGTTAAAATTCCTAACAGAAGCAAGATTAAAACGTTCCCTTAGGAATTTCGAACTCTCGTGAAAATAATCAGAAAATCGAGAATAAAATGAAAAACTTTAAGTAGTATTTTATTAAAACAGAGAGCGTTTCAGAGTAGCTGTAGATTGTGGTCTAAAGGAAATATTAAGTGTTTTGTTTACGCAGTAAACACACTAGAATATTAAATTTAATGTACTAACTCTTACTCTGTGGAACACAACAAAACAAAATTTACACAACATAATACTCACGTACAGATTCATTTTGCTTCTCGTTTTGTAAACCTATCAGATTTCAAATAATGAAAATTAATTTTTAGATAAGGGTTTAAAATATTGCTTTCCTCCCAAATTAATTAATAATATAAATGAAATTTTAGCCACAGATTCTGAAATAGCTTTGAGAACTAATTCAAATAATTTTATTTACGAAAAAATGCAAATAGTTAATCATATTAGAGACATAAAACCAGATAAATTTAAAAGACAAAGTCAAATTAATAAAAATTACATTTTTAGGTCTAAAATCAATCTCGAATGTGACTAAACAGTGATAGAAGGAAAGGACAAAATTAATGTGACAGATTGTGTGAAAAAATTCAGAAATTCAGACGAGGAAAATTTTTAAACCGGCATAGTGGTCGTCAATTAAAGGAGATTCCTTATCCTTATTATTATCCCTATTCAATTCCACTTACATCTCTGTCGACTGAGATTGATTGTGTTGGGTAAAAAAAAACTATTTTTTTTTCTTTCTCACTGGAATATCATCAAATCCGAGAGTCTCGCTTTAATTCCAGCTTTAGTCTCGGCATACGGACACTGTAATCACGAAAGAAACATCTCTTCTTCCTTAGAAGGTTCAATAATGGATAACGCTTATAATTTCATTGTAAGAAATAAAGAGCTCTCGATATTTAGTTATCTGACTTTCTTTTTTCCTAGTCTTAACAGAACTGTGGCTTCATTAAATTAGGTTAACAATTCATCCATATATTCATGTATATTGAAGCAAGACAAATACATATAATTACTAAAAATAATTCAATTAATTTTATAGATTTAAGGATTAAATTATTCATTAAATTATTCAATGTGAATTGTAGCCTGCTCTATATACTCGATATCGACATCTTAGACTATAAGCACTGAATACTATCGTTCTTTTCACGGTTTAGTTGTTTCATCAGGACAGCCTTCATCACTTCATTTTCTCTATGCAGGGGATTGCTCGCTACCATGTTGGCGTGTTTGTAGGCTTCCTTTGCTCATTTGTGCTTGTCCGCTTTTATAAAGTCACTCCATTTACCGATGCCTTTCCTTTTCTTAAGCCAATCCACCTTCATCTTTCTTTTTAGCATCTCCATGTTTTTAGTAACTTTTCTTGCAATGGTTCTTGGTTAGATTCTTCACTAACTCATGAGCATGCCATAAGGCATCTAGGATTGTAAAAATAACAGAATATGGTCCTTCAATATTTTCCCCCTCAAATTTTCTGGAATTTTTTTCATTTTATTATGAGTTAGTCTTCACCAGGTTAGGTCTATTATTCTTTTACTACTTTTTAACTTTTTTTTAAAAGATGCGATATGGTGGAACAGTCATCTGTCAAACCTAAGATCCGAGACGCGACAGCTCTTCAACAGAGCCAAACGTAATGGAGATTGGCAGAGCTACACCGAGAAATTTACATCATACAACAAGGAGATTAGAAAAGCTAAAAGGAACAGCTTCAGAAAATTCTGCGAAGAAATAGACGCTACACCCTCTGCAGCAAGGCTACACAAAGTCTTGGCAAAAGGAAAAGTAGACACTGTAATGGCACTACGGAAGCCAGACGGAAGCTTCACAGAAAGCGAAAAAGAACGAGCTCTGCTCCTATTAGAAACTCACTTTCCCGGAGGAATTGTCCCTTCGGGAACAACAAGTGAGAAAACTAAAAGACCTACCAGGGAAGACACTGCAATGGCAATACACATATGCAGTGAGGAACGGCTGAGATGGGCTATGAACACCTTCCAGCCGTTCAAAACCCCTGGAACGGACGGAATATTTCCTGCCCTACTCCAACAGGGCCAAGAGGCAATAATTCCACACTTGATCCGAATTAGTCGGAGCAGTCTTGAACTGGGATACATACCAGAAGCGTGGAGAAGGGCCAAAATCACCTTCATCCCAAAAGTAGGGAAACGGGACACTACGCTCCCCAAATCCCTTAGACCGATCAGCCTCACATCGTTTGTTCTAAAAACGATGGATGTTGTATTTACTTGAATAATAAGTGGAAACCACAGTAAAAATAGTTTTATTAGTGCTTCGAATACAAACCAATATAAAATTTTTTATGTCACACTTGACACTATTTTTATGTCACAAAATCAACAACATTTTCTAAAAAATTTCCATAACAACATTTCAGATGTTTTAAGTTACAACTAAATTAATAAATATCCTTATGCAACATCCTCCCACCTTTGCAATTTTTAACTGTCACAAAAATTGAAAACAATATTACTTAAATCGAACAGGTTTTTTAACAATTCGACCACTACGTGTGGTGACATTGGACGACTCTATTAAATTATCTGTCACATTTGAAGGTTGACATTTTTCATCGATGTTTTTTGAAACACTCTCAGTATTATCTGAGTTGTATATTTCTAATGGATAAATTCTTTGAACAGGTCTTAGTAATTCTCCATTTTTTGTTTTGAGTTTTACCAATCGTACTTTTCCATCCCGTCCTGGATAAATATCTACTACTAAAGCTAACAACCAATCAAGTCGATTGATATTATCAGACCCCACCAATACTACCTCTCCAACCTTTACTTCGTATACGTTTTTCTTATAATCTCTGAGGTTTTTAAGTTGACCCAAATATTCAGACCTGAAACGTTTTCTAAGTTGCTCCGATAAGTTTTTCCTATATTTTGCACGTCTAGAAAGAAAAATTTGAATCTATTTTATCACAATCTACTATTCCACTACTTTTGATATCCCTAACAAACATGGCAGGCGTTAATGCTGAATATTCCTCAAGCGTATCAGATACATAAGTTATTGGACGATTATTTATTATATTTTCGCAATCACATAAAACTGTTGTTAACTCTTCATAACTTAAACAAGCCCTACCAAGAACCTTTCTTAAGAGTTGTTTCAACAGTCTAACCAAACGCTCCCAAAATCCTCCCCACCACGCAGCTGACGGAGGAATAAATTTCCAGTCAATAATATTCAGTGTTGAAAATTTTTTAATTTGCTCCCAATTCAATTTTTTAAAGTAGTTGGCAGCGCCAACAAAATTCCTTCCATTGTCACTGTAAATCGTTACTGGTCTCCCTCGTCTAGAAATAAATCTACGAAGAGCTTGTAAGAAAGCTTCTGTAGAAAGTGAAGTTACTAACTCAATGTGAACTGCCCTATATACTGCACAGGTGAACAAAACAATCCAAGCTTTTGTTTTATCTCTTAAAAATAATGGCCCAGCAAGATCCACACCAGTCACATCAAAAGCACAAGCGTCACGAACTCTATTTTGAGGCAATGCCGTGGGAATGGGCTCAATATTTTTTGATGAATATCTCTTACAGGGAATACATTCACGAATAGCATTTCGAATCGTTCTACGACCACCCAATATCCAAAAGCGTTCTCTCAAATAACTTAAAAGACCAACCACTCCTACATGACAATTTTTTGATGTTCCTCCATTATTAATCTTTTAACCACTACATGATTGGAAGGCAAAAGAATTGGAGTTAAGAAATCAAAATCATCATCGCGATTAAGAAGTCTTGTTTTAATTCTAATAATGCCTTGTGTGTCTTTAAATGGGCACAAAGATTTTATCGACTTATTTTTATCCAAATTTTCAAAACTTTCCTGTTGTACAAACTTAAGAACCAACAATTCACTGTCAATATATTCTTGAACTGATATCTCTCCTTTCTTACGTTTTCCACCATTTCTACAATTAAAAATAAAACGTCTCAACCAAGCCACCATTCTCACAATTTTGCTATATTTTGAGAAATATCTGTAACACCAATCTACTTCAGATACTGTAAAACAAGTCACAACACCTTTTATTTTTTCTTCTAAAATTTCTGTTTCGGCGTACTCTACTTCATCACAAAACCAAACACAGGAAGGACTTTTAAGCCAATCAGGACCCTCCCACCATTTTGATGTTAGCAATTTGCTACTGGAACATCCACGTGAAGGCAAATCAGCTGGATTCAAATGACCTGGAATATATCTCCACTGATCCGGTGATGTAATTTTTACAATCTCATCCACTCTGTTTCTAACAAATACAGACCACTTGTCTTTTTCGCTGGATCCATGCAAGAACCGTAGAGGAATCCGTCCAAAATAAATATTCTATCTGAATATAAGCATGTGAATCTGAAATAGACTGGGCTAAACGTGATCCTATTAGAGCAGCCATTAATTCCAAACGCGGAATCGTCATTTTTTTCAAAGGAGAAACTCTAGTTTTAGCTTGAACGAAGTGAAGAAAAACTTCTGAATCGCGTTCAACTCGAAGAAAACATACAGATGCATATGCATTTTTACTAGCATCACAGAATACATGCATACTTAGTTTTGTTTTTCCTTCGACTATAGAAAATGACCTTGGAATTTGAAACTGATATAAAAATTTCAATTCCTTTGCCCAAATCTCAAACTCTTTTCTAAAAACTTCTGGCAATTCCTCATCCCATTGAATTTTTAAATCCCAAGACCTTTGTAAAAGTAATTTCGGGCAAAGTGTTACTGGACAAATAAAACCGATTGGATCAAATATTTTATTTGTCACTGATAATAAAAACCTTTTCGTTATCTTATTATAATCTAACTGTTTAAAATTATCACAAGAAATAAATAAACAATCCTTCTTTCTATCCCAAACTAAACCTAAAACACTCGAACAGGGACCATCAGATTTAGAAATTTCTGGATCAGTGTATTCCCAAAGACGTAAATCAAACTTAGCCTCAGCCATTAATTCCGTAGATTCCCTTCTAAAATTCTCAAGATCATGTAGATTTTCGACACTAGTTACACAATTATCTACATAAAAACTCCTTTTTAGCTTTTTCCACAACGTTTTCAGAATATTTACTTTTACCATTCTGACATTCACCCAAAATATTCTGAATATGAAACTGAATAACACCTCCTAACAAAAACGGACTGCTTGTGACACCAAATACGACTCGACAATGTCTGTATGTAATCAAATTTCCTTCTTCATCTTCCCATAAAAACTTTAAATAATCTCGATTATATTCACTTAAACCAATCTGAAGAAAGGCCTTTTTAATGTCTGCAATAACACCAATTTCGTGCATCCTGAACCTAAATAAAATAGTAGGAATCTGTTCGATCAAATTGATACCTTTTTCTAGACAATCATTCAAACTTGGAGAATCCTTTTCATGCGATGAAGCATCGAAAACTGGCCTAATTTTTGTAGTTTGACTGCTAAGTTTGATAACTGGCCTATGTGGAAGATAATAACCACTTTTATACGTTGACTCCTCAACTACTTTTTCAATGATGCCTTCTGCAAGCCATTCATCAAACACCTTTCCATACTCAAAAAATATCCACTATTTTTTAATTTATTAATAGTACCATTCAATCTGCGAAGTGCTAAATAATAATTAGAAGAAATGCTAGGATGTCCTTCAATCCAAGGTAGATCAACAATATACCTACCACTTTCATCCGTACATACATGGTCATAAAAATCTCTCATTAATTCTTCATCCCTGACCTTTTTAGTTTTCTGTTCAACAGGATCCCTAATTCCTAAAAGCTCTAGATCCCATAAATAACTAACTTTAGAATTATTAACCAACATACAAGTTACCATTGATGCTAAATTTTCAGATCTGGTATCACACAAATATTTGCCCATTAAACTCCAGCCTAAGTATGTCTCCACTGCGGTTAAGTTGCTAGAGAGCTGCAAAATTTTACCAGTTAACAATTTTCCTATAACATCAGCTCCAATCAATAGTTCCACTTCTGAAAATGGATCATCTATAAAAACAATACCTGCTTCATCCAACTCTTTCTGCAAGGAATCTGGCGAGGCCCCATAAATATTGACACATATTTTTGGTTGATTTAAACACTGAAAAGTACAATTATAAGTTTTGTTTAAATTACTGACGTGAACTTTGTATAAAGAATGCTCTTTTTCTTTACTTGTGAGCCCCCCAAATAGAGAATGAATTATTGTCTCATTGGAAATAATATTATAATTCATTTCAACAGCTGTTTTGTGTAAAATATATGAACTTTGTGAACCAGTATCTAATAAAACTCTTACCTTCTTTTCTTTGCCCATATCATTTCTCAAAATTACTAAAAAAGTTTGCAAAACAATTTTGGGTAAATTACTAAGACTTGTTAAATTATTTTCTACAATCGAATCTTTTTTATCAATTTCAAAATCATTACTTTTAGGGCATAGAACAGTATTATGTTTTTGTTTGCATTTTTCACACCTAATATATATTCTACATTTATTTTTTAAATGACCAGGTTTTAGACAATTAAAACAAGCACCTGCTTTAATTACTACATCCTTTCTTTCATCCAATGTCATGTTTTTAACTTTTGGACAATTACAACTTCTGTGACTGTTAACATTACAAAATATGCATAAGGATACGTACGTGCTTATTAAACCTGTTGCCGTGGGAACTTGATTACAATATGGCTTTTTGTGTTCCTTCTTTGTGGATATAACTGCAGAACCGGTCTTGGCTAAGTTCATTTTTTCTTCGTTCTCTACCTCGATACGAATAAAATTAATCAACTGTTCCAATCTATCTTGTGGTTTTGCTTCGGAATTAGAGCTGAAAGATCGCTGCCATATTTTCAGTAGACCTTCGGGTAAACAAGACTCCACCAAAGGAAATAAAATGGATGAATACTTATCAGTAGTTATGCCAAGAGTTTCTAAAGCTCTCAGTTGACACTCAAGTTTGTCATAAAGTTCCGAAAGTGAACGGACAGGAGAGGTTACCAAAGCAAGCAAATTTCGAATATACATTTCAATAAGTAGTTCTTCTCTGCCAAACCTACTTTTAAGAGCTTCAACTGCTTTGGGATAGTTTCCTTCAGTGGGTGGAAAACTTTCTACTACTCTTCTTGCTCTGGATCCAGGTTCTGTACATTGTAACAGATAACTAAATTTTTCTTCATTGGATATACATAGATCTTCATCAATTTTTCGAAATAGTCCCCAAAAATGCATCCAGTCGCAGAGATCACCACCAAATTTTTTCAATTCAATCTGAGGCATTCTGAATTTTTTCGTAATAGAAGACTGGCTTACAAGTTGTCCATCGTCGTTTGATTTAACAGTACTCAAAAAAGAAATTTGTTCTCTAACTTGAACAAACCTTTTCAGATAAAAATCCGTTTCACTTGTCTCATTTAATAATTCATCTTCACTTACATCTTCTTCAAGTAAAATCTCAAATATCTCTTTGTTCAAATTAACCATTTCTTCATGTTTATTTTCAAGAATTTTAAGTAGAGCCATAATTTCATGATGTGTAACATCCTTTTCATTAATCTTCTTCAGAAGACTATCATATTCTTTTGTAAAAGACTGCCTGAGCACTGATCTTACTTTCTTTAATTTTTCCATATTATTCAAGTTCTATATCAGGAATTGTCCTGTCACGGTCGCCAAATGTTGTATTTACTTGAATAATAAGTGGAAACCACAGTAAAAATAGTTTTATTAGTGCTTCGAATACAAACCAATATAAAATTTTTTATGTCACACTTGACACTATTTTTATGTCACAAAATCAACAACATTTTCTAAAAAATTTCCATAACAACATTTCAGATGTTTTAAGTTACAACTAAATTAATAAATATCCTTATGCAACAATGGAAAAGCTGTAGACAACTACATAAGAACAGAAATCTTGGAACAGGTGCCATTGCACCCTCGTCAACATGCGTACCAAGCGGGAAAGTCCACGGAAACCGCTTTAACACAGTTGACGGACGAAATCCAAGACGTACTGAACAAAAAAGAGACCGTGGTATGTGCCTTTCTAGACATAGAAGGGGCCTTTGACAATACGCCACATGAGGCAGTCAAAAGAGCACTGATTGAGAAAGGAGTAGATAGAACGACTTCCAGTTGGATGTCGCAACTGCTATCTACAAGAATCGCAGAAATGGAGGCAGGACAAGACACTATCTCCATTAATGTGACCAGAGGCTGTCCACAGGGGGGAGTTGCATCCCCGCTTATGTGGAGTCTCACTGTGGACAGTCTGCTCTGTCAATTGACTAGGGAAGGCATACCATGTCAAGGGTATTCCGACGACATGGTTATCCTGGCAAAAGGGAAGTATGAAAACGTCCTCTGTGATATTGTTCAAAGAGGATTGAGCATTGCGGAACAATGGTGTGACTCGGTGGGACTCAGCATCAACCCCACCAAAACCACACTAGTAGCCTTTACAAGGAAAAAGAAACCTAATCTAAAAATCATAAAAATAGGGGAGAACATCGTCGGGTGGAAAACAGAGGTAAAATATCTAGGGCTAATCCTAGATAGCAGGTTACTCTGTAACCTGGGGATGTAACCCACGTATCCTGCAATGGATGTACACAGCAATAGTGAGACCATTAATCACATATGGGGCAGTGGCTTGGGGCGTAAGGGCTAATCTGAACACGACGAGGAAAAACCTCTCGAAGATTCAAAGACTGGCCTGTTCATGTATCACTGGAGCAATGAGAACTTGCCCCACTGCTGCAATGGAGGTGATTTTAAACTTGTCCCCACTGCACATTCTGCTAGAAAGTGTAAGGAAGAAAACAATATATAGAATGATCAAAGAAGGAATTATCAGGGAAAAACCTCGATCACTTCACTTTGATCAAACTTGGGAAATGCCCCAAGATGATATGCCAAAGAAATTCAACTTTGTGAGAAAATTCATCACAAAGTTGAGTAACAAATCTGAATGGGATGAAGACACCATACAGAATTTAAACCAGAATACCATAAAGTGGTATACGGACGGTTCCAAGCTAGACGAGGGAACTGGGATAGGAGTTTTTGGACCGAGAGCCAAATACTCAGAAAGCTTGGGCACATACCCGAGCATCTTTCAAGAAGAAGTCCGCGCCATCGAAAGATGTGTGGAATTCAATATTGGAAGGAACTACCGCAGACAAGAGATTGTGATCATGTCGGATAGTCAAGCAGCCATCAAAGCGCTGAGTTCAAATATAATCAGTTCGAAGATGGTTTGGGAATGCCTAGGCAAACTAAATGAACTAGGCCAGAAGAACACTGTCACCCTCCTATGGGTCCCGGGACACATAGGAATAGAGGGGAACGAAACAGCAGATAAGCTGGCAAAAAAAGGAGCTGAAACCCCACATTTGGGACCAGAACCATCTTGTGGGATCAGCAGTAGAGTAATCTTAGGAAAACTAAGGGAGGAAATGGAGAAAGAAAAATCCAAGTACTGGAATCAGCTGGAAAGACTGAGGCAATCTAAGATACTACTGGGGAACTATGACCAGAAGAGATCTCTTAGCTGCCTCAACCTCAGTAAAAAAAGGCTGCGTATTCTAACGGGAATATTAACCGGGCATTGCCGGTTAAGAAGCCACATGAAGAAACTAGGGTTAGCAGATGAAGCAAAGTGCAGATTCTGTGAGGAAGAGGATGAAACCTCAATACATATACTCTCAGAATGTCCTGCCTTGCAAAATTCTAGGGCTAGATACCTAGCAGCACATGAAATAGAGGAAGGGGATCTACCTGATTTGAAGCCCGACGATGTCCTAAACTTCCTCAGGAAAATAGGACTCGAAGAGCTGCTGAGAAAACATCTGAGAAAACATCAGAACGTGGCAAGTAAGGGGGGACACAATAGATCCTATGGGTCGCAGTGTAATCATCACCCCTAACTCATTCATACATACATACATACCTTCAGTAGCTCAATGACCACTTTTAAGCTGTTTACTAAGCTACTCCACCTCCGAAAAGGCTCAACAGCTCCTAGGAGTTCTATTGCTTCGATTTAGTTGTTCACTCAACACTTCCCAAAATTTAAATAGAGCAAATACATCTCTTTTGTATAATAACTTTTATTGGTATCCCAAGTCACACTCTGTCTATATTTATTTTTATATATCCCTTTGTTTCCAGTTATCTCGTTAGTCTTAATATTCTGTTATTAACATGAAAGTCATGTCTCGTTAGTCATACAAACAATATGTGTATGTAACAATTAAATAGAGTATTTTGTTTCTGGCGTGTTTGCGTGACAATTGATACGTTCACAATTATTAATATTTTACCAGATAAATTTAAATTGATTAATGCGCGGTTTCGAGATATAATAAATACGTGACGACCAACAATTAATTTTATAATTTGCAACTTTAATAAGGGTTAATAACTATGTTTGAATCGTCGTGTTTCAATATTAAAATGGACTACCTGAAAATTAAGGTAACTTTGTAATAAAACTTCTGGTTTCCGAGTGAACAAATGGATTATTGATATTTTAAAAATATGCTGGTATATTTGATATTAACCATTCATTTACTTGATCTATAATATCGATTGCAGGATTAAAAGAAGTACTTACTGGTCTACGAGTAGTTTTATTTCCTTTCAGTTGCAAAACGACAGAGATGGTCTTAAGTATGGACTTGGTTGCCTAGGAAGTAGTTGTTTTTTCTTTAGAAAACGGTCAAGCCTGGTTGGAAATGATTTCTGGTTTCTATACCTGAGAGGCTGTTAGAAGAAATATTTTGATATATTTCAAGTTTTGATTTACAACACTCCTAAACTATAAATGCGATTAGAAAAAATTTAAATTATTACTAATTTTTAATATATTACGAACCTTGTTTTGCTAGTTTCCTTTTTAAAAGATTGAGACCGCCATCCCCGGAAGATGTTTACTCTGCCAATTGTCGGCCAAAGATGGACCGATCGCTTCGAGAACGAAAAAGAACATACGCAAATACTCTACAAGAAGCAGTGGTGTCCGTATATAAATACTATCTTGCGGAGAAGCAGTTTAGTTTTTATTTAGTCGCTATATAAATAAATTATAAATCAGATTATGTGTAAATACTAGTAAATTGCATTATACATCAGTTGAGGTGCAATAATGTATAATAGTTATTTATGTTACAAGTCCGGGAAGTGACTTGGATGAGGCGACGAAGGAGCCAAGTCAAGAATATCTAATCGCGTACCGTAATAATCAATTCACGGACGTGTATCGTACTATTTTTTTTTTCATACTTCCTTTGGTTTTAAACGCAATAAAATATGAAACTAAAATGACATATTTTATCATTTTATTGGGAAGTCATGTAGATTGCTGTGAAAAAATTATTTTACTTTATTTATTCTTAACATGGCTGATTTGCTTTATAAATAAAAAATGAACATATTAAATTTTTCTGCACAAACGAAATATCTGCGGAGAAAATGGATCTGAAATTAGGTAAAATTGCTGAGAAAACTGCGGAAGCGATAGGACAAAAATCATTCCAGTTAAGTCTGCGAAAAGATATGAAAAAGAATATGCGCTGTTTTGCAACTGGCGTGAACAACACAATTTGAAAAGTAGTGCTGATGAAAATGTGATGTTGGCTTACTTTTTGGATGTGGTAATAACAGTTTTTTTTAAGAATATTCTTTTCAACAGTTTACACTTTCAGTCAAAAACATTCAACCCTTCTTTATTTTGTCAACATATTAAGTTTCCCAAAGTTGATAGCTTTTTTGAAAAAACAAAATGTAGACCGTCAGCCAATCCAGTCTAAGGAGTTGACAAAGAAACAAATTGAAAGCTTCATGAGGGACGCTCCAAATAAAGAATATCTATTACTCAAAGTAATAGCATTACTTGGAGTTGCTGAAGGTTGCCGAAGGGAAGAGATCTATAATTTAGAATTAAGTGATGTGGAAGATACGGGTACTCAGCTAGTAGTTAAGATTAACCAGAAAAAAACGCATATTCGACGAGCTTTCACTGTGATTAACAGTGATGAGGTTCACTATTTGGATGTATTTAGAAAATACATGAATTTACTGCAACACGTCTCCCTGAAAGCTCTTTTGGTGGGTTATAACCAAGGAAAATGTCTGTCTCAAAGAGCTGGTATACATACTGTTGGCGGAACACCTAAGAAATTAGCTGAGTTCTTGAAACTAGACCAGATCAGAAAAATATACAGGTCATTGCTTCAGGGGGACATCCTCAACGTTGTTGGCCAATGCTGGAGCTGACCTTAAAGTTCTAAACAGCACGGTGGATGGAAGAGTTCTTCAGTTGCAGAAAAGTGTAAAGAAGAATCGTTTGAAGGTAAAAACAAGATTGCAAGAATGATCCAAAGGGGCGAAACTTTTGTTGAAGTGCTAAATTACAGCCACACGTCTTCCTTACAGAAAACACTGGAAATCCATCAACAACTCCATTAATACATATTGCTGGCAACAGCAGTTGTAAAATTAATGTCAATCTTCAAAAACTTGAATACAAGCTTTGTTTATGTTGATTTACTTATTATTTCAAACAACATTAGGAGAATTGAAGAGTACTGTAAAGTACAAGTATACCGTAAAGTGCCATTTCCCGGACTCGAATGAGTCGGGGAAATGGCACTTTACCGTACAGTATGAAAAAAAAAATAAACGTTATATTAACTTTACTAACCATATTGTAAAACAAATTAAGAGCTTTATATTAGACAAAAAGTTTTTATTAAAAACACCATTACGTATAAAAATGATTTTCACTATCTTTGTTGTGTTGTGCGGTTAGAGAGATCTTTGATAAAACTCGTTTTTCAATATGGCGGCTGACGCGGACGAACATTTACATTCAGGGTTCACCATTTAACATATTCAAAAAAAATCCGTACTGTAGAATGTTTGCAAAGAAAACCCTACCTGGCTTTGGCCTAAAAGAGGTCCATGTTTATGAACATATCATTTTATTTTTCTCCGTAAACACATACATTTTTAAGATATTGTTTCTTGTTGACGATTCAATAATATAAAAGATGCAAAAAGAGTTAGGCGAATTTGAATATTGTAATTTTGAAAAGTTTTCGATAAATATGTATGACGAGACATTGATATTGCATTCTCCCTGCACCAGAGCGAATAAAATGGGTGTTTTTATGAAATCCGAGACAAAAATATTTGAAGAAAGCTTTGATTTAAAGTTTTAATGACTTTTAAAATACATTTACAATGGAAAAACTAAGTAACTTTGGCCCAATTTGAGACCTTTGCTTTTTTTATTATCCATTAATTATCTGCCTAGCTAGATACATTTTTATTTTCTATACTTAAACTTTTTTATTTTTGCCAAATAAAAAAGTTTTCGTCGAAATCAAAAATTTATCGATAAAATTTTAAGGACTCGTGGTATTACCTTTGATAAAAGTCGTATTATTCTTATTGATAAAATAGTTGAACTGTCAAAAATTCAATAGCATTATTAAACAATTAATTTTCTTGTTTACAAGTAATTTATTTTTTCCAGTGATTTTCTACTATTTTCAACGTATTAAAATCGTTCTATATTTAATTCGCATAAAATGAAAGTGTTAAAGTGAAAATCATCCATATCAAATCTACTATTCATTAATATTTGAATTATTGATTTACAATACACAACCACGTAAACACAGAAAATTGTCAATAAATTATAACAAACGAAGCTTCTGCATAATCTGTCATAACTGCTTTGTTTGCTTTAAATTAATTAAGCTTGATTAACTGCACTTTGAGTTGTATTTCGAGTTTTATTTCATTTAGTTCAACAATTGAAGAGGATATTACAAAAATCTGTAATTTTCTTTTGTCATTGGTTAATAATAAATCAAAATTCGATAAAATAAGTTAATCTTTATTCTTTTACGGTACAATATACCCAAAAAAATAAACAAAAATAATTTTTATTGAAAAAAAAACCGAAAACCGTTTACACTACCACTACACCAACACACACTTTTATATGCCTGACGCGCGTTTCGATAACCAAGTTATCTTCTTCAGAGACCGAAGGTGTAAACTAAAGCTATGTCTTCAAACTAACCTTATAATATACAAATTATAACATTTTTAGCGCCAAATGTTTTCGCGGTAAATCTTTTGGCGAAACCAATTTTAAGCGCGAAAACATTTTTACAATAAGTTTTCTTATAATAAACTATAAAGTGGATTATCTGGGATAGGTCCTTTGTCCTTATTTAATCTCTATACTTTCAAATGCATCCAACAATCTATTGTTCGATCAGTATTTCCTCCATGGGCCTGTATGCATGACTTTAGGCGATGTGGAATGCTATCGATTAAATGGTCGAGCTGGGCTTGCGGAATTCTCTCCCATTCTTCACGAGCAGCATCTTTCAGTTCTCGTAGAGTAATTGGGGGAGAGTTTCGCTTCTTAATGCGTGTTTTAAGAATGTCCCAGGCATGTTCAATGCCGTTCATGTCAGGGGAATTTGATGGCCATCTTAATGTGGATATTCCTTCTTCTTCCAAAAAAGTTTGTACTGCAGTTGTTCGATGTGGAGGTGCATTGTCATGCATAAACACAAATCCATCACCTACCGCCCCCGGAATAGACGCACAACAGGATTTAAAACTTCCTCGATGTACACAGCACCAGTGATTCTTCTCTCCAAAACCAGGAGAGGCGTTCGTGTACCCCTCATAATACCACTCCAAACCATAATACTCCCACCTTCAAATGGAACACGTGGTTGGGCTGTTTATAATCGGGCTTGTCGTCCAGGAGCCCTCCAAACTAGCGTTCTTCGCAAATCAGAAACCAAGCCAATTCTTGATTCATCAGAGAACATCACGTAATTCCAATTAGGACCATGGTGTAACATTTCTTGAGCCCATTGCAACCTTACAATTTTTTGTTAATAGGTTAGTTTGGGAACACGTAGAGGTCTTCTGCCATACAAATTTACCGCATTTAATCTTCGTGTAATTGTTTGCCTTGAGATATTCAGTCCTTCAAGTTTAGCAATTTCTCTGGATATGCCACTTGTAGATTCCTGTCGATTTATTTGAGCTATCAAAGTTATCTGCCGGTCTTGTGCTGCTGTTGTACATCGACTTCTGCCACTTCTGGGACGATGCTTCACATCATTTGTGTCTTGGATTTTTTTTTTAATTTTTGAGACAGTAACCTGAGTAACACCAACAATATTCGCGACATCACTTTGATTAAAGCCCTGATGTAACAAAGCAATTACTCTAGACCTATTAAAATATGATATCATGTCTCTGGGCATTTTTAAACAGCTTAAATAAAATTTAAACAAGAATTGGAATAACTTGAAAGCACCCAAATCAATTAAATATGAGCAAATTAATACAAAAATGAATCAAATTTAGTATTATTTTGATTTAAAAACGCTTTTAAATAAATATCATCATCAAGAGTTGTTAAAAAACCACGCAGGCCTAGATATATTAATTCCAAATATTCCAAACTTTTGAACATGCGTGTATGTGTTTCAATATCCAATATACCAACAAAACATCCTTAAGAGGTACCTTAAGGTATACCTTAACTATTATTTTATTATATTTGTTATTGTTTATCTTGTTTATGTATTTTTATTTTGCTTTGTGGGTTAATTGTGTGCAAATAATTAATTTAAAATGGAGAAATGTTCTTGTAATATATTTATAAAGTTTGTTAGTTCCGTTTTACGGAAATAAAAATTTACTAAGCAATTACCGCAGGATTTTGTGGCTCAAGAGAGAATTCGCGAGTTGTTAGCAAATATACGTACAGAGCAGTCACTTTGTGAACTAAGTTTTTTTTTTAAACTACTCTTCTGCTAAATTAGTTTGTTTGTTTTTGGGCGTTTCGCCTCGAGTGGCAAGAACAGAAGTTGCGGAATGACGTTTAATTGAAAAGAAAATGCCATACGGTAGGAGAATAACGCTCGTTCGTCACAGATAAACCTAAATAGAGTTGTTGGAATGTTTAAAGCCTTATTCATCAATTTTAAATTAAAATTTTTGTTTTTATTCTATTTTTGTTGGAGTAGAATTCCGAGAGAATCTTTAAATTTAAATGAGAAATTTTGTGTTTGAGAATGAACCTTTTTAATGAATGCCCAAGTTTTTGTACTTTTATTTGAATATGTCTAATTTTTAAATAAGTACTGTTATAATAATAAATAGAGAGAAAAAGAAATAAACCTTTTCTCTTTTACTTCTTGGAATAGTTTCTTTGACCTTTTTTAATCCACGAAGTTTTAGTTATTTTTCTCCATATTCAAATTTCCATAACTTTTTCCATAACTTTTTCCTATTCATTAATCACATACATCACTACCGTTAAAACATTACACAATGAAACTTTTAAACAAAATTATTATTTAAAAGATAAACGTTGAAGTTTTGTAGAAAAGTTTCATTGTTTACTGTTCTTGCATGGTAAGATGGATTTCCACAGAGTAAGGATTAGTACCAATAAATTTAGATATTTGTTTGTTAAAAGATTGTATTTCTCTCTAAATATTTATGTTTTAAGTACTTTGTCAACAAAAGGGTTTCCAAACAAAACACAAGCATAGGAAATATTATAAATCTCCTACAATACTTTTTGTTTCAGTTATTTTATATTACACACAGCCAAACAGCGGTCATTGAGTTTTTAAAAAGCAATTTTTTAAATAAAAGTAAAAACTTCGATAAAAAGTTCAATTTTTTAATGTTTTTAGTTAGATGAACTTCCACATAGTATGGGTTGATACAGTAAATCTCAACAAAAGTTGTTTGGAAACATATTTTGTACTGGATGTGGACTACAATTAATAACGGGATTAAAACCAAATAGTGGCATATTTAAATTTGAAACTGAGAGATGGGATATTAAAAAATAAATATAACCTACTTCATAACTACTTTTTTATTAACATATACAGTTCTTCCAAGTATTTATTCAATCGTTTTGCAATATTACAATTTTTAATATTATATTTTCTGCTTTGTCTCTAACGCTTTTTGTTTTCTAGCAGCAACTGCGTTGCTAAACGCAGGTGTAGATATTTTAATATTAAAAAGGCATAAAAGGGGGTAAAATATTTCCAAGTAGCAGAAGAATATGTAGAAAATTCTTTGTAAAATCGAATATATGTAGAAAATTAATTATTTTTTTTAACTATTGGTTCTGATTTATCGCTAAAAATTTACTCTACTACTCTTACATTAAAAATACCATGACAACTATTGTAACTTGTTTTACATGACGCGATTATATTTTACATGCTTCTTGATTTCAGTATCCTTTGTTTTGATGCATAGCCTTTTTATAAATGATAATTTTAATAAATAATACAAGATATTCAAACTTAATTATTTAATATTCATATTTTTTGGTAGTCGTGTAGAAAATACAACCGTGTGTTCACGGTTATAACGAAAATTCGCTCTCCTTTCAATTCTAAGCTTTTTACAATATACGCTATTCCGTTTAGATTGAATTTTTACCATTCTACCAAAGGCGTTAACAAATAATGAATTAGGGTTTAGTGTAAATATTATACTTGAACCTTTTTTTCAGCTGGATAAAGCGAAGGCACTCTGGTGAATAATATATATTCCTTAGGGACACCGAATTCAGGTTTAGACTGTTGCAGATAACTTTGATTGGAGTTTTAGGAGAAAACTAAATACACAATAATAAAAAGTTGTAAAATTTGTCTTGGACATGGGAAAACAAGACCTTTTTATTTAATTAAAAATAAATATGACCAGGCAATAATGTGTAGGACATGAAATCGCTTAACAAAAAGTTTAAACAAATAATATTTTATCCGCTAGAAAAATTTATAAGAAATAATTATTTAAAATGCTATAGGCTTTGTTCGGAAGTATTTGTATATCAAATGCTATTTGTAGCAATGTGCTTAAGGATTTGTTAGTTATTGACGATAAAATAGTAAATTAAGTATGAAGAACGGTAAGGGTTTTATACCGATTGAAGACTCTAATTATTGTCTAAGATCGGTAACCCTTAACGTTTTTGCACGATTGATACCATTATAAATTATAAAATTAAACATTTTCGTCATATTAACTAGTTTTATTCATTTTATCAATGAGATACTTTGGTTGTTAGGTGGTAACTAAGGTGCATAACAACAATGGAGAATTGAGTTTTTATTTAGTCAATCATTTTAACTACAATTTTGATTATTATAAATTAAAATATGAGCGAAAGTGAATTTGAAGAAATTGAACGGGCTTTGGAAGAAGGGTGTTCAGCAATTATTCCCGAAAAATCCAAAATCCGTTATCGAAATACCTACCAAAGTTTTAAAAAATGGTGCGAAGTCAAGAATTTAAGAATCGATGAAAAGAGTCTATTGGCATATTTCGTTCAAAAACATATGCAGTTAAAAGCTCCTGGAAGCCTCTGGGTAGAATATTCAATGATTAAATCCACCGTTTTTCTTTATGATGGCATTGATATTTCCATATTACTAATGTATGTGATTCTACCGGAGTTTCTGTTAGAAGTGAAAACACTTATGTTGTACCATAAGTTTCAATATTAATAAATAATTTTTAAGTTTTCTTTATTCTTTCAAAAAATAAAATAAAATTAAGAGATTTTTTAACTTGACGGTAAGTAAATTAATTACCGCCGAGTTGGATTACTTACCGTCGAGTTGCTAGTAAATTTCACCTACTGACGTAAAATTTGTCACGGTAAACAGTCAAAAATGATGAATCGTTCAAAAAGTGTTTTAGTAATTAATTATTTTTTCTGGTTAACGTTTTAAAGTAATTTATAGGTTAATAGAAAACAAAAATAAATTTCTAACTGAAAAAAAATTGGTATAAATCAACATGGTATAATATAAATTAAAATTGTTTCCTTTAATTGAAATTGACACGTTTTGTTAAAAGTAAATGATGTAGGAAAGGTAAGTAATAGAATTTTTGACAAACACTGTGTGAGACATGGATGCTCTCAAAGAAAATCCCAAATAAATTGAAAGTTCACCAAAAATCAATACAACTAAAAATGATAGGAATAACGCTTAAAGATCATAAAACCAAATAATGTGTAAGAAAAAGAACTAAGGTCAAAGACATAGTGAGGCAAAAAGGTAGTCTTAAATGGAATTAGGCTGGAGCTGTATCAAGTGGATAATTCCCTATTCTGTATCAGAATAGGGAAAACTGAAAAAATATGAGGCCTGTATCCAAAGGATAGAAAAAAAAGAATTAAATTCCAGTAAGCCTTCTGGGAGGATTCATTGCAGTCCTGGAGAAAAATCACTCCTTAGTTCTGGGAGGAATCATTACAATTCCTTATCAAATATTTACAAGTACTGGATTTTTTTATTACCCAAATTATCGAAAGAATCATCACATTTATCGAGAGAGAAATAAGGTTTCATGTAATCTTTTTTGGGACATTATGTGTATAATTTTTATATCTAGAAAAATTTGTTTACTATACACAAAATGCAGCTTCACTCATTATTATACCTGGAGTTTTCAGGAGCAGAATTCGACAAACGAAAGTTAGCTGATTATAGTATTCGATTTTTTTTCTAATTTTCTTTTAAGAAAAAATGTTAGTGGCGTCCATATACATTCAATTTTAGTCGTTTACTTAGTTTATCTCTCAATCATTGTTCTAAATTTAGTTAGGTACGTCCTGAGAACTGGCTTTGCTATACTTCAAATTTTGTATTTCAGTTAGGAAAGGCAATGTCATGGCAACGAAATTTTGCCAAACTAGTACTAGCACGTAGTACACGCTTGGGGCTGATGGGCTGCTACAAATGTTTAAACCCTTGTTTTATGGAAGTATATCGTATAAGAATACAAAATTAACAACAGTTTAACAATGGGTTTCACTATTTTACCGATAATACTGAGTTTCTATGTATTTTTTTAAATGTACTTAAATATCAGCTTTTAGTATCTACACCAAAATATAATTTTCTTACATTTAAAAAAAGGATTTACAATATTTTCTTATAAATTATGGGTAAAACAATCTCGGCCAATGTGAGAACTTATAGTATAAGCCGAACGTATATATAGTTTGGGGTAAAATACTAAACATAACAGCAATGGGGCATAAAAAAGTCCTAAACAGCCGAAAGCAAAACGTGATGCTATACGTCATCGAATAAAGAACGTGAAAACGGGAAAATCGAGTTTTCTTTCAAGCGAGTCTGATAAGACTGATTCTGGTTTTTGTAAAACAAAGATTACGGTAATACTAAGTTTGGTTTGTTTCTTTTGTAAGGTTTTATCTTTGTTTTATGATTTAGGAGAAACATTTTTCGATGTTTACGCCTGCAGAGTAAACCATTCTATTTAAAGGTGATAATTGTGAAAAATGGCAGGGTTTAATGTTTTTATTTCAAGGCTCTTTTGAGTCTCGAAATTACTTGGTTTTTGCGTTCAGTGAGATATATTATAGAAGAAATATTAAGAAAACTGTCTATCTAAAAGAAAATTTCAACAAAACTTTTTATAATGCTCGTTGTAACAAAACAACTGTCATTGTATTTTAAAAGCTAATTTTTTAGTTAAGTTCAAACTATTATTATATTATTAGTTGTTTATTGTTCTTACAACAGAAGTCCCTACTTTTTGGTGAAGTAACAAAATTGATCTCCCTAGTCGATTGGTGTTATAACCAAATTAAAGTCCCTTCTTTTGCACCATATTTCAAAACTAACAGTTAACATTCAATGCAAATTTAAGTACTTGAGATTCGATACAGCTCCACAACAGCTTTGAATCAATCCGGGTGGATTTCAGTGCTAGCCTAATCCGAACATTCTAGCCACTTTCTTCGGAGAGGAGTAAGCCCTTTATGGCCACAGTAAGACTTGCGCCAGTAATATCTATGCACGTAATCCTCTGCAAGCCTGACAGTTTTGCTGCAGCAGTTTGTGGTAGTCCCTTAAATCGCCATACGTTTGATAAATCCAGTAAATCTATTTGGGATTTATGTTCGACGATCAATCTGAGATTCCAGATATATATCCTGGCTGTATTCCTTCCTTTATCCAGATGAAAGTTCCAGGTAAGTTTGCTATCTAGGATTATTCCCAGATGTTTAATCTCCTCGGAAAAGGGAACGAGTTTACCCTAAAGAGTGGGCCGACGCAGACCATCCAACTTGCTCCCTGTGGTACCCGGACTAATTATGGTTCACTCCTCAAACCACTTGTATACTATGTTTAGAGCCATTTGAAGGATACATTAATTGATCGTTTGCATAAGTTTGGAAACTTACCTTCATTTCGGGAGAGAGTATTCAGAAGAGGCTATAGAACACCCCTAGCAAATCCAAAGGTCTCTCCCTGCAGTGATGACACTAGTAAATACTTTTTTATGAATTTAATATAATTGTATATTAAAACTTCTAGTCAATTTTTAAAATATCTGCCAAAAGATAGTTTTATATTCTCGTTAAGACATAAAAAGCATCTTATTTGTTTTATCTCTCAGTTATGAATGTAACCATAACCCAAAATGATTACATTTACATTCATTTATTTTAACCAGTTCATCTAAAGATATCGTTCCAAATTTATTACGCCGAGATAATGGTTTTCTCCATAAAAAAATCCTTTTTTGGATTGGTTTTCCGATATAACGCAGCTTAGGGACAAATTTTATGTTTAAATCTATAATTATTTTTTCTCCTCCTTATAGTTCAGGAGACAGGATTTCGTGAAGAATAAAAAATCATGATTTGGTTACTCACCTTGTCTTAATGCACCAGGTGACAACTAGAGGCTAATATAAATTAGTTTGATAATGTTAAATAAAAAAATAAAGAAAGGAAAAACACCATAAATGTCACAAACTTTTATTATACAGGTGTAAGTGTAAAGCTACTAGTTTCGGCCCACAATAAAGGCCCTCATCAGGCAACAAAATAAATAATACATTACAAGCTAATACAAGGTATACAAATACAAATCCTTACCTAAGAGAGTTATAATTAGCAAAGGGTTAAATGAGTTCCGAAATGATTGCAAAAATGTAGTTATAGACGTTCAAAATTAATATGTATTAATATAAACATAGTTAAAGAATATTCTTGTTCTGGGAGAGTAGTGGTAAAGATATTACTAAGAAATTAGAATGTGGACATTGAAAAAAAAAATTAAAGAGAGATAATGCTAGAACAAAAGGAAAAACCTTGAGCTCAGCAAGCTCATAGAAAGAAAAATTGGGGGGTTGTTGCAACGTAGGGAAAAATCTACCCAATAAGGGAGGAACTATATGTAAAAACGTGAAGAATGAATTATTCAGAAAGGGGTTCTGGAACCATTTAAAGTAAGTACCCAAAACCATAAAGAATTCTCTAAAATTGATATTCCTGAGAACTCAAATTAGGGAGAAAAAAGTTAAATTCAAGAAACTATTGAAGAAACAATGCAAAAAATAGTAATTAACCAAAACAATTCATAGAACATATTAATCAAAAGAATATACATATTCTTGTCCATATTAAGGGACCAAGACAAACCATCAGAAATACTCCTTAACAATTGGATAAATTATTCACAGTATGGGTTCACGTGCAGCTTTTGCTAATGGCGATAGGAACATGGAAAGTAGAATCGTAGAACATAGGAAAAGGTAAAATGACAGAAACCGTAGATCACGAAACAGAAAATGTGTCCATGATCGAGAAAGGAAAGTTATCGAAATTCCGTATATCAACAATTCAAACAAAATTCAAAAGGTTAATTAACATTAGTTTTAGCAAGTAATCATCTATAGTGAAGATGCCAATCAACGTTGAAAAACAATAAATTGCAAAACCGAGCAACAGCTTCCAATCAATGACGGTCAATATAAAAAAGAAGAATTATTCAATGAAGGTTATGTGTATGAATAAAGAGCGATCATATTGACAATCAAAAGAAAAGAGAGAAGCCACAACTTGGTCCAGCAGATAATTTCTTTGTAGTCTTAATTTTTTTTAATCTAGTTAAAATATTCTACAGATGTATATAAGGATTATTAAATGGAAAATAAATGGTAAGGGGAACTCGGAACTTTGGATAACTTATTTTCAAACTTTTAATGAATTTAGAGAAAGTCGGAGTATTTATCATTTACTTTGTTTTAAAGACAAAGGTTTTAACTTTAGTTTACTTTGTGAGGAACCCTGAATTGCGTTTTGAAAACTTTCCTAATATTTAACCTAACGTATATAACCTAACATTACAAAACTAGTTGTTAAATCAAATGCTTACTTAACATCTAACATTATATATGCTTAATTTTTGTTTATTATGGTTAAGTATTAAAATATTTGTAAGTAAAAATAGCCACTGCTTTTGTAATCTCTCTAGGTTAAACTGTGTAAAACATTTGCACGTCTATCTACTTCTCCTGATAATAGTTTTTATTAATTCCATCAACATTTAATGATTTAATTCGTTTTGCATTTAAAATTCCAATTTTATATTCTCGAATTGTTGGAAGCAGCGCGCCGAAATAAAAAAAAGAAGTGAAAGAAGCTTAGCGAAAGAAAAACGTCAACACTATCGTTTTAAGTAAAATCTCGATAAAATCTGGAGCACTTTAAAATACCGACAATTGTTAACAATATTTTGTGCTGCTAAAAGTTTTAACTACATCAGGAAAACCTTTAACTAAAGTAATATTTCTGAAGTAGGTAACTTGGCGGCTTCTATTACAAATATTCATTGTATGAACCTTTACTTTGTGGAAGGTCATCTTACGATGCTAGTTTTCAGCGAAACAGCTGTCATTGAGTTAAAAAAGCAATTTTTAAAAGTAATAGTGTAAGTTTTATTTAGAAAGTTCTATTTTTAATGTTCTTTTGTTCAAAAGTTTTTAGCTTATTTTACAGTTTTAACGCGTCTCTGCTGTACTTTTTTATTGTCTTATTCTGAACAAAAAAATATGGTGGTACTTACCCTGATGATAAACGACGTTGACCAGTGCAAGCACTGACCAAGTGGCCGTTCTGAATCCGCCTTTACACACACATATGTATTAAAAATAACATCAGAAATGTCGGGCTGTCTTTTCTTCATTTCTTGCATTCGATTTACCAATTTAACAATCAGGTAATAAGCATCAGTTAACATTTTAACCTAAAATTATCGTTATTCTTGTTCAATTTTTCATATTATATCAATCAATCTCTGTATGTAACCATGAAAAAGTTGGATCTAAAACTTCTGTAAACAATACAAGTCAATGCACAAATGTAAAACTCAATAAATACTACAAACACAAATAATTTACAAACAAAATAACATTTAATCAAAATTGCTATCTTCTGAAAACCAAGATAGAGAACTAGTTTCTTAACAGGACCTGTAATATGACAATTCAAAAGTACAGAATAAAAAATATTGTGGTTAAATAAATATTCCAACAAGCAACATACACAATGCATTAGAACTACCATCCCAAAGCTACGTAAATACATGCCTCCTTAATCATATATCTTCCCAATACAGGTTAGTACCCACCAATATTCCTCCATCGTTCAAAGCCCCACCGTTTTTAAAATTACAAAACAGAATAATACGCTTTAAAAAAAATTACCTTGTATATACCAATACATTTTTTTCTAAAGATTCAGTTCCTTGATATTTGATAATGTCTTTCATGTTTTTAATAATAGACCTACAAGTGAAAATAAACAAAATAATTTAAAATATTTCTATTATATTCCATGAAACATACATTTAAACTAGTTATGTTCTTGATACCTAATAATTTCTTCCATGTTTCTTATTAATAGACCTGCAAATTATAAACCAAAACGAAAAAATTTAATATATTTTTATTAAATTCTACGAAACGTTCATTTAGATTTGTTACCTTGTGTAATACAATAAAGACCTCATGTCTTCCATACTTAAGAATTTAACCCCCTCTATCTTAATACATAATATATAATAAGTTTTTTATATGATTATTCTAATAAATAATCTACTAAAGTTATTATTTTAGAACATCAAATACTAATGATAACCAAACACCAAAAGGAGATATATTTTATTTTAATTTTTTTAAATATCCTTCTAAGAAAAAAACTACATTTTCAGTAAACCTTTTCCCTTCACCTGGCTGAGACAGGTATAAAAAACTATCCTAGTTTTTCAATAAAAAATGTAATATTTTACAATACTACACCACTTAAGATTAATAAATAATTCAGAGAACATTTTTTATCTAACGCTACTATAAAAATAGATTTTTTCAGTGCAATTTATACTGGGAATCGTGCGTGCTCGTAAATAATAGTATACCTACATTTATATGAATTTTCAGTCCTCGGTGGGGGTGGAAACGTGAAACACGTCCTGAATTCCCAAATAACCTTTTACCAGTTGTTGAGCCTTCCGCACAACAGAATCGTTAGGGCAACTCTTGTGGTTTCCTTTGGGACTCAAATACAAGCAAATATTTAACTAGATGTTTTAACTTGTTAAGTGATTTGTATACCTTGTATAACTTTTCTATAAACAACCCAATATGCCTTTTATATCATACGGTTTGTTAAAAATTGCTAGGATGTAAAAGTTTCAAATTTTATTTAAAAATGTTTTAACATATGTGACCATTAATATGAAAAATGACATTATACTTATCTGTGATCAAACTTTGGATTGCTTATAGGTAATTTACAAATAATGGGGAATGCGCAAGGAAATTTTAAATAATGGAGAATACGCATGACAATCTTTAAATAATGGTGAATGTTTGAATTACTTTTGTTCTCCTTCTCCTTCTCCTTCTCCTTCTCCTTCTCCTTCTCCTTCTCCTTCTCCTTCTCCTTCTCCTTCTCCTTCTCCTTCTCCTTCTCCTTCTCCTTCTCCTTCTCCTTCTCCTTCTCCTTCTCCTTCTCCTTCTCCTTCTCCTTCTCCTTCTCCTTCTCCTTCTCCTTCTCCTTCTCCTTCTCCTTCTCCTTCTCCTTCTCCTTCTCCTTCTCCTTCTCCTTCTCCTTCTCCTTCTCCTTCTCCTTCTCCTTCTCCTTCTCCTTCTCCTTCTCCTTCTCCTTCTCCTTCTCCTTCTCCTTCTCCTTCTCCTTCTCCTTCTCCTTCTCCTTCTCCTTCTCCTTCTCCTTCTCCTTCTCCTTCTCCTTCTCCTTCTCCTTCTCCTTCTCCTTCTCCTTCTCCTTCTCCTTCTCCTTCTCCTTCTCCTTCTCCTTCTCCTTCTCCTTCTTGTTCTTCTTGTTCTTCTTGTTCTTCTTGTTCTTCTTGTTCTTCTTGTTCTTCTTGTTCTTCTTGTTCTTCTTGTTCTTCTTGTTCTTCTTGTTCTTCTTGTTCTTCTTGTTCTTCTTGTTCTTCTTGTTCTTCTTGTTCTTCTTGTTCTTCTTGTTCTTCTTGTTCTTCTTGTTCTTCTTGTTCTTCTTGTTCTTCTTGTTCTTCTTGTTCTTCTTGTTCTTCTTGTTCTTCTTGTTCTTCTTGTTCTTCTTGTTCTTCTTGTTCTTCTTGTTCTTCTTGTTCTTCTTGTTCTTCTTGTTCTTCTTGTTCTTCTTGTTCTTCTGGTTCTTCTTGTTCTTCTTGTTCTTCTTGTTCTTCTTGTTCTTCTTGTTCTTCTTGTTCTTCTTGTTCTTCTTGTTCTTCTTGTTCTTCTTGTTCTTCTTGTTCTTCTTGTTCTTCTTGTTCTTCTTGTTCTTCTTCCTTTTGTATCCTTTCTTAGGACCTTACATTACTATTGTTTCTTAATAACCTCTTTGTCATACAAATTTTACTATTTTAACTTAATATTTTCTTTTGCTTTACTTCTTTTTCATCCACAAATTAATATGATTTTTTAAACATTTTGACTAATGTAATTTTTGATATTACTTTATCGATGCATTGAAGTTCACAGTTCCTTAAGTTCTTTTCACTTTTAGACTGATGATGGACCGAATTTAGTAGCGAAGTGTTTGAAAGAAAAGGTGATTCGAAAAAGAAGAAAAGAATAGATTTACAAGTATAATGGCATAAACAACTGGAATCAAATTAATTAAAACCCAAGAGAAAATATCATTTTATACGTAAAGTTCCAAATTGAAGAAATATATCAATGCGATGAAAAGTGCATCCAATATCAAAAGAATATAAAAAACAGCATACATCAATATATTTTTTTGAATTAATATATTTTTTTATTTTGTAATTTAGTGTATTGCACTTACCTTTTATCTTAATTTTTGGGTCCCATACACATATTTTTTTATTTGGTAAAATAAATTAGTTTATAGTACAATTTAAAAATATTCATTTAAAAAGTATTTGCATTTTGTAGAATTCAAATAAATATGTACAACTTGATGAAGTTTTGTAATTCCAGACAGGACTGCTGGTTGTTAAATAGTATCTGTTGGTAGTGCACGTCGTATTTTCAACAAAGTTTCGTAACGAACTAATTAAAAGGTATTTATAAAAGAGATAGTTAAGCTCTACTTTTAAGTAAAATATTTTGTCCACATTATTAACGTCTATGAATAAAAGTAATGAAGTCCGCGAAAGTTAGGTATATCTGTGCGAAGCAATTTAATTTTAGGATTTAGGGAGCTTGCGGCAAATTAACATTTTACTTTTCTATTTATTAATGAAATATTTATTAGAATTTTAACGCATGCATAAAAAAATAACAGATTTTTGTAATATCGACTTCAGTTTTTGAGCATTGTAAATAGCTAATAACAAAATATCAACAAACATTATCTTTTATTATAAAGATTATTCTCGAAAGAGTTAGCGTTGTTACGGAAAGACCGAGAATTTTCTGGAAGCTGGTATAAAAACATTTGTAAGGTGACAGAAGAGCTCAGTCAATAATAATGACTTTGTGAACATTTCGAGTGAGATTAAAATGCTAACCAAATAGTTAAAAAGACAATGATAATTAAAACTACAATTATTAATCAGTTAAAATGTACAGTAAAGTTAAAAGTATAACATAAGTAACAGTGCAAAGTTGAATAACATTTTACGAGTGTATTAAAAACATAAAGTGTACTCACAATTTAAAATTAAATTAAAGAAAATACTGAACCCACTCAGATAAGATACTACAGAAATAAATTAGGTGACACAGTTTTCTTTAGAATATCATATTTTTATATTACTTCAATAAACTAGCAAAAATGAATTTGCACTGTCACTATAGAAACAATAAACATTCTGACATTTCAGCCTACTCAGAGTTTCACCAAAAAATGTGTTTTTTCAAATGACTTTTACGAGTAAACGACGAAAAATAGATGAGAAAAGTAAATAGTAAAGACGTTTGTCTCGGAAAAATTAGCTTGAATTATTAAGGAGAATCTTTTTATGATTAACAGAGTTTAATTGCTTTCGTATTATACGAAATTGTTACAGATTTAAAAACCTCCGCTATTTGAACAACTATTACGATGTCTATTTCCCTGAGCAACGCACTAAATTGGTTCATTATGAAGTCTAGACAACATTACATTACTTGTAATGACTGTTTAGCAAAAGTGCCAAACAACTTTAATCAAAACATTTTAACAAAAACAGGATGAAGAGTTTTAAAAGTTCATTGAGCCTCTAAACATAAAATACTGAATATCTAACATTGTAGTCTAATTATTACTTAAGGGATTTATGTTAAAGTAAATTCGAAGATAATGGGAGTAAAGGGAAATCAAGTGGATATCAGAAAAGACAGGGGTGGTGGTGTTGTTGAGTGACCCCGAGGATGGGTAACAACCAGCTGGAGATAGGGAGGGTAGTCATTAAGATACGGTTAAAGGGGGTAGATATCTGGGCGCATGGTTAAGACAAACGCAAGAGAATGGGGAATGCTTAATGTAAGAGGATCAAGTAGCATAAAGACTAATCTGTATTGAGGGGGGGCACAGTGCATCCCATTGTACAGGCCACTGGTGTGGACCTAATTTATGGAAATGGAAAGTACAGGAAAATTATGAGGCAGGTATAGCAAAGGAGTATCAGTAGTATCAGGAAAATAGAAATCCTGGAAGAATAGAGGATGCATTGGAAAGTGAGATAGTAATTACAAGAAGGTGGACCATTTTAATACCCAGCAAAACCCAGTGGTTTTTGTGAAGTCGCTCGTCTAAGACTTGCGTGCAAGAAGGCGATTGGCTTTCCCAGTAGGAAAGAATCCCATACTTCCTGGGAAAGGTAGAGCAAGTATCATGAGTCTAGCACAGATTTCTAAGTAAAGAAAAAAATATTTAAAATATACCTACTAAAAAAAACCTTAATTCCTTTTTTTATGTAGGTACAGGTATAGTGTGTTCAACAATATAGTGCCTTTCAATAAAAGGGGACTGATGGTGATAATAAACTTCTTAGGTACTTTCATCTCAGATATTGGCAAGTTTGGGTAAAGAATGCAGGTCAGGATTAAATTTGCAGAAATACATCGTCGTCTACATTAATTATAGGGGGTCTATGTTAGTATGAAATGCCCTGTATGAATCCTCCACTTTTATAACATGGTTTATTAATCTTTTCCAACAATCAGCGTCTGGGTCATCTATATTTTGCAATGCAATTACAGAAGGACATAATGTAGGTATATTATTTTGGGTCCGCACTTTGTTCTTTAGTTTTTTCCACAGATGCTCAATCGGGTTGAATACGTAGTAGTAAGGAGGAAGACGAAGAACTGTATGTCCTTTGGATGCTGCAATTGTGTCTTCTGTATGTTAAATGTCCTTAGAACCTCTAAAAGCTGGGTTTGTTTATATCCTTCTTCAAAGTATGTGTTGTTTTGGAACATAAATTAATGGATTTTCGCTTTTGTATTTGAAGAGCCTGGAACCTTCTTCAATTGGCGACTATGGTAACTGGCATTGTCCATAACTATGACACTATGCGGGGGAATATTTGGCGGTAAAGTGTTTTCGAACCAATCTTCGAACAATTCGGCTGTAGTATCTTGATGGTAATCCAATGACGAATCTTGAATGTTCTTCGCCGGAAGTCCCAAACTGTTTGGAATCCAACCATCTTCTGATCCAGTATAAATAATCGTGATCCATTCTCCTTTGTTCGATGGAGCTTTTGATTGGCATCGCACTGTTCCATCGGTCCATCCTTTTGCCGGCGTATCGTGGGTATCATACCAGATCTCATCCAAATAGATTATTGGTCTTTGTAAAGACCTGTAATCAACCATGGCAGTCAAATATTCAAAACACTATTGCCTAATCCGTTGTGATTCCAAAATAACTTGCCTTTTGTCAATTTTGCAGTATTTGAAACCTAGCTTGGATAAAAGTGTCCATAGGTTTCCAATTGATATCCTTATCTCAGTGGAGCTCCTTAGTCTTGTTTGCAATGATCTGATAGTAGGCACCAAGTTTTCTTCGTACATAGAGTAGATAGTTCTTCTTATCAAATCTCACCGTTATCAGTGGTTCTGAAACACCACTATCGTTTCATTCAGAACAATAAACAACTAAAAGGTTGAATTAACTTTCACTATTTGCTGTCATTGCATTTAAAGTATTTAAAGAATAAATAGTGCCAGTTAATTCAACCTTTTAGTTGTTTATTGTTCTGAATAAGATGAACTTTCACATAGTAAGGGTTAGTACCATAAATTTTACCACTATCGTTTCCTTTTCATCTCGGATGAATTGGCTTCGAAATGTGAACTCTCACTGATGATTCCGGTATCCCTGTCAAATCGCTGGTTTCTGTTACAGCAGATATAAAAGGCCAACTCCTTTGGACCATCAAGGGATAAAACTCGTCATCGAACAGGGCGCCGCTGATGCAGTATTCTAAGGACGAAACATTCTCCACAAAAATCATTAAACAGCACAGATTAACTCGCAGTAAGGGAACACAAATATAAATTATTATGCTTAACTCAAATTATACAAATAAAAGAACTGATCCTGTATGCAAATTTTGACCATAAGCAATAAACCGTGACACACGATCGCAATAAAAGTGGTTTATTACCATCAGTCACCTTTTATTATAGGCACTATATTGTTGAACACAGTATACCAGTAGTTGAGTTTCGAGCTAATATTTTTAGTTAAGGATCTACAGGAAGAATTATCCTTAGAGATCTCTGCTGTTTATGACTTTGGGGTAATTTAACTCTGACTACAATAAATTTGGTACGTTATCTTTTCAGCACCATGATCAACGGAATACAGAATTATTAAACTCTGTAAATATCTGCAAATTAAGAAAAGCAAAACCCAAAAGCCCAAAAAACCCAAAGGTCTGCTGGGTTGGCTAGTGTTGGCCAGTAGGGTAGGATAATCCATCTATTGATTTAACCTGTAAACTAGAAAGTATTGAAAGTTGTCGTTGTCAGTTGTCATGAGCACCGTAAAAACACAGTTGTAATTTGAATAAAAATTTTGTACCTATTCACATAATTATATTAAGAGAAAATTGCCAAAATAAAAATTATCTATTTGAAGTTTACCTACAAAACCACATTCATCTGTAAGTACCTATCTGAATATTTTAAATGCATGCAGAACCAGATTAGTTTTAAAGTACCTACCTATTTGATGGTTTATTGTCGTTTAGATGAATTAAATTGTAATAATATTAACAAAAAATATTTGAGGATATTACAATTACAATTAAGAAAATGAATTGTTCAGTATTGTTATTGAATAATAAAACATACAGGGGTGACAGTATTTGATTAAAAGTTTTAATAGGGAAAACTGTGTAAATCAACAAAAATCGAATTTTAAAATATAATATACACATTTTTAAGTAAAACTTAAGATCCTGATTGCGAAAGTTTTCTATAGGACGTGCTAATTATTATAAGATGTCGTAAAAATCGCTGTTATACAGACAACTAAACATAGTCCATTTTAATGTTTTATCTACATACTAATAATCACAAAATAAAATTATTTACAATTAAAAAAGTTTACTTTAAAAACAGATAGACGAATTCTATCTCTCTTACATTTATTGCATGTTTTGAAGCTCATTTTAGTATGTTTGTTTTTAAATCGTTTGTAGCTATCATGGATAAATGAAAGGAAATATAACATTGCTTCATTTTCCCACATATTTGATTTTGTAAAAATAATGGTGCGAAAAGTGTCTGACAAAACAACTGTTGCCAAACAAAAATTAATTGAAAGGAAAATAGCTGGATGTATTTCAGTTTTGACTGCACGACACAAAATGTATATTTCCGGAAAACCTCATTTATTTTCAGCCAAAACAAACACATTACGTGACTGGGTGTAACATTGCACATTAATATAGTAATAAATAATAGAGTAATCATCGAAATATTATCATCAGTTTTACTTTTTTGTTTTGTACAAAATGGAAGCAAATTTTTTATTGATTAGTTAATATAAAGTAGTAAAAAGCTAATTTTAAAATGAATAAAATGTTGTTAATATACTAAACTTTAATTGCCTTTTCAGTCTGCAGGTCAATTTGTACTTTTTCCACTTCTAAATCCATTATTTTCTGTGTTTTATAATAATGTCAGCTTTTTGTAACTATATTCTTTATGGTCAATTTTTTAAAAGCTGACGATTTGAGGTATTTTTAAAATACTTTATCATTAAGCACTACAGCCTAATAGTTAGCCTTGGGCTACATTTAAATATTCCTCTATAAAACAGAACCCTTAAGTGAGCTGTACCTAACTAATTTTTCTATCCATCTAAGCCGTGTCCTTATTTTTGCTTTGTTGTTTATTTCATCCTTTTTTTTGGCATTTTTATTCCCTGTACATGGTCAAACCATCTGATACTCGTTTGACTCAGTTATTATTAAAATATAACCTTCATTTGAAATTTTTACAAATGAGGTAAATCATTTAAATTGGACTAATGAAGAAACCACAAAATTCTTTTGGTTTGGTTTTGTAATTTTCACAATGATATAGGTTTGTTCTTTGTTCTTTAAATACCGGGTCGTCCGGTATGATTAATTAGCAAGTCAAAGAAGGGTCCAAAAATGTTATTGCCTGAAATTTTTTTGCTCTAACCATTACTCTGAGGAATGAAACTCTTTTTAAAAAGTGAATCTTTGTTAAAAAGTTTCATTGATTATTGTTCTTAATTTTATTAAGAATAATGAAAAACTCTTCGTTTTACCAAAACTTCCAATATTTATTAAAAATATTACATATTGTGGAACTATTTCCAATGAAATTTCAAAAATAATATCTTCGGCAACATCAGCATTAATATCATTTAAAACACAAAATAATATTGGTACAAAATTGTTAAATGTAAAAACAAAATTACCTAAATTAAAAAAATCTGGTGTTTACAAAATTAATTGTCCAAAGTGTAATGCTGTATATATAGGTCAAACACAAAGAAATTTTGAAGTAAGATTTAACGAACATTTAAGAGCATATAGATTAAAACAACCAGATAAGTCAAATTATGCAAAACACCTACTTGAACATCCAACCTCACTCTTACACATCAATGACGTCCAAATACTACACACTTGTAATAAAAACAAAATTTAGATTTTCTTGAAGAACTTGAAATAAAAAGACATCTAGCAGATCCACAATTTAAAGTTGTTAATGAACAAATAAATCTGGGAAGTTCTCCACTTTTAAAGTGTTTGCTTTGATTGAGTCTTCATTTTATACATAGATAAGACGTAATTGTAACACAAATATATTAAGTTATTGTAAAGATCAGCATGATATAGTTTTTTCCTGGTTTTTCTATATCATTGCACAGTTATACTGATCTTAGAGGGAAGTACATCCAGGATAATCCCTTAGGGCTCATAACATCTAGGCTTTAATATTGTTATGTCTTATTACTTCCATACTTGATCTAGCCTTATAACTACCTAAACATCAGGTACCTAGCTACAAACAAACAAAATGTAACTTCAATATGTCAATCTGACGATGCTAAGTCTAGCGAAACGGCTGTCATTATAGTTAAAAAAGCAATTTTTTAATAAATATTGGAAGTTTTGGTAAAACGAAGAGTTTTTCATTATTCTTAATAAGATGGACTTTCAAAAAGTAAGGGTTAGTACAATCAATTTAGTTCTTAATTTTATTGCCACACATAAATTTTCTGAAAAAACTAAGCCACAGCCTGTAGATTTGGTCTCCAATTTCTTCTGATCTCTATATCCGTAAATCCTTAAATAAGATATCAGGATTTTGATTGGTCTTTTTCAATAAAAATTCATAAAACTCCATTCTTGTGCGAATTTCCTGGCATTTTTTTATCGCAGTTTCTTGTAGTAACCAAGTGCAGTAACACAGAATTCATCAGCCAGTTGTGTCTTCAATTTTTAATCATATAATTACATTTATCATGGAGCCGCAAGATGGTACTTGAAACAAGACGATCAGAATACAAGGTTTTAACAATCACTTAAGTTTCAAAAAATTTGCTCTACAAAATTTAATGTATATTATCTTAAATTTTAAGCATAAAAAATCCTCTTCATATGACTTTATCTTTTTTAATGTTAAAAGGACAAAAAAATTAAATAAATGTTATCAAAAAGATCCTTAGAATATAACTGGCATTTAATTCTAGCGATCATTTTCATATTAAAAAACCAATGTGCGGTTTCGGGGGAATTTTGTAAGTTCCAGAAAGATGCCTATTAAGTTTAAACGAGTTTTACTTAATCTTAAAGTTATACACTGTCTCATTCTTCCATTAGCGCCCACACTGACATTTCTGATCCCAGAATTTAACATTCATTTCGGCATATTTCACGAGAAGATACATTTAAATTTAAATCTAGCGGAAATATTGTCTCAAAGAAAGGTTTGATATAAAACGTAACGTCGCCGAAGTATGAAATGAAAATATCTGTCGCAACTGATACTTTAGTTTGGAGCTTAGCTTGGTTTCATTCGTATATTAAAAAACAGTAGTTACTTTATTGTACAGAAGAAGGGGGACATTTAATAGAAACACTAAAATATATAGTAACAGAATAAATAAATGTGTCTTTTATTTTTTATAGTAATAAAACATCAAAGTCTCCTACGAATGTTTTTAGAAAGAATAATAAAAAACTCTTCGCTTTAACTCAACTTCCAAGTTTAAACCGAATTTTTCAATTAAACTTGGAAGTTGAGTTAAAGCGAAGAGTTTTTTATTATTCTTAGTAAGATGGACTTCCAAAAAGTAAGGGTTAGTACAACAAATTTAATGTTTTTAGAAGTAATATTAGCTTAATCTGTTTAAATGTCAGTGGAACTCTCCTGAGTGTCTCATCTCTCATTATTGTTTCAGCAGAACGAGTATTCATCTAAAATTTTAGTTAAACATTTAACCGAGCCACCAGAGCTTTAAGCAAAGCTTTGAAATATTTATGAATAAGCTTTCATAATTGCATATACATTTTTGACACGGACTCTGCGTTGCACATAACATAAATTTATGTCTGCTTTTAGAGCGATGCGAGAGAACGAAATAGTGAAATCCAACGTCTCTTAAATATTTTTATGACAATACGCTTAAATTTAAGTCACATTTTTCTTTGTTAACTATTTGTTTTATATTTAAAATATCTAAACGTTAAAGGAAAAATACAAAAGTAAACGATGAGGTTTGTAAAAAGCAAATTTCCAAAACCATACAAACCAAAATGTAAAGCGAATTAAGAAAACTAGAAATATTGTCAAAAGCTTGAGTCATAAGAAAGTGTTTTACTTAGAATATGACTAAGGAAAGAAGGTTGTTGTAATGGACAAACAAAACTATTTCGGATCAGTTCATTGAGACCGATCATTATTTTAAAAACCCCGTAAGTAAAATTATTTTTACAGGAAAAAGTATTTTTAAAAGTTGTAAAAATTTTCTTACTAAATCATTGACAGCTGTTTAAAGTACAAGTTACATTTTGATTTTTAGGTAGTTACCTGATGTTGATTAAGTATATCAACAAGCCTGAAGAAAAATAGGGGAGAACAGAGGTAAAATATCTAGGGCTAATCCTAGATAGCAGTTTACTCTGAAATAAACACGAAGACGAAGTAATACACAAAGCAACCAAGGCCCTTATGGTGTGCAGGAATATTGCAGGGAAGAACTGGGGATGCAACCCACGTATGACGAGAAAAAATCTCTCTCGAAGATTTAGAGACTAGCCTGTTCATGTATCACTGGAGCAACGGGAACTTGCCCCACTGCTGCAATGGAGGTGATTTTAAACTTGACCCCACTGCACCTCGATCACTTCAATTTGATCAAACTTGGGAAATCCCCACAGCCGATATGCCGAAGAAATTCAACTTTGTGAGAAAATTCATCACAAAGTTGAGTAATAAATCTGAATGGGATGAAGACACAATATAAAATTTAAACCAGAATGCCATAAAGTGGTATACGGACGGCTCCAAGCTTGACGAGGGAACTGGGATAGGAGTTTTTGGACCGAGAGCCTAATACTCAGAAACCTTGGGCACATACCCAAGCAACTTTCAAGCAGAAGTCCGCGTCATCGAAAGATGTGTGGAATTCAATATTGGAAGAATCTACCGCAAACAAAAGGGAAGAAATGGAGAAGGAAAAGTCCAAGTACTGGAATCAGCTGGAAGAACTGAGGCAATCTAAGATACTACAGGGGAACTATGACCAGAAGAGATCTCTTAGCCGCCTCAACCTCAGTAAAAACAGGCTCCGAATTCTAACGGGAATATTAACCGGGCACTGCCGGTTAAGAAGCCACATGAAGAAACTAGGGTTAGCAGATGAAGTGCAGATTTTGTGAGGAAAAGGATGAAACCTTAATACACATATTCTCAGAATGCCCTGCCTTGCAGAATTCTGAGGCCAGATACCTAGGAGCACATGAAATAGAAGAGGGGGATCTACCTGATTTGAAGCCCGACGATGTCCCAAACTTCCTCAGGAAAATAGGACTCGAAGAGCTGCTATAAATCTAAGAAAACATCAGAATTTGGCAAGTAAGGGGGGACACAATAGATCCTATAGGTCGCAGTGTACTTATCACCCCTAATTTATACATACATATATTAGAGCCTAGATGTTACTATCCCTAAGGGATTATCCTGGATGTACTTCCCTCTTAGATCAGTATAACTGTGCAATGATATAGAAAAACCAAGAAGATGCTGATCTTTACCTACATAATACTTAATATATTTGTGTTATTTATGTATAAAATGAATATTCAATCAAAGTAAAGAGTGTAAAATCGACCAATTACAAACTAGGAATTTAAAATTGATAGTTAAGTAAAAGGTTTGATTGTTTTGGAAACACTGGACCAAAGTTTACTTAGTGACTGTTTTCACTATTAAAACCGTAAATTTTACTTGTTCAATCAGAGATTATTTACTGATTTACAGTGACATACGTGGCACTGATTGAAACAGTCACTGTTTACTGTCAATCAATGTTTGAAAGAGAGTATATAGATAAAACCTATTTTTAAGATTTATTATTATTTTAAAATGAACTTAACCATGCATAAATTGTCTATAATAGGAAGTTGCTATTAATATTGGATACCATTAACTTTGTTACAAGAAGTAACAATTTATTGCATATTAAAGATACGATCATTTATTTACATCGGTTATAAATATATTTCTATTTATTATTCTGATTTCCATTCGCTTTTGTATTATAAGAAATTACCTAACCCGATTTTTTTTTCGTTATAGATAAAACATGTCCCAATATCCATTGCCAACAGAGAGAAAAATATTTGTGGAACAGATTAAATTCGATTTATATTTGAACAATGTCTTGGCATTTATATAAACTTTATATAACTTTTGGTTTTCATGAAAAACAATCAAACAATTATACAATATATATATACTTAGGGTAAAAATAGAAACTAATCAACAAAGTGCTGTAATTTGTTTCAAGAAAAAAAGTTAGGCCAGTAAATTTAAATTTTTTATCGGTAAACAGGTGTCAAATGTAAATTTGATATTTTTTCTGGAACTTCTTGAAACTTTACTTTAAAAAATCAATCATTCCATCTCCATAAATTTTTAGGAAAGACGATTTTGAAAAATGTATTAAAAAACTCTCGATACACTGCTTAAAATATTACTTTCCAAAATTAAATATATATTTCTGAAGCAAAATATACTGAGTAAATAATTCAAAATGTAATACATTTCCTTTGAACATAAATTTAAACTTATAATAAAGATAATAAAAACCGTAAGTTAAGTGTGTAAAATTTTATTAATTCGGTAACTGAGTGCTTTTGGCTTAAAATGCCATCATCAGAGTTACTTACATACCTAAAAGGTGTTAACCATAAAACTTAGAAATAAGAAAAAAGTGTAACTTACGGTAAAAGATAAAACCTACGGTTTTTAATATACAAAAAAAAATTTCCTTTCTTTATTATTTCATCAAGTGTTTACAAAGTCTACAGTCTTTCATTTATTTATTAACTATAAATTTGAACTTTTAAATGTCCACGTAATGAAATTTATTGTACTAACCCTTACTGTGTGGAAGTTACCTGATGTTGATGTTTAAAGTTGTTAATGAACAACAGTTTTAATAGTTCTGCACTATTAAACTGTTTACTTTGATTGAGTCTTTACTTTAAACATAGATAGATGCAACACAACGCAGTATAATATAGTTTTTTCCTGGTTTTTCTATATCACCGCACAGTTATACTGATCTTAGAGGGAAATACATCCAGGATAATCCCTTAGGGCTATTAACATCTAGGCTTTAATATTGGTCTAGCCTTAACTACTTAATAAACATCGGGTACCTAGCTACAAACAAACAAACAAAATGTAACTTCTATATCTCAATCTGATGATGATAATTCTATCGAAACAACTGTCATTGCCATTTAATAGCGATTATTTAATAAAACGTGGATATTTGTTTATACCTAAGTCTTAGTAAAATGGACTTTCATAGAGTAAGGGTTAGTACAATAAATTTAAATAAAAGTTTTTGGTCACAAAAAAATACCATTCAAAATTTTGACTGGTAATTATTTTTAGAATTTTTTGTTGGTCTTGTAAAAATTATTATTATTGATCGAACTCTCAATTTAAATAAAATAATATCATTATTATAATTTGTCACATTCAAAGCTGACAGTTAAAAATTTAAATAGTTCCTATACCAAAGCTTGACCGTTTTCCATGAAAAAACAACTACTTCCTGGGCTATATGCCCCAACGGACATTGAATTACATTTCAAAGAAAACGTGATGGCGACCGACTTAGTCGATACTTGCAACCATCTCTATCGATTTGCAAATTAACAGGAAGAACACTACTCGTATACCGGTTTCGACATTATTGTGTCTCATCAGTACGAGGTAAGTAGTTCTTCTCATCCCGCAGAGCAGGATGCAGAATGATTCTTTTACGCCAATACATAAACCGTGAATCCACGATTTAATGATAAAGTCGCAAAAGCGCCATCCTAGAAATTATTTCTTGATTGTTATCTGTCGATTACAGTTACCTTTGATCTGTTGGTTTGCAAATGAACGGTAGGATGGCGCTTTTGCGACTTTATCATTAAATCGTGGATTCACGGTTTATGTATTGGCGTAAAAGAATCATTCTGCATCCTGCTCTGCGGGATGAGAAGAACTACTTACCTCGTACTGATGAGACACAATAATGTCGAAACCGGTATACGAGTAGTGTTCTTCCTGTTAATTTGCAAATCGATAGAGATGGTTGCAAGTATCGACTAAGTCGGTCGCCATCACGTTTTCTTTGAAATGTAATTCAATGTCCGTTGGTGCATATAGCCCAGGAAGTAGTTGTTTTTTCATGGAAAACGGTCAAGCTTTGGTATAGGAACTATTTAGTTTCTTTACCCTGGGTGCAGGTGGAAACGATTTTTCAACTTTTTCAGTTTTTATATTGACTGCACCTTATAGAAATTATTTTTTGATTGTTATCTGTCGATTACAGTTACCTTTGATCTGTTGGTTTGCAAATGAACGGTAGGATGGCGCTTTTGCGACTTTATCATTAAATCGTGGATTCACGGTTTATGTATTGGCGTAAAAGAATCATTCTGCATCCTGCTCTGCGGGATGAGAAGAACTACTTACCTCGTACTGATGAGACACAATAATGTCGAAACCGGTATACGAGTAGTGTTCTTCCTGTTAATTTGCAAATCGATAGAGATGGTTGCAAGTATCGACTAAGTCGGTCGCCATCACGTTTTCTTTGAAATGTAATTCAATGTCCGTTTTGGCATATAGCCCAGGAAGTAGTTGTTTTTTCATGGAAAACGGTCAAGCTTTGGTATAGGAACTATTTAGTTTCTTTACCCTGGGTGCAGGTGGAAACGATTTTTCCACTTTTTCAGTTTTATATTGACTGCACCTTATAGAAATTATTTCTTGATAGTTAAAAATTTGTTCACAAGATCCAAATTTGAACTCAGCCAGAGGTAGGTCACATAGTTTCAGCATTTGCCATATTGTGCATACAGAGGTTATTAAACATGTTTTTTTTCCACATGTACCCTCTAAGGTACAGAAGCTCTTGGTATGTTCCAAACTAAGCTTGGCCGTTTTCTAAAGGAAAAACAACTACTTCCTGGGCTATTTGCCCCAATGGACATTGGAGGTCCTTTGCGTATAGTTTGAAATATTTTTCTTGACACTCCCTTCCATAGAAGCTTTCTCTACTTCTTGATAGAATGTACAAAACTTCACAACTACAGAATAAAAATTCATCACTTTTGTCATATTGTGTCTTTTGTACTTTAACAGAAACTTTTTACGTAGGGCCTGTCTCAATCTGGGTGATCTGGTCCAGACCGTGGCATACTATTAAAAACTCTAACTTCAGCCCGCTTTGTTGGAATAATGAAAAAAGAAAGTTTAGTATTAAAACTGGCCTATTTTGAAATTGACAGTCTTATTACGATACTACATGCAACACGGTAATTCATTAACTCTCCAACATTTTTTAATTCCCTTAATTAAACAAGTTTTGAAAACTGAATAATGAAGTAGCTATCGTTCAATGTTATTGTGAAAACCTATCGAATTTAAAAAATATTTAATTACCTTTGATGTTTTTACTTCATTAATATTGCTTGCGGACAATCAAATTTAACCATTTTGATAAACTGTATATTTTTGTATATTTCAAACTTTATTGTTAAACTTCATTAAAAAATTCTTCATTTCCAGTTTCGCCTTTTCACTTGGACCCAACATCAAAGTTATAGTTTCCTGGTAGTAATTTAAGGAGTTGTTTAGATTTCCATACTAGTTTTTATTTATAGATAAAAGAACTCAGAGCTTCCTAAGCTGCCTGGTATTGTGTAATAATACAGCAAATGAGGTCAGACGTCACCAAGTGACTTTTACTTCAGCCTTTCTTTCTCTAACCTTCCTGAGGAATCACACAACCTTTTTAAAGAATGTGTCAAACTCCAACCTCTCTGATAGGATTGATTTATAGATGCTAGTGGATTTTTTTCCAAGATCCTTAGATGGGATGATAGGCTTTAAATTGTGGGACTGTTGGATCAGGGGCCTGTTGCACCAAACTACTTTGCAACTTTACGCTTTGAACTATTCGGTTTGCGAAATTTAAAAAGTGAAAAGTAAACATATTGCACATGAAATTAAATTTTAACTTTTCGCTTTGCGATTTGCAAAGTCTGACATTTTCAAGGTGATAGTGACATTTCAGCTTTTGTCGTTTATACAAATAAGAAAATAAATTAAATACCATGAATAAAAGAGGTAAAATCGGGAAAAGAAATTGGCAGTACTTGAGAAAATTAAAGAAAAAAGAGCATATTATTCTGGACCTTTAATAATGGCAATAAAATAACGGCCCAAGATAAAGAAGCGTACTGGAAAGAAATCCACCAATATGCCCCAATAAAATGATTAGGATTATATTTAATTTGAAATATTTTGAAAATAAATAAACAAAAAATCCTTACATTGAACTACTTCACCCAATTACTATATACATTATTTCTAATGAAAGAAATTTTAAAATTCATTTCGGTACAACTTGTATATTATTTTTCACATTTTCTTCGTCATTATTAATATCATTATCAAATAAGTCATTGTCGTGGTTAAAATTAATCTCTTCTCGTTCTATTTTTCTTCCTACATTCTGTAGGATGCAACATGCCAAGGCAATCCTTGCAGCCTTTTCAGACTGAATCCTTAGGTGGTTAAGACATGGGAATTTTTCTTTCATTATCCCTATTGAATCTTCTATAAGATGTCTTGTCCTTTTATGATGTCTGTTACACAAAATTTCATTAGGATTATCTGGATTTTTTTTTATTGATGGCATTAACCAATTTTTTACCGGATAAGCACTATCGCCTAAAATTACTGAACCGGGGAATGGTCGCACCCTTCTTCAAATCGACGAAACAGTTCCTGAGTACACGGGAATCGGGCCAACTTGCGTTTACAGCATAAAATACATTGTCTGGACCACAAACTAACATTATATTGAAATCGACATAGTTCTCTTCGTGTACATAATGTGGTGCATCAAGTTTTATTAGTGTACCGTCCACTATACCGCAAGCAGAAAGAAACCCTCGTTTCAAAAAAATCTTGTGCCAATTGTTTGGGTTGTTAGGCCAACAATTATGGGTGTTAAGCATTGTTTTGATCAAAGAATTTACAATAGCGGCATGCAGTGGGTTTGTGGATACTCCATGTATTTGGGCCTCATTTCCTAACCAATCTAAAGTTAATAATAGCTGTTGTTGCTCATGGTTCTTTATACTTGCATGAGCTATTTCAGGTCCTATGTCGGTCAGCACATATTCTACTTGTAATTTTAATAATCGAAATCTTTCTTTAAACAAAAAATTATTTTCTATTTCAAAATTCACTCTTTTTTTTATATACTTACTTGCTTCCGTGGCTGCCGTTCTTCATCGCTATCTTCATTACTTTAACAAATAATTCGTCAAAATGTTTGAAGAGCTTTTAAAATAATTATGACAAACATTAGTGCAACACCTAGCAAAAAATAATTGCAAAATTTTCAATTTTTATACTTTTCAATTTTCACTTTTCGCTTTGCCTTTTCATCTTTGCCAACAATACTTGTGCAATGCAAAATTGTCCGAAAATTGAAAGAGAAAAGTTGCAAAGTAGTTTGGTGCAAAAGGCCTCAGATTGACCCTAGGTGGGGAGCGTTACCATCATCCCATTATTTCTAATCCCTATATTTGACCTCCTTTCCAAATTTTCAATTAATATTTTAGTAGAAACCTGCACCAGACCCCGGATATTTTGCTAAACTGACTTGTTTTTCTTTATATTTCTTTCCCTTCCTTTGTAGAGTAGTGGTTTGCGTGTACAATATGAACGATGCCCATTCTAATCACTATATTTGTATTGCTAAGTCATTTTCTTCTCTTTGGTAGTCTTCTACTGATATTAAGTCCGCTAGACCGCAACTTCATACATAGTTATATCCTTCTTAAAAAATATCTTACGAAGTCACAATACGCTTAACTTAAAATATTTGAAACATAAAACATAAACAACATATTTTTATTCAGAACAATAAACAACTAAAAGGTTGTATTAACTTTCAATATTTATTCTATAAATTGCAATTACAGCTGTTTCGCTATAACTAGCATCGTCAGGCTTTAATATTGTTATGTCTTATTACTTCCTTACTTGGTCTAGCCTTAACTACCTATCAACATCAAGTACCTAGTTACAAACAAACATGTAATTTCAATATGTCAATCTGACGATGCTAGTTATAGCGAAACAGCTGTAATTGCAATTTATAGAATAAATAGTGAAAGTTAATACAACCTTTTAGTTGTTTATTGTTCTGAATAACATGAATTTTCACACAGTAAGGGTTAGTACCATAAATTTCAACATATTTTTAAACAAAAATCTTTATCCTAAAAGTTTTACTGGTGTACGCTTTTCTGACCGAATCAATTTTATGGTAATATCTACTTTTGCTGTTAGAAAGCTGAGGAAAGTTGTTCTTTCCAGTCACCTTTTCAGTCAGTGAATAAAATATTAAGAAGGAATGTTACAGATTGGTTGCGGAAAGCTTAATCTAGCGAAACTTTTAAACTTTTCGTTTTATGTGTACAACCTAATTCAAAAAATTTCTTGTCAGTTGGTTATTGCAAAGGAAACATTTTAATATTAATAAAACTAATACTACTACAAACAAAAACAATGTAAGTTGCTTAAAATGTATTTGACTAAACCTTATTTTGTATAAGTTCATCTTATTAGGAACACAATAAAGAACTTTGTAGCAACACAAACATTCGCTAAAATATAAAAATATAAAATTTTTAAATAAAATTTTATATTTGATAGCAAGAATGCTCTAAATGACTCAATGAGTATGGACGAGCTAAATAATGCATTTAATGGGCTAAAAAAACTCCAGTCCCGGACTCGACGAAAAACCATATGCTTTTCTAACCAACCTTCCTGAAACTGCTAAACTCCATCTCCTCCATATACACAACTTTCTTTTTAAAACTAAGCAATTTCCTAAATCCTGGAGCAGAGCCACCATAATCCATATTTTAAAACCCAACAAATTGAAATCAGATCCTGAATCTTACCGCCCCATCTCTTTGACCTCCACTGTATGCAAGTTACTAGAAAAGGTATTAAACAATCGGTTACAGTTCTACCTAGAAGCAAATAACCTAATAGCTAAACATCAAAGTGGATTTAGAAAAAATCGAAGTACAGCTGACAACTTAATATGCCTTGAATCTGCTATACATGAAGCATTTGCAAGTAGCTGTATTTTTCGATATAATCAAGGCCTATGATACCATATGGAAATACGATGTTCTTGATACATTAAAACGATGGGGTATAGATGGTAATTTTTTAGCTTTTGTCCAAAACTTTCTCCAAGATAGACACTTTCAAGTCCGATGCAATCAACAACTTTCCGACTATTACACACAAGATAACGGAACTCCGCAAGGTTCCATACTTAGCGTTTCTTTGTTTTTAGTTGCTATCAACTAAATAGCGAACAACATTAAGAACCTAGTGAAAGTAGGTTTGTATGCAGATGACCTGGTCATATCATAAGCGCAACAAACGTCATTACAGCAACTAACTTTCTACAACAATCAATCAGATCATTAGAACAGTGGTCCGAGACAACGGGACTAAAAATCTTTACCACCAAAACCAAAATAATGTGTTTTTCACGAAAACAACAAAATCTTGCAAATCTTTCACTCATAAAATTGTACAGTAAAAATCTACAGTATGTTGAAGAATTTCGTTTCCTTGGGATGACTTTTGATTCTAGACTGACGTGGAACAGTCACATCCAACAACTCAAAAAGACATGCACCCAGAATATTAATATTCTCAGAGTCCTAGCCAATTGTAACTGGGGTGCCGACACCAAACAGCTCCTCAATATCTACAAATCATTGATCCGGTCCAAATTAGACTACGGCTCCATCATGTATTCATCGGCAAAAAGTAGCCTCCTAAAACAACTAGACACCTTACAAAACTCAGCATTGAGACTTGCACTGGGTGTCTACAAAACAAGCCCTGCTGACAGTCTTTATGCGCAAGCTAACGAACCACCACTCGCTATCAGAAGACACCAACTAAGCTTAAGATATACAGCCAGAGTAGCGGCTAACCCGAATAATCCAGCATATACCTATACCTTTTCCAATCACTTCCACAATCTATTCGTAGCAAACCCAAATCCTCCGTCATCATTTAGTAAAAGAATCAGCGATTTTAGTAAACGTCTTACAAGTGTTAAACATAATGATTTTAGCTACCCACCCCATTAATGTGGACCATTAAAATTCCACAATGTAACCTAGAGCTTCTGAAATACCCAAAAGAGGACACACATCTATCTCTCATCCACCAACAATATAATCATCTCAAAAACAGTTTCCCAAATCACTACATTGCCTACACAGATGCATCAAAGTCTCCCGCAGGCAAAGCTGTAGGGGTAGCTGTTGTTACCGAAACATAAACCTCGAAATACCACCTACATCAAGATAACTCAATATTTTCTGGTGACCTTTATGGTATCTCCAAGGCCCTACAAAACCAGGGATACCATCCCATGTAGGAATTGTAGGAAACGAGAAAGCTGATCGGATGGCCAAAGAAGCAAGCACAATAAATGAAGCAGCCGAAACAACTTCGGAAATACCTTACACCGACCTTTCATACAAACGATGGCAAAAGCAAAGTTATAACAAATTAAAACAAATTAATCCAGATCTATCTGCAAATAAACTAAGTCCTTCAGGTCGACACAACCAAGTAATCTTCCACCGTCTGAGAATAGGTCATACCAAATTAACGCACGAATACCTGCTAAAAAAGGAACCACCAAAGAACTGCTATGCCTGTGACACTCCAATGACCGTTGAACATGTTATTATTGAATGCCCAATGTTTCACCTTGAACGAACAGAAAATAAACTTCCAAGTGACTTAAAGTGCGCGTTGAATGTGAAAAATGTTGTCAGACTTATTAAACAACTGATTTGTACAAACGTATTTAATAATTTTTTATTGAACCTTTTATGTGGAATATGTATTTAATATTGTACCACCGCTAATAACCTGTCATGGTTGATGCGGGTTTCTCTAATAAATAAAAAATAGTAAAAATATTCCTACAAAGTTATTTTTTTGGGTTTCTTAATATACTCGACTTCAACAAAATAAAAGTTAGTACATTATTGCAAAAATCTATTTATTTATGATTTTCGTTAGAATGATGTGCAGTTCTAAAAACCATTTACCTTTCTGATTTTTAACTGATTTTCCACATAAAACAATCTTTATAAAAATTAGCCTAGTAGTTTTTGGTATTATTCTGTATAAATAAATCAATTTACTTTCAAGCACTCTAATACGACTACTCCAGATTCCAATTTATTCTGATTTCAATAAAACCCCAGGTCTGTTTCCAAATTTCCATAAATCTGCAGCTGTGAAAATTAATTTCCATTTGAAAAACATTTTATTGCATACTATATACCTGTCTCTATAAATTTTAATCTTCTTTTTTATAAAATTTGTAAAGTATCTAAATCATTTTTCTATAATGAATACAGATATACAATGTACAAAGTATATATTTTTTTATTTTTAAAGACCTTGAAATTAGTTTTCAATTATCCGCTCAAATTAAAATAATACATTAAGATAGCCATGACTGCAACAATTGCAGTTTAACTTTTCATTAACCTACATATTATTATATTAAATAGGTCATTAAATAGGCTTTTTGAATATATACTTTTTTATTAAATTTATTGTACCAACTCTTACTTTTTGGAAGTCCATCTTATTAAGAATAATAAAAAACTCTTCGTTTTAACGTAACTTCCAAGTTTAATTGAAAAAATGTCAATCTGACGATGCTTCTTAGCGAAACGGCCGTCATTGTGATTTAAAACATATTTTTTCAAAAAAACTTGGAAGTTACATTGAAACGAAGAGTTTTTTGTGATTCTTAATAAGATGAACTTCCAAAAAGTAAGAGTTAGTACAATAAATTTAAATAGTGGATGTTTTGTTTAAAAAGCTCTATTTTTAATGTTCTTAGCAAAACAATTTCTTTTATAAAAAACTATATAATTTCAAATGTGTTGCAAAACATAAATGGATCTCGGTTAATAATCCTGATATTGAATTTACTTTCGTGAACCGTAAAACTAAAGAGAGACTAATATTATGTTCGTAGACAAATTTCCATCTCTCCCTCACAGTATAATCCTGTAGTAAATACAAAATACGAAGTCTGTATAACTACTTCTTCGGAAGTTAATGTCTCGCAGTACAAACACAAACAATAATGTCTTTTGTTTTTACTACTTAGGTTATTTAACTTGTATGCGGAGCGGATGCACTGCATTATACAACTGTCATATTATTAGTTTGAATTCGAAAACTTAGACTCCGAGCTACGTACCTAAATACTTTTCCGGATTATATTGCTGGTTTCTAAATATTTTACGATCCCTTTTCGTCAGCAGTTTATGATTATTTTTCAGTTATTTCTGCAACAGTGAATACGGTTGTGTCATCTAAACAATAATAAAAAAATAAACCAATTCCCAGTTTTGGACGTCAATGTATAAAAATTATTTAAAAAGATGAACACAAAATGATATGTGGAAATATATCTTTACTTATACATTTTCAAAATGGTTCTTTTCACAAAGTCTGTAACTATTGGTTTTGTATTATAAAATATGTTTCTTCTGATTGCTGCAGTTCTTTAACAACCATTGTTTAGTTTGTGTTAGAGTCCCAGGAAAAGCAATCGTCGGAACGTTAAATGGACTGACGACTACAAACGTGTTTTAGAGCAGCTGAAGATCGAGCTGACCAATACTACACTTTTGGCACACTCATAGTGTGATCTACCGTTGCTCTTACACAGCAATAGTGAGACCATTAATCACATATGGAGTGGCTTGGGGCGCAAGGACTAATCTGAGTACGACGAGGTAAAAACTCTCGAATATTCAGAGACTAGCCTGTTCATGTACCACTGGAGCAATCGGAACTTGCCCCACTGCTACAATGGAGGTGATTTTAAACTTGACCCCACTGAACATTCTGCTAGAAAGTGTAAGGAAGAAAACAATATGTAGAATAATCAAAGAAAGAATTTTCAGGGAAAAACCTCCATCACTTCATTTGATCAAACTTGAGAAATGCCCCAAGATGATATGCCACAGAAATTCAACTTTGTGAGAAAATTCATCGCAAAGTTGAGTAATAAATCTGAATGGAATGAACTGGGATACGAATTTTTGGACCGAGAGCCAAATACTCAGAAAGCTTAGGCACATACCCGAGCATCTTTCAAACAGAAGTCCGCGTCATCGAAAGATGTGTGGAATTCAATATTGGAAGAAACTACCGCAGACAAGAGATTGTGATCATGTCGGATAGTCAAGCAGCCATCAAAGCGCTGAGCTCGAATATAATCAGTTCGAAGATGGTTTGGGAATGCCTAGGCAAAGTAAATGAACTAGGCCAGAAGAACACTGTCACCCTGGGTCCCGGGACAAATAGGAATAGAGGGGAACGAATCAGCAGATAAGCTGGTAAAAAAAGGAGCTGAAACCTCACATTTGGGATCAGAACCATCTTGTGGGATCAGCAGTAGAGTAATCTTAGGAAAACTAAGGAAAGAAATGGAGGAGAAAAAATTCAAGTACTGGAATCAGCTGGAAGGACTGAGGCAATCTAAGATACTACTGAGGAACTATGACCAAAAGATATCTTTTAGCTGCCTCAACCTCAGTAAAAAAAGGCTCCGAATTCTAAAGGGAATGTTAACCGGGCATTGCCGGTTAAGAAGCCACATGAAGAAACTAGGGTTAGCAGATATAGCAAAGTGCAGATTTTGTGAGGAAGAGGATGAAACATCAATACACATGCCCTGCCTTGCAGAATTCTAGGGCCAGATACCTAGAAGCACATGAAATAGAAGAGGGGGATCTACCTGATTTAAAGCCCGACGATGTCCTAAATTTCCTCAGGAAATTAGGACTCGAAGAGCTGCTATAAATCTAAGAGAACATCAGAACATGGCAAGTTAGATCCTATAGGTCGCAGTGTGCATATCACCCCTTATTTATACATACATACCGTTGGTCTTGATGGTGTATGCTTCAGATTTTGCAGTTGGTGCAACAGATAGGAGAAGACACCTTTGACTCGTTAGGATTTTTCTCGATGAAATTTTCTCCTCCTTTACGTGCTTAAAGTACCTACGATCGACGGCTTTTGACAGTGTATCAAGGCGTCTACTATCTTCGCTTTATGCTGGACGGACGTCAGTTTTCCATTTCGGACCATCAACCTCATCTATGCGTTCGAACAAAGACCAGAAAAAGCATCGTCACTTAGATTTTATAGGGCTATTTACCATCAATAAAATATGCCCAAATATTCCTGCCGATGCTTATTCTCTTGTCACGGCAATCGAGCTCTCCTCATCGGCCTTGATTAAGGGCATATGGCACTGAATCTTCATGCAGAGAACTACAGCACCTGAATAATGCCACTGCATTCAAACTAAAACTTGAACATGACCCTTGACGATGGTCTTGTCCTCAAGTGTGACAAGCTAGACCAGAAAATAATACAGAGATCAAATGTAATAAGCTTATATAGCTTAGAATCTTAAATAGGTTTTGTATTGTTATATCTTTATTTAAGATAGGTTCTACATCTGGTTATTTAAAGACACTGGATAGGATTGACGTGAAGTGGTTTTCTCGGAGGTGCAATACAATGTCCTTGTGGAAGCGTAGTCCAATAATGATGAAACGAAAGACTGTGGGTAGATGGATTAAGTTCCATGATGACATTGTTATCATTAGATATTTTTCCACTTGACAGGATCTTAGTTGTTTAAAATTTTTAGTTGTCACGGCCTTCCTGAAATCTTAGTTGGTGACAATGCATATATTTTCAAATATTAGGAGTTTACATAATTCTGTAGTAAAAATGGCATTACTCAAAAATACATTACTCCTGAGCATCCTGCAACAAATGGGCAAAGAGAAAGATATCTTACAAAAAAACCATGAAAAATGAATGACAAATGAATTTCAATCAACATTTTAATGTTTGGGATGGAATTCAACCAAATAAGTTTCCAATTCGGTACATTCTAATGTCTGAAATAGACTAATATTGTTTAAAAATAGTTTATTGTGCAACAAGCATGTAAAATGGACATTCCATGCGTGCACTCGTTTCCATAGTAACTAGTGGGAAATATAGTTCGTCTAGAAAGTATCCGGAAAAAAGAATGTACAATTATAATTTTGCAGTATATATTTTTATTATTTGAATTATAAAATAACTATAAACAATTCATCTCATTTACTTATACAACCTCCATTTAATTCTAAACACTTAAGTAAACGTCCAGGTGCACCAGAAACTAGGTCACTGCCATACTGCTCGGTGATGGTGGTCCAGGCCTGTAAAACCGAACGAATCAAACCTTCTTTATTTCGTGGGGCTCCTCGTTCCACTTCAATCTTCATTAATCCCCATATGTTTTCAATGGGACTAAGATCTGGTGAAGCTGCTGGCCATGGAATTGTTGTCAGTTGGTGTTCTTGCATCCAAGCTTGAGTAAAGGCAGAAGTATGGCATCTTGCATTATCCTGCTGAAAACGCCACCCCTCTGGATATAAAGCATGAGCTGTTTCAAGAAGAAAACCATTTAAAATATCACAATACTTTGCACTATTAACAGTGCCATCAACTATACAGAGTAGCACCACGTTGAGATATTGATCCCCAAACCATTATTTTAGTGGGAAATTTGGAAATTTAAACGGTAACATTTTCTCTTGACAAGATTTAAGATGGTTTGCACCAATCTGGAAACAACTCTCGTCAGATAAGTATAAAAATATTGCTCAAATTATCTCCTTGAAAACGTTGACAAAACTCCATTCTTCGTTGCTTTTGTAGAGGTGTTATTGCTTTTTTGGTTTCCTTGATATGTAGCCTTGTCTTTTCAGTGCCATGCGGACAGTTTCTGGACAGATATTTATTCTTCGGTGATTTCTAAATTTGCTGGCCGGTTTTCGAAACCCTTGACGCGGATTTTATTGTCCTAAATTCACTAAAGCGTTTAAATTGTTTCCACGAATCTTACGCGGTCTTCGCGAAACTGGTCTATGTCTTATATCTGTACCAGTTTTTATCCTCTTAATTGTCTCATACACTGCTCTTTTTCCGAGTTCAGTCAATTGCACTAGTTTTTTAACGTTTTGAACACCCTTTCTATACAAATATTCCACCATTTTGCTTTTTTTTACTTGCGACATTATTTTACAAAACTCACGTCTGTTAAGAATCAACAATATTTGATTGACACTGTTGTCATGCAATTTTATACATAGCCTACTATCGGCACAATCTACTTGACGCATAACTTTTGTCTTAGAATGTTACGAAAAGAAAATATATTAAAATTAGGAAAAATAAAAAATTCTGGATACTTTCTAGATGGATTATAGAAACCAGTTTACAATATACTACATTTACTAATCAGTGAAATATTTCAGCAGAGAAAATATGTTGTATGAAGGTGCTTTGGAAACAAAATTTTTAAGAGCAACATATATTCAAGACTGCATTACAGAAATTGGTATTTGAATTATTATTACCTTTAATCCAGTTATTAGAAGTTCATTGTACATGATTGTACTGGATTAACATAAATCAATATTCTTTTAGTATTAATAATCAAAAAACCAATTTTTATGCAAACGATCTGCAACAAGTTTATTATCACTTCAAACACTTTTTTAAATTCGTTTTAAAATTACTGTTTACAGTTTTATGTAAATATGTCGCTATAACATTATAACTAGGAGAAAGTCATAAAGTCACTTTTATTGCCATTATTGCGAATGAAGGTCAGCTGTAGCGAAAATAAAAAGGTCATTCCCGTTTGACACTACCAGCTGATTTACAAATCTGCCCTGTCTTGTATCCCGTTTGGTAAAGTCCTAACTAAATTAAGTTTTAACAACGTTGTGCATACAGACAGCCTAATTATCGTTTCCTTAGCTGTAGTTTGCAATTCTATTGTTTTATAATTAAATAACTCTAAGCTGTTTCGAAAGTTCATTTATATAAATTAAATCTACAAGTTGTAGTGGTTTCTAATTATTTAACTAATTGATAAGAAGCTGTCATTTTGCAAAAAGATGGACTAACCTAACCTAACCAAAAAATAAGGGTTAGTACAATCAATTTAATCCAATATGTATCATTTCTAACAAACTTTTCAACTAACTGTGGGTATCGTAGTTAACCAAAATAGAATTACATACAGGTAAATAATTTCTCTCCATTAATTGCGAACTGCGAGTAGTCGCTTGGGTTTTTGTCTATCATTTGCAGTATAAGAAGCTTACAAACGTGGGGTATTTGCTATATTGCATGGGAGTGCATAATCATCAGTTGCCAAGGAGTATTAAATTCTAGATACCAAAGTTTAAGGTTTTTCGGTTGACAGCATTCTCTCTAATTTCATACTTTTATTTTAAAAAAATAATGCATACATGCAATATATTTTAACAAGAAAAATTAGAAACTACACTGCTCAGTTTGCGTGTTGGGAGGCATATGTTATGATGGTCGCACTGTCAATCTGACGATGCTAGTTGTTAGCGAAACAGCTGTCATTGAATTTAAAACGTGTTTTTGAATAAATAGTGAAAGTTTTGTTCAACCGTTTAGTTGTTTACTGTTCTTAATAAGATGAACTTTCACATAGTAAGGGTTAGTACAATAAATTTCATTATTAATTACCCACAAATAAACTTTACACTTGCTGCGGTTTTGGTAGTGTCCTCACAGAACTAAAAGCTGTGATCTACTGCACCACTCTCAACATTGGTCTTAGTACTGAGGTATATAGCTCATTGTAATAGGTATACAGCCTGCGACATGAGTCATGTTACTATTGTAGTCCTATCTTATCTTTCAAAACCTATTTCCACGTTCGATGTGGGTTGATATCTTCAATAACATCGACCTTTCCCCTTACTTGTGAATGGCCCCTTTACCGTTTCGGGTGCAACAGTATTCCTCCCTTCATGATTTCCAAGCAAGTGCTCATATGTTTTTCGATTATTAGAATCCCTGATGATTTAGTTCTCTTAGAAGGCCATCCACCACCCGATTTCACAGATTTGATGATAATAATAATAATAATAAGCTTTATTGTCGAAAAATTTTTTAAATTTGTGGACAAAGCTGTTAAAAAAAAGCAAATCACATAGAACAAAACATATTAAAACAGTAATACAAGAGTATTTACAAGTAAATAAAACACAAAACATACAAACTTCACAATATAAAACATTACGAAAGGTCAGTTAAAAAAAAAATTATAAAAAATAAAATAAAATAAATGTATACTTTATGTATACATTATACAATGAGAATGATAAATAATAAGTAATATAAAAAAATTAAAATTTAAAATTTTAATTTAGTCAGAGTAACAACAAAAAAAAAACAACAAACAACAAAATAGATAAATATCACAAATTAACTTTCCAGTGCGTGAGATGGTCCAAAATAATTTATGTAAAAAAGTCGTCAACTGCATACAAAGCTCTCTCCACCAAGTATGATTTTAAAGCGATACGAAATGCGGTTATTGATGAAATGGACTTTATTTCAAAGGGTAGATTGTTGTGCATTTTCTTAGCGTTATAAAAAATAGAGCTTTTGATTAGTTCCGTGCGAGGTTTTGGTAAATAAAGGTCATACTCTGCACTTCTAAGAGGGTAGTTATGAGATGGTCTGTCTGAGACTTCAGGTAAATGTTTCCGAATTAAGTGTTAATATTTTATGTTTTTTAAAGAATTCCCTACAGTGAGTTTTACTGCTTAGTTTCAGCGTATACCGAACAGCTCTCTTTTGTAATTTAAAAATACGTTCAAATTGAGTCACACAACATGTACCCCAAAAAGGAAGTGCATATCGGAGATGTGACTCGAAGAGGGCAAAATAGACTGTTTTGGAAGCTGACAGGTGAAGCTGCCTAGATATTGTTCTCAGCGCGTAACAAGAAGAGCTTAGTTTTTTTGACAAAGCGTCAATGTGTACATCCCATTTTAGAGAGCTGTCAACGACTAGTCCCAAAAATCTCACAGAGTCAACGACCTCTATAGTAGAATTATTCAACATAATAGGTTGAATTGCAGATGTGTATGGTAAAACTTTCGTTTTAGAAACGTTCAAACACATATGGTTAGAATCACACCATGATTTGATGATGGTTAAGTCATGTGAAACGATTCTATGCAGTTCGGTGATATCCGGGTGACTCCAAGAAAAGCTAGTGTCGTCTGCGAATAAACAAATTTTTCCGCCGATGCTCAAATCAGCAATATCATTGATAAATAGCAAAAACAATATAGGACCCAATACCGAACCTTGTGGAACCCCATATTCTATTTGCTTGCATGAAGACCTTAATTCATCAACTCGTACAAGCTGCAGTCTATCACTAAGAAAGGACTCGAACCACCTGATCGAGGTGCCTCTAAATCCATAGTACTGCAATTTTTTAAGTAGTATTTTATGATCCACGCAATCGAAAGCTTTTGAGAAATCACAAAATATTGTAGCTGTAGAGTGTTGATTGTTTAAGCTGGAGTAGACATTATTAAAAAGAGAAAACATTGCATCATTTGTGCATTTACCACTTAAAAATCCAAATTGATTTTTAGCTAGAATATTGTATTTACTCACAAATGAAAGAAGCCTTTTTTTACCAACCTTTCAATGATCTTGGATAACGAAGGAAGAAGCGCGATTGGGCGATAGTTAGAAACTTGATCTTTATCACCTCCTTTATGCAAAGGAATGATTATGGCTGTCTTAAGACAAGTAGGAAAAATAACAATTTGGAACGACTCATTAATCAAATTAGTTAGAAGATCTAATACACAGTCCGGCAGATTTGCGAACATTTTAAGAGTAAGCCCATCTACTCCAGATGCGGATTTGTTTTTAATGTCTCGAATTGTATTACGAAGCTCTTCTGTTACCACAGGTGAAAAAAAGAAACTGTTTAAGTTTTCATTAACATTCGGTAAATAAGAAAGTGGATCAATAGTGGAAGTTATAGAATTAGTTAAGTTTTTGGCAACATTTATGAAGTAATTATTTAGGCTCTCAGGTGTAGTAGGAATAGTGCAGAACGCCACTTTCTGAGCATCATTATTTTACAGTTCAGTACAAAGTTGCTCGTACTATTTTGCTGGTGCTTTTGATTCCCCTTGATACTTACTTCGACACTATGAATCTCCTTCGATATCAATACATTTAACTGCATTATTTATCCTGCAAACCAGTGCAAGCAGGACCTACAGCTTTCATGATGACAAAGTTTAAACCATATATATCCATCCGTGCTTTCCCAATTTAAATCTTCGTTTTGCAGTGAAGCAAATACCTTTTTCTGAAATCGTTTGTAAATGGCTATGTTCTCGGATCAATTTCTAACCCCAAAATAAGCTAATCTGGTACAATAGTCCGTTGCTAGCCAACGAATTTTCCCGTACTGCCCGAGAAAAATATTCCCGGCCTAGGCCTAGAAAAATCTGTCTCCCTTGCTATATATTTTCTATAAAATGGTATATATGTCTCATTTATTACAAAAGACCTTGGTTTATTAGTTTTATTATCAGGAATTTTAATTAAAAGTTTAGATCCCCAATCTTCTACGTCGTTCAATGAATAATAAAGGTTTCAATATTCTCAAGGCTCAAAACTTTTGATTTTTTGGGTTTGTAGTTTTAGGAAAGCACACAATTTTAAATAGAAAATCGCAATATTGAATGTGATTTCAGAAAAAATAGTATGTGCACCTCGGAGTAAAAGCACATTCCCAGATTTACATTGTCGTCCGGGAATGTATCGCTTTTACCCCTAGATACACAATATACTGTTGTAAGTAATCAGGCCTACTATTGGCTAATTATAATAATTTAAATTATCTGCTGATAATTACTTTGACCTTTAAAAAACATGGTAACTGTAAAGTTTGAAATTTTTCCGATATTATTCACGTATCTACTGAAAACCACTAGCAATTACATCGACTGTTGGATGAATCAATGTCATTTTCAGTAAATGGTAATGATTTATTGGTATAAGTTCACGTTACATGTATCTTACAAATGAATGGTTAATTGACGTTATCGGTGGTTTGTTAGCATGATGTTTCCTATACGAGAGCACACATCAATAAAGTCCATCATCATACTAATGGCCGTTCCTCGACGGTTCAATGGAACTCATAATGAATATTAACTACCCTTCAATATTTTTAACCTAATATACTGATAATTTTTGCTTGGTTTACCGACTAATTTAACATTTCAACAAGTATATAAAAGTTGTTTATGTTCAATATATTCCACAATAAAAATATTCCCTCAAGATCGATCATATATCTTTTCCCACTCTATGTATGTATGGTATCAGTAAAACTTTAATAACATTTCCCCTGATTCTCGGAAAATCCAATTTCAATACCTACACACAGGCCGATAAGTTTATTCTCCAGAGATATTGAGAGCAGCAGAAAAGATTTCACATTAAGAACTTTTTTTCATCAAAGATGTGACGATAGCTTTTGTTGTTAAGCTTTTGTTGTTAAGAAATTATCTTCTATATCGAACATCGAAAAGTTAATATACCGAGTCCTTATTAACTTCTCAATATGTCCTGTTATAAAACCCTAAAAATCTAACATTTAATAGTTAAAGCAGCAACTTTCATTAATTTGTTAAATAATAATAATTTTAAAAAAGTAATTTGTTTGAATTAGTTTAATTTGGTTCTTCAGTTAGTAGATCTGTCTAATTGATTTTATATCAATGATTGAAATTGATTGTGTTAACCTCTACTTTTATTTGTAATTTTATATAAGCTCCTTTAATATCAGGCAGGTTAGATAAAGGCCGAGGGCTGGGTGCCTACCGGGCGCGTCCCCAGGTGGCGGATAGGGGATCCCCAGGGGAGTCGCTGAACTGCTTAAGCAGGTATAACACTGCAATTTAGCAGGGAAGCGGCGAAGCTGGGGGTGTGCGTCTATACGGGTGGTACGGTCTGGTATGAGCAGCTGATAACTGCAAGATTGCCAGATTGGTCATTCCTAAGGTCGCACCGCGGACCAACCCCCCCAATTCCAAGGTGTAAGGTAACGTGCCGAAGGATGGATGGCCGCTGGGGTCAAAGACCACTGCAGCCGAAGAAGTCACCCCGGTTCCCTCTGCGTCGATGGGAACGGAGGTGCCCAGTGATGCGGAGAGTATCGGGGACTACCACATCTCTGACCTCTATGGGCAAGACTCATCAAATGAGGCAGCCATGGAGGTTGGAGATGTGTAAGAAGTCGACAGGACATTGGTCGGGAGTGAGGAAGGTGAGGAAAAAAAATGGCGGGAATTAATATCGCTCAGATAAACGCCCATCACGCCAAGGGATCATCGGCGGTTATTTTAAGGACGTTTATCAGAAACCAAATGGGATTAGTACTGATCCAGGAACCATGGGTCCGTGATGGTCAGGTGAGAGGACTCGCAAGTAGGGAAGCCAAGCTTATATATAAAGTAAGTAATGTAGACATACCCAGAGCATGCATCTTGGTAAGTAACAACATTGATCACTTTTGTGTTTCAGAGTTCATGACGAGAGACCTCGTTCCGATTCGAGCAAACCTCGAATTCGAGAATAGACGTCAAGAAGTCATGATAGCATCATGCTACTTTGCAGGGGACGGGACTGCACCGCCTACAGAACTGCAAAGACTAGTCGAGTACTGTGAACAGAAGAAGCTGCCGCTTCTCATAGGATGCGACGCTAACGGTCACAATACCATATGGGGAAGCACAGACACCAACGAAAGAGGTGAGAAAATTTTAGAATTTATATTTAATAAGAATCTTGTTATACACAATATAGGGAATACCCCTACGTTTGTAACCAGAACAAGAAAAGAAGTACTAGACATAACACTAAGTACACCGAATCTTAAGGATAGGGTGAAAGATTGGAGAGTATCGAACGAACCATCCCTCTCTGATCATAGAATGATTACGTTCAGATTAGAGTGTAATCCTCCTGAGCAAGCACTCAGGAGAAACCCCAGGAAAACTAACTGGGAAAATTACAACACTAACCTGAACGTAAATCTTGCAAATCTTAAGACTAAAAGAAATGCCAGGAATCAACTGGCATTAGAAAACTATCTCATAGAGCTGAACGAGGCAATAATCGATGCCTATGAATCCAGTTGTCCTCTCCAAAGGACTAGAAAAGCAAAAGATGCGATATGGTGGAACAGTCATCTGTCAAACTTAAGATCCGAAACGCGACAGCTCTTCAATAGAGCCAAACATAACGGAGATTGGCAGAGCTACACCGAGAAACTTACAACCTATAATAAGGAGATTAGAAAAGCTAAAAGAAACAGCTTCAGAAAATTCTGCGAAGAAATAGATGCTACACCCTCTGCAGCAAGACTACACAAAGTCTTGGCAAAAGGGAAAGTAGAAACTGTAATGGCATTACGAAAGCCAGATGAAAGCTTCACAGAAAGCAAAAAAGAAAGAGCTCTGCTCCTGTTAGAAACTCACTTTCCCGGAGGAATAGTCCCTTCCGGAAAAATAAATGAGAAAGTTAAAAGACCTACCAGGGAAGACACTGCAATGGCAAAGCACATATGTAGTGAGGAACGGCTGAGATGGGCTATGAACACCTTCCAGCCGTTCAAAACCCCTGGAACGGATGGAATATTTCCTGCCCTACTTCAACAGGGCCAAGAGGCAATAATTCTACACTTGATCCGAATTAGTCAGAGCAGCCTTGAACTGGGATACATACCAGAGGCGTGGAGAAGGGCTAAAATCACCTTTATCCCAAAAGTAGGGAAACAGGACACTACGCACCCCAAATCCCTTAGACCGATCAGCCTCACATCGTTTGTTCTCAAAACGATGGAAAAAGCTGTAGACAATTACATTAGAACAGAAATCTTGGAACGGGTGCCACTGCACCCCCGTCAGCAAGCTTGGGCACATACCCGAGCATTTTTCAAGCAGAAGTCCGCGCCATCGAAAGATGTGTGGAATTCAATATTGGAAGGAACTACCGCAGACAAGAGATTGTGATCATGTCGGATAGTCAAGCAGCCATCAAAGCGCTGAGCTCAAATATAATCAGTTCCAAGATGGTTTGGGAATGCCTAGGCAAACTAAATGAACTAGGCCAGAAGAACACTGTCACCCTCCTATGGGTCCCGGGACACATAGGAATAGAGGGGAATGAAACAGCAGATAAGCTGGCAAAAAAAGGAGCTGAAACCCCACATTTGGGACCAGAACCATCTTGTGGGATCAGCAGTAGAGCAATCTTAGGAAAGCTAAGGGAAGAAATGGAGAAGGAAAAATCCAAGTACTGGAATCAGCTGGAAGGACTGAGGCAATCTAAGATACTACTGGGGAACTATGACCAGAAGAGATCTCTTAGCTGCCTCAACCTCAGTAAAAAAGGCTCCGAATTCTAACGGGAATATTAACCGGGCATTGCCGGTTAAGAAGCCACATGAAGAAACTAGGGTTAGCAGATGAAGCAAAGTGCAGATTATGTGAGGAAGAGGATGAAACCTCAATACACATACTCGCAGAATGCCCTGCCTTGCAGAATTCTAGGGCTAGATACCTAGGAGCACATGAAATAGAAGAGGGGGATCTACCTGATTTGAAGCCCGACGATGTCCTAAACTTCCTCAGGAAAATAGGACTCGAAGAGCTGCTATAGGTCTGAGAGAATATCAGAACATGGCAAGTAAGGAGGGACACAATAGATCCTATGGGCCGCAGTGTTATTATCACCCCTGACACATTCATACATACATACAAGGCTTTTTTATTAAAAGGAAAATTGGAACTTATTTGGTTTAAAAAAATGATGTAAAACCAAATTATTATTGAATATATAACAATAAATATGAAATTACTATTGAATTTTATTAACTATTAAAATGCTATATAATTTCTTTATTTGTTAATTTATAAAATTAAAACTGTATTTTTTAAGCTTTGTGAGTCAGGTAACAATGAATTTTACTACAAATGAATTCATTGACATAATTTTTGTTTTGGGAGAATCCGACAAAAATAATTTATAACCAACGATATCCTGAGTGACGCATTCCAGGTAAAAAGAGTTGCTCAACCGATTTAACGAAGCTGTAAGTGTGACATATAAACCACCAGTAATCCCCAAACGTGCTATCCATGAAGACAATCAATTAGCGGTTATTTTGGTAGTAACAGAAAATCCAAATACAGGTCAGCAAAATATTTCTGAATTGGTGGGTATTAGTGAAAGGTCTGTTGGAAGAATATTAAAATATCATCATTAACATCCGTACAAAATACAAATGCATCAAGAGCTGAAAGACATAGATTTTGAGAAACGATTGCGGTTTTGTAACTGGGTTAAATAAAAACTTCGGCAAGATCCAGGATTTTTCGAAAAATTTTCTAATGAAGCTTCATTCCATAAAAATGGATTCGTTAACAGGCACAATTTTAAATGGCCTGATGTATCTAAATTTTTTGGCTAATTCTTTACTAAAAAAATGTATCACACGAATAGACCAAAAAACTCTGAATATATAATTAACCTGTATCGTACAATATGTAAACGAAAAACGTTTGAAAATTCGTATATCGCCGCATTGACGTCTATGTATATTTATGAGGTGGTAGCCTGGTTATCGTATAGCGTGTTTGCTATGAATGACAAAGTTGTTTACGGGTCAATGCTCATAATTTTAGTTTGCAAATTGAATTTAGTTATGTTGTAGAACGAGTACACAACAAAAATATCAGTCAAAGTTGTAACAATGTTGAACTGGTAGGGTTTACAAAAGTAGAACGTACTTCTGAAGATATTTATTACTTCTGTAGATTTTAAGTTAGCCTATAGATAAAAGAATACTAACTGATACATTGCAAAATATTTACATAGTAGCAAAATAAGATTAATAATAATAATATACTGTGACATAAAAATCCAAACACCTAGTTTAAATGATTTTATTTTGATAAAATTTGGTGACTTTATTTATTTTACTGAAATAAACAATTGATAAAATTTTCAGCCTAATCAGTTGAAGATTCCGGTTTTTATACTGCTTTTTTGAAATCCACTAACAATCCAAATATGAATATTGTAGCCGTAGTAATCATTCAAATTTTTCGGATGTTAATTCTTGACGATGCCTAGGGTACGGAGACCTGTAAGATTTCGTCAAATTAGTGAGTTTGCTAAGGGCCGTATAGTGGGACTTTGGGAAGCTGGATTTTCTTTTCGGAAAATTGCAGTTAGAGTGCAAAGAAGTGTAGACACTGTGTTACATGTTTGACACATTCTTCTATTGGTCGGTTTTTTGGGTTAAATCTTAACCTGAAGTTAACTTTCGATTGTAAAAGTGGGCCTAAAAGTATTAAAAATATTAAATTTACACTCAAAAAGAATTTTAATTGTGCATAATGTTTGGGTATTTTCTTTTTAAAAATCCTTAGTGACGAATTAGATAGCTTATTAAAAAATAAGAAACTCATGGGGGTTGTTTTATTTGGCTTATGAAAGAACTTATGAAACGAACATAAGAAGAATTGATTTTGCTTTGTTTAAGTTATTAGTAATCATCATACAGTTTTTCTTTATTTTGATAAGTTCTGTTATTAATCAAACATTGCATATTTTGTTAATTAATTGAAAAAAAAGAGAAAAACTTGAATTAATAAATATTAAAAAGAAATAGAGAAACTAAACAAAAATTAATCAAAAAGAATATTTTATTTTAGGTTACATAGTTTTCAATTAAATTTGGGTAAATTTTCAAGAAACAAAAAATATAATTTACATACAATCAAAATTTTCTTTTGCTTTTGTTATTCGTACAATACTTTTAAAAACCAGACAAAAGCTTTTTATAATCTGAGGAAAAATCCCAACGAAATTTCCATGTCTGGCTAGAATTTTACAAGCGTTTCGCGGCAATTATTTTCGTACAATTTTATCTCCAGAAAAGTTTTCTCACGTTCTTCATTCCAAATTAAGATTATATTTAGTTCGAATAAAATTACACAATAAGAAAAATATGTTTCCTGCAACTGCTATCTAATACAGTTGTGTGTGCTTAAAATAGTAATGCCTTTTGCCGAATTACCATATTCTTTGAAATGTAAGTTTTTTTATAGTAAATTCATCAACCACTAGCTTTGAATTTGAAAAATTGGTTCTGAGACCACTATATCTACAATTTATAAGCGGTTTTATATTTTACATTCCATCAAAATTTGACTGAACAAAACATTAACAAATAAAACTTTTAATTAAAACTTCCACTTTTATTTTATAAAATTGCTTTTTAAAAACTTACAGCTGCAAATTTATAACCGATTGATTAAAACATATTTATAAATTAATTATAATTGATTTGGTGCTGCGAACCTCGCTTCGCTCGGCACGCAGTGACATATTTAAAATAATACTAAATCAATTTTAACTAATTTAAAAACATATTCATGAGATGAAGCTTTTTGTTTTATGAGATCATATTCTTTATTAAAGTTATTTTTGTACATTGGAATTGAAAATGTTCTATGTTTCATAGAATTATAAGCTGTTAATTTCTGTGTTATAGGATGATTTGAATTATATGGTATAGCTACATCTTCGTTTTGTGTTGGTATTCTGAATATTAAATAACTCAGTTAATTATTACCTTTTTCAATTCTTAAAATAAAAAATTAATTGTATGTGAAACGTTAATTGAATGTTGCATGCTCTTAGTAAGATAGACTTTCACATAGTAAGGGTTAACACAAAAAATTTAATTAAGAATTAAATAAACCATTTTATTGCTTTGCCAAAGAAATGATAAATATTAAAATCTGCTTTTTGAATCATTTTCGTTTGTAGTTTCAGTTTTAAAAGGGGATTAGTGTCGGATACAGTCTAACAACTTTTCTCATTCCATGCCTTCTTTTTATTTCGCAATGTTTAACAAGTAAAGAGTTTTATTCTCCTCCATAAACAAAGACTTTTTGCGCTTAAAGTTCCTTAAAGAGAGTTTTTCGAAAGGAGATGAGTGAATAAATGTTTAAAGAATAAATTTGTTGCTTTTGTTCTTATTTAGATAACGCTTGTGAAGATTGAAAGTGTAGCATTATATAAACTACTGAATTTTATTAAATAAGATCATTTACATTCATACTTAGGGATGTGAAGCACAGTATGCGGTGTAACTTGTCTATGACCGTAAACGATACCGCTATTATTACCGTTAAAACCGACCCCGATTCACTGTTAATGCTACTGTACACGAGACACCCCTTATAGACGCTAACTATTTATCTGTTTGAACGAGGCCAATCAAAGAACGCGTCCCTTGCTTGCAATTGAATAACGAACGCATTTCTTCTGACAAATGACACAAAACACAATTTCTGTCTTGAGCTAGACTATTTAATAAATCGCCCAACAATTTTATATCCTTTTCAACTGATACGCTCGTCTGAAGAGTCTGAACAAAACCTCAAGTACTCATCTTGTGAAATTTCCCCTTTTGGTTGTTGAAAGATACAACCCGCTAAATTGAAGTCAAGTTACCGCTAAGTTGGAGTCAAGTTACCGCAAAGATACTGCTAAATTTAGAGCCCAGTTGCCGCTTATGTGAAGACAGTCCTTCAAACCACTTCTGAGCTGTCAAGAAAAGTATTACATCCCAAGCAGCCAGAACCATTAAAGAAACTTTCATCTCTCCACGAAGAAGCTGAAGCCGCCCTCTTAGACAGCACAGAAACCTAAAGTTAAGTCATCTTTTTACAACTCCAGTTCATTATCAGCAAGTACTTACATTTTCAATAAATAATCTATATTTTTAAAAAACAGTTTCATTTGTATACCTTAGACTATAAGTCTTAAGGGTGTAGCGTGGTCGGTCTTTATTTCAATTAGCTTCTTAATTTGTTGTTTAATTAAAGTAATTACAAGGTGTTTCTATCTTTCTCACCTTAGTTTTTGTGTAGTTTGTTTGCTTAATCGATAGCATTCAAAAGATAGTGGCGCCCTTATTACTTATACATCCCAATCCTTCCTATAGTGAGCATTAACTTGGAGTCGAACCACCCCCTGGAGAGGGTCTCTTAGCCGGGATCTCTTTTGGAGAGTTTTTTAGTTACAAATTGGCGCCTTTGAGGAACTAATATTGTTACAGCGGCAAAACAAACGACACTGAAAAATTAAACATTAAATAACATTATGAAATTTATTGTACTAACCCTTACTGTGTGAAAGTCTATCTTATTAAGAACTGTAAACAACTAAACGGTTGAATGAAACTTTCACTATTTATTCATAAAATACGTTTTAAATTCAATTACAGCTGTTTTGCTAAAAACTGACGATGCTAGTTTCTTGCTGTTCTTAATAAATAACAACATTTCAAATAATGCAAATTTTAATTTTTGCTTTTATACAAAATGTATTCTATGCAAGCAGAACTCATAACACTTAACAATATTGCTTAGGATGTTATTAAAAATAGGCTACTGCATTCTTCTGAAAAAGGTTAAAATTTTTTTACGTAGTTCATCAATAGTTGCTGGTGGGTTTTCTATAAAAATGGCTTGTTTCAGCATACCGCATACGTAAGCATCAAGAGTTGTAAGATCAAATGAATGCGAAGGGAAAATTCGTATTATGGGAAATTACGCGGTCTTCAAAATTTTCTGAAATCAGATCTAGAAGACAGACTGTCGTTGTATGACAAGTAGCCCCATCCTGTTGGAATCATTAGGTATGCAACTGTATGTTTCTGTTAGACCAAAATTGTGTAAGATCAATAAAAAATGGTATTAAAATTTGTTCTCTACATCGCACTTTTTATTTGCCTGTAAAAATAGGGGAAAATTCGATTCAATAGCTTAACAGCTTGAAAATAAATTTAATTCAAAAGGAAAACAAAAAGTTACACTTTGACAAATGAACTTTTTATGTGGAATAACAAGCCTTAAAGAAATTGATTAATAGTACGTCTGATGAGATCTCTTTTATAATAATCCATTACCACCGACAAATTTTTTTTGTCTAAAATAATTCACGATAACAATTCAGTAAGTTTTATATAAGATTCAACAGAGACTGAAACCGTAGTGGAATTTAGGTTATATGCACATAAAAACGTCTATAATGAATTACACGCTTGAATATTTATGCGTGACAGGTACAGAGCTTGATAAGAAAAATAATTTAGTTAGTCAATAAAGTGATCTTCACTCAAATTTTCGATGTTTCTAGGTTTCTATTCACTTTTTTAAGTGAATAGACCACATAATTAAAATATTTGCTCTACCGATTTTCAAAAAACTATCTAAGTAAAGCAGTACATTTTCCCATTAGTCAAAGAAATATATCAACACTCAGCTCGTATGTCATGAGGTCCAAATTGGTATGCTATCTTTTATAAGGAATGGATAATGAAAAATTTAGTACCCTTATATATTACAGGCAGGGTTTATGAAGATAAGAGGAACACTAGACCAAATATTCAATATTAGACAACTAATAGAAAAATCAAGGCAATTCAATTCGCCTATGTTATAATGCTTTATCGATTACAAAAAGCCATTTGATTGAGTAAAATGGAAAAGCCTATGATGGATACTGAAGAAAATTGTCACAGAAATATTGATATTTATTTTGATAATAATTTTAATTTACTTTATAAATAAATTACCTATTTCATGCTAGATCGTGTCATCCTTTTATTGTGTTTTCCATAATTTTTGAGATGTTAGTTAAAACAATATATAATGTCTTCCAAAACTCATTTTTCCATTTCAAATGTACCTTCGATTTTATCTAGATCTCTTGTTCGAGAACTTAAAAAGAAACTTTTGTAGAGATTCTCGAAAACATTGCGCTTATCCAAACTTAATACAGATTCCATAATGTCGACGAGAAAGTTTTTCGTTCTGCAAAAATTTAAAAGAGGAAGTTTCTCTCACTGAATATTCCCAAATAGAAGTTCATATTATGAAACAATCAATAACAAGAATACTTCTTACACGAAGTGTATCAGAAACCTTCATTTGTTGGAAACTGAACGTTATTTAAAAAGTTGAAAAAAATAAATATGTTCAAAATATGATATTAGTCAAAAAATAATTTTGAGCTTTATTTTATGAAATTTTTTATACTTCGATCATGAAAAATATAAATAAAAAATGAAAATAAAAAACTAAATTTTCATAATGTGAAAGTAGGAAGAAAATATTAGGCCCATATCTTTGTTATTAATAAAATTTATATCTCTGAGTCATATCCTTGGGTATTTGAATTCGGCATTTTGTCACTAATAATCAGTAGATAAAAATCATTGAAATTATCTTCACCAAAACGTTTGCAGCATTATAAATTTCTGTCTTTGTCTTTGGATTGATTAAAGCTGACTTTTTAACCAAAAACTGCGAACCTTTACACATAATAAGAACAAAAAACATAAAGTAAATTGTTAAATTGAAATTTTTAATAAATAAAACTTCTGCTATAAATTATTTTGCTTCAATATGTATTTATTTTTGCACTTGATTTGCCTTTAAACATAATTATTTCTTTTTTACTCAAAATAATGATAAATAAAATTTTTTTACGTATGTTATTTTGCTCCGAATTGTATTAGCTTTAGTGTTTGATTTATATTATTAGAATTTGACTTTTATAAACAGAATTACCTATTAGAGTAAAAAGTTTTTAAGTAAAAGAACTCAACCCTTCATCCGTCAACTTTGTGTACAAACAAATTATTAAATTTTAATCTTATTTTTTTATTCATTTTACTATTACAAAAAGCTAAGACTGTTATAATCAAATTACTTAAATAATTTACATCTTCGTAAATATTTTATAAACAAGATGATTATAAACAAGATTGCCTTAATTATCTTACCAAAGCAGCAAAATCAATAATCTTATTTACACTGATTGGACGAAAGTCGATTAGTAAAATGATTTTTTTCTATCCTACCGAAAGACTAACTTTACTCATAAATGGGTCAAAGAAAATTTAAAAAGAAATTAATTTTTAATAGCCAGCATTAATTATATCTAGACCAAACTTCCGAAGTAATAAGCATAACGGTGACACTAATTAATATAGCGAGAGGCAATGAAAACTCACATAGTCACCGTTATAAAATAATTAAATAAGTTAGTATAGAAATACCTTCAGAATCCTTAGAAGTAAATAAAAAAAAGTCTTACTTTGGACAAATAGGTGAAAAACTGCTTACAGGCATTCCTGTACAATATATTCAAGAACGACTCCACAAAAAAACCTTGATCTTCACTACTTTATGAGCACTGAAACCGCCTGTTAAGTTATATTGTCTCAGAGTCAGAGGTACTCTTTTATATTCATCTTCCTTATTATCTTCACATTTCTTTCCTCACTTTGCGGCAAGTAATGGACCATTTATGAATTTTTATTTGTATTCCTCTATTATGTTTCCCAGATCCACCATCCCAATTCTTTTTATTTCCCGCAGTAGGAAGCATATGCTCAAAGTCATCCCACTCGTTACAGTATTACTGACATTGTTTGGTATTCTTCTTCCCTATCCTGGCAGTGTAAGTACTGAACCTGCCATATCCCGTCAAAATCTGGCTTCGGTGACACCCTTACGCCATATGTTTACATTTAACCCCCTTTATACTATATAGTCGTTTTTATTCACATTCCCTTACTTTGTTTTTTCCATTTTCCGTCTTCATATATCCCGGGTTTTCGGTTTTCTCTTGAGCTGTCCCCTCGTTCACTGCCCACCTAATGAATCCTAGTTCGTATAAGGTCTATCGCTTGCAATGCCTTTTCCGATGTTGTCCTGTACCCTAAGATTTCCCTTAGTAGCATTTTTTCTGGACCCGTAGCAGTTTTTTTTACTCCTGTGTTTACAATACTGTAGTCAATACTGAGTTTACTTTTGTCTGAAACATGGTAGTATTTTGTATTATATGTTTTTCGATCTTCAGACATTAGGTAAATAATATAGAGCCTTCCCCTCTTGGTATGGTCAGCACTCTTCTTCTACTTCTGGTACCAACGATGGTTGGTTAACATGTTGGCTAGATACTAAAACTGCACTCTACAAAATCGTTGAACCACAGTTGAATTTTAAATCAATTAGTATCAATTATCTTTTTTTCGAATTTCAATAAAATCTTTTTATAAGTTCAAACAATCCGTGTAAATTATCGGAAAATAGGTGCACATCTGCATATTAGCGATTAGAATATTTGTTATTCTGTTCGTGTTGGTGTCTAATGCTGATTAATACTCACAATTGCAACAATATGCATCTAATTATAATCTCACTGTTCTCTCTGTTTAATAGCATAATTATATTAGAGCTACGTGTGCCTGTAGTTAGAGTAAATCATTTAATTTTAATCTAATTAAGTAATTTTCTTAAATAAAAGTTTTGGATTTCCGTAGTAGAGAGTAGAGAGTTGAGTAAAGCCCAATAGATTTACTTACTCTTGGGCCTAAAAAGGTCCATTGTGCTTCAACGCTTTAGTTAGTCGTCCTGTAGGGAAGTCTCTCTTTTGTTGGCTGGCTTTGGCGAGTACATGATGTGCTCTTATTTTCTGCACAGAGGTGTGTAACCTATTGTAATTTTGTGCAGGTGTTTTGGCAACCTAATTAACCGGATAAAATCCCCGTCACTAGTCTGAATTGTTTCCTGGCCATTTCCAGGAATCATTTTGCTGTGTACTCACAAGTAACTTTGTTGAAAGTCTACAGCGTCTACAGCCTTTTGTGTAGTGCTATCTGTCTGTAATAGATGAGCGTGGAAGTTAATTAAGCTATTTTAGGCATATGGAAGGTTCTAGTTCAAAAATCATGGTTGATGGCCTATTTGGCCAGAGAGCGAGACTATGACTTTATTGTCCACAGTTGCCTTTGCTTTATAACCTTTTGGTAATATTCCCGAAATTATATCAAATCTTTTTAGGAGTAGACGTGCTTGGATATGCCTATTTTGTAGCCTCAGACTACAAAATACGATATTTGAGTTTATCAGCAAGTTGCTGGCAACGATTCTTTTTTGTACTGAACTGGAAGATTATTCCTTGGTTAGATCCTCAAAGACGATTACAATAATCCACTTAACCTATGTAGGACTTAGATATAGGTAGCAAACAATTTTAATTTTAATCATTCTTCCTCTGGGTCTCTGGACATTATCATGCTTACTCTGAAAAAATCGCTTACAGACTTCTGTTACCATACTAAAGATCTGGTGTTTGTCACGAAAACTATTTTAATGGTATTTGGATGGTTATATAATGCATTTATAAAAAATTCAATTCTATATTTCTTTATTTTATCAAATATAATGGTTGGCTGAATATTAAGACAGGTCTAAAAGGTCCTAAATGATCTGACGTTAATATGTCAGAGTATAAGTTAAAGCAAAAAGACGCACTAATAGAGACCTGGTAGTACCAAAAAAGGATGGGTGGTCGGTGAGAATAAAACTGTAACCCACTATATCACACAGATAAGACAATTTCACGTTACACATTCAAATGCCAAAAAATTGTATATACTGCGGGTATATTTCTCCAAATATAAGACTGGAAGCCTATTAAACGTGTTGAGGCAGACTTAGCTGCAGGTGGAGAGACGATTTTACAGTGAAGTCGACAATGTGGGACAACTGTGTCAGATATCAGAGAAGACTTTTTGGTGGAATGTGTAGCTACACTGACCTTAGAAATTTAAAATACTGACCAACAGCCCACTTATAAAATAAGCAGATATCGATATTACAAAAATTGGCAAAACATGTAAAAGATTAGAAGATCCCGCTCGACGAAACAAAAACAGCCATTTTAAAATAACAGCAAACAGGCAATCAAATTAAGATTCATACGAAGAGGGGACTCCAGAAAGATATCGTATCTTTTGCCTATAACAGTAATGAGATTCTTAAAAATTATAAAATTCTTTAATTGATGGAATCCCGGTATAACAAAAAAAAAATAATGGAGTGGCCAAAAGCTAGAACAGGGCTTCCAGAGACATAAAAAAGAAATGAATATTATCAAATATGAAATATCTGGAAATGCCTGTGTAGCAAAGTAGATAGAGAAGTTTGGGGCGACGGCTGCAAAGGAATCACTGAAAAACAAACGTGGTAAGTGGTGTGGTCCTTACATGCTAAATAATAGTTACCCTATTGTTTAAACCTTGGTTTTAATTTCTCTTTATGTTCTCTTTCTGGTTTCTTCTTCTTAAGATGCCTCTTAACGGCCCATTTTATTTTATATGCTGCTGTTCTGCACAGTTCAATTAATGTTTTTCCACTCCAATATCTTAGATTTTTAAACCAGGATGTGAGTCTTCTCCTCGGTCCTCTTTTTTGCCTCGCGCTTCCATGTCCATTTTCCACTCGAAGTGATACGAACTTTGTGCCACTCGCTTGGTGATTCGTATCACTTCTCGTGCAAAATGGGTATCATTCCATGCTTGTTACACAATATACCATTTCGTTTCAGTATATTTTAACGTGTAGTATAATTAAAACATGTCATGTACACATAATTATCACCATTTCTAATTTCCCACCTTATTGTCAGGGAGCGTGTTCAGTTACTACAATTTTCTTTAAATAATTAAAATTCACTAAAGAAAAACACAATATTTTAAACAATATCTTTAAAATAACAGAGCAAAAAGACATTCCTTGTCTTTATTATCTCTGCCTAACGAATTTCGCTCTAACGCGCGACTCATTTGAATATTCTTTTACGTCGTTCTTTCTAAAAACTCACACGCCACATCAGGTACACAGCAAAAAATATTATAGGATAAAGATTTAGTTTAAATTTATCGAATACAATAATCGACTAGTATATTAAAATAAGTTCAGCTATTCTTAAATAAATCAATATAAACAAAAATATTTCTCTTCTATATTTTAGCTATTAACTGTTCCAACTTCTCCACAATTTCCTGAATAAACTTTTATTTAGTTTTTTTTTCTTATTGAAACGATATCAAAAGTTTTGCTGTATCAATAAACTTTTGTTGTACTTTTGGCTATCAAATATAGATATATTTTTAAAAATAGGTAAAATTTTTTTTATAAATCGCGTATACACACAAAAACGTATACAAACTATTTCTACTTTATGAGACTGTTTTTTTCTTCTCGCCATTGGATGTAGTGTTACTGTTTAGACAGACACAAGTTGTGTGACAAGCGATATTCTCATTTTTAGTTAATCCTTATATTACTAGTAAGGGAAACAAGAAATAATTTCGGCAAAAAATATATATGTAACTTTTATGATCTAGCCAACTAGAATTCTAAATACAATTTAGCTGTCAAACTAAAATTTGTAATTAACATCAATAAATTTAGATTAAAATCTCAATTGCAATTAAATTTTTATTTAATTTGTTAAAAAAAAAACTTTGCTGTAATAAGACAAAAAGGTGTTGTTTCTTCAACTCTTAGAACAAAATAACACTTATAAAAGATGGTCATCACCTATGAAAATGACTCTTAACTGCTATACGTTATTTAAATTTTGGGTATTTTGTAAGACGGTGACCTAACGGCTTTTTGCATTCTCGTTTGTTTGAATTTTTGATATTTTCTCAGTGTTGTTAGCAGTTTATTTCTTCTAGGTTTTATGGAAAATTTAGCATACAAAGATTTTTTATTTTAGATAATCTTGAACTTATTTTGCTTGTAGATAACTTTCAACTGAATTCTAAAGTTGTTTTTGCTAACGGAATGTTTATAGTATTCTTATTGATTTTAGTTAGTTTGTTTCTTAATGCTATGGGACGTCCGTCTATTTTTTAGTTATAAGGGTAATAAAAATGTACTTTATTTACTGATGAATTATCTCCATGGCTGTAATTGTTTCAATGCTTCTTCCTTTCGAATTAATACATTTTGAGGTATTAATTTACCAATTTATCTATAATCGGCCTTATCTATCAACCTATACGCTCTAAATCTTCTAAAAGTTCCTTATCCACATCATTCCAAATAACATAAAATATGGATGTTATAAATTCATGTAGAATAACTCTATTTTTCGCAGTGTACGCAAGAAATTCGTTATAACTTGGTCTCTCTGTATTCAGAAACGGAGTGTAATTTCCAATGGTTCGGAGATTGTCTTGCTTAATGAGTGTCATTGTGAGAATGCGCTAATGCCGTTGTAAAATTTAATTAATTGCATACCTTGTTATAGCTACAAATTTAATGCCACTCAATTATAACTGACAAAATGGCATTTATGGTAATTATTATAGTAGCAAAAATGAATACGTGAATGATTACCAGCTGCTAATTATGTCATTGCAATTTTTCAAAAAACATTTCACTATTTATTTTTTCTTTCAGCTGATTGATTTAACAATCTAAAGAAATAGGAGATTAAAATGTTTGCGACCAAATTTAGGGTAACAACTACTAATACCAGTAAAAGTTCAAACAGGAACGAAATTAAGAAAAACATAAATATCAGAAGTAATAGAAAATATTTTGAATTCTTATTCTATCTAAAATGCTGAAAGAAGAGATTTCTGAAAATTGGGAGCAAATTTTTGCAATTTTGTTATGTAAAAATAAAAAAAAAGAACAAATATATTAAAAGTGCCAAGAGCAATGGATCTATAAATGCTGGTAGTAAGATTAAAAGATGAACAGCAAAATAATAAGATGAAAAACAAAACAATAGTGAAAGACGCAGTTCAACGTGTAGCCAGGTTAAAATTGAACCTGGATGGACAAAAAAATAGGTGGAATACCACAATAAAAGAACGGAGAGCATGAACTGAAAAGAGAAGATGAGATACACCCAGCTTAGACGGGCAGAGGCAGATGAAATAAGAAAAAAAGAAGAAATGCACTGGAACCATAAATTACAAAATTGGAAAATAAGGAGTCTATGCTTAAAACTGGACGAATTAAAGGTCAAAAAATAACCAATATTTGTTAAGGTAGGAGTAACTTTTTAAAAAATCTTGTTGCTGCATTTTTGTAGCCTGTGGAAATTTATTAAAGAATTATTAAATTTCAAATGCGTGACTATTAGTCAAATCAATATATTAACATTCCTGTATTATATACTGAGATAAATAACTAAGATTTAAAAATTTAATAAGTAAAACTTACCTCAATGATTTATAATAAAAGGATATCTTAATAAGTTTCATCGAATCAGCAGTTACTTTTTCTTTAGTACATCTAAAGTTTTCAATATTATACTTTTCAATTATAATAAACAAAGAATGTACTTGACAAACTTATCTTGGACAGGATCCATAGGTTGTTATTTTATCACAATCAAATATTTCCAATTCATAAATAAGTCCAAATTCATATAACATTTCACCATTGACCCAAATTTTTAATCTGAAACAATAAAAAAGGAAATAAAAATTAAAGCTGTTAATGGTTTTCATATGTTTAATAAATAAACATGTAATTTTATGTAGTTAAGTATTTAAATTAGTATTATTAAAAGGAAGTACTTATAAAAGTATAAGGAGACCAATTGTAGTCTTCGATATTGAACAAATAAGTATTCCAATAGATCATGCATACCTATAAAAACCACAAGAACAATTAAAAACATGTAACAAATATAGTGAACTAATCCTCATATCTAAAGTGTTGGACTTAATCAAACAAACTTATGATAGAACACTTAGATAGTGAATAGTGAAATGACTATTGCAAAGCTTAGTTTATAAACATTAATAAAAGACATTTTATGTAACAAAAATGTATGAAGAATTCAATTAAAAATTATATAAATGGATTTTTAGTAAATAAAAGGAAGAGATTTCACTATACGTTATCAAAGATACTATTAGATTTGTAAATTCATTACCTTGATATTCGAATATTTTGGTTAAATTTTGGACAGAATGAACAATTGAATCCCGATCTTACGTCATATTTGTCATTTCCCTGGAAGCCTATAAAAAGGCCAAGAAATCGATGATTCACTCTCTTATCACTCTGGTAGCAGCTGCATTAACATCGTATGTATCAATTAATTACTAAAAAAAGTTTGCAATAATCAAAAATCAGTTTATGTTAAATTAATACATGTAATATCAAAAATACATGCATAAAAGTATTCTAACAATAATAAATTACTTACCAAAGTAATAAATTGTACAAAATAAATACGGATTCCAATAGAATTTAAAAGATTAAATTCGAGCGTCATTTCCACACCAAGAGTCTGGCAGCCATATTGTCATTTGTATTTCCGAGAGGAGACGAAGTAGAAGCCGATCTCAGTGTTCGTTACGTTCCGTTTGACAATTGCAATGTTGAAAGGGACTTTTTTATACAAGGTACGTCCGATATTTAAAGATTTATATTTTTGTTTTTATTTTGTTGTGACTGTGAATTAATTTTTTGTATATCATCTACATTTCTATAATATCAGGATATTTATAAATTACACTGTAATAAGCATATGGAAACCAATTGATAGTTGTTATTTTATTTGTACGAGTTATTTGAGAAACATTTATAATTAAATTCATTGTGTTATGATTTTTAAATAGTCGTATTTTAAAATTCAATCCTAAATTAAATAGACTGAGCTAGTTTAAAATTTTGATAAGGCGCCCAACTATGGAAATACAAAAGAAAAAGTAAACTTGATATAAAATTAAATAACATTATATCGGTACAAATTATTAAAATCTAAGAAAGATTATAAAACAACAAAATCAAACTAATTAAATCATTATAAATTGACAGAACCAACGAGGGGCTATTGATAAATTAAAGCAAACAAATTAAATTTAAAAATCAGCCCAATTAAATACATATTAATATATACAAGCAACAAACTAGATTTTACATCTTCAAGGTTATAAAACTTATCATGCTTTTGGGAGCTCGGAAAGGTAAAACGGTGCTTTACGGGGTGATTAAGTTTGGTTTAATTGAAGCTTTTCCTCTTTAAAATTAATCCATTATGGTTCAGTTGACGTTGAAAAGGGACCACATACATCTTTGCCATGTCCCTTGAGGATTAAGTTTTAACTAATTATAGGTGTATGGAAATTCGGTCTGCAATTAGGATATGAAATATTAATTTTGTAACAATATACATTTTGTAACTACAAACAAACAAAATGTAACTTCAATATGTCAATCTGACGATGCTAGTTTTTAGCGAAACAACTGTAATTGCATTTAAAAACGTATTTTGCGAATAAATAGCTTTGTGAAAAGTAGATCGACCACGACTAATTTACTGTGGTGTGTTAATGAGTGGACAACAGCATTAGATAAAAAACGACCTGTGGATGTAATATATTTAGACTTTGCAAAAGCATTTGATCGAGTACCCAGAAGAAAATTGATGTATAAACTAGAATATTTTGGCATTCGCGGACAACTACTTAAGTGGATTATTGATTTTTTAACAATAAGTGGGTTTTGTGTTAGAGTTAGCAAGTCGCTGTCATCTAAAAAACCGGTTTTAAGTGGTGTCCCATAAGGATCTGTTTTGGGTTCATTACTATTTATGCTGTATGCCAGTGATCTTGAATCTCATATCAAATCTATGAAAGCTTTCTACGCAGACGATACAAAAATATTTGCTGTCCCACTCTTTAATGGGCAAGACTTACAAAGTGACTTAGATTCGATCTTCATGTGGTGTTCCGATTGGATGTTACCTCTAAATAGAGATAAGTGTGTGGTTTTACATTTGGGAAAAAGTAACCCTCATTTGTCTTACTCGATAGACGGGCATTTACTGGATACCGTGGAATCATATAGTGACCTTGGTGTAACAATTACTGAAAATTTGAGTTGGTCGGAGCATATTTTAAACGTTACTAAAAAAGCGAATAGTAAGTTATACCTACTTACTAAAACTTTTACAAACATATCATTTTCGGGTTCTATTCGTTTGTATAAAACTTATGTCGGACTCCTACTGGAGTACTGTGGAAGGGTTTGGTGCCCAGAATTAGTACGCTATACAGGGTGCGGCAGATGAACGGTCAATTAGAGATATCTCGAGAACTAAAGGTATCTGAAATATGAAAATTGGCATGAAGGGGTTTTGAATAATGAGCTATTCAATGAAAATATTGCCGTCACCATTCTACTTCCGGTTATACCGGAAGTCGCACATAACTTTGTAATTTTTAATGGAAGACCCTGTATATTTTTAAATTTTAGGAATATTTACGTTATTCTGAACATTTTTTGTTGATATTTCCCTATACCTATCTTGAACCGTTTTTGAGTTGTAATGTTTTTTATATGAAAATGACACTTTTTTACCATGTACATAAAATTCAATATCCTCTAATGTAATTTGAAAAAAAGTTTAAATTTCTCAGGAACTATTTACCACATACCGCTTTATCGTTTACACTGTCAAGTTACCTTTTTTATTATACAGGGTGCTGTCAAAATTGGAATAAAAACGGAATCCACAATCTTCGCGTAATTCCTTTTTTTCAAATGGGACACCCTGTATGTGATTATTTATTTTAGAAGAATACGCTGTCCACTATCGATATGTATTACTATTCCCTATACCTATCTCCTGCAGTTTTCAAATAAATCAGCTTTATACATTTTTGTCACAAAAAATTAATTTATCAAGTCGCCTATGGAATATTCTGACACATGTCAGTTATTGTTATTGTTTAATAGTCACCTTGTTGTATGCCGTTGTGTGAAAGGTGTAATAATAGTTTGCCTTTAATTTCCTTAACCTAATAATAATGGCACATTTAGGATATACAAATGATGATTTTTAAATTTAATTATGATTCACGGTGAGTATAACAGAATAGTATCCAGAACTTGCCGTGTGTTTGCTGAGAGATATCCTGAAAAGCCTCGACCAAATCATAAAACTGTTAAACGTTTGCTACACAACTGTTCCCAGTTTGGTCAGTTTAAAAGTAAAACAAATAAGCCCAAGACCCATGTCGATAATGAGGATTTACAAATAGACATCCTGGGATATTTTGCAGCTCATCCAAATTCATCCTTAAGGGAATGTGAGAAACTGTTAGAGGTGTCGACTAGAACAATTCACAGAATTTTAGAAAACATCATTGGACCCCTTATTCGTATACACTAGCTCAGCATTTACATCCTGGAGATTATGTAAGACGTGTAGAATTTTGTGAATGGATTTTAATGAAATGCCAAGAAGATGAAGATTTTACAAAAAAATTATTTGGTGTGATGAATCGAAGTTTACTAAAAATGGTTTGTTTAACCGCCATAACAGTCACTTCTGGAGTGACGAAAATCCTCAAGTCACATGGGATAGTAAATTTCAAGTATCCTTTTCGTTTAATGTTTTTTGTGCTGTAAAAAATAATAAGATATTCGCTCTCATGATTTATGACGAAAATTTAAACGGAGAGTGTTACTGCAACATCTTACGGCAAGTAATTGTACCAGCAATGCACGCTTTACCTAATAATGAGGCTAACGAAGCTTGGTTTCAACAAGATGGTGCACCGGCTTACAATCTTCGAGGAGTAGGCACATTGCTTGATGGAATATTCAATGATAGATGGATAGCTAACAAAGGTCCGTTTCTCTGGCCACCAAGATCCCCACAATTGTCACCATTAGATTACTATATTTGGGGATATGTTAAAAATAAGGTATTCTCTGAACCTGTCACTACTAAGGAAAATATGATAAGCAAAGTCCTTCACGTTTTTAACGAAATAGATGGAGAATCACTATCAAGAGCTACTAATGAGAATCTGCTTAAAAGAGTCCATAAATGTTTGGAAGTTGATGGGCAATACTTTGAACATTTGTTGCATTAACGAGCTAGTGCCTTATTATCTTTGATAGTATTTGTATAATTGTTCAATGTTTAACTCAATAAATTATTACCACATAGCCTATAAGAAAATTAATTTTTTGTGACAAAAATGTATAAAGCTGATTTATTTGAAAACTGCAGGAGATAGGTATAGGGAATAGTAATACATATCGATAGTGGACAGCGTATTCTTCTAAAATAAATAATCACATACAGGGTGTCCCATTTGAAAAAAAGGAATTACGCGAAGATTGTGGATTCCGTTTTTATTCCAATTTTGACAGCACCCTGTATAATAAAAAAGGTAACTTGACAGTGTAAACGATAAAGCGGTATGTGGTAAATAGTTCCTGAGAAATTTAAACTTTTATTCAAATTACATTAGAGGATATTGAATTTTATGTACATGGTAAAAAAGTGTCATTTTCATATAAAAAACATTACAACTCAAAAACGGTTCAAGATAGGTATAGGGAAATATTAACAAAAAATGTTCAGAATAACGTAAGTATTCCTAAAATTTAAAAATATACAGGGTCTTCCATTAAAAATTACAAAGTTATGTGCGACTTCCGGTATAACCGGAAGTAGAATGGTGACGGCAATATTTTCATTGAATAGCTCATTATTCAAAACCCCTTCATGCCAATTTTCATATTTCAGATACCTTTAGTTCTCGAGATATCTCTAATTGACCGTTTATCTGCCGCACCCTGTAGAACTCTTTTCGAAAATATCCAAAATAAGGCCACCAGACTTTCTTTCACACGAAGGCCAGATTACCAACAAAGACTTTCTTTGGCAGGGTTACCAACTTTTAAAGCTCGTCGACTCCGTGGTGACTTAATTATCACCTTCCGAAATTTAAAGTATGGATATGGATATTTGCAACACTTGTTCATTTTAGATGATCACAGCAGACAACGTGGACATAGTTTGAAAGTGAAGAAGGAACCCTTTTTATCGATAAGACGCCAACATTTTCTGTGTAATCGTATTTTTAGTATATGGAACAGTCTCTCAACGAAAATTATAAATGCTCCATCTAAAAACCAACTAGACAGTTATTTGTTTGTAAACTGATCAGTGTTGTGACAATCTATTAGTCTAGAGTTTATTTGCGAATACTATAGGCGAATCAGACAGATCATGAAAACAGAACTTAACGCAAAAAATAAGATAACAGCCATCTCTTCACTTGCCGTACCTGTCATCCAATATAGCTTTGGCATAATTAAGTGGACAAAAGCTGAAATAAGAAAAGTAGATAGCCAGACACGCAAACTGTTGACAATGTATGGTGCACTTCACCCCAGATCTGACATCAACAGGTTATACGTCAGCCGAAAGGAAGGAGGAAGAGGCATGCAGAATATTGAAAATAGCCACTCGATCGCTATAGAAGGATTGAACCAGTATCTAAAACTCAAGAGCAATACCGACAGATATCTAAGAATGGTTTACAGGCAACAAATAAAAGACTATATGGATGAATCCGACCAAGAAGACACAAACAATAAAAAGACGGTAACTGAAAAAGTGAAAGCATACAAAAGCCACTTAAAAAACAAATTGAAGAACAACCAATTAACAACTTGGAAACAAAAACTAATGCATGGCCAAATATTGAAAGAAACTGAAAAAGAAACCATCAACAGCACACTAACATGGCAATGGCTCAATCATGCAAACCTCAAATCGGAAACAGAGGCACTTGTCACCGCATGCCAAGAACAAGCAATCGCTACAAATTACATGAAGGCTAGAATCTTGAAAACCGGCAATGACCCAAAGTGTAGACTTTGTCGGACTCAAAATGAAACTATCCATCATGTTATAGCCGGTTGCCCAATTCTAGCCAAAAAAGCCTACCTAGATCGGCACAATATCGTAGCAGCTCAGCTTCACTGGAATATATGCAAGGATTATAAGATAGAAGTAGAAGAAAAATGGTACAAACATAAACCGGACCCTGTTATTAACACCCCGAAGTAACCATTATATGGGACACGCAAGTTCAAACAGACAGGGAAATCAAGGCAAATAAACCAGACATCATCATTAAAAACAAAAAACAGAAAACTTGCCTCTTGATAGACGTAGCCATTCCAGCAGACTCCAATATAACCGAAAAAGAAGCGGAGAAAAGACTCAAATATAAAGATTTACAAATCGAAATTCAGAGACTATGGAATATGAAGACCAAAGTAGTACCAGTCGTCATTGGGGCAACAGGACTTATTTCAAAAGCAACAACTGAAGCTATCAAAGAAGTTCCTGGAAATCATAATCTACCAATGATGCAGAGAGCCGTTGTGTTGAGCACTGCGCACATAGTACGAAAAGTACTATGAAACAGCAAACAATAGGAACACCCTAGGTGTATGGTATACACTCGGTGTTTCCTTGACGATGGAGAGCCACAGCAACTGTGTGATGAACTGAAAATAATAATAATAATAATAATAATAATAATAATAATAATAATAATAATAATAATAATAATAATAATAATAATAATAATAATAATAATAATAATAATAATAATTATAATGGTGTAAACAAGGGTTTTAACAATAAATTTAATTAAATTCGATCGTAAATAGACTTAATCTTCTTTTTAGTTTAATTCATTTATCTTTGAGTTCAAAGTGTAATCAATCGCAATGAACACAACTACAAACATCACTAAGAAACAAAGTTGGAGTAAAAACAAAGCTTAGATCAAAGCTCTATTCTCGAGAATTACACTTAGTGCAACCCCAATAAACTTAAAACTATATTAAACGTAAGAAATTTACATGTTTAATAACTACTTAAATCTGCATACAATTTGATATAGAGATTTCTACATCGTAAGGTCTAGAGCAACAATTAAAAAAAGTTTAAATGCAAATGTTGTCCATTCTTTTTGGTTTTTCTCGTAGCTTCTCTCCCTATTCGAATTTTATTTTTTATTATCAGCACTATTTTGCCAGTCGACCATCTCTTTGGTCTTCCTTTTCTTGTTTTAATTTGTGATCTATCCTCCCATATCTGTTTTACTTGTCTTTTTCGTTCGTTCGACTAAGATGTCCAAAACTACACATTGATTCAGAAGTTTTGTATCACCCTGTATCTATGTAACTAATTTTTCTTTGCCAAGAATGGACTGGTTACTAATTAATTGATAAAATGAAATTAATTGTAGTAACCTTTACTTTGTGGTTAGGTTAGGTTAGGTTAGGTTAGGTTAGGTTAGGTTAGGTTAGGTTAGGTTAGGTTAGGTTAGGTTAGGTTAGGTTAGGTTAGGTTAGGTTAGGTTAGGTTAGGTTAGGTTAGGTTAGGTTAGGTTAGGTTAGGTTAGGTTAGGTTAGGTTAGGTTAGGTTAGGTTAGGTTAGGTTAGGTTAGGTTAGAACTTTACAAACAGCAATTTTTTAAATAAATATTGAAAGTTTTGTTAACCAATCCACCAAGGAGTGTACAAGGGATTGTTGATGCCGCTTGGGAGTAATTTTCCACAAAGTGAACTCCGTTCTATAAGGAATTTTCCAGATAACAATAATCCTAATGTGATCAATAAGAACGAATTGGTAATCGAAAATCAAAAGAGTGGTCCCCAAGATCTTCAGATCTAACACCACTTGCTCTGCGGTTATTTATAATCAAAAGTTTATAAGATATACCAGAAACTTTAAAAGATTCAAAATATAGAATTGATTTCATATGACTAGAAATAATCGTTTACGAAGAATGTCATCCTTAGTTCAATTATTGCCAAGTTGATGGCAAGTATTCTAGAATTTTGCTATTAAAACATTTTTTGGTATTAAAACATTTTTAATAAAACTAAATTTGTTATTTGTTTTTTATTCTTATAATAAATATTATTTTACCTGTCAAAAAATAAACACAAGCAACCTAACCATGAAAATCTCTTTTGGGATTAGACTAGTTTGTTTTGAATTTCAATTGCTAGAACGGCCGTTTTAAAACCAATTCTATTTTATACTCGAGCTTTCAATCAATAATGAGAAGGCGAAGAAGCGAAGCGTACCCTGATGCATTTTCGCAGGAAACCAGCACACAGCAAACTGCATAAAAACATAAAAATAAAAGGAGTTTGCACGGCATTCGTAATACTTGTTCAAAATAAAAGAACAACATACGAAATTGTGTTTTAAACTTTAATGCGATGTTCAAGTATTGGCAATTTATCAAGATTTTAGAGAAAAGCTTAAAAATAAATTAAATTATTGATTTTCTAATTTAGAAAAAATTCTCCTTAGCTTTAGTTACTTATAAAATTAAATACAGTGAATTAACGTTAGAAGACATTTTGATTTAAGATTAGAATAATGCCAAGATGTTCGCGGTGAGCATTTTAAACATCAACATAATGATGTCACATTGTTACCTTGGTCACCAGGATCTCCCGACTTATCCCCAATTGAGCACGTGTGGGATATGTAGGGTAGGAGATTGCTCAATTGGCAACGTCCTCCTCAGACTCTAGAAGAACTTCGAGAGGATTTGGTGGTTGCCTGGAATGAGATACCACAGGAGGACATTGACCACCTGATCAGAAGCATGCCTAGGCACGTTGGAGAATGCGTAACACATCGGGGTGCATCCACACATTATTACAGGTAAAAGGGCTTTAAAGCAATCCAATCATTTTGAAATTTGTATCATTTACTTATTATGCTTCAGAAAGTACTTATACAAAATTTTATAAAAATAAAATCATTTAAACTTGGGTTATAACTTTATTTGCATTTATAAAACATTTAAAATTAGCATTGTTATTAAAGTAATTTATCTCCAATAACCAAATTCATAGATAACTGATTATGTTCTTTGAGCTCATACCACCTAATATTCTTGGCTGTTCCTTTTCTCAAAATTTCGTGCTAAATACATTTCATTGCGCATCTGTAACCATATTACACTTCACTTCGCAAGCTTTGCTTTCTCGCCGCAACTGCAGTTCGTATACTTGATCCCCGAAATCTGATTAGATTGAAATTAGTTTTGTTAGGAGAAATATTTATAAAATAAAATCTCCTGCTTCACCACACATTATTTAATTAAACAATAAACTATATAACGTATTTATAACAAAAAATTCTTTTAAGATACGTTTTTACGTGTCATATATTATTACATGGCTATTGTAAGAAGCTTATTTAAAGTGCACCAAAAAGTTGTACTAAGTAATTAATTATATATAAGAAAGGAAAATATTTAACTTGCAGATAATCTAAAATCGATGTAACAAGTCGAAGAATTTGCTCTTAGTTGTTTAAAATAAGTCGCTAAGTAACAAGAACTTTGAGTTTTTATATTTCTGAATAGTAGACTGGCAGTATTTTAGTGATTTTGGTTTGTATTTGAAGGTTGCTTAAAACGACAAAGTTGATTTTTTAAGCTTAACAGATATTTCACATACTAGTCTCTTTGCAGCTTCTCACCAAGTAGCCAAAGTCTCAACACTAAAGGGAACAAAAATGTATTTACCCAAAAGTTCTTTATATTTTGCCTTTTTTGTTGCTCCCCAGAGAAAGCAGCTTCTCCGGTCTTTACAGAAGTTTTAAAAATATAAGAGGGAGCTAAAGTGTCGCGGCAAGTGGCATCCCAAATTGATTGTTTACCCTTCCTCCATGGGAAATAAGACAACCTATCAGCTCGCTTTCCGTCACTTCTACAGATTCCAACAGGTTCTAAAATATTTGGAGTGTCAGCTGCAACTAAAGACCGATGTAAAATATAATTTAAATAACGATGCCGAGCAAACCTACCCGCACTTTCGGAACAACTTAAGCAATGATGTCCCAAAATATCAACAGTTTGTCCGCAAGTGCAGATGTGTTGCTCGCACACTGGCTGATCTAAATGAAGAGCAACGGAAATACGAAAGGTTGTGTCATCTAGAAGAGTTCCCAATGGAGAAGATAGCACTGAAGCTTCACTGTAGCATTGACTAATGAAATTGAAAAATTCTGTATTATATTATTGTACTCTTTGCGTAGAATTATGCTGTAACTTTATTTCGGTCATGTTAAGGATTTAAATCAAATTAGTGAAAATACCTTAATTTTTTTTATGTGAAGCCAATGTCAAACTTCAGTAAACATTTTTTATTTATTTATTATACGGGATAACCCTTTTCACAAAACAATAAAGATACATAAAAAATATACTAAATGTAACTTAAAAACTAACAAACATTTTACATAAATAAAAATATAAATCACTACATATTTAACGTTGGGTGCAATTTCGATAACTGTGTTTTTAGGACAGAGACTGACCTACCACAAATATCACACTTGATTGAATTGCAAAGACGCATCATTCGTGACATGGGATTAAAAAATCCATAGTTAGTTCGATGCATTGGAACCTCAAAGAGCGAGTCATTTCGAGTGTTTCTAGTAGGGATTCGAAAGGGAATCAACATAAGAAGTTCAGCGCAGTTAACGTTACCAGATATTATTTTATGTAGTAATAGCAAATCGTTAGTGCATCTCCGAACTTCTAAGGTTTCTAGGTTCACTCTTTCTAATATAGTTGTGTAGTTATACATACCCTGAACATACCCTAGTCTATATGCGCAAGTTCTCAAAAAACGGTTTTGTACGGCTTCCAGCCTGCGGACATGTACAGAGTAGTAGGGGAACCAAATTGTGGAAGCATATTCTAGGACTGATCTAACATATGTTACATACAATGTTCTCAATGCAATTAAGTCTAAATGTTTAGAATTTCTTATAATGAAACCAAGCATCTGGAGGGATTTGGACAAAACAGCGTTAATATGCGGCTTAAAGGTTAGGTTACTATCAAAAATAATGCCTAAATCACGAATTTCATTCACTCTTTGTACTTCATCATTATTTATTGTATAGTTGAATTTTAAATGAGTCTTAAGTTTTGAAAATGAAATACAATAACTCTTATTAACATTAAGTACCATATCGTTATTCACACACCAGTTACATACAGCGTTTAGATCTCTCTGTAGTTTAGAACAATCGCTAAGATCTCTGACAGAGATATACAGCTTAAGATCATCAGCAAAAGATAAAAACTTGACATGTTTTAGGTTGTCATATAAATCATTAACAAATAGATTGAACAACAAAGGTCCCAAATGGGACCCTTGTGGAACACCGTATGTAACTTTAATGTCATTAGAGAAGAAATTCTTGATTCGTACTATCTGTGATCGGTTACAAAGGTAATTTTCCAACCACGACACTAAATATGGAGGAAATCCAAAGCTGCCAAGTTTAGAAATTAACAAATCGTGATTAACCCTGTCAAATGCTTTAGAAAAATCTAAATATATCGCATCCACTTGGCAACCTCGTTCAAGGGCATTTATGATGTCAGCTTCATAGATTAATAAATTAGTGGAAGTTGACTTACCAGCCATAAAGCCGTGTTGGCGGTTATTGATAAATTGTTTTCCAAATACTGGGAAATTTAGAAGATGAAAGAGACTTATTAAATACCAACTGTAATGGGGCGCATAGTGTATATATACAACGTTTAATAAAGTATGCAGGAATACCATCCGGACCAATACAAACTTTATCCTTTAATGAGCAAATACCATCAAAAACTTCCTCCAAAGATAGAAATATCATAGGAATTTCGACTTGTTTGTCAATCATATTTAATATGTAATTGGGAAATTTGTTAGCATTGTAACAAATACCAAAATAATCTTCAAACAAGTTTGCAATTTCTTGGCCGGTATTACCCACATTATCATTATACCTAATAAAATTAGGAATAAAATTGGCATTCTTTCGACTATTTACAAAACTCCAGAAGTAAGAAGGATTTGATGATAAGTTTAAATTAACGTTATTTATAAAATTATCAAAACATCGCTTCGTCAAGATTTTACATCGCGCTCTAATATTAGAGAAGTAAATATAGTCTACATGCATCTTTGTTGATTTATATTTCAAGTGGGCCATTTTCTTTTGAAAGACCAATCTTTTAAGTTCCGGAGAAAACCATGTTGGGTAGGTGGAATATTTACGTTTTCTTAATGGTACAAAGATATTGATAGCATTGTTAATAATATTATAAAGATTAGCAACAGCTTCCTCGAGATCACCACTCAAAAACTGTTTCCAAACAATTGGGCCAAAAAAGTTGTTGAGTCCTACGTAGTCTGCATTTCTAAAGTCTCTGAAGTATTCTGCAAAAACTAAAGGATTGTTACAATCTTCAAGTTTTAAATCACAAGCCAGAGCCACATGATGGTAATTATTGTTTAGTAACAAGTCTATACATTTTAGAACACTAATAGTAAGGTGTTTATTTGTAAAGATAAGATCTAAAAATCTATTATGATTATTTGGAACATTATTTATTTGTTTAAAATTTAAAAAGGAAAACGATTCCTCTATGACTTCGGCTGGATACCCGTTGGGACAGTTAAGTAATACATTATCGTGATCAAAATTTGTATTCCAGGAAGCTATTACTAGTAAGGAAAACAAGAAATAATTTCAGCAAAAAATATATATGTAACTTTTATGATCTAGCCAACTAGAATTCTAAATACAATTTAGCTGTCAAACTAAAATTTGTAATCAACATTAATAAATTTAGATTAAAATCTCAATTGCAATTAAATTTTTATTTATTTTGTTAAAAAAAATAAACTTTGCAGTAATAAGACAAAAAGGTGTTGTTTCTTCAACTCTTAGAACAAAATAACACCTATAAAAGATGGTCATCACCTATGAAAATGACTCTTAACTGCTTTACGTTATTTAAATTTTGGGTATTTTGTAAGACGGTGACCTAACGGCTTTTTGCATTCTCGTTTGTTTGAATTTTTGATATTTTCTCAGTGTTGTTAGCAGTTTATTTCTTCTAGGTTTTATGGAAAATTTAGCATACAAAGAGTTTTTATTTTAGATAATCTTGAACTTATTTTGCTTGTAGATAACTTTCGACTGAATTCTAAAGTTGTTTTTGGTAACGGAATGTTTATAGTATTCTTATTGATTTTAGTTAGTTTGTTTCTTAATGCTATGGGACGTCCGTCTAATTTTTAGTTATAAGGGTAATAAAAATGTACTTTATTTATTGATGAATTATCTCCATGGCTGTAATTGTTTCAATGCTTCTTCCTTTCGAATTAATACATTTTGAGGTATTAATTTACCAATTTATCTATAATCGGCCTTATCTATCAACCTATTCGCTCTAAATCTTCTAAAAGTTCCTTATCCACATCATTCCAAATAACATAAAATATGGATGTTATAAGTTTATGTAGAATAACTCTATTTTTCGCAGTGTACGCAAGAAATTCGTTAAAACTTGGTCTCTCTGTATTCAGAAACGGAGTGTAATTTCCAATGGTTCGGAGATTGTCTTGCTTAATGAGTGTCATTGTGAGAATGCGCTAATGCCGTTGTAAAATTTAATTCATTGCATACCTTGTTATAGCTACAAATTTAATGCCACTCAACTATAACTGACAAAATGGCCTTTATGGTAATTATTATAGTAGTAAAGATGAATTCGTGAATGATTACCAGTTGCTAATTATGTCATTGCAATTTTTTAAAAAACATTTCACTATTTATTTTTTCTTTCAGCTGATTGATTTAACAATCTAAAGAAATAGGAGCTTAAAATGTTTGCGACCAAATTTAGGGTAACAACTACTAATACCAGTAAAAGTTCAAACAGGAACGAAATTAAGAAAAACATAAATATCAGAAGTAGTAGAAAATATTATGAATTCTTATTCTATCTAAAATGCTGAAAGAAGAGATTTCTGAAAATTGGGAGCAAATTTTTGCAATTTTGTTATGTAAAAATAAAAAAAGAACAAATATATTAAAAGTGCCAAGAGCAATGGATCTATAAACGCTGGTAGTAGGATTAAAAGATGAACAGTAAAATAATGGGATGAAAAACAAAACAAAAGTGAAAGAAGCAGTTCAACGTGTAGCCAGGTTAAAATTGAACTGAAATGGACAAAAAAATAGGTGGAATACCACAATAAAAGAACGGAGAGCATAAACTGAAAAGAGAATATGAGATACACCCAGCTTAGACTGGCAGAGGCAGATGAAATAAGAAAAAAAGAAGAAATGCACTGGAACCATAAATTACAAAATTGGAAAATTAGGAGTCTATGCTTAAAACTGGACGAATTAAAGGTCAAAAATAACCAATATTTGTTAAGGTAGGAGTAACTTTTTAAAAAATCTTGTTGCTGCATTTTTGTAGCCTGTGGAAATTTATTAAAGAATTATTAAATTTCAAATGCGTGACTATTAGTCAAATCAATATATTAACATTCCTGTATTATATATTAAGATAAATAACTAAGATTTAAAAATTTAATAAGTAAAACTTACCTCAATGATTTATAATAAAAGGATATCTTAATAAGTTTCATCGAATCAGCAGTTACTTTTTCTTTAGTACATCTAAAGTTTTCAATATTATACTTTTCAATTATAATAAACAAAGAATGTACTTGACAAACTTATCTTGGACAGGATCCATAGGTTGTTATTTTATCACAATCAAATATTTCCAATTCATAAATAAGTCCAAATTCATATAACATTTCACCATTGACCTAGTTATCTTTTCAAAGTCAAATTTTTAATCTGAAACAATAAAAAAGGAAATAAAAATTAAAGCTATTAATGGTTTTCATATGTTTAATAAATAAACATGTAATTTTATGTAGTTAAGTATTTAAATTAGTATTATTAAAAGGAAGTACTTACAAAAGTATAAGGAGACCAATTGTAGTCTTCGATATTGAACAAATAAGTATTCCAATAGATCATGCATACCTATGAAAACCACAAGAACAATTAAAAACATGTAACAAATATAGTGAAATATAGTGAACTAATCCTCATATCTAAAGTGTTGGACTTAATCAAATAAACTTATGATAGAACACTTAGATAGTGAATAGTGAAATGACTATTGAAAAGCTTAGTTTATAAACATTAATAAAAGACATTTTATGTAACAAAAATGTATGTAGAATAATTAAGTAAGTTTTTTTTATATTAATTGTAAGCTGTGAGTGTTTGATAACACGGATAATCTCATCTTATATAATGTGTAAGTAATACAAATAATAGAATCTCTTAAAAGTTTAAATTTTAGTTTTTAGAGTTTTAAATAGTAGTTATCGGTTAAAGTAGGACTAGTTTAATGGATTTATAGTAATTTTAAGTACAATTGATAGTTTTAATTTAAATTTTGAAAGTCTAGAATAAATTGACAGCTCAAGAAATTTGTCTATTTCAAATCCAAAATTTCATAGGAAGAATTCAATTAAAAATTATATAAATGGATTTTTAGTAAATATAAGGATAAGATTTCACTGTACGTTATCAAAGATACTATTAGATTTGTAAATTCATTACCTTGATATTCGAAGATTTTGGTTAAATTTTGGACAGAATGAACAATTGAATCCCGATCTTACGTCATATTTGTCATTTCCCTGGAAGCCTATAAAAAGGCCAAGAAATCGATGATTCACTCTCTTATCACTCTGGTAGCAGCTGCATTAACATCGTATGTATCAATTAATTACTAAAAAAAGTTTGCATTAATCAAAAATCAGTTCATGTTAAATTAATACATGTAATATCAAAAATACATGCATAAAAGTATTTTAGCAATAATAAATTACTTACCAACGTAATAAATTGTACAAAACAAACACGGATTCCAATAGAATTTAAAAGATTAAATTCGAGCGTCATTTCCACACCAAGAGTCTGGCAGCCATATTGTCATTTGTATTTCCGAGAGGAGACGAAGTAGAAGCCGATCTCAGTGTTCGTTACGTTCCGTTTGACAATTGCAATGTTGAAAAGGACTTTGTTATACAAGGTACGTCCGATATTTAAAGATTTATATTTTTGTTTTTATTTTGTTGTGACTGTGAATTAATTTTTTGTATATCATCTACATTTCTATAATATCAGGATATTTATAAATTACACTGTAATAAGCATATGGAAACCAATTGATAGTTGTTATTTTATTTGTACGAGTTATTTGAGAAACATTTATAATTAAATTCATTGTGTTATGATTTTTAAATATTTATTTTAATTTGAATCCTACCCAAGATAAGAGTCGTATTTTAAAATTCAATCCTAAATTAAGTAGACTGAGCTAGTTTAAAATTTTGATAAGGCGCCCAACTATGGAAATACAAAAGAAAAAGTAAACTTGATATAAAATTAAATAACATTATATCAGTACAAATTATTAAAATCTAAGAAAGATTATAAAACAACAAAATCAAACTAATTAAACCATTATAAATTGACAGAACCAACGAGGGGCTATTGATAAATTAAAGCAAACAAATTAAATTTAAAAATCAGCCCAATTAAATACATATTAATATATATAAGCAACAATCTAGATTTTACATCTTCAAGGTTATAAAACTTATCATGCTTTTGGGAGCTCGGAAAGGTAAAACGGTGCTTTGCGGGGTGATTAAGTTTGGTTTAATTGAAGCTTTTCCTCTTTAAAATTAATCCATTATGGTTCAGTTGACGTTGAAAAGGGACCACATACATCTTTGCCATGTCCCTTGAGGATTAAGTTTGAACTAATTATAGGTGTATGGAAATTCGGTCTGCAATTAGGATATGAAATATTCATTTTGTAACAATATACATTTTGTAACTACAAACAAACAAAATGTAACTTAAATATGTCAATCTGACGATGCTAGTTTTTAGCGAAACAGCTGTAATTGCATTTAATTAGTCTAGAGTTTATTTGCGAAACCAATTTTTGTAATGTAGGTACTATTTCATTTATCTTGTAAATGGGCTTATAGGTCTCCATGACCCCAGCCCTTATTTCTATGTAATTAATAATAATAATAATAATAATAATAATAATAATAATATCGATAAAATGTATCTGCCAAGCAAAACGTTACTTTTGTTATTTTAAATCACTTTGACTGGAACTTTCAAAATTATTTTCATGGTGTAAACAAGGGTTTTAACAATAAATTTAATTAAATTCGATAGTAAATAGACTTAATCTTCTTTTAAGTTTAATTCATTTATCAATCGCAATGTATACAACTACAAACATCACTAAGAAACAAAGTTGGAGTAAAAACAAAGCTTAGATCAAAACTCTATTCTCGAGAATTACACTTAGTGCAACTCCAATAAACTTAAAAATAATGTCTAATTTACCAATCTGGACCGAGACTAAGGAATATATTAAACATAAGAAAGTTACATGTCAAATTCTTATTTAAATCTGCATACAATTTGATATAGAGATTTCTACATGCTTTTTGATTTTTCTCGCATCTTCTCTTCCTATTCGAATTTTATTTTTTATTATCAGTACTATTTTGCCAGTCGACCATCTTTTTGGTCTTCCTTTTCTTGTTTTAATTTGCGATCTATCCTCCCATATCTGTTTTACTTGTCTTTTTCGTTCGTTCGACTAAGATGTCCAAAACTACACATTGATTCAGAAGTTTTGTATCACCCTTTATCTATGTAACTAATTTTTCTTTGCCAAGAATGGACTGGTTACTAATTAATTGATAAAATGAAATTAATTGTAGTAACCTTTACTTTGTGGTTAGGTTAGGTAAGTTTAGGTTAGGTTAGGTTAGAATAGGTTAGGTTAGGTTAGGTTAGGTTAGGTTAGGTTAGGTTAGGTTAGGTTAGGTTAGGTTAGGTTAGGTTAGGTTAGGTTAGGTTAGGTTAGGTTAGGTTAGGTTAGGTTAGGTTAGGTTAGGTTAGGTTAGGTTAGGTTAGGTTAGGTTAGGTTAGGTTAGGTTAGGTTAGGTTAGGTTAGGTTAGGTTAGGTTAGGTTAGGTTAGGTTAGGTTAGGTTAGGTTAGGTTAGGTTAGGTTAGGTTAGGTTAGGTTAGGTTAGGTTAGGTTAGGTTAGGTTAGGTTAGGTTAGGTTAGGTTAGGTTAGGTTAGAACTTTACAAACAGCAATTTTTTAAATAAATATTGAAAGTTTTGTTAACCAATCCACCAAGGAGTGTACAAGGGATTGTTGATGCCGCTTGGGAGTAATTTTCCACAAAGTGAAATCCGTTCTATAAGGAATTTTCCAGATAACAATAATCCTAATGTGATCAATAAGAACGAATTGGTAATCGAAAATCAAAAGAGTGGTCCCCAAGATCTTCAGATCTAACACCACTTGCTCTGCGGTTATTTATAATCAAAAGTTTATAAGATATACCAGAAACTTTAAAAGATTTAAAATATAGAATTGATTTCATATGACTCTAGAAATAATCGTTTACGAAGAATGTCATCCTTAGTTCAATTATTGCCAAGTTGATGGCAAGTATTCTAGAATTTTGCTATTAAAACATTTTTTGGTATTAAAACATTTTTAATAAAACTAAATTTGTTATTTGTTTTCTATTCTTATAATAAATATTATTTTACCTGTCAAAAAATAAACACAAGCAACCTAACCATGAAAATCTCTTTTGGGATTAGACTAGTTTGTTTTGAATTTCAATTGCTAGAACGGCCGTTTTAAAACCAATTCTATTTTATACTCGAGCTTTCAATCAATAATGAGAAGGCGAAGAAGCGAAGCGTACCCTGATGCATTTTCGCAGGAAACCAGCACACAACAAACTGCATAAAAACATAAAAATAAAAGGAGTTTGCACGGCGTTCGTAATACTTGTTCAAAATAAAAGAACAACATACGAAATTGTGTTTTAAACTTTAATGCGATGTTCAAGTATTGGCAATTTATCAAGATTTTAGAGAAAAGCTTAAAAATAAATTAAATTATTGATTTTCTAATTTAGAAAAAATTCTCCTTAGCTTTAGTTACTTATAAAATTAAATACAGTAAATTAACGTTAAAAGACATTTTGATTTAAGATTAGGATAATGCTAAGATGTTCGCGGTGAGCATTTTGAACATCAACATAATGATGTCACATTGTTACCTTGGTCACCAAGATCTCCCGACTTATCCCCAATTGAGCACGTGTGGGATATGTAGGGTAGGAGATTGCTCAATTTGCAACGTGCTCCTCAGACTCTAGAAGAACTTCGAGAGGAGTTGGTGGTTGCCTGGAATGAGATACCACAGGAGGACATTGACCACCTGATCAGAAGCATGCCTAGGCACGTTGGAGAATGCGTAACACATCGGGGTGCATCCACACATTATTACAGGTAAAAGGGCTTTAAAGCAATCCAATCATTTTGAAATTTGTATCATTTACTTATTATGCTTCAGAAATTACTTATACAAAATTTTATAAAAATAAAATCATTTAAACTTGGGTTATAACTTTATTTGCATTTATAAAACATTTAAAATTAGCATTGTTATTAAAGTAATTTATCTCCAATAACCAAATTCATAGATAACTGATTATGTTCTTTGAGCTCATACCGCCTAATATTCTTGGCTGTTCCTTTTCTCAAAATTTCGTGCTAAATACATTTCATTGCGCATCTGTAACCATATTACACTTCACTTCGCAAGCTTTGCTTTCTCGCCGCAACTGCAGTTCGTATACTTGATCCCCGAAATATGATTAGATTGAAATTAGTTTTGTTAGGAGAAATATTTATAAAATAAAATCTCCTGCTTCACCACACATTATTTAATTAAACAATAAACTATATAACGTATTTATAACAAAATATCTAATTCTTTTAAGATACGTTTTTACGTGTCATATATTATTACATGGCTATTGTAAGAAGCTTATTTAAAGTGCACCAAAAAGTTGTACTAAGTAATTAATTATATATAAGAAAGGAAAATATTTAACTTGCAGATAATCTAAAATCGATGTAACAAGTCGAAGAATTTGCTCTTAGTTGTTTAAAATAAGTCGCTAAGTAACAAGAACTTTGAGTTTTTATATTTCTGAATAGTAGAGACTGGCAGTATTTTAGTGATTTTGGTTTGTATTTGAAGGTTGCTTAAAACGACAAAGTTGATTTTTTAAGCTTAACAGATAAATCACATACTAGTCTCTTTGCAGCTTCTCACCAAGTAGCCAAAATCTCAACACTAAAGGGAACAAAAATGTATTTACCCAAAAGTTCTTTATATTTTGCCTTTTTTGTTGCTCCCCAGAGAAAGCAGCTTCTCTGGTCTTTACAGAAGTTTTAAAAATATAAGAGGGAGCTAAAGTGTCGCGGCAAGTGGCATCCCAAATTAATTGTTTACCCTTCCTCCATGGGAAATAAGACAACCTATCAGCTCGCTTTCCGTCACTTCTACAGATTCCAACAGGTTCTAAAATATTTGGAGTGTCAGCTGCAACTAAAGACCGATGTAAAATATAATTTAAATAACGATGCCGAGCAAACCTACCCGCACTTTCGGAACAACTTAAGCAATGATGGCCCAAAATATCAACAGTTTGTCCGCATGTGCAGATGTGTTGCTCGCACACTGGCTGACCTAAATGAAGAGCAACGGAAATACGAAAGGTTGTGTCATCTAGAAGAGTTCCCAATGGAGAAGATAGCACTGAAGCTTCACTGAAGCATTGACTAATGAAATTGAAAAATTCTGGATTATATTATCGTACTCTTTGTAGAATTATGCTGTAACTTTATTTCAGTCATGTTAAGGACTCAAATCAAATTAGTGAAAATACCTAAATTTTTTTTTCTGTAAAGCCAATATCAAACTTCAGTAAACATTTTTGCTATATAAATAAACAGATCACATGTAAATTTAAACATTTAAGTTCCAATTAAATTGATTGTACTAACCCTTACTTTTTGGAAGTCCATCTTATTAAGGATAATAAAAAACTCTTCGTTTTAACAAAACTTCCAATATTTATTTAAAAATTGCTTTTTTAAAAGACTCAATGACAGCTGTTTCGCTATGAAGCATCGTCAGATTGACATTTAAGTTACATTTTTGTTTGTTTGTAGCTAGGTACCTGATGTTTAGGTAGTATTAAGGCTAGACCAAGTATGGAAGTAATAAGACATAACAATATTAAAGCCTAGATGTTATTAGCCCTAAGGGATTATCCTGGATGTATTTCCCTCTAAGATCAGTATAACTGTGCAATGATATAGAAAAACCAGGAAAAAACTATATCATGCTGATCTTTACAATAACTTAATATATTTGTGTTACAATTACGTCTTATCTATGTATAAAATGAAGACTCAATCAAAGCAAACACTTTAAAAGTGGAGAACTTCCCAGATTTATTTGTTCATTAACAACTTTAAATTGTGGATCTGCTAGATGTCTTTTTATTTCAAGTTCTTCAAGGAAATCTAAATTTTGTTTTTATTACAAATGTGTAGTATTTGGATGTCATTGGTGTGAAAGAGTGAGGTTGGATGTTCAAGTAGGTGTTTTGCATAATTTGACTTATCTGGTTGTTTTAATCTATATGCTCTTAAATGTTCGTTAAATCTTACTTCAAAATTTCTTTGTGTTTGACCTATATATACAGCATTACACTTTGGACAATTAATTTTGTAAACACCAGATTTTTTTAATTTAGGTAATTTTGTTTTTACATTTAACAATTTTGTACCAACATTATTTTGTGTTTTAAATGATATTATTGCTGATGTTGCCGAAGAGATATTTTATTGGAAATACTTCCACAATATGTAATATTTTTATAACTTTTAATTTCTTTAGTTTGTTTAGGAAATATTAGTTGTAGTGCCACTTTCTGTTCTTTTTTATTAATTAATGTATTTATCAAATGAATTGGGTAGCCATTAGATGTAGCTATTTGTTTTATGATATAAATTTCTTTATCAAAGTTAATTTTGTCCATTGGAATTGAAAATGCCCTATGTATCATAGAATTATAAGCTGCTAATTTATGTGTTATAGGATGATTTGAATTATATGGTATGTTTATATCTGTTTGTGTTGGTTTTCTGTATATTGAATAATTTAGTAAATTATTAACTTTTTCAATTTTCTAGATTTAATTCCAATTCCAATGGACAAAATTAACTTTGATAAAGAAATTTATATCATAAAACAAATAGCTACATCTAACGGCTACCCAATTCATTTGATAAATACATTAATTAATAAAAAAGAACAGAAAGTGGCACTACAACTAATATTTCCTAAACAAACTAAAGAAATTAAAAGTTATAAAAATATTACATATTGTGGAAGTATTTCCAATAAAATATCAAAAATAATATCTTCGGCAACATCAGCAATAATATCATTTAAAACACAAAATAATATTGTTACAAAATTGTTAAATGTGAAAACAAAATTACCAAAATTAAAAAAATCTGGTGTTTACAAAATTAATTGTCCAAAGGGTAATGCTGTATATATAGGTCAAACACAACGAAATTTTGAAGTTAGATTTAACGAACATTTAAGAGCATATATATTAAAACAACCACTTAAGTCAAATTATGCAAACCACCTACTTGAATATTCAACCTCACTCTTACACATCAATGACATCCAAATACTACACACGTGTAATAAAAAACAAAATTTAGATTTCCTTGAAGAACTTGAAATAAAAAGACATCTAGCAGATCCACAATTTAAAGTTGTTAATGAACAAATAAATCTGGGAAGTTCTCCACTTTTAAAGTGTTTGCTTTGATTGAGTCTTCATTTTATACATAGATAAGACGTAATTGTAACACAAATATATTAAGTTATTGTAAAGATCAGCATGATATAGTTTTTTCCTGGTTTTTCTATATCATTGCACAGTTATACTGATCTTAGAGGGAAATACATCCAGGATAATCCCTTAGGGCTAATAACATCTAGGCTTTAATATTGTTATGTCTTATTACTTCCATACTTGGTCTAGCCTTAATACTACCTAAACATCAGGTACCTAGCTACAAACAAACAAAATGTAACTTAAATGTCAATCTGACGATGCTTCATAGCAAAACAGCTGTCATTGAGTCTTTTAAAAAAGCAATTTTTAAATAAATATTGGAAGTTTTGTTAAAACGAAGAGTTTTTTATTATCCTTAATTTAAGTTCCAATCGTAGGTTTATACTTGTATCAGGGTAAAGTTGAGACTTTTTCAATTTATTATTGGGTGCATTTTGGAACACAATAAAAGAGGGTATATGAAAAAGGTAAACGCCAACTAATTCCACTTTTTGTGTAATAAATAGCTTAGATTCTTCAGGGAGAAGGTAGTGATGACTATTTTTTAGCTTTTAGCTAACTATTATTAATAAAAAGAACCATTGAAATACAATTTTTTTATATAATTTATAATTCAGCTTTTAACTTCGACCTGTACATTTTATAAATTCATATTAAACGCATTTCTACTATTCACTTCTGATTTGCATTTCAAAGAAAACTATTTCCCAGCAGCAGAAAATTGAGCATTACTCAAAAAGCTTTCGATATGGGATAAAATTAACAGCTTCGGTAATTAGCTTTGATGTGGTTATTTTAACAGATAAAGAAAAAAAAAGTTGTTACAACAAACTCGATAACCTCGGAATAATACATATCCATTGATGATAATTGTTCATTTTTTTTATTAAATGGTTAAAGCTTAAACTAATTATTCTTTTGTGCTGAATAGTTTTTTTATATCTGCAATAATTAAACATTCTGGACTTTTCAACTTGATACTTTTCATCTCCTTTATTTAACCATCGCAATGTAATCTCAATTTTTTTTTATTCTCAAAACTTTTGAATGTGTAATAAAAATTTAATTTATCCGTAAATCCAACTCTTCGTAAATCTTTAATTTTGAATCAAAATTCAAAATCTTGTTACCTTATTTAATAAACATGTTATTAACAAATTAAAAAATGATTAAAAACAATATTTTATTCAAAAGAAGCAAATCATCCATCTCTCGAATGTGACTCTTCTCAAATGAAGAAAAGGAAACACCAATGTCATTGTCACAAATATTTATTTATTGTTATATGAATTGTAAAAAAGGCGACTAGTTTCGGCATTACATAGCTGATAGAGAAGCAATTTACAAACAATCCTTACCTATTAAAGTCAAATACAATACATATTGTTAAAGAAAAATTCCAAAAAGATTGCAAGCATTGCAGTTGAAGGTTTGAAAATATGAAATTAAATTTAATTTCAACTTTGTTTGGTTTAAAAGTACTTATACAAAAGATGGTGACCACCGATGATCAAATCCAAGTTAAATGGCTGTAGATGAAGTTGTAATGGGAGTCAAAAAAATTTTATAGTTTTGGACATTGAAAAACAAAAAAGAAAGAAAGGAGAAAATGGAAAATAAAGGTTGAAAGAACAAAAGGAGAAGCCTAGAGCTCAATGTAGATTTTAAGTGGTAAGTTTGGATGCTTTAAGAAGGGTTGAAGAACCCTTGGTATAGATGTATCCAAAAAGGAGAGATCTATATAGTTGAAAATGGTGTGAAAAAGATTGTGAAAATTGGTTTTTAACCCGTATAAAACAGGTCTAAAAAACCAAAAGACATACCTATTGTGTCTCAGAGAAAGGTTTCTCAAGCACAAAAGGAAAGAAAATTGAAACTGATTACAAAAAATTATGGAAAATAAAATTAGGAGAGTTATTAATATTAGCAACAAATTGTAAATAATAAGATGCATGGTCAAACAAAACATTAAAAACATTGTCCATAATAATAAAAAGATTAAATGCATTGAATTGCAACGAAAAGCACTTAATAAATGCACTTAGGTAAAACTGTTACTTTTACTCTTTACAAAGAGCACACGAACTTAGAGTAATGGCGATAGACAAGTATATAGTGGAATCATAGAACAAACAACATTGAAGGTAAAGAAAAGGCACAGGACAAGAGAAAAAGAGTAGTATCTATGATCAATGGAACTGTTATCGAAATAGTTAAGGAAAAGAACAAATCAACGACAATACTGCATTCATTCAGGAAACAAGATACAAATCAATCAATGGATAACCAAGATAAATTAAGGAAAAGAGTTAGTACAACATAATGTCAAATACAACAAAGGCATAAAACTAACTATCGAGTACCAACCCCCAATCAAGTGAAAGTCAACGTAAGAGAAGAATAATAGTCTGAATATTGGTTATTTGTCAATAAACAATGATTACATTGACATTCAAAAAATAGGGAGTAATTACAATTCAAATGAAGTAAAGTAATAATTATTAGAAATTACAGAATTAGAAATGATTTATACAGATAAAATATATAAAAAATATATAAAAATACAAAAAAGGGGGAAGGTTGTGCAAATAAGAACAAATTAAAAATTTACATTACAACTTCATCTACAGCCATTTAACTTGGATTTGATCATCGGTGGTCACCATATTCTGTATAAGTACTTTTAAACCAAACAAAGTTGAAATTAAATTTAATTTCATATTTTCAAACCTTCAACTGCAATGCTTGCAATCTTTTTGGAATTTTTCTTTAACAATATGTATTGTATTTGACTTTAATAGGTAAGGACTGTTTGTAAATTACTTCTCTATCAGCTATGTAATGTATTATTTCTTTGTAGCCTGATGATGGCCGTATTGTAGGCCGAAACTAGTCGCTTTTTTTACAATTCATATAACAATAAATAAATATTTGTGACATTGACATTGGTGTTTCCTTTTCTTCATTTCTTCTGTTCGTTCACAAGATGAGAAAAACGAAACCAAGTGACAGCTGTTACCTGTCACGGATGTCACTGTCATTACGTCTATTTCAATTAATGAGCATACAATCGTTGTATTTAAATTTCATATTTTTTAATATAATAGTCAAAGTTAATACGAATTTAATTTATAAACGATCTTCTGAGTTCGGCGTAATCATATGGTGACCCCGACGTGATCCGAAGAATACAGTAAATAAGTACGACGCAAGCTATCCACGTGGAGACGAAAGGCATACAAAGGGAGGCTATACTTTGACCTAAGGATTTCGCCAGTACGAAGTATTCTGCTGCAGCCATCTATCCAAGGGAAGTGAGCCCAATCCTTATCTATTTTTATCCTAAAATTCCTCCTTTACTTGAGTGGATTGCGTTGATAACCTCTGTGAAATAGGAAGTAAGTCGGCATTATTTTAAGAAAAATATCATCGGTGAGTAAAGTAGTCTGCTGTTTCGGCCTGGTATGTCCTATTGTTGATTTATTATTTACGTTTTAAGAGTGTTAATCAAGTTTTGCGTGTTCGTTGTTTTGCGTTAATTTAAGAAAAATGACAGAATTAAAAGATCTCATTAAGCAAAGGGGTTCGATTAGACAACGTCTAACTTTATTTGAAAAATATTTAACTCCATTGTTAGAAGTTAAAACGACGAATGCCGTAAATATTAATGAGTTACGCTTGAGATTGAGCAATATTCGCGATCTTAGTCTTACTTTCGATAATCTACAATCACAAATAGAATTAATATCCGAAGACAGCGATGCTCAAATGAAGGAGCGTGAAATTACAGAAAATATTTTCTTTAAATTAATCGCTCAAGGTCAAGCGTTACTCGATTATTTTGAACGCAAGCAGGACGACAGTGATCATTCGTCAACTAAGTCGGTTTCATGTGTCAATTTAAAGTTACCGCCCATACAAATACAACCATTTGAAGGCCACCCCAATAACTGGCTTTCCTTTCGGGATACCTACTTGGCGTTAGTTCACAACAACGACCAAATCGACGACATAAATAAATTTCATTATTTAAAACAATACCTAAAAGGTTCAGCGAGTAAGGTAATTGACTCTGTAACAGTGTCGTCCAATAATTATGAAGTCGCATGGTCCTTGTTGTGCGAACGATTCGACAATAAGCGTTTATTAATCAATGAGAATCTGAATCGGGATTACGGTATATTGTTGATACATTATCAAAAAATTTAAGTGCTTTAAAGTCTTTAGGTGAGCCTACCGATCAGTGGGACTCACTCATAATTTATATGGCAACGGCGAAGTTAGACAGCACTACAGCAAGGAAGTGGGAGGAAACTAGGAACGATAAGACTTCTCCTACCTTAGATGAGTTTTTATCATTTCTACGTCAGCGTGCAACTGTCTTAGAAACTATGAATGTAAGCAGGTCCTCTAACAATAAAAATGAAAGACGTCTATCTAAGTCCAAATCATTCCTCTCTTCGTCTAGTGAAACTTCACCTGGTGATAATTGTGTACATTGTAAACAAAATCACAAGTTACACGAATGTTCAGAATTTAAATTGCTTCCATTAGCTGCTCGTATTGCTATTGTTTCTGAGTTGAATTTATGTGTGAATTGTTTCCGTAGTGGCCACGCTTCTTATAAGTGTAGATTAAATGGGTGCCGCATCTGTAAAAGAAAACATAATACACTTTTACATAAGCCATATACACAACCACAACAGTCAAGCACACAACCGCCGCCAACTAATTCACAAGCACAGCCACAATTAAATGATCACAACATACCACATACCAACAACACTGCTTCAATATCTAATAATAATGCACCTAACTCATCTAATCGTACCGCCAGTCCCTCGTCTACGGTTTCAATGTCCGCTACCACCGCCAATCAAGCTCTGTTGTCTACAGCGTTGGTCAAGGTGACTTATAACGACATCACGCACATTTTGAGGGCTATACTGGACAGCGGTAGCCAGTCATCTTTTATTACCGAAAAAGCACAAAAACTTATGGGTTATCCTAAAAGGAAAAACTTATCTCAAAGTGTGTCAGGCCTCGGTAGCTCAAGTTTTAATATAAATGAGCATTGTAACATACAAATTAATTCACTTCATAACAAATTTAATCTTTCTGTAAAATGTTATATTTTGCCATGCATTACAGATAATATTCCTCAAGTTCCAATACGTTTTCAGGACCTCGGTATTCCACAACATATTAATTTGGCTGATCCTCAGTTTTATCAACCCGGCGACATTGATCTATTGTTAGGTGCAGATGCGTTTTGGGATTTAATAGGATCAAATAAGTGGAAACTGGGTCCACAACGGCCTATTCTTCAAGAAACCCAACTTGGTTGGATAGTAGCCGGTCCTATGGGCTATAATTATACGGAAAGCAATTATAATAATAAGAAAATTAGTTGTAATTTTTCAGTCGAAATTCGAGAACAATTAGCTCGGTTTTGGGAAATAGAGGAAATTCCTAAAAATACTAACTTAAGCGTTGAATTAAAAGATAACTTTTGTGAACAACTTTTTATTAAAACAACCCACCAACAAATTAACGGTAGGTTTTGCGTACAAATTCCCTTAAAAGGGTCTTCAGATGAACTAGGTGACTCTTACCATATTGCTGAAAAACGGTTTTTACAATTAGAAAGAAAATTAAATAATAAACCGCAACTAAAGACTGACTACCGTAATTTCATTAATGAATACCAACGTTTAGGGCATATGACGGAGGTATGCAAACCGAATTTTGGATGTTTCCTACCTCACCATGCAGTTATTAGGGAGAGTAGTGAGACTACCAAACTGCGAGTAGTTTTTGACGCTTCCGCAAAAACGTCATCCGGCATTTCGTTTAATGATATTCGGGAGGTGGGCCCAGTTGTTCAAGATGACCTATTCTCAATCCTTTTAAGATATAGGCAGTATAAATTTGCGATTTCTGCTGACATAGAGAAAATGTATAGGCAAATCTTAGTAGAGCCAAAACAAAGACATTTACAAATGATATTGTGGCGTGACGAACCTAATTTACCCTTTAAGTTTTTTGAATTAAATACCGTCACTTATGGGACGGCATCAGCGCCATATTTAAGTACCAGGTGCCTTCTTCAGCTCTCACAACAATGTAGAGAGGAAAAAATATCTCGATTGATTAAAGAGAATTTTTACGTAGATGATTTTCTCTCGGGTGCTGACACTGAATTGGAATTGAGTCAAATGATAAATTCAGTCATAGCTGTACTTGATTCTGCTTGTTTACCACTTAGAAAATTCCGTACAAATGCTAGCTCTATCTTTGAAAATGATCGAAACATTTCTACCTCAAAAAATTTAGATCTTTCATCTCAATCGAGTGTGTTAGGGCTGAAGTGGGATCCACCTTCAGATACATTACAATTTCCTGTTAAGATAAAATGTGAAAATCAGGCAACAAAGCGGACTATACTTTCTAATTCAGCTAAGCTATTTGACCCATTAGGTTTGCTTAGTTTAACCACTATCATTCCAAAAATTATGCTACAAAAACTGTGGCTTTCCAAGTTAGATTGGGATGATCCAGTAGACGCAAACATTGAAAGAGAGTGGTCTAAATTTGCAAAAGAGTTAGATGAATTGGCCAATATTAAAATTCCTAGATGCGTTCTTATACCTAATATGATTCGAATAGAGATGCATGCATTTTCAGACGCATCTCAATCGGCTTACGCGGCCGCAATTTATCTACGAACAATAGATAGCTCAGGAAATATATTAGTTAGCTTACTTTGTGCCAAAACCAAGGTAGCTCCGGTGAAACCTATCACTATACCTAGACTTGAGCTCTGCGGAGCTCTATTATCAGCACGACTCAGTAGTAAGGTGTTGAAGGCTCTGCGATGTAAAAAAGATGGTATCTTTCACTGGACAGACTCTACAATAGTACTAGGTTGGCTAACATCAGAGCCTCGTGAACTAAAACCCTTTATTGCAAACCGCGTCTCTGATATCCAAGGGTTAACTCCTCAGTCTTCTTGGAGGCATGTTCCAGGTGAGCTTAATCCTGCTGACTTAGCCTCGCGAGGCATGAGTCCAAGTCGTATTCAATCTTGCACACTCTGGTGGAACGGACCGTCATTTTTATTAAAGGATCAGTTTGATTGGCCTGAAAACATTGCTATAAAAAATGTGTTCGAACTTCCTGAAAGAAAAGCTAACTCTACAACTATCTCTATAACTACCCTACAAACTACAAATAATACTACCTTACACACTGAACCTACATCTACAAGTGACACGGCTTCCAGCGATGTGGTTAATTTCGAAAAATATTCCAAATTCGCCGCATTGCGGAGATCCATGGCCTATGTTTTACGATTTATTTATAATCTACGTAATAAAAATAATAAAGGTACAGGTCATTTAACTACAGATGAACTAAATTCATCTCTAAAGGTTTTAATTAAGTTACATCAAACCGAATGTTTTTCTAAAGAAATAAATATTTTATTAAAAAACCAAAACTTACCGTCAAATTCACACATATTGTCCCTCAGTCCCTTTATCAATGAAAATAAATTGCTTTGTGTAGGTGGACGTATTCAAAACTCATCTGAAACATACAGTAAGAAGCATCCTATCTTATTAGATTGTAATCATAATTTTACCAGATTATTATTTACATATTTCCATAAAAAGTACTTACACTGTGGGCCCCAGTTATTATTATGTAATATTCGAAATGAATATTGGCCCTTGAGAGGTAGAATACTCGCTAGAACTACTGTTAATAATTGCAAAATATGTAAAATAATGAAGGCAAGGGTGATTAATCCTATAATGGGCAACTTACCTGCTCCTAGGGTAACACCTAGCTTACCATTCGAAACTAGTGGTGTCGACTTCGCTGGTCCATATTATATTGTAGATCGCAAGGGTCGAGGTGGTAAAACATCCAAGTGTTATTTGTGTTTGTTTGTATGTTTTGTCACCAAGGCTCTACATTTAGAAGTGGCTACCGACCTCACTACTGATAATTTTATTATATGTTTAAAACGTTTCATATCCCGACGAGGAAAGCCGGTAACTCTATATTGTGATAATGGAACCAATTTTGTAGGTGCAAATAACGAACTTGCAAATTTTATTAAATTGCACAATGGAGACATGTCTGCCTTTGCAGCCGAGGAAAACATTAAATTTAAATTCTCGCCGGCATACTCTCCACATTTTGGTGGAATTTGGGAATCAGCTGAAAAGTCTGCCAAATTTCACACAAGTCGAATGTTAGGAAATCAACATTTAACTTATGAGGAGTTATCAACTCTTTTTACTCAAGTTGAGGCTATCCTTAATTCCCGACCTTTAACTCCTCTTTCTTCTAATCCCAACGACCTTGAACCCCTTACCCCAGGCCACTTCCTGATTGGAAGAAGCTTCACCTCGCTGCCGTCACCAAACCTCATCGATGTCAATGAACACAGGCTTGACAGATACCAACGCTTAGAGCGACTACGACAACAGTTTTGGCAGCGCTGGCGCAATGAATATTTAAGCGAGCTTCAGCATAAAACAAAGTGGAAAGTCAAGCAAGAGGGACTTCAGGAAGGCGATTTAGTTGTCCTCAAACAAGAAAATATGCCACCATTACAATGGCGCATGGGGCGAATCATCAAACTCTACCCTGGTCTAGATGGCGTATCTAGAGTTGCAGACGTCAAAACCTCTAAAGGAATCGTTCGACGGGCTGTACACAGACTATGTTGTCTACCTAATGCTACAACCACAACCATGGCCTGAGACTCTACATGTATCTACACTCGAAAATTTTCCAGTTTCCAGAATGTTCGTTCACAAGATGAGAAAAACGAAACCAAGTGACAGCTGTTACCTGTCACGGATGTCACTGTCATTACGTCTATTTCAATTAATGAGCATACAATCGTTGTATTTAAATTTCATATTTTTTAATATAATAGTCAAAGTTAATACGAATTTAATTTATAAACGATCTTCTGAGTTCGGCGTAATCATCTTCAATATTTTATTCGATAAGAATTTCTGTTTCCCATGATTTTTTTTTATTTCTATTTTTATCCGGAGAAGTTACTTAGGTCAGCCACTGTAGCAAATTTTCATCTACGTGGATGATTTGTTTGAACCAATTTTTTTATTTAGTTGAAATATATCCCCTAAGTATTTAATATGGTAAAATATGTTATGACCATATATTAAATATCAAATTTTACTCGCTCATGAAGCTTGCTAAATAACGTATTGCAAACGTTGAACCCTAATAAAAAATATACTTTACAAAATTCAACGCGTCTGGTGCGATACTTTTTATTTTATTTATGCTGAAAAATAAAAATAAAAGTCTACCCATATTTTCCTAAAATCTACCAGATTTATATGTGTAAAAAATGCAAGAAAAAACATTCACTTGGAAAAAAATATTTGTTGCCCGTGTGAATTTATGTTCTGGTAATTTTAAATTTTAAATTTTATTTTCAGGAGGTCAGGAAGAGGTTACGCTTTCAGTTGTGCTTCCGGTCAAAAATGATGTGAAAAAGCTTTGTGTGTTCTAGCTTATCTGATTGCATTGGCGTACAACCAGTCTTATAGTTTGGAATTATTATTTTCATAAAAACAATAATGCTGCATGTTAACTTGCAAGGGAAACAGGAAAAATGTTATTATAGCTTTCTTTTATGAAATAGATAATGAATAATAGTATATTATGTTACTAGGAGTAGAAGGCCAACATTATTGTTGAGCCATAATGGGCCTTCTGCTCCAAGTAACATATACTATTTTTTCTTCAAGCGTACTAATAATATGCATTTTATAAAAAATATAGAAGGCTTTGTTTATATCTCAACTATTTAATTAATACAAACGAAAAATTACATACAGTGTTACCTATTTATTAACAGTAATATTAAATGTGCAGTTTTGTATACTGCAGTTGTTTAAATTTAAGCCACTGCCACCGCTTTCAGCTTCGACATTTACAATTTTGTCATTGGTATACATCATATTATTAGTAAGTTGATTGTCGATTATTATGTCAGCGATTCTAATTAAGTATTTTTTGTGTACAGTTTGTGTTTTACTGGAAATGGAATCATCTAAGTACCCTTCAGCAACATTGGTGGATTTCCATCCACCATGCTACTTTAAAGCGGTAATATCACCTCCGTTGTCAACTAAAATAGTTGCGGAAGTCCTCCGAAGGCAATGTCCTGTATATTCATGAGGATTTGTTAATTTCAAAAACGTAGCAACGTCTTTTGGTACGCTTGATATTTTGTGGATACCCATTACCACACGGTGACATTTACCAGACCAATATCATCCGCATGAAGAGCCGTATACTGTCTTACCAAATTCAAATAAAAATCGCCAATTATAGTAAACGATCGTTGTTTGAACAAATTCATCGCATCTAAGGGCTCCTGTGACTCCAAATATTAATATAACCTAAAACAAACGTTGAAATAAATAAAAAAAAGCTGGTAGCACTGGGATTAGAACCGCTGACCTTCGCGACCGAAGATAAAAGCTCTGCCACTGAGCTACCGTCATTAAATGTTATAAGTAGGAAATGAGGTAATATTTTCTGTCAAGTTAAATATTGATCTGCGAGTAGATATCACTGTCAACGGTTTAATAAACGTAATAATGATTAAAAAGAAATAAACATTATTCGGTGCATCCTTGAGAAATTTATAAAATTGATCTTTTGTTAATACTTTTGATTTTTTCGGTGTATAATTTTCCCCTTGGCGCTTTATAAATGCAATTAATTTGCTATATTTTTCTATTTTAACATTATGTTTAATGTTTAATTGACTTTTAATCATTGAATAATGTGCCCATAGAGTAGAACTTTTAAACTTTCTAGACAAATTCGTGAAGTATGCAAGCATAACGTTTTCCGTGTATTGCTGTACATTATATTCATTGCACCATTTTAGAAATTTTTCGTATGCAAAATCATACAGTTTACGCGACTTCGTTGGAATTAGAGTTTCAATACTAGAATTAGCTATTTCAACTAATTCCGGAGGCGTACATTGTAAGTCTTGAGGCATTTTTGCAGTTTGAATTAGGTAGGAACACTTTCAGAGTCAGACACTTTTCAAAACTAACAAAACATCAAAATTAAATAAGGAAATTGACAATTCCTTCTTGATTATAACACCCATAAGACGTTGCTACCGTTTCTTATTATTTTGTTACTAGTATAATAATGAGAGTTCATTATTGTACTAGTAAAAGAATAGGCTATTTCTACTGTTTGTGTTGAATAACATAATACAGTTTTTATTATACGTTTGAAGAAAAAATACTATTATCTACAAGTAATTAAAAAGCAATAGACATGTAAGTTTATTAAATAAAACATTAGATTAAAACGGAATTTAACAAAGAACAAAGAAGTTAAAGTTAAAGTAAATTAAAAACGGATAACGAGACAAAAACGTCTAGAAGAGATGATTCTCCTGGGTCTTGGCAGGAGAATTGATTCTGTCTCGTATGTCACGCATCTACGGTGAGATTTTATTTCAAGAATACATTTTTGTATATTTTGAAAGAATTATAATTCACTTTCTCCTTGTGAGAGTTCAAGAATCGCGATCCTGATAAATAGGTATTTAAACTTAATAAGAATAATAAAAAACTCTTCGTTTCAACGTAACTTTCAAGTTTATTTGAAAAAAATATGTTTTAAATCACAATGACGGCCTTTTCGCTAAGAAGCATGGTCAGATTAACATTTAAGTTACATTTTGTTTGTTTGTAGCTAGGTACCTGATGTTGTTTAGGTAGTATTAAGGCTAGACCAAGTATGGAAGTAATAAGACAAAACAATATTAAAGCCTAGATGTTAATAGCCCTAAGGGATTATCCTGGATGTAATTCCCTCTAAGATCAGTATAACTGTGCAATGGATATAGAAAAACCAGGAAAAAACTATATCATGCTGATCTTTACAATAACTTAATATATTTGTGTTTTACAATTATGTCTTATCTATGTATAAAATGTAAACTCAATCAAAGTAAACAGTTTAATAGTGGAGAACTTCCAAGATTTATTTGTTAATTAACAACTTTAAATTGTGGATCTGCTATATGTCTTTTTATTTCAAGTTCTTTAAGGAAATTTTGTTTTTTATCACAAGTGTGTAGTAGTAAGTCATTAGTGTGTAAGAGTGAGGTTGGATGTTCAAGTAGATGTTTTGAATAATTTGACTTATCTGGTTGTTTTAATATATATGCTCTTAAGTGTTCATTAAATCTTACTTCAAAATTTCTTTGTTTGACCTTATATATTATAATGATTTAAATTTAGCTAATGATTTAAATATTTGGCTATAGTTTATTTTACTTAACAGCTAACGTAGTTTTATTATTTAGATATGTTTTTATTTGTTTGATTATTATAATTAAAAATTTTTGTTTGTTTTATTGATTTTATCAAATATTTTAATTGATTTTAATGATTGAATATTATTTAATTTTATATAAAGTTTACTTTTTCTTTGTACTTCTATGATTGGGCGCCTTATCAGAATTTCAAACAAGCTCAGTTTACTTAATTTTAAAGTTGAAATTTAAAGTCTGACTCTCATCTTGGGTAGGATTCAAATTAAATATTATTTAATAACTAATACTCAATAAATTTAATGTCAAGTATTTCAAAGAAACGTTACAAAAAAAAACTATTAATTGGTTTTCACACGTTTAGTACAAATAAATAACGAATATCCGGATATGAAAAAATGGAGATGATATACAAAAATATTAATTTACAATTACAACAAATTAAAAACAAAAATACAAATCCTTAATTATTGGACGTACCTTGTATCACCGAGTTTTTCAAATATTGTCCTTGTCATGCGCAACGTAACAAACACTGAGATCGGCTTCTACTTCGTTTACTCTCGGAAATGGAACAGCGTACCCAAATTGACAAAATGGCTACTATGGTCCCGTTTTGGAAACGTCGCTCGAATTTAATCTTTAAAATTCTATGGAATCCGTATTTGTTTTGTACAATTTATTACTTTGGTAAGTAATTTAATAATAGTTGATTACTTTTCTGTATGTATTTTTAATATTACATGTATTACTTTACCATAAACAGCTTTTAATTAATTAAAAAAATTTCTTCTAGTTGATAATCAATTAATACATACGATGTTAATTGCTCTGCTACCAGGATCATAAGAGAGTTTAATCATGGATTTTCCGACCTTTTATAGCTTCTTGGAAAATGACAAAAAAAATGACGTCATCGGATTTCAACTGTTCGAATTTCAGAAAAAAATAACCTACATTTCCGAAAATCCAGGTAATAAATTTACAATTCTGATAGTACCTTTGATAATGTACAGATAGATCTCATCCTTATATTTGCTTAAATTCTGTTTGTATAATTTTCTAAGTACTTTTTCCTAGGAAATTTTAGATTCAAAATACACAACTTCCTTGAGCTGTCAACTTATTTTAGACTTTCAAATTTTCAATTAACACTAGCTATTATATTTAAAATTATTCTAAATCCACTTAACTAGTTCTATTTTAACTGATAACTTACTATTTTAAACTTTTAAAAGATTTTGTTATTTGTATTACTTATACCTTATATAAGCTGATATTTTCTGTGTTATCAAAGGTTAACATTTTAAAATTTATATACACAACTTCCTCAATTATCCTACATACTTTTTGTTACATAAATTGTCATTTGTTAATGTTTATAAACTAAGTTTTTCAATATCTATTTCACTATGTACTCTTAAAATGTTAAATCAAAAGTTTATGTGATTATGTCCAACACTATTGATATGGGAATTAGTTTAATGTATTTCACCACACCTGCTACATGTTTATAATTAATCTTGTGTCTTTTTTTTAGGTACTCACAATCTATTGGTATATTTGTTTGTACAATATCGAAGACTATAATTTGTCTTTTAATGATTTTGTAAGTACTTCCTTTTTATAATATTAATTTAAATACTTTACTAACTAAAATTACATGTTGATTTCTTAAACATGTGGAAACCATTAATACTTTTGATTTTTATTTTCTTTTTATTGTTTCAGATTAAACTGAGAATTTTGGAAAAGAACTAGGTGAAAAGTGAATTGTTATGTGAAAATGCATTCATTATGGATTGGAAAATTTTGATTGTGATACAATAATTAAATATGGATCCTATACAAGATAAGATGTCAAATACATTCTTTATTTATTTGAATGTTTGTAATTGAAAAGTATAATATTGAAAATTTAATATGTACTAAAGAAAAAGTAACTGCAGATTCAATTAAACTTATTAAGATATCCTTTTTTTTGTAAATTATTGAGGTAAGTAATTTTAATTCTATTTTGTTCATTTACTAATGTGCATTATTTATTTTTGCATGTTGACTTTCCAATATGACTACCTACCCTATATTGGCTTTTATCTCATAATGTTTGTTTATTATCATCAGATATGTAAGTTATACTACTTTGTTTTAGTGTAACTGTAGAGATACTGTTTGTTTATACAAATTCATACTAAGTATATTATTTTTAGGTCATAAGATTCATCTCATTTTCTAACAAGATGTATCTACTAAGTCCAAATGGAAACCTGTTGTGACCAGAGAATATTGTTTATTTTGTGGCTTTTACTGTGATATTATGACCAAATTTATAATATAATCAAGTTTATACTGTACTCAAGACAATACTTATTTTTGGGTAATTACATGGTTTAAGAAGAAAAGTGTATTTCAATATGCATATCCTTTTTTTAATTAATCCATTAGTGTAATGGCTATGATGGATGCTTAAAAAGGTAAGCTTTGTTTTTATTAGTAGTAATGATCCATTACAATATACAGAATTACATTCTGGACAATTACACCAGATTTTTTTAATTTGGGTAATTTTGTTTTTACATTTAACAATTTTGTACCAACATTATTTTGTGTTTTAAATGATATTAATGCTGATGTTGCCGAAGATATTATTTTTGTAATTATATTCTAAATATTTCCACAATATGTAAGAGTTAGTACAATAAGGTATTTAAACTGTCACGTGTGGAGGAAACTATAAGCCGATGATGAACGTCCTACAGATTGCGCCAAAATATACTTACAATTGCATCTGTATTGTTTATATTTACATTGTATTTAAAACTAACTGATTTAGAATAATAAATACTTAATACCTACTACAAAAAAGACTATTATGTTTTTAATATTCAGCATATTTAACAAAAAATATTTAATCTTTCACGGTTTAAAACCTTTAAAAAAAGTAAAGCTCATCTTCAACCTTAAAAAAGATTTTACAGGAATGGTTCATACTAAAATCACACAAAAACCCGGAAATAATTTCTCTACCTTTTCGAGATGGTCATTTATCTCTAGAGAAAAGCGAGAAAGCTGAAATATTAGTGCTACGAGATACCAAAAATGTTCTATTTAAGAAATATGTATGCAAATTATCCAGCTACATTAGCTGAAAACACCTCAGACGAAAAAATTCATTGCAATGGGAACTACGTATTTTCGATTCCTATAAATCTGGATAAATCCGTAGGAATTAGATCTACTAGAGACCACGTTAGAGAGATATAATTCAGGGTGTTAAGCTGGAAAAGCTGCATACTTTTTATGTATCCTCTAATGTCATATATTTAGGGTTCGATAGATTTATGATAACAAATACATTTATTTATTGAAAAAAAAATGGGATTACTTGATATTTATGTCGAATCGGATGTCGCATTTCTGGATTGTATTTAAAAAAACATATTTACTATTATAGTCCAGTCAATGAAATTTTAGCTCGGGAGTGTGGAATTCCGCCCCAACATCCTACGTCGAATGGGGGCGACACCACTAAAACTACACGGTTTCCCTCCCCATCAGGATGCATGATCCACTTACTATAATCTAGAATATTCAATAAGGCTACCTCCTTTCTTCTAGACAAGTCTGTTCCCCACCACTTTCTGGTTTTCTCCTCCTTTTCTTTGTTTCATAACTTGTTATAAATCCTCCCAATAACTTATCGGTCCCGTCATAAGCTTCACCAAACTTTTCTCAACAGTCTATTCTCCCACCCTTTCTTTTACTTCACTTCTCTTATGTGGGGCACCTGAAGACTGTATGAACCTTTGCTCTCACCATATTTTAGACACTTGTCATCTTCTATGCGACTGATCCGCTACGTACACTCCCTATAAAAGTATTTTAGTAAGCCATTCTTCTGGGATCACATCTTTCTGAAATCCCCTATTAATTCCTTCTTCCATTTCCCCTTTTTCCTAAACTTAACCCCTTTTTTAAATAATTCTGCGCTCTCCCTAATCATTATCCCAACAGGAAGAACGGTAACAATAGGAAGAACGGCTAGCACTATTGACACAGCCTCTTTCTTAACCTAAAAATGTCCACTTACTCCTTTAAGAATAATCCAATCAAAGTACTATTACTTTGCTTACAAATATCCCACAGTCTATCTTTTCTCTTTTTTAAAAATTCTACTTCCCTTCGTTAACCTCATGAGCTCCTCATTCCACCAAAATTTATTCACAATTATGACTTATTCACTACCACCCTTAAGTCCCACAAAAATTCATAAACATTTTGTCGCTGCTTGTAGCCAATCAGCTGAAAATGGCAAAGTAAGTTAGGTTAGGTTTGTAGTCAGTCGGCCTACAAGACCCTCTACTGAGACTTGCAAGAGTCTATTATGGCTCACATCTATTCAGATTTCTTAACAAAGCCGATAAGTTTGATCGGGGAATGATATTTCAGGGTCAAGTGCAAGAGAGATCCTGGTGATTTATCGTCTTTCAAACAAAGACGGCAAATCGGATCTGCCAACAGTCCAAGTCTATTCCTAAGATGATTCAGATAACAAAAGCATAGTAAAGAGCTTGTTACATAAAGTACATCGTGTATGTGTATAAAGACATTCTTCAAAGGATGAATAAAAGCCTTTGAATGAACCAATCCTGGTAAATTATGCTAGAAGTTTAATGCTCTTTCAGGTACAGGTATTTAATGTTAGTTTGGCAAAACATATCGCAATGCCAATTGTAGGTTCTGGACCAATAAAATTACTTGTGGAACTTTCCCTTGCAAAATAGTCTACCCTCTTATTTCCTTCCATATCAGAAGTAAGGGGAGCCTAAAGCCAATTTTGACTTTACAGGGTGAGAGCTAAGTGCTACCAAAGAAATTTTTTATTGTTCTATGCATGGATTTGGTTTGTTAATATGTTAAAAATATTACAGATCCAAAACAGTTAAATTTCGGTAGAAAAGGGAAGTAAATGTACCTAGTAAAGAGAGATGCTTTGCAGCAAGACTCGATCTCCGCGCACAATTTAATTTATTTTGGTCACTGTTTGCAGAGTTAAAACAGAGGCAGGTCGATCTGGACGTTGGTCATCTTCGGTGCTCTCTCGACCTTCAGAAAACCTTTTATACCATTTGAAAACACGCGCACGAGATAGAGAATCCTCACCATAGTCCTCTTTCAATAACTTATAGCACTCGGAGTTTTTTTTTATTAAACAAGAAATTTCACATTGATCCTTTGCTCGTGTTTTTCATCACACATTGTTATCGGCACGAGAAAAAAACATGTTCGTTTCTAACCTCTACAGAAAAAATACTACTGCAGCGATAAAAACTTGTTTTCTTACTGGAATAGTAGACACTTCCAGCTATGTAACGCTGCATTCATTTTCCATCCTACCCGTCCAGGACGCCTTCTGCGCTCGCAGTTTCGTTACTTAATAGCCAGACCTCGTATATTCAGCAAATACAAATTAGACTGTTTTATAAAAAAATTAAATATGCTGCCACATCAGAAAGTTTATCACAATGTAAAAGACCTTTTAATATCTCAAGGGTATTAAATATATAATAAATTCGGGTACAAACTTTCGTTTGAGAGATTTCAACATCGGGAGATGAAATAAAATCGGAGTTTCCATTTCGCTCAGGGCTGCCGCAATAGAGCCACAAGGAGACAAGGGGGAAGTAGTTTTTTTCACCTCGAGGAAGGAAGCTAGAGACAGTAAGATGAAATTGGTTCCTCGGTCGCAATAACACCGAGAAAATTTTCAAAGTTAATTTATTGTGCTGATCTCTTTCCGGATGGGGCATTAATCGTAACAAGAATTAAGAGAAACGAAGGGGAAGAACTGAAAAACTTTCATCGTCCTGGTTATAAATGAGGTATGGCGATTTTCACATAATTGAGTTGGGTATATGATTCGCATTAGTGTAAATTAAAATGCAGTTATATATTTTTCTGTACCTCCAGATTCATGGGGCGTTTTAAAACTTTCTTAACTTGGTTTTGAATCATACCAAATTAACAAAATGTTTGGCATAAATATCAGTGGTACATTTATTAAATCTATAAAGAAATAGTTTTCTACATCTGCTATGAATAGGACGAAAAGCAATGGACCTAAAGATTCACCTTGCAGTACTCCAGATGTGATTTCAAATGATTTAGATAAACCATCAAATGAAGTGACCCTGCCTAACGGGTATATATACATAGAATAGATTAATTATGTTTAAAATTTTCGCCAATAAACCAGATATATAAAATTGATTCCATAATAATTGATGATTTATTATATTAAAGACTCTATTAAAATCCACAAAAATCAAGAACATCTTTCTTTTCTTATGCCTGATGTGAAGTTAGATAACTGATCTCAGTGTATGAACATTACCACTGCAGCCTCGACCCAATCTAAACCCTGCTTTACATTCAGGTAAGATACTATATTTTCTGTCCACATGTAGATCTTCTCAAGGATCCAACAATTATCTTTGTATTTTTCTATTCAGTATTAGAAAACAATAAATATTTTTAACGCAAACTAGCTTTAAAAATACTGATTTTGCACTGTCTGCTAAGTTTGGAAAATAAAGAATATTCTAAAGACATAAGAACTAGCTTTCATAAAATTCTGCTTATTTTATTTTACATTTAAACCTATTATTATTAGAATACTTTCCTTAAACTACTTTTTTTCTTTAAAGTACTTATTCTAGGATAACATTTTAAGCTATCTAACAAAGTGGTGTCTATTTAGTTCCTTCAAATTACTATTTAAATTAGTTATATTAATGAAGTGCTTCTCGACATTTAGTCAATTGTTTGAAAACGGAGAAAATTTAACATGGAAATAAGGAAAGTGTCAATTTAACGCTATTATAAAGTTGAAAGAGAATCAGTGAAGATCAGACTTACGTCAATTTATTTGAAGTCAAGGTGAAAATTTCGCTTGGGAAGAAGTTTGGAATTGTTTTGTTTGTTCTGGATTTAAAATTGACTTAATTGAAGATGTCTCGATTTAGTTTCAGCCAATCAGTTGTGTGTGTATCATCTAATAGAAATATTGGCATAAGTCTACCTGTACATTTGCTCCATGAGAGGCATGTTTGCAATTGTTAATATACTCTAATATGACTGTTGGGTAGCTGCTGGAAGTTTTTCTAATTTAAAACTTGATTTGCCTATTGCATTTTTATAGAAAATACTAGCTAAGTTTAATAAATGTTAGTTACTTGGTAAAAATAGAACAATTGTTTTTTTTTCTTTGTAAGCTAAACCAGAAATTGAATCAGAATTGAAATAGGCGTGAATAAATAATTTTATTTGTATTATATACATAAACGGTAAATATACAGGGTGTCCCATAACTAATGGGCAATATAAGAACTGTAGAAAGGGGTGATAAAAATAAGTCGTTTGATACAAACATGCACTAGTAAAATGTTAATAGTAAGCGAGATATGGGGCGTTAAAGTTTACAAAATATTTTTGAAAATTCGTAATATTTAGAAAACAACTGAATGTATCGGTCTCCAAATTGGTACACTATGGTTTTTAATGGTAATAAGCATGATATTGCCTTAATTTTTAATAATACTTCTAGATGGCGCTGGTTACGCAGTTAAAATTTGATAGATCAGCGGTATTTTTTTACCCCCTGTATAATGTGCATTTTATTACAAAATAATAAAAACTGCATCATTTTGAAACAAAATTCCCATATTTTAAGTCCTTTTCAAGATATTGCTATTTTAATACTGCTTGCCACGCCGGCATTTAAAAATTATAACCTAAATAATACATTGGTTGTTCAAAGAATACAATTTAATTGGAAAAAGAAAAGAAAAAAAAAACAATAATTACATTTATTTAATTAAATGTTGAAAGTGACCACCGTTTACTTCAATACATTTTCGTAAACTTTTTTGTAAATGTTCTCTTACTTTAAAAAACATCGCGTTGCCATTTTTTAAAGTATGTGTGGCTTCATGAATTTTTGCTAATAGTTCGTTTTGGTTATGAATTTTACTATTGTAGACTAACGATTTTAAATATTCCCATACATAAAAGTCCAAAGGATTAAATTCTGGGGAACGAGGCGGCCAAGGACTCTCACTGCCCCGTCCAATCCAACGATGCGGAAAATTGTTATTTAAATGCTCCCAGACTATAAGTGGATAATGTGGGGGAGCACCGTCCTGCATAAACCACATATCCTGGAACTTCATCAAGTAAAATGCCTAAATCATTTTGCAAAAATTCTAAATAATTTACCGCATTTAATCTGTTAGGGAGTTCAAATGGACCAATGAAATTATCGTCAATGATTCCACACCATATGTTGATTAAAAATTCATGCTGAAAATGAGTTTCTTTGTATTGATGAGGATTAGCAAAATCGTAATGGTGGTTATTTCTTCAATTAAATACTCCTCTGCGTGTGAATGTAGCCTCGTTCGTAAACAGTACCTTTTTTAAAAATATTGGATCTTGATTGATCTTACCGAGCATTGATTGACAAAATTGTAGTCTCCTTGGTAAGTTATTGGGTAATAAATTTTGTATAGGCGTGAAATGATATGGGCACAATTTTTTTGTATGTAAAATTCTTGACACACTTGATTTACTTACACCAGTAGCTGCCTGCAAGCGCCGAGTACTCAATTCAGGATTTTCTATAATTCCTGTTAAAATTTCATATACCATATCAGCTGTAATTATTTTAGGTCGACCACCAAAATTTTTCTTACGAAAAGAGCCGCTTTAACCTAAATTGGAGTACAATCTTTGAAATTTTTTACGACTGGGTACAATTCGGTTTGGATATAACTGCACATATCGTCTAACTGCAGCACATGCATTATAATTTACTTGTGCATAAACACAAATCATATCCCTTAGTTAATTTGTAAATTCATTGCCTCTACGCATTTTTAATGAAAGCCGTATTGTTAGTTCAGAAGTTAAAAGCACAGTAATGACAACTTTTCGCTTTTAACTAGTAAATTCATGACAGTTCTTTTAATAGTCACAGCCCTCTTTAAAATATTCTAGTAATTAAGTTGCAGTATTATGATATGCACTGCAATATTAAAATAGCAATATCTTGAAAACGACTTTAATATGGGAATTGTACAGGTATACCTTTTTTGTTTCAAAATGATGAAGTTTTTATTATTTTGTAATAAAATGCACATTATAAAAAAATACCCCTGATCTATCAAATTTTAACTGCGTAACCAGCGCCATCTAGAAGTATTATTAAAAATTAAGGCAATATCATGCTTATTACCATTAAAAACCATAGTGTACCAATTTGGAGACCAATACATTCAGTTGTTTTCTAAATATTACGAATTTTCCAAAATATTTTGTCAACTTTAACGCCCTATATCTCGCTTACTATTAATATATTACTGGTGCATATTTGTATCAAACGACTTATTTTTATCACCCCTTTCTACAGTTCTTATATTATCCATTAGTTATGGGACACCCTGTATAGGCCATTTTAAAGTGGAGATTCTGACCACTAAAATGAGTGTGGGCAGAGTAAAAAAATGGAAAAAACATGGAAAATTTTGCAAACTTCAAAATATCTAAAAAAAATTATTTTTCAGTTTTCAAAAAAATTATTCTTATTTGTAATAAAAAACTAAAACTTCCCACTGGTCTTTTGTCCTAAAAATATGTTTCGTTTAAAATTGCAATAATCACGCTATAGCCTTAAACTGTTGATTAATCAATATAATATAAATTCACAATGCAACAGCCCAAATGTATCAAGATTCCAAATAAACCAGACATATCTTTGTTGTATTCCAATAAAATTTAGTGATAAAGAAAACGTAAAAGTTATTCCACAATAAAAGTTTACACAATGTCGTAAACTGTGCCGAAAGATTCTAACTTTCTAGTTTACCAGATCATAAAAATAAAGAAGTAAAAGATCTGTACCTCAATAACTATTTCATTATTTTGTTGTCACGTAGGCTGGAAAACAGTTTCCTGAAATAGAAGCGGAATGTAAACGATATCTTGTTTGTCGTTTGGATTATGGCTTCATCCCAACCTCTACTACATTTTTTACGGTATAAAGTCTGGGAAAAGTCAATTTGGGTTGATTATTTTTAGCTGAACTTGTTTTGCTGTTTACCAAGATATAATTTTCCATGCAATTTTGTTGTTTAAACTCTTTAAGGATTATCATAATATTAAATTGATTGTACATCAGCATGAATATCATTTAAAACACAAAATAATATTGTTACAAAATTGTTAAATGTGAAAACAAAATAACCAAAATTAAAAAAATCTGGTGTTTACAAAATTAATTGTCCAAAGGGTAATGCTGTATATATAGGTCAAACACAACGAAATTTTGAAGTTAGATTTAACGAACATTTAAGAGCATATAGATTAAAACAACCACTTAAGTCAAATTATGCAAACCACCTACTTGAATATCCAACCTCACTCTTACACATCAATGACATCCAAATACTACACACGTGTAATAAAAAACAAAATTTAGATTTCCTTGAAGAACTTGAAATAAAAAGACATCTAGCAGATCCACAATTTAAAGTTGTTAATGAACAAATAAATCTGGGAAGTTCTCCACTTTTAAAGTGTTTGCTTTGATTAAATCTTTATTTTATACATAGATAAGACGTAATTGTAACACAAATATATTATGTTCTTGTAAAGATCAGCATGATATAGTTTTTTCCTGGTTTTTCTATATCATTGCACAGTTATACTGATCTTAGAGGGAAGTACATCCAGGATAATCCCTTAGGGCTCATAACATCTAGGCTTTAATATTGTTATGTCTTATTACTTCCATACTTGGTCTAGCCTTATAACTACCTAATAAACATCAGGTACCCAGCTACAAAAAAACAAAATGTAACTTCAATATGTCCATCTGACGATGCTAAGTCTAGCGAAACGGCTGTCATTAAAGTTAATAAAGCAATTTTTTAAATAAATATTGGAAGTTTTGGTAAAACGAAGAGTTTTTCATTATTCTTAATTAAAATGTTATCATTAACAACTAATAATACATGTTGCTAATAATTTTTTATATTTGGCACTTATAAAATCTTCATTATAAAACGCATTTACGTATCGTAATGTAACTTTTACGCACGCAAATTTTTGTTTTGAAATCTTCTTTGCTCTTTAAAAAAACTAATCTCTTATAAAAAATAAAATCGGCTTGCATATAAAATGCCAGACAACATAATTATAATGTTTTGATAGTTAAAATGGTTTAATATTATCATAAATGATAAATGATATGACATTATTATACGGTTCTGCTCTACTGGAAGAAAACCTGACGTAGAAACAAGGTGTAACTTGTGGCCTGAAGCTTCCACTGCTACAAGACCCTTTAAGGTGATTATTTGGTTATTTGATGAGCCCGCTGTAAATCTGTGGTTAAAGGTTTACTTTTTTGAATGCTATTGAAAAGGAAAATCAATTAACTAAAAGAGATTTGAAATGGGAACGATTATCTATATAGACGACAGAAGCTCTTTTATTATGGCAAAATGGAGCAAAGTCAGAAAAGCTCTGAAGACCATATGGGTGAGCTACTAGCTGCTACTTCTATTGCAGGAAGTTTACCATAGAACAGAAGGAATTGTTAGTATCTCAGGGAATATCAAGGGGCTTGATACTTTGTCTTCTTTTATGGAAAAGTAGCTTACGCGGATGATCTTGGGTTGATGGTAAATAAAGATGATTAGAAGCAGCTTATGAATGCTAAATAAAGAATTACTGACTGAGGCCCTTATTGTCAGGGCTATTGTTGTTACCATAAATGTTGTAGAGATTAGGCCAAAAAGGTGCTAAAATATTTAGGAGTGTTTATCGACGACATCAATAAAAGAAGGCCTTGGTAACACTTCAGAAGGATTTTTTATGAACTAGTTGCCTCCGTTTTCTCCGGTGTATGGTCAAGTTTTGGAAACACAGAAATACAGAAAGATGATAGTTTCCTCACAAAGACGGATGTTTTTGCGATAGCATACGCGTATAGGACAGTGTCCTGGTTGTAGCAGTAATTGCTAGCATATCACCTATTGAACACATAATAAGAGAGATATGCAGCATGTCATGCCAGGGGACATTTGCGGTGTATGAAAAGAGACAGGCTAAGGAAGTAACAATGGAAATGTGGCAGGTATGTTGGGAAGAGGAGGAAACAGCAGCTCAGTGGACCAAAGAACCTATCCCGGAGGACGAATTTCCAACTTACACAAGTTCTTTCAGGACATGGAACTTTTAAGATCTTCAAGCGCCGAGTACAACAGTCTGAAACAGGAATCTGAGATTGATGGTTAATGATTTAAAACACACAATGTCCATCTGCCCCCGTTGGGGGGATAAGGAAAGTGGTGGCGGCAAAAGGATTAATAGAGTGGATGATGGCTAGTCAGAGCATCTGGATGCAGTGTGAAGACGTAATCAAGGAGGTGATGGAAAAGAAGGTTAAGGAAGAAAGGATGAGAAGATGAAGTTTTGTAACAGTTCCTGTAGTTTGACGTTCTGTCTTGAAATACAGTCCCGGACTACAGGAAGGAAGAGGGTGGTTTTAGTGTGTAGATCTGTATCACTCTGTCTTTATTGGGGATGGGTCAAACCTGTACCAATGTTGATTTCTCAGGGCTAAATGTAAAAATCTTGCAACACTTTTGGAGCCTTTTATATCATAAGCTACATCAGTTTTTAGGATGCCAGCTTGACGAAGGCATACAGACAAAGTTAAAATTTGTATTTCTATATTAGATTACAGTATTCTGAATGCACCTGCTATCTGTAGAGTTTAAGATTTAATCATAGTATCAAATTCTATCAAGGTGTTCTTAGAAAATCAGACGCAGCAAAAGTTGGCATAAATAAAGAAAAGTAACTAATGGTTTCGTTATGATAAAATTTAATCTGATTATTATTTTTATGAATAAAATAAATCATGTAAATGATGTTTCTGTAACAGAATATCATTGATTTACAGATTTTTATACGACTTCATTGTAACATCGAGGTTACTTATCAGATTATCCATTATGCATAGGTTGAGAAGATTATGGTAAATACTAAAGTTACGTTTATTGATGCATATCAATAGATCCTCTCTATACACCTAGAACATATTTAATATTATATTTATAACTAGCTAAATTGAGGTACATATATTTTTAATGAAATTTATTGTTTATTGTTTTTCAAGAAAAGGGGTTGACTATAGTCAAGTTACATGCTTTGATCCCGTTGTGTATTAAAGGTCAAATTTTAGATATATATGTATTTAATTTACATAATTTAATATGAATTTAAGTAAAGCAGGTGCCAACCTGTACTGATAAAGCGTTATAGCGACGTATTAGATATTAAATACAACTGAATACTTTGCTAAAAATTAAAACTGACAAATTTGACCGAAAAAGCTTAAAATTTTACCTGCTATGCCTATTTTAAATTATTATAATCCGGTCCTCTCAGCTAATCGGGGATGTTTTTGGCCGAATTTGGTATACATAATGAGATTGCCTTAGGTATCTTAACTGCAGTCAACCATTCTTCTTGAAAAACACTATACCAACCAAACTTTTTAACAATACCTATTTTCACTGATTATTTAAATACATAATAACTCTGAAAAGCATATACGTTTTCTTAAAAAGTATTTTCCCTCTTTTTATATTGTTGCTAGTATTTTAAAATCACTAAATTTATCTAAAAAACATAGTTTATAAAATTTCTGTATGCATTTAAAAATTTTATTAATAAAACTTATGTCTACGGTAAACCCCATATGTTACAGCCAAAGGTCATTGCCAAAAGCCATTAATTATGGATACTCAGCGTAAACGTATGTCCTTTGGAATCTCCTATTTAGCCTTACAACGTATCACATGAGAATAATATATTTAGAAAGCACATTCTGCTCGACAATAGAAAGCCAGTAGTCAACGCAGTATTGTGATTCTACTAATGAATTCTGAATGCTAAATGAATTCATTCATTCTCAGGTTTTTATTGTTTTCTGTCTACCTAACCGAACAAGCTAACAAGAGAATAGAAGTTATTGTCAGAATTTTACGGAAAGTATTTTAATGTCTTAAAATTTCTGCAATTATAAAATGTAAAAAAGGAATTTACATAAAAATTTATTGTTATTATAAAGATCATATATTGAAACAACTGTCATTGAAATAAAAAAGCTAATTTTTGTGGTTTATTGTTATTACATTACATATTGTTTATTACAATAAAACCTGTGATAACGGCCACTAAAAATGAAAGAACTATTGGTCGTTATCTAAAGGTGGCCCCTATTGTCAGGTTTTGCAGTCAACAAATAAAAAATATTTGGATTTTTGTTTATTTTATCAAATAAAGCAAATGTAATTTTATACATAAATGGAAAACTACTAAAACTACTTTAATATATGTTTTACATAATACAAAACATAAAACTACATACATACTATACTAGGAAAAACAGACGTTAAGCTTTTTTAAAGTAGGTGTCAATTTTTGTTTGTTTTACAGTTTTTAGCTTTGATTTAAGAACCTAAGCTTCACATTTAAGTAAAATTCGAGACACATCCATAAATATTTCACCATTATTTTTGCACAATAAATAATTTTCTACGTTCCTCAATTCTTCACACACTTTGCTTATATTAGATAAAGTGGATTTTGGAGTTTTACATTCGTCCACATCATTATAGTCAGAATTGTCTTTTTCATCATTATCGCACAGTATTTCAATAATGTCCGTAATACTGAAGTTGGGGCCCTCTGTAGCAAATTCATCCAAATCTAAAATTTCGTTACGGACTGTAGGGAAAAGATAGGTAAGGGGTATATTATCCTCATCATCAAAATGTGAATCTTCTTGGATAATATCGGAGAATCCTGCTTTAGAAAAATATTTCTTAACTGTAGCAGAAAACACTTTTTTTCAAGCAGCTGTAATCCAGATAAGTGCATTGGATAAATTTGTGTTTTTTCGCAATTCTCGAAATCACATCCACTCGCAATAAACGCTAGAAGCCTTCTAATGAAAAAATTCGGTAAATCAATTTGAATTTCTAAATTATTCCTTGATCTAAGGGCTGGCCATGTGATGTGGTGTTGGGTGCCAGAAAAAGAAGCACTTTTCTAATCTGTTTTTTCATTCTATTTCAAATTTATGCAGCCATCTTGTCATAATTTCTGTTGTCATCCAAGCCTTTTTGTTAGAAACCCATTCTAAGGGTAATTTGTCAACTTGACTACCTCTAAAACAGCGGGGATTTTTACTTTTTCCAAATTCTAACGGAACTTCTTTATCACCTTCCATATTTGCATTAACTTCTGCAGACTCACCACAAATTGATTTAAACGCTATATTACGACGCTTGCAAAAACTTTCCAACCATCCATTTGATGCTGCAAAATTTTCCATCTTCAAACTGCTTGCTGCCTCGAGTGCTTTTTCTTTAAGTAGCGGCCCAGATATTGGAATTGCTTTGTTTCTGGCTTTACAAAACCAATTGTAGACGACTTGATCCACTGCCAATCCTTCTGATTTCGGAAACTTTCAGTTAACACCTTCCTCAACATTCTTTTTTAACTCATTTTTATTTTGTGTAATAAAACTAACTACAAAACAAACCAAATAAAAATAAGCTTGTTTGGTCTGAAGAACCCTAACATTAACGTTAACAATATTTACTAGTAGTCTGAGGGACTATACCTAAGATGACTATGAATATAAACCCTGTATGACCTTTTCTAAACCTTTCAGTAAACAGATATTTTACCTTTCTTTATAGTGAAGGAAACGTCAAAATGTATCATTAGTAGGCTGATTCAAAAAAATTGGCTAATTTTTTTTTTCAAAATCCTCACATAAAAACTTCCGAGAAGGTGTGAAAAGACGCCTGTAAAAATCAGTGCCCTTAATATTATTATTAAGAGGTCGCGCATCGGGAATTTCTATTTCCCGTTTAAATAACACAGGAATAAATTTTTTTAAATTTTGCAATTTCGTATTTTTGCAACGGCTAATTGAATTAGCGGACCAAAGCATATTTTTGTAGGAAATTTGACGCTCTACAAAAATGGTCCTTACAAAGTTTTCGATAGTCACACTCCTTCAAAAGTTATTCGAGGTCAAACTTGAACTTACAAAAAAATTCTATGTTTTTTTTTTCGATGATACTATGAATCTTTGCTCAATATTTTGCTAGTGATAATATTTTCTGATGTATTTTTGCCATTCGGAGATTTTTTTAACTTTACTTTATAAGTAGATTCGTCTTTCGTCACAAAACCTTTGGTTTAGGCGCTTTTTTTAAACGAATGAACTGAAGTTACTTTATTAACCAAAAATTACTTACAGTAGCTTATTAAGAAATGCAGTTCACTTTTTTACCGACATTATGTCGGTTAGGTTATGTCGGCGACATAACCTAAAACACACATGTTTTTATTTTCCTCGTTACTGTGCCACATTGTTTCTAACTCTCTTTTCAATCGAACTTTAGATATTACTATTTATTATTTTGCTCCCTAAGTTTATTGTTTTGTTATTTATTATTTCATTGACTATAATGGAAAATAAAAAATATTTAATTGGTGATATCAAAGAAAATCTTGTTGGACGAAAATTACCAACAAACGGAGAGGTTCTATCAGCGTTCTTATATCAGCATTGTATACACAAACTAACATTAAAAAAAGTGCTTCAGGTACAATAAAAAAGGTTGAAGAAAAATGGTTACAAGCTGGACTTCCAACTTGCAGAAATTATCATGCTGTGCAGAAAGTTTTAAAATTATTTAATGAATGGTTGAAACTCAAGAAAAGTCAATATCGAAAAAAATCTACTGCGCAGAAAAAAAAGAGACAATGTTAAAAGAAAAGTTTGTAAAATTATTTGATATTGCTCGTTTAGATCCGAAGCAAAAACTTGATGATACAAAAAAACTATTTTTGGAGGCTCAACGATCTAACAAACGTTATGGATTTATTGACACAAGTGCTTCAAATGAAGAAATTCATCAAGTTGCCATGGATATCGATGTTGATGGTTATTATTTATTTTATTTTTTTAGAAAACAAAACAATTATTTCATATTTTATCTCAAATAGGATTTCATTTGTTTCTTAAGTATTAGCTGTTAATCATATATATTTGTTAATAGGTATTAATCAGCCTACAACTAGTAGTCCAGTACAGGATTGTGGTATTATTTCACGGTTCCAATCGACAACTGGAACAGAAACGACATCTGGAAGTCAACAATCAGAAATATTTTCTGACTTTGAACCTCCATCTAGTCAGCCAAATCCTCCTCCTAAAATTGATATAATGACTCCTGAACTTGTATCTGTCCTCGATCGAGCAAACGTTAGTAGTCGAAATGCTACTTTTATCTTAGCTCCTGCTTACCAAAGTATTGGAAAAGATATTGGAACATTAAATTTAAGCTACAGTACTATCCGGCGAGCCCGTCTTAGATTTAGACAAGCTATCGCAGAGCACTTGAAAGAAAAGTTTAAAACTGAAGATCGCTATACTGTACATTGGGATGGTAAAATTTTAACTGATTTGACCGGTTCTGAATCGGTAGATAGAATTGCAATAATATTATCTACTTCGAACGTCAATCAACTCCTCGGTGTACCAAAAATATTTGACGGAACTGCAGAAAATCATGCTGTAGCCATATTAAATACATTGGAAGACTGGAAAGTTACTCCTTACATTAAGGCTATGTGCTTTGACACTCCAGCAGTGAATACTGGTATGGTTTGTCTCGTTATCTTTAAATAATTGAAAATCTAGTTAATACCTACTAATTAATACTATTTTCTCACTTATGTTTCTATTAATAATTGGCACCATCTTTAATCTAAATATTCATACATTATTTACAGGAATACTAAATGGCACAGCTGCTTTGATTGAAAGAAAATTGAACCGGAAACTAATTTGGTTACCTTGTCGCCACCACATTTTCGAAATTATTTTGAAAGGAGTTTTTGAGGTGTTTTGGCCCACAACTTCTGGTCCCAATGTACCTATTTTTGGGCGATTTAAAAATTGGTGGAGCAAAGCCGATCATTTAAAGTATCAAAGTGGCATGAAAGATGAATTTGTTGCAAATGCCTTGAATACAGACAGACTTGAAATAATTAATCTATTCAATAATTTCTTAACGGTATATTTTTTATAATTTATATTTGAAATAGTTGGGAATTCGTGTTTAAAGATTTTAATTAACAAAAATTTTTTCAAACAGGTTACTCAGCCAAGGAATGATTACAAAGAACTTCTCGAGTTATCATTGATTTTTCTTGATGGTCTTCCAGAAAATGAAATAAGTTTCAAATGTCCAGGAGCGATGCATCATGCTCGATGGATGGCTAAGGCCATTTACAGCTTGAAAATTTTCATGTTCAGAGACCAATTTTCTCTTTCTAAACGAGAAATTAATAGTTTGCGTCAAATATGTATTTTTATTATTTTAATCTACATTAAAGTATGGTTTACTAGTTCGTTGGCAATCGAAGCACCGAATAATGATTTGCAATTGTTGAAAAAGTTACTTCTTTGCGAGGAAATTCAATCATCAGTCGTACAAAAAGCATTAAAAAAATTTAGTGATCATCTATGGTACATGAATGAAGAACTAGCAGCACTGGCATTGTTTGACAACTATGTCTCAAATGAAATAAAAAAAAATGTGTGAAGCAATTATTAATAATAAGGAGAGAAAAATTATTCGAGAAAAACGATACGTTGCTTAAGGAATCGAATTTGAATCATTTTTAGATAAAGATTTAAGTGAATTCGTCTCGAAAAATTCACTCATGCTTTCCAAACCTTCGATTTATCATACGATTTTCTTGAAGTCGACGTATCATTATGGTCTAATAATGAAAGTTATAGAGATAATTTAGATTTTTTTAGAAGACTTTCTGTAGTTAATGACTTAGCAGAACGAGGTATTGCTCTGATTGAGGATTACAACAACTATTTAACCAAGAACGAAGAACAATTACAGTATCTATTGAAAGTCGTCCAAGAACATCGTCGTAGTTTCCCAGATTGTAATAAAACAACCTTGAAATAGTCTTTATTTGAGAATATTATAAACGAGAAAAACTAAATGTAAAAGTTATAGAATATAACACAATAAATATATCTTACTTTAATTGGGTTTTTTCAATCATTAATTTTCCCATCGAGTCAATATAAAATTACCTTACAAAAATGCGATGTTAAATAATAAACATGTTATCATGGAGAATCCATAACTGATGCACTTGACTATTTAAAAATGTAATTGTTCCGAAATCTATCCTCTTCATAACGAAATAATGAGAAAAGATTTATAGTATCATCGAAAAAAAAAAAAACATAGAATTTTTTTGTAAGTTCAACTTCCACCTCGAATAACTTTTGAAAAAGTGTGACTATCGAAAACTTTGTAAGGACCATTTTTGTAGAGCGTCAAATTTCCTACAAAAATATGCTTTGGTCCGCTAATTCAATTAGCCGTTGCAAAAATACGAAATTGCAAAATTTAAAAAAATGTATTCCTGTGTTATTTAAACGGGAAATAGAAATTCCCGATGCGCGACCTCTTAATAATAATATTAAGGGCTCTGATTTTTACAGGCGTCTTTTCACACCTTCTCGGAAGTTTTTATGTGAGGATTTTGAAAAAAAAAATTAGCCAATCACTAGTTATATTTCTATAAATCTGACTTTAGTCAATTACCTTCTCACAGGTATTGGTATTTTAATAATATAACTGCTGATGCGCTACGGCAATGGTTACCGGCGTTAATTATAATGGTAATTCATACAAAAGCAAACAACTCGGGGATATCTTTATCGTCCCCAGATAAAATTAAACCTTGCCACCGCAAGAAACAAATGTCTGATCTCAAAAATCCAAATTGCCAACAAAATAATAAAATCTATAGTGGTTAGTATATTCAAAATCGGACTTACCGATGTCTGGGAGAATAACTCACTCACTTATACGGGTGAAAAATTATAAATTATACCCGCACTCGATCCCTGAAACCGCACTATACACTCAGGAATTTATCTAAGTGCCGATCGCACTTTATTCGACTGGCTTCCGTCTTGGAAACCGCTCCGAGCCGAAGTTTTTAATTCTTCTTTTCTTTAGACCACACTTTGCCGGCTCTGTGCCTCTCCCCAAGAAGCTGGTCCGAGCCGAACTCCCCTTTTGTTATTTCCTTGGCTACCAGGGAAACAATTTTTCCCCTTCGGTACTCCATGAAGCATCTCTCCATGTCGTACCAAGGTCGCTAGCTTTTAATTGGGGGCCGAGCTACTGCTAATTTTCTCATTGGTCTCCCCGGTGGATTTTGGGATTCCACTCTGGCTTACGTGATCGCTGCACGCCCTGTTTCCTTGGTAACCAAAAAGTTACTGTCCCCGTTTTCCACGTGTTGGTGGCTACTTTAACATTTTTCTTTGTTACATTGTAACTGTTTTGACTATGGCTCCAATTACTTCGTTTATTCGTAAACAGTTTTTGTTACATATATCCGATGTTTTTCGATAGTTTCTTTTAAATAAAATTTACTTACTGCTTTAAAATTAAAATTAATTTAAATTATTGTATTCATTTCTTGCGGGGTGAGATAGGGGGTAGGGGGTTTTCTTTGTGATTATTACAAATGTAAACGACAACACAATATATGTTGACAATCTTTAGTACACCACTCTTCATCAGCATTAAAATATGTCAAATAAAATACGAAATGTGGATTCTTTAACTAAAATGAGAAATATAAATAGTAATTTTGCGAATAAACAGAAAATTAATGGTTTCCCATGTTTTTAGCAAATCGGTTAAATATTAGAATTGTTTACATATAATTAAATGTCAACATTATAATAGTAACAATTAGCCAACTGTACAAGAATGTGATTTTAACATACACATAGTATGAATCAAATCGTACATATCCTGACAAAATTGAAAATTTTCAGTTGAATAGAAAATTTATGGTTGTTTAAATGATTATTTCGGGAAATGGAGTTCAGTAGATTAATATAATTTGTATTGATTTTATTGTATTATTTGAACAGTTATAATTTAAAGTAGTGTCATTAAATAAAATTTAAAAACTAATATATGCGTTAATATTACTTTATCAAACATTTATATTCCCAATTTAATTGTAGATGCCGTGTTAAAAATTAGCTGATTCGGTTTTCGTTTTTATGTTCAGCCTTTGAGGTCGCAACAGTTCTATTGATCTTAGTCTTTAAGAAGAATTTGTAGTATATCCTTTTTGCCTTTACCTTTCAGACCAATTACTCCTGCACAAAGACATAAATCCAATTTTAGCTTAGGGTTCTGGAACTCTTGCTGTTTTTTAAACCATTCCAGTTACCCTTGTGTAATAACGAGAAAAATAAATACGTTTGAAAAGAAAATAGTAGGTATCAATTTAGCTGAAAAGCTTACTCTGATTTTGTAAAAATAAACACAATGCAGTATAAAATGTAGAAAATAAACAATTCATGTTTATTTTAGAAATTATTAATTAAGGAAAAAGGAAACAATCGAATATAAAGTAAAATAACAGTAGCATGAATTCAGTAAAATAAATAAAATGATTTGATTTAGTTTTAAAAACGATTAAATGTTTTAAAAGATGGTCGAATTTATAAAATAAAACTCTAAAGCACTTAAAATAACATATATAATGCTAAGCTTCATTTCCGCATGAATAAAAAAGCCTCTCACAATATTTTCTGGTAAATAAATGCTTAAAAACTAAGCCTCTTTGTCATTCATTTATTTTTGCATACGTGCTTTAACGACATGGTAACGTGGAGAAGAAAATAAGCTGTTAGGGGTGGAAGAATTACTTTTTCCTTTCACTGATGTATTACATAGCTCCATTCAGCTCTTTTTCGATGTTACAATTTTAGACTTTTCCAAAGGTAACTCCAACTAACTCTGATTTTGTTGTCCGTTTATTGTTTAATATTTATAGCGGGATAATATCATATTCATTATATATATCCATAATTAAAATTTAATGAAAACAATACCCAGACAGCAGCCACCTATCATAATGTTATGACTATAAAAATGTACCTATATTCTACATTTCAATGAACATAGCTAGGATAAGACGTCAGCAAGTATTGTTACAAAATCGAGTGGATATATTAAATGTACATAAAAGTTATTTTGATCCATAAAAAAGGACACAATACAAACATGGTTAATGACCATGCTAGATTCATACGAATCAGAAGAGCAGACCGGCTTTTGGAAAGGTGTTGGCAACATCGAGCACCTACAAACAATTCGAACAACCGAATACAATATGCCGCTGTACCTAGCATTTATTGACTATAACAAGGCCTTTGACATTGACATCAAAACGTGGGCTTCCCTAAATGCCCTGAACGATGCTAGAATTGACACAAGATACTCCACCATCGCAAAAAAACATATATTGGATATCTACTGAACAAGTTAGCTTCATGAATCGCACTGAATTTCGACCAATTGTTGGTTGCTTCCTAGTTGTTAAAATTAAAAATTGATCTTGAGTTGCTGCTGTAGAGTATCCTGGTCCTGGATGTTGCTCGGCTGGATTACCAATTCCTCTAAAATAGTTACATAATCTACTGATAATGTTTAAGAAACATCCATCCGCTCAGCAGTTTGAGTTTTCCGCATGTCACCTTCAAGAAGACCTACAGCTCGATTAATTTCATCTAATTTTAAATGTTTCCATTTATGATAAAACACAATAATTGATATATAGTCGGTGCAAAACAAAATTTGATACACGTCATCATAATTTTACGTCGACACGTATAGACAGTGTTGCCGGACTTTTATAAGTTCACAAGATTTAAAGAACGATTCGAATAAAACTATCCAAAACAACTTATTTGAAGTGACATCAAACAAAGTACCAACATAATTTTGATATTTTTTTCCTTTTGGGTATATGGGTTTAATAAAATAAATAGTATAATATTATTTGCATTTATTCGCTATAATTAAATTCATCACTACTAGTTTCAGTTTCTTCATTGGAATTTATAAATTATAGGTACAATCTCTAGTGTATCCAACAATCTCTCTCTATTAAACCATTTAAAAATGTCCTCTTCAGTATGATGGATAGTTTTTTTCCAAATTTCTGGTGTAATCGTTTCCAGAGCTTCAGACCACATATTTTAAAAGTCTGTTTCAGTGGTTCCGTCTCTGCCAATAATGTGTCTGTTATAATTATGTTTTGATGTACCCCATATCAGTTCTATGGGTTTGAAAATATAAGGGTATGGGGGTAAACGTAGCACTTTGTGTCCATATTGCTCGGCAAAATGGTCAGCCATATATATGACTGGTGGTTTATTTTTTAAAATTAAATAATTATCCCAAAGAAATTTCCAAAAGTTAAGCTTAAAATTCAAAGTATTACTTTCAATAAAAACAAATTTATATAGACCTGCTTCTTTTTCTTTAAAAATCCAACCCGTTTTACAGCAATATCAAGAAGCTCCATGAGCCCCCGTCTTGGTTCATATTTTTTCCATTTGAAACCAATTTCCTTTAATAAATTTGATAAAGACCTTTGAGAACCTTCAAATAAGTGTCTTACTTTTAATTCAACAAGTAAAGAATTTAAAGTTACATCCTCTCCTGAAAACAAAAAATAATATTATTGTTTCCTGTCTTTCACAGTTTTTGAAAAACTGGAAACTGTAGCCATACTGAGGTTGAGTGCAGCTGCCACACGCTAAAATAAAAAGTTTTTGATTGAATTGGCTGTTACTTGATGGATATCCATAACTAAGTTAAATAAACACACAAATGTTTTCACGACATTCACAATATACTGTGGATATCGTGAAAACATTTGTATTTTTATTTAACTTAAATAATATTTTGTCTAATATACTGTTTAAAACTTTTTACTAACCTCTCGAACAGCAGCAACAGGTATGAAAGGGCCACCATTGTCTCGTTCTCTTTCAAAAAAATTTATCAAAGAAGCTACCAGTTCTTTGCAGCGACTATTTAGTTGTTTTGGCATTTTTTCACTTATTACACTGTTTTTGTTCTTAAAAGAACAGTTTTTTTATATGTCAAAATAACAACAAGAAAGAATAACACAAAAACCACAAACGAAATGACAAATACACAACCAAATATACTAATCGGTGACAACGGCAACGACGCGACTTGTCAATCACGGCGACCAACTTAATGTAAACAAATTTAAGTATTCTATATTGATTTATTGAATGGAACATTTAGTTTGAAAGTTGGGAACGATGCTTGGCAATTAAGACGAAATTAGTGACGTGAATCAAATTTTGTTTTGCACCAACTGCTACGTTCTTTTCTTGAGGACCAATTAATTGAAAATGATTTACAACCAACAGGGGTTACTGTTGCTTTCAGCATGACAGCAGAACACCACTAGCTCAGCCGAAGGGTTCTGGTAGATTTATACCGCGCCAGGAATTTGGAAAAGCTGACCCAAATCCCAAAGTCCCTCGATGTTACGAGAACAGTACCCACTGAATAGAATGAAATATGGTACTCACCTTCTAGGGTCCAATTAGCTTGGACGCTGATTCTTTTTTATAAAAGGAAAGAAAACAATATATAAGGTTGCAGATTTATTTAGGCTTCCATAGTATTCCTTATCCAATCCGCTCCATTTGATCGATCAAAGGGAAAGGGACGGTTCACAAAACTTTCTCTAAAAAGTACATAAGTTATGATTAATACGTTATTAATACATTGTGATATATAACTGCTTGGTTCCTGAAGGGAAACCAAGTAAAGAAAATGATCCAACAATTTACTGCTTGGCTCCTGAAGGGAGACCGAGTAAAGAAGGTGATTACCCTATTTAAATAACACAATCTGTGATTAAAAAAAGAAATCCCACCCCAGTTCCAAGTTATAAACCATAAAAGAATAATTTACATGTAAAATCTTATTTAACCCCTACCCCAGTGACAAGTTATAAGCCATAAAAAAAAGAATAATTTACATGTACGATCTTATTTAAATCCTACCCCAGTTACAAGTTATAAGCCATAAAAAAAGAATAATTTACATGTACAATCTTATTTAAATCCTACCTACCCCAGTTACAAGTTATAAGCCATAAAAAAAAGAATAATTTACATGTACAATCTTATTTAACCCCTACCCCAGTCCTGTAGATTTACACTAATATCCCTATTACAATGCTTTTAGGAAATTAATAAAGAATAAAATAACATAACTTGAGAAATTCAAGGTGAAGTCTTCCATCTTGTTGTACAAACCATCTCTCCATAAAAACTAGTGATTACCAAAAAAAACTGGATTGTGTCAACGCCAAAGTATAACTCCTAGTATTCGGAACCAGCAAATTATCCCACCTGAGAGATCCAGCTCTCCCCAAAACGGTACAGCCTACAAGAAGGTTCTAATGAATATTCAGTCCCTTATAACCAGACTTATACATACCCTGAGATGTTAGATGGACTGACTCTGTATTCGGTCTCTTACCAAAAATCCTTCTTACGAAGATAGAACTAAATTTTACTACCAAACGGGACTTTCTTGTCCCAACTACTAAATCCAACACATTTAGTTCCTTAAAAGTGCTATGCCACTAGAAAATCCGTTAACCATTTTTACGATGAAATATTTTACCTAGCGGTAAGCACGAGGTAAGGCCGGAAAGAGAGCGAGAACCGTTGATGACATACAACCCAAACTTCCTTTTCCCGGAACCGTTCGGAGGTTTAACACCGTTACTCCGCCTCTGACCGATCAAACAATCAGTCACCCAAACATAGAACCATAGAACATGTGGTCACAACAAAACAACAACTTACCCAGTAATTCAAATTTTAACCTATGGTCTCGTACGACATTAACTTAAAGTAGAAGAAGAAGAAGAAACTATGCACCTGTTTTTAAGTTACTAATATTGTGAATACAAATTAAATAAACAGTGATTTTAATTATTAGAATAGCGGGTATTGTATTGTCAGCTTGAATTGAAAGTAATCATACGCTTGACCAAGTTTATAACCAATAAAACTACTATCCTCAAACAGCTGACAATATTATATTTCAGACGTAAACAAAACATTATTATTCCCAAACAGCTGACAATATTATATTTCAGATGGAAACTATTGCAAACCTCATACAAAATAGAGACTAATTTAAATGACTAAATTGTTGACAGAGATAATTTCAAAAACAAGGTAAGTTAATAAAAATCAGAACGAAGTGTAACATTCCCCCTCTCCTTCCGAAGGAGTTAAAGTTCCTAGAACTTAAACGACGATGGTGAATTACCTATGACACATCGCAGGGAAAAAAAAATCCAAATGTTTAGTTTAGACCTCGGCCAGGGAAACAGTTAATGTAACCCAGTGAACTATAGGGTTCACCAAACTAAAATTTTTCGGCTCTCAGCCGGGAGACAACTTATGTACCCCAGTGAACTATAGTGTTCACCAAACTAAAATTTTTCGGCTCTCAGCCGGGAGATAACCCAACACACATGTGATCAGATTTCTAGGAAAGGGTACTGGACAACCCAAACGCCTACATAGGCAGGCTAGATGACACAAGTCCCTACAACACAATATAGAAGCCGAGGGTGGTTCCTGTTGGAATTGGTTCCACAAAATTGAACTGAGCGACCCTTAGCGGCAAAGGGAGCCTTCCTTTCAATTCGACTGCCTCCACATTACATCGTAGCAACTCCTATCACCCCACACTGCAATGGAAATTGATCACAGATGAAACGCAACGCAGTTCAGAGTACTGCAAACTCAATAATAATATGGTATCCTGAAGGGATAACCAACAAAAAGATACTTAAAAACTAGTAAAATGGAACTAAGTCCAGAAAGAGAAATAATGAATGGATCTCTAATCCCATTACACTGCGACCCAATCCTGTGCAGTCTTATATCCCCAAGTCCTCTCGTGATAAAAACACCCTACACCCTCAACGGCGATGGTTCCCTAATCTGGCGTGTCCATCAATGTAGATGCTTCACCACTCAAAGCCCTGGTTCAACAATTTCCTAACGGATGACCACACAGCCAGGCTCGCACCCATAATAGTATTAGCCCGTAACAAAAAAACTAGAGAACACGGAATCTACTTTTTTAACAGGAAAGAGAAAAAACCTCCAAATAATTCCGTCATGGGAATACTATTGCAAGATATGGCGTCAAAATCGGGATAAAATGTGCTTAGATACTACTTCTCAAAAATAAATAAGCAAGTGTCAAAATCGGGATAATCAAAAGCGTTAAAATCGGGATAGTCAAAAGCAACAAAGGGGAATCACATGGCCTACTTCGTTACATAGGGTGGTGCTGGGAAGCAAGAAACAACACATAATTCAGCTGATTGTAGATGCGGTATAAAAGAACAGCCAAGAGCCTCGCACTCACATAATGTGGTCCCTAAGGCACGAGCAACCCCTGCTGAACTCACCTACAAATCTGACACAACATGACGACGAAACTAACTGCACCAATCTCAACCAAATGATAGAAAACGTGGTTAGGTTGAAGGACTCTTACAATCCTGGACAATCCTCGGGTGAATGGTATTCTTCGGCCCCCATTCACAGGGCACAGCGGAAAAAAAATGAATGGTATTCAGGAAACGATAAAACGTAGCCTAACCCTAAATAAATCCACGCAAAAGAAACAAAACCCACCCAAAAATAAAATGATTTAACCAGAGAACGCAATACTTACCACCACTTACGCAGCGTAAATAAAATTAGTGCTAACAAAGAGGGAAGAGAAATCCCTAAGGATTCGTTCTCTGATATTGACTCTAGATGATAATGAGTAGTGATGGTTACAGACTGCACAACTTCACCTCGAATTGTGGCAGAGTTAGCACTACTCTGGCACTTCGTTCTGATTTTTATTAACTAACCTTGTTTTTGAAATTATCTCTGTCAACAATTTAGTCATTTAAATTAGTCTCTATTTTGTATGAGGTTTGCAATAGTTTCCATCTGAAATATAATATTGTCAGCTGTTTGGGAATAATAATGTTTTGTTTACGTCTGAAATATAATATTGTCAGCTGTTTGAGGATAGTAGTTTTATTGGTTATAAACTTGGTCAAGCGTATGATTACTTTCAATTCAAGCTGACAATACAATACCCGCTATTCTAATAATTAAAATCACTGTTTATTTAATTTGTATTCACAATATTAGTAACTTAAAAACAGGTGCATAGTTTCTTCTTCTTCTTCTACTTTTAGTTAATGTCGTACGAGACCATAGGTTAAAATTTGAATTACTGGGTAAGTTGTTGTTTTGTTGTGACCACATGTTCTATGGTTCTATGTTTGGGTGACTGATTGTTCGATCGGTCAGAGGCGGAGTAACGGTGTTAAACCTCCGAACGGTTCCGGGAAAAGGAAGTTTGGGTTGTATGTCATCAACGGTTCTCGCTCTCTTTCCGGCCTTACCTCGTGCTTACCGCTAGGTAAAAAATGGTTAACGGATTTTCTAGTGGCATAGCACTTTTAAGGAACTAAATGTGTTGGATTTAGTAGTTGGGACAAGAAAGTCCTGTTTGGTAGTAAAATTTAGTTCTATCTTCGTAAGAAGGATTTTTGGGAAGAGACCGAATACAGAGTCAGCCCATCTAACATCTCAGGGTATGTATAAGTCTGGTTATAAGGGACTGAATATTCATTAGAACCCTCTTGTAGGCTGTACCGTTTTGGGGAGAGCTGGATCTCTCAGGTGGGATAATTTGCTGATTCCGAATACTAGGAGTTATACTTTGGCGTTGGCACAATTCAGTTTTTTTTTGGTAATCACTAGTTTTTATGGAGAGATGGTTTGTACAACAAGATGGAAGACTTCACCTTGAATTTCTCAAGTTATGTTATTTTATTCTTTATTAATTTCCTACAAGCATTGTAATAGGGATATTAGTGTAAATCTACAGGACTGGGGTAGGGGTTAAATAAAATTGTACATGTAAATTATTCTTTTTTTTATGGCTTATAACTTGTAACTGGGGTAGGTAGGATTTAAATAAGATTGTACATGTAAATTATTTTTTTTTTATGGCTTATAACTTGTAACTGGGGTAGGATTTAAATAAGATCGTACATGTAAATTATTCTTTTTTTTATGGCTTATAACTTGTCACAGGGGTAGGGGTTAAATAAGATTATATATATGTAAATTATTCTTTTTTTATGGTTTATAACTTGGAACTGGGGTGGGATTTCTTTTTTTAATCACAGATTGTGTTATTCAAAAAGGGTAATCACCTTCTTTACTCGGTCTCCCTTCAGGAGCCAAGCAGTAAATTGTTGGATCATTTTCTTTACTTGGTTTCCCTTCAGGAACCAAGCAGTGATATATCACAATGTATTAATAACGTATTAATCATAACTTATGTACTTTTTAGAGAAAGTTTTGTGAACCGTCCCTTTCCCTTTGATCGATCAAATGGAGCGGATTGGATAAGGAATACTGTGGAAGCCTAAATAAATCTGCAACCTTATATATTGTTTTCTTTCCTTTTATAAAAAGAATCAGCGTCCAAGCTAATTGGACCCTAGAAGGTGAGTACCATATTTCATTCTATTCAGTGGGTACTGTTCTCGTAACATCGAGGGACTTTGGGATTTGGGTCAGCTTTTCCAAATTCCTGGCGCGGTATAAATCTACCAGAACCCTTCGGCTGAGCTAGCGGTGTTCTGCTGTCGTGCTGAAAGCAACAGTAACCCCTGTTGGTTGTAAATCATTTTCAATTAATTGGTCCTCAAGAAAAGAACGTAGCAGAATTTGGCGCCCAACGTGGGGCGCCAAATAGACTATATCAAATATATATAAAATATAAAAGGTAAAGCGTTTCTACTTTTTCCATATCACAAAATTGTTTTCTTTTTACTCATCAACCATGGTAAATACGATTTGTATCAGGCAAAGAGGTGATGCTTTTTTTCTGAACCCGGAATTGTCTCAACCATACTGTGTGTAAATTAACTTCTACCTGGCAAAGTCAACATTTTCCAAAATCCTTCTAACTCATGACCTTACCTTCTCTTATTTTATTTACAGGCAATAGAATAGAAAATATGTAAAACTATAGCTATGCTGATAAGAACATCTTGTTTCTATCCTAATTTTTGTCCAGTTTTCTCGAGCTTATTTTACTTTATTGTGGCTAATCTGGTATCAAAGTTGGCAATTAACGAAGTTTATTAAACACTGACAACACCGCGGCGGTAAGCAATGCGCCGTATCTGTCAGTGGCGGCGAGTCGAACGGATTGAAACAATTGATCGATATAAAATTATATATATAGCGAAAAATGTTCGGTCGTGGTAATTAAACTGAATATATAGTTTTACGCGTGTTTAACGCATCGGTACATAAAAATTAACGTTTTCGACAAGTTGATTTATACAAAAGATCGACTATAAACAACAATAAAAAAGTGGATGCTTTAATATTTGTCACGAAAGTCGTAAAAGTTACTGATTACATGAAGTAGAAAAGGTTCATTACTTTCCGGAAAATATTTGATTAATAAACAATAGCATTTTTTTTACAATAGTAATAAAGGTAGTTCTGAAAATTCAACAATTTTTATTTTTATTTGTTTTTAGTCTGCATCGACCACGTAAAGTAGTTAATAAAAAGACAGTATTATATACGAATAAATGAATGCAAACAATAATCTGTACCTACAAGCTTGTAAAAACATTTTAAACAATCTGCAAATTGATAAAAGTTCACTATGTCTGTATTGAACAATATTGAATTTTGATTTATTTATAATTATTTAATTTTGAACACAGATATACACATAAATTTAATTTATTTGCTTGAATAATACATTTTAATTGGCCAGCTTAGAATTGTTATAGACATATGAGACCTACCTCTGGGAGAGTTTAAATTTGTATGCTTATTTGGGAAATAAATATTAATGATTATTTTTTTTACCTGTCAAAATATCACAGTTTTGTGATTTCGTCCAATGAAAACGCTTAATCTTCAATGTTTTATGCTGAATGCTAGCCAATGATTCCGTTTTATACTGACAATTTAACTCAAGTATAAAACATCCCATAAGCCGCGTGATTTTGTCATTATGACAGCGAAAAAAGTTTGCCCTAACTTTTCCAGCGACAATAACGAACCTAACTTTTGAAAGCATGACAACCAGCATTGTAAACAAATTCGAAAGGATGGTATAAGAATTCTCCTATTGGGATAAACGAAATATCTAAATGGACCAAATCTTCGGCAAAAAATATTGGACTTGATATCAAGCGGGTGAAAATTACGAACCATTCTAATCGAGCTGCCGCTGTAACTGAATTGTCCAGAAGTGGTATAGGTGAACAAAAACTTCTGAAAGTTACGGGTCATAGTAACCCATCGTCATTAAAACCTACCTTCAGTTAGATGAAGAACATCATAGAGAAATCATTGGTTCCATTCGTACTACCATCCAGGAAACAGTTACTACCATCGCTCAAAATACTAGCATGCAGCAAAATATTAACAAAAGACACGAAGCTTCTGAAAATCAAGCTATTTTTAATAATTGTGTTTTTAACAATTGTACTTTTCCGTTAAATTAAATAAACTAATTTACATCTCATATTTTAATTTATGGATTTAGATATTCATTAAATTGTCTTACCGAATTACACTCTAGCTCTTTTTTTTTGTCGAAGTAAACTTGACATTTATAATTCAAATTTTGTTGCCATTAGGTAATTCAACTCAAAGAACTGCCAGAAAAAATTACTCGTCCTACGGACTCGTAATTTTTCCAGAGGCAGTTTGTGGTCGTTAAATTGCCAGGCAACAAAATTCTTATTGATACATGTCAGGTTTACTTCGACAAAAAAAAGCTCTCGTGTAATTATAAGTGATAGAACCACTAGTCGTTTTACCAGTATTGATAAAATCATAGGACTGTCAAAAAAAAACAATATTGAACAATTAAACAGCGAAAAGTAAAATAGTGAAAATTAGTGAAAATATAACGATAAATTATTAAATAAAGTGGTTTTTGTACAGAATGGTTCAAAAAATAATCTTCTCAAATACCATTTGTCCTGTAAAATTTTATCACATTTCAGTTTGTTTTCGTATTTTTGCCAAATGAAAAAATTTTGGTCAAAACTAAAAATTTATCGATAAAATTTTAAAGACTCGTGGTATTACCTTTGATAAATTAACTCCAATGTTAAAATGTCATATACCTACAAACTATTTTGTCATTTTGACATCGATAAAAAAGGTGCATCCTTTTTTATCGCTTTTTTTTATCGCATGTTCCTCAATCTAGTAGGTGTGTATCAATTTTGCATTATTGTTGACAGGTATTTAATTGTCAAATTTAACAATATAAAACAATACTACCTTTTCTTTGCAAAAAACATAAAGTATGAACCGATTTGGAGAGGTTTCACATGAACAAATTACAAAAAATATTGAAGAGTCAATACCGAAGTCAACAAAAAATACGAAGTCATCAATATGGAAACAATTCATGGAGTTTTGTCAAAGCCGAAATTATAAGTTGGAAGAGAATACTACAATACAAGATCTAGCAAAAATATTAAAAGATTGGGCTTTCAATATGAAAAAAAAGAATGGAGAAGATTACAAAGAATTTGCGGTCAAAACAATATGGAACACGACTGCTAAAATGTTACAACAGAAATATTTAACGAATATGGTTTGAAATTTGATTCTTTTACAGACATAACCTTTAAAGAAGCTCGGGATGCTAGAAATGCCAAAAGAAAACAACTTCAATTGATTCCAACAAAAAGAAAGACGTGTTCTTCAGCAATAGACAAAGAAAATATAATAAGAATGGCAACACTATGGAATATAAATGAACCTAAAGGGCTGCAAAAAGATTCTTTCATATAGCTTCTTACGAATTGGCTTGGAGAGGAGGAGAAGCTGTTAATTGCAAAATTTATTATTTTAAAGTAGAAAAGAACCAAAATGGTCTTCCTACGGGTAGGATTGAATATAATACCATATTTTCGAAAACGGCACAAGGCGGCTCGAAAAAGTTAACAGACAGCAAATGGTTGACTAGAAATGAAAGTGACGAAAGTATTTGCCCTGTAAAACTATTCCATTTGCTAGTAGAAAAAGAAATGAACATATTACTTCTGACCGATTATTTTTAACTCCAAATCCTTTTTGGAAAAATAAAAAATTCTAAAGGTTGGTACAAAATGTTCCTTCAGGTATTAATACCATATCTGTTTGGACAAAAAATTCTGCTGCAAAAATTGGATTGGACATAATCAATAATAAAGTTACTAACCATTCAAATCGTGCCAGCGCAGTTTCCCAATTAGCCAAAGCAGGAGTTAGCGATCAACAGCTTATTAAGATAACAGGACACTCGTCATCACAATCGATTAAACCATACCTCCAAATTGACCCCGAACACCATGAACAACTTATAAATAATTTGAGACCCTCGAAAACAGAATATTCAACATACGTAGAAACACGAGAAGAAAACATTAAAATCAGTACTCCCCAACCAATATTTAATAATTGTATTTTTAACAACTGTTCTTTTAACTAGTTTAATTGTTTTAGAATGAATAAATTTTATTGTTTCTTTATATAATTAGTCGTTAATTTATCTTAGCAAAATACACGCGATCTTTTTTTAATGGATAAATTTTTCTCTTCATCTCAAGATTTTTCCATCAGTAATATTACTCAAAAAACTGAAATTAGATAAAATCGCTCGACCTTCGGTCTCGCGATTTTATCATTTCAGTTTTTTTCGTAATATTACTGATTGGCAAAATCTTTCGATGAATCGAAAAATTTTCCGGTAAAAAAAAGCTCTTGTGTATTTACTGTTGATAAAACCACTAGTCATTTTACCAGTATTAATAAAATCATAGAACTGTCAAAAATTCAATGACAATATTGAATAATTACATTTCTTGTTTATAAATAACTATAAATCAATATTCATATGTATTATCTAAATATTCTAAAATATATTTTGTTAATATTATCACATTTCAATTCATCTAGATAAATTTTTATTTTCCAGACTCAAAGTTTTTTATTTTATGCACAACTACTCGTCCTACGGACCAAAAAAGGTTTTCGTCGAAACTCAAATTTATCAATAACATTTTAAGGACTCGTGGCATTACCTTTGATAAAAAAATCTGGAAAAAAATTAAAATATTTAAACTATTCAATTGCCACATTCATAAATTACCGAATTAAAAAAATATCTTGCGAACCAACCCTCGACTAGCAACTTTAATTGTTATGAGTTAGACATATTTATACTCGTAATGACAGTTCCTTTAACATGATGACTATACAAACAAAATCGCAATTAAATATAAAGAATTTAGAATCTTGTCTCAAAGTGACCAAATAAATTTTGAACAATATTCATATACCAAAAATCCTTAAATATAATTGCTAATAATATTGATAAGCCTACTTGGCCGGTATTATTGCTGGGCTATAGATGACCACTGCTCCTGCAACTCCTTTGCTGGTTAGATATGCGATTTGGATATTTGCTAAGTACTACGAATAAACCGAAAAAACGTTGATTTTTCGCCTAAAAGTTGGTGGCAACCACCTTCGATGCTTTGGCGCCCTTGGCTCCCTATATAACTTCTTCACACCAAAGAATTAAGAATTTCTACCGTTTTTTGAGCTTCAGTTCCTGTACTATATTATTACTCACCTATTTATAGTTTGCAAACGCAAAATTTACTCTGCGGAATAGAACTTGATATTAAATAGATTTTTTCTTGGAAACACATGCATTCTAACATTGTAATAAGTTTTATTTATCTTTTATAAATATAACTTCTTCACACTAACGCAAAGACAGTTGAAAATTGACCTTCACAAAGACAGTAGAAAATTTACCTTCACTAATATACGTTGGTGAGATCTTGGTATCAGTCAGCATATCGGTCTCGTTAGTTACAAAATAAGAACATCAGCAAACCATTTGTGGTCCCAAATAACCATCTTTGAATTTCACTCCTGGAGTTTGTAATACGTTTTTAAAAAACTACAGATCAACTCCAAAGGAAAAGATTGTTTCTTTGGGCGCCAAAACTTCGGGAGTTTTTCGAAAGTTTGGCAACTCCGCATCGGAGTCGAATTTCTCGATGCAGCCGATCGTGGTGGATGCGACGGTGCTGCCGGCAGTTGTTCAGGTGTCGATAAAGAGGGCGGTCGTCGCGACGTCCAACGTCGTATTCAAGCTCTGGCGGAGTTTTTACCAACTTCTCTCTTCGCGACTCGAATCTCATCTACATAATGTATTACGAGATCCGGCCATCGCAACATGGAAATATCAAGTTGAACGAGTGTTTTTGCTCTCACGATAAGGATAAATAGTTTTTAAATTATATAGTGATTGGAATTTTTTTTGTTGATTATTTTTCCTTAAAAAAAACAGAAATAAAGTAATATATGTGTGAGGCAGTTTTGGCAACGATTTGCCCTTAAAAATAGTGGATAATTTTATTTTTTTGGGAAAATCCAACGAGTGGTTTGATTGTTGTAATGCTGTGATTTAAAAAAACTATTGTGTTGGTTTTAAAAAAATACTTAGTGAGTTAAGAATGTGAAAATATAAAGTTACTTCCTAAAAAGTTTTGGATATCTGAAAATTAAAAGTAAGTTTAAATTATTTATTGGTTTAAACATTTTTTTTATATAAAATTACAATTTAGTATAAAATAATCAACAAATTGCAGTCTTTAAATAAAGATATTTCGTTGATTACAATAAATGACGAATATGATTAATAACTCAATAGTTTACAAGTTTTAACCAACTTCAGTTTTTCCTTAACTTCTGTGGTTTTTGGTAAAATATAGTGTTGCAATTTTATGGCTAGTTTACGATTCATACAAACTTTGAGACAACTGCCATAAAACTAAAAAACAAACTTGCAGAAATAAAAAAAAAACAACAAGAATATCCTTATGAAGAAGTTGGATGGTTTAGTAGTTCAACAAAAGATAAATTACAAGCATTAAAAAATACATTTGGATAAATTATAACATACGCAAAACGTTATATAGATTTATTCATTTTTTTAAGATATAATACAGTACCCGCCAAAATATACAGTACCGAAAATAAAAATTAACTTTTAATTTCTGTAATGTAAGTGTTCAAAATGTTCACCATTTCGACGCAAACAAGCTTCATATCGATTTTGTAAGTCAACATATTTATAAAAAGTGGTTGATGGAACTGCGGAAAAATATTTTGTATTCTTTCCCGTAGTTCGGCAATATTCAGCGGCGGATTTTCCAAATGAAATATTTTGTCCTTTATTATGCCCCAAATGTATACGTCAGGTTGCGTCAGATCAGGTGAAATTACTACCGAAATGCTGACGGAGTAAGTCTAAGGTGCGCACAGCTGTATGGCTCGTTGCACCATCTTGTTGGAACCATTGTGAGCGAAACTGTAGATTTCGTGCACGGCCAAAGTTATTTAGATTTCTCACAAAAGGTAAATAATTTTCTCTCTATAACGTTCTTGGTTGAAAGTAAGTGGATTTTGATTATCATCTTCAACGAAATAAGGACCAATAATTCCATTACCAGATACTGCGCACCAAACAGTAACTCGAAGACTGTGGAGTGGTTTCTCTACAATGACAACAGGACGTTCAAATCCAAGGAATCTGAATGTTTTTCGATTAATATAGCCGCTAAGATGAACGTGACTATCGTCTGAAAACCATATGTTTTTCAAAAATTCGGGATCTTCGTAAATTAAACTCAACATGCGACCACAGTAAATTTCTCTTGCACGTTTGCCCGCAGCATTTAGTCGTTGTCCAACTTGAATACGGTATGGATAACCACCAATTGATTTGAATATGCGATGTAAAGACGTTTCACTAATGTTGAGTTTACATGTAGTTCTTACAAGACTTCTTTGGGGTGATTGCACAACTTGGTTAAAAACACGTCCTTCATTTTCGTTAGTGCATACTGTTTTTCGACGACCTGAAGAACCTTTACATTGACACAATACACTATCAGTGCGACGAAATTTTTCAACAACAGGTAACATCACACTTTTACTAGGAGCTGCTTTATTTTTGTTGATATTTTATTGACACCTGTTCTAAGCTTCATTACCTTTTCCGTATAAAAGAAAATAATGCTCTACCAAAAACACTTTTTCTTTCGTTGTTATAACCATTTTTAAATCAAATTTAACTGCAGCGTACCATTAATATATTAACTAATGACAATTAAGTCAAATATGACAAATCCATATTACATAAACAACTCCACAGCATTCTCTGTCTCGGTACTGTTTATTTTGGGGATACCGTAATATAGTTTCTGGTGCTGAGCAGGAAGATTGTAGAATTTAAACATGCCTTATATAATATTTTAAACCACTTGAATGTAATTTGACGAAAATTCATCAAAAATAAATATGAATCGAGGTCGAGGAAGTACAAAAAACATGGGCATAACTTTCAAATGTTGATCTGCTATATTCTTCTTATTTCAAGTTCTTCAAGGAAATCTAAATTTTGTTTTTTATTACAAATGTGTAGTATTTGGATGTCATTGGTGTGAAAGAGTGAGGTTGGATGTTCAAGTAGGTGTTTTACATAATTTGTCTTATCTGGTTGTTTTATTTTATACATACACTTAAGTGTTCATTGAATCTTACTTCAAAATTTCTTTGTGTTTGACCTATATACACATATGTCCAAAAGTTTGGAATATTTAGAAATAATATATTGTAACGTAATCAAATGGCCTTATTAGAAGATTAAAATATTTAACAAGAGAATCTTATTTATTAATTAGAGGGAAGGTAGTTTATTTAAATTTAAACAGTTAAAGGAATGTAATAAAATTTAAATTATATTTCCATAAATTAAAATTGTCAACAAATCACCTGTTACATAATATAAGATTTACCATATAGACGAGTAGGTTGATGGTTTCTAGGTATTATCTAAATATGTATTCATGATGCCTATAACAAATTATTCAAAATTAGTACTTATAAAGTTTTCACTGAAAATTTGCTTACATCTAATTATACAATCTGAAAATTAAAAAAATAAACAAATAATGGGGTTATGAATTAAATGACAGTGACATCAATTGTCACCTGATATAGGGTAGCTTCTAAAGAGATGTTTTGATATGTCAACTATGACAGAAGAAAAAGGTTAACGTAATTGACATAATTTAAATAATAAAAGATGTGATACAAACAAATTCCAATTTAGAAATATAAGATGTAATGTTTCCTAGTCTCAAAACAAAGCTTTATTAGATATTATTAAATTTATTTATAAAAAACCATAAGGTTAATTTGATTGGACAATGAATGATATAAGCATAATTAGAGATATAGAGGGCGAATTTGAATATAAAAAAAAAAAGAAAAAAAGGACAATCGGGGTAGTTATTGATTTTGAAAAAGGGAGTTAGTTAATTTTTGGTTTTGGAAGGAATAAAAATTTTTTTTTGTTAAGAAAAGTGATTAGAAACAGATTAATCAAAATCATATATGAAATTTTGTCAAAATTGTAATTAGATAGTAAAATAGTGATTTGTGACCAGTGTAAGTTACCTTTAAAAGGTTCCCAAAGTAAAAGATGGATCCTGAGTGATCTTCGTAACATTTTGAACCGGATTCCACGCGGGAGGAAGGCAGGAGACCCACACGAATAGTCAACCACGGTCTACAAAACAATATAAAGATATTCATATTGTTTAAAAACATCGAGACAATATCAAACGCTATTAGGAGAAGTAATAAAAAGGTATTTAATGAATTCTTGTTAAATAAACTTACCAGTGTGTGAGAAACTAAATTTTCAATAACGCTTAGTGATCTATCGTCCAATTTTTTTGTAACTGTAATTATGGAAAGGACTACCAACTGTAAAACTTATAAAGAACTCACACATAATTGTTATGTGAGTTGCATAATTAATTGTAATAGTATTAGTTTCATTAGTGTGAATGTGTGAAGTATGAAAGAACATTTAAACGATCATGAATTTGTATTTGTATAACGAAATGTGTTAATATTTTTGAAACATTTATGTAATAAAACATTACATTGAATTTGATTGATCTGTTTTGCATTTAACAGTAAATTTAATTAAAACTTCCATTTTTTTAACATAATAATAATAATAGAATAAATCAACAATTGATATAGGGCGTTCAAATAACTACAATAATAAATAATAATAAATTATAATACCTAGAGCCTGTGAACCCACAGAACCCTGAGAAGGAAAGTTTTTTATTTGTTTTAGTATATAAAGGTTATGTTAGTGTCTGTAACATAAATCAATTATTCATGTAAAATCAGTTTCATTATAACATAAATCATAAATCATACATACACAGACAAACATAACAATTGTCGCAACCAACGTAGGGCTTGGAAAAGGCGCAATAAAAAAAGGGTATAAAAAAGGTTATTCATAGAATTTTTACATAACAAAAATAAATATAAAAAGAAAATAAAATAAAACTCATTCATACAAAATAAAATTTCTTTATAAAAATAAACATTTAATATTCATAAAATTAAAATTAGTATTTAAAAAAATAAAACAAAACAAAAGAAGATGGATGGAACCGGAGAAAAAGTTCAGAAGAAGAAAGGAAAAAAGTTGATGGACTTAAAAGTAAAGGAATTGAAGGAAGAATTAGAGAGAAGAGGAGAAGATACTCTAGGACTTAAAACAGAATTAAGAATCAGAATGGAGAAGATATTAGAAACAGAAGGAAAAGACCCAGAGCAATACATCTTTGAAGTAAAGCAAGAGCAGGAAGGAGATGATACATCATTGTCAGAAGAAACAGGACAGGAGGACACACAAGAGTTTGAAAGCCAAACAGAGAGAAAAATACAGCAAAATGAAGGGGAAAAAGAGGAAACACCTAAAAAGAGAGAGGAAATTGACATAATGAGTATGCTCCAGATGATGTATCTAAAAATGGATCAAAATAAACAAGATATAAAACAAGATATGAATGAAATGAATGCAAAAATGGATCAAAATAAACAAGATATAAAACAAGATATGAATGAAATGAATGCAAAAATGGATCAAAATAAACAAGATATAAAACAAGAAATGAATGCAAAATTGGATCAAAATAAAGAAGAAATAAAACAAGAAATGAATGCAAAAATGGATCAAACAAAAGAAGAAATAAACAGAAGTAAGGAATCAATAATAAAATTAATGGAAGTAAAATTGGGACATGTTGAGAAGAAATTAGAAGAATCAAACCGATACATGGAGAATAAAATAGATGTTACTAAACAAGAAATAAGAGAAGAAGTGATTGGAAGGATTGCAGAAGTAGAAACTATTCAAATTAATAGAATAAAAAGAATAGAAGAAAATTTGGATAAAGAAATTGGAAATTTGAAGGAACAGGGTGAAAAACAAGAAGGTAGTATGAAGAAATTTAATGGAGAAGAAAAAGAATTTGAGGAAGAGAAAAATGTAGAAGTAATTAATAAAAATTCAAAAGCAACAGACAAGAAAAGGTATAAAGAAGTTGAAATAGAGAAAAATGAAACCATTAAAATAATTCAAATTAATATTGCAGATGATAAAAAAGTTTATAAAAATGTACTAATAAAAAAAGCCAAAGAAAAAGTTAATAAAATATTAATTAAAATTAAAACAATAAAAAACATAAAAAATTTAATAGAGAAGAATTGGAAAAAGGTGAAGAAGCAATGCAGACAGGACAACTTCCATAAATGGAGAGAATGTTCAAAGTGAAGATTCTAATTTCACTTCTAATGTTCAGGATGCCAGTCCTAATCATGATGGTGCTGGACCTTCACAAAATTTTCATTAGTGGGTGAGGTAATCAGCAATCTGTACAGTTACGTTCACTTCAGAGGGTTTCTAAAAACAAGAGATTGTATTAATGATAATATAGAAATAAGGTAGACATCAATTATGAAAATGGGAAAGTTACTTTGAAGGGTATAAGTGTGAAGTTTAATCAACAAGAAGAAACATAAGGGGCAAAGAAAACATTGAATATCAAAATAAAGAAAAATGAAAATAGAATAGATTATGAGGCATCTAAAGAAAGTGAGAAGTATAATGAAAATGATTTTAATGAAGAATATTTTAATGAAAAGATTAATGGTGATATTAATGGAATGGATACAGAAGTAATGGATAGGAATGAAATTTATGAATATGAATTGGATCTCAAAGAAGATAATAAATGGAATGGCTTATATTTGAATTGTGAGATTGAAAATAGAATGGAGGTTAAAAGATTGTTGGAAAAATATAAAGATTTATACAATGAAATGCCCAGAGTTGCACAGGATTATATTCATAGTTTAAAAGTTAAAAGTATGGAAACATTCAAAATTAAAACTTACCCTATACCTTATAAGTACAAAGATGATGTGCAAAGTTGCAGTTACCTTTTGAAGGCCCATATAGGATTGAAAACCAAAATGGAGTAAACAGCTATGTTTTAGTTCATCCCGATACTGGAGACATAAGGGGTATTTTTAATGTAGACGTACTGTACAGATGGCTACCTTCCATAAGTGAATAACTAAAAAAATTTTTAAATATTAGTAGTAATTAGTAGTTATATATAATAAAGAGATTTTAGAAAATAGTTATTATGAATGTATAAAAATTTTATTTGAAAAATTCTAGACTTCAAGAAGTTAGAATGTTTACAAAAAAATTTGGGGTATGTTGTAACGTAATCAAATGGCCTTATTAGAAGATTAAAATATTTAACAAGAGAATCTTATTTATTAATTAGAGGGAAGGTAGTTTATTTAAATTTAAACAGTTAAAGGAATGTAATAAAATTTAAATTATATTTCCATAAATTAAAATTGTCAACAAATCACCTGTTACATAATATAAGATTTACCATATAGACGAGTAGGTTGATGGTTTCTAGGTATTATCTAAATATGTATTCATGATGCCTATAACAAATTATTCAAAATTAGTACTTATAAAGTTTTCACTGAAAATTTGCTTACATCTAATTATACAATCTGAAAATTAAAAAAATAAACAAATAATGGGGTTATGAATTAAATGACAGTGACATCAATTGTCACCTGATATAGGGTAGCTTCTAAAGAGATGTTTTGATATGTCAACTATGACAGAAGAAAAAGGTTAACGTAATTGACATAATTTAAATAATAAAAGATGTGATACAAACAAATTCCAATTTAGAAATATAAGATGTAATGTTTCCTAGTCTCAAAACAAAGCTTTATTAGATATTATTAAATTTATTTATAAAAAACCATAAGGTTAATTTGATTGGACAATGAATGATATAAGCATAATTAGAGATATAGAGGGCGAATTTGAATATAAAAAAAAAAAAGAAAAAAAGGAAAATCGGGGTAGTTATTGATTTTGAAAAAGGGAGTTAGTTAATTTTTGGTTTTGGAAGGAATAAAAATTTTTTTTTGTTAAGAAAAGTGATTAGAAACAGATTAATCAAAATCATATATGAAATTTTGTCAAAATTGTAATTAGATAGTAAAATAGTGATTTGTGACCAGTGTAAGTTACCTTTAAAAGGTTCCCAAAGTAAAAGATGGATCCTGAGTGATCTTCGTAACATTTTGAACCGGATTCCACGCGGGAGGAAGGCAGGAGACCCACACGAATAGTCAACCACGGTCTACAAAACAATATAAAGATATTCATATTGTTTAAAAACATCGAGACAATATCAAACGCTATTAGGAGAAGTAATAAAAAGGTATTTAATGAATTCTTGTTAAATAAACTTACCAGTGTGTGAGAAACTAAATTTTCAATAACGCTTAGTGATCTATCGTCCATTTTTTTTGTAACTGTAATTATAGAAAGGACTACCAACTGTAAAACTTATAAAGAACTCACACATAATTGTTATGTGAGTTGCATAATTAATTGTAATAGTATTAGTTTCATTAGTGTGAATGTGTGAAGTATGAAAGAACATTTAAACGATCATGAATTTGTATTTGTATAACGAAATGTGTTAATATTTTTGAAACATTTATGTAATAAAACATTACATTGAATTTGATTGATCTGTTTTGCATTTAACAGTAAATTTAATTAAAACTTCCATTTTTTTAACATAATAATAATAATAGAATAAATCAACAATTGATATAGGGCGTTCAAATAACTACAATAATAAATAATAATAAATTATAATACCTAGAGCCTGTGAACCCACAGAACCCTGAGAAGGAAAGTTTTTTATTTGTTTTAGTATATAAAAGGTTATGTTAGTGTCTGTAACATAAATCAATTATTCATGTAAAATCAGTTTCATTATAACATAAATCATAAATCATACATACACAGACAAACATAACAATATATACGCCTATGGTTTTTTAAAAACTCTTGTGGATATTTATTTTAAAGCGTTTTTAAATCAAAATAATACTAAATTTGATTCGTTTTTGTATTAATGCTCAGAGACATAATGTCATACTTTAATAGGTCTAGAGTAATTGCTTTGTTACAACGGGGCTTTAGTCAAAGTGATATCGCGAATATTGTTGGTGTTAGTCAGGGTACTGTATCAAAAATTAAAAAAAAAAAGTCCAAAACACAAATGATGTGAAGGATCGTCCCAGAAGTGGCAGAAGTCGATGTACAACAGCAGCACAAGACTAGCAGATAACATTGATAGCTCGAAGAAATCGACAGGAATCTACAAGAGGCATATCCAGAGAAATTGCTAAACTTAAAGGACTGAATATCTCAAGGCACACAATTACACGAAGATTAAATGCGGTAAATTTGTATCGCAGAAGACCTCTACTTGTTCCAAACTAACCTATCAATAAAAAATTGTAAGGTTGCAATGGGCTCAAGAAATGTTACACCATGGTCCTAACTGGAATTACGTGATGTTCTCTGATGAATCAAGAATTGGCTTGGTTTCTGATTCGCGAGGAACGCTAGTTTGGATGGCCCCAGGACGACAAGCTCGATTAGAAACAGCCCAACCACGTGTTCCATTTGAAGGTGAGAGTATTATGGTTTGGAGTGGTATTATGAGGGGTACACGGACGCCTCTCCTGGTTTTGGAGAGAAGAATCACTGGTGCTGTGTACATCGAGGAAGTTTTAAATCCTGTTGTACGTCTATTCCTGGGGGCGGTAGATGATGGATTTGTGTTTATGCATGACAATGACCTCCACATCGAACAACTGCAGTACAAAATTTTTTGAAAGAAGAAGGAATATCCACATTAAGATGGCCATCAAATTCCCCTGACATGAACGTCATTGAACATGCCTGGGAAGCGAAATCCTCCCCCAATTACTCTACTAGAACTGAAAGATGCTGCTCGTGAAGAATGGGAGAGAATTCCGCAAGCCCAGCTCGACCATTTAATCGATAGCATGCCACATCGCCTACAGTCATGCATACAGGCCCATGGAGGAAATACTGATTATTAATTAAGAATAATAAAAAACTCTTCGTTTTAACAAAACTTCCAAAATTTATTTAAAAAATTGCTCTTTTAACTTTAATGACAGCCGTTTCGCTAGACTTAGCATCGTCAGATTGACATATTGAAGTTACTTCCAATTTTTATTAAAAAAATTGCTTTCTTAACTTTAATGACAGCCGTTTCGCTAGACTTAGCATCGTCAGATTGACATATTGAAGTTACTTAAATAAATATTGGAAGTTTTGTTAAAACGAAGAGTTTTTTATTATTTTTAATAAGATGGACTTCCAAAAAGTAAGTGTTATTACAATCAATTTAACTGATTATTAATTTTATTTAAAATTTGCTTATTAATTTATTTTAAAATATTTGTAATACATTATACATTTTTCACCTCAAAAGAATAAATCATTTTTTTTGTATGATTATCTGACTTCGAGATTTATTTAGTATTGGTTAGAGTTGTAGCAAAATAATGTTTACTTATATCAAAAAAATTATTTATAAAAATTATTAAAAAGAAGGAATATTCCATTGTATTGCAAATATTTCCACCATATGTAATATTTTTATTAATTTTAATTTCTTTAATTTGTTTAGGAAATATTAGTAGTAGTGACACTTTTTGTTCTTTCTTATTAATTAATTTATTTATCAAATGAATTGGATAGCCATTAGATGTAGCTTTTTGTTATATGAAATCAATTTCTTTTTCAAAGTTAGTTTCCTCCATTGGAATTTAAATTTCCCTATGTATCATAGAATTATAAGCTGCTAATAACTTGGGTGGTATTGACAATTTATAAATTAGGTTTACTTTTATTTTATAGCTAAAAAATACTTATTTAAATTATTGAAAATAAATCAAAGTTTAACGATTTGTTGAGTAGTGTTTCTTGTTTCTATTTAGAATGTTTACAGTCTCGATACACACTTTCGCATGTGTTTTTGTTATCACCCTTGATTATCCAATATTAAGGTCCAGTCCCGAATTAATTATTCATTAGGATGATTTATGATAGAGACCTTTATTTGGCACGCAAGCTGTATTATAAAGAAAGTCTGGATCTGATATAGGTCAATTATGTGTGTATTAAACTCATTGATTAATGTTGAAATGTATAAAATATTTACGGGCCTTTGGATAATCTTGGTGTTTTAAAACGAATTATTTTGACCTCTTGATCTTAAGGAGCCCGTATCCCATGCAATCTGAAACGAAAATGTGTCAATTATTTTTTTGTCCATGAAGTGCAGACATCTCTTAGTAATAGGATAAACTAACAAAAATAATAATAGAATTCTTTCACTAAACTGCTCAATTCATCGGAAAAAAATTGACCTGCTAAAAACACATGTTTTAGGGTAAAAACCAGTTATATAATTCTCATTTCTAGACCTTGCCAGCCAACAAAATATATTTTGTATTTTATCTCGGGAAAGAACGAGGGTAGATCAACATTTAGTAATATCAATAGGTGCTCTATAGTAATTATTACTTTTATCTTTAGTTTTTATTAAAAACATTTTTTATTTGTATTTTTAATTTTATATATTTATATACCTAATCACTGGTAGGGTAAGTTAATTATTTTTATAAGTTTATAGTTGTGTGTGATTCTTTTTAGATCAGTTGTAGGTAAGTGTCAAAAAATTAATAAAATATTATTAACTTAGAGGCGATGCATTTACAAATGACACATTAAAGTGGTCAACATATTTTAATTTTGTAATACCTATTTACTTGCGTCGAAAATTCGGAGACTAGGTACTTATGAAGAATAATGATGTTTTCTAGAACGTTGCTGGATTTAAACTAATGTTTTAAAATTTGATAAAGTGCTGGAAACTACCCACTATTACTACCCGAATGTTAACCCTTCAGGATTATTTGTTGACTTGAAATACGGTTTCTTAGGTGCATCGCCTGATGGTAAACGAATTATTGTAACTATTATATACATATCAGAGTTTAATAACTTATTATGTTTTAGGTTTAATTGATTCAGATGAACTTGTTGAAGTAAAATATTTTTTAAAAGTAGTCACATCAAAAATATCATTGAGAGAGGCCGTAGAAAAGCGTATGGTTCCTTGCTTAAAAATTGAAAATAGTGAAATTCACTTGAAGGAAAACCACAATTATTATTATCAGGTAAGATTTGTTACTGGCTTTTTATTTTACTAATTTTTTTAGAATAATACAAATTATTGTTTTTAGATACAAGGACAACTCGGCATCACAAGAAGAAAAACATGCCATTTTATTATTTATACCTACAGGAGATATGAATCCACTTTTTACCGAAAATATAAATTTCAACGAAACTTTTTTTAACAATATGGTAGAAAAGTTGAGACGATTCTATGAGGATTGCGTTGGGCCGGAAGTTATTTTAAATAGGAGAGGCCAAAGATTAAAATATAAAGATCCACCAGAAAATATTTAAATGTAAAAATAATAAAAGTATATTTTTTAAATAAAATATTTTGATGCCAGTTTTTCTTTTTACTTAATTCAGAATACCACGTATACAAAATTTACGCTACCATTTTTTTCTCTCAGAAACCTGTGACCAGATTTCTTCCAAAATTTGACCAAGAAGTGTCTATATGGCCACCAATAATTGGTATTTTTCTCAAGAATTTTGAATTTACAGTTTTTTGTTATTAACAATTTTATAATTTTTATATTTATTTACAACGATGTTTATTCTGTGTCTAATGGTTTTTTAGTTGTGCTGGGAAAATGGAATAGTAAACACTTATTCTGTAAGCGATCGCTCGGCATACAAACAATAATTTTATTTACCCTCATATATAACTATAGATGGCCAGCCGTATGCTGGGCATATTATAATTAAAATTTCTTCAAGAAATAACAATGATAAAGCTGGTCTGCTGACAATCAATATCCGCAAATCAGTATTCTTTTTTTCATTTTACTAATTTGTTTTATTGAATAATTGTTTTGTAAATATCGCAAAATATTTAAAAAACGTTACATTAATTTATAATACAAAAATTTTTTTTGACTTCGTTCATAAAAAAAAGAAAAAATACATAGTGCCTAGTTCTATCTATGATAAAAGTTATAAACTAAAGTACAATTATTTCGTCATTAACTACGTCCATTTTTGATCCAAAGTGAAAAAATAAAAATAAAATGCAGCATGATTTTAGTTTCTAACTATTTCTTAGGTCTGATCTCTTTAGAAAATTCTGATTGGGCTATTTGATAGAAAAATGTTCAACTTAGGAAAGGTTTAGTTTCATTTTAAGAAAATTTATTTATATTGTTGTTTATTTATACAAATGTAAAGGTCTAAAATAGTTCGCATTCAACATCTCTTTTTCAATATTAAACAATAAATTAACAAAAAATCAATGCAATCCTTACCTAAGTTAGACCTTTATATGCAATTTAGTGAAAAAAATTAAACGATTTGAGTTGTAATAACGGAGAAAGTTAGAATAAACTTTTGGTCTGCAGGTGCCATTCTGATGTACAGCGATACCCCGTCCTTAACAAGAATTATGCTTTTTATAAATTTTTGTATTAAGTTTGAAATTGTAATATTTACCTAGTCAGTGGCCGTACACTACTCCTAAGAGCAGATGACAGATTCTAAATTGCCACACTAATTGTAGTATTGAAATAGTCATTTTTTCGCACCTTTCCGAAAAAATATTTCCGCGCGCTAGTATAAAGATTAGTGTATCCAACACATGCATAAACTAACTTTTCGTACTTGTTGGTTAAACAACTATTTTATGACTGCCTCTATAAACGACTTAAATATTATTATAGGCACATACTTTGTTTGTATAACTTATAGTGTAAAAATGGTATATTGACCCACGTTATTCCGCTTGACAAGGAGCAAATTTTCCTTTGCGCACTCAAATCAGTCACTAGTTGACAATAGAAATGTTGCATTTTTGAAAATGTTTAAAATGTCGATTATTTGGGTCTGTTTTCTAAGAATCCAGAAATATTGCGGCACTAGTGCGGAAGAGCCAAATATTTATAGAAAATCCCGAAACACGTCAAATTTAAATTGTACATTAACATTATTTAAAGTAAAAATTTGATCCTTACCTTTAAAAGGTCTCTTTATTCTCTATCCAAAAATGTCAAAAATGTCTTAGAAGCTTTTCTTGTATCTTTATATTTTATGTTTTAAATATTATTTTGTTTGTGTGCTATTGGTATTTGTAAAATAAATAAAACTGGGATTGGTGCTAATTTTATATAAAACTCTGTTAGTATTTTGGTTTGATTTTTCTATTATCTTTAAGAAGCGGTTTTGACCCTTTTTTAGGAATTTTGATGTTATTTTTAAGTAAATCAAATTCCATCAAATATACTAAGTTGCATAAATATCCGAACACCCAGCTTAAATGATTTTATTTTAATAAAATTTGGCAAATTTATTTATTTTACTGAAATAAACAATTAATAAAATTTTCACTTATCAGTTGAAGATTCCGGTTTTTATACTGCTTTTTTTGAAATACACTAACCATCCAAAAATGAGTATTGTAGCAGTAGTAAAAATCCAAATTTTGCAGATTATGGTTTTTTACATTCTTTACGATTGGTTACGATGCCTAGGGTACGGAGACCTGTACGATTTCGTCAACTAAGTGAGTTTGATAGGGGTCGTATAGTGGAACTTCGGGGAGCTGGATTTTCTTTTCGGGAAATTGCAGTTAGAGTGCAAAGAAGTGTAGACACCGTAGTTAGGTGTTGTCAGGCATGGCTATAGCGTATGGTTCGAGATCACCTCTAATCTTCCCGGATATAACGCGCAGCGTTATGTCCAAGACGTTTTAGAACCCCATCTTTTACCTTATCTTAACACCCTGGTAAATCCAACTTTCCAACAAGATAATGCCCGACCACGTGTCGCAAGAGTCACAATAGACTTCTTTCTATACAATGATGCCACATTGTTACTTTGGCCACCAAGATCTTCCGACTTATGCCCAATTGAGGACGAGTGGGATATGATGGGTAGGAAATTGCTCAATTTGCAACGTCCTCCTCAGACTCTAGAAGAACTTCGAGAGGAGTTGGTGGTTACAGGCAATGAGATACCATAGGAGGACATTGGCCACCTGACCAGAAGTATGCCTAGGCGCGTTGGAGAATGCGTAACACATCGGGATGCATCCACACATTATTAAAAGTAAAAGCGTTTTAAAGCAATGCAATCATTTTGAAATTTTTATCATTTACTTATTATGCTTCAGTGGGTACTTATACAAAATTTTATAAAAATAGAATTATCTAAACTATGTGTTCGGTTTTTTATGTCACTTAGTATATATAATATCTTTAACAATTAATCTTTAGTAAATTACTCTTAAATATAACAAATATTTACGATAAACATATCTATTACTCTTGAGAATAAACCATTTAATCAATTATTCATTTATCCTTGACTGTCATTTGATTACCGCATCATCTAACTTTAAAGACAAACCAGCATACTGGCTTAACGTCTCAACTTTTAGTTATTTAAGCTTTTATGAAGTTTGTCCATAACGTTAGTTTTAGTGTAAAGGAGAAGACGTCTTTCTTCAAGCCTATTATTCTAACTCCCTTTGTCTTTCTAATTTTCTTTTAAAATTCAAATTAAAAGTTTGTCGTTGAGTTGTTATGAATGAAGTCTACAATGGAATTGAATCGTACGGATGAAAAAATATTAACATACAAATTTCTTATAAAGTCATAATGTTAAATTATTTACGGTACATTAAAAATGCATTTTATAAGTGAATGTTACGCGCTAAGCTGACAAATAAAAAAGTGATTGCTTTTGATAAAAAATATTAAATCTTGTATAACAGGTCGGCTGAAAAGTCCCCGGTCTAACCTATAGATGACGACACTAAAATTAAATCCATTTTATTTTTAGATAGTATCAACCTTCAAAAGATTCGTGTAAAAATTTGACAGCTGTCGGACTATTAGTTTGTGAGATATTGCATTTTTAGTAAAGCAGCTTTTGTTATTTTCAAAAAGATGGAAAAAAAAGAATTTTGTGTGCTTATTAAATATTGTTATTTGAAAAGAAAAAATACAGTTGAAGCAAAAGCTTGGCTTGATAATGAGTTTCCGGACTCTGCGCCAGGAAAATCAACAATTACGCAAAATTCAAGCGTGGTGAAATGAGCACCGAAGACGGTGAACGCAGTGGACGCCCAAAAGAGGTGGTTACCGACGAAAATATCAAAAAAATCCACAAAATGAGTGACCCTAAAGTGAATATGATCGAGATAGCTGACACTCTAAAGATATCTAAGGAACGTGTTGGACATATCGTTCACGAATATTTAGGTATGCGGAAGCTCTGTGCGAAATGGGTGCCGAGCGTGCTCACAATGATTCTGAGCAGTGTTTGCAGCTGTTAAGTCGTAATAAACCCGATTTTTTGCGTCGATATGTGACTATGAATGAAACTCCATCACTACACGCCTGAGTCCAATCAACAGTCAGCTGAGTGGACTGCGGCCGGTGAACCGCCACCAAAGCGTGGAAATACTCAACAGTCAGCTGGCTAAGTTATGGCCTCAGTTTTTTGGGATACACACAGTATATTGTTCATCGACTATTTGGAAAAGGGAAAAACAATCAACAGCGACTATTACTGTGCATTATTGGAGCGATTGAAGACCGAAATCGCGAAAAAACGGCCCCATATGAAGAAGAAAAAAGTGTTGTTTCATCAAGACAATGCACCGTGTCACAAATCATCGAAAACGATGGCAAAATTGCATAAATTGAGCTTCGAATTGCTTCCTCACCCACCGTATTCTCCAGATCTAGCCCCCAGCGACTTTTTCCTTTTCTCTGACCTGAAGAGAATGCTCGCGGGAAAAAAATTTGGCTCTGATACTGAGGTAATCGCCGAAACTGAAGCCTATTTTGAGGACAAACCGAAGGAGTACTACAAAAATGGTATCGAAAAGTTGGAAGGTCGCTATAATCGCGGTATCGCCCTTGAAGGCAACTATGTTAAATAAAAAAAAATGAATTTTGTCAAAATATTGTGCTTTACTATGGTAGACCGGGGACTTTTCAGCCGACCTGTTAAATGAATCTTCAAGAAAAATAAACTAGCTACAAACAAAGAAAATGGAACTTTAATATGTCAATCTGACGATGCTAATTCTATAGCGAAACGGCCGTCATTACATTTAAAGTATTTAAAGAATAAATAGTGAAAGTTAATTCAACCTTTTAGTTATTTATTGTTCTGAATAAGATGGATTTTCACATAGTAGGGTTAGTACAATAAATTTCATTATATCTTCAAGAATATAAAAATATAAAACCATTGAAGAAAAACTTTGTAGAAAAGGTATAATTATTTACCAAAAATTTTAAAATATAATTAGTTAAAATCGTTTTTACTGTCGTTTTCATTTCCTTACTTAAATGTCCAAAGTTTTAATAGGGTATAATACATTACATTAAAAGAGCAAATGTTACTTTAAGTTAAAAGTATAATAAACTTACATCAGGCGTAACCATTTATTCATAATGGAAAGAGCAGTAACATTATTTTCATGAAATACAATACGTGCTACACGCTATTTTATATACATCGTATTATTTTTGATATTTTCATTTTGCTTTGTTTGTTTTTTTTTTAATTATTAAGGGTTCTTTAATTGGAACACAGGAAATGCACTAACAAAAAATGTATTATATTTTTAAAAACATAAAAACAGCAATTTTTTCAGAATACTTTAACAATAAAGAATAATAGAAAACTCTTCGTTTTAACGTAACTTCCAAGTTCATTTGAAAAAATATGTTTTAAATCACAATAGAATATAAATAAGAAAACCAGTTCTAAATTTCTGATATGTATCAATACAGTTAGAAACAAACTATCAATAAAACACCAAGTCAAACCACAATAATTTAATCTAAAAATTATTATAAACAGCGCTACTAGTTTTGGTCTTAGACCATCGTCAGGTTAAAAATAAAAAGATACAGTTAAGGAACATAAAGACCGGTGTATAACAGTAAATATTAAGTTGAACAGATAAGTAGAATGAGTGAGGTAGATACTCTAAAAAAATAAGTACAAAAATAATTAACAAAAAGCTTACCTAATCATGCAAACTTCAATGTATCGATAAAGTAATGTCAAAATGACAACTGTTGCAACAAGGATGTGGTTACCAGGCGATGATAAAGTTACTAGAATCAAATCGTATCGGACCCCAAGTCAGTTTGGAAATGCATTCAGGACCTAATACTTCTAGGGAAAAGCAACAAAGTAACCTTACTTTCGGTACCTGGATATATCAGCATTAAAGGGCACAAAAAAGCGGACCTTCCAGGCAGAAAAGTTGCTGAAGGCATTTGTAAGAGATTTTTCTAAAAAAAGTCTTATCAGCTCCTGAATATGAACATACAGGTCCTACGAATTGTGTTAGTACTACTGACTATACATAATCTCCTTAACGGGCATGTAAAAACAATCGGACTGGCAGAGAGTGCAGAATGCCGATTCTGTCAGGCTAAACATGATATATAGCGGAGCATCCTTTGTGCAAATGTTGAAAATCGAGATTAAAGATCATTAAATTTTGTCTGCCTAAGGACTTCATGAAAGTGTCGCCAAGGACCCTGATGAGCTTCATTAGAGACTGATAGAACGACTATAACGAGGGGGTGAGCAGCAGCAGATTTTTTAGGTCGCACTGGAAGAAACTTTGAACAGCCACTCACAAAAAACCCAACAACAACAGTCTGGAAACATTGTTTCTTCCCAAAAGTGCACAAATTACTTGGGTTGAAGCATTAAATATTTTTGATTATTTAAAATGATTCTCTGTAAAATATTTTTAAGGATATGTGTTTTATGAAGTTAAGTAGTTTATTTGACAAATGATATAATTTTGAAGATTGACAATAAAGCTGTTATCATAAATACAGCTTGTTCCACTTAAGTTTTCTTCCGCTTAAATTTTACAACTTAGATACCAAAGAAGGGATTAGTTCGTAAATTAAAAAAAACTTTAACATAAATTTATTTTAATAAAAGAGTTTAGTTTGGTAAAAACATTTTTTGTATATTTACGACTGAAGTGAGAAAGAATTATTTATGTAACACATGCAGATCGTTTTGTTTAAATTAAATTAGTTTAGTTCAAACATTAACAGCTATAACTATACAATAGAATGCAATTAAAAAGTTGGACGATTCGGTAACACACTGTGTAACAAATATAATAGCCAAAGTAATGGGTTAAATATAAAACTCAGAGAAATTTGTTGTATTTTTCGGGGTTAAGCTGAAAACCTGTGGACAGTATCTATTGTTTCGCTAATTTAAACCCTTTGTTTTGTTTTACGTGTAATTTTGAACGGTTTTTATTGAATACCCCTATTCAGTACAATTTTTTGTAGGTGTCTGTAAATATTAGACGAAATACAGTTATTAAATTTTAATTTTTTACAATCAACGCTTTTGCTTAGACAAAAGGATCGGATGTATAAGGAAAACATGTAAGAAAATGGATGTGAAAGTAAAAAAAAATCAATCGCGAAAATTTCACACCTCTAATTTTTAACCAATAAAATGTCTTAATTTTGTCTAGTTACCATGGCAACTTAAAAAATTTCCGGAAATATTTTGACAGCTGAAACCATAGAAAACGCTGAAACCTCAACGTAAAGACCATAGACAAATAAAAATATGTCATATTTCTCTATGGTCCAGACGATTAAACTAGTAATTATTAATTTTATGACAGATTAATAATTTTTTACCAAATTATGGTGTGAATATTTTGAAATTTTTCTTCAAATATTCGTACCCGAAAGAAAATTTCCTATACAGTGTGTAAAAGCCAAATGGAATAAATTCATTATTTCGGTTACTGTACATATTTATAAAAAATCCCGAAACACGTAAAATTTAAATTACAACTTGACATTCTTTTACGTGAAAATGCAGAATGACAGGTACAACCCCCAATTTTTTAAATGGGAAGTATAGGCTTGTGATATATCATTTGAAAGGTCTCTTCATTCTCTATTCAAAAATGTTATTGTTTTTAAATTTAATGCAAAAATTAACATAAAAAAAATTAATATCATGTTGTTACCGAAATTCGCTACAATACAATCAAAAACTAAAATGTAATGCAAAACGTAATAAAATGTAGAACACGAAAAATAACTATGAATGTTAATGAAGTAGATGTTCAAAATGTTCTCCGCGAACGTCTTGGTAACATCCTAATCTCAAATAAAACTGTCTTCTAACATTATTTAACATATCAGGCGTGATCGACCTAATCGCAAGCGTTATTCGTTCTTTTAAGTCATTTATATCAGAAGGTTTAGTTTTGTACACATGGCTCTTCACAAATCCCCATAAAAAGAAATCTAATAATGTAAGATCAGGTGATCGCGCTGGCCATTCAATCGATCCTCGCCCTCAATAAAAAAGGGACCAATGATATTGTTCCCTACAATCCCTGCCCAAACATTAACCTTTTGAGGGTATTGAGTGTGTTCTTCTCTCATCCAGTGAGGATTTTCCGTGGACCAGTAGCGGGAATTTTGCCAATTAGCATGACCGTTAAGTAAAAAAGTACACTCCTCAGAAAACATAACGTCTTCTAATTGGATAATATTGTTATCCAACATGTCGATCATTTGCTCTCAAAAAAAGTTCTCCTATCAAAATCGTCTTCCATGAGCTCCTGAGTAGGTATCATCTTATACGGATGCAATTTATTTTCTTTTAATATGTTTGCTATCGATGTATGGCTAGCATTGAATGTAGTGGATACCTGTCTACTCGATGTATGTGGGTTTTCCTGAAACTCAAGCAACACATCTAATTGATGGTGTGTCCTATTCGTAGTCTGGAGATGATCACTTGTTCTCTTCTGTTTGCAGTAAGGTTCCAAGGCAATACTTTTTGCCTAATGGATTTTAGTTTCGAGTTTGAATTTTCCCATTTTTTTTAAGGTCGAGATGGACGAAATTACAAGTGGTCGATGCTATTGGATTTTCAATGGCTTGTTTTTCCAAACAATCAGCTTTTTCATTTCCTGGTATTCCACAATGTGCTGGAACCCAAAGAAATTAGATTGATCGGCCATTGTGTTTACATATCCTGAGTTCAGACTTAATAAGTGATACAATAGGGTGGTTGGAGTACAGTGTATGTAAAGCATTTAGATAGCTTAAGCAGTCGTTGATTATAATAATGTCATTTAAGTTGTTTTCGTTTGTGAACTTAATTGCTTGAAGAATCGCAAACAGTTCTGCCGAGAAAATAGTATATGCTTAGGGAGTTGGAAAGAAAGATCTGCGCCGTTTGTTGTAAAAGCAGCGCCTACTCCAATTTCGGATTTGGAAGCATCGGTGTAGATATGGGTGAACTCACTAAAACTATTTAGTTTTTCGAGAACTTTTACTTTGAAAACGATAGTTGATGTTTCTGATTTCCTAAATTGAATTTACGGGTTTTCTTTTTATTTTTATTTAAAAATAAAATATCCAATGAGTTATTGAAGCATTGTCTATAGGATGAGAAAACAATACGACGACCGTACTCATAGGTATAAAAATATTAAACCTCAGATCAACATTCCTGACAGGGATTTGTAATCAGCTACACGTGAAACTTGGTGTATTTTATATTCCAATTTCTTGGAAAAATTAGATTTGGCACCAAAAGTATGTAGAAATGTGAATGAAAACATAAATCTCTTAACGGACGAAGATAATATTCTTAGTTTTTTTTCCAATTTACCACAATACACCTCCAGTTCTACCAAAATGCCTTCTTCCTTGCTAATATTCGTGCGCCTCCCGAACGTAGCCGAATACTGGACTTATAATGATACCCATAATTTATTAAAATATAAAGTGGACTGTCTGGAATATGTCCTTTGTTATTGTTTAATATGGTTTTTCTATTTTCCAGATATTTCATTGGTTATTACAGGTAATTTGATTGTAAAAATGTTTTGGCGTATAAAAATTGACTTTGTCGCCAAATGTGACAATATTTAAATAAAAATATTCATTTGTAAACCAACAGATCAAAGAATAAAAAAACACCTAATAAATGTCTATTCTAGAGGGGCAAGTAAACTTATTTTTCTAATTTTCATTTTTTTTAATTGTAGCATGCCCTTCGTATTTTGAAATTTATTTTTAACAATTATTATGAAACAATTTTTATGAAATTTTTTATATGCTGTTTAGTTTGGTTTTTGAGAACTTTTCATTACCTATGAAGACTCACTTAATAAATTTATTATACCAAAAATTATCAAATAATTCTTAAATTTATTGTACCAATCCTTACTTAATTTATTTTGTTTTGTATCAGCGTACAAAACTACCTTCACAATGCGAAAGATATCAAGTTCTTCTGAATTCTTTCAGCATTGATTTTTTAAAAGACAAACTTAAAACTTTTAGTGCTAGAGCTTCAATAACTGCAAACTTTTTACTCAGTTTAAAGAGTAAAAGTTTAAATAATATGAAAACGAAGTACCCAACTTAAAGCGCAAAGCAAAAGTTTCTTGGATACTTCATCGGAATATTGTTTCAGAGCCCTTCATTGTTCATTTTTCCTCTTTCCTCCACCATTTGGTGAGTAAAATATTGAATATTCCCTTCAGAACAATGAAATGAACAGAATAGTAAGAGATAAAAATTTTGTGATTGATCTCTTTTTTTGTGGTTAGAGATCATCGTTATCTGCATTCGAACTGTCAATAAACACACTTTAAAACTTATCCGACGAATGGGAAATAAATGTTAGAGCGAATTGTAGGCACAATGGATTGTCATTTAATTTTATTTTTCGGTTCTGGACTAAAACTTTGCTATGCTGCATCGATTCGTGTTTTCAATGCATTGAAAATAAATGCAAATCTTTTATTCTCCACCGCGTTGTAGTTACATTTCATTAATCGATCAATATAGTTGATGTTCTTTTTTCGCAATGCTATAACATTAAATAATAGAATAATTATCAGATGTTTTATTTAATCAAATTTTATTATTTTGTTTGCTATGTATGCTGCAACTATCCGTAAACAGAATAAGTCAATTGAATAAATTTAATATACAAACTGGCACATTTAAATGAATCAGAAATGAATTATTCCAATGAATCGTTGGTAGTTTCATTTATGACCAATCTTTTTCATTGCAATCACAATGTAGTTCCAATATTTTGTGTGTAAATGTACTGATATAATTAACATGGCGATATTATACTCGTGGTTAATAATTCACGCTCTGTTTAACATACCCGTTTCCAGTTGTATTTTCATTTAAACCATTAGTTATGATTAACTTGAGGCCCTGTTTTGTTATTGGTTCTTTATTGTTAATTTAATATGCACCAAGCTACTGCATGTGATTAATATTTATTTTTAAATTCTTTAATTCCTAATAATTAACTGTGTATATGATTATTTTAACGAAAAGTCAGAAAAACAGAAAGACAGAAAGCCAGAAACTCAGTGTCTTTAAATTATACATAACAATAACTTTATTGAATTTATTTTAAACAATATAAAAATCTCAAATAATATTAAATCAATATTTTTATTGTGTTTTTTTGCTTTTGCAGGCCCTCGACATGATGGTAGAGTGCTGGACACTTTTATTGTTCATCTTGGTCAGTCCAATTCTTGCAACATCCATAGATACAAGTAAGTGAATTATATATTGTATTAATTAGACTTTATTTTACAGTAACAAAATCTATTGACAATGAAACTTAAATTGTTAAACTGAGATTGAAGTATAATATCCTTTTATATATTTAGCTAAGCTTCTTCTAGCATGTCATTATAATCCAAGTAGTTCTCGTAAAAGCTGTAGCATTATTCAAAATTCCTTAATTTCAGTTTAAGCTCCTAAATCCATTTACACTATTATTATTTAAGCTAATAAACTAAGGTAATACCAAGGTAATAATTTGCTTCCCATATTTTTATATAAAAGTAATACATTTTGAAACAAAATATTTACTATTATTTTATTATTGTATTCTGATAAAATATTTCAATTATAGTAGGCTTAATACATTCTTTTAATGATTTATAAATAAAGGTTGACGACTCTGCCTATTATTAATTCATACAACTGGCCAAACAATCAATCTTTATTAATATTGATGATAATTAAATACCCATTTATCAAGAAAATTGTTTGAAGAATTAAATTAAAACTTTTCATTTCTTGTCCCAAATTTATTTGTTAATATAGGTAATCCTAAGCAAATTAAATAATATTATTAAATACAATAACAAATATATAAAAGTAAATATAATATGTTTTATAATGTTTTTTAATTACTCCTAAAATATTTTGTTAAAAGTTATAGTAGGTAGTCTCCTTTCATAAAAATTTTAAAAGTTACATAAAATTTGATTGCTCGTTGATAGTTCAGCACAATTATATTAAAATATTTTAAAGAAAGAATTCCATTCCTAATTTTATTGATTCCAAATTATCGGTGACGTTTCTGCAGTTGCCCATCTTCAATATTAGATTTTTATAGATAAAGCTTGGGATAGTACATGTTATATCAAATTTTGTTATATTTGGGACCTAAGAAATAATTCTTTATAAACAAGATTATAACAAAAATACCAGTTAGTATGTATTTGTACATGTCTACAACTAATGGATTTTAAACTATTAAAGAACTATAAAATGGAATTTTTCGGCATTTAAATAAAACTAATGCACATTCACGTAAAAATGCAAGGAATTTTCTTGGCACGTAGAAAATGCTTTTATCTTTTATCTCTAAAAATTCCAGATTTTACTCAATATATAATTTAGGACGTAAGGTCTTATTTATATACGCTACATTTGGTTAAGATAACTTTCTTTAATTTTAAATTATTAAAAGTAAAATATAGATCGGGTAACTGGTTCAATAGCCAAGGCATATAACAAGAAAACGAGGTTTTATATAAATTGGTTTTATGGTGTGGAGTTGTGAGTTTTTTCTTAACCGAATATTATGTACATCAGTACGATAAGATATTGTGTTGTACAAATAGGCTGGAATTTTTGTAGCCATTATCTTTAGAAACAATGTACAAGCATGCACAGCACGCCTTTCAGCCATATTTAACCAACCGATTTGCCGAAGGCTGGCTGTCACATGGTCTCTTCTGCGTAAACCGCATAAAAATGGGAAACAGCAAAAAAATCAACACAACATACTTTTTTAAATGCTAAATTATCTTTTTAAGGAGCCCGTATCCCATGCAATCTTGAACGAAAATGTGTCAATGATTTTTTTGGCCATGAAGTGCAGACATCTCTTAGTAACAGGATAAACTAACAGAAATAATAATAGAATCCTTTCACTAAATTGCTCTATTCATCGGAAAAAATTTTACCTGCTAAAAACACATGTTTTATGGCTAAAAACCAGTTATATAATTCTCATTTCTAGACCTTGCCAGCAAACAAAATATATTTTGTATTTTATCTCGGGAAAGAACGAGGGTAGGTCAACATTTAGTAATATCAATAGGTGCTTTAGAATTATTACTTTTATCTTTAGTTTTTATGCCATTTTATTATTTATACAGGAGATGATAATCCACTTTTTACCGAAAAGATAAATTTTAACGAAACTTTTTTTAATAATATGGTAGAAAAGTTGAGACGATTCTATGAGGATTGCGTTGGGCCGGAAGTTATTTTAAACAGAAGAGGCAAAAGATTAAAATGTAAAGATCCACCAGAAAAAATTTAAATGTGTAAATAATAAAAGTATATTTTTTAAATAAAATATTTTGATGCCAGTTTTTTTTTTACTTAATTCAGAACCACGTATACAAAATTTACGCTAACATTTTTTTCTCTCAGAAACCTGTGACCAGATTTCTTCCAAAATTTGACCAAGAAGTGTCTATATGGCCACCAATAATTGGTATTTTTTTCAAGAATTTTGAATTTACAGTTTTTTTGTGATTAACAATTTTATAATTTTTATATTTATTTACAACGATGTTTATTCTGTGTCTAATGTTTTTTTAATTGTGCTGGGAAAATGGAATAATAAACACTTATTCTGTAAGCGATCGCTCGGCACACAAACAATAATTTTATTTACCCTCATATATAACTATAGATGGCCACCCGTACGCTGGGCATATTATAATTAAAATTTCTTCAAGATATAACAATTATATAACTGGTCTGCTGACAATCAATATCCGCAAATCAGTATTCTTTTTTTCATTTTACTAATTTGTTTTATTGAATAATTGTTTTGTAAATATTGTAAAATATTTAAAAAACGTTACATTAATTTATAATACAAAAATTTTTTTTGACTTCGTTAATAAAAAAAGAAAAAAATACATAGTGCCTAGTTCCATCTATGATAAAAGTTATAAACTAAAGTACAATTATTTCGTCATTAACTACGTCCATTTTTGATCCAAAGTGAAAAAATAAAAATAAAATGCAGCATGATTTTAGTTTCTAACTATTTCTTAGGTCTGATCTCTTTAGAAAATTCTGATTGGGCTATTTGATAGAAAAATGTTCAACTTAGGAAAGGTTTAGTTTCATTTTAAGAAAATTTATTTAGATTGTTGTTTATTTATACAAATGTAAAGGTCTAAAATAGTTCGCATTCAACAGCTCTTTTTCAATATTAAACCATTAATTAACAAAAAATAAATGTAATCCTTACCTAAGTTAGACTTTTATATGCAATTTAGTGAAAAAAATAAAACGATTTGAGTTATAATAACGGAGAAAGTTAGAATAAACTTTTGGTCTGCAGGTGCCATTCTGATGTACAGCGATACCCCGTCCTTAACTTGGTCTAATAAAAATAAAGGCGCATTTAGATGCAAGGCAATTACTAATCGAATTACTGCAGTGAATGCAGAACCCCAAATAAATATATTGCAGGTTATATGTTTTAAAATGAACAATATCGTCAGTATACACGTTCTGTCACATGAAATATGTTCACAAAAGGAAATTCGTGTAGCGGCCGTTAAAGAAAATGACCACCAGCACGCCCAACACCTTTATGAAAATACCACAAACGGTCTGCTCGTTTTCCTTTACTGCAAAGACGTGATACGAAAATAGGGTTCAGCCAATTTAAAAAAAAATTGCAACAACTTATAAGTTAAGAACTTATAAGATAAGAAATTATTTAGTGACATTTTTGAATAAAAAAAATTTTTTTATATTTTGCACTTATAAAAATCTTCATTATAAAACGAATTTGCGTATCGTAATGTAACTTTTACGCACGCAAATTTTTGTTTTAAATGGTTGGCGACATGATTGAAGTATCTAATGACAAGACTATTGACAATGACATTTGTGGGTTAATAGCAATTTATTAATTTTATATTGTTCTTTAAAAAAGTATTTGTGAATATGAATATCATCTTTTACTTATATAATATATTATTATTGGTGTATTAGTCATTTTAAAATATTTGAACACATTAACATTTCATAATTGAAATGTCAAAACTGTCAAATTTTATAAATTACACAATGCCACCGACATACTTATTAAAATAAAAATTTTCTTAATTACATAAAAATAATAAATTAATTTAAAAAATGATAAAATGGCAAAATATAAAAAATATTATAAACAACTTATTTCATATAGCTGTTGTAACACTCGTTCTTTAAAAAACTCATCGCTTCGCGATTCGTTTTTTAAACTTGAACTCGTGTCATAACAGAATTCCATATGAAATGCGTTGTTTAATATACTATTATAATACTTTTAGTAATGCAATTCGTAAAAGAAAGCTGGTTTAATGTGAATATTAGAAAATATTTTAGTCTGACATGCCGCTGTCTAATTTTATCACAAACATTCTTTTTGATTCTCAATTATTTGTAGTGTCTATCTGCTAAAGTATGTCCTTAAGATCTATGGTGAAACTGGGCCATAGAGTTAAATGTAAAATGCTACTATGATCTAATAATAAAATGAAAAAAAAATTAACGGGAAATTTAATTTTATTAAGGCCCAAGAAACTAAGGAAAAAAATATAAAATGTTTACCTTCTTTACCGCAAAATCCTTACAAACATACCCAGCGATATAATCTCTTCTTTTTTTTTCTCTCAAGGAAACGGCAAAGTTGTCACGAAAATAAAACTGGCGCATAAGTTATCGCATGCTACGTTTTCTATAATTTTAACAGCTTGATTGGGTCAATACCACGTCGGAAGTTAATATATTGGCATTATAATGTAGGAAAATAGTAATTTTTCCAACGTGGGATTAAACAGGTGCTAATTTATGGGCAAAAAATAGTGTAAATTTGCAGTCTTAGCAAATTACACAAATTAAATTGATAAATTACTATTTTTGTCTTTTTTTACATTATAGGTATACAGGGTGATTGTTTAGTTTAGGGAAGCTCAGTAGATCTTTTGTAGTAAAAAATACAAAAAAAGTTATTGACAAAAATTGTAGGCAACTTTCAACTCCACATTTTAAAATTAGTTACAATCTTACAGGGTAGAACATAAGATGGTGGCACTCTAAACTTATGTTTTTTAAATGGAACACCCTGTATTTTATTTTAAATTCGAAATCTGCATCACTTCCACATCACAATAATGTAAAGTTTTATTGTTATACCGGATATTTAAAAAGTTATAACCAATATTACCTGAAAATCAAGTTTAACTCCCTGTGTTATTTAAAAGGAGTATAGGAGCATTGATCTATTGCAACAATAGTTTTTTAATAATTGTTAAAAATTACAATACATATTCGTTTTTATAATATTCGTTAAATTAAATACAGGGTAAGTCAAAATGCAAGTACATTATTTTCTTGGTAATTTTAAATTCAAATTTTCAAATTTTATGAAGTACTCCCTGAAGTTTGCCACGGTTTTCTTCGCTATGAACTGAACCCGAAAGGTTACGTTCATTTAAGAATAATAAAAAAATAAAAAAACTAATAGCAACAATTAAATAAATTGCGCGAGGGTTGTTAGTGGTCACTCTACTTGCAAATTATGCCCGAGCTCAGCCGTAGAGGGATGATACACACGTGAGCTGCGCCACCGACTTAAACGGTACAAGCCGGAAACCCCTAGATTTAATAGGCACTAACAACTCTTACACAATCCAACAAAATAAAATGAAGTAAAGTGAGCTAAATAAAACAACTCAGTTTCATAAACTAGACCCTCCTTTAATATAAAAAAAAATATTGACCGAGAATTACAATCTTTAAGTTATGACTAATTGCACACACTAGCGCCCTAGTACAAATATGAATAAAATGATATGTTTCAGTGTGATCACACTTGCGACTTATAACTAAATTGCAATCGTTTATCAAAGTAAAAAGACAATACAAAATATAGAAAATTATAAGCTTATCTGCACTAGTGGTAGTGGCCTCTTGAGTTACTCCAAGCGGTGTGGCTCCCGAACAGAACAAGGAACTGCGAGTACCAAGATAAATACCAGTTCCAGAGATACTACCGGTACTAGGAACCCTTGCCAATTCCAAAAATATCTGCCAGTACCACAATAAATTAATGCCGGTACCCAGGAGAAATGCCAGTACCATAGGAGGATGCCGGTACCAAGAACCCTTGATGGAAGAAGGGTATACTAACTCGGTGGTATTTAATAGCTTGGGACGCTGATTCTTATACCCAAAAGCCGTCTTACAGTAGGCCGACGAAAAATCGACAGCAGTCTGGTAACAAATCCCACTACGTGGTTTCCTACTGAACACGAAGAAAAATCAAAAATATCAACCAAACGTAATTTGATTCACTGGCCCAGTCGGAAATAGAGGTTTGGTTTCAAAATCCACACTTAAATGTCGCAGATGCACCACGATCAAAACCAAACCAACCAAAAAATGTCTACCTTCAGTCAACCGTCCTTGCAAGAAGGTCGTTCCCAGTCACCGTCCCCGCCAACCAAACTTCTCACATTGACATTAATTAACCGCGCAGAAGTGGCCCTTTACTATTCTATTGTTGGAATAAATTACGGCTTTAACCGTAGACCACCTAAACCTAGACCGAATATAGCAGAAATAAAATAGAAGAAGTAGTACCCGATATTGTTCACTTCTAATATATATAATATTTAATATATAATATATTAAATTATAAAATAAATTTCCGAAAACAAATAAGATCTGAGGGTAATTAAAAAGGTTAGATAAAATGAAGTTGTGGAAAAATGAGATAAAACGAAATTATAGAAAGTAATAAAATTAAATTATGAGTAAATACACTGCTGAACCTGACTATTTCCGCAATAATGTTTAGATAAACACTGAAAATTTTGATAATAGACAGCGGGTGAGTTTCATATCATTTAAAATTTTAATAACAACGTTAGATGAAAATACGCCTGTTACAAGTTATCAGTTTTCTAGATATTTTTATTTTTTCATCAAAGTATTAATTTGGTAGATATTTTAACGTTTACCAATAATTATTGTGAGTTGGTCATGATTGGTTTGTCAGAAAATGACAGTTTGACATTATTATAAAGATATATTTAATATAAAAAATAAAGAAATACTTAGCAAACAGTCAAAAAATTGTATTCGCTTATTTCAATTTAATATTCTGGGGACGCAACAAAGTGGAACTAGTGGCAATAGCTCACAGCATGCGCTACGGTGATGTCCCCAACTGGCGGAGAGATAACAGCGAGGGGTTGATAGTCGTTTTATGTCATTTTGGAGTATGAAGCGAACCCCAGGTTTCATTTTCATGACTATCAATACTAACATGATCATTAAGTTTAAGTAATATACGACAAATTTCAAATTTTCCTGCGTCCCCTGGTGCACGGTTTATATTTTGAATACTGTAGTAAAGGGTTATTTTTAAATTTATCGCTGGATTTGCTTTAGACATATTTATACATAGAAAATGGATCATTTGTATTCACTAAAACTAAAGACATTGTAACCTGTTGTATCTATTGACATATAAAGATGTACAAATAAATCGACAAATTGAATACTTGCGACGTGTCGAAATTTATTTTTAAAATGTGGCATCCATCAAAAAATATTGAAAACCACAAATTTACACAATACATGGATATAACAATTCTCCCACGCTATTTTAAGAACTAATAGTATTCTAACAATTAAATAAATAAGTAATGTATAATATTAGATTACGAAATCTTAATATCGAATACTCGGATGTCTATTCCGTGTTGACCGTCTTCACTGACCTTGAAATTGATGAGACGATTTTTTTTAAATTTAATGTTCGAAATTTCGATTCTGGCAATAATGAAAAACCTGCACCTGAGACAACTTCAAAGTTAATAGGTTTGTTTTCAATGAGTACCATAATATGAATCTTTTGAGCATCTTGATTTGTGAAAATATCGACGATTTCGATAATGCCAAAAGTAGGAGGCATGTTTTTTAAGTAAGTACCGTTTTGCGATTCCGCCGCCGTAGCGCTACGGTCAGCGTTCCGCGCATGTGCGCTAGTTACCTACATCTCTTGTCTACGCACTGACGCCCATACAGTCTGATTCTTCATTGTATACGTTGTTTACTGAGTGTTTAAGATGCCTCCGACAATCGTGAGTCCCGCCGATTGTGAAGTACGGGCTATTATACGATTTCTTAGTGCTAAAAGCGTAAAACCGATCGATATTCATCGTGAGATCTGTGAAGTTTACGGACAAAACATTATGAATGATGGAATGGTCCTTCGGTCGTTAATAAAGATTTGATGCAGAAAGTGGACGAAAAGGTGAGAGAAAACAGACGCGTTACAATTTCATCATTGTCCGACTGCTTTCCTCAATATTCTCGTAGTGTTTTGTATAGCATTATAACCGAGAACTTGAATTACCGGAAATTGTGTTTACGTTGGGTTCCAAAAATGTTGACGGATTTGCACAAAACCCAACATTTAGACAGTGCATTGACTTTCCTTGAGCTGTACCACAATAAAGGTGAAGAACGAGTAGAACGAATTGTTACTGGTGACGAAACATGGGTGGCCTACTTCACACCAGAATCGAAACAACAATCCATGGAATGGCGACATTCATCATCACCCAAAAGAGTGAAGTTTAAGCAAACAATTTTTGCCCGGAAACTCATGTGCACAGTTTTTTGGGACAGAAAAGAAGTATTGCTAGTGAAGTTTCTGCCTCGTAATGAGACAATTAATGCAGCGTCTTATTGTGAGACTTTGAACAATCTGCGTCGTGCAATCCAAAACAAAAGACGTGGCAAGTTGAGTAAGGGTATCGTTTTGCTGCATGACAATGCCCGTCCACATGTGGCTAATCGGACCAAAGATCTCCTCAAATCTTTTAAATGGGAAACTCTAGATCATCCTCCATACAGCCTGCACTGCAAGACGATAATAAAATCAAAACATTTTTGACACAGTGGTTAACAAGTCAGGCGGCAGAATTTTACGAGGAGGGTATCCAAAAACCGGTGCCACGTTATGACAAGTGCAACAATGTTCACGGAAATTATGTTGAAAAGTAGATTAAGATACTGGCTTTCATGTAAAAATAAAATTATTGCGATATCTTTACACGACTTTTTTTAATTCCAAAACGGTACTTACTTAAAAAACATGCCTCGTATCTTCTTGATCTGATTTACATTCTTCGTGATCAACTTGATTTGTAAAATTTCTGACTCTATTTTTTTCGATAATAAACTAGAAATATAAACCAATTTTACATGACCAGTTCTTCCACAATCGTTACAATTAAGCTTATTGGGATCTTTTCCACAACGTATGCATCTATTTTCAATTCCAAGTTCTTCTTCTATTTAGGTAAAGATCGCGATTGAAATTTTGATGTGTATCTTGTTGTGTGATTGAGTTTGTTGATATTTGCAGGTTTGTTGCTATTGCATGAAAGTTCTCTGCTATATAATTTACAGAATTCTAGAGCTAGCGCTTTCTCTACCAAATTATCAAATTCCTTCTCATCGGATTGAAGAAGATTTTCACGAACGGATGTATCACTAATGCCTCTAATAAACTCAGCTCTTAGAAAAATGTCTGAGATATTGGATTTACATATGCAAGATGAAATAAAATTACAATTTAAGGTGGAATTGCGTAAAATAGCAACGAAATCAGCTATCGACTGATTTTTCTCTTGAAAAGTTGATAAAAACTTATGTTGTGAAACGAGAATATTTTTCTTAGGACATTAATGTGTCTGAAGTTTCTTAATCAGTATATCATACTCAAAATTATTAGGTTTTTGAGGTGCAACGAGTGATGATAAGACGAAAATGTTGATGATCCTATGGAATTCAATAAAAGTTCTGTAGCAAACTTCTTGTTTTCAAATAAATTTTAGTTTTAAGATAATTTTCAAAACGTTCTTTATAGATATCAAAATCTTATTTTTGTTTGACATAACTTTCGAAAGGGGTTACAAAAGTAGTTAAAACCTGATTACCTGAGTAATATTGACGTAGCTGATCGATTAAAGCCTTTTGATTTCCTTGCATGGCGGCCAAAATCTTTTCAAATTGTTTTGAATTCATGGTTTTGACAGTTTTTGAAAAACAACTTTAATCACAGTTGTTTCTTTAATTATCGCGTGGCATGAAACTTTATCGTCGTCGCCAATTTGTTGTACCTATTATTATACAGTATCCGCCAAAATAAACAGTACCGAAAATAAAAATAAAAATTAATTTTTAATTTCTGTAATGTAAGTGTTCAAAATGTTCACCATTTCAACGCAAACAAGCTTCATATCGATTGTGTAAGTCAATAAACATATTTATAAAAAGTGGTTTATGGAACTGCCGAAAAATATTTTGTATTCTTTCCCGCAATATTCGCCGGCGGATTTTCCGAATGAAATATTTTTTCCTTCATTATGCCCCAAATGTATGCGTCAGGTGGCGTCAGATAAGGTGAATGAGAAGGATATTCGAAGTCTGTTCTAAGGTGCACACAGCTGTATGGCTCGTTGAACCATCTTGTTGGAACCATTGTGTGCGAAACTGTAGTTTTTGTGCACGGCAAAAGTTATTTAGATCTCTCACAAAAGATATAATAATTTTCTCTCTATAACGTTCTTGGTTGACAGTAAGTGGATTCTGATTATCATCTTCAACGAAATAAGGACCAATCATTCCATTACCAGATACCGCGCACCAAACGGTAACTCGAAGACTGTGGAGTGGTTTCTCTGCAATGACATTAAGACGTTCAAATTCAAGGAATCTGGTTGTTTGTCGATTAATATAGCCGCTAAGATGAACGTGACTATCGTCTGAAAACCATATGTTTTTCAAAAATTCGGGATCTTCGTAAATTAAACTCAACATGCGACCACAGTAAATTTCTCTTGCACGTTTGTCCGCAGCATTTAGTCGTTGTCCAACTTGAATACGGTATGGATAACTACCAATTGATTTGAACATGCGACGTAAAGACGTTTCACTAATGTTGAGTTTACATGCAGTTCTTACAAGACTTCTTTGAGGTGATTGCACAACTTGGTTAAAAACACGTCCTTCATTTTCGTTAGTGCATACTGTTTTTCGACGACCTGAAGAACCTTTACATTGACACAATACACTACCAGTGCGACGAAATTTTTCAACAACAGCTAACATCACACTTTTACCAGGAGCTGCTTTATTAAATTTTTGTTGATATTTTATTGACACCTGTTCTAAGCTTGGACCATCATTACGACCTTTTCCGTATGAACGAAAATAATGCTCCACCAAAAACACTTTTTCTTCCGTTGTTAAAACCATTAATTTTAAATCAAATTTAACTGCAGCGTACTATTAATATATCAACTAATGACAATTAAGTCAAATATGACAAATCCATATTACATAAACAACTCACAGCACTCTCTTTTTCGGTACTTTTTCGGTACTGTTTATTTTGGCGGATACCGTATAAAGATGTACAAATAAATCGACAAATTGAAAACTTGGCAATCTGACATCCATCAAAATATCAAGGCTACATTTAAAACCAAAATTTACACAATACATGGATATAACATAACCCAAGAAAGGTAGAAGGCAATATTAAATAAATTACCATGTTTTATCATAATATATATGATTTTATTGTGTTTGCATGGATTTTTATGTTGTTCTCTTCACAATTTGTTTAGTTACTTATAAAACACATAAAGTTCATAGCTTATTCAATCAAAAATGACAAGAATTTAATGAATACCACCCAGTAGTTTTTATGAACATGGACCCATAAAGGAATGTTCAAAAAAATACTAACAATTAATGTAAAACTAAATAAATTTCAATAATACATTTAAAACGTTATTTAAATATTAATACGATTATTTATATTGATTGTCAAGCTTGTATTTGTTTTTCTTTAATAAAAAAATTGCTTTCTATTCCGCCTATTAACTACAGGGTGATAAATTGAAAACTTACAATGGATATATCTGAGGAAGTTACTAAACCAACTTATAGATGTTGTGGTTTTTGGTTTTATTTAAATTAAAAATATATTTTCAAATATTAATATAAAACATTTCCATTCTATTTAAATTTTAATCCATTTTTATTAAACTTACCCGAGATTTCTTTATAGATATAAGTATACCGAAACTTGAATTATTTCAAATTAAAGAAGGAATAGAGAATATTAAACCGTTAGCAAGGATATATAGCTAGTAATATAGAAATCGAGGTTGAATAATAGCTACGTCATGTATGCGAATTGGCGAAGTAATCATAATTAAAATTTAATCAGCACCTGGCACTAATTACTTTGAGTTTTTTTGCCATTTTAGTGTAAGCAGATCTACATCAATTTTTATTTGGTTTATTACTTTGCAAAATTCTTCTGGTTTATTACAAGTTTGTTGCCTTTTCGCTTTTAGGAAAAACCTTTCATACCAATCAATAATTTTTGAAACAAAAAATGTTTTCCAATGCTAGCATTTAATCCAAAATGGAATAATAATATAGACACTTCTATAAATATTGTATCTTTGATTATCGTCGACTAATAAATTTTCTGTTTTAGTTTTAATTAAAGTTAACACAACTTTCTTATTTAATTACGGTGAAAACATGCAAACAAAACATTTCCAAATTTTAACGCCTTCAGCATAAGGATGCAGTCGTAACTTTTTAATGTATAAACTTCATTTACTGCCGATGTAAGCGTTGTTATCGCTATCAACATCTTCATTAGTAAACGAAAACAATTTCCAGAATTTCCTCTATATCAACACCATCATTTGCATAACTTATGTGTTACTTAAATATGCCAATCTGACGATGTTCGTTATAGCGAAACAGCTGTAATTTTAATTTAAAACCTGATTTGTTAATTAAAACGAAAAGTTGTGTATTATTTTTAATCAAAATATTGTTTATTAAAAGATATATTTTAATTTTACAAATTTGATTAAAGCGTCGTAATAAACAAAAATAGTAAAATGTATTTCCAATTAAAGGTCTTTAATTAAAGTAAAATTTATGTTTGGTCAATTTTTATAGTTTATCAATTGAAATCGCCGTACTATTTTCACTAAAATCTCTGCAAAATGCCATTAAGGCGAGCAGGTATAAAACTCTATAAATAAATTTGCATAGTAATTGAACAAATTATGTTTTAGCTCCTACATTTTTTGTTTTGGTAACCTGGAAGATTTTGCACAAAAATATTGACAATTTTAAGTGTTGTTAATTACGAGCAATAATCGATTCAGCACAAAATTTACATTCCAAAATAATGAAAAACTTGAAATTTATACAGAGTGTCCACGGATGGGGTTGCCTATGGGAGAAAAATTTTTATTATTAATTTTACGACAAAAAGTAATTCCTTATAAAAATTTCTACTTCTTTTAAAAATGAGAATAACACTGAAAAATCGTAGATTGGATGTACAGGCTGTTGCCAAATTAAGAAAACATAAAAATACCTCAAAAAATTTATAAAAAAGAAAGTTGTTTATAAATAAAGCCCGAATACAATTTTCAAATTAAAATTCCAATTTTGTGTGTCTACGGATGAAGTTGACCAGAGGAGAAAATAATTAATTTTACGACCAAAATTAATTTTTTACAAAAAAATTTCTCGGTAAAATGACATTCACATACCAAACATTAAATAAGATGTATAGGGCGTTAGTAAATTAAGAAACAGAGAAAATTACTATTGGTCGTAAAATTAATAATCAATTTCTCCTCTGGTGAACACACAAAAATGGAATTTGAAAATTTGTATTCAGGATTTATTTTAGGTTATAAACAACTTTCTTTTATACCTATAAATTTTATGTAAAATAAAAAATAATTTCTCTCTTGAGGTATTTTCATATTTTCTTAATTTGGCAACAACCTGTAGATACAATCTAAGATTTTTCAGCGTTATTCTTATTTTTAAAAGAAGCAGAATTTTTTATAAAGAATGACTTTTTGCCGTAAAATAAATAATAAAAATTTTTATCATATAGACAAACCCATCCGTGGACACACTGTATACGATAATATTATTTTTTAGTACTTAAGGGTAACAACAGCAGGTAGTGCGTTAGAGATAACATGCAAATGAGGCCATTTTATTGACGCTATGGAAAAAATTAGTTAATATCGTAATAGATATTATCACATTTATTATTTATTATTATTATTATTAAATTTAACGGATTAAGAAACCTTCAGAGGCAAAACCGATGATAACCCATCAAATGCAGCTACTTATCACAGCAAATAACGACCCTACCTAGTGAGTAATCCCAGCAAGTGGCGAATTACATTTAATTGTCTATCAAGCAGCAGCGGATCAGTTGAAATGTCTGGCATTACAAACCCTTACTAACTCTTTTGGATAGGTTAGCGGTAAGCGAACCGAAGATCTTGTTAACGAGACCATTGCACTCAAATTTAAAGCGGCAATGGAAACTGCTCGGGGAGTTGATGGAGCGACGTCGATGAAATAGTGAAAAGAGTAATGAAATTATTATCCACAAAAATACGGCAGCTCATAAGATGCTGGAATTCTGGACAATTTAGTCACATGAGAAAGACTTGTCTACAAAAATGAAAAACGAAATAACCTGTAAGGCAGTAAAACACTATGATTGTTAATGCCAGATTCCCAAAATTTTTATAACGAACACCTTGGCAACTGTCTAGTATCAAATAAAACTGTCTTTTAACATTTTTAACAAAGGATAAGAGGATGAAGCTGTTAGAACGACGATACAGAGAAAGACCGACGAACAGACACAAACTTACAATTACACAACTTTATTTAAAGATTGACAGTTTTCGAATAACTATTAATGACAATGACAGTTATTAACAACATGAATTTTTATACGTTATCTAAGCAACCTAATTCGCATATGGAACTTTTCAAACGTTCTAACACTCCCCCTCGAGTAGGTTGCTCATCTTCATACCAGTTAGCTCGACGCAATGTAGATGTTTTTCTCTAGACAAACTCTTCGTTAGGAAATCAGCTGCTTGGTTTTCGGTCGATACATGTTGCAATTGAAACTCTTTTTCTTTTAATACGTCCCGAACAAAATGATGCCGTATGTCGACGTGTTTGCTTCTGGAATGATATGTTGGATTCTCCGCTAGGCTCAGTGCGCCACGATTGTCTCCAAAAACGATCATCTCGTAGTCACCGATGTTGATCTCAGCCAAGAATCTCTTCAGAAAAATAGCCTCCTTGGAACACTCGGACAAAGCCATGTACTCAGCTTCGAGCGTAGACAACGCAACGGTCCGCTGCTTTCGAGAATCCCAGGAGATTGGTCCGCCATTGAGCATAAAAAGGTAACCGGTGTAAGACCTCCTGTCAATGGTACAATTTCCCCAGTCAGCATCCACGTAGCCTTTAAGAGAACCTGGATCAGAACCATAAGCTAGACCCAAATCAGCAGTTCCCTGCAAATATCGTAGGACACGTTTGGCTGAAGTCCAATGATCCAAACTAAAACAATTGTTAAACTGTCCTAGATAACTAGCTGCAAAAGCTATGTCTGGACGAGTAGAGGTAGCCAAATATGTCAAAGCACCAACGACTTCACGAAAGGGTAGCTTCAAGTCTTCCGTAGATTGCTTCTCCTTCTTCTGTAACTTGGTACCTAAGTTCATAGGTGTGGAGACAGGATTGCAGTCGCTCATTCCAAAGCGCGAGATTAAATCACGGATGTAACCCCGCTGGTGTAGCAATACGAGATCTCCACGTTGCTCGAACTCAATACCAAGACAATACTTTGCCTTTCCCAGGTCCTTGATAGTAAAAAACGAAGCAAACCCACTGACGATCTCTTCTATCTTCTGCCCATCCTTTGATGCGATCAGAATGTCATCAACGTAAATAGATATGAGAACGACATTCTGACCATCTCCAATAGTGAACAAACACGGGTCGTATTTGGATTGATTAGCTCCTAGGTTCTTCAAGACATCTAGTAGACGGTTGTACCAACTTCTACCAGCCTGACGAAGTCCATAGAGCGATTTTATTAAACGGCATACCTTATTTCCTTGTTCGAATTCCTGAAGCATTTTCTTGGCCGTCTTTACGACATGACAGTTCTTGCAAGAATTGATGATGTTCAGCAGGATTTCTTCTATATTCTTCGGTGGGTCCATGTAGACTTCCTCCTCCAGAAATCCGTTCAGGTACGCGGTCTCCACGTCGATTTGACGTATCATCATTTTGTGTTGAGCTGCCAAAGATGCCATTAAACGAATAGTGCTCCTACGAGCCACTGGAGCAAAAGTTTCATTAAAATGTATACCCGGTTGTTGACTGAAACCTTGTGCAACCAGTCGAGCCTTTCTCTTCTGAAGTGAACCGTCGGAATTAAATTTATTCCTCAGAATCATTCGACATCCGACAACCTTCTGATCTTTTGGACGATCGACAACAACCCAAGTCTCGTTCTTTAGAATGGAAATGATCTCTTCAGTCATCGCTTGTCGCCATTCCCAAGAGTCTGGTCCTTCCAAGGCTTTCTTCATTGGAACTTCGGATAATAAGATCTGTTCGTCATTGTTAACTTCTTCAGCTAACCCGGAAATCATGTTATAAACTTTCTTAGGTCTCCCCCTCGAACCAGATCTCACTATTCGTGGCCTGCCTGGACCTCTCTTCAAGGTTTCATGATTCACCTCTTCTCTGTCATCATCTATGGCTGAATCTTCCTCGATGCTTTGAACTCCCTCTGAATCTTCATCTGACAATTCTGGTGCCGCTTCTGACATCTCTTCATCTCCGTCGTTGAAACCCAGGATTGCATTGTCATCATCATCTGTTTGTTGAGAATTGTTGCCACTTCTAGAAATTGAAGAAGATTCAAGCTCGACATATTCACGTTGTGGGAATTTTTTCAATGGTCGATCAGTATCTGATGGAATTGGATTCGATTTTGATGATTTTTCCTCTAGAAATTTCACATCTCGAGTAATAATAACTTGATGTTTCGCTGTATCCCAAACTCGGAACGCCTTGTAGTTTTCTGCATATCCTACGAATATACCCTCCTGACCACGAGATTCAAATTTTCCCTTGCCAGGAGTTCGGTCTAGATAAAACACCTTGCAGCCAAACGTTCTGAAATCAGAAATTTCCGGAATTTCGCCAGTCCACATTTCGAATGGTGTACGACCGTTTAAACTCTTCGAGGGTAGTCGATTTCGAATGTAATTAGCAGTATTAACCGCCTCAGCCCAGAAAACATCAGGTAGACCTGCATCTTTCAAAAGACATCGAGCCATGTCCAACAACGTACGATTCTTCCTCTCAGCTGTACCGTTCTGTTCAGGATTGTATGGCACGGTAAGTCTTCTGGTGATTCCACGCTTATTTAAAAAATCATTGAACTCGTCGCTGATGTACTCGCCTCCGTTGTCCGACTGGAAAGTCTTGACGTTCGTCCCCTTCTGGTTCTCAACGAGCGTCACGTATTCAACGGTGGCCTGAAAAACTTCGGACTTGAGCCTTAAAAATCGCACTTCACACCATTTTGAGAAATCGTCAATAAATTCGACGAAGTACTTCTTTCCGGACCAGGACGGCACCCTCATAGGTCCGCAGACGTCGCTGTGTATCAGCTCCAGGGTCTTCGTTCGTCTATCGGATTTCTTCGGAAACGGTGTTCGAGTCATCTTGGATGAAGTACAGACGTCGCATTTCAACTCCTTGTTCTCACCAGTCAGTCGAACACTTTTCAGGGCACCTTTACGAATCCCATACTTCAGGTCCCTAACGTTCACGTGTCCCAAACGTCGATGCAGAAGCTCGAGTGAAATTTTGTCAGTTCTTGAGTTACTTGTTGTTAGTCGTACGTGTTCCCTGACTTCTCGCACGTAATACAAATTGTCGTGTTTTACTGCAACAAGAACTACATCACCATTTGAGTGTGATATTACAGCGCAATCTTCTCTGAACTGGACTTTATAGCCTCGATTGGTGATCTTGCTGATAGAGATCAGGTTGGTCCTAACTTCAGGTACGTATAAGGTATCTTCCAGGGTTACTTCCTGTTTGACATTATATGCTTCTGTCATAAAACGTACTTTACCAACGCCCATGGTGGATGCTATCGCGTCATTTGCCAGCATCAATGTTCCACGGTGTGTGCTCGTGAGTTTGTCAAAATACCTGATATCGTTGCATATGTGGCTGGAGGCGCCACTATCGAGACACCACTTCAGGTTGAAGTCTTCTGTCTTTTGAATTGACGATATGAGAGCTACTTCAGTCACGATCTTCGCACTCTCCTTCTTCCCCTTTAAGCACTGATTCGCTTTGTGTCCCAACTTCTTACACTTAAAGCAACGTGGAGCAAACTCTTCACCATCCTTTGTTTTTTCTTTGTCATCCTTCTGCTGTTTCTTCTTCCAGGTGCTTTGTTTCTTCACGAACATTGCTCCCGATGATGATCCTTTAATTTCGTTCTTCCTAGCATCACCTTCTTCCAGAATCTTGATCCTTAATGCTTCAGGTGTAGGCAGTTCATCTCGAGATTCAATTGCACATCTGAAATTTTCGAAAGATACAGGCAAACTGTACAGCAGTAAAATTGACAGAAGATCCGGGTTGATAACGACCTCCATGTCGTTTAATTTGTCCACTGCGTCGAAGAAACTGTCAAGGTGATTCCGCACGTCACTACCTTCAGGCATTTTCTGCAAATACAAAGACTTTAATAATGTAGCCTTTCGGGCCGGACCTTTTGACTGATAAATTTCTTCCAGTTTCCTCCACATATCCCTCGAAGTAACGCAATTTTTGATTTGTTTGAGTTCACTTGGCAAAATCGACAAAATTATGTCCGAGCGTGCCTTAGCATCACTCTTTTCCCAGTCACGTACAGCTTGAGCATTCGCGTTATTCGCCGCCAAGACGTGTTTTACCTCAGCACCGCTCACTAACTCCCAAAGATCATTCTTTGTCAAAATAGCTTGCATTTGTAATTTCCAAGTATCATAATTTTCCTTGCCGAGAGGTTCGATTCTTGAAACGCTTGTTGAATTCATCTTTTCGTCGTAAAGTCAATCACGCTTATTCAGGATTCCACTTTTTTTAATTCACGGGTTCTGGGCCCATAACCTGTTAGAACGACGATACAGAGAAAGACCGACGAACAGACACAAACTTACAATTACACAACTTTATTTAAAGATTGACAGTTTTCGAATAACTATTAATGACAATGACAGTTATTAACAACATGAATTTTTATACGTTATCTAAGCAACCTAATTCGCATATGGAACTTTTCAAACGTTCTAACAGAAGCACCATCACATTACCAACTTAATGTCCGGCAGTCCGGCAGTGGATTTATTTTTATGGAGATATTTGAAGAGCAATGTCAGTAAAATTAAATCTTTTGATTTAAAAGACTTAAAAGAAAGAATAATCCTTGGGATAAGGTCGATTAAGGCTGATGTATAACCCTTATGTTGAATGATATTTAAGTATTGAATTACTTTTCAGTTTTTTATTGTATAGTAGCGAATTTCGGTAAGATGATTTTATTTATTTCATATTGATTGTTGCTGTAAAGTTGATAGCGATAACATTTTTAAATAGAGAAAAAAGTGACCTTTCAAATAATAAATCTTAAATCTACACATTCAATTTAAAATACCTGTCATTAGAAGGGGTTGAAGATAGGTAGCCTGGCATTTTCACGTTAAACATTGTCCATTTATAATTTATATTCAAATTTGTAAAGGGTGTGCAAAATTTAAAAGTTTTAGTGTTAAATTTGTTAAATACTGTACATATATACAAAAGTTTAAGTTTCTTCACTTTGCCACTATTAATATAAACAAAAAAGGTACTATACTATACTTTGATATTTCAAAGCATAACATTATTAAGAATAATAATCAAATAAACATTTAAACTAAACTTTTACATATTATTTAAAAAATAGCCTTTTTAATGCAATAACAGCTGTTTCGCTAGAATTAGCATCGTCAGATTGACATATTGAAGTTACATTTTGTTTGTTTGTAGCTACCTGATGTTGATTAAGTACTTAAGGCTAGACAAAGTATGGAAGTAATAAGACATAACAATATTATAATATAATACTAGATGTTATTAGCCCTAAGGGATTATCCTGGATGTATTTTCTCAAAGATCAGTATCAGCAAGTTAAGAATAATAAAAACTCTTCGTTTTAACAACACTTCCACTGTTTATTTAAAAAAAACTGCTTTTTTAAACTCAATGACAGCCGTTTCGCTAGACAACTCATGAAATTAAGGGCACTAATTTTTATTCTGTGAAAGTCCATCATATTAAAAAGATTAAAAAATGAACTTTTTAACAAAACTTTTATTATCATATATAGAAAGAGCAGGCATTAGGTCAAAAAGTCGTTTTTCTTTAAACAAACTGTTTGAAGTTTAAATGAAAACTCTTTAGTTTAATGTTCTCAAGTAAACAATACCTGCAGTTTGAATCAGATACCAGATTATCCTTTAATACATCTACCTTAGTTCAACTAGATTTACTCAACGGTTAAAAGCTTACTAGTATAGCTAAACGTTCTAAGAACAATATATAAGCCCAAAAAGCAGGTTTGAATAGTTCATTATACTATTATTATTTTATTAAGATTGGGCGTTATTCGACGATCATGCTCTTATCAAGCTGTTAAACCATTTTAAGCTTTGATAAGAAAGCGGATTAATGTTTCATCTTATTGCATAAAAAATAAAATGTGCAAACAGTGTTATAGCAAGGTTAAAGAAGCCAAATTTGTTTTACAAATATTATGGGATGTTTTTATTTAATGTTTTGCTTATGTCAATAGCAATTTTACCTTTCGTTTACTTTGTATAATAATTTAATTAAACGAAGTTTAAATGATTCAATCTGAATAATCATAAAAAAACTGTTAATTTATTTATTTATTTGTTTACTTTTATATCCAGACATGTCTGATGATCTAATTACAATGATACATTATTAAATATGTAACAATATTTATACAAAATATAGCATACAAAATTTAATTGAAAAAGTTTTTAATTACGTCTTTGAAACCGTTCTCAGTTCAAGGGTTTTTACTTTAGTATAAAAAAAATGGCGTAAACATGATTTAAAAAAAATAAAACAGACTTGCAAGAATAATTACTTATAACATAGTATATGAACAAGGAGAGTTACGTAAACTTTCACCAATAGATTTAAGCATTCAAAAGGTTATGGTTTTATTAAATTGTTTATTCTTTAATGAACATCTGTAGCAGCAACTTTAAATTTAGTCTTTATAGTGAAGTGCATCCAAAGGATCTTAAATACAGTTTTAATTGGCCATTAGAGACCAGCCGTGCAGCTTTACGAAGAAACTTGCAAAGAATCCCCTTAAGATTAGTTTATTTTTTGCTGTATACTAAATTACGAAAATCTCTAGAGAATTTCTTTTAAACCTAGGAAAGAAATGAAATATGCATTGCTAAAATAATCATATCCTAAACTCATTTAGACGGAAAGAAGTCCGTTTAATCGGTTTTGGGATATTTGATGTTAAAAACAACTAAAATAAAGTTACTCGAATATAAAATTAATAATAAATTTAAACCATGTGCATATCAAAGAATTATGAACTTCTAATTTATGTGTTATAAGATGATTCGTATGATGTGGTATGATTACATCAACGTTATTATCATTTAAAACACAAAATAATGTTGGCAAAATATTGCTACATGGAAACTAGATTAACTGAATTAAAAAAAATCTGGTGTTTAAAAAATTAATTGTCCAAAATGTAATTACAATAACCAGATAAGTCAAACTATGCAAAACACCTACTTGAAAATCCAAACTCACCCATTCACACCAATGACATTCAAATACTACAGATTTGTGATAAAAAACAAAATTTAGATTTCCTCGAAGAACTTGAAATAAAAAGACATCTAGCAAATCCACAATTTAAAGTTGTTAGTGAACAAATAAATCTTGGAAGTTCTCCACTATTAAACTGTTTACTTTGATTGAGTTTACATCTTATACATAGATAAGACGTTATTATAAAACACAAGTATATGAAGTTATTGTAAAGATCATATGATATAGTTTTTGCCTGATTGCCTTAAGGCTAATAACATCTAGGCTTTAATATTGTTATGTCATTACTTCCATACTTGATCTAGCCTTAATACTACCTAATCAACATCAGGTACCTAGCTACAATCAAACCAAATGTAACTTCAATATGTCAATCTGACGATGCTAATTTTATTTTATATTGGTTCGAAAATTTCCATTTTTAATGTTCTTAGATGAACCAAATGTTATTTTAACAAATCCTTTGAAGCCATGTTGAAGAACCAAATATGACTCACGTCAATCTGGACATTTGATAGGTATAGATTTTAACCCAACATGAATTTTCATCATAGAAGTCCCTTCATATTTTATATAGAATAACTAATTCAAGTATTTATAATAACCTACATTAAAGTTTTTAATCTACATTTATATTCATTAACTGTTTTATTCCTACAACCCCATAACAATATAATATATTACTACATTACTACATAAATACAAGCAAAAAACCGTTATTTTTTTCTATAATAAATGCGAGACATAACTATACAATACCCTGTGTGACACCACTAGTAACTGGAAACTTCCAAGTCCACCATATGCAACAGCCAACTCGTTGAGTCCGGGAAATTGCACTTTACAGTACTCTTCAATTCTCCCAATGTTGTTTGAATTAATAAGTGAATCAACATAAACAATAAGCTTTTATTCTAGTTTTTGAAGATTGACATTAATTGTACAACTGCTGTTGCCAGCAATATGTATTAATGGAGTTGTTGATGGATTTACAGTGATTTCTGTAATCGCGGAAGATGTGTGGCTGTGATGTAGCACTTTAACAAAAGTTTCACCCCTTTGGATCATTCTTTAAATCTTAGTTTTGCCTTTAATCGATTCTTCTATATACCTTTCTGTAACTGAAGAACTCTTCCATCCACCGTGCTGTTTTAGAACTTTAAGGTCAGCTCCAGCATTGGCCAACAACGTTGAGGATGCCCTACTGAAGCAATGACCTGTATACTGCTTGGTCTAGTTTTATAGAAACTCAGCTATTTTCTTAGGTGCTCCGCCAACAGTATGTATACCAGCTCTTTGAGACAGACATTTTACTTGTCTATAACCCACCAAAAGAGTTTTCAGGGAGACGTGTTGCCGTAAATTTATCTAACTCGTACAAATTGGTCGATTTTTCTGTCATAATATGTCAAATTTCATAGATTTGCCAAAAATATTCAATATCTAAAGTAACTTGTACATTTTAGCCTTTTGCTCGCAATTCTATTGCGAGAAAAAATATTCTAGAATTTTGCCGCTTTTTTTGTGAAACAACTGCGCATGCCTTTCAGACTTTTGACTGCATATATATATATATATCTCTTGTCTATGAACAAAAAGACGCACAAAATTATAGAACCATTTATATTTATTCAAGGTCAAATCTTCGCAATCTCGCCTGTTTTTAGGGAATTTTGATGGAACAACCCAAAATCTATGTTGGCAGAAATGTTAGTTTACGTCAGCTAATTCTATCCTGTCAACCTATAAGCATAATAAATATTGGAGTATTTTATGATAATAATTACCTATATGTTTATTTCGAAGTTCGTGTGTACTTACAGTTTGTATTTGTATGAGAATCCATGTTTTAAATTAAAGGTAACGTAACCTCAAATAATCAGAAACTGACAACACTTGTCAAATAACGAAAAAAATCTCTCAAAAGTTGCGACGATGTACGAAGGCATGGTAAAAATTTGCTAGCAATTCAAAATAGACTTGCAGGAAAAGGCTGAAATGTACAAGTACCTTAATATCAATAGCATATTCCCATGTCATATTTATAGCCCATAGCCTCATTAAATAAATGTACCAACACCAGAAGAATTTTTTAATTCCAACCAATAGTTCTGGAGATTAAACAACAAACTATACAGCAAGATAATATTAGTATGGTTTAGATATTAAATGTACCACACATAAATCACGTTATTCCAAAGATATCATTGCATATTCATTATAGTGATCTGAGTGGGAAAAATATCCGGAAAAATCCCTTAAGGCACAGGAACAACTTATAGGATTAGGTTTATATTCAAGCACAAATATATATTTTTTGAAAATGTGTGCTATTCAATAAAAAAATATTGCAGACATAATTCTAATGTTTTACAATCAAAGCGCTTAATCCAAACTTAATTACATCCAAATTCATCTGGAAGTGTGTAGATAGACTAAATGAATTGGACAAGAATAGCACAGTTCCTCTTCTTTGGTTTCCTGAACAATCGAGAATGAAATAGCAGATGAGAGCAGCTACTTTGTCATTAATGGGACCTACACCATTTTGTAATAAAGCCTACGATTTCTTCCTCAGTAAACTTGGCTGCATTAAGTATAATAAAAAATCACATATTGGTGGTATCCACCGGAAATGAGACAGGCGAAGGCTTTGTGGGGTAGTTTCATTCTAAAGCACTGCATTAAAAATGCAAGAGCTCTTTGGAAGATGTCAATTACGATCTACATTAACTAGCCTGTATCTCACAAAGATGCAACTTAAAATATGCCTCTAAAATAACATTTTATTTTTTATTTTTTTAAAAACATTTAATTGTTACCTACCTCCACCTGCTTTTTTAAAATTTTTTTTCAACAGATATTGTAATACGAGTTACTCTATCTAAAAATAAAAATACGTCTAGTAACAACTATTTATTGGAATAATTAAACTCTTAAAATTATCATATCAGTAAGGAGATTCTGATCTTAATCTCATATCTAATTCAAGTCAAGATTATTCTCCAACTCCTTGAATAAACGTGACAAATCTTCGCGATGGCTGTCCCATCCTCCTCCCAACTGAGTTAGACAATCTGCCAGGACCTTCCTTCTTTCCACCAAAATAAAAGGTAGTTCTTGATTCAGGGCGGATCGGGCGTGCTGATAGTTCATTAGGATCTCTTCAAATTGTTGACGTAGTTTCCTCAAGGAATTCTCGTTGATGTTCATTACTTCCAGGATAATTTTGAAGTTTTTTAACGCTAATTTGTAATCGTTCTTCCTCTGATCGTGCTCCTGTCTCATCTGTTTTATGTGCTCGTATCGATGTAGAGATACGAACAATTTCGATTTCATGTCTTCCAACATTTCCAACTCCGGAGTTTCGCTTAGTTTTGTCAAAGAATCGCAAATTCTGCTGCCGATTGCAATATCTTGATGGATGTACGTATTTATCGTTTGACGTAAACGGAAGGACGATTTAATTTCTGAAAATAAAATCAAATTTTTTATATTATGATAAAAATATAGTTTTTTTGTGTACCTAAAATAATACAATCCAAATACTGCAATATGTTATCCATTAAGGATTCCACGGAGTCGTAGTTTTCATCTAAAATCTGTCTCTGCAGGGCGGCGTTAGTCTCGTCCACTTGGATATTGGCCAATTCAATCTTCAAATCTTCATGTTTCGATGATAATTCGTCTTCTTTGTAGAATTTTATGGTGGTTTCTTGCAAACTGACTTCGCTATGATAGGATACTTTTGTTTCTTCGGATTCGACTGGTGCTGTCTTCTCGGATTGTTCTTCTGTGTCTTCTTCTAGTTGTCTGATAATTTGCTGCTTCAATAATAAATTTAGATTCTTGGATTTTATCACTTTAATATCGGATTCCAACATTTTGCAATGCAAGATAAAATGTCATTAGACAGTGACAATGTGAATATATCACTACCATAGAAACCCTTGATTCGAAATTGCTTTTAATAAAATCGTAATAAAAACTTAGCAACCGCGATAACGTGATACAGATAGATCAGTGTTTTGACAACATTTTTTTCGTCACAGAATATTCAAATCATACAGAAGCGAAAGCTTTGTCGGTTCCTTTTATATTTTTGCTTCCAATTTTTATGACCTTATTCACTGGTAACTAAATTTCATTTATTATACTGGGAAAATATTTCATATATACCAAAAAAAAAAAATCGGGGACACGGCAGTAGAGCGCGAAGCAAACACTGCCATACCATCCTCTACTGGAACCATTTCGACGCATTTTTAAGCCTCTATTTGAGAACCTCTGAATAGGACCAAAATGCTGAAATTTTCCTCATCCAGTAAACTATAATCACCTAGATACTTCAAATACAAAATTTCAAGTCTGCAACTCATTTATTTCTCTTTTAAATTCCCTAAATTTAGTTGGAGCTCCATTAGAGGTTTTAACCTCTCAGCATCAGGTTTAATGACTCCACTTTCTATACTTTGTCCAAAAACATTTATTTTATTTTTATTTAAAACACTTTTTTTCGTTAATTGTTAAGTTGTAGATACTTAGGATAACTCTAGCCATAATATCCAGTCTGTAAAGCCAAGGTTCCCAAAGGATGATAAAGGCTACGTCTCCGTTTAAGCATATTAACATAAATTTTAAAGGGCCCCTGCCTTCTAATACTTCCAATAAGTACATACTTACTATCATCGATGAATTTAACAGAGTTCCTTTTGCTTATCCCTGTAAGGATATGACATCCGCCACCATCATCAACTGCTTAAAGGATCTTTTCTCTATCTTTGGGCAAATTTTTTACATACACAGCCAGAGGTGCGTCGTCGTTTATGTCTGAACAGCAGGTAATTTTTAAGAAACTCGAACACAGCCTCATCTATTCAACTTAGCTTGCCGTCAAAAGGGCTAGCAGTAGAAATTGGGAATAAGTATTAAATAACACATTGTGCTGCATACGATCCCTTTTGTGTACGTCCATTTATACTACTCCACATGAAAATCTTTTCCTATATCCCAAAAGGTCTCCGAACGGAGATTCTTTGCTATCTTGGCTCACACCGTCCATTATTAGTTAAGAAAAATGTCCTTTCATGAAAGAAGAAGCTAAACTTTTAGAAGATAACCCTTACTATTCTCTAATTCAATGAGATAAAGGAGAGACATCTACAGTATCGAATCGTCAGTTAGAGCTCCATTTCCGAACACCATCGACGATTGTGTAGATGACAATTTAGAGACGGCTTGGGATGAAATGGAAGATGACGCTATCCTTCTGCCAGACGATTCTCCATCATCATCACCAAGTGCAGAAGAGACCCCTGGCTTACTATCAATACAAATAATCCAAGCTGAAGGTTTTCCTAGGAAATCTGTCAGAACCAGAAAACCTCCTACATATCTGGATGATGTTATGGTTATCATATCAATAAATTCGTAATTTTAATGTCGTTTTGAGTTAAATAAAGCCATATTTTTATTGGTTTTTTACGTATACCTTGTCTATTATAAATATGGGTGCACGTCATCAAAGTGAACAAATTGCTCTGTTCGTTTTACTTCCTTCGTTCGTTTGCTACTGTCAATCGATATCTTTTTTCACTGTAAATTTGTTAAATATTTAAATTCGTAGGCCACAAGTATTACAAAAAATAAATAAATGCTTTAAGAAAGGTTTCGTAATTAATTTTATATCAAATACAACTCCTGGAGTAATAAAATATAAACTTCAAACGAACATAACTCGTGCTAAAATATTTTATATGTTGGCACAATTGCGCATGTTCAACAGTCAAAATTGAAGTCGATTGTTAGGTGACATAAGGTAGCCATGAGTAAATTTAGTGTGACCAATGGACTAGTTTAGTGATTTTTTTTATATTTGCATCTGTACAAATAAAATTTTTATAAAATTAATCCTCTAGCCATAATCGGCTTTTGAAATTTAAATTTAATGGTTACATACGTCATAAGTGGTAAGTGACGTGTTTCAATAAGATTGGTAGAAAATTTGCGATGTTGTCGATATGCTTTAATATTAACCGAGAAACTTATCTCTCTCTCTTATTTGTTGTCATTAAAAAGATATAAACATATTGATATTTTTGTTCTCTGATTGACACTTTATCAAATAAGGAGTAAAACACTAAACAAAATATTCTGTCATTTTCGTTAGTTTAATTTGTTGTTTGGTTGTGTTTGGTTTATGAAAGAAATTACTTCTATACTATTTTTGGTTCGAAAATAAAAATCCCTAACACTTTCTTTTGGTGTTATAGCGGTTCCTTCAAAAATAACCAATAGATATAATTGTTCTCTCGGGGAGCAAGCCTTCTATCGGTACAGTGAGAGAACGAATTTCAAGAATACGGTTTTGGCATTTTCAATAGAACCGCGCCTACTTTCTATTGGCTGTTCTATTCTATCACCGTCAAGAATAGGGGCACGAATACATATAACAAGGATGTGAAACTCCTATTCCGAGCTATAAGCGCCCGTGGCTGAATTTACGGCTCCTATCTGGGCGGAGTCTAGTCCACGGTCGTTGCGTACTTTGTACTGCGCATCAGTTCGAACATCATAACTATTCGAAAACACATGTGGTTGGTTATCTCGCTCGCACAAAGAAAAAGACAGCCTGTTGCGCAGTTCGGAGTACGCAACGACCGAGAATTTAACCCTGCCCAGATAGGCGCCTTTTCTCCTGCTACCCTCTCCACTCGAGTTTCACATCCTTGTTATATGTATTCGTGAATAGGGGTCTTGTTTGTTTATTACAAATAAACACGATTTTCTCTCCTGTCATATATCTTGTCAGCTGGTACAATCAGTTAGTCACAGAACACGGTGTTTTATGCCGCCAGTTCTTTGAGAATACTTGAAACGAACATAGCTAAAATGTGACAACGTTGACTTTTAAACACACTTAATTATTGGTTATTAGTTGGCGCTAGGCTTAAAACTTACTAATTATTTATTGCTAAATTTTACGAAATGAGAAAAATTACTTGTAAAATGAATACCAATATAAGTAAGTAGGTATCTTATCCTAAATATATATTGCTATCATTTTGATTAATATGATCCTACTAAACTAGTCCATTCTAAGTCGTCTTAGAACCACTAGGTCTTGTCTTAAGCGGCTTGCATCTCCAATAAAGTAAGGGTGACTTAGTGAAGGTTTGATGTGGTGTAATTTTGCCAGAATTGAGTTCCAATGATCTTGTCATAAAGATCTGACCTTATGCTTAATGACTTGCTTGAAAACCGAAGCAATTTGAATATTATCTGTATAGTTGTTTAAGGTTATGATTCTTTCAGCTAGTTGATTTGCGAATTCATTTCCAATTATACCAATAAAAGATGGTGTCCATAGCATGGCAACAGGTTTGAATTTTTTGTACAAGAGGATGGTTACTAAATACGAGTATATCTTTAATGGAGTGTATAGATGCAAGTAAGTACATATGCATACATTTTTGTTAGCAGCGGAAATATATTTGAAAGCCTGAAGTATACTATAGAGTTCTCCGGTATGTACAGTACAAGTTGGTAATATTAATGAAGAAAAAATTGACGATTCTAAAGTCTACACCAAAATCGACTCCCATTTCATTATTCGATGCATCATGCACACAGTACCAAGTCGTAATAATTACGGTATGATCCAGAAACGTTTTTCTGAGTAGATCGATTGGCGTTTAATTTTTATGTACAGTTTTAAGAGATGGAACATGTAGTGGTAATGTTTGAGAAACATCAATTATGATTTGCAATGTCTTTAGAAATATAGGTGATTTAGATGCAGATATATTTACGAAGAATAAAAAATCAGTACATTTTTTGGAGAGCCCCAATGATAGTGAGAATAAGTTTTTAATTATATTTATAGCCTGTATTATTTGCTCTTTGTATCTAAAATATATTGTCTCCAAAAGAGACGGGAGTCAAATACCATACGTAATATTTTGCAGTGATTTACAACTTGGAGAGAAACGTTGTAGATTATAATATTAGAGGCAGCGTTTATTGAAGAATTACTAAAATTAATGACCTTAGATTTTGGTGGGGATAGGAAGAGTACCAATAATTTTACCTTGTCGGACAGGGAATTTACAGCTGATTGAATCAGAGAGGAGGTAGTGGATATTGACCTACCGTGACAGTATAATACCAAGTCATCGGCGTACCTACATTGTGCATCTAATAGGAGCACTAAAACGAGGGTATAGATCATTTGTTACACGAGGATGCCATTAACAAATAGTTGAAAGTGTAAAAAGTTACTGATAAAATAAAATATGTTTCCATTGATATCGAGAGGTTTTAATTTCTCAAGTATAACATTTTGTATCGAATAGCAAAATATAAAATATAAAATTTTTTGTTTTTTACCAAATTTCCATATTTTTATTATTTTGTTAGCGGTACTGCTATGATATCATGTCGTGGACTTACTTCATTTCACTTCCACCTTTCATTTCCATTCCATACATTTTCCGATGAGAACCCTGGGGAGAAATGTACTCCTTTTATATTCTAAAAACCTTATACATTTCATGCTGTTACTATATATTAAAAAGAAAACGGTAAAATTATTTAATGGGGTATCCTGAGTATACCTACACGTGCATCAGTTCTCATTTTATTAAAGGACAAATAAATAAATTAAATAAAAAGTAGTCGTGGAGCGTTTTCTGACTCCATGATAGTATCTGCAGGAGGGGAAAATTTTAAGTATGAAATTAGTTATTAGAGGTTCAACAAATCCTGTGTTAAGTAGTTAAAACTTATTCAACACTATATTATATTATGAAAAACCAAAAAAAAATAAAGCATTTGTAAAATTAATTTAATAATTTTAAAATGCATCTGTATCTTTCTAAAAATTTTAAAGTGGAGCAGTCAAAATGTTATGGGTGTTGATGTTGGTAAACTTTTAGGTGAAAAGGACGGCAAATATTTTATATTAAAAAAGTTAATTTATATTGAAAGCTTTCCAACATTAATCTCCCATATTGAATAAAAAATGAAATGAGAATAATAAATGTATGAATTTACTAAAATTCAGAGCGGATGAAGCCGGCTCTGTCTGATGTATGTATCAATTAGGGATGATAAGTACACTGCGACCTATAGGATCTTTTGTATCCCCCTTACTTGCCAAGTTCTCATGTTCTCTCAGATTTATAGCAGCTCTTCAAGTCCTATTTTCCTCCATCGTCGGGCTTCAAGTCAGGTAGATCCCCTCTTCTATTTCATGTGCTAGGTATCTGGCCCTAGAATTCTGCAAGGCAGGGCATTCTGAGAGTATGTGTATTGAGGTTTTATCCTCTTCCTCACAAAATCTGCACTTTGCTTCATCTGCTAACCCTAGTTTCTTCATGTGGCTTCTTAACAGGCAATGTCCGGTTAATATTCCCGTTAGAATTCGGAGCCTTTTTTTACTGAGGTTGAGGCAGCTAAAAGATCTCTTCTGGTCATAGTTCCCCAGTAGTATCTTAGATTGCCTCAGTCCTTCCAGCTGATTTCAGTAGTTGGATTTTTCCTTTTCCATTTTTCCCTTAGTTTTCCTAAAATTACTTTACTGCTGATCCCACAAGATGGTTCTGGTCCCAAATGTGGGGTTTCAGCTTCTTTTTTGCCAGCTTATCTGCTGTTTCGTTCCCCTCTATTCCTATGTGTCCCGGGACCCATAGGAGGGTGACATTGTTCTTCTGGCCTAGTTCATTTAGTTTGCCTAGGTATTCCCAAACCATCTTCGAACTGATTATATTTGAGCTCAACGTTTTGATGGCTGCTTGACTATCCGGTAATTTCCTCCAATATTGAATTCCACGCATCTTTCGATGGCGCGGACTTCTGCTTGAAAGATGCTTGGGTATGTACCCAAGCTTTCTGAGTATTTGGCTCTCGGTCCAGAAGGTCCTATCCCAATTCCCTCGTCTAGCTTGGAGCCGTCCGTATACCACTTTAGGCTCTGTCTGATTGAATATTAATGAGTTTTATAATAATCAGAAAATAAAGTTATAAAATGATATAATTGGTTGAAAAAAACTAAAAAAATAATAATTTTAGTTGTTAAAAAAAAGTTTTAATTATTCTAAATAGAGTTCTAAAAGAGTTTGGGTTAGCTGATTGTGTTTTATAAAGACTCAGTTATATATTGCATGTATAAAAATTCGTTTCTCTGAATTTGTATTGAAATAGATAAATTTACAAAAAAAAAACGTTTTTATAAGTAATATGCATTTTGTTTTTATTAGCTTTATTAAATGATTTTACTTGGAAATAGTATCCGGGAACATTTTTACAGGAACCACGCCCCAAAGTTTAATACATAAGTTGCTCTCTTTGGCCTCAAAAAATAACGTTTTATAATGAAATTATATATCCAATGTCTTCTAACATAATTTAGAATATTTATAAAATGAAAAGAAGTTAAAAATAACAAAATAATGAATTTTCTACTTACTATGAACAGCCCAAGAGATGATATTAAAAAATGCAGGGGCGATAAAATTGTTGCGACTGACTCGTCGGGTTTTCGTCAAGAAAAGGGACAATGTATCGTAATTTATAGAGGAGAGTTGAAAATGGTTTCCGGTTGGGTTGCGTTCATTTTAAGGGTTTTGTTTTAGGTGCGTTGTATTGTAAGGGATAGGTTCGGTAGAGGTGGTAAGGGAATGTCTAATACACGGTGTCGGGGTTGATCTTAAGGTTCGTAAGGACGGTTTTCTAAAGAAAGGTAGCATGGCAATAAACATGTTACACAGTCATTGTTAAAAACCAGAGTTATTTCAGCCAACATTGAAAAAAAAATAGGCTACAGTAGTCATAGAAGATCCAGGAAAGCAGCAAAATTGCTTTCAATCACAAAGAAATTATATTTTGGTCACATCAAATAATTATAAAAGCAATGGTTACGTAAATTTCACCTGTATAGTAGTCAAATTTTAATAAATCACAGTAATTAATTTTGAATATTTTTGTTTCATTTTGTAGTTAAATATATCAAGATTCTACCTCTTTTCTCCACTGCTTTTAGGACTACATAATTATACTAAAAGACAAAAAATACTTACAATGTAATTTTGAAGTAAAAATCTCGTGTAACAACTACATGCTTGTTGTTTCTTTGGATCTCTGTTCAAAACATTTCATGTTCACATAAAATACAGTCAATATTTTGTGACAAACACACATTTTACTAAATCAGTACGAAAATCGAGCTTCTAGGGTTTTTTTCCTTCAAAGAAATACACGAAGTTAAAGAGCGTGGTTGTCCTTTGTATATTTCACATTCTTCTGAGATATCATCGCTTTTTTGTATTTCATACTCTTCTCCTCTCGAGTGCTGTTCGCTTTTTATCGTTAACAAGGCCAAAATCATTAAAAAAGTGTGATTTGAGAATGCTTTAACATTTTTTCATGTTTTAAACTTTTACATGAAAAAAATATACCTTTCTAGAAAATTTAAATTTATGTATTAAATTTGGATGTAGCAGATAACCTTTACCCAGTGTAAACTGAAATTTAATCCAGTATAAAAGTTATTAATTAACTGTTCTAAAATTTACTTTTTTTTGATTTAGTTAAAAAAGCAAACTTTAGCATTACCATCCAGATTTTTGTGGACTAAACGTGGAAGAGTCTGGATGACTGCGTAAATTATAGAACATAATGATTTCTCTTTTTTATTTTAAATAAAATTATTTTTACAATAAGAAAGCAGGAATACATTGTTCATATATCTGGGAATTAAATAAAAATCTTACAATACAAAATGTAACATCGACCTATCAATCTGATAATGAGATATCGAAGTAGCTGTCAAAGTAATAATAAAGTAAATGATTATTTTGTTGTAGATTGCAATACAAATATTTAAATTGTAAAAGTGGTGTTACTAAAAAAATTGCAAATAAAAAAATTACATAGATTTGACAGCAACTGCCAAATCCCAACGGGTTCTAACAGAAAAAGTAAAATGGTTAAACATGATAAGAAAGATGCCCTCTTTCATGCTTCATGCACTGTTGTAACCTAGAGAAAGAGCTCTAAAACCGACATTTACAGTCGACAGAAGCAAACATGAGACTCGAAAAATATGCGAACTAAAAGAAAGGTTATCGCAACCAGCCAATTACGAGCCAATGTTAATGATTGTACATTAGTAATTTAAATATATTCGATATGATTGAACGAATGATTTTATCAATTTACATCAATTTTAGTGAGTGGATCAGTGTTGTCAATGTAATGATAATGGGGTACTGAAAACTCACTAAAAAAAGCAGTTTAAATACTTATAATTTGTTAATAGTTAAGTATGTGAATTTTAGACTGTTAACAAATATGATTATAATTTTGGAGTAAATAATAATAAAAATATTATTTTTTTAAATATAAGTACAATTCAAACAAAAAAATATGGCGCCAAGAGATGACTCATATGGTGGACACCAAAATAAAATAATCTTCACAAAGATAATAATAAAGAATTATTGAAGCACGATGCAATGCTTTCGTGATATACTTAAAACATGCACATTTCTTAATCTTGATTGGCGTCAATTCGCTGATTAAAATTCTTGTTCGTCAATATTGACAATAATTAAATTTAAATACATATCAACCATGAGTCAATACCAATATTAAAAGGTTAAGCGTTGCCAACGTTCAAATACAAATTTACCTAATCTTTACTAATCTTTACACGGTACGATTCATCACCAGTTTTACTTTTGCCTATTAGATGGCGCTGTAAAATTTTTAAAATTAAATAATTTAAATTTGGATCATATTTAAGACGCAAAATCTTATTATTCTTTCTTCTTTCCCCATTTTCTTTCTATATTTACACTAAAAAAAAGTGTTCAGGACCTCATTATTTGATTTTTATACAATTTCACTAACAGGGTTGTTTTTAGATAAAATATTTTGTAGAATGGTTATATAAAATGTCTACTGTTTCCATATTTTCCATTGACTAGGGTCAAAGACTAATTTAGACAAAACTACTTTTGTAAATTCAAAAGTTTCCGTTTTCTCTTTCTCTATCTCTTTTTTATTGAGTTTCAGAGCTGTCAGTTATAATCTGCTTCTAAATTTTTAAACGTTATATCATTACTTTTTTTATAAATTACAGTCATTGTTAAGACTAAGTGGATAATTAGCTTTATTCGGGTTTCGTTTTTCGGACGGTTTGAGAACGATTTGCTGACTGCGCACAACTGGATGTGCAGTAGACTAAATCCAAGGACTATTTATGTACGGTTTGAAAACTATCAACAAATGAAAAAACCCGAACGCCTTATTTTTTAATATCTGATACAAAAAGTAAATTATTTTTTCCACAAACCTAAAATGTTGGATAAACCGTTCATCACCATATAGGGGTACTGTTTCTTCGGCATAAGTCTCATTTTTTACTTTTTTGTGTAATAATTCGGGTAAAAAAAGATTTGCTACCATCTCCAATCCATCATCACTTGATGATGAAAAAGACGAGGATGAATCTGACGAGAATTCTGCCAATAAATCTATAATAATATACTCAATAAATTAAAATACCAAGAATAATTTGAATTTAAAATGCACACTACAAACAATGACTGACAAATGACCAAGCGCATGCGTCAATTAGTCCACGAAAAATTCTTACTTTTAACCTTAGACTAGGAAAGAGAGAGGACAGCGCATGGCAATGAAAACCTTATGCGTGTGAGTGAAGCCAATTTTCAAACGTTTGGTGGTAAACAAATTTGGAACGTCGAATTGTATTTTTTTAGTTTTTTTATTAATTTTCACCTTTTTTAATTACCTGAATAGACATTTTAAAATGGTTAATTGTGCAGTTTATAAGTGCAACAGTCAGAGTGCTAAAAAAGAGGAAGGAATTTCATTTCATAGGTAAAAAGTATTTTAAAACTTTTTCCTTGAAATTTATTTCTATTAATATTACAGCTTTCAGGTAATAGATGTTTAACTAAATCACATATGTTATGTATGATAACTTAAATTAATTGTACATGCATTTTGAAAATTGTTTTCATTCAGTTTTAAAGATTATTTTTCATTTAATTGTTATTATTTGCTCATAGATGTAATAGTTTTGCAGTGGCGTGGAATAAAAACATATATTTAAAATGGATAAAATAGATTAAAATTGTAATATTTATTAAATAAATATGTTTTAAAATGATTGTTCTTTTTTTTGGAGCAGTATAAATTTAAAGACTTTTTTAAATTAGATTTGTAATACGAAATAATGAAAATGATTATTTAATAATCGTATAAGAAAAATCGTATGATACGCCTATGTCAATATTGTCCGCCATTAGTTTGGTGGTAAATGGGTTACATAAATTGATTCCAATGCGCAGTCCTCTCTCTTTCATTGTCTAAGGATTTGACAGTTTTCAAATCGTCCGAAAACAGTCAGAAATAAAACCCGAACACCGAACTAAAATTATAGAACGGTTCGAAAACCGTACAAGAAAAACCCGAACACAGGATTTTTTAGTGCGCAGAATCCTGACAGTTTGAAAACAGTAATCAAGTAAACCCGAACAAAGCTAATATATCAATATAGTAAAGTTTGACTTTGTTTACATATCTTTTGGCAAATGGCACTTATGGTGTATTTAGTTATTGATTAAAAATTTCGATTGTTACAACGAAAATACAACTACAGCAAAATGGACCACCCAGGGCTCATATTCTCTTCTGTTAGCTATACATTAAATGTTTGGTCTACGTATTAAATGTGTCTTCATTCACATCCATTTATATTTTATAATTAAACTTTAAATGATACATGACAGTCCATCGGCTATTGTTAATAAGATAAATTTAATTTTGTCAAATACAACTGAATATAAACTAAATAAATATTTTATAAAACGAATTTGTCGAATTAAATATTTCCTCGTGTCAGTTTATCACAAAATAAAAGTTAATCAATATTATAAATTATTTGGTTTGTAAATAGAAAACAAAGTCACAGATTATCAATTTTAATTTAAAATGGGTAACTTGTAACAATGTAGCAATTAAAATAGGTAAAAAAAATGCCAACATTGTCACAAATGACAAAATAAATAATAATTTTAGGTTAGGTTTTGTACAGTGTATGACATTTAGATTTAATAACAATATAAAAATTTATTGTTGTATAAAAATACAATTTTTTAAATGGCAATTACTTAATCAAAAATTTATTCAATTTTATCCATTTTTTGTTGGAGAAAATTGAAAATTTTTATGATATTTTTTTTCTTTTTTTATAAACAATTCCTCCCTTACTGAATTAAGTAGCTGTTTACTACTCTAGGGAAATCAAAAAATTAATTTCAAAGACAATAGCTGGGGTCATGACTTTGAAGCAATGTCACTGTTATATTATAACATGCTAAGATATTTAACTTTTCCCACTTTTTATAGATATTAAACAGATAACAATTTTTTTTTAGTTTTCTTATTTGTTTAAGCAAAAATCATTTCTAATTGTTTTAATGAATGGTACAGAAGAATAAAATAAATAACAAAAACCAATAGAAAGTAAAATTCTTTCTAATGGCTTATTTAGAATGCATGTTTATTGTAAATTCATGGCGGCCACAGTCGGAAAATATTTAAAATAAAACATTTTCTGCATAAATACTATGAATTATCCAAAAGCCAAAATTGGTTAGGTTAGGGTACAATAAACATTTTTTGAAATAAAAATCTTATTTTCAGTAAATATATATTGTTGGCTGGTAATGAATCTAGTTATACAGGGTGATTGATTAGTGTGAAGAAGCTTAGTAGATCTGTTATAGTAAAAATTATAAAAAATAGTTACTGATAAAAATTGTAGGCAACTTTAAACTACACATTTAAAATTAGTAACAATCTTACAGGGTGTTCCATAAGATGGTGGCACACCAAACTTATGTTTTTTTTAACGAAACACCCTTATTTTATTTTAAATTTTAAATCTGCATCATTTCCACATCGCAACAATGTAAAGGTTTGTTATGTTATACCGGGTATTTAAAAAGTTACAACCAATATTACCTGAAAATCATATCAAGGGTAACCCCCTGTATAATTAAAAAGGAGAATAGGAACATTAATCTATTGCAACCATAGTTTTTTAATAGTTTTTAAAAATTATAAAACATATTCGTTTTCATAATATTCGTTAAATCACATTACAGGTTAAGTCAAAATGCAAGTAGGTACATTATTTTTTGGTAATTTTAAACAATCGAAAAGTACTAATTTCACACTTATCAGTTTCTAGATATTTTTATTTTTCCATGAAAGTTTTCATTTGGTAGATATTTTAACGTTTACCAATAATTATTGTGAGTTGGCCAAGATTGACTTGTCAGAAACTGACAATTTGGCATTATTGTTTATTAATTCAGTATCACCGAATACGGAACTACAAATAGAATGGCAAGAACCTAGTTACTGTCTAGATCCGTATGCGACATCGAGTAGCAGCGGTTGTGTTAAAAAGTATTGTCGATAATACAGATTCCTTAAATTTATATCTAGTGCCATCTATCTGTCAATAAGAAGTACTCTGCGATAAAATAGACAGCTACATTTCAACGAAACTAAAGTACAATCAAAAAATGATCATTTATTTATTTATTTTGCTTAAAATACAAGTCATGTTTCAAAAGAATATTTCTCAAACACTTGAAAATATGAGGGACATCAAATATGGGAATAATTTCTTGGTCATTGATCACAAAACCAAAATTTCTATTCTTTTCTTTTCTTTTTAAGTATTCCTCCTTCGTTTCACTCAATAGCAGTCTAATAGCTCCGACATTATTTTCACTTTGGTCACAAACTGTCGATACTACCTTCAAACCTATACTTTGACATTTGCAGATTAGAATCTTCAGCAAATTTTTTAATGCCATGAATTTATGGGGTCCTTCACTAAATGTAAAAGCTAATGGTTGCTTCCACTGTTTATACAGTCCTTTCAGCATAAAAACGTTTCCATGATCTGCTAGTACAGGTTTTCTTTCTTTATAAATTACAATTTGATTTATTCACTTACCAGGTAAATTTAATGTTGGAACTACTGTTCTTATAAGACCTCTTTTGGTACCTAATACTCACAAAATACATATTTTTTATAAATGTCTTCAACTGACAAGTCTTTATAATTTAAAGACTGTATCTTTAAAATCCACTCACTAAACACACTTGGTTCATTTTTTGGAAAACGATGCATTTTGCCTTCACGATTTGTACATGTAGGTACACAACATTTCCTTTTAGATAAGAGGGGTTAATAGTTTGAATCCATTTTAGGGACAGAATTATTTGGAAGCACAAAACCAAAGATGATTTACACCAACAAAACTAAAAAAACTGAAGATAAAACTCCTGCTCTTTTTCTGATTCTCAGAACTACTGTCTCTTTTCTTAATTTTCTTAAAACTGTTTCTCACCAAATACAGATTGATACATATCTGTTAAATTAAAAAGTATTGTCGTTAATAGTATTAGTATAGAGACCTCTTCCGAAAAATAGAACAATTAAAATGAGTAGACGCAACGATCAGCGCCATCCTATGGTTGTGTTAAAAATATTAATAAGTTTTGGCGGGAGTATATTTGCTTTCATTTCTATTCGTAGTTCCGTATTCGGTGTTCAGTATTATGGTACACCGTAAATTAGAAAACATTATTATTTAGTAATTCAATTTAAATAAGCAATAATGAATTTTACTACTGATGAAATGGTAAATATAAATTTAAAAAAAATAAAATATTCATTACTAGCAGCTAGAATTTATCAAAAACTATTACTAGATACAAGATACATTTGTAATTGTAATGATTTTAGTTTCTAATAATTTTAAATGTTTTTATTTGTTATATTTTTATCTTAATTCAAGCATAAAAATAATCTAAATTAAATTAGGGAATTATTAGAACAGTGAAAATGGTTTTGACATTTAAATGTTAAGATTACAGCCCTAAAAGAGGGTCCTTAGGCATATATCTTTACTCAATATTCGTCTCCGGTTTTTTGTAAACTGCGGATATCAAAGTCTTAACATTGATTTCTTGTTCCACAATATGCAGACAATTTTGTCATTCTAAGTAAATAAGATTTATCTGTCCCAACGTGGAAGACAGAAATAGTTACTGTGTTTTGTAGAAAAAGCAATTTAATATCAAAAATATAAGAAAGTATAAAATAAACTTTTGGTATTACTTTTGTAAGAGCAGTGATTACTGTCTTTTTTTAGTAAATAATTTGTTTATAATGAATGTAAAACAATGTAAACAATGTAAAAGTAAGATAAAAACAGTGTTTTTAAAAGTTTTGTTGACTTAAATAATTGTTAATTGTTTTTCATATAAAGAGAATTTAAGGTTTTTTAAAATATCTGGTCATTTATTTATTTAAAAACTTCAATTATGTGAATCTACAAATTAATTTATTAGATTATTTAAAGATACACAATTGTTTATTAATATGTTTTTATTCATTATTTAATGTTATTCGCATTTAATTTCATAAAATATATTGAACGAATGAAGCTGCATGTTGATTTAAAGAACGTTTTTTTTTCTGGAAAATTTAGAGGAAAGTAAAGAGAAGTTTTATTTAGTTTTCCACATAAATTCACTTTGTATCCAAGGACAAATTAGAAAAGAGTGCTTTCATGTCATGGCGTGGCTCGTATGTATAAAACTTAACCTGTTTGTTCAATTATGAAAGGTTACACGTAGCTACTTGAAATTTAAAGAGTAAAGTCATTTATTAATCACGAACTCAATAGAGAGTAAATTTACTGTCGAAAATGGATACTACCTTTATGTTGTTTCTGAAAACCCGGTTTTATATTTATACAGGGTATATCAACCTTACGACAGAGTTCGGTATATGGGTTGTTTTAGAAGATATTAAAAAATGTTATTAACAAAAATAGTCTTTAGGGTTCATATTTTGAAATTATCTTAAACTATACAAAGTGTTGTATAACTCCGTTACAAACCAAACATATGATTTTTTAAATGGGAACCCCTGTATATTATACAGAATTTGGATTACTCACATTTTTTTAAAAATTTTAATATAGGGTTTGGATATGTTATACAGAGTACTTCAGAAGTTATGGACACGTTTGTGTGAAAATCGTAGGTAAATCAACGCTCTGTATCTTATTGTACGTTGAAGAAAAAAAAGTATTTTTCCTACGACCACATATGAAAGTGCTAGTTTGCACACTTATTTGTACTTAAGAAAGTAGCTAATATCAATACACGTATTGAAAAGTAAATATCAATACACGTATTGAAAAGTAAATATCAATACACGTATTGAAAAGTAAAAAAATATAGTTCTATGATCCGTGACATTTACGTCAAATTTATCAATAGTAAAAACCTTAGAACAAAAAGAAACAGGAAGGAGTATATGCAAAATGACCTTGAGTCCAGAAAGGAGCTTGCATATGGCGGCCAAATGTCAATTTTAATTTCCGTTTCCAATGCCGTACCGAAAAAAAATCAAATTTATATTAGGGTCTTTATTTTGATTAAATTCCAACCAATCAAGTAAGTGAAAATATTTAGTGTTGTAAATCATTTTGTGTTTATAAAAACCGAATGATACGCCTATGCGCTAATTTTTGACATTTTTATGCAAATATTGCTTTGACGGCATACTGTAAACATAAACAATGAGTCATACAAGGAGCTTCAAGATGGCCGACTTCCGTCGCAAATTTTTCTTAAAGTTAATATATGACAGACTCCTTCCTGTTTCTTTTTGTTCTAAGGTAAAAACACATAAATGTCAAAGCAAGGACCATTTAATTTTTTTTTAAATCTTCCTTGTGTCAAATATTGTATTGTAATTGCCAATACAAATTTTTCTGTATAAAGTAAGAATAAAGAAAAAAGTTTCTTATAGGTTTTTAAATTTTTAAAAAATAAACATATTTTTATTTAGTATTATTATTTTTATAAAAACACTTTGAGAAAGAAGAACAGTTTATTCTTCTTTTTTATATTGTGTTATGTTCTGTGCATGTGTCGAATGTGGATTTTTGAAGTTATGTTTGTGTTTCTGTTCACAATTATCTTTGTGTCTATTATTATTACATTACTTTTCAATTAATTTCATCGACTGACCATTTTACTTTTAATTTTTATAGAGCCCACAAAAAAAATTAAAATGTCATTTAGCTAATAAAGAATTTTGATGTGAATTCCTGAGAAAGGTGGTTATTTGATTTTAATTAATTATATTTCCATGCAATATATAAACTCGTTTAAATCCTAATTTTTAACATGACTAACTATTAAAATAAATTTTATAAATAAATTTAAAATATTTATTATAATAAGAAATATTGGGGTCGTAGAAAAAATCGTGTACACAACGCGTTGGAAAGTGTATTTCTTGCACTCGTTACGTTTCCGCACTCGCCACTACGCGGCTCGTGCTAAACTTCACTCGTGCGTAATACTTCACTTTCCACACTCGTTATGTAATATTTCCTACGACCACTTATGAAAGTGCTAGTTTGCACACTTATTTTCAATACACGTATTGAAAATTTTTTTTTGTGGGATATATAAAATGGTCAGTTGGTGAAATTAATTGGAACTTGAGAAATGTTATGTGTTCAACATTTTCATTCACGTTTTACTCCTGTTGTATGCGCCAATCACCCCTATTGCACTTATAGTGTAACATGATATATGTTAACTAAAAACGTAGTATTTTTAAATTAATTATATGGCTAACACTAACACCATCTATTGTATAGAGTTCTTAACATGTTAATTATTATAAACGATTCCTGTCAGTAATTCCAACTTTATACACGATCTTTAATGTGGCTTAGTCCAATACCTTAAACCACGATTGATTCTTTTATTGGCATTGGTGTTATACACAGCATTGGAATAAACAATACCAAAGACGTTACAAAAGTTAAAAGACGTTACAAATTTCAAGTTAAAAGAAGTTACAAATTTCGAGTAAAAAGACGTGACAAATTTCAATTTAAAAGACACTGCAAATTCCAAAGATACTACAAATTTCAAAGACATTACACTGATTGGTTCTACATTGGTGGACGGTTCATCAGACCAACCCTTCACTGGACCAGCCCTCTCCTGGATCAACCAACGGATCCTATGTAAAAAAAGATAAGTCGACCAACGTAAATGCATTTATAATATTATACAGCTGTCTCGTTTTTCTTTATTTCTTAAACGTAATATAAAAATCATTTTAGTACCGTCAACTGTATTAGAATAAGTTTTTGTAAAGAACTGTTTGCGGATTATTTTTTTGTAACGTATTCTCAATTTCATTCATTTAAGCACCAAGGAAATCTATTTATCTTTTGGTACATTTTCATATCATTTTTTTATCTTCATAGACAGTTTTTTCTGACATCTTTCTGTCATCTTATGATACTTATTTAAATAACAGCTTAAACAACTTTCTTCAGTAGTATCATAAAAAATAAAAAGATTTCAGTGGCGCCCTTATAATTTCTTAAAGAAACAAATATTGTACTATAGTCAGAGCTAATGAACTTACTCACCCCTAGCCGAGGTATTTAACTATCATAATTTTTGCTGTGATAAACATTTATAAATATTGTTAATTATTGAAATATCTTTTACAATTAATTAAAGACGAAATTAAGATTAATGTTTGTTTTACTGTAAATTACATTTTTTCTTTTGGTATATAGTTATTTTTTAAAAGTTAACTAAATAATTTTATAAATTCACTATCAACAGGTATCACATATCACAAATTGACGCTAAACGTAATAATTTGGTTACAAATTGTTGCCCAACGACCAACTAATATTACAATAGGTAAGTGTATTTTTGGTTGCATAGATAATGCAACTTATACATTTATATTTATAATAGTATAAAATTGACATTTATTGTACTTTTCAATACGTGTATTGATATTAGATACTTTTTTAAGTACAAATAAGTGTGCAAACTAGCACTTTCATAAGTGATCGTGGGAAAAATACTTTTTTTTCTTCAACGTACAATAAGACACGGAGCGTTGATTTACCTACGATTTTCACACAAACGTGTCCATAACTTCTGAAGTACTCTGTATAACATATCCAAACCCTATATTAAAATCTTTAAAAAATGTGAGCAGTCCGAATTCTGTATAGGTAATATACAGGAGTTCCCATTTAAAAAATCATATAAACGAAGAAAAATATCAAAATCAATGTCAAAAAATTTTATTTTGTTAAAAAACAGCAACTAGTTTAGGCCTATCAATAGGCCATCATCAGGCTAAAAATTAAAAAGAGTAAAAACCACCAGTGTGGTGGTTTAGGATTGACACCACGAGTTACGACCCATCATCTGACAATTTGTTGCGGGTATATTCTTGCCCTCATCCTCACATTGATGCTTATATTCGCCACATTTTCAACTTTTCTTACCTTGTTGAATATTACTTTCTTATTCATTTCTTCACTCACAATGACAAATATGATGCATTTGCCAATGGGTCTTTGACCTTTTTCCTTTCTTGCGGTTTTTACAAATACTGCTCATACTTACTCTCCTTTGTTTTTCAAGCTTTTGGGTACCTTTATCCTAAGCTATATTCCAGTTTTCTTCTCGTTATTAACCAAGGACTCAACTAGGTTTAATGAGTTGCTACTCACCTAGTTTTTAGTTTTTAATATTTAATTTTAATCATTATTTTCTTCATTTAATGCTTTCCTTTTTTCAATGACACAATTTTGATATACATAAATTTTGCTATGTGCAAGCATGGTAGAAGTTATTATGTTTCAATTACAACTATAGTTATTAAGGTAGGTTTATACTGATTCTTTGATCTGTAATGTTTTCACTTTCTCTTTAATTTTTAGCCTCATGATGGCCTATTGATAGACCGAAACTAGTTGCTGTTTTTTAACAAAATAAAATTTTATGACATTGATTTTGATATTTTTCTTCGTTTACCAATCAGTCACATTTGTGCTATGGATGATTTACTTCTATTAAAAAATCATATGTTTGGTGTGTAACATAGTTATACAACACTCTGTATAGTTTGAGGTAATTTCAAAATATAGACCCTAAAGACATCTACTAATTTTGTTAATAAGATTTTTTCATATCTTCTAAAACAACCCATATACCGAACTTTGTCTTAAGGTTGGTACACCCTGTATAACCCATTAACATTTTAACGTTACAACCTATTTTTAATAATATTTCTATTTATATTATAGCTAAGAAAAACAATAACAAAAACAGATTTTGTTCCCACCATACACACCACACGAAAATCCCATATTTACAACGCTCTAGTATCATCTTCACCCTGCTATCACTACTTCAAGTTCTGCTTCCTTCTCCCCTTCTGGATTAAATTTTTCTTTTTCTTCTTCATTGGTCTAGTTTACTTTGCTCCTGTTGCTTCTGATTTTTATAATTAGGCCTCTGGGGATATTCTAGTGAAAACAGTCTTTTGAATGGTTTGAAAATATCCTTAATTTGAATTAAAACTTGCAACCTTGCAAATGTTGTCCTTGTCTCGGAACATCTTTATTATTTTTCTAATAGTCCATTTTTATTGTGTTATTTGAGCCAATAATTAAATCAATGTCGGCTACATTTAATTTTTTTTTATTTAGACCAATAATAGCCAATCCTGCTAAGTTCTTCTTCTTGAATCGAGTGTGTAGAATTTCCCGTAACTTTTGGAGCAATATAGCTATATATACACAATTTTTTATGACTTAAATCTCCACAAAGCTATAGTTATAGGATTTAGGTGTCATATAATCTATTGGCCCATGTGTAATCAACAAATTCGTTCCAAGTGATTTTTGCCAACAAATTATAGGCTCCAGTAAAGTTCTTGTCGTTAACTAAGTAAATAAGAATATCTTTTCCCGAGATAAATACTGTCCAAGTCACAAGGAACGTATCTTCTGACAACTTTGACTCACCAGCTTCAAATGAACCACTGGATTACGTAAATAATACAATTCAAACTTTGTATTCCCTTTTCAAGTAGATGACTGATACTGAGAAAGTGATTTTAACTGCTTTTTTGTTAAATCGTCTGCATTTCACAAAACAAAACCAATTTTTCAGCAAAATGTAATAAAAAAAGATTGATGAACTTAATTAAACTCCCCCGTGATGGATCGATAACAATATTTGGCTATCTTTTTGCGTTCTCTTCGTTTCACCGTATTTTTTTGTTACGTTATCATCAATATTCAGGCTAGTTTTATGTTATTGAAAAATGACGTTTGTTTTTTAACTGATACACCAGTGTTGAAGTGTTTTTGTTCAGACAATGTTGCTGTTTTTTGCAGGGAAACCAAAAATATTAACATAGGAAAATTTTGAATCATTTAAAAATCTTTTTGACGATTTTATGAAATTATTTATAAAAACAGTTTATTTCATCATTCATTCATTATCTCATTATTTCAACCGTTTTGTATAATATGTAGCTGTTATTTAGGGGCATTACTCATTTGTTCTAAAATATATTTCACCAAAAATCTTTTATGGGTTTTCAATTGATTAAAAGTATGGAAATAGATAAAAATTTCATTGAAATGTGAGTTAACAAAGATTTTTAATTTTACTAATCTTAACGCACGTGTATGTTATGAGATATCATTACGTGCAGGCTATTGTAAAATGTCACTTACACGTAGGCAATGCCATTTTTGACGTTTACAGGCATGGGAATAGAAAAAACATATATTTTCCTATCAAGACTTTCTTTTTATAATATTAACAAAATCCAAATAAACGCCATTAAAGGTATTTCTCTTTATTACGTTAAACTCTAGATTAAGGTTAGTTTGCACTTAAGATTCTTAATTTTTATGCTACTACAAAATCGACTTAACTTGAAAATTATTAAAAATGTGATGATGACGTTATTATTTTTTTATCTTAATTTTGAACTCTCTGCCTCAACGATGGCCATTATTAAAACTTTCCAATAAAATTTTCCATCAATTAAGAGTTCAAGAACGTACTTTTAAAGTTAAAGAACTAGGACTAGGAAAGTTTCCGTTCAGTGCCCGGTTATTAATTTTAAATCTCTTTTAAGTAGTGCGCAGCTTTTTCATCATTCTCTTCGTCGCCTTTATTATTTTTCTGTCCGTCAATGTTAAGACCTTTTTTCTACTACGTTAGTTAAACAGCAATAAAAAGATATTGTTCTAAATTATTAATTTTTAAGAATTTTATAACTATGTAACAATCAATTAAACGTCTTTATTCTATATTATCTATATATATATCTTTATATTTTGGCCTAAATTAACCTTTTGGTTGTTTGTTTTAGAGAATCTACGTTTTAAACAATGTAAGAACATGTAGGAATCTTTGTTGGCTTAATTTTTGTTGCGCACTGTCAACTGTGCAGATCTTGTGGCAGTCAGTTGTTATATTTTTTTATTTAGTACTTGGCCGTAGCTCTTAACTTTCTTGCTTTTATTAATCATCAGTTCATGTTTTAGAACGCTATTTTTTGTAACGTGCAACAAATTAAAAAATACGCATCCTTTCCTATTTTATGAAAATTTACTTCTTTTAGCAAACCTGGTTTAGTATTTTAAAATTTAATCTGGAAAAATATAGAAAATGTAGTCCGCAACATTAGCATTCTTAGATTATGTTTTATTTAATGAACAAAAATATGAGGATGTTTCACATTCTCTGCGATGTTGTTGTTAAATATTATTTAAATTGATTGTAGATAGATAGATGTTTAAGAGGTGGCCAGAAGCCTATTCCACTGCGACCTTTTCAGATCTATTGTGGTCCTCGAATAACCGAGCCCAGTCTTAACGAAGTCTATAAGCTTTGAGACTGTAACCTTCATGTAGTCCCTTGCCAATGGATATTCTTGTCCTAAAGTCAGGAACCGCATATTTACCAGTCCGTCGCACTGACATAAGATGTGCTCTGGTGTTTCCTCTTCTAGGTGACAGAATCTGCACAGATCCGTCTCTGTCAACCCCATCAGCTTAAGATGCCTGTTTAGCTTACAGTGCCCCGTCAATAGACACTATAGTTTTGACCGTTTTCCTGTCTTTACTCAATAAGTCTGACATAAACTTTTGCGAATGTTCCATTATGAACTGTTTCGCTTGCCTTTGTCCCGATGAATTCCACCACCATTCCCGTGATTTTTGTGCCCCCCATGTTTTCATGACCATTTTTATTATATTGTTTGCAATGCCGCAGAAATAAAAGGCATTGATGAGCCTAGTTTAGCCAATTCATCTGCCTTTTCATTGCCTTTTAGACCCCTATGACCCGGTACCCAAGCTACCGTAACCTTGCTACGATCCCCCAGAGTATTCAGAGCATGCACACAGTCCCATACTAGCCTAGAATTGACCTCTACAGAATCTAGTGCCCTTAGCACCTTAGTATTTTTGTTTATTGGTTTCGCGTTTCGCTTTTGTGTTTAAAGTTTAATAACTATGGATATGATTTATTATTATTATTATTATTATTATTATTTATTTGATTTGGTATTAAATGAGGAGGGTGACCGACCAATAATGGACATTCTAAAATTATTATGAAAATCATCAGCACTGTAATTTAGTATAACATTCTCATAATAATCCTCATTTCGAACAGGAACTACTCTGTCAGGTTCCACTATATCGAATGCATGAACTAAATTACCTACAATAGCCCCTATCTTGCCAAAATTTAGTTCATCATTCATCAATTTCATTAGAATTACTTGCTGAATGTTCCCCATTCTAGATTGAGGTTATATGACTTGTCAACCTCAACAGATGTTGAAAACGTCAAATAATAACGCTGAAATTCAACAATGCGTTCATCTATTTTTAAGCTGTCAACTCATTTTATCACTAAACTGTTGAGAGCTTTGAATCAGCTGCTGAAGTCGGGTGAACGCACCCATTGCCTGATTTACCACCCTTATTCATTGCTTAACAGATCTTTCAAATGCACCTTTATAATCTTGACGGTTTATCCCTCTCGGGTTTCGCAATTTCGTGACAGTAAGAGATGACGTCGTTAGTCGTGTGACTGTCACTCTTGCCTATCCCTTTACTTAAAATGCATTGCAATAAGGACTTATCTCTTGTTTTTTTTGTGGTTATAGAGCCAAGGTTCCTGTACCATGGATAAATCCACGTCTTCCCTGTTATACAGCACAGTTTAAGCAGCTGCTCCACCGTTGCCCCCTCTCTTGGCTTTGCCTTGAAGTTGGACATTCTTTTTCGGATCCTTTGGGTTATAAGACCCAAGGCTTGACCTTGCGACTCTTCTTGGTTGTGGTGGTCACAGGGACTTCGGCAAATACGCCCTACAATTTGATTGTTTTTAATGCGGGCCCAAACATTCACCTTCTCGGGATATTGTGTTCTATACTCTTCCATTCAATGTGGATTTTCACTTGCCCAATATCGACATGTCTGGCGATTTACGTGACCGTTCAGCATAAAAGACGCTTCATCTGAAAATTGTACCTTTTGTATGAAACCCGGATCTCTGTTACATTGTTCCATAACGATTTCGCAGAATTCGATTCTTCTATTAAATTCATCTTCTAATAGCTCCTGGACCAAATGTACTTTGTATGGATGCCACTTCTCCTTTTTTGGCACTCTTACAACAATTGTTTGGTAGACATTATTATATAGTGTGACCTGCCTAGAACTGGTATGAGGATTTTCTTGAAACGCCAGTACACCGTCCAGTTTTTTGGCTTCAGATATTGATGTTCTACCACTTTTGGGAAGATCTTTAACATGGCCCGTTTCTCTAATTTTTTTTTCAATTTTACTTACTGTTGTTTGAGTAATTGTATTGCAATAAGGGTATTTAGTATTAAATAAATTACGAACTTCTGCTTGAGTCCTCACTCTATCTCCATAACTAATCATGGTTAAAATTTCGATTCGTTCTGATTCTGTTAGTTTCATTTTTGTAAATGCTGTTATTAATCTCGGCAAAAAACTCGTAGAGTAAAAATTTGACTCCTATTATTTGACAGTTTCAGAGATCATTGACGAATAAAGACGAGTCAATGACAACATTGATTTAAATATTTTTGTAAAAATAATTCCGAGTACTTACTACAATAATTAATTGTTTTTATCAATGTATTTTTTTCGGAACTAACAATAAACACTATTTTGTTTTATTCCCAGTGGCAGTCCTTAGTGTATTTTAGTTCAGTGAATGAATATTTATTTTAATTCCATGTTACTTAACAAAGTTCATAATTTTGGTTAATCATGTGGAAATAAATATTCAAATGATTACATTGTTGCAAGGGCAATAAGGAGACCTTTCAAATGAGCTGTCATGTGACCTCGTTATGTATTTAAAAAAATCGTCGATGACGTCATTACGCCATCACTAATGACGTAATGTCCAACACATCTATAGCAGTTGATGGCCATTCAAAAATTAAAATCGACCTGTTTTAAGATTTTTTTAAGAGTCGTTTGTTTCTGAAATAATGAATTTATTCCATACATTCGCATCATACTGTATATTAAAATAAAAATTGTTTCGTAAATTATAAGTAAAAAAATTATAAGAAATAGCATTTTTCTTTACAATTTACTGAAATTCCCCATAAACTTCTAGGTGAAAGTCGATATGGGACACCCTGTATGTAATGTAATAGCTTACAAAAATAGTATATAAGATAACAACTAGTAGAAACTCTATTCCTAACCAAATTGCTCATTTCTAACTCAAACATAAAGTACAAATACATTCTGTTCTAATAGTCTCTTTCTGTTTTAGATCGTATAGATACATCCTATCAACAACAACACCAAAAACAGCAACAACAACAGAAGTATTCAGATTGGCGGCAAATGTGGCGTCCGAATTTGGAGGATTTCTCCAGGGCCGAAGCAATGGCCGAGGCGCAAAACAATACAATCACAAATTTAACGGTCCAACTGGGAGCCACTGCGTACCTACATTGCCATGTCAGGAGCACCGGAGATAGGACCTTGGCCGGAGCAGAGGTAATAAAAGAGGATTTCCAGTTCTTTAATAATTACAGTACGGATATTGTTAAGAAATTAGTGTTCTGATTATTGCAAAAATTTATAAAATTAAGTAATTGAAACATAAAAAGTATTTTTCTGTCTTATTTTTGCAGTTTACTAAAGTTACAACAATTACTTTGTGTATTTTTTATGTATGTTTTTTATATGTACAGGGTTATTCATTATAAATGTCCCAGCCCTTACCATTGCACAAACAATAAATTTTTACTTATAATATTACTAGAGCTTAAACTATTTCCGGCAATTTTTTTGAGGGTACGAATATTTTGAAAATTATCGCCAGCCGTGAAGCGTCAAAAAAATTTCCTCTTAAATATTTTGGCGGAATTTTTTTAAATTGCCATCGTAACGACTAATTTTATTATAACTATGACAAAAGTACAGTGGCTTGCGTAGGGAACACAAAAAAAAACAGAAGGTGCCACACGACCCTGTTTATTATTTAAAATTTTCGAGCGGATGCTTCTAATTCAGAAGGGGTGCAGGAGAGGGGTAATATTTTTTGTAAATTGCCGTTTTAAAAATAAAAATCGAGCTGTTTCGTACATAATAACTCTAGAATATAGTTTATTACTTAAATATGGACCGCAATGTATTATATTAACAGGTCACACGGCTGAAAAGTCCCCGGTCTGACCTATAGATGACGACACTAGAATTAAATCCATTTTATTTTTAGATAGTATCAACCTTCAAAAGATTCGTGTAAAAATTTAACAGTTGTCGGACTATTAGTTTGTGAGATATTGTATTTTTAGTGAAGCAACTTTTGTTATTTTCAAAAAGATGGAAAAAAAGACACTCTAAATATATCTAAGGAACGTGTTGGACATATCGTTTACGAATATTTGGGTAAGCGGAAGCTCTGTGCGAAATGGGTGCCGCGGGTGCGCACAATCGACCAAAAACAGCAACGAATTGATGATTCTGAGCAGTGTTTGCAGCTGATAAGTCGAAATAAAACCGATTTTTTGCGTCGATATGTGACTATGGATGAAACTTGGCTCCATCACTACACGCCTGAGTCCAATCGACAGTCAGCTGAGTGGACTGCGGCCGGTGAACCGCCACCAAAGCGTGTAAAGACTCAACAGTCAGCTGGCAAAATTATGGCCTCAGTTTTTTGGGATACACACGGTATATTGTTCATCGACTATTTGGAAAAGGGAAAAACAATCAACAGCGACTATTACTGTGCATTATTGGAGCGATTGAAGACCGAAATCGCGAAAAAACGGCCCCATATGAAGAAGAAAAAAGTGTTGTTTCATCAAGACAATGCACCGTGTCACAAATCAATGAAAACGATGGCAACATTGCATGAATTGGGCTTCGAATTGCTTCCTCACCCACCGTATTCTCCAGATCTAGTCCCCAGCGACTTTTTCCTTTTCTCTGACCTGAAGAGAATGCTCGCGGGAAAAAAATTTGGCTCTGATACTGAGGTAATCGCCGAAACTGAAGCCTATTTTGAGGACAAACCGAAGGAGTACTACAAAAATGGTATCGAAAAGTTCGGTATAAGTATATAAGTATAAGGTCGCTATAATCGCTGTATCGCCCTTGCAGGCAACTATGTTGAATAAAAAAAAATGAATTTTGTCAAAATATTGTGTTTAACTATGGTAGACCTGGGACTTGTCAGCCGACCTTAGAAACTTTAGTATTATACATTGTTTTACCATCCAGGATCATTTTTACCCCTAAAATTTATAATTGTTTTTACAGCAAGTATCATGGGTTAGACGGCGAGACTGGCACATCCTCTCTTCTGGTGTATTTACGTATACGAACGACGAACGTTTCCAGATTTTGCACGCAGAAGGTTCAGATGATTGGACCCTTCAAATTAAATACGTCCAGAAGAGGGATAACGGCACATACGAGTGTCAAGTAAGTATCTAAAAAACAAACAACTTCTTCCTTTGTTATCTTTTAAAATTTTAAATTTAGATTAAAATGATTCTTAACAAAAAGAATTCATTGAAATAGAGGAAACTCAAATGTGGCTGATATCAAATATCAATAAAACACTAAGTCAAACCACAATAAATTTAATGGTAAAACTATAAAAATTCGCGACTAGTTTCGGTCTTAGACCATCATCAGGCTATCATGTAAAAGTAAATACACTTGTACAATATTAAAAGTTACATCGTTACATCAGTACCTGAAATATATGAATATGTAGGTTATATAAAATATAATAAATTACGGGGTAAAATAATATAAATAAGTCATTAAGTTATTAACTTAATAAGTTATTAATTCGAATCCCTAAAGGTCTTATACTATTATGTGTAAGTGGTTGGACAGTCGTTGCACCAGAGTTTAAAATTCACACTTCTGAACCCTTTATTGATTTGGTATTTGGTTTTAAATAAAAGGAATTTAAGTTTTCTCATACTTCTGATTTATTTTTCTAAAAATTAAATAAAAAAAGCATAATTATATAAGTAGAATCTTTATTAATCACAATATTTTAATTTGGGCAAATAAAAGAAATTTGTTTTGATTCTTATGACCACTTAACCCAGTTTCTTATATAACGGACCCATTAAATCTACGATACTGCTGGAAAACAAACACCGATTGTTGAGTCCCTTCAGACGACGTTGACAAGGGTTAATCGTTTTTAATATAGTGATTAAGTTGAGTTGCTTCCAGAAATTAAACTATTTGCTTGATGAAATTAGAAAATGTTTTGATATTTATTAGGGCTCGACTAGGATTTCGGTGTATGTGGAGGTATTGAGTGAACTAAGAGCTAATTTAGAAAAGCAATTATCAAATTCTAATGGATTAAAGGCATGTAAATTAAATCCTGTCGGTCTTTAAATTAATTTTCTCAAAAATCATTTGATCAAAGAATGTTGCAATATTTTTTTAATTAATTTTAGTTGCATACTTTATGGGCTTGCAGTTTATAGTAAGCATAAACAGCTACAATAATAATTTTAATTTATACAGGAGAACCTCAACCACAGCTCCACAAATCTTTTTAAAAAACTGTCCGCTGCCTCTCGTTAGTGAATGTAAAATCCTGGGTATGATATTTGACTCCCGCCTAGTATGTTTACAGTGAATAAACAATAAACATACTGATTGACAGTAGCAAATGAGCGAAGAAAGTCAAACGAGCAGAGCGGTTTGTTCACTTTGATGACGTTTATACAGGAAAAGGCATATTAATAATTATTTTATTTACTTATAGTCAGTGCAAAACAAAGTGACAGTGTTGCCGGACTTTTATAAGTTTACAAGATTTAAAGATCGATTCGAATAAAACTATCAAAAACAAGAATAATAAAAAACTCTTAGTTTTAATGTAACTTCCAAGTTTATTTGAAAAAATATGTAAATCACAATGACGGCCGTGTCGTTAAGAAGCATCGTCATATTGACATTTAAGTTACAAGTATTAATTTCATTTCTTACGTATTAACAAAGTTTAGAAGTTCAACTTTTAGCATATTTTCTGTGAAATCAAGGTTTTGACTAGTCAACCATTCTTTAATTTGTGGTTTGTTCCAACTTGTATTAGGTGTTTTATGACACTGTAATATGGAGCATTGTCCATAACAATTATACTGGGTTCTGTGAGATTAATTAACAGCTGGTTCTCAAACCACTATAAAAAATTATCCTGATTCATTTCACCATGGTAATCGCTTAATTTGGTTTTTGAGGAAAATATTGCTTTCGCACCGTCAATAAACCCATTTTCATTCCCAGCAAGAAGTAAGAGATATCTACGAAAAATAAAACTTATTGTTGAACAGAAACATTTAGAATTACCATGTAAATAGGTATTGAGACATATTTTATATTATTAATTATACTAAAATAACCGGAGAGTTTACCTTTTACCATTAACTTTAGTCGTTTTGACACTCCTTTTATCATTATTTTGCCATGAACGGTTTATGCTACCATTTTGAAATATCCATGTTTCATCAATAAAAACAAATTTATATAGACCTGCTTCTTTTTCTTAAATGTAGTTCCTTAAAAATCTAACCCGTTTTACAGCAATATCAGGAAACTCCATGAGCCCCCGTCTTGGTTCATCTTTTTTCCATTTGAAACCAATTTCCTTTAATAAATTTAATAAAGAACTTCGAGAACCTTCAAATAAGTGCCTTGCTTTTAATTCAGCAAGTAAAGAATTTAAAGTTACATCCTCTCCTGAAAACCAAAAAATAATATTATTGTTTCCTGTCTTTCACAGTTTTTGAAATACTGAAAACTGTAACCATAATGAGGCTGAGTGCAGATACTACACTTTAAAATAAAATGTTTTTGAGTGAATTGGCTGTTACTTGATGGATATCCATAACTAAGTTAAATAAACACACAAATGTTTTCACGATATCGACAATATACTATGGATATCGTGAAAACATGTGTATTTTTATTTAACTTAAATAATATTTTGTCTAATATACTGTTTAAAACTTTTTACTAACCTCTCGAACAGCAGCAACAGGTATGAAAGGGCCACTATTGTATCAAAGAAGCAACCAGTTCTTTGCAGCGACTATTTAGTTGCTTTGGCATTTTTTCATTTATTACATTGTTTTTGTCCTTAAAAAAACAGTTTTTTTATATTTCAAAATAACAAGAAAGAATAACACCTAACCTAACGTAACCTAACCTAACCTAACCTAACCTAACCTAACCTAACCTAACCTAACCTAACCTAACCTAACCTAACCTAACCTAACCTAACCTAACCTAACCTAACCTAACCTAACCTAACCTAACCTAACCTAACCTAACCTAACCTAACCTAACCTAACCTAACCTAACCTAACCTAACCTAACCTAACCTAACCTAACCTAACCTAACCTAACCTAACCTAACCTAACCTAACCTAACCTAACCTAACCTAACCTAACCTAACCTAACCTAACCTAACCTAACCTAACCTAACCTAACATAACCTAACCTAACCTAACCTAAACCACAAACAAAATGACAAATACTAAATATACAAATCGGTGACAACGGCAACGACGCGACTTGTCAATCACGGGTACCAACTTTATGTAAACAAATTTAAGTATTTTATATTGATTTATTGAATGGAACATTAAATTTAAAAGTTGGGAACGATGCTTGGCAATTAAGACGAAATTAGTGACGTGAATCAAATTTTGTTTTGCACCAACTATATTTACAACATACTTTTTTTAAAGTAATTTTTTCAGTAAAAACACCCAAATTAAACTTCCTTTCTATGACGATATCTATCTATATATATAGCAATTTTTTGAATAGTGGAATTTTTGTTAAAAAGTTTTATTTGTATTTTTCTTAGTATAAAAGTTTAATAATAAAATAAAAATCAAAGCCCAATATTTTTTAAAGAAATGTATTTTATAAATGTTCTTTGCCATCATAGTCTTCTTCTGTTATTTGGAAAAGACAAAGAGAAGCCACGCAATTAACATTTTTTTAACGTTTTTGTAAATCTAACAAAAAAAACTAATTTACCTCTTTTAGGGAAGTTTCTGTACATTATACTGAAGCTAAAAATTACGACAGTATTCAAATATTTACAATTAAAAATTGTTTCGTGAATTATATGATAATGGTAAAACCGATTGGATTTTTCATTTTCTTTAAATGCTTTTTTTTATATCTTACGTGTGAAAATTCCTTTAAACTGACTTACTGATAATATTTAAACTTCATCAACGCTCCACGATGTGAATAATTAAATTTTCTAGTTGCTTGTAAATCCACAAATCCCTCTATGCTTAGACTGAAATATCTGATTTTGGTATTTATCAAAGGATCTATTTAAAGGATTTTAGTTGGACGTTCGGCTCCTTAAATCTGATAAAGGGTTTACTTGAAATTAGGGCCATAATAACATTGCTTTAAATTAGTTTGGCGAGGTTTAGACAGTAGAATCATAGAGATCAAAAGACTATAACAACTAAGTTAATCAACAAAGGATAATAAATGAACACAAAAATTTATTTTTGCATAAGTTTTATTCTAAATTGATTCATGTTTTAAAATAGTTTCAAACCACTTTAAACCGTATGATGACAATAACAAACTATACTATTCAAAGTACCTGTTATATTTCATTTTGCTGATTGCCACTTAGAGGATCTTCGATTATATTTACGTTCAATTCAAGTCCCTGGGAATTTTCCAAAACAGTATGGTAGGATATTATTGTTCTTAATACTGTTGTTACAAATAAAAGTTTAGTTTTATGTAAATGGATTAATAAAAAACTATTTTTATATAGTAAACAAATTTTGAAAAAGGTGAAATGCTGGGTATTAAATTCGTTTAAACTAAAATAGTCACAATTAGATCTCAAAGCTAAATAAAATATTCTATATGTACAGTGTGTAAAAGCCAAATGGAATAAATTCATTATTTCGGTTACTGTACATATTTATGAAAAATCCCGAAACATGTCAAATTTAAATTATAACTTGACATTCTTTAACGTGACAATGCAACCCCTACCTTCAACCCCCTTAGAATGACAGGTACAACCCCCAATTTTTTAAATGGGAAGTATAGGCTTGTGATATATCATTTGAATGGTCTCTTCATTCTCTATTTAAAAATTTTATTGTTTTTAAGTTTGATGCAAAAATTAACATAAAAAAAATTAAAATCATGTTGTTACCGAAATTCGCTAAAATATACTCGAAACTTATTACAATATACTTAAAACTTATTTCCCGTTTAGGTCTTGATAATGAGAAAGTAAACAAAAACCATAGCAATGTGGTTTTTAGATGGTAACCATTAAAAAACTTTAAAGAATTTCCGTGGCCACGCTATTTTAACAAGCAGTAGTAAATTGTTTTATTTAAGTTGCTATTGTTGTAATTTAAGTATAAAGTTTGTTCAATTCAATTCTAAAAAATGGTTAGATTAACGGAAATGTATAAAATAACAGTTTTACAAATGATTGGTTACGGAGATAACATCCGAACACAACAGGAAGTAACTCGCCTATTTCATAAGAAATTTCCTAATTTACCGCCTATATCCCAAGGAACAATAAGTAAAAAAGAATAGCAGTTTCGCGAGTTTGGTCATGTACGGCAGATAAAAAAAGCAGCTGCCAATGCACTGAGTGATGAACTCAAATTAGATGTGTTGCTTGAGTTTCACGAAAACCCACATACATCGAGTAGACAAGCATCTACTACATTCAATGCTAGCCATACATCGATAGCAAACATATTAAAAGAAAATAAATTGCATCCTTATAAGATGATACCTACTCAGGAGCTCATGGAAGACGATTTTGATAGGAGAACTTTTTTTGTGAGCAAATGATGGACATGTTGGATAACAATATTATCCAATTAGAAGACGTTATGTTTTCTGATGAGTGTACTTTTTTACTTAACGGTCATGCTAATCGGCAAAATTGCCGCTACTGGTCCACGGAAAATCCTCACTGGATGAGAGAAGAACACACTCAATACCCTCAAAAGGTTAATGTTTGGGCAGGGATTGTAGGAAACAATATCATTGGTCCCTTTTTTATTGAGGGCAACTTGAATTGCAAAAATTATTTGGCACTACTTTAAAATGATGTCATTCCAACGTTGGCAAATTTATATCCTGATCCAGGTAACCCTCAAGTTCCAGCAAATACGATATGGCTTCAGCAGCATGGAGCACCACCACATTACCAACTTAATGTCCGGCAGTACCTCGATACAATATTTCCCAATCGGTGGATAGGGAGGCGAGGATCGATTGAATGGCCAGCGCGATCACCTGATCTTACATTATTAGATTTCTTTTTATGGGGATATGTGAAGAGCCATGTGTACAAAACTAAACCTTCTGATTTAAATGACTTAAAAGAACGAATAACGTTTGCGATTAGGTCGATCACGCCTGATATGTTAAATAATGTTAGAAGACAGTTATATTAGAGATTAGGATGTTGCCAAGACGTTCGCGGAGAACATTTTGAACATCTACTTCATTAACATTCATAGTTATTTTTCATGTTCTACATTTTATTACGTTTGGCATTACATTTTAGTTTTTGATAGTATTGTAGCGAATTTCGGTAACAACATGATATTAATTTTTTTTATGTTAATTTTTGCATTAAATTTAAAAACAATAACATTTTTGAATATAGAATGAAGAGACCTTTTAAATAATATATCACAAGCCTATACCTCCCATTTAAAAAATTGGGGGTTGTACCTGTCATTCTAAGGGGGTTGAAGGTAGGGGTTGCATTTTCACGTTAAAGAATGTTAAGTAATAATTTAAATTTGGCGTGTTTCGGGATTTTTAAAAAATATGTACAGTAACCAAAATATGAATTTATTCCATTTGGCTTTTACACACTGTATAGGTCTGTTTAAAAAGCAATGAGTAAAAATTATTGAATATTAGTTCTTTGTGCACATTTCAAACAGTGTTATGCTGATGATTTAGTAACTCTAATTATTGGCAAATACGTGATCGTAGGTCTAGAACTCATGCAGAGAGCATTATAAATTGCAGAAAACTAGTGCTCGAGAAGGAGATGGACAGTGAACCCTGTCAAAACTGTGATGGTGTCATTCACAGAAAAAAAAAGTTTAAATTAAAGGGATACCAACTCTCTTTGAACATGAAATTCAGGTGGAGAAATAATTGACTTGAAAGACTTGACATTTTGTCGCAGATCGAACTTAGACCACACTAATGATAGCGAGATAAGATGTAGGATGCAAGTGGAGACTATCATCTAGAGTGATGACTACAGTGCAATTGTTTAGTGACCCAAAGATACCCCATAATAGACACAACGAGTGGCGTGCTTGGAAATAAGAGGAGCTATGAAAGGAACTTCAACTGCATCAATGAAAGTAGTGATGCAGTGGGAACTTGTATTTACCTCAAACACAATAGGATTAATGAAATTTTAAGGACTAGAGTATACTGATTATTCTAAATACGAGGGAGGAACATTTGGGATCGGACTTGAAAGCAGTTCCACACAAGTTTGTTTAAGCTGGCCACAAAGGTTATGGCCTTGGCTGAATGCACTAAAGTATGAGTAGATAGAGGCTTGCGGTTAAATAATCTACATAATCTCAGACAGTAAAACAGCACTGTTAGAGATGATTCCAAAAGTATCGCGACAGCTCCGGTTTTTCCACCTATCTTTACCGTCGACTAGAACGCTAGCGATTACCCAGTTCGAGAAATAGATTCCAGTGGCCCAGCTGCCACTGGGACCAACAAACACCGCACACGGAATCCGCTTAGCAATTGTTCTACTATAATTCTTCGACTGCGCTTCGGCGCGCGTCGATCGGAGATCGTCGGCAAATATCCCCACATTGCCGAATTTTACTAGAGCTGTCGCGATATTTTTGTAATCGTCTCTAGCCATTTAACATCATAGGTAGTATGGGACTGTCATCAACGTTTAAATAATCTGGCGGAAACTAACGGGATAATACGGTTGTACAGGGCACAGAGGGTTTGCTGGTAAGGAAGTGACGGCCCAGAATTAACTCTGCGGGTAGCTTACGGCTTTGCATAAGAAAGGTTTACCAATAGGTGGAAAAAGAAAGAAGTAAGCAAACAGCGTTGGGAAGGAACAGGAAAATATTTAGTCGAAGAGAATGAAGCGAAGTGGGAATACTAGTTGGATTTATTACTGGTCACTGGCAATTCAAGAGTCATCTGAACAAAGGCACGGTCTGTTTTAACGCGTAATAGCAGCAGAGTTGCTTCTGTCTGCTTGGGAATGCATAGAAAACGTAAGGAATTTGAGAACATAAAAGGGATTACAAATGATTCTAGTTGAAATATTCTAACTAAAATTTAAATTTTGTAAAACCAATATTTTGTTGTTTCTATTGATATTATTAATGAATCTTCAATTTTGTTAACCTTTTCTGATACTATTTTCCACATATTGTCTCTACAGCTTGTGAGGCTTCGTCTAGATTAAAGGATGCATAATTTTGGTTGTCATCAGCAAAATGATGATGAGAAAAAGAAAAAAATATAGCGAGTGGAGAAGTGGGCCAAGAATCGATCCCCATGAAACACCTGGTACAATATCCAAAAAATGCGATCTATAAAATATTACTTGTATTTTTATTGTTGGATCAACAGTTTTAGAATTTCAAACCATTCTAATTTATTTGGTTTAAGCTCTTAACTTAAGTACATTACCGAATTTTGTTCTTTTTTATCTGCTTTTTTAATTTATTTAAAAAAGTAATTTCTTTTCTTTAAAAGCAGATTTATAGGGAAGGACTAACCTTTGGAATTTTATATATTTCATTTAAAATCAATAATTTTGGTTTATCATGGGTCAAAGCAGAAACAATCAGGCGGAAAAAGGAAAGTCGAAAATAATGTATCAAAAGATAAGATCAAAAAAAGGATGAAACATGATTGTTGCGTCTTTCAAAATAAAAGCTAAAATATGGTCCTGCTATGAATTTCCAATTTAACTTCATTTAATTATTAATTTATTATTTATTTATGTTTTAGGTAAAAATGATTTTTGTTTCTATAAAGGCTAAAAATATCTTTTGAATAAAAATTAAGGTGACTGTACAACAATTATCTTTAACCTAAATACAAAATTTTGTAGATGTGTCATGTTTGTTGGGTGTGAGTTCCTTAAAAATGTGGTTGTGATGCTGCAACAGTTTGGACTGATTATAAGTCAATACAAAAAGTTACAGTTTGGTGTTAAGGAAATGTGATTTACAAGGATTTTGAAATGATATGGATATAAAGGAATTGACGACAGCCATTTGTTAAAAAGGAATTAGTAAAATATTCACTAATCTCATCAGTGCTGAAACTGGATTGCGGATTAAAAATTGGGCCAGCTTTATGGCCTGATACACCGCAACCTTTGCATCTCACCTAGCCCTACCTTTTTAGTTCATCAGCTTTGATAGTAGCCATTTCATATAGGCTTTTGCTATATTGAGATAGATATCTTATAGTTAAAAATTTAATAAGTAGAACTTACCTTATAATTTACAATAAAAGGATATATTAATAAGTTTTATAGAATCAGCATTTACTTTTTCTTTTGTACATCGAAAGTTTCCAAGTTCATAATTTTCACAAGACATACATTTAATATAAACAAAGAATGTAATGGGCATTTTATATTGAATAGAATCCATATTTTGCTATTTTATAACAATTAAATATTTTCAATCCATAATGAGTACACTTTTACATAACAATTTTTTTTTGTCCTAGTTCTCTTTTAAAATTCTAAGTTTAATCTGAAACAATAAAAAGAAAATAAAAATCAAAAGTATTAATGGTTTTCACATGTTTAAGAAATCAACATGTAATTTTAGTTAGTAAAGTATTTAAATTAATATTATAAAAAGGAAGTACTTACAAAATTATAAAAAGACAAATTATAGTCTTCGATATTGTATAAATAAGTATTCTAATAGATCATGAGTACCTAAAAAAGACATTAGAACAATTAAAAAACATGTAGCAGGTGTGGTGAAATACAGTAAACTAATTCCCATATCAATAGTGTTGGTCTTAATCACATAATTTTTTTTAATAGAACACTTAAAGAGTACACAGTAAAAAAACTATTGAAAAACTTAGTTTATAAACATTAACAAAGGACATTTTATGTAACAAAATGTATGTAGGATAAGTGAGTAAGGTGTTTATATAAATTTTAAAATGTTAATCTTTGTTAACACAAAGACTCTTATCTTATATAATATGTAAGAGATACAAATAGCAAAATCTTTTAAAAGTTTAAATTTTAGTTGTTAGGGTTTAAAAATAGTAATTTTTAGTTAAGATAGGATTAGTTTAATTGATTTATAGTAATTTTAAGTACAATCGATAGTTTTATTTCAAATTTTAAAGTCTAGAAAATATGACAGCTCCAGCAAACTGCCTATTTTTTATTAATAAATTTACAAGGAAAAAGTCTATTTAAAATTAAAAAAATAAATTTTTTTTTGGTAAACATAAGGATGAGATCTCACTATAAGTTAACAAAGATACTATTGGTTTTGTAATTTCATTACCTTCATATTCAAGAATTTTGGTTAGAATTTTGCATTTAAACAATGGAATTTCGTTTTTCGATGTCATACTTGTCATTTTTCCTGGAAGCCTATAAAAAGGCCGGAAAATCGATGATTCACTCTCTTTTGATTTTGGTAGCAGAGCAATTAACATCGTATGTATTAATTGATTACTAACTAGAAGAAAATTTTTTGCATTAATTAAAAGCTGTTTATGTTAAATTAATACATGTAAGATTAAAAATACATACAGTAAAGTAATCAACCATTATTAAATTACTTACCAAAGTAATAAATTTGTCAAATCAGAGACTGATTCCAGAAGAATTTGAAAGATTAAATTTGAGCATTCTTTCTGCAACTGGTCCTTAGCCGCCATATTGTGGTATTACTGTTCCGAAGGCAGACGAGGAGAAGCCGATCCGAATTTTTCGTGCCATTCCATTTAGACAGTAGCAATTTTTAGAGAACGAACTTTATAATAAAAGGTACGTGACATAGTTAAGGTTTAGTATTTGTGTATTTGTTATTTTGTGACTGTAAATTAATTTTATTTGTATGTATCATCTCCATTCTTTTCATATAAGGCTATTCATTTATTTATTTGTACTAAACATATGAAAACCAATTAACAGTTTTTGTAAAATTTCTTTGAAATAATTGACATTAAATTTATTGTGTGTTAATTATTAAATAATATTTTAATTTGAATCCTACCCTGATAAGAGTCAGATTTTAAATTTAAATTTCAAAACAAATAGTCTGAGCTAGTTAAAATTTTGATAAGGCGCCCAACCATAGAATTACAGAAGAACAAGTAAACTTTATATAAAATTAAATAGTATTTAATCATTAAAATCAATCAAAACATTTGACAAAACCAATAAAACAAAACAAAATTATAAATTATAATAATCAAACCAATTAAAACATATCAAATTAATAGAACTAAGTCGGGATATTGATAAATTAACTATAAACAATTTAAATAATAATAATCATTAAATTTAAATCATAATAAATTGACAATACCAAATAAACATAAAAATTAAAGAAAAATTAAATCATTGTAATATGTAGTAGGATTGAGCCGGAATGCTGTCAGACTGGAAACTAGGATGAGCCTAGCGGATCTAGGGCAATTGCTTGTAAACAATTTCCCGAAAGACAATTCCTAAATAAAATTGCCCGAAAACTCCAGGTTCGAATTATATCGTTTTTCCTTCACACTTTATCCAGGCTTAGGACTGGCAGCATATTGCTGGCATGTTTAAAGCTTGGAATAAATTTTTATCCAAATTAACATATTTTTTATATTTTTTTTTTATGTTTTTATTGTCATATTTTTTTACATTTTATTGTTTTTTTAAATTTTTTTAATTAGTATATAGAAATGGATCTTATTATATTAAACTTTTTAAATTTATTGTACTAACCCTTACTTTTTGGAAGTCCATCTTACTAGGAACAATAAAAAAATCTTCGTTTTAACGGAACTTCCACGTTTAATTAAAAAATTATGACAGCCGTTTCACTAGAATGAGCATCGTCAGATTGACAGATTGAAGTTACATTTTGTTTGTTTTACTGGTTAAATCAGAAACTGACTCACAGTCATATACTAGGCAGTGATTAAATAGTGACTATTCACGTCAATTAGTGTTTTTTTTTCTGATTCCTTTTTAGAGAGAATTACACATTGGAATACATCGTAAAAACTAATTTATTATTTTATTTATTTGAAAAAATTGTACAAAAAGGGTTGGGCGATTATAAAAAAAAGATTAAAAGCAAACCTTTTCGTGATTATATAAACCATACTTAGTTTTTAAAATTTCCGTTTAGGCTGTTCCGAGAGTTATATGTGGAGTTATACTAAGTGACATAAAAATCCGAACACCCAGTTTAAATGATTTTATTTTTATAAAATTTTGTATAAGTACTTACTGAAGCATAATAAGTAAATGATAAACATTTCAAAATCATTGCACTGCTTCAAAGCCCTTTTACCTTTAATAATGTGTGGATGCACCCCGATGTGTTACGAATTCTCCAACGCGCCTAGGCATGCTTCTGATCAGGTGGTCAATGTACTCCTGTGGTATCTCATTCCAGGCAACCACCAACTCCTCTCGAAATTCTTTTGTCTGAGGATCATATCCCATACGTGCTCAATTGGGGATAAGTCGGGAGATCTTGGTGGCCAAGGTAACAATGTGACATCATTATATTAAAAGAAGTCTATTGTGACATGTGGTCAGGCATTATCTTGTTGGAAAGCTGGATTTGCCAGGGTGTTAAGATAGGGTAAAAGATGAGGCTCTAAAACTTCTTGGATATAACGCTGCGCGTTCATGTTACCTCTGATGAAGATTAAAGGTAATCTCGAACCATAAGCCCAAATCATAACTCCAACAGTTTGATGAACATGCCTTTCAACAAAAAACCGTGGATTTCTCCTTTCACCACGTCGTCTTCTAACCGTCGCTCGACCATTGTGCATGCATAAACAAAATCGGAACTCGTCACTAAAGACAATACTGTTTTACTCCTGATCCCAGAGTGACCGTTCTCTGCACCACTCAAGGCGATTACGTCAGTGATCTGGAATTAAAGGGAGGACCAAGTGTGGTCGGTATGAAAACAGGCCAAAACGTCTTATTCGTCAGTAAACACTTCGCATACCAATAGGTCTTCCGTGTTCTGCAAACCATTCATTTGCAATGGACCTGATAGTGAATAAGCGGTCCCCTAAAGACAATAATCTTAGGCGTTGATCTTCACGGTCTGTTGTTCTACGTGTGTCTTCTTGAAGCCATGCCTGATAACACCTAACCACCTAAATACACTTCTTTGCACTCTAACTGCAATTTCCTGAAAAGAAAATCCAGTTTCCCGAACTTCCACTATACGACCACTATCAAACTCACTAAGTTGACGAAATCGTACAGGTCTCCGTACTCTAGGCATAGTAACCAATCGTAAAGAATGTCAAGAACCAAAATCCGTAAAATTTGGAACTTTACTATGTCTACAATATTCATTTTTGGATTGTTAGTGGATTCCAAAAAAGCAGTATATAAACCGGAATCTTCAACTGATAAGACTGAAAATTTTATCAATTGTTTATTTCAGTAATTCACCAAATTTTATTAAAATTAAATCATTTAAACCGGGTGTTCGGATTTTTATGTCACTTAGTATATATAATGTAAAGAGGGTAATACTCATCACCAAAGGGGAAACCCTCGTTCACACTATAATAATATTATATTTCATTCTGAGAAATTTCTGGCTACATTGAGCAGCTGAAATTTAACTAGGTTCTACAACAATCTCGTTTGATTCGAATCAGGCCTCAAAGTAGAATTATAATAGTAAATTGGAAAAGCTAAAATATCTGCATTGTGGGAGTTATTTAAAAGGTATCCTTTTTATTTGTTTAGTGTTTTTAGTTTTTTTAATTCTAATTTTAATTATAATTTAATGTAAAAGTAAATATAAATTATATAACTTGTAAATGTTTTAACGGTGCTTTAGAATGTAACTTTGACACTACTGCATACCTAATGAATTTTCAGTTTAGGTTGATTGTCGCATTACTTAATTCTGTGACACCAAATGAGACAAGCTGAAGCATATTAATTTTCCTCATGCGGTCTCTACGACCTCATGTTCTCGTTAGTCATGATCTCTCAAAAACCGTGTGTTATAGTTTTGTAGTTTGTAAACTAATTTTCTTATTTGTTTATGGGAATTATTTAGTAAATTAAATTTAATTTTATCTATTTATTTTAAATCTATAGCATTAACATATCTAGAAGATCAAATGAAATGTTTATGATAATATGAATATATATTCATAGAATATGATTCAATATCCCAGTTTGTAATATTAATAATCTCAAAATGTACGTAAGTGAATCAATTTATTTGATTTATTAAATAGTTGTTGGTTCTTTTCATTGACGAGGTTTTAAGAGGAATAGCTTATTAAGAATACTAAGGTGTGTTAATCTAAGATTTTTATTAGAAAATAATTATTTAAACATGCAAATGCATATAAATCTTCTTATAGTACGCCAAATTTTTAGTTCAAATATTTGCAAGCTTAAAGATTCTGAACCACATTACGGATACTTAACATTTTCAAATAAATTTTTTATTCACACATTTTTTTTATCAATTTAAATCCAAGCACATACCAGTTCCGAATCTCTTCTGTAAGAAATGTGAGGATGAAGAAACTTCACAACATAATATAGTATTTAGATGTTTGGCACTTGATGTCAGGCAATTTAAAATCCTTGGTTCTCAGTGAGAAAATGATAAGGGGGACCAGCAACAAAGCATAATCAAGCAGATTCTATGGTTTAATAAGGACCTGAGGTTTGATGAAATGATGTCACTTTTCATTGGTTGTAATAGGTCGCGTGTTCTTGTAAATCTCTAAGAGTACTCCCCAATTTAAAAAAAAAACTTCATTATAAGTGGTTGAATTTTTACGACAAATGATAGAAAATGAAGTCGGTTACCTTAAAGACGCTTCTTGATTAGATCTTGTGTGTAACGTAGATTTCCCATATGATGCTCAGATGTTCGACAATTTCTGACGTAAGCACGAAATCCGGTCCTCTTTAAATAAAAAAAGATTGTGTGGCCACCCTAAACATTTTTAGTTTCTTGAAACCATCGTGCCACACTTTCAATAAGATTCTTTATCCTAGCAGTGTTCGATTTTCTCATATCTGTGATAAAAGTTGCCTAAACTGCTATAGAGTTTGAGGCTGCGGTTAATCCTCATCTCAACTTCTTTTCCTTTCTTATATATAAGCAATTTGCTTGGTTTTATTCGTCTCTTTATCTGCTTTCAGTTTACAGTTATGTGGATAGTCCATCGCTTACGGTGTCTTACTCCTATGTCGTTGGTCGTACTGTAATGTGTTCATCCCTTTTTTTTTAAATCAGTCATTGATATAATTGATTTTGCACATATTCTTCTGATTTCCTGACTTCTTTCCGGTCCATAAGTGTCCTGCCAGCTATATTGCCCTCCACTTTTATTTCCAATGTTTTGTTTTCGAGGTTTCTGGACTGGTCTTTGCGCTATCTATAAATAAACTTTACCACTAAATTCCACACATGATCGATGCCCAAAATTGTAATCGCTGTCTAGAAATTTTTCTATAGCAGCATGATCACGGCCAAGGGAATAGTGGAGAGACAAACAAGTAGAATTTACTCCAGGGAGTATAGTGTGTTTGACAAATGGCTCCTGTATTGAAGAATCTGGAGCAGGTGTTTTTATACAGAACGTAGGGGTTCCAAAGAGCTATGCTCTTGGTAAATACTCTACGGTCTTCCAATCAGAAATATTTGATTTTGTCGAAGCAGCGGAACTAAAAGCCCCGCTATCATCTGTTCAGATAACTAGGCCGCTCTAAAGGGGATTTTTAGCTTCAAGACTAGCACGGTATCAGTCCAGGACTATGCAAGTACCCTAGATGGCAGACTGGCCTCAGGACGGCTGTATAGTGGGCAATAAACCAGCAGAAGAACTCGCCAGGGCGGGATCTAATGATAAGGCTAAGTAGAACAACTCTGTTCGATGAGCGGAGAGGCGATAAAAAAACTAATAGACCTAAAGCAGTAACACTGAGCAGCTGAGCCTGCTTACTGACCACTGTAGACTTAGAAGAAGACATTTACACCTCTCAGGTGTAGTGCAGGATCCAGACTATACCAACTGTGACCAAGAAATACTTCTCACCAACTCCTGGGCACCTGTGAGGTTTACTCAGACAGATCCTTCCTCCAAAAAACGTTGCGGCTTTAATACGAAGGTCCAGGCGTTTCGGAGGGGCACCAAACGACTGATAATGCAGAGGGGGGAGATTATGGGGACTAATCGCCAGGCATCAGCCAATACATTCATTCATTCAGCATAAAAATGTGTCAAAGTAATTACAATGTCCTCTTCATAAGTTCATGTAGGTATTCAGGTTGTTATCGCACGTACAAATCACTTTTTCTACCATATCAAACTCCCCCAAACCGTTATTGCCCCTTTTTTAAAAGAAGAACACTTATTTTACAGACCTTAAGTAACGGCGTACTACTAGAGAGGAAAATCTTCTCAAAATACTTCTTTAAGCCTTATTAACACGCATTACAGTAACGTTTTTTTTTAATTATCATTTTTTTTGTAATTCATATCTACTAAAAAAATTTTTATACTGCGTCGGCTGTATTTTTGGCCTCAAATTATCTAATAATCTCATAGTTGATTATTTTTAGAATCTTTGCTTTCCTATACGCATAGCTGATCAAACAATTTTTTCCGTTGGTAATATCTGGGGATAATATAGGATTCTAAAATTAAATAGTAAAGTTACCTTTGTAAATAGAAAACAATGTTCGGTTGTAACGAAGGGTTTCTGAAAGAACAAAGCCTATCTAATCCCTCAAATATTTATTACGTTTATTACAGTATATGATTTCAACCAGAGCTCCGCAGTCTCAATTATATGGATGAAAACTTTGCATTGCAAACTTTAAAATGCAAATAATACTCATAGTTTTGTCATCAAAATGTTAAATTCTCATTTGGGGTAATTGAATTTTATTTTATGTTGTTCTTTACTCAGATGTATTGGATTAATTTAAACAAGGATTCTATTTACTCTGTAGTGATATTCCATTATTTTTATACATATTCGTTTGTTGTCTGTAGGGCAAGTTTAGAATTTATTATATTTGTTTAAAATGTCTTGTAAAAGGACCGAAGATCCCCGTTGGGAATGTTTTCACAAGAGACTTTTCCACGGAATAAATTTCAACCCACGATTCTGTACGGAATACTACGGAAACTTATCTAGGGCATCTACAAGAAGAGGTTACTATGTTGTGTTTTACTTTCACGTAATTAGCTTTTAATATTTTAACAAGAAAATACAACTAACGTTCACGTTTCAAACGCAGAAAATGAACCTAAATGTTGAATTAATTACCGTTCAAAATGGTAATTAATTAGCTCAATCAATTATAATATGGCTCTATAAATACGTCTTGAATACGTCAATGCAATTAGGAACAGGAATGAATTATTTTTCACTCAGCTTCATTGGGTGCTTTTAAAAAATTAATTAAAAAATCGATTCTCAGTAAACTGATTTAACCTGTATAAGCCTGTAACTGTAGAATAGTGGAGAAAATTCTTGTTAACTTTTTTAGTTGCTTACGGGGTCAATTATAATGTACAGACATTCGCAAACATTAGTATTATATTAGCGTTGCACTGTATCAAAAAAATAACATGATTGGAGAATTAGATGGTGAACTATTTTTGCAGTTACTTACCCTTTCCTGGCTCGAGCTACTCCAGATTGATTTACTATAAGTGATTTTCCTGCATAAATTTTAGACCTTGGTTTTTCTTCACCTATTATAAAAATATCTGCCCTGCAAGACCTTTACGTTCATGTAGAATATGTTAAATTTCCTATACTTCCTAACAGAATTTGCATACAGCTCCAGTTTTTTTGATCAACAGATACAGCGTGGAGGAGTTGGCAAAACCATCTGTAACTAGATAAAAAACATTCTTGGAGATCGGTACGACTATTCGATAAAAGGCGACTCGGGAGTGCCTACAGGGGGATGTTATATCGCTCCTTCTGTTGTGACTTCTAGTTTACTCACTTCTGAATGCTGTCTCTCGATAGGGGGTGGATTTCCAATGCTATGCGAACGATCTGGTTATAATAATGAGACGCAAATTTGAAGCGATGAAGCTTTAAGCGGTGGGAGCCGGGGTGTATAACAGAAAACCGAGAATTGACATTTCAATAAACGTTGCTATCATCTTTCGGGTGAAAAAGTGTGCTATAGATTTGTGCGCATAGGAGTTGATTAATCAGCCTCTTGTAAACAGAATCTTGATAATTTTGGACAGCCAGGCACCAATGAACCAATGAATTTCACTCGGGTTGATTTAAAGTTGGTGTAGAGTGTAGAGCTGTATCGAATCCATAATTCAAAATCGATCTTAGAAGTATTTAAGAGGTGCAGACTAGTGTCTTGGGGATGAGCTACGATAGACCTGAGTTTTGCAGCAGTGGAGGGCTGGGGAAGCGTCCCACTCGTATTAAACCTAACCTATCCTTTTGGTTGCTTTACCAATCCACAGAACGTTCCTGGTCCTTTGAGATGCCTTGATAAGCCATCTTGGAGTATTAAAATCGCCTCGGCTTTTAGATAGAGTCTATGCACCCTCGCACTTATTATCTAAAAAGGAATCAGTGAACAAACATTGACTAAAAGTGAACTGGTCACTGTTTCAACCAGTGAATCAGTGAATATTGGCAGATGAAACCAGTGAATATTTTTCAGTGAGCAAGCAGTAAAATTCACTGTTTTTAAAATAGTGAATGTTTGTTTTGATGTTTGTAGAGCATAAATAAAGAATTTGGTAAAAATATCAAAAATTTAAGCTCACTTTTGAAATAATCCAGGCACTTTGTGGAACAAAATTCAACTACCTAATTGTTGTCACTCTCAAGGATGAAGCAGCTAAACTTGCTCATGGCAATACAGCTTATAGATGAGGTCCTCATCTGGTTTGAAGGAACTAACGATAGATACTCGTGTGCGATATGTAGCAAATCACATGAACTGTAGTCAGTAATTTGCAATGTACTTTTTTTTTCAGTAGAAAATAATAAAAAATGTCACTTAGTTCGCATTGAATATTTACTGGTATATGAGTGAATTACTTTTCACTGCAAAATCAGTAATTTGAAAATCAGTATACTGAAAACTAACGTTTTAATGGTGAATTTCATTCTTTGTTTAGTGAAAAGTTTTACCACTACTAAGATTAGTGAATATTTCAGTGATTTCCTTTTATAGAAAAGGTTTATTGCAATTATTCACCGTTTGATGGTCTAAGAATATGACAAATGATTTCATTGTACCTTTGGCCTGAAGAATCATTTTTTCTAAAATAAGGTTAGGTTAGGTTAGGTTAGGTTAGGTTAGGTTAGGTTAGGTTAGGTTCGGTTAGGTTAGGTTAGGTTAGGTTAGGTTAGGTTAGGTTAGGTTAGGTTAGGTTAGGTTAGGTTAGGTTAGGTTAGGTTAGGTTAGGTTAGGTTAGGTTAGGTTAGGTTAGGTTAGGTTAGGTTAGGTTAGGTTAGGTTAGGTTAGGTTAGGTTAGGTTAAGTTAGGTTAGGTTACGTTAGGTTAGGTTAGGTTAGGTTAGGTTAGGTTAGGTTAGGTTAGGTTAGGTTAGGTTAGGTTAGGTTAGGTTAGGTTAGGTTAGGTTAGGTTAGGTTAGGTTAGGTTAGGTTAGGTTAGGTTAGGTGGGTCAATTACATGGACACTTTTTGCACTTGTGCTATATATTATATTTATTTTAGACAATCTCTTTTATAAACTATCTATTTTTAATAATTTTCTTTATGTTTAGGATAAAGTAAATGTTTAGTTTTGTTTTTAACTTTAATCCAAGGCCGCATAAATTGTTATTAATAAAAAAGTAATTTTAAATTAGCGTACCAAAAGTAAATATGAACATTCGTGAGTAAAAACTAGCTTTCTAGAGACTAGAAACCAGAAATTAAAGGTAGAGTAAACTATTATAAAAATCGATTGACTGTAGAGTAGCGTGGCAGTGAAAAAGGATAAAGATTTTGATACTAACAGGTGTCCGTTGGGAAACCGACAATTTGCCAAGTAATGACAGTAATTTTATAGCTACTACAATTTTTTTAGATTATCTGATAGCATTTTTTATTTTTGTTACAACAATTTTAAGATAATTCATGTTTTCTCCCTCTATAATATACGTTTTTTTTATAAAATGTTGATTTTAAAAAAAGTTTCACAATGCACTAGTTTTCATTATTAAACTTAAAAATTAGTAACTTAGCCTATTATTTGACCAATTGCAAAGATAATTTTCATAATATCTGATATTTAAATTGAATAAATTTGAGAAATGTAAAATTGACATTTATTATTTTACTTTAAGGAAACCAGCATTAAAGGGAACGAAAAAGCGGCCCTTTAAGACAGAAGAGGTGCTGAAGGAATATTTAAAGGCCCGGAGCCTTTCCTAGGCATAGCGAATAGCGTAGCCAGAGGAACAATATCAAACTGGGTAGATTGGAGGAAATGTTCTTACTCTTTCGAGCTAGATGGTTTAAGATACTTTCAGTTGTAGGAGATCTCTCTAAAAAGAGGTCTCAAGAGCTGGTGAATATGAGCAGACAGGACCTACGAATTATGATAGTACTACTGACTGGACACAGTCGCCTTAATGGGCTATGAAAACAATTTGACTGGTGCATTCAGTTTCTAGATAAGATGTAAAGAACAGTCTTAAATCACGGAAGTATACATTCGCATTCAAAAAAAGTAAACTTTTAATAAATATAGCTTTAATTTTGCAATTTAAATGCGATTAGGATAGTTTAGGTGCTCATTTTTTTGAAAAAAATACTTTTGGCTATTGAATTTCGTGAAATAACGGACAACGGTGTTTTTTCTGACGCTGAATCAAATGGTGCAATCAGTTTCAAGATAGGATGTATAGTGTATTAATAAATAATTTTCCAAAAGTGTAAAAACACTTAACCCCTTTCATGCAAGCACAAAAAAGATGAAGTGGCGAACTATTGACACTAGCTAAATGAAACAGATGCAATAAAAATTAGTTTTAACCAGCACTTCCAGGCTAATCTCAGGGATAGAATCGCTGCTGGTGTTACTAAGGGTATGTTAGGGAAGGTTACACACCACACTTTATCCTAATATTTGAGCGCCACCTATGTTTTAATTTTTACTCCTAACAAAACAAGAAAAACAATGGAAACGACAATCCTATCAATTGTTAAGATATAATGTTCGATAAGGTATTGAACAGTGGCACTAAAAGACAGAAATTATTTTGATATAATTTACCTACTAATTACAAAAAATAATGAGAGAGTGTGGACTGCAGATTATACAACTAATGAAACAAACAAAAAATGTTAAAATGCAGATCATACAAATATTTAATTTAGATTTTGTTTAATGTCTTTAGAAAAGTTTAAATTTGAAATCTTTTGGATTTTTGTACAACTTATATTAAAATATTCTGAAAAGATTGCTGTTAACTTTAAATTTTTAAAATTATGCAATAACTTTGTGCCGAGTTCACCACCTATTTGTTTCAGGTATCAACTGGACAGGGTCTTATATCCCACTATGTCAACTTGGAGATAGTGGTCCCCGAAGCAACCATACAGGGTACAAGATCGGGAGAACATCATGTTGATGTTGGTAGTGTAATTAACCTAGTGTGCATTATCGATAGGGTAAGTAATTTATTAATACGCCAGTCACTATTATTCACTATTTGCTTTTTTTGTTATTGCTCACCTGAGTCGCCCTGAGTCAACGAACTGCACCCAACAGAGTGTTATAATACATTTGCTATATAGCTGTCCCCACTTAAGATCCTACTTATCTCTTATAATAGGAAGGGTACCTACGGTCTCTTCTATCCTAATTTTTGACGTGTTTTAGGTCTTTTGCTAAAACATTATTGTTACTTTCTTCTGTTGTGTAAAGTTCATAAAGATCTCCATAATCTCGAAGATGTCTGGTTGTTTCGTCTGCATAGGCTGTTGCTTGGTGGCGTTCGTGTAGCTGTTGCCTGTTGGCCTGTTGTATCCTGTTGTTGTTGTCGTCATTGTTGATTCTCCCATCTTTTTCTTGTGGGCTTTTGGACATCCCTTGAGTGTTCCCCTTGGCAGTTGGTACAATGTGCTTGGTTTTCCCCAGGTCTCTTAAATTCTTTTGCTTTGATTTCTTCTCCACAGGGTTCTTGTTATCCTGTTCTATGTTGTTGTTGTCGTCGTTGTTGGGTCTTTTTCTTGGGGGCTGAATGTTTTCCTTGGCAGTTCGCGCAGCTCGCTGGTTTTTCCATGGGTCTCTTACATTCTTCTTCTCTGAGTTCTTCTCCACACTTGATATATTTCGTCTTTATTTTATGGGCTGCTTCTCCTTGTCAGTTGTAATACTGTGTGGGTCCGTTATTCTTCCTTGTTCTTTTTATCTTTATCCTTGTTTTACACGTCTTCGATTTTCTTCCATTCTTCTACTGGTTCTACCTATAACAGGGTTGTATTACTTTTCTTACCTTCATAATTTGTTGTTGTTCAAGATCCTTGTTTATTTTTTCGTTGTCCCTTTGTCCTTTTATCTCTACTCTGGCGTTTTGGGTCCATGAAGGTGCACCAGTTGATCCTTTGTGGTTTGTATTTCCTCTAGGTACTTTCTTAGCTTTCTGTAATGAGCTGGTGTTTCCTTGATTATTTTGACTTGTGTGCTTTCGTTGTATTTTCCATATATTGCTTTGATTGACCTCTTTTGTGATCTTTGGGATTTTCTTTGTCATTTTTTCCATTATTGGTGGTGGTCTTAGGAGGTTTTGTGGTCCTCCCTCTTAAACATATTTAGTGCTTACTTTTTATTTTCATTTTTATTCTGTCATTGTTTTTGAATTTCATTTATCGGTGTAATTTATTCTTAGCTGTCCATTGTTTCTGATTCCCCTCCTATTTCATATCCTTGTAACGAACAATTGTCCTAACGTCTCTCTAGTCTAAAGATGAATATTAATTATAAACTTACTAAAATGTAATAGTAAAAAAACCTCATCAAAAATTTCGTCTTCCGAGAAACTAATTACATGTTTATTTTAAAATACCTGATTCGCCATAATTTCTGGAAATAACGAGATACTATTGTTTCTGTAATAATTCAGTTACACAAAAGATCCACTAAATGAGATGTAATTATTTGCAAAACTTTTTCTACGTGATGTTTGTTTCCTGTTTGGTATAGAACTTTGACTAAAAATAAACAAACCGCATTCTGGATTAGCCACAGAAACGCGTAAAATATTCAACGACTTGATGAGGAACAAAACGACTAAGAAAACACGTTCAAAAGATCTTATAAATAAATAATGAAGCAGAACATACCCTTAATCTGAGTTGACCCCAATACTCGTTAGCGTCCGAGAAATATTCTTTTGTGAGACTTTTGAACATAGAGAAAAAAATTGTTTGACCTACGAGACATACGAGAAAACTCGAGTTTTATTGAGATAAAAATCTAAAACAGGAAATTCTAAGATGGTTTTACTGTAATTTTAAAATTCTACCACGAAAGCGTTTCTAATATACAAACCGAAATTAAATTAAAATATAGTACCTAAGGCATCTGAAAATATTAGTTAACTCCTCGAGCATATTTCCCACTTTATTAATAACAAGTATAATTACCTACTAAGATTTTTAACAAGTCTGTTTCTTTGAAATTGACTTAAAATCTATTCATCATTAAAAAAAATGAATAAACCACATCTTTGAAATTCTACATTAAATTTAATAGTTAATTCCCTAAATAGGTCGACTTTTAATTTACCATTTTTGTAAATTATAATCTAATACGCAGGGGAAACCACCAACTTTATTTCTTTTAAGTTATTTTATATTTTATTTATAATTTAATAGAATGCGAAAGAAGAGACCATCTTAGTGACATTAGTCAGTTAAATAGTTATTAAGAATAATAAAAAACTCTTCGTTTCAACGTAACTTGCAAGTTTATTTGAAAATTTTTTAAATCACAATAACGGCCGTTTCGCTAAGAAGCATCGTCATTGTGATTTAAAAAATTTTCAAATAAAACAAAAAATAATAAGAAGAAACTTGGTAGGTTTACGGAAGTTACGATAGATGCGGCATCATTGCATCCTCTGGCGAGCGATATTGCTGCGATTGCTGCACGTGATCCTAGCTGTCGTAATGTGCAATAGGACTGCGTTACCCTTGCTTAGTTTATTTTAAACTGCCCCGTTGTATGTGCACATTTTGTCATCGCGCATTGTTTCTTTAAAATTTTAAAAGTATTTGTTCGATATGTCCACGAGTAAGCCTTCGACTTCAAAACGAAAATACGAAGATGATATTGAAATTCGCGATTTTCAAACTGCTTGGGAAGAACAATTTTTATTTACTAATCGTAATACTTCAAAGCCTGTTTGTTTGATATGTGGATTGTCTGTAGCAGTTCCGAAAAAATTTAACCAGGAACGACATTATAAACAACTGCATAAAGACTTCAGCAACAAATATCCTATTGGTTCACATTTGCGAGCCAACTTTATTGAAAAAAAAGAAAACCCTAGCCAGCCAACAGTCACTGTTTCAGAAGAGAAGTGATGAAATGGAAACTATGGTTAAAACATCATATGAACTTTCTCTGCTGTTAGCCCGGAAGAAAAAAGCCTACTCTGATGGAGAGGAGATAATTAAAAATAGTCTGGCAATATTTGCTAAAAATGTGGGAGATGTAAAGATCAAAAATATGGTCGATAATATTGCATTATCCCAAAATAGAGTCATGCGCCGTATAGATGATATGGGTCAGGATGTTGTTTTCCAAATTATAAGTGGATTACAATCCTCCAAATTCTTTTCTTTAGCGTTGGATGAAAGTTGTGACAACACAGAAAATGCGCAGTTAAGCATTTTTGTCCGTTATACCAATGATAATTTTGAAAATGCCGAAGAGCTTCTGGATTGGCGCCAACTAGTCACAACAACAGGAGAGGACATTTTTCAACAGCTTAAAAACGTAATCGAAGTCAACAAAGTTGAATGGTCAAAATTAGATAGTGTTTGTACAGATGGAGCTCCTTGCATGGTTGGTAGACTAAAGGGGGTTGTTACATTACTGGAAAACTATTTGGGAAGAAAAGTTTTTAAGTACCATTGTATTATTCACCAGGAAGCTCTTTGTGCCAAGGACCTAAACATGTCATCTGTTGTTGACCCTGTAACACGCTGCATTAACAAAATACGAGATCGGGCATTGAATCGACCACAATTTCGAGAACTGTTCGCGGAAGAAAAGGAGCAAAATGGAGAGTTACCAAAGGAAATGCACTCGAAAGGTTTTGGAACTTGAAGGAGTGCATCTTAAAATATTTGCAAGAAAACAATGAACTACCCAGTGAGTGCTCGTTACTTAATGATAAAGATTGGCTTTGGGATTTAGCTTTTCTCACTAATTTTAGGAGACATTTAAATCTATTAAATTTAAGATTACAGGGAAAAAATTGTATTTTTCCTACTCAAGTTGGTCATATATATTCTTTTGTGAATAAATTTATGCTTTTTTGTAACGATTTTGGAGAACAGAGATTGACACATTTCACATTAATGCAGTAATGAGCCAACAAAGTCGGTAGAACTCCAAATTATGACAGATTTAAAAACCTTATATATCTATTTTGCTAGGTTCATTCAAAACCCGGTTTGAAGATTTTCAAAAAGACAAAATGAATGTTGACCTTTTCATAAATCCTTTTTCTATTTCTCTGCAAGATATCAATTGTTACTCAGCTGAAATACAGATCGAAATTATTGATTTACAGAACCACACTATACTAAAAACCAAATATAGGGAAATTATTTCAACTGTTACTGTGGAATTTACATAAGAAATACATATTGTACCGTATATTATTAATATATAGTATCCATATTAGTATGTCGAAAAATTTTAGTGGCACGCCAAATTTTTTTTGTTCTCATATTGGCACTCGACTTAAAAAGGTTGGCCACCCCTGCTGTAAAAGCTCCCCCCGAGTATTTCTGTGGTAAGCACAGCGCCTAAGGCACCCTTAAGGTGAACACGCAGACAACCCTGTTGGCACTGTTGAAGCACTCTTTGAACATACAAAAGCACTCCTAGGAAACCATAGAACACATTTAGATCCTTTAAGACACTCTTGGACTATAAAAATACAGGCCCAATTTCAAAATATCTCAACAAGCTGTTCAGTTTAGCTATGCTATAAACTAGTTTTAGTAACGATGGAAATATATGTTTTTTGACATTAATGTAATTAATAGAATTGTCAATCAATTTTTTGAAAATAAAATTATCTAACTAGTCCAGCAGTTATTCAACCAGCATATTCTCTCCGTTTCTTGGTTTCACGAAAAGATATATTCGAATCGTACCCAGAAACCCCACACAAGCTAAGTACTGACCGTTGGAAGATGTCAAACGAGACTCTTGAGGTTGGAGAAATAGAAGTAGCTAATGAAACAGCGAACGGAAATTAATTTAAAAGTCGAATCAGTTCGCTGAACATGTTACAATCGGAATGTTAGTTGTGAGTTTAAAATTTATTAGCTTAGATTTATATTTCTCTTTGAGTTGGTCTGCCCCCTTTTGGTTATGTGGTTTAGATTGTATTGGAATGTACTATTGCTTACGGGAACGTTCTATTACTTCGAGAAAATCAATAAAAAATGTTATAGGGGGTGTCAACTTGAAGCTAGTAACGAAAAGTTGTCAAAATATGTGTTACCAAAGTTGTAAATAACCGCTGTATTATTGTGTTTCTGTAATAAACAGTTAAAATCTGCCCCAAGTGACAAATTTACCCGTAATAGTTGTATAAGTTTGAAATTCTATTAATTAATATTATTATTATATTAGTGCTATAGCCAGAAGAATTGAGGTAACGTGGGCTGCTTTTGGAAAACTAGAACATATCCTGAAAAATAGTAATATCGCTATATATCTAAAAACCAAGGAATATAACAGTTGGATCCTACCAGTCAGTACATAGGGGCTTAAAACTACAAGTCTCACGAAAGCCAACGCAACAAGCTTCTGAAAACTCAAAGAGGAATGGAACAAAGCATGCTTGGAGTCTCTTTACGAAGCAGTCAACGACATTATTAAGGGAGTGACAAAGTTAAAATGGCGATGAGCAGGACATGTGGCAATATCAACAAAAGGTAAGTAAGAGAGAAACAAGATGAAGTGTGGGTAGCCCCCAAAACCGATAGGTAGATGGCAGCAGGAAACTAGCAAGGAAACAGTAATTAAAAATTGTATAAGATAGGGAGACATGAAGATGTTTAGGAGATACCTACGTTCAGAAGTGGACAAACAAAGGTTGAAAAAGAAGAAAGAAGAAATAGGTTACTATATTGTTATCAGAAAAAGTTAATTTTGCAAAACTGTAATATTTTTATATTTATATATTTTATAAAAGCTTTTGGTTTTATTCGGAATACTATCATAATTTATTGAATAATAAAAGATCAGAGTTTAAGAGGGGCGTCAAAAATGTGACAGCTGAAAACGGGTGGCAAGCCTGAATTGTACCCGAAATTTCAATCATTTTGTAAACAACAAATCTAAAGAACGCCTTTAAATTACGTATTCAAATTTTAACAGGATATAGCTTAGACCTTTCTCTAGGAGATAAGGTTTTTTAGTTAAGTTTTATATTGTAATAAAAGAGATATTGGTGTTTAAGTGATGGTATGTTTTAAAAAAGTTTGACAATTTGTGATCACGAATTTTAACGCCAGAAGCTTAACTCCTAAAGAAAGCATAGAGAATGCGACTAGCAAAATATGAAGTTAAAGAAAGGTATATTTTTTGAGATTTGTTGCACGCAAAATTTGAACATTGCACTAATCTGTCAATTTAGTTCAACAGTTTTGGTGGCGCTTTTTTCAAAGACGTATGTCGATTCTAATTCTCCAAATCCAAACTTCACTTTCACTTAACATAACCAACCTAACCTTATTTCTCGTTTATAACGTCAAAATATAATTTTAGTGTTTTGCTTTTAAATATATAATTGTCTATATTAATATTCGTTTATAATTTACCAAAATTAATTTAAAGTATATTTTCACAATTTGCGTTGGTTTTTACATAGTTTATAGCATTATCCAACTGTGATATGTGCAAGGAGTTTAGTGTTGTGAACCGTTGTTATTTCCTAAATTACTTTTTACTTAAACACAGTTGTCTTATTTTAGTCGAATTGGTAAAAATGTGAGTTTTGAGAGACCTAATTTTTCTTTATACTTTTTTAATCTTTAAGTTACCTTATATCTTTATTTGTTAAATAACATAAACCCAACCTAAGGGATTTTCATTTATAAATTAAAACTACATATGTAAATATTAACAGCTAAGTGTTAAACTATTTTTCTAAATAGGCAGGATAATGTCCACAAAGTAAGGGTTTCTACAATATTTATTTACATGTTCAATATGCATAAATATAATAGCTTTCTCTTTAGATAATGTGAAGAATGAAAATTTGCAGTCAAATATGTAATATTTTTATTAAAACAGTTTTACAAATTTGGGTTGGATACTGAATACGTCTGTTATCTTTATATACATTAAAAGTTTGTTGGTAAATGATAAAACAGACCAAAGGGTTCCATATTCATGTCAGAATGAACTGGGTACATATAATTGAGAAAATGAGTCCTAAAAAAGAAAAACATAAAACATTTACTTGTTATTTACTATTAATATGCAGATGTTATTTGCTAATGTTTAAAATGTACCTAATTGAACCCTAAAATAAACATTTGTATTTTAAAACACATAGTAGCCCACAATAGGTTTCATATTGATGTAGCCATGGGTTCTATAAGGGTCCAGATTCAATGTTTTTGAAGAAAGAGTTCTAAAATATAAAAGATTAGAATTAACAGTAAAAATTATTAATTATTTACTATAAATAGAATAAACCCTGTGTAGGCAGTTACTTGAGGTCCAAAGATTTTGAGGAAACAGTAGCATATATTTTGAAAACCATTGATTTATACAATTTAATTATCTAAACATAGATGAAATAACATATATGGTTGCCAGAAAAAGTATATTGCTAAAAATAGTATTTTCAGGACATTTTTGAAATACTTTAGAAAAGTAGTAACCTATTGAATCTTGTAGAAATATTTTGTTTTCCATATTCCACCTAATAAAATAATCATAAATTAATCAAATAGTTTTAATTTAGAAAATGATACTAATATTCTTCCTGGTCTATCCTAGTGTTTAAAGTACACAAAGGATGGCTTAAAGGACGAGTAGCATTAACATTTCTCTGAGATGCTCTAGTAAAGACTCTTACATGAAACCAAAGAAATATGCCATCCAGATAATGCTAATTATTTAGTATCAAGAGGCAAATTCACAGGGGAAAAAGCACACAGTAGCAGTAGTACACAAAATACCACTGATTTCAATTTTCCAAAGAAAATACTTCAACATGGGCAAATACTATTGGTAGGTACTCAAAAAGAAGAAAATTCATGTATCTAATATGCAAAATACCTATATCAATACATCTTTTAAGACTAAATTTGATATTTAGATCTGAATCATAGATAATAAAATAAATATAATACCTACCTATTAATTGTAAAAAATTTAAACCAGTAAATAAACAAATTAAAACTTACCTCTTATCACTTCTGATTACTAGATGGAGAGTGCTTTCAAATGTAAATAAAATATGGATCTTTATAAAATAAATAAATTTTTTTCATTTTTGTGAAAGATACCAGTTAAAAAATTCAGTTACAATCCTATTGGATACATTTTAATTTCAATTGATTCCACAAAGTATGGGGTTGACATTTTTGGAATATAATTAATAGCCATAATTTAATGATACAATTAGTTTTATTAAGATATACCCATATTAACAATTATGTTTAGTACTTGTAAGAGTATTGTTGGCCAATCACTGATAGTCAGCTTATATTATCCCACTTCTTTAGGTATCTTGAAAACAGGTGCACAAAGTGTATTTCTATAGATACTAGATTGGTTAGTAATTATCGTAGGTTATTGAAAATATTATTTTTTTCTTGTGCCACATTCTCAGAATAAAAATAAACTATAGGTAAGCTTTATTGTAGTGTGTGCTTTACTTTGTACTCCATTTTTCATTAAATCATGGATCTGGGTGGTAATTTAGGAATGTCCAATACTCTCTAAAAAATAAGTGATATTTATTTATTTAAGCAGTAAATAATTAGCAAGGTACCTACTTACTTGAAGTCATATTGAAGACAGACTAACCTGTTAATGTTTACAAACATTATAGTAACACTTTTGCAATAATCATCAAACGTTTTGGAAAAGTATTTAAATTTTTCCCCACAAAATATACCTATTCTAAAAATTTACATCTACTTCAACACCTTCAAATAATACATCCAGCAGAAAGTAAATAAATTAATCTCTGATCAAACCTTAGACAAGGAAAGAGAGAGGACTGCGCATTGGAATCAATTTATGTAACCCATTTACCACCAAACTAATGGCGGACAATATTGACATAGGCGTATCATACGATTTTCTTATACGATTATTAAATAATCATTTTCATTATTTCGTATTACAAATCTAATTTAAAAAAGTCTTTAAATATGTACGGCTCCAAAAAAAAACAACAATTATTTTAAAACATATTTATTTAATAAATATTACAATTTTAATCTATTTTAAATATATGTTTTTGTTTCACGCCACTGCAAAACTATTACATCTATAAGAAAATAATAACAATTAATTGAAAAATTATATTTTAAACTGAATGAAAACAATTTTCAAAAAGTATGTACTATTAATTTAAGTTATCATACATAACATATGTGATTTAGTTAAACATCTATTACCTGAAAGCTGTAATATTAATAAAAATAAATTTCAAGGAAATAGTTTTAAAATACTTTTTACCTATGAAATGAAATTCCTTCCTCTTTTTAGCACTCTGACTGTTGCACTTATAAACTGCACAATTAACCATTTTAAAATGTCTATTCAGGTAATTAAAAAAGGTGAAAATTAATAAAAAAACTAAAAAAATACAATTCCATGTTCCAAATTTGTTTACCACCAAACATATGTCAAACGTTTGAAACTTGGCTTCTCACACACGAATAAGGTTTTCATTGCCATGCGCTGTCCTCTCTCTTTCCTAGTCTAAGGATCAAACTAACAACTAACCTCGTTTAATTTTGCATTGTTGCCAATACATTTCAATCTCAATTTTAAAAAAGGTATAATTACATATTTTCCACTTTATTTCAATTTTTCTTTAGACCATGTTGATGTGTGTATATTCAGAAACCGTAATATGTTTTTATTATAATTAATATATTTATTCTAATAAATACCTTAATTAGTAAGGGTTAGTACCAGAGCTGGGTAGTATCCGGATACTTCTGTATACGGATACAATATCTGGATACTTTTTATGTATCCGAAAGCTCTTTTAAATTTTGTACCCGGTATCCGTATCCGTTACCAAATTTTAAACTATCCGATATCCGGATACTGTTTTTAATATTGGGATACTTTTAAACATTATTTATCGCCCTCCGATAATGCACCTAACGTAGGCACAACACTGCCCTTATTCCTTTAATTCAGATGTGTCTAACATGTTAAATCCCATTTTTCGTACTGGTCACCGTTATAATATATTATTAAATTCTAATGGAGCTTTGTTTTTACCTATAAATCAGTTTCATAAGTACCTACGTTATTTATTTTTTATATTTTCTATATCTCTCTTTTCAAGAACCCCTTTGTACCCTGTATTTATAATTATTAGAAGAAATTATTTTTCGGATATTATAATAAAGGACATCCTAATATTTATATTTTTATTTCAGTGTACCTACAAGTACAAATAAGTACACCCCCTAAAAAGTTTGGAAACTCGGCTGGTCCGACGCTGGCCAAATTCAATATCAAAAGTTCAGGCAGTGACACGAAAAATTTTTCGTTAGTTAAATGTATTTTTATTATTATATATTACATTAAAAATACCTGCACATCACATAGTTTTAATACTAATAATTTGTCCTTTTTAAAAAAAGTATCCTTCAAAGTATCCTAGGAAGTATCCGGATAGGTACTTGTATCCGAATACATTTTTAAATGAAAGTACTCGAACTTTTTAAAAAAGTATTCGGATACATTTTGAGTATCCGTATCCGGTATCCGGATACTTTTTTTCAATATCCGACCCAACTCTGGTTAGTACAATAAATTTCATTAATTATTTGTTAGGAATGCCGAAATCTTATTTTATTTTATTTTTTTTATATATCCATATTTTAAATCCTAAAAACAATTAATTTGTTACGCCTATGACACAACAATATCACAACAAAACTTCGAAAACATATTCAAATAGGATATTTAATAAAAATTATACAGGTATTCTTCATCTGTTTATGGTCTCAAGGTCAAATGTTTGTGTATGTCGTGAAAATATTCAAAGATTTACGAAGCAAAATTCATATTTTCATCTCTGTCTTAGACAAAGAAAGTCAACAAGCTCTAAAAATATTCAAATTTATAACAAAAATACTAATTTGAAACCACTATCGCCATCTACGCCATCTTCTTGTAATTTAAAAATAACCAGATTTTTCACTAAATTCAGGCAGGCTTACCAAATTAGAAACGCCCCTCTTAACAAACTTTAAAAACGTATTTCCATTCAGAAGCAAACAACAGTAAAAGCACCATATTCCGACGTATGCTGAATCGAGCCCTAATCTTGCCGTATTTCTTAGGGTAAACTTAGTCGGTCAATTTCTTTAAACTGACCAAAAATATCTAAGTGCAATCAACGTGAGTCTTTACAGTGTTTATCAGATTCCACAACTGCGTAAAATTGAAGAAGTAAACCACGATTATTTAGATCTAGTTTGCATTTAGTTCTAACCCGGTCAGTCTAGGTATGACATTGAGTGAAAAACGTCGTCATTTTGGTAAGTAGATCGAATGTGATAATAATTTAAAATATTTGGAAAATTAAAAGTTTCTGTTAATCTGAGCGGGTTTCATTTTTCTTTTATGTGAAGGAAAAGGTGTTAGAAATAATTTCTGATTGGTTTTGGTTTATTATTGTGACATAAACTTGTTAAAAATACGTATAAATAAATACGTCGAAATAAGGGCTCATTTTTGTTACCAGAGCTAATGTCGCCGTATTACGTCGAAATAAGGATTTTCTTCTGTTGTATTCAAATCAAAATTTAAAATCTAAATAAATTGCAATTATACAAAAAATATATGTAAACTTTAAGTTAGGCATTAACAATAGTTATGAGCAAAATACGTTCTATACATTTATCACTATAACATGGAGCAATGTTATGTTAAAAGAATGTTTGAAAAAGATGTTTTTAGATAAAAGTTATACTTACAACAAACTTTATGTTTGCAATTATACTAAAAAAACTCTTGTATAATAAAAAATACTCTTAAAATAGAAGCAAAGTATGTTTGAAATTGCATTTTTTGTGTTTTAATTAGTAATAATACAAATATGACAAACCTTTATAAAAATTAAGTCGGCATAAGGAGACTTTTTATCTAGTCCAAAAAGTAATTCCGACTCGTATACTTAGTTACTGTTTTGGTTGTTTTAACAGTAAACAAATAAATATGTACATTTTATAATCTTTTTATGCCTACCCATTTTTTTATTTTTTAGCAAAATACATCAATAGCTAAAGCGATAAATAAGACAAAAAAACGGTATTCACATAATGCAGTAGTACAAGCTCTTATAGAAATACGGCAAGGTATGTCTGTATATAAAGCTTCCCGAATTTACGGAATACCACAGACTATATTGAAGAATAAAAAACAACAGAGATATATTTTTAAGCCAAGTGAAAAACCACCTATCTTAACAGCCGAAGAAGAAAGCCTAATAGTTGATTGGATTCATTTTCTAGGAGAAGCTGGATTTCTAGTGTCTAGAACTCGGCTAATAAGTATAACAAAAAAGATAACACCTTTGCCATAGTTGATGAGTTTGTAGAGTATCAAAGACGACTTTAAGCCGAAAAATGGCAAAAGAGGAAAAGAAAAAAGATAGACTTGCTAAAAAAAATGAAAAGAAAATAAAAATAACAAACACTAATAAATTAATCGGTAAAAAAATAAAAGGAGTACACCAAGAACAAATAAAACAAGAATGATTACAAGCAGAAGAAACATGAAAATTTAACGACAGTGAAAGAACAGTTAGATAAAAACACAGAAGATACTGCAAAATTGTTTTCAGACAAACGAAAAGAGGAACAGGTAGAAAATGATTACAAAAAAAGAGCGATTATCATTAGGATGATTATGTAATAGTAGTTAATGAAGATAAATATTTTCCAGGACAAGTTATTGACAAAAACAAAACAAAAATTGATCAAAGCAATGGAAAAAATTGGAATGTATTGGAAATGGCAAACCATTGAGTATAATAAAAAATGAAATTATTTCTTGCATAAGTGCTCCCAGCCTTATAAGTAAGAGATAATTTTACTCTGTTCCTGAGATAAAAGGTTTAGAAAAAGTGCCATATTTTTTTAATGATATGTATAAATTTATGTTTTAGTTTTTTTTTAATTTAATGTAAGTTTTTAAATTTGTAAATGTTTTTTTTTGTACCAATGATAAAGTGCTTTTCTTACAAAGTTACAAATTTCTGTTTTTTTATAACATTATTAATTTTAAATATTGTTATTACTTAAATAAATAAATATAAATGTATAATCTATATAAATATTTCTGTTTAATATTTTTTGTATTAATTACAACCACGTTTATTTAAATAATACAATATAAAAATATACGTCGGAATAAAGGACCTCTTAGGTCGGAATAAGGCCTGAGTACATATGCATACGTCGGAATTAGGAGATTTTGACAATTTTTAAAAATTATTTTTGTTTACTAAAAATGACATTTCATTTTGTAAAAAAATTGATGCCTATTATTCAGGACATATCAATACAAGCCTTAAAAATACCAGGCATGATATAACTTAATTCGTTCCTCTGATATTTATAATCAAACTCAAAAACCCTAAACTACGACGGAATATGGTGCTTTTACCTTATTATGCTTTTAACACAAATTTATATATTTCCTCTAGAAACTACATAATTTATTAATTAAAACTTTTATACTGTTTAGCTAGTTTACGTAATTCAAATAATTTCATTTTAAATACTATGCCAAGAAGATTAATAATCACAACGTTTTGCTTGTAGGCAAAATTTATTTTTAATTAACTTGAGAAATGCATAATCTCATTACAATTAACCTTTGCCAAGTTCTTGTTAAAATGCTTACCACAATCAACTTCGTGGTTCTAGTTCAAACCGTTCGTGTGTCGTGGAATATACCTAGAATTAGTATTCAAGTAGGACTTGATATGTACATACGATGGGCGAATTTACCGACGATTGTACATGTCGAACGTGGGCTCTAAGCACGCTCTCCATTTCCAACATTTCAGTTGAACGTCTCAACTGCATAATCCACAAATAAGCTCTGCTTGGTCTAGACATTTCTTCTGATAGCATGAAGGATTTAAAATAAAATTTCTATGGAAATATATTATGATGGTTAAGTAAAAGTATTAGAGAATATTACTAGCGTAAAGTTTAAGGAAATATTAAAAATATATACCGGGTTATTTTGACATTGTGATAAATCTAGGTCAGTAAAAATAATACTTAAAAAGTAAAGACAAATTTCCATGGGTTGCCTTAAAAATTAGGATAAATGAATAAGTGAATATAATGGGTGAGATGGCTGATGCCTGGCAAGTAGGCTCTTCGGGTCCCTTTTGCCATACTCCAGGTTCTTCTTCCTTTGTATTCCGCTGTTCTATTATTTCTGCTGTTTTGAGGATAGCAAATTTTTACGATTGAAAGACCGTAGAGTAATTACCGAGAACATAGTTCTTTCGAACCCATACGTCCACTATCAGAACACCTGCTCCTGATTTCTCTTCCATGCGAGAGCCATCTGTATGACATACTATGCTCCCTGGAGCTTGTACTTGTTTTCTGTTCTTATGTCATTTACTTTCTGGACAGTTTTGTGAGCCAGGAGCGGAAGCTCTGTTACTGTCCGATGTGCTATTCTTGTATGGCCTTTGCCACACTGTCTCCAGTGTTGATTGCCTTTAAGCCCGATGCTCTAAGCTGATGTTCTAAGCCATTTTGTTCATAATAATCTCTATAGGCAAAGGCAGCAATTATGGGAGGATATCAATAGCTGCTATGGGTGTTGTTCTTAACGTTTCTGTGACTCTTTTGCCTGCAATCCTCTATTGAGGAACATACATCGGGCCTTAGTTTAAATTGTAGACCCCATGTTTTTCCAAAAGATCCTTAGCACGTGCTTATTGCTTTTAAGCAATAAAGTTGCCGTCGGCTAACAGACCACGGCCCCGTATTAGATCCTCGGTCTAACGATTTCAGTAGGACAGGTTTTCAACAAATAATATTATTCCTATGAACAAAATATGGGAAATTAAGATAGATATTATCTTATAACTGATTTGATACTAAAAGACAAAAAAAAATGTTTCATGCAGTGGTTACTTTTGCTCATTTTGTCTCAAACAAATTCTAGATACTACAAGAACCAGAAACTGAAAAAACACTGGCTCTTGTACAATTCTTGTGACAATAAAATTGGCATTTATTGCGATACACTGACCCTGACAACAATACTGAAACTTCGTGAAATAGACAGATAAAACGGTTGTACTAAACCGTTCAGTTATTTATTGTTCTTAATAAGATGAATTTCCACAAAGTAAAGGTTACCACAATCAATTTCATTTAATGATAATACTTTTATGTGCCATGTGTTCATTTCAAGAGGAATATTACCTACAATGTTTATATTATTAAGTACTTAAGACGTTTTTAAAATAGAAAACAACATCGAAAATATTAGTGTTTTAAATTATAAATTTGGCACTTATTATTCTGCCTAATATTTTATTTTTAGTAACTTAATAGAAGGACTGAAAATTTGCGTTGTAATAGAGAATACAACAATAGAACTAACTAATAAAATTTGTTCGGTGCCAAAATAACTAATATCTGTTTTGTAGAGACAATTATTAAGGCTATCGATTGGCTGAAGATCAGAATAGAAAAACTAGGTCAGTACAACGCTTTCAGAAAAAAATATATTCCTGCTGGTCTTCGTTTCTTTCGTGCATGAAATCATTAAGAATTTTTAAACGATTAGGCTAAGAAAAATGAAAATTGTGTATCAAACTAGATTTCCCAGAATTAAAACTTAAGCTTTTAAAATATGTTTACTAGGAAATCACCTTTTATAAAGTAGAATAAATTGACCTTTTCCCTGATGTCATACCTATAAACCTCGTGAAATGAGTCAATGAGTCAAAAAAGGCTATTGTTACTGTGTGGTGAGCGTAATTTTTTTTTATTGTTCGTTTATCTTGTCAGTATTCTTTGAGTGTTATACATTACTAAATATCGCTGTTGGTTGAAGTCAATAAGTAGGTATTAATGTTTTGAAATAGAAAATTAAAATATTTTGTTTGCTAGTAATACACAAAAAAAATTTATCAACTATTAACTCCGCCATTACCGAAAATAGAGATTTTTACGAATTCTACATTTAACCAAATTTATTTTAATTTTAAACAGCACATAAATTTGAGTAACGAAAGCAGTTGAAATATTATAATATTAAACTAAATGTTCAAAGTGTTCACCGTTAACCTTAATGCAATGCTGCAGTCTAAGTTCAAATAATTGACATTTTTCACTTTGAACATTTAGTTTTATATTATGGTTAGAATTATACTTTTGGAGACTTGTTTTATTATATGTTTGGTTTGTAACGGAGTTATACAACACTCTGTATAGTTTAAGGTAATTTTGAAATATGGACCCTAAAGACATCTTCTATTTTTGTTAAGAACATTTTTGGATACTTTCTAAAACAACCCATATACCGAACTTTGTCGTAAGGTTATGTTTAGTACTGTTCGCTGTTAGTGAGGTCATAGTAAATTTTTTCTACTGTATTTCAATTCAGAATAATTTATATCCTTTAATAAATTGATAACTAAATCCATATTTGTGTCTTGGAAACCAAAAAAGTACGCTTAAATAATAATTTTTCTCTAGACCAAAAGCAATTCTACTTATCAATATTTCTACAGTTTAGAAAATATAAAAATATTGTATTAAATTAATTTATAATAACAAAGCAGAAGGGTAGTCTTGACTGACTAGTTAAACAAAAATTTATTTTTATCGGAGTTCCAGTCTATATTCGATTGGCTCTAGGTTAAAGAATACCCTTTAATAATTTTCAAATAATACGAGGAATTAATTGAGAAAATTAAAATCAATTTTAAAAATATAGACAGAAACCGATAAATCACAATATGTTCAATTTTAATTTAATTTTATACGTACGAAAGTATTAAAGTTTTTTATAATTTTTTTAAACAACTAATTTTAAAGCCGTTGAAATCACACTATCCGGAGTTCAAACATTAGCTTTATGCACTGACTCCCTATCTTCAATCCAGTCTCTCAAAAACATCTATTCTAAACATCCAATGGTGCAAAATATCTTAGAAACTGTCCATCACCAAGCATCCAGAGGCATCTCTATAACAATAATTTGGGTTCCCGCTCATACTGGAATTCATGGAAATGAGATGGCTGACAGAGCGGCAAAAAGGGCATCTACATCGGACTTACCACTAGAAAATCCACAAACTCAAGACGATCTGAAATCTAAAATGAAGAGAATTATAAGAAACAAGTGGCAGAGACTTTGGTCTACCAAAGCAATAAGACTAAGACATCTACAGCCTGGTTCCGGTGAACAATAGGGAGACACGAATTTCGAAATTTAATAACTTGAAAATTAAAGTAACTTACTTTTTATAATATTTTATCTCAAATTATATGCAAAAAATTGAGTTTTATAAGCTAATTTAATTTATATTGCAATAAATTTTAATAAACCATTGATTAACCTCACTTTTAGAATTATTTCTTCCCATGGAACTAAAAATTTACCACGATTTTTATGACAATATACTGTTTTGACGTTGACATTTAATATAAGTTGTCTAACGTTAACATTCCAACATTGCCATATTTTTTTCACAATTGTTGGTTAGACTAATTAATTACTTGTTTTTATTTATTTTTGAATTTAAAATGAAAATTAAGAACATTTTAGATGTAGTGAATATACATAACAAAAATGACGACGGAATGGTGACTTGGTTAAAGAAGAAAAATTTAATAAAATTGATTGTAGTAACCTTTACTTTGTGGAAGTCTATCTTACTAAGAACAGTAAATAACTAAACGGTTGAACTAAACTTCCACTATTTATTGGCAAAATACGTTTTTAAATGCAATGTCAGCTGTTTCGCTAAAAACTAGCATCGTCAGGTTCTGTTTTTGATATTTTCTTCTATGCGAATCTGTCTCTACACTGACCGGTTTCATTTCGAGGATAGTTTACCTTCGGGTTAGGTTAGGTTAGGTTAGGTTAGGTTAGGTTAGGTTAGGTTAGGTTAGGTTAGGTTAGGTTAGGTTAGGTTATGTTAGGTTATATTAGGTTAGGTTAGGTAAGGTTTGATTAGTTTAGGTTATGTAAGGTAAAGTTTAGTTTGGTTAGGTTATTTTTGGTTTGGTTAGGTTAGGTTGAGTTACTTTATTTTAGGTTAGGTTAGGTTGGATTAGGATAACATCGCCACCTTTCACTTAATTTTGCGTGCTTATTTATCTTTGTTTTCTTTCAAAATATGCAAAAAGACCGATTAGTTTTGGTTAGTAATATTCTCTATATTTCATATTTTATTATCAATATATTTTATATATTTATAATGTAAAAAATATTTTCCTAATATTTAGGTTTTATTTAAAGATGTGGCAACGCTAGTATCTACATGACATAACGTACCTTGAACAGTGAATGTTTTGTGTATTTAACCTAAAAAATTTGAGTTTTTGATTCCATTTTTCTCGAAAAATACTGGATAACCCGCAAATTCTTTTACGAAAATTTACTAAAGAAAGCAGTCCCTTTTTAGTGTTAATATTTTTTTTGCGAAATTCGTGTCTCCCTATTCTACGCCGGACCCCTACAGCCTGATATAAATAGTCCCAGTTGTTTTCCTTCCCTATCCAGAAGAGAGCTTATAATCATACGGAGACTGAGAATTGGCCATTCTAGGCTTACCCATGGGTATCTAATGTCCAATGAAAATCCACCTATATGCAGGTATTGTGTGGACGTTCCACTCTCCATCGATCATATACTAGAACATTGTCCACATCTCCAAGAGGCTCGTACGCAACACAAGATCAACACAAAAGCAGAAAAACTATTAAACACTCCAAGTCAGTTTAAAAGTATTACTAACTTTTTAAAGACTGCGCGCCTGTTTAACTTAATTTAGATAAATCTATATGTTTTATGTCACCAGTATTGTACTATTATTCCTATAGAGTCTGTACCTGCGTCAATAACCATCGCTGTTGAGACACATTAATTAAAAAAAAAAAAAAAAAAAAATTAAATTTGATATACATTTTTTAATGACAATCTTTTCAAGCAGTGGAACTTCTCTCATTCAATTAATTCCTACCAATATTATTTTTCTCAATTGTTAACAAATAAGAGTAAATTTGGCTTAAATTTTTAATATCAGATCTTTTATTCATGCTGTTATTTTCTTTAAATATTTCTGTCATTTCTAAGAAAAGTCTATTTGTTAAATTTTTTTCATTATGAAATTTATTGTACTAACCCTTACTATGTGAAAGTTCATCTTATTCAGAACAATAAACATCTAAAAGGTTGAAATAACTTTCACTATTTAATCGTTTCACTATTTAATCGTTAAATACTTTAAATGTAATGACGGCCGTTTAGAAATCGTCAGATTGACGATGCTATTTCTATAGCGGAACGGCCGTCATTACATTTAAAGTATTTAACGATTAAATAGTGAAAGTTAATTCAACCTTTTAGTTGTTTATTGTTCTGAATTTTTTCATTGTTATTTTTAAATTATTATATCCATACACATTAGTACAAGATAATAAGGAAGGCTACATTTATTCAGGGAAAGCAAATCTGATAACTATCCAGATGGTAATAAAACTTTTTTTCGTTAACTAAATTCAGAAAACTCAACCCTAATACTAAAATGGATCCCACGTATGACAGGGAAACATATCCAAGTCTTAAAAGTGTGATACCATATTCAAGAATCGAGAGGATTTTTACTCTTACTCAATTTTTCTATATTTGCCATCGTGCCTTTCGAAAATTGGATGGATTTGAAATGGCGCATATATTTTAAGTTGTCGCCTAAAAGCTATTACAACAGGCTTATTTGTACAACTGTTAATTACGATACTATCATTTTCGATAGATAATTGACAAAGATAAAGCATATTTATAATTGAAATAAATCGTTTAGTGCCAGTCATTAACCAAGTATTACCACATATTGAACTGTTGCATTCAACATGATATCAAACAAAATGGATTTAATATTTGTGTTGTTTTCCTACAAACGTAAATTATTACAGCTATTCATTTTTCATTTATAATTAACGAGGGCAAATCAAATATCAACGGGACTTCTATTTTAAAATATGCACACACCGGAATAGTCCAGTGATTTTTTAACAATCAGTGTTAGTTTATTTCGAGTCAATTTAGAAAAAAAATAATCCCTGTTTAATGTTAATTAACGTTTAAGCTTACATATATCAAAATATTTTCTTTAAAAAGATTGGAATCTAAAAATAAATCAATATAACAAATTCAAAAATATTTGTAAAGCCTTTCCAAAAAGTTAAAAATCAAAATTAACACAAAGTGTGACCTCCACGTTGGTTCATTACTGCTCTACATATTTGGTTATAGACAAAATAAGATTATTAATATCACTTTGAAGTATACTTGCCCACTCTGCTTTTAGAAGCTCTCGAAACTAAACCGGTCCATATTTAGAGTAATTCTACGTTGAAGCATATTCCATACATACTCAATAGGATGAAGGTCCGGAGGTTATGCTGGCCATGGTAAAACGTCAATTCCCTAGCTTTCCAGCCAGTTGGTAAAATGTGTTCAACAATATAATGCCTACAATAAAAAGGGACTGATGGTAATAAACCACTTTTATTGCGATCTTCTGTCACGGTTTAGTGCTTATGGTCAAAATTTGAACACACAGGATCGGTTCTTGTATTTGTATAATTTGGGTGTATAATCATTTATATTTATGTTCCCGTAGTGAGAGTTAGTCTGTGTGAAAATTTTTTCGACCTTTGGAAACTGCATCAGCGGCGCCCTGTGTTACTGTTCCTGTTCGACGACGAGTTTTAGCCCTTGATGCCAAAAAAATCGTTCATCAGAAGCTGGTCCAAAGGGGTTGTGCTTTTACTCCTGCTGTAAGAGAAACTAGCGATTTGACAGGGATACCGGAATCATCAGTGAGAGTTCACATTTCGAGGCCAATTCATCAGAGACGAAACTGAAACGATAGTGGTGTGTCCAGAACCACTGATGACGGTGATAAAGATTTGATAAGAAGAACTATCTACTCTATGTACGAAGAAAACTTGGTGCCTACTATCAGATCATTGCAAACAAGACTAAGGAGCTCCACTGAGATAAGAATATCAATTGGAAACCTATGGACACTTTTATCCAAATTAGGTTTCAAATACTGCAAAATTGACAAAAGGAAAGTTATCATGGAATCCCAACGGATTAGGCAATGGCGTTTTGAATATTTTAGTATCCATAAGTTTAGAGATTAAATTTTGTGTCTTTACCTTGTTTTTATTAAATCTCTTCACTTTCTTGTTGATATTCGCGACTAGCAATAAATTATTAATTTGTTATAGAAGTAATAAATTAATAAAACTAAATCATTTATAATAGCAAACACCTTTTTGTCTTGAACACGGGTTTGATCATAAAAAACGTAAGAACTCTTCGTTTAATAGAGAAACTGAGATGTTGTTTCCGTTCTGTTAGTATTTCACTTAAACCTATTTACTTTTTGTTGGTGATTCGAGGTCGACATAATGATCAACCAGTCCGAACTCACACAATGCATTAGTTTTAACGTAAAATTAAAGCATAATCATTAATCTAAAGTTGGTAATGCGAAAGCCCTTGTCGGATAAATAGCTACCTTAATAAATGAACTCAGAGTTGTGACACAGATCATCAAAAATTTCTCGCATAACTGGTGGGATATTTCCAGAACATAACAATTCTAGTTGGGTGTAACCGAATATGTAATTAATTTTCTGGCATTAAACGGGTATCGATTAGATATTGTAAAAAAAAATTTGCATTTCGACTAAATATTGAAATTTTTATGAACAATATTAAACTAAAACTTCCCTAAGAAGTAAAATATCTAGGAGATATTCTGATTTAAAATCTAGCTTGGAACAATGATATCCAAAACTTTAGTGGTGAGTTTGACTTGCAGCAGCATGTTTGGTAAGACTTGCGGCTTGTGAGGTGGCCGAATTTCAACAATCAACGGTAAGTTGTAGAAAGTGCGGCGACCGGCTTGTCTAAGAATAACACAGGAGCAATGACAACGTGCCCCACAGCACTCCTGGGGGCGATGCTCAGCTGCAATACTGCATTATGAAAAAGGCCGCAGGTGATTCCCCACGACTGCAATAGACACAAAATATAAAATTTGCTTAGATGTCCAGTCATCTCAGTTATCTGGAAAAATTTCCTGTAGCAGAACTGGAAAAAGTAACTCATATGGTCCAAGATATATGAAAGGGCTTGAATTAAATTAAGGGAACAAATTAATTGTAACTAATTGTTTCCATTTGCTATTCTTATTTTTAGCCTGATGATGGTCTTTAACTAGACCGAAACTAGTAGCTTTGTAACAGCAGTATAATTTCTTTATATCAATAAATACTTGTGTGACATTGACATTGGTCTTTCCTTTTTTCATTTAAAAATAATTAGTTATAATTAATTTGGTATATTCTTAGAGACAGCCAGGTAGCTTTATAGGCTTTAAGTTCTTTTACGTATAAGTCAAAGCTAGTCTGGAAAGCAAACAAGTTCTTAAGAAACTGGCAAGAAACAACAAGGTTACCTAAATGTGGTTGCCAAGTCACATAGGGATAATAAATAATGAGAAAGCTAAAAGACTCGGGAGAATATAAGGAGAATATATAAGGAGAATATACTTTTTCTTGGTCTGGACTCGTTTTATGGCCCAATAAAACGCCACACAATAACTCCGTTCTCGGGAACAGGATAGCTTATAAGTATAATATAAGGAAGCATATAACTGGGATAGGAGTTTTTGGACCGAGAGCCAAATACTCAGAAAGCTTGGGCACATACCCGAGCATTTTTCAAGCAGAGGTCCGCGCCATCGAAAGATGTGTGGAATTCAATATTGGAAGAAACTACCGCAGACAAGAGATTGTGATCATGTCGGATAGTCAAGCAGCCACCAAAGCGCTGAGATCAAATATAATCAGTTCGAAGATGGTTTGGGAATGCCTATGCAAACTAAATGAACTAGGCCAGAAGAAAACTGCCACCCTCCTATGGGTCCCAGGACACATAGAAATAGAGGGGAACGAAACAGCAGACAAGCTGGCAAAAAAAGGAGCTGAAACCCCACACTTGGGACCAGAACCATCCTGTGGGATCAGCAGTAGAGTAATGTTAGGAAAACTAATGGAAGAAATGGAGAAGGAAAAATCCAAGTACTGGAATCAGCTGGAAGGACTGAGGCAATCTAAGATACTACTGGGGAACTATGACCCGAAGAGATCTCTTAGCTGCCTCAACCTCAGTAAAAAAGGCTCCGAATTCTAACGGAAATACTAACCGGGCATTGCCGGTTAAAAAGCCACATCAAGAAACTAGGGTAAGCAGATGAAGCAAAGTGCAGATTCTGTGAGGAAGAGGATGACACCTCAATACACATATACACATACTCTCAGAATGCCCTGCCTTGTAGAATTCTAGGGCCAGATACCTAGGAGATACCTAGGAAATAGAACTTGGCAAGTAAGGGGGGACACAATAGATCCTGTAGGTCGCAGTGTACTTATCACCCCTAATTGATAATACATACATACAAGCATATAACTTAAAAGAGCAGAAAGTAAACTGCAGGTTTTCTCTTTGGCAAATCGTAAAGTAGAAACTGTGGTTTCTGCGAAAACGCAATGTGGGTGCTTAGCGTCGTTCAGCAAACGGCTTAAGTTTCTAAAAGAAGCTCCTTTATCAGATTAGGAATGTGCCCTCTAGAAAGCTACTCCAATTCACAAAAATTGTATTTGGCGTTCTAGAGTTTAAGTACAATAAGATATGCACAAAAGATTTGGTAAGTAGAAGTGCAGATAGGTTTTACTGACTTGTACAAACTATATCAATCTAATCTAGCCATTGAAACATTAAGAGTTTCCTATCCATTATCCTAGTTTAATAATTTTCTAAATATCGATTAGGTATATAGGGTGATTCATCGGGAATTGCGCATACATTTAGGATAGATTGAGGAGACCAAGGTGCTTCTAAATAGATTTTACGGGTCTATCGTTCTTTATAATCTCGGTACAAGGTGATTTATTAATTTTTTTCCTTTTTTTTTTAATTAATTATAAATTATAAACGACCTTATACATTTATGTGATATTTGGTTCGTAAGTTATTTGTCTACAGTAGTATCGATTAACCCAATTAGAAAAAGTCTTATTTCAGATCCTGCCTTAACAAAATTTATAAGTAGGGTTCCAGTCGAGACAACACCATGCATATCAATATTTTAAAATTTTATTTACAAATTTGGAAAGCCCAGGAAAAAATAAGTAACACTAAAAGAATATGGTGTTTCCGCATACAATTTTTTTACTTATAAACTTGATTCAGATCTAGAGATTTAGATAATCACTCACTGACTACAAAATTTAGACTTTTACAAGTTTTTTAATCAAAATTTAATATTGACGTTGCCAAAAGTTGTTAACGGGTGGGTCGAGATTTCTTTCTGAGAAAGAAATTCTCCAATTTTGATTGCTTTATATAGGTTTTTACCTGGTTACCTCAATCTATGCCTTTTTTAAGTCATAATAAACTTATTATGAATTTAAACGTCAAATTTCTAAATTTACAATTCAAATTTCTCTTTTAATTTTAAACGTTTTGAATAAGTTTTTCCCATTTACACATAAATTGATATCTTAACTCTTTAAAAAACCCTATTTAATGTAAAAAAAATCTTATTATTACTTGAGAAAGATAGAAAAAAATACGTCTTATGTCAATTTGACATTTTCCAATAAAGTTTAAAATATTAAGTGTGAGTAAATACCCCTTAAATCCCAATAATTTTCCAACAACTTTTTTTGATAACGTTTACAAGTTTTCCAGAGATATTTTTTACCCAATTTGGTAATTTTAATTTTACAGGTGATTTGTTGAAATTATAATTTTGCCTCTAACATCTAATTTTCTACTTTACTGAATCTGTAATTCATAATTTATACCCCAAATCCCTACCCAAATGTTACCATTATGGTTCCCTTTATAAACTTTTGTTGTTACATATAACAATTTACAGATTTTTGGTTTTAATTCTGATTTTTTTACAATTATTCAAGCATTTCTTCTTAAATACCAAAATTTTATATACTTATGAAGAAATTGTCAATGCTATCTGTTCTGAATGTTAATTAATAATAAGGAACTTTACCTTAACTCTATCCTTATCATAAATATAACTTATTATTCAATCTAAACAAATATTAATCCTACTCTATTGCCCAACTATGAAGTCTTACTTCTTTAATTTTATTTTAGGAGCTACCTGTAGAAATAAAGTGAAACGAAAAACTCTGCAAAGGAATTCTGGTTTATTTTATCCGAATTAGTTAATTCTATAGGTTAATTTGAAATGTGAAAGTTTAATTTTGCTATATTTATTGATGGTCCGATTCTTTTTAAAGCTCTATCTTATTAATCTTACCCGATCCATCTCAATACATACAATTAATGCAGCTGTGAGCAAGTTTTCCTAGGATCAGCTTGATTCCTATAATTTATTCACTTGCTTTCCTTTTGCCTTTGTCTTTGATCAATTTTTTATTATTTAATCTTTCGCGATGGCCCAACTATAAATATTATCCTGTAAACTACTTTTTAATAACAATATTATTTTGTCATTGTTAATAATAATTCTTTTTTATTTGACTCTCCTTCTTTTAAATCATTTATGTTATTCTATTATCGTAATTAAATCGTTGGCTCACTTACTAACTGTCCAACCCTCCAATTAAACAGAACATGTGGTTTTCAGAGTCCGACCCCACCGCAGTACGTGTTTTGGTACCACAATGACCACATGATCAACTACGATACAGCGAGAGGCGGCATCTCGGTGGAAACAGTTCCGGGACCAAGAACGCAAAGCAGATTGACCATTAGAGACACGAACGACGCAGATTCCGGAAATTATACCTGCTCCGCCTCTAACACGGAGCCGGCGTCGATATACGTTTATGTCTCCGAAGGTAAGAGTGGACAACTAATCAATTAATTTATGTTTTATCAAATAAAAAAACATCAAAGATCCTATTTAATATTACAAAAAATACTGTGTGAAACACGTTGGGAAACAATATTTTTGGTAACGCTTGTGATTACGAAAAATGATGCTTTCCCAAACTGGTTGCTATTTTTATCCGATCGATCGCTACAGTAAAACACCAGCGAATAAAATATGATGAATCGCTGCATAGATGTGTTGCGCAACGTTTCTACATTGATCGTTATGCATTTCACCTCAGTCCCGTCAGTAGTTAACGTGCAGCGCTCTCGTAAACATGGCTACAGCGATCGCTTTGCCCGCCAAATGTGAAATGCGTGGTGTAATTCGATTTTTTCAGGCTGATGGGTGCAGTGCAGCCGAAATTTATCGCCGAATTAGCCCTTTGTATGGTGAGAGAAACGTGAATAAGCGACAGCAAAGTGCAAAAATGGTGCAGGAACTTTACAGCAGGCGACAAAAAAGATTATCGATTAGCACAAGCTTCCTTTTCTGGTCGCCTGCATCATGGACGTCTGTACGCACTGCTGTAAAGTTCCTGTTCACACTTTTCTGTAGCTTACACACGTTTCACCTTACACACGACTTATTAGGCGATGAATTTCGGCTACATTGCACCCGTCAGCATTACCAAATTGGGGCTCCATACAAAATTATTGAATGTAATACACAAGATATCGCTGTAAACTGGAAAAAATACAAAGAAAGATATTAATAAGGGTTACAAGAGCTTTTAGGACGGTGTCAAAAAAAGCACTGCAGGTAATAGCAGGATCCCACCCATCTACCTGTTAGCAGAGGAGAGGAAAAAATGCTACGAACTATAGAGAAAATACCTACAACAACAACGAAAAATGTTATACTAAGTAAACAGATAGAAAAATGGCAGAGAGAATGGGAGGAAAATACAGAAGTGGAACAGTGGACAAAGGCACTTATACCAAATATTAAGGTCTGGATCAATTGTAAACATAGAAATCTATGTTTCTACACCACGCAAATTTTATCAGGACATCGATACTTTTAAAGATGTTTAGTAAAAATAAAGAAGAAAGATAATGACAGGTGCTCCTACTGCGGAATGAGTGATACACCAGAACACACCCTTTTTCAGTGCCCAAGGTGGGACAGTTTACGTAAAGAGGTGGTTGATATATTAGGGGAAAACCTAACAAAAGATAATTTGATAAACGTAATGACACAAAACAAGAGTGGGACATCGTCAAAGATTTGTTTAAAAAATCATGAAACAAATTAGTCAAATTAGCGCCCGACACTGTCAAACGCGCCGAGAAAAGCGTTTTTTGCCAAGTGGTTTCCCCTCGACAAAAAAAAACATGAACCTGAATGAATCGAATTACACCGCGCACTTCACATTTTACGAGAGCGCAGCACGTTCAATACTGACGGGACTGAGGTGTAAAATACATAGCGGTCATTTCAGAGACGCAGAAATTATACATGCCGCTTGTAAATGGCACAAGCTACAATCACAACCATTGCTAGGGTGATTAATTTTCATATTATTCTTCAAGTTCTTGTTGATAAAAGTTTCGAAGGCTGCTCAGTTCGATGTTTTGTAGTAGCAGGCAATTCTTTATGGTTATAAATGTTCATAAACCACACATATTAGTGAGTTCATTTTGCTGGCTAGTGCTACTTAATTTTTGGGAAACAGCCAGCGGATTTTATAATTAATAAAAGTAGAGCAACTAAGTTTTATTCAAGCCAACATTAATCAACCTTTATAAAAAATGATGATACTGTATACACATTATGATATTCCCAAACACAATTATTATTTATGAGTACACTGCATCAATTCAGTTGGTATTAATTTGATAACTTTTGGCGAAAACCCACCAGGAACGTTGGTCAGAACTGACAAAAATGTATAAAGCACGGAAAAAAAGAATAAAAACAAACAAAAGTAACACAATGCGGGATATCTCTCCACGACAGGTCAACCGAAAAACGAAAATTAGTCGCGACATGACCGTGGGTGTACTCCGCTGTCACTCACACTTTCGATATTAGTCGCACTTTTCGGGCGACGGATATACATCATTTCTGACAGTTGGCAAATTAGGATTAATGGATTTCGCTAAAAACTGTTCTAATTTGTCTTATTTTATTTCTTAATCAGAAGCTAACGAACAGGTCAATGAAGAGAACTCAAGAAAACAATATTTTTCATGAAAATCATACTAAATATATGAATGAAACACAAACACATCAATTTGTGTTGAAAAATATATAATTGGGAAAGAGAGGTTGTGAAATGTTGTGACTTAAAATAGTTAGTTAAGTTGTGAAACGAAATAAAATAAAATGAAAGTAATTAATTGAAGGTTAACAATTGTTAACACAAGAAATAAGAGTAGAAACAAGTTAATAATTAGTTAAATACCATTTTTTTAAATAGCAACCATCCTGTCATGGAGAACAAGAGAGGATTGTAAATTGTCCATCATTCTTTTAAACAAAAAACGGCGTATAGAGAAAAAGATAAAAAAAAAATGGTATCAAAAAAGGGGAAAAATTTTTTTTTGGGGTGGAAACTGTAGTTTCCAATGAATACCATAAATAAGAAGAAACCAAGATGAGGAGAACTCATCAGAGGGCTTCTTAAAGCAAAATCACAAGAAGATTTTCAAATAAATGAAAATCAAGGTAAAAATCACCATGAAGCTAATCTCAATATAAAGGTCAGAAAAAACTGTCCTTCAAAATATATTGAACGATTGTATCAAATTCTATTATTTCCCTAAATGTTGGAAGACAGCCAAAACAGTCATTATTCTTAAGCCCGGAAAAGACCCTACCCTGTCCGAATCATACAGGCCCATTTCCCTTATCAGCGTTCTGGGGAAGGCCACAATATCATCCCACAGTTTCAATCAGGCTTCAGACCAGAGCACTTTACCCTCACTCCATTGGTCAACTTCCAAACAATCATCTCCAGGTCCCAAAATCAACGCCTCTGTAGTGCTGCAGTAATCCTAGATGTTCAGAAGGCTTTTGGCATATCTGACTTGTTAGAAAGCTCATGAGCATCCACCTTCCTATTCCTTTTGTTAAACTCATTTCTCCAAGAATTCCTCTAAACCTTTTCCGACTGGTGGCGCAAATGGAGGGTCACCCTTAATTTAAACAAATCCCAACCCATCTTTTTTAAATACCCCGACACTCTAAATCAGAAACTTCTTCCCGGAAACTTCCGAATAATGCTTTGAAGGGAGAGCCTTGAACTCCGGAACGAAGCCGTCTACCTTGGGGTGAGATACACTCGCACCCTCTGTTGGACGGTAGACGTAAAGTCCACCCTAGACTCAGTATGGAGACGAGCTAATCTCATCAAGGTATTAGGAGGAAAATTTGGCAGAACCCACCCCTCCACTCTTCTGCACACCTACAAAACATTTATTCGCCCACTCTTAGACTACAAAGCTATTCTATACAGCACCGCATCCACCAGCATCACAAGCTCTTGTGAACGAGCCATCCTCCGATATTGCAAATATCAAAACCGACTCACCCCCAGCAATGTAGTATACAAAAACACAAACATCACCCCAGTACTAGATCGATTCAAAAACCTCCAATCGCGCTATGTCCAGCGCACACTTCTCTCCGACAACAATCTTGCCAAAACTTCCCTAAAACTCCCTTGGCAAATTACCCGCCGCTCTCGAAAACCCAAGAGAAAAACCCCTTATCTACTTACTTCGCTTACTTCAAGCTACCCTTCGAGACACCCTTCCCGAGGAATACGACGTATTCCTCGATACATCACCCCTAGCGATTCACTAAAACCCACCCCGGGGCCCCCCCTGAAATACCATCCTCCGCTTAATTATTAATTTGTTTGCCCTGAATTTAGAAAAATATTTAAATTCTGAGTTGACAGACATACTATTAGTATTAGGGGAGTGTTCGGGAAATGCTGCTGCCGCTGTAAGACGCTTCAGAGATCGGTATCCGAACAGAAATATTCCCAATGCCAGGACTTTTGTAAGTACTGAAGGACGACTGAGAGAAACCGGTTGTCTTCAAATAAGGAATACAGATGCTGGTCGTCCTAGAGTAGCAAGAACTGCTAACGTTGAAAATCAAATATTGGACGCAGTAGTAAATGACCCACAATAAACGATCCAATATAACATTAAATGGATTAATGCGTTGGCTAAATCAAAAAAATTAGATTATGTATTCAATAAAATGGAGGGCATTTTGAACAATTGTGAAATATTATTTTCTTCATTAAATTAAGTTAAGTTTTCCATTAATTTGTATTATTATTGTTAACACAGGTGTCCATTCCAAAGCCTACTTGATGCATATGCATATAAGTTCTGTAATCCTTTTGTTTAATATAATTTAATTAAACAACCTTTATCAAATTTTATTAATGAAATATTCATGCTGTTACCGCTATTGTCTAAGGAATTTGGAAAATTTAAACACGTAAAACAATTAGTTTTAATTTGTTTATCACAAATTCCTTTTTTTGTATAATTAATAACAATGCAAATTAATATTAAACACCTTGTCGTTCTTTCTATCCATTGTGAAAGAGAAACTTTCTCGGAAATGAAAAGGCTAGTACGCTCTTTTTGTTCGATCCTATTCTCTTGAAGTGTATATATCTCGATGTCTCTTCAATTCTAGCTTGTTCCTTTTTCTTGACAATACACTTCATCACATCATTTTCTTTTTAACGTTGAAGTTTATTTTATTCTGGAAGTAGCACCAGTGTAACTGAGCGTGTATAGTGTATATATGTGTGTGTAGGGCTAGAATAATACTACAATATTCAATGCCTACTCCACTTGAAATGATTCTAAAGCAGAGAAAAGCTCCATGTTGGAAATTTAAGTTAAAAATAAACATTAACTGCATTTTCTGTAAGGGTTTTAAAACAAAGGAAGTGACAAGGTGCACGGCTGGGGAGTTTTGATAAAAAAATGATTGGATTTTGTTAGACACAACTACGGTGGACAATTTTTGCTTGGTGTTAATACAGTATGATGCAAATGTATGGAATAAATTCATTATTTCAGAAACAGACGACTTTTAAAAAGAAACTTAAAACACGTCAATTTTAATTTTTGAATTGCCATCAACTACTATAGATGTGTTGGACATTACGTTGGACGATTTTTTTAAATACAAACCGAGGTCAAGTGACAGCCCATTTAAAAGGTCTTCTTATTGCCTTGGCAACAATGTAATCATTTGAATATTTATTTCTACAGGGTAAACCGAAACTGTTGGTTTATTAATACAATTAACTTAGAATAAATGTTAACTTAAATACAATTAAATTACAACAAATGTTTAAATTACCAACCTTCAGCAATGATACAATCAGAAAGGCGGGCAGTAAATTCTTTCCTAACGTTTTCGAGGACTTTGCTTCAAAGGAAGCTCTAGTATGGCCCACTTATCTTTATTACACTGTAAAGATGCTCCCAGGATGATACAATCGAATAAAGATGCAAAAGCCGTTCGGGTAGTATCTAACTGCTGCTTCGGCTTTCTTCGGATTAACAAAAACTCCTCTTGCACAAAGGAAGTGTTCTTTTACAAAGCTTCTGGTGAAACATGAAGGATTCTCTCCCGCTCAATTTTCTTTAGAATCCTTATTTAAATTAACAGTTGACCCAGTGAATTTACATACCAGCTTGTTTCAAAAAATTAAAATAATGAACAATTCCATAGTTTTTTAAAGTGCATAATTAAAAATTCGTTAATTATAGTCACTGTCTTAAATTTCTATGTCAGTTTCGTGATTTTATTAGTCAGTCTTTTATAAAAAAAAACGAAGGTAAAATCTGCCACGGCTGTCCAGGTAGCATATTTAAAATATACTCATTTTTTATTAGAAATCAGTCCATTATTTTGCAGTTACTGCAAACTTAGGGTATATCCATATTAAGACACTGTTAATAAAAAGATATTTGAACATTTTAGATTAAGAATAATAAAAAACTTTTCATTTTAACTCAACTTTCAAGTTTAATTGAAAAATTAGGTTTAAAATCATAATTACAGTTGTTTCGCTAAAAACTTGAAAGTTCAGTTAAAACGAAGACTTTTTTATTATTCTCAGTAAGATGGACTTCCAAAAAGTAAGGGTTAGTACAATAAACTTAATTTTAAATTAAAATTTTCCATATTCAATATATAACTTCTGTTTATTTTTTTACAGGAGACAACGTCGATGCCATCTTAATGAGAAAATCCTGTTCTGTGTGCATAGCAAGTCAAATAGCTCTGATCCTAATTAGCATGATTGCTTCGGTGGCGATGCGATAGAAGACTTACTATTACATAGCTGGAAAATCAAAAACTAATGTGACTGTGAATACTTTAACACTTAAAGTAATAAAGACTTAATATATATTATAATTGAGATCGTTATGTATAAATAAATTAACTAGATACTAATTATTGACAGTTTCTTCTTTTGGAAACTTTCTGGGTATACGTATGCATCCAATAAGGAACATATGTCTTAAGCAATTGAAAGATCTCTAAAATAGTTACGTTGAGTAACTATTTGTTTTACTTATCTTAAAATGGAAGTTGTCATCAGATGGACCTCCAACAAGAAAACTTTATGGAAATATGCACAATGCCGACTTGTATGGTGTATTTTACTTTTTTCTATTAAATTTATTTACAATAAATATAGAAGTTAAAAAATTAATATCTGAAGTAATAATAGAACACAGATTTAAGTAAATACTTAAAAATGAAATATTTGATTATTGTCAAAACTATATTGTCTACTTAAGGAACTAATTATGTAATGTACCTTTAAATAATTACAAATACAAGAGTGACCTCTAACAACTTTTTTTAGCACTTCAACAGAAGTTTCGCCCCTTTGGATCATTATTGCAATCTTGTTTTTGCCTTTAATCAATTCTTCTATATACTTTTCTGCAACTAAAGAACTCTTCCATCCACCGTGCTGTTTTATAACTTTAAGGTCACCTCCAGCATTGGCCAATAACGTTGAGGATGTCCTCCTGAAGCAATATGCGTTTTTGTCTGGTTAATCTTTACTATTAGCTGAGTACTCGTATCCCCCACATCACTAACTTCTAAATTATAGATCTCTTTCCTTCGGCAACCTCCATCAACTCCAAGTAATGCTATCACTTTGAGTAATAGATATTCTTCATCTGAAGCGTCCCTTATGAATCTTTCAATTTGTTCCTTTGTCAGCACCTTCGACTTAAGAATAAATCAAGTAACATAATTTTTTCACAGCAGTCTACATGACTTCCTAATAAAATGAACAAATATGTCATTTCAGTTTCATATTTTATTGCGTTTAAAACCAAAGGCAGTCTGAAAAAAAATATAGTACGATACACGTCCTTGAAGTGATTATTACGGTACTCGATTAGATATTCTTGACTCGGCTCTTTCGTCGACTCGTCCATAAACATCTATCTCGTGCCGTAATAAGTTACTTTCTGGACTTGTAACGTAAATAACTATTTAGTTATTTAGCTTATTCGAAAAAAAATGGCATAAGTATACTTTGGAAGTTTCTCAGGTACTATTTAAAATTGAATATACAGTGATCATTTAACTTGATTTCTATTATTATTGTTTTAATGTTTTATTGTAGTTTTAAATAAAATTTTCTGTGTTTTAATTAACTTTTGTAACTATTTAATTTTATTTCGTAATTAGTTACTACAGTTAAAGAAACTTTGTACAAAATTTAAATGTAAATACTCTCGTCAATAGTTCTAAGGTAAAATTTAATATATTTAAACACATCGGAGAGCTACGAGTGATTTTAGAAACGTAGAATCCAAATAATGAATCCATGCATTAAGTATTATTGTGTGTTATTCAAAAAAATTCGTTCATTTTTTTTAACAACTTAAAAACTCAAATATGTTGTACTTTAAGTAAAATTAATTTTTTTACATTATTTACATTTAGGCCACCGTTATAGGACGTATAATGGAGTTGGTAAAGAAAGAAAGAGGGTTCCTTACCTTATAATTTGTTGTAAAAAACATTATGCAATTATGTGTCTTGACTTGGCAAACAAAATTAATTCTATTACGCAAAAGTAAAACAGAATTGACAGTAATTGAAAAAAAAAACATTTTCACAAACAATATTTCGCTATAAATTCTATTCCAAACTATTATTGTTAAAATTGTTAAAGATGGTAAAGAAAAGTTGGTCAAAACACTTTTAGATTAGGGCTCGCAAGGAGGCGGAACACAACCTGACGTAGAATCTGGTAAGTCGAAATGTAGCTTGTCGCGGGAAGCTATGAACGAAGTTCTACTAGCACAGGCAAACATAGAATCGATTTTATCAATATATATCTATCACATGTCCTTCAAAGTGAACACTAATGACAACTAAATTGATTGTACTAACCCTTACTTTTTGGAAGTCCATCTTATTAAGAATAATAAAAAACTCTTCTTTTAAAATAGTGGAAGTTTTGTTAAAACGAAGAGTTTTTTACTATTCTTAACTAATGACAACGCTCAAAATGCATTGGCGACAGGTACTATCTGTATCTTCACCTGTAGATCTAAACCAAAAAAAGGTTGGGGATATGGAATTTATTCCAATGGATTGTAATGCTAGAGTAGCTTAAAATTAGCTCATAGCTGTATCTTTATCCACAATGAGATTACCAAAAGAGAAATCACTAGTAAAAACATCAGTTTTTTTACGTAGAGCAGACAATTAGCCTTAAATGTACCATGGTAAATATATCATCAGGTCCAGGTCAGATTACCCTTGCCAAAGCCTGCAATAAGAACGCGGTTAATCTTGGTTGGATCAAAGATTATGGAATTTCAAAAGATAATCGCAGAGCTAATTATTTAGCTAGAAAAGCTGCCTTCCAAAAGATTTTAATACTTGGCAGTATCAGCGTATGGGTATGGGTAGATGGGACTAAAACAAAGGTTGCAGAATATCCAAGGAACTTCTGGAGTATCAGAAGAGCAGAGCAGCCAAGAAATACGTGGACATGACTAGAAAGGATCTGCCTACCGGCATAAATGAACAAGAAGATAAGACAAACACGGTCCATCACACTCTCTAACACATTTTCTGGATTCGATGAGAACTGCGGAACTGAACTTGAAGGAACTGCCTACTGGCCAGAGAGAGAATCTGTATTATAATTGATAAAGTAGTCTTATTTATATGAATGGTATTTTTAGAATTTATAGTTGGATAAATACTGCATCAAAGTTGTATAATAACAATTTATTATTTGTTTGCAAAGTAATTTAAAACCAAAAGTGGTATTTAAAAAAAAACTATTTCAAAATTTCTCTTGCGGATTAGTAAAAAATATATTAAAAAAAATAATTTTTATTTAATACTTATATATATTTAATTTAATTTACTGTATGTAATACATGTTTACTTAATGAACAACGTATTAATAACTAAGTTGAAAAGTAAAAACTTGTATATAAATTAATTGTTACAAGAAAAGCATACAATAATATATTAACATGTGAACAACTGGACTTTTTATTCCATTGTCTGTACATCTACATTTTCTCGTTCATGTATAATCATACTAAGTATCCAAAGGAAATACTGTAATATTTAACTAAATACATTCTGTTGTTGATCATATTTTTTGTTGAAATTAAACAATTTTTCTGAAAAAGAGCCATTTAATTTTTTTATCCATAAATATGGCTTTTCCTGTACCTATAATCCTTATGAACTAACGAACAGCGTTTTGGGCTATTATCGCTGATAGGCAAGAACTTCATCTGAAGGATCAAAAACAGAAATTGGCACAGAAATAGGGGTTTACAGATCTAAATAAAGACACCTTGAGAGCCTAGGTTCATTTTCTAAAATTTTTAAAAGCAGAAATATATGCCATTTGGAAACGTGTGCAATTCAGTATTGAAAAGAAATAATTATTATGTATGACAGTCAAGCGGCCATCAAATCATTCAATTCCTAAACAATAACATCCAGGTTGGTCTTGGATGCCTAGAAAGACACCACAGTTACTATTCTTTGGCCCCCTGGACACTTGGGAATAAAAGGACAGACATGCTATCCAGAAGGACAGCGAATATGCCCATTCTACAATTTTATTCTTAATAAACTTAGCAGCATTAAAAATAATGAAAAAATAGACAATTTACAATAAAGAAACAATAAATCAAAACTGTTCAAAAACAAATTTACTAAAGATTTTATTGTCAGATTTTACAAAGAGTTTAAAGAGAAAATTTTATAATTTTGGCTATTGGAAAATTGAATTGAAAAATTCATGAGAACAAACCTATTAGTTAATATCTCGTAAGAAAGTGGTCACCATAAATTTAGAATACATTAGCCATTATCTACCTGCTATCCAATATGTAATTTAAAATTGAGGTAGTAGAAAAAAAGCAGCTGTCATTGTTTAAAAAATGTTTAAATAAAATGGAAGTTATCTTATTATATGTAAGTTATTTGTTTCTTATTATATATACTATTTGCTTATTAGTTATTTATAGGGACGTGAAATAATGGTATACAACAAATGGTGGCAAATTCTTATTACTTCCTTACATAGCCTACTAGGATTAATACTTATGTGCTTATAAAATAATGCACGTTCTTAAGCAGCAAAAGTTACAAGAGGTTTAAAAAAATAAGAACACAAGAATAAATATATACGTCAGCAAAAGTTCGACTAGTAGTAACGCCATCTCTTAATGAACCGCAAAAGTAATTGGACAAGCCCTAACAATTTATTAACTTAAATCATTCAAGGTAAAAATTTGATGACGAATACATTTTAAAAAATTCTGCTAAAACAACAAATCAAAAGCAAAAAATTATTATGCTTGAACTGATACTTTTAAATTTATGTTTTTGACTCTATACCTAATTTTTATTGCAACTTTATTTAACGTATTCCTAAAGATATAAATCGCCATCTAGCGGACCAACGCTGATGCAAAAATTAATCAATGCCTATAGAGGTCTTTATTAGAGAAAGAACATGTTTTAGTTTTCTTCACAGTAGGGCGCTATTTTACATACAGATACTTTAAAATAGGATACAAAGATTTTTAAAAAATAGTCAAAGATGCTTGGTTAATTTTAATTTTATAGAATAAATTATAAAACCCAGACTGCACCACCAAATGCTTCATGAAAATCCTTACAACTTTACTATCAAAAACATTGGTAAAATAAGTCTAGTTTTTTTACGCCCATGTTTGTAGACGTCAAAAATAGATCTGTTAATATTTCTTGTAAAAAACATTTAACACTAACGTGCACGTAATGGGATCTCATAACAAACACGAGCGTTTAGATAAGAAAACTTAAATTTCTTTGTTACATAAAATTGCAATAATATTTTAATCTACGTACTACATTATTAGGTCTATATCTGACTGAAATTATTGTAAAGAAACAAATATAATAACTTACTTATAAAAAGGACCATTGGGTCTTAAATATTTCGGTTTTTTACACACTTGACAATGCCGAACACAATATGTTTGTAAATGTAATCAACAAATACAACAAATCTCTTACCTTACATGGAGAGCAGGCAATGTATCATAACACTCTAAATTCCAATCGGCCATATCAAGATGACAAAGTCGACCAGAAATAGGAAATGTTGGATCAGGTAAAAAAGATAAATAGCTACCTCTGCTCTGACATTAGGTCTATGGTCTATATACATACTTTTAGTGAATAGAAAAACATAAAAAAAAATTTAGAGAAATACCTTTTCAATGAACTTTCAAGCAGAAATACCTGCCATTACCGTTATATCTAGGGTACCATTACAGAGGATTAGGTTAGGTTAGGTTAGGTTAGGTTCCGTGCCTCGGAGGGTTGGATGAGAGAGGCTGGAAGTGGTTCACCCCTAATCTCTCATACAATTTTCCGGGGAAGGGGCTTTCCACCCGACACGGCGCGTCCCAATGGCTCATACGGTGTCTCCAGGGGGCGTGGTCTGTTATGGGACTCATGCTCTTTAGAGTTGTAAGAGTCTCATGACCGACCAACTCTCGGGATAAGCAATGAATAAGGTTCTGGTTATAAGAACCCTAATAGTTGCTCGCGGATCAAATGGAATAGAGGAGTAAACCTCGATAAAAAATCCCCATTACTACGATGTAAGGTATCGTGTCTATGGTATGGAAGGTGCGAGGGTTAGAGCATCGCAAACGATCCCTCTGAGATACCTGGCGACCTCTCAGAGTATTTTGCCTTAGCGAGGTATGGGAGCACTGCCTCGCCGGACGTTTATTCTGCCCAACTCGTGGGATTTAGTATGGAGAATTTTATTAAAAAACCAGAAAAGGTTGTCGATGTGGTGGAAGTAGTGGAGGAGGAGACCGCAGTGGCGGGAATATTCACCCCTAGGAGCTCTCTTAGGAGAACCCCGGAAAGGGCAGTTGTGGAGGAAATCTACCATACCCCTGGGGGCCAGGGGATGAGTGGATCCAAAAGAGTAAGAGGAAGAGGGAGGTCACTCCCCAGACAGCGTCAGGCTCAGGCGTGAGGACGGGCTCTCCCATCGAGAACAAGATGGAAAAGATGAGCCAGAGGGTAGAGGAGCTGTGCCAACTAACGGCACAGCATAGTAACACCAAGGTGGAGATAAAAAGGCTGCCAAGGCGCTTCGGAACGCCTGGCAGGCCATACAACGATCGCTGGAGAAGGCAATTAGTAAGGCTCCCAGGAAAGTGGAGGCAATGGTAGAGGTGGAAACTAATCAACCCAAAGCGAGAGGTGCGGTCGCGGCCGAGGTAGCGACGCAGACTGCGGAGGTGGGATTGCCTTCTCCCAAGAAGAATATGGTTAGCGTCGGGGTACAAGCCGGGATGGGTGAGATTTTGGAGGCCGTAGCGGAGAGTGAGAGGGAGAGTTCGCTGCGGGAAAAGATTGCGAGAGCGGCAACCAGTGAGGAGAGAGAAGCGCTGGAAGTATGCGACGAAGAGTGGCCGGAGGGAGTGTTTGAGAGAACGACGACTGCCGATGGGACACCCCTTTCGGTAGCCGCCGATCTAGCGGTGTATGTGGAGACCGGGGGGGAACTAGCCCGGGTGTGCCTTGAGCGGTACCCCGAGCTTGGTGATCTCCCGGTGGAGAATGTGGAGAACGGAGTGAGTGTGGGGACAATGGTGGTCTGCACACGTATGCTTGGGGGGGAGTCCAGCGAGCGACACGTTAGCAAGCTGGTCTCCAACGGAGCGCTAGAGGAGGGTGAGTGTGAGGCGGGCAGGTTCCTCAAGGCTTTGAGGCACCTGGCTCGTCTAACGAAAGAACGGGGAAGGACGAATGTGGGCCTGTCGGCCCCCGGGACTCTTGGCCTGGAAAGGTCCAGGAAGATCGCGGAGCTGGCGGCCAGAGAAAATGAGGTACACTTCAAAGTGTACGGTAAGAACGAGAAGAGTAGGGGGGCAGTGCCGCAATCCAAGACGAGGGAGGCGGTGGTGTTTGTTAGGTCCGACAGGACGTATGCCGACCTTGTTAAAGATTTGAGGACAACGGTAGGCAGTTGTGAGGAGGCGAGAGTGAGGAGGGTGCACCGGACCAAGGACGGTGCGGCCCTCGAGCTGAAAGGAGGGATGGAAATGGCTGAAAGGGTGAGGAGGGCGATCCGATCCGGACCCGCCATCTTCCTCATAGGAATGGATGCCACTGCTACCGAGGAAGACGTACGTGTGGGTATCGAAAGGGAGGCAGGAAGATCGGTCGACCTGACCGTCCGGTCCCTTCGACCCACCCGCGGTGGTAACCAAAATGCCACTGTCGAAGTGGAGGAGAAGGTAGCCGCGAGGCTAATTAGAACCGGCGAAGTCAGGGTTGGATGGCTCACCTGCCTCGCGAAAGAGAGGTTCGACTTGAAGCGGTGCTTCAAGTGCCAAAAGCATGGCCACCTCGGCAAAGAGTGCAAGGAGGCGGCTGTGGTGGACGCATGCCGGCGATGCGGCCAAGCAGGCCACATTAGCCGGGAATGCAAAAATCCACCGAAGTGCATGGACTGCGGGGGTCGGGACCACTGGAGCGGGTCATACCGCTGCAAGGTGTTCGCCGGCCTCGTAGAGGAAGCGCGAAGGAGAAGAGCGTGAGGGAGGAGTGAACGATCGCAGAGCTAGCCAACTCCAGGAAACTGAAGGTTCTCCAGACCAACCTGGGGAGAGCGAGGTTGGCTCACAATCTCGCTCAGGCGACCGCCATTGAGAGAAATATTGACGTTCTCTCCGTGGCGGAGCTAAACCCAACGTTGGTTCGGCAGAAGGGCTGGTTTAGCGACGAGACGGGGAACGTGGCGGTATATGTTCGGAATCGTAAGTTGCGTATCTATGCCATTGAAGCGCGTGACGGCTATATAGTCGTACGAATGGAACGTATGAATCTGCTTTGTTGTTATGTTTCACCAAACATAACAGCATAGGAATGTACGGCACGTATAGATGCAGTAATGGAAGAAGGCAAAAGTATGGGAGGAGAGTATATGGTGCTTGGGGATTTCAACGCGAAGTCCTCGGAGTGGGGATCCCCGGTCACCGATGCTCGTGGAAAATTGATGACGGACTGGATCTCGGCTCTTGACCTTGTCGTCCTCAACGACGGGCTGGAGCCAACGTTTGTTAGAGGAGGTTCCGAGTCGTATATCGACATTACTCTATCGACGAGTGTGTTGAGTACGACTGTTGACGGATGGAAGGTCCTTGCGGATTATACGGGGACGGAGCACCGCTTCATCTACTTCGAGGTGGGCGAGGGGGTGACTCCGGTTCCGGGCAAATCTAAGAGGAAAGTTTACATGGATTGGAATGCGTTCGACGAACTGCTGAGGTGGGGAGTAGAGAGGGATCGAAAGTCGGAAACCATAACGGCGGATGGCCTCGATCGCGTGGTATGTGAAGCAGTGAGAGGTAGTCTTCCCAGGGTCCAAAAAGACTCCCGGGGGACACCGTATTGGTGGAAAGAAGATATTGCGAGACAGCGAGCGAGGTGCCTACGTTTACGTAGGCTACGTACGAGAGCGCGTACGCAAGGGAGAGAAGCGGATGCGAGAAGGATTGATGAGGAGCTCAAGAGCAGTAGGAAGGCACTTGGTAGGACGATCCGTAGGCGGAAGAAGGCCTGCTGGCAGAGTCTGATCGGAGACTTGGACTTGGACATCTTTGGTCAGGGATATAAGATCGCCATGAGGCACTTTGGGGCGTACTCTCCGTTTGACATGCCCGCCGACAGAAAGCTGGAGATAGCTAGGGAGCTGTTCCCAACTGCCGACGGGCGTGTTCCGCGTGGAGTGCGAACTGATGAGCCTCTGAGGGGGGATCCATTATTCTTTACCATGGATGAAATCGTCAAGGCGGCGGGAGCTCTGCGAGCCGGTCGGTCTCCGGGTCTCGATGGCGTTACTGCTGAAGCAGTCAAACGCGTCGTTGCCCTGGAGCCCGACTGGCTCCTGATGCACTATAACGCCCTCGTCGCCGATCGGGCTTTCCCGGCGGACTGGAAGACCGCCAAGTTGGTTTTAATACCAAAGAGTAAACCGGGGAAGTATCGCCCCATTTGCCTTCTTACTGCTCTTAGCAAGTTGTATGAAGGAATGATAAGGGGCAGACTGGAGAGAGTGATTGAAGAGAGCGGGGGACTTTCTCGCCAACAATACGGTTTTACGTGTGGAAGGTCGACTGTGGATGCCGTGTCGGAGATATTTCGGACGCTGAACGGGGCGCACTCGTCCAAATGGGCGGTGCTCATTACGTTCGACGTCCGGAATGCCTTCAATACGCTTCAGCATGAAGCTGGTCTTAAGATCTTTACAATGTAGGAGATGTCCTGGATATCTTCAGGAAATAATTGAGGCCTACCTAGATGGTAGGAAGTTGCAAGTGGAGAAGGATGTTGTCATTGATGTGTCGGCTGGGGTGCCTCAGGGATCAGTCTTGGGCCCCACGCTATGGAATCTGGCATATGACGGGGTCCTCCGGCGCGAATACCCACAGGGTGTGGTTCCGTTCGCGTTCGCGGATGATCTCGCCGTGCTTGTCCTGGCTGGAGACCTCGACGACCTGCAGTACCAGGCAAAGGTTGCATGCGAGGGAGTGAAAGACTGGATGCATGGTCACGGGCTTTCTCTGGCAACGGAGAAGACCGAGGCCATCATACTGAAGGGACCGCGTGATAGAAGAGGAATTAATTTCCTCTGTGACGAAACGGAGGTGTTTCCCCGAAAGTACGTTAAGTACCTAGGGGTCACCTTGCATGAATTTGGAGGATTTGGGGAACACCTGCGCGTGGTCACACGAAGGGCGGCCGAGAGAGCGGCCGCATTGGGAAGGTTGATGCCCAACATCGGCGGTCCGAACTCTGAGAGGAGGAAGGTTCTCGCCGGGGTTGTGCAGTCTATCGTCCTGTATGCGGCCCCAGTGTGGTGCGGACAAGTGGATATTCCACATTTCAAAAACCTTTTAATTCGCACGGACAGGACTTGCCTGGACCGCACTGCATGCGCGTACCGCACCGCACCTACGGCCGCTCTTTATGTGATTGCAGGTATGGTGCCTACCCATTTATTCGCGAAAGAGAGAGGACGGATATATGAGAGACGCGAGAAAGTAAGCGAAAGGGTGAGAAAGGAGGAACGGGCTGTCACATTGGATTTGTGGCAGTCGGAATGGAATGGGACAACGGATGTGGCTCAGTGGACCAAGTCCCTGATACCGAATCTCGACAGGTGGATGCGGTGTGGGCATCGGCGGATCGATTATTTCGTTACGCAGATGCTCACGGGGCACGGGTGTTTCCGGTCTTACCTGGCGAGATTCGGGAAGTCAGATGATGATGTATGTACATACTGTCGGAGGGTGGACACTGTGACACATACGTTGTTGGAGTGTCCGAGATGGATTGCGGAGCGGGGAAGAATGAATGAACTCATGGGAGTGCAGATCAAGAGTGTTAGAGAGATGGTACAGAGAATGATATTGAGCGAGAGCGGGTGGAAAGTGATAAGTCGGTGCGTGAAAGAGATTCTGTACATGAAAGAGAAAGAAGAGAGAAAGGTGGTTGCCGGAAAGAGAGTGTGTGTGTGAGTGAGCTACGGCATGGCGATGGATGAGTAGATGAATAGGTGAAAGTAGAATGAATGGTGGAATGACATGACCGACCCGAGCTCGTGCCCATAGGTGGCTGTTTCCAGGTCGGCCATGTGGGTGGGGTTTTAGTGGGATGCTGACAGGACCGGGGCGATGATGGGAGGGGGGTCCCTTTCCGGGATACCCCCTGTTGTCATCGCGCTGCTCTTGCCAGAGACCCACACTCCCTGGGTCACCTTCCCAGGGGTTAGTCTTTCTGAAGATTTCCCCACCAGAAAAAAAAAAAAAAGGTTAGGTTAGGTTAGGTTAGGTTAGGTTAGGTTAGGTTAGGTTAGGTTAGGTTAGGTTAGGTTAGGTTAGGTTAGGTTAGGTTAGGTTAGGTTAGGTTAGGTTAGGTTAGGTTAGGTTAGGTTAGGTTAGGTTAGGTTAGGTTAGGTTAGGTTATGCAGCCACAATAGGGTGTTTGGCTAATTTTTAGAATTTCAATCAAGTATGTGAATACAATTAGTGTTCTAATAATTTAGTATTTATAAGAACCGAATGATACGCCTATGCGTTCATTTTTGACATTTATGTGCAAATATTGCTTTGACAGTATACTGTAAACATAAACAATGAGTCATACTAGGAGCCCAGCATCAGTGACGTATATGTATTGCAGATTGCATAAAATCGTAAAAATATTTTTGTTAATTTTTTGGCAAATTAAGCAAATATAAAATAAAAATCATGCAATATATAGAAAACAATTAAGTAAGTCTAATTAGCAACATAAAACAAATAGGGTAAAATTTGAAGTTAAACACCCTATTGTACATAATGAAACCTTAAAAATATTAAGGTTACTTAAATTTTAGACTAGTTAACAAAAGGAGCCAATATTATACTCAAGTAGCGTGTTTACTCTAGATATGTATGCTATTCTACAAGCTCTTAAACTTATCTCACAACCCCATTAACATATTGCCATTTATACAGACTCTTTATCATTGATTCAGTCATAGCAAATTCACCTTAGGCCGTGAAATATAAAAACCTCGAATCCTATCGATTGTGTATAGAAATTAAAATCAAGTCAATTATTACTATTTTAACTAGTCATCCTATTTATTGTTCGACGAATTCATGATATCCATTAAAATTTATAGATATGAATTAGAGACAAGATTTGCATCATTGTATGACTAGACAAAAATATATTTTATATATACAATTAGTTAGCTGATTATCTGTGTGTAGATTAGTTTTTAATTCTCAACAAACGTAACCTTCAGAAAATTGAAAATTTGCAATCTGGAACTCGTTTTAAGCAATTCCAGGGGCTCTAGGGCACCCATTTCGGTACAGGTCAATTTAAAAGTTGTATGGGACTGCGTGTGTGCGCTTAATCAGGTGGAAAGCTGCAATTGACTAACACTTTTCTGAATACCGATGCACATGGTAATCAGGAGTAATAAAAAGAGTGAAAAATTGGCCTGGCAAGGTACAAATATCCATTCCATCCCAACAATCATCGTATGGGTGTAAAGGAAGTCTCTTGAATGGACGGACGAAACAGTTCATGCCATTCGGCAAACTTCACAGCAGACCTACTCTTACATAGGCAGAAGTTAATGAGGTTAATAGTAGAACTGTTGATCGGACACTGCAGGCTCAACAGGCACATGAGTCTTATAAGTCATAGATTTATGTAGGTTCTGTCTGGAAATGAAGAAAACAGCAATCCGCTTCTATATTAATGTGAAGGCTTGACAAGACTGCTGTTTTCTTAACTTGGAAAGGAAAAACCATAAGAAACAGGCTATATAAACTGGCCACTATAAAGGCTGATGAACTTTATCAGAAGGCCAGGGCTGGGTGAGGTTGTTTAAAATACAAAGGGCAGCAAAATAGATCTGCACAGGTCGCAATGTGTCAAGCTGTCAAACCGGTCCATTAGTAATCTATAACCGAAATTGTCAACAAAGTATTATAGTAGTAATGGATATAGTGTAATATTCTACTTGTGTATAATAATGTTTATTAATGATGATCCAACCATAGCGAAAAATATTTTAAAATACATTCAGAATCTGAAACTATCAGAAATAAAAACTTAAACATGGATTTTCTGAATTAAAACTTCCAGAAACCCAGCTTACAACACAACATTCGAAATATTAGCAAAGAGGTTGTAACTTTAACAAATACAGTTTTTATAGTTTGTCTACGTCAAGCGTAAATTAACTTGTTAAATCAATATTGTAATAAATCATTATTCTTGTATAAAAGTTTTAACTAAGAATTTAATAATAACCTAAAATAATTTTAGCTCATTCCATTTGCGGAAAAGGTAAAATATCTGGGAGTAATCCTAGACAGCAAACTTACCTGGGACTCCCATCTGCAAAAAACTATTAACAAAGCCAGGATATCCCTCTGGAATCTCATTAGGGTCTGTGGAAAATCATGAGGATGAATCCCAAACAGATTTACTGGGATTATCAAACAGTAATAAAACTATTGGTCACGTATGACACATTGGTGGATTACAACAAACTGCTGCAGCTAAGTTGTCCAGACTTGTAGAGAACTGCATCCATGGCCATCACGAGCACTATGTCTACAACTCCGATAGCGGCTTTGGACAGACTTCTAGGTCTAACAGAGCCAAGTCGATAGGCAATAAAATACAGCATTAGAACATGCTGGACTGGTAATGAAGTTAAAATCCCATTTAGACCTTGAAATAGTAAAGATCCAACCACGTTCTATACACAGATAGCTCGAAATCTTCACTGGGGGGTAGAAGCTGGGGTGTTTAGCAGAAAACCGAGAGTTGACATTTCAATAAACCTCGGTGAGCACCCTGTCTCCTTTCAGGCAAAAACGTTAGCTAAAGATTTTAGCGCAAGGGAGTTGATTGATGAACCCCTAGTAAACAAAAACAAATTTATACTTTCGGACAGTCAGGTAGCTCTAAAAGTACTGAATTTATATATAATCAGTTCGAAGATGGATTGGGAATGCCTAGGTAAACTAAATGAACTAGGCCAGAAGAACACTGTCACCCTCCTATCGGTCCCGAGACACATATGAATAGAGGGGAACGAAACAGGAGATCAGCTGGCAAAAAAAGTAGCTAAAACCCTACATTTAGGACCAGAACCATCCTGTAGGATCAGCAATAGAGTTATCTTAGGAAAACTAAGGGAAGAAAGGAAAAGGAGAAGGAAAAATCCAAGTACTGGAAACAGCTGGTAGGACTGAGGCAATCTAAGATACTACTGGGGAACTATGACCAGAAGAGATCTTTTAGCTGCGTCAACCTCAGTGAAAAAAGGCTCCAAATTCTAACGGGAATATTAACCAGGCATTGCCGGTTAAAAAGCCACATGAAGAAACTAGGGAAACTAGCAGATGAAGTAAAGTGCAGATTCTGTGAGGAAGAGGATGAAACCTCAATACACATACTGCCAGAATGCCCTGCCTTGCAGAATTCTAGGACCAGATACCTAGAAGCACATGAAATAGAAGAGGGGGATCTACCTGATTTGAAGCCCGACGATGTCAGAACTTGGCAAGTAAGGGGGGTCACAATAGATCCCATAGGTCGCAGTGTACTTTTCACCCCTAATTCATACATACAAAAGCACTGAAATCCATCTGGGTGATACTTTGGACTGTCGCTACTGCAGTGTGGCAGACGAATTGACAGGGCATATTTTTTGTTACTGTCCGCTTTGGGAATGAACAGGGTCCACTTGTTTGGTTTCATACAGGTTGAGCTTATCGACTTTAGACAAATCCCGACCAAGTTGATTTTGGACTTCGTTAGGAAGTTTTTATGGGAAATTGTAACTCTTAGCAGTGAGCCAAAATGGCACCGAGTTGACCGCTGTTGAAAAGCGGGGAAGCGCCTAATCAAACCTAACAATAATTTTACCCAAATTTTTTTAGATTTTAGTAAAAAAAGTCAAACGTATAAAAATTTTGTTAAAAAAGTAAATAACTATTGAAAACTTCAACAGCTAACACGAGAAAATAAACCTAAATATGGTAAAATTTTTTTTGTTTATCACGCCAATGGATAAATTTATGATTATCTGTAAATAAATATATATAAAAGGTGCTCATGCAACATCTGACTAGTAAGTTCTCATCACTGTTTAATAATGGGTGACGATAAACCTGAAATTTTGCGGTTTTGGATCGATGGAATGGTCAAAGAAAAAGGCATTAAAGAGTACACGTGGGATGCATTTGGATCTTCATCAAAAGGAGATGGTTACATGGGAGATATTAATTTTGTTAAAGTGGATTGTGTTTTGGGAAATGGCGAAAGAAAAGTATACGACATCGTGATAAAATCGAATAAAATAATTGAGCATGATAACAGCGTTTTACCAGTTGTAGAAGCTTTCGATAGGTATTTATTTTTTTTTATTTTTTCCTATCAGAAAATGAGTGCAATTTAATTGTATTGATTTATTCATAGTTAGAGATTATTCATAACTTACATAATGTTACTGGTACAAAACTATAATTATAGAAATTCAATGCCAAACTACAACTAAGATTTTATACTATAATCAAACGCAAGCTACTTATGTATGTAAACAAATACACGCTGGAATTATATTTTTGTTCAAGGCCGCACCAGTAAATTGAAATTAATAAATTATTAAAATCTGATGATATTTATGTTCTATTTTACATTTTCAAAATAGATTTTTACAGTAAAAGAAAGTTTACATCACACATACTTTTTAAAACTAATTATTAAGATAAAAAAAATTGTTTTTAAATGTTTTTTTATTGTCTATAATATATAAGCTAAAAAATGCTTTCTCTTTATCAACATACGATGAAATAACTAAGAAAATTTATAAAATTAACACAAACAACTCAAAAAGTCAAAAAAACTAACTACTGGGACACTAAGAACGTATCTTTTAGTCCAACTATTATTTTGTTTGCTATTGTTTTTTTACTTTTTCGGTATCTTAAATTTAAACTATCTATAGCTCTTTAAGCTTACAGGACATAATAAAATTAAATTTAGAAAACTAAAAATAATAAAAAACTCTTCGTTTTAAGAAAACTACCACTATTTATTTAAAAAATTAATTTTTTAACCTCAATGACAGCCAACACAAACAGATGTAACCATACCATAAAATGCAAATCATCCTATAACACATAAATAAGCAGCTTATAATTCTGTGATACATAGAGCATTTGCAATTCCAATGGACAAAATTAACTTTGATAAAGAAATTGATATCATAAAACAAATAGCTACATCTAATGGCAATCCAATTCTTTTGATAAATACATTGATTAATAAGAAAGAACAGAAAATGTCAATATTCCCTCAACAAACTAAAGAAAATAAAAGTTATTAAAATATTAGGTACATATTGTGGAAATATTTTCACTACAATTTCAAAAATAATGTCTTCGGCAACATCAGCATTAATATCATTTAAAACACAAAATAATGGTACAAAATTGTTAAATGTAAAAACAAAATTATCCAAATTAAAAAAAACTGGTGTTTACAAAATTAATTATCCAAAATGTAATGCTGTATATACAGCGTGTCCACGGATGGGGTATGCTATAGGTGAAAAATGTTTAAATATTAGTTTTAGTGAAAAATGTCATTCCTGCTTGTTCTGAAACCCCATAAAGTATAATAAAATTCAAGTATTTCAAAATCCGTCATTGTAACTAAAAAAGCAATTTTTTAAATAAATATTGGAAGTTTTGTTTAAAACGAAGAGATTTTATTATTTTTAGTAGGATGGACTTCCAAAAAGTAAGGGTTAGTACAATAAATTTAAATCTAAAAAATTTTTCATATACGCTACGCCAATGCATTGAATACATAAATATCTATAAAATTTATGTACTTATGATGTGTTAACTGATAATAATTGTAACCTTGTAAAATCTGTCAGTTCACTATTAGATGTTTAATTTTTAATTACATAAATAGTAAAAACTATGTTTCAAAAAAGTTGAGAGTAACAAAGTAATGAAAAATAATAATTTTATTTTACTTTTAATATTTATTTCAATTTGAATTATGCTTTAAAAAAACTTCGGTTTTATGATCATGGGATCTATTCACCTACCTGTTGTGACAATATTATCTAGGGCTTCTATTGTGTTTGGGTTAGTTAATCCCTAATTACAGAGTGGACTCTTTGAAAACTAACAACTATGACTATGTATCAATAGATATGTTTACTACTTTTAGTTATTTTTCACGAACCACCCTTGCTTGAGCTTTGAAGGATTTGCATTTATATTGCTGCCTACACCAAACAAATGAAGTATAGTTTTTTTTAAATTGTTCTGTAATGTTAATCTATATAACAATTTATTTTTTTAGAGAAATAAAGATGTATACAGAAGTTTTTACAGCAATTGAAAATCTCCAACAAGAATACACCATAGAAACCCCCTTTCTTGGTTACGCAGAATGTTATTGGGTATGTACACAGGAAAAACGAGAAGCTTTATTACTACAAAATCTAAAGAGTTCAAAATACTTAATTTATGATCGATACGTTCCTCAAAACTTGGATCATGCAATGTTGGTCTTTAGAAGTTATGCCAGGTGGCATGGCTCAACCATAGCCCTTAAATTGAAGAAGCCCGATTTGTTTAAAAAAGTCACTAAAGGTAAGTGCTTACTATGATTTATTTATTATGTACTACAATAAAGTTAAGAAGTTTCAGTAGCAAATTATACCTTTCTGTTAATTTAAAATCGTTAACGATTAGTCAGTCCAGGCGTGCTGTACCAAAAAAATAAAAAATACGGAATTTCTGAGACTTGGAATCTAACAATTGGAGGTGGTAAAGGGGCTTATAACACATGAAAAAAAAAATACATTAACTATTCCAATTATGATCATAAACTTTTTAGGGGTGAAAAAGGGGTAAAAAACTGAAATATTGCTGTTTGCGGCTACAATTGACGTCAAAATGAAAAGTGCCCAATAGAAAAGTTGTAGATCATGTAAAAATCTAAAACTTTTTTTTTGGTAATTTTCTCACATAACCTCAATTTTTCGAGGAAAATGAAAAAGAAACGATTTTTCGTTTTTAAATTTTAATTTTCCAACGGATTCGTCAATCTTGATAAAACTTTGTGAAAACTTACCTTTTTATGTCCAAAATAACCTCGAATTTTCTCAACCTTGTAACATAATAATTTTCCGAGAAATTTGATTTTTCTGGAAAAACCTTTTTTGTTTGCTCGGAAAATATTATTGGAAAAGGTTTTCCTGAGGCTCATTTTTTTCGTTTTTACGTCTACTTTCACATGAAATAAAAAAAAATACACCTCTCATTTAAAAATGTGCTCAAAAATGAAAAAAAGCAAAAAAAATGAATTTTGCAACAGCTAAATTTCCAATAATTGTTAAATTTTTGTTATAAAATATTACAAAATGCAAAAGCCGACTCTTGCATTACATTCTACGGAAAAAATTACATAAGAAAATGTATTTCATTATTTAGTGGGATTTTTAGTTCATTTGCAATATTATTATAAACTCTCAAGTCTATTAATGAAGTTTATAATCCGAGCGGGGATTTTATGGTTTTTACTATTGTTGTATGCTGATTTGTTTATATTATAAGATTTTTCATGCGATAAATCGATTTTTTGATATTACAAGGCCTAAATACCCTTCCATCAGGGCCCTAGAGCCCAATTTTCATCAAAATTTTAATTATCTTAGACTTTTTGGAATAATTTGTTTATTTTTAATATATAATCGTTCGGTTTTTAGTAATTCGTCATTGGAATTAAAAAATATATTAAAAAACAATATTTTTTTGTTAATATTAGGCAGGTCGTCGAAAATGAAGATAATTATACCGACCACGAAAGCGAAAATTAGGAAATTAAAAGATATGGAAATCGAATTGATGAAAATTGGGCTCTAGGACCCGTTCGAACATGAGTTTTTTTCCACCTCAGCCCGAAAAAAAAGGGCCCTGATGAAAGTTTCATCAAGATTGACGGATCCGTTGGAAAATTAAAAGTTAAAAACGAAAAATCTCAGAATTTCCGTCTAAAAGTACAGCTCGCCTGGATTAGATGGCGAAGTTTCAAGGCTAAAAAGTCTATTCAACTACTGCCTAGAACAGGAAACATACCAGATATCTTAGTCGTAATACTATTTAAAAAAGGTGGTGAATCATTACTTCAAAACTACAGGCCGATTAGCCTGCTCTCACGCATGTATTAATTACTTACAAAAATCATTACTCACAGGCTATCACAAAAACAAGATGATTATCAACTTGTACAACAAGCGGCCTTTCGGAGGGGGTTTAGTACATGCGATCATCTTCTCACAGTTAAACTTCTAATAGAGGAATCAATCAAATTCAATTTCTCTCTGTACATGGCCTTCATTGATTATGAGAAGGCATTCGACTTTATTGAACACTGAACACTGTAGTTGCCTGGTGTACTGGTCAAGTGCGTTGGCTGGTATACGAAAGGTTCTGGGTTCGATTCCCAGCATTGGTGAAAAATATCTAAAAATATAATACGGCGGCTACCTTTCGGAAAGCAATGGCAAACCACCGAAAGTATTCTGCCCAGGAAAGCCTCTCAATTTGCCTTCCGGGTCCGGCGTAAAACTGAAGGTCCCAATTATCTGTGTCGAGAATTCTTAAGAAATGGCGAGAGGTCGCCATACGCTCTGTACAGAGTATGGCATGCGAAGAAGAAGAAGAAGCACTAGCAGAAGAACTCAACCATGCACGAGACTCTCGAGATACTAAATTAATTAGGAGCATATACCTACATGCTAGAACAACTATTAAAATGCACGAATGTACTAACAGCTTCTCGATCGAGAGAGGTGTTAGACAGGGAGATACATTCTCGCCTAAACATTGGCATTTGAAGGCGTTTTTAAAAGGATGGAGGGTAAAGGGAAAAATATCAATGGTAAAAGACGAAATTATCTAAGATTTGCAGACCACGTTGTTCTGTTTACGGAAATCGAAAAATACCTAAAGAATATAATAAAGGAATCATCATAGAAAGTAGGACGTAAGTAAATCTAAGTAAAACAAAGACAATGTGTCAATAAGACCCACAAATAAATGTAAATAGAACACGGATAAATAACGACTGATATATTACATACCGTGAACAAAATGTAGCACTGGGAAAGCAAAATAATGATATGGAAATAGAGAGAAGATTGGGATGGGTAGCATTAAGAAAATTATCTTTCATTCTGACAAAAAAAAGATACCACATAAGGTCTGCTGACCTTAATTCAATTGAACATGCTTGGGATATGCTGCAAAGAAGGAAAAGATAAATGAGTTGATTTGAAGTATGGGAAGAAGATGTGGAGTAGGGTGTCCGTAATTTACCGATTTGATTTTTGAGTTTGCAGCGCCCCTAAAATTTTTAGTGGATGACACAAAAAAATAATATGGAACCTAAATAAGCCCTTAATATTGGTAATAAACCGTGCCACAAAGGCGTTCACCATTTAAATAACATAGGGTTTTTGTAAATTTTACAATCAATTTTGTTGTTCCTCAGCCAGCTCATACAAAGCTGCGGCAATTAATTATTTTTGTATTTTTGTAGTAAATTTAATGCTGTACAAAAAATGCTTGATAAATTCACTTGTTTAAAAGTTATTCAAACTCAAAGCTAAAATAAAAATAACTTATTATTTTTTTTGTTTTTTGACCAAAAAACTATCCATTATTTGTTTTACAATTTATTTTTTATTGCAAAAAATATCTCGTTTCGACTGAATAATAACTAAAATTACTGCTAAATATCCTGATAACAAATTAATTACCAGACGATATAAGGTAAATTGGTAAAAATGTGACAAATTTAATGAAGTTTTCAATCCATTCATGAACAAAATTTATTTTATCAAACATTCTTTGGTGGCATTTGAAATTTTTTTTATATTCACTTCTAACTTGAATAACATACTGTTTTTGATCTTCGTCCTTAGCCAAAGTATTAACATATCTTTCAGTTAGTTTGACAGCTTGCTCTGCAGAATCATTGACCACTTTTGGATGTTTTCAATTTCCAAACCTTTTAAATAATCTGGGTGATTTGACGATGTACTATCTTCTAATAGAAGAAAATTTGTATCAATACCAAACCTTTCAAAAATTTTGACAGAATCAGAATTAATGAAATAATCAACGTTTTGGTCAAGAAACCAATCAAAATCTTCTGAATTGAAAATAAAGTTGATTCTCGTCGCTTGATGTCTAGGCCGCCACCATTTATTGCCTTACTTTCAGAGGAAATACTTCATCAAAAAATGATGAAGCTGCTGTTTCAGGACTTAAATACCATGACTTTCCTAAACGCTTTATTTTCAATTCAAGAAAAACGTTGGTAAATACGAAAATTTTCATAGACAGAAAAACGCTGATTTACTTTTACTTGCTATGCCCAATTAAATAATATAATAAATAAAAAAATGTTTATTTAATAAAAAATATATGTTTAAGAAAATATAATAGAAGAAACATAACGTAAATAAAGGCGATAAGCCACACAAGCTGTAAGAAACAGCTAGTATGTGGTAATGTCTTAATTTAGTAATAAGAACATTAAAAATTGAACTTTTTAAACAAATTTTTCACAACAAACAGACGCATTATGAGTTCATTATGTTTTAATAGTGGATAAAATCGTTTTAATAATTTTTATGATTACAGATATGACCAATATATTTGGAGACATGATCATAAGTCATAGCTGGCACAGAATATATAAGCGATATCTAAAAAAATCTATCACAGTCTTAAAAAAAAATGGTAATACTTTGGCTGCTCAAAAATTTGAAAATGCCGACTTAGATGTTACGAAGATATTGACCAAACTGACCATACATGACGATGATGAAGCACAAAAAGAAGCCGTAATTCTTCATGGGGATTGTTGGAATAACAATATGATGTTTAAATATGAGGTAAACCAGAAAATATTCTTCGTTTCCAACTTTATGTTGCTTCTCTAAAGCTTTTAATAGAACAAAATGTGTATTCTTTGCATATGCTTTAGTATTGACTCCATTATTTATTTATTATTAAGAAAAATCTTTTAAAGACGAAGTACACCCACTAAAAAACCACCCTCTGCTCTTCCCAGCTCTGGAGCTGCTTTTGCATTACTTCAGAACAGTAGGCCAGTGGGTAAACTATAAATTGCTGGTAAGCTCTTTCACCCTTGTTACTTTCTCTATACTCGTATATCCCGTCACTTGCTATTAAGTTTTGTATTAGGTTTGGAATAAGTCTTGTCGACTTCCCATTTCTTGATTCTGCCTATCTTGTTGCCATCTTACCAATATGTTTTGTCTTGCAGCTTTTTTAATTGCTTAAGTTATTCCTTGTTTTGATAGTTTCTCTTTCCTCTGCCATTTCTTCTTCCTCCATTATTGAAAATAAAAAATACTTTTTTATTTATTTTAGGAAAATGATACTTCCAAACCAATCGATGTGAAATTTTTGGATTTTCAAATAGCTACTGTCGCTTCGCCAATATTGGACCTTTCATATTATTTATACACAACCGCTGACAAACCAGTTTTGGATAAATTTGATGATCTTCTTGAAGAATACCAAAGAACTTTGTCATCCTATTTACGACAGTTTGACATTGATTGCGACGACATTTTATCTTTGGAAAAACTGAAGAGAACTTGGAAAAAGTATGGACAATATGGATTGATTTTATTTCCTTTAATTTTAAGGGCGGAACTTGTGCAAGAAGATGAAGTTATGGACGCTGCTAACACCACTAATGAACAGTTTGATGAATTATTTGATGCGGATATTAAAAATCAAAAAGAGTTTGATCGAAGAATTAACGATGTTTTTAGTCATTTTGCTGAAAATTTTTTATAAATATTTAAAAAATTAAATAATTCTTTTAAAATATAATTTTTATTGGTAGATTTTGAAGAGATCCTTGGTAATAAACCTTATATTGTAAGTAGCTGCATTGAAATTAATCCAAATCAGTAAACTCTGCAAATATAGCCTGCCAAAAACTGTTGGAATATCTATATTGGAAATAATTTCTTAGTATTTTTTAATCTTCTTCTTCTTCGTCTTCATTACTGAAGGTAATTCTATTCTGGAAGAATTCCATCGCCATTTTGGTAATAGCTTTCCACCGTCCTCTGTTCTCGCCAGTTTTGAGCGCCTTATGATGACAGTCCAACAGGTAGGAGATCGACTGGATTTTTTCCCTTAACTTACAATGAGAAGCTTCTCCAGGTTGTCGGGTTCTCTGCGCACTATGTGGCCGAAGTACTTAAGAATCATCTAGTAACAGGTGGTGGAAATCCTGATCTAAAGTTGGTCTAAAATAGATCGATTCGTACACTTGGCGGTCCAGAGAATCTTCGAGAGCACCACATCCTAAAACCGTTGATTTTTTTGTCTTTCGGAGACCCCCATTGTCCAGGACTCAGCTCCGTAAGGAAAAATGGAGGAAACTAAAGCCCGCATCAACCTCACTTTTGTACCGTTGGAGAGATTCCGACCCCACCAAATTTTCTTTAGTTGGTTACCGAAGATTTGGCTACTTGTATGCGTCTTCTTATTTCCTTCTTACTTTCCTCCTTTGCTATTAAGTACGGAGCCTAGGTTAACAAACTCATTGGCGGTCCCAGTTCCGACAGTTCTCCTGTTCGGGTGAGTTGGTCTGCCCTATCTACGATTATGACTTTCGCCCAGCTCATTGATTTTCAGCCCCACCAGCTCACTCTTTCTTTTCTTCGAATGAGCTCCGCGAGTTCACTTTCAGAGGTACCGCCTACTGAGATGCCATTTTCCCCATTTTCGAGGGCTTTCCGCATAATATACTCTCCGTAGATGTTAAAGAGTACCGGGGATAAAATACATCCTTGTCTTATCCGTTTTTTGGGTTTGAACGGGCCTGACTCAATATCGTTGATCCTGACTAAATTCTGCCCATCAGCTTATTAAAATATTAAATGTTTGAGGACTCCCATCTCCTCTAAAATGCTCCAAAGATTTTCCCATACCACACAGTCAAAAGCTTTGAAATAATCAATGAAGCACAGCAACAGAGGTAGGTTGAATTGCCTGCAATTCTCGTTTATTATCCTAGTTCCAGGGCCTTTTACAAATTCTACTTGTTATTTCGGGATTTGCCACTGGAGGTATGTTTTCAACTTTACATTAATTCTATACAGGGGAATCTTGCTTGCGTGGGATATAAGTGCCACAGTTCCGTAGTTTCCGCACTCTTTTGTAGACCCTTTTTAATGTAGAGGGATGAGAACCGATTCTTTCCAGTCCTGAATCCAACGACCCGCCTTCCAGACTTGATTACAAAGTTCACAGAGAATCTTAATTCCAGTATCACCTATGTGTTTGAGTTTCGTCACCATAGATTTTGTATCTACCGACTGCTTTGTTATTTTTCAGCTTTTTAATGGCATGTCTGATCTCCGACTACAAGATCTCTAGTTCAAAATCATGATTCGACACAGGACGAGCATCGGGAACAGTGAATTTGTCACCATCACCATACAGCCTCTCACAGTAAGACCTCCACCGCTCTGTGACCTGGTCATCTCTTATCATCCAAGTCTTCGGTTTGAATTCTTTGGTAATGACTTTAATCTTTGGAAATAGGTCCCTGGTGTGGAGGTTTGGAAGTGGTCTTCGATAACTTGGCATAATGCATTTAAATATGTGTTTTTTTTCGCGTCAACATAGTCGTTGAATGTCAACCGAAAGGTATTGATATTAGTACTGTCATTGTCAGTGTTGTCTATAAACAACATGTTTCTTTGTTTGATGGTGTCCCATGATTCATTTGATATCCATGCGCTCTTGGTTGGTCGCTGCTGTCTACTTGGGCTTTATCTCTCGACGTGATAATTAGATCTTTGAAACTGTTCCATTTCCTCTACACATCTGTGTCCTGTCCCAATTCCACATTTGTCACTCGGTTTGCAAAATGCCCCTCTCCATCCCTTGGTTCATTATAATGAGGAAATTTGCTGCGCAGAATTGTAACCTCTGTCATATCTTACTTCTGGTTAATGTTTACCGACGACATCTCTTAAGGGGTCATTATCTTGAGTGTTGCTCACTTTAGCATTCAGATCCCCCATTAATACAGTGATCTCCCTTTTGGGTAGTTGTTTGAGAACATCATCCATCTGGTTATAAAAGATTTCACAATCAGTCTATGATGAAGTTGACGTTGGATCAATTGCCTCTGGGAACACAGACAAGCAACTACATTTTTTGCTCTCCTTCTCGGGTCAAAAAAATATACCGTACGGCCAGAGGGGTAGAAACTTTGTAAAGTTATCAAAAGAAGCATGACTGGGAAATGAATGGGATTTAAAAAGGAATAACTCATGATTAAAATTTTCAATTTTGTGAGAATATGTCAAAATGATAAGAAGACGTATTTTTTCTCATTTATTCCTGTTAATTTATAACTGTAACTTCTAATCCATACTTAAATATTACCATTATGGTTCATTTTTTATGTCCTTGCTGACTATTTTCACAAGGAAGGTGGAAAAGGATATTATGTAATAGTAGGTACATTATTATTCGCGAGAATGTGATAATGACAATGACTTTCCAAAAATAGTATAATTTTTTAATATTCATCCACTACATGTTGAAATAGATAAGATAATTTTCGATTCCCTATCAATAAAACACAAATAAATTATTGGCGATAGGTACTTAAGATAGATAGATACTCTAATGGATTTGTTTTGTCTTTTTACTTATGGCCTCGTATCATGATAAACAACTGGAAAAAACCATTTTTATTAAAATTAAAACTTATCATTAGATTTAGAATTAGATATGCAAGAGCCCTAAAACTCTTAACTCGTTTTTATCCTCAGTTCTTGACATTTCGAAGAAGGACATTTTATCTCCCCCTTAATATGTTCTTTTCCTACACCTTAACATGTTTTCGATATAATTATACTTTTTATAGTTAATTATTCATCTGGACATATTTATAATAAACCAAAGGTAGTATGCTATTTTTATTGAATTAAATATAATTGAAATATGTTGTTCATAATTTAAAATAAAATTTTTTGTTTAATAAATTTCCATTTTATTTTACCACAGTCTTTTCCGTTGAATATAAATATATTTCTATGCCAGAGTTTATGTGCTTTTCATATATAAATCAAATAATGAAAGTTTTAACCCAGACTCAAGCCGTAGGAAATAAAAGCCTGAAGAAATTGAGACAGTGTACAAGATTATCCTATTATACCCCAAGTTGTCACGAGATAGTATAAACAAAAAAAAATCGGTATATATCTGAATTTCGTTTTTTCTTTATATTGATAAGGATTTTATATTTAAGGAAAAAAAGACAATTTTTATAAAAGTTGCTGGCATTAAATAAAAGAATATTTTAGACAAAACAAATGTTTTTATAGGTAACTATTTTGTTTTCATAATAAATATGTTTAGTTTTCACATTCATACAAACTGAAACATGACGTGTTAATGATTAGCTTTTTTCTTCAAATGCAAAAAAATATAAATTCAATATTAAATACGCTGCATTTTTTAAAGAAAACTGATAGAATCTTCTTAAAAGAACATAATCAGAATTTTTTTTTCTGTATGTCTCTAGCATAAGAAGAACTGGAGCTTAAAGTGAAAAACCATTTTCACAATTTTATATGTTCCAAAATATCTTCGAAACTACTCAGAAAACGCAAAAAATAAAAACATACTACTTATATGTAGTTTTATAAAGACTAAAATTTTCCTTTACGTAAATTTTCTATGGAGTGAACATTTGGCGAGATATAGCTATTTAAAATATTTATTTAGCAACGAGCACCACCTTTTTTGGGTCCTTTAAGGTCACCTTATTTAAAGACCAAGGTGTTGAATGTTTTTGACTGAAAATTTAAACTGTTAAAAAGAATATTCTTTAAAAAAACTGTTCTTTCAAAAAGTAAGCCAACATCACATTTTCATCAGCACTACTTTTCAAATTGTGTTGTTCACGCCAGTTGCAAAACAGCGCATATTATTTTTACAAAAAAATATTAACAAATACGGTAATGGCAGCAAGTATTCCGACGTGTCTCGAAAAAAAGGAGAGTTGCGGTGAACATCATAACTTGGTGCTGGATCATCTGAAATCAAAAAATCAAAGTTCATTCGTTAGATAACAGTTTTGCCCAGGAGGTGACGTGGGGATTTTTCGAAATTTAAATTTTTCACTTTCTTGGAGTACTTTGAAGGAAAAAACGCGATTTTTCGTGAAAAAAGGCCCCTAATTTTTTATTGTAAAATAACAATTATCAACAAATTTGAAAAAAACTTTTCGTCAGGGCCTCTTAAATGATGGGACAGAAATAGTGTTCAAAATTTCAAAACGATCGGTGCAGTAGTTTTGAAGTTATAATGTCCACCGACTTTAAAAAAGTGACTTGTGGGAAAAACGCTTTAAAGTTTTGAACACTAAACAATCTTGTATAAAACGTTTATAAGCAAATTTTATCGGCTTACCTCACACTGAATCATCAATGCCAGGTCCATAAAGCATGTTGCTATTATCCATGATGTCTAAAGCATCTTTTTGCGACTGCCTACGAAGAATCCTGCCTTCTTTGGTTTGTCTCTAAGCTTCCTGATCGGCTCGGCTTATACGCATGTAGTCAGTTGATCGCGCCCAGTCATGAGCACTTGGTCCACTACTAATTCCCAAGCCTTCCATGAAGATTAGTAAAGCAAAAGAACCATCATTGAAGACACTGGCTGCCACATAAGCTGCAATTCCAACGATGACAGAGGTTCCACTCAAGTGCTTTGGTGAGATTTTCCAAATAAGTTGGTTCAAGCTCTCATTGTTGTTCTGCGTGAAGCATCTTTGCTCTGATATATAGTATATAGTATACAAAATATACAGTACAGGCATAAGGACGTTTGTACTTAAGTCGGAATTTCTATAAATAGAACCGGGGGGAAAGAAAAAGTATAGTAGAGAGCTAAACATCTGCCAGGCAACAATAGAGCGCTCGGGTCGAGTAGGGATTAAAATCCGACAGGTATAAAAATCTTCGTAACTTGGTCAATTTTACTCCGATCCACTTAAAATTTTGAGACAATATTCTTAACGTATTAAGCATTCATTTAAAAAAATAAAAAAAACCAAAAAAAAATTTAAATACTTTACCACCCCCTTAAGAAAACATTTAAAAAAAAAAAACCAAACAATATTTTTTTAAAAATTCTAATTCGGAGCATTCTTTATCTAAAATCGCGGCCATACCGAGTTAACGTCAAAGGTCATTGACGACGGATTTTAAAATTTGATGTTTTATCGACATTCGTATGTATTATAGTCATCAATCTGAGCTTTTACGCTTTAAAAGTCTTCTTATTCTTTTTTTTTTTCTTGTTTCTAGCATGACTCATATTAGTAGGTTACTGTCTCTTCACTGCAATCAAGTCTTTTTGGACGATGAGGTCCAGCATTGTTTTGGTGGTCTATCCTGAGGACGTTTTTCTACTGTATTATTGGTTTTTGCACTTTTAAGTCTGCTGTCCTCCATTCTTTTTATATGTTTGTTCTAATATCTTCGTCTCTGTCTGAACCAACCTTCCTATGTCTTCTATTCCACAATTTTGTCTGATGTCTTCACTTCTTATTCTGTCATGTAGAGTTTTGCCTTATATACTCCTTAGTGTTTTCATTTTTACCATTATCATCATTTGGACGGTTCTAATTGTGTCTGGTTTTGTTTCTGCTGCATATATTATAATAGGTCATATTGTTGTATTAAATATTTTGGCATTGCTTTCAGTATATAGATATTAATTTTACCAGAAGATTTCTTTCAGCATCCCGAGATTCTTGCTGCTTTCTTAGTTTGTTCCCTGACCTCGTTGGAGATATTACAATAGCTTGTTATTTCTGCTCCAAGATATTTGAAGAGATTTACCTGTTCTACAATATCGGAGTCTTCTTCTAATTTGCATCTTATTGGATCTTTGGATATTACTAGGCACTTAGTCTTGTCGGTATTAATAGTCATATTTAGTCCTTTGGCGTGGATATTATATGCATGAAATAGTATTTGGCGATGGTCTTCAGAATCAGCGACAAGAACAGCATCGCCATAAAGAAGGTGTTACTTATTTTATATCCAGCTGTTCTGGGAAGATTTTCTATTATTTGGTCCATTATTAAATTAAATATGAAAGGGCTCGTTTAATCTTGACGAATACCTGTGTTTTAACATTAATTTTAAGTGTTCTTGCAGTTATTTATTTCAGTATTATTTGAAATATAAATGATTAAACATACAAAATATTAAAATATTTAATTTAACACATGGTATTAATGTTTGTATCACTATTAGAGGTACAATTCAAACAACGAACTTTGCACTATTGCGTTATTTCGTATAAGTGAGAGAGATATAATAATTCTGCTGATTTTTATCTGTAGATATCGGATTATAATTTTAAATAAATTCAATCGTACACACGAATTATTTTAATACGGAACGTTGGTAATTGTCAAAGGATCTATTAACAATATTTACATAAAAATGTTTGTACCTACTAAACTGCTTATTTTATGTAATTAAGAAAATAACGAATAAGGTTACAACAAACAATTACTAATAGGTTTTAAAATTACGCAAAATTGTCTTCAGTGGTGGAGTAATAATTCAAACAACCGTTTTACGCAAATAAAAATGAAAAAATAAAATCATATTATAGGTTTTCGTTAATTAAAACTCTCTTCTGTTATTTTAATTAATTTCTTTGGGAGTTGGTCTTCTTAAAACACATTTTGGCTTAAATTTTAGAATTCCATTATTTGTATCACAAAGAATTTAACGTTTTTTAATCTTATTTCCATGATGTTCACATTTTATTATGTACTGTAATCCTTTCAATTATTTTATCTGCAATTCAATCCTTCCTATGACAGCGTATGACTAAGTAAATAAACAACATGTGAGTAGTGATGTGCCGCGTCGTTGTTTTGATGAATTGAGTCGACTCAAGTCAGTTTATTCGAGTCATGACTCGATTCCCTGATTTGATTTCAGTACTCAAATCCTTTTTGGTATTCAAATATTGATCCGAATCCAGCTGAACTCGAATCTAGAAATTCGAGTTCCGAGGTCGAGTCTGAAAATTCTAGTCCAGAACTAGAGTCCGATTTTAGAACAAAAGAGAAAAGTGAAATCAGTTTAACTTCAAACAGCGTGTAGGTTAGGTTAAGCATAATGAATGACACAACAATAATAATTATTGTTATTGAAACATAATAATCTTTAAGGGGCTCGAATACAAGACTCGAGTCCCTGGGACTCGCATAAATTGAATCGAGTTAGCGAGTACGAATCGTTTCTTCCTGACTCGATTCCTTAAGCAGGAATCGATTCTGACTCGAGTCAACCCTTACTCGGCACATCACTACATGTGAGTTGCGAATTCGACACCCCCTATTAAGATACTGCCAAAATTGCTAAATTTATGGACTTATTCTGTACAAAAATGTTAGCGGTAACAGCGCTGTAAACTTTCAAGGTCGAGAGATGTTATGAAATTGCTATTCTGTATGCTCTTACTGTAATTTACATCGATGTATTGTAACATTTTCGCTGTTAAAATAACGCCAACCAAAACATTCAACGTTAGGAATGTGGAAACTGTCAAACTGTGTTTTTGATAAAATTGTAAATTTTCAAGAAGTAAATCAAAACGAACAATACCATTCCATAATAATAATAAAAATAAATATATAAAACTAATATTTATTTGATTTAACATCGCGATTTTAATAACATCGATGTTAAATTTACAGCTGTTACGAATATTTGTACAGAATAACCCTATTAGGAACGCTTATTTATTGTTTTGCACCACCTCTGCGTTACGCGTTCCGGCCACTCTGTGATTTTGAAATAACCACTGCAACATACAACATGACCTTGAGAAGTTACCACCAAACTTTTGTATCCGCAACGTTAGAAACTTGCCAAATAATTTTTTTCTGAGTATGTTGCGACTTTTAGCTAAATAAAATATGTAATATATTGAAAGGAGTTTCCATTTGCTTCACAAAAAGTTTCATCATTTGCTTTGTTTTCTGCCACCTTCCCTTTCTGATAAATTCCTACTAGAAATGTTTGGACAAGTTTGCAGAGTTTTCGGCTTAGCAATTTGGGCACATTGTTGGTGTTGCCTTGGGTTTTCTCCACACCTGACGTATTTTATTTCCATTTTGAAAGTCTGGCAGTTATAGCCTTATAGCCCTATTTAATAGGAAGTAAATCTATTTGACTTACTTGCAAGTAAACAAAATATTCACTATTCAGGCACTACTTTATGCTAGCCCGAACTTACTTGAATCGGTGCTTCTGGAAGGTGGATCAGCTTACACTTTACACCTCGTTTAGATAAGCTTTTATTCTCCTGTAGTCATCTGGGATGCGGCGTTGATTTTGATCCCTGATTTTTATCGCTGTTTGTCTGTCTTGGGGCGGTTCCTCGCCTTCCACCTCTGTGGTCTTCTTGACGGCATAGGTTGACTTTTTTAGAGCTTCGTCTGACTTTTTTTCGTTTAGTTAATTTTTCTGCTGTTGTTGACGTTGGATTTCTCTTAGCGTCAGTGTTGGAGTTGATGGGGCTCTATTTGGGACATCTTGGTTTCCTTTTATGTGGTTGATTTTCTCCGTTAGATTTTGGTTTTCCTCTTTAAATGCTTCCATCCTGTTTGTGTCTTGGTCTTTAATTGTGACTTTAATTAACTTAATATATTCCTAAAATCTATAGACGAGATACAGAGAACAATTTAATAGCTACATTAATTTACATAAATATAAATGTTTTGCAAATGTTAAATCAGTTAAACCTGGAACAATTTGAAGAAAAAAATAATTATTAAAGTTTCAAAATGTTCAAAGGAAAGTCAAAGTCTATCCCACAACTGTTTTATTAGTTGTTACAACTAGTTTCGGTCCTATAAATAAAAAGAGGATCTTAAGAGAACAATATCAAATTAAACATTCAATACACTTCCTTACAAATTGATTACAATAACAAATTGATAATACAGAGAATATTATTAAATTACAATTAAATGTACAATAATAGTAGAAAAGGTTACAATCAAATTTCAAACTATATTAAAATAATAAACATGAATAATAATATGAAACTACAAAATATAGGTAGTGTAAATAATTAAGTAATTTGAATTAATATAATAAAGTTAACATTGTTAAAATTGAGATTCATTAAAAAAATTTTTAACTGTTAGAAAATGATAAATTTTCAAAAATATCTACTTATAAAATTATAATTGATACTGACAGGACGAGACAAAGTCAAAAAACAATTCACAAAAACCTCGTCTTATAGTAAAATGTTATTCAAGATAAATTGGTGAGAAAAATTCATTATCAAACATAATATAACAAGTAAACAAAAGTCGTGAGACAAAAGAAAACACAGTGCATTAAAAGTTTTTAGGAGATAATAGTATACTTATTAGAGCATATCAAAAAGTAGAGACCGATATGGAAATAGTGGTTTAAATTAATCAACATTTTGTAAACAGTATTCCAAAATTATCACCGAATGTCCAAAATTATCACCAAATGTGATACACACATACAACAATTTTACAATACTAATGTAAATAAGTCTATTAAATCGCAACTGGTATGGCGTCCTGTTTCTGAGATCCAAATATTAAACATGGTCAACAGCATTAAGAGTAAAGCTACTGGTGCTGACGGCATCAATATTTTAACAATTCGCTTATGTCTTCCTTTTTTGTTACCTTATATAACGCATATTATTAATTTTTGTTTAACTCAATCGACGTTTCCCACTAAGTGGAGGATTGCATATGTAACACCTCTACCGAAAATTAAATCTCCAGAAAATTTAAACGATTTAAGGCCCATAAGTATCTTGCCAGTTTTATCTAAAGTTTTGGAGAAAGTGATTGATTACCAATTGCAATTACATGTACAGGAAAACAAGGTCCTTTCCAATTTACAATCGGGTTTTAAACCTAGGCATAGTTGCACAACAGCTCTGCTTAAAGTGACTGATGACATTTTCCGTGCCTATGATCAGAATAAGTTAACAATATTAATACTATTAGATTACTCCAAGGCATTTGATACCATAAATCGTGAACTTTTACTTTCGATTTTGCACTATGTGGGGGTGTGTACTGCGGCCTTACTGTTGATGAAATCCTATTTAACTAATCGAATGCAAGCGGTTAAACACCAAAATAAAATCTCCAATTTTTTGGAAGTCCTCACTTATTTTCATTATATGTGGCAAATTTTCCTTCAGTTTTTGTATCTTGTTCTCAACACTATTATGCTGATGACACTCAATTATATATATATATCATTTCATCCAGAAGAAAGTAAACATGTTATTTCTGCCATAAACTATGATCTCCAAAATGTACTAACTTTTTCCGAACACCATTGCCTTAAACTAAATACTACAAAAACGAATGCTATTTTATTTGGAAAAAGATCTCAAAGAGCAACTTTCTTGCAACATTACAATAATGAAATATCTGTAGGTGGTGAAAATATCATATTTAGTGATAAAGTAAAGAATTTAGGGGTTTGGTTGGATGCGGATTTAAGATTTACTCACCATGTTAATTTGTGTTTACAAAGAGCATATGCTTCATTGAAGCTTATTTACCAAAATAGATCTTTTTTAGATAGGTCAACAAAATCTTTATTATGTAACTCTCTGGTCCTGTCAAGACTAAATTATGGAGATGCAATATACCATGCATGCCTAACTGAATTTGACTCTAGGAGAATTCAAAAAATACAAAATGGTTGTTTACGACTAATTTTTGGTATACGTAAGTTTCAAAGTATCAGACATACTTTTAAAGCAAATAAGTGGTTGAATATGAAAAACCGTAGGTTATTACATTCGTTATGTCTTTATGCGAGAATTGCACATAAGAAAACACCTCCTTACTTGGCATCTAAACTTAAATTTAGAACAGATATTGTTACCTTAAGTCTTCGACACAGAAACACTTTGACCATTCCACGACACTCCACCCAATTTTTCAAGCGATCATTTTCTTATTGTGTTGCGTACTATTTGAATAGCATTCCCCAGGATATTCGATTTTTAACCAAAACTAAGTATAAAAAGGCTTTATATGAGCATTTACTGACAAATCAATAACATTAAAAACACGTATCTTAAATTGTTTTAGAATTAGGATGTGTAACAGTTATGTTGTAGTTTTGATTTAGTATTTTCGGGTTAGGTGGAAGAGCAGATGTACATTTTTGTCTTTAACAACAACTATGTACAAATTGAATCTCGCCCGATTTTTCCTGTATTTTCTGATGTTTTTTAATGGAAATAAAGACATTATTATTATTATTATTATTATTATTATTATTATTATTATTATTATTATTATTATTATCAAAAGACTTATGCACTTACTCAGCTTTCGCTGGTAATATTTACCTATCCCGAGCGTAAACGCAAATGGGATTAGGCTCAAAATTTACATATTTAAAAATTTCCGAACAGTGTGACATGTGTTTAAAATTGCCGCTTTTTGCAAGTCAATAAAAGTGTTTTTATGAAGATCGAGTTTTTTAAGACTGTCTTCAAGACTTTTAGGAATGAGTCCAGTTGATGATACGATGATCGGTACCACCTCCACTTTTTCTGCATGCCACATCTGTCCCACTTCTATGGCAAGATCGGTGTACTTTGCCATCTTTTCATTATACTTATCCAAAACGTTGTTATTGTTTGGAACTGCAACATCGACTAACAGCACCGATTTAGCTTTCTTATCCACTACTACAATGTCGGGTCGATTATTCGTCACCTGTCTATCGGTGATAATGGACCTATCGTAGTAGAGTGTAAAATCTGCATTCTCGAGCACTGCCTGTGGATTATACTTGTAGTACGGTGTATAGGTATTTAGCAGTCCATATTTGTTGGCCAGTTTCTGGTGGATAATATTACATAGCTGGTTGTGCCTGCGTAAATAATCCGTGTTGGCTATGGTTGAACATCCTGATGTGATGTGTTGTATGGTTTCCGATGTTTGTTGGCACCGTCTACACTTGTCCGTTGTAATGGTTGGGTCCCTGATAACAAATTTTTTGTAGTTGTTCGTATTAATTACTTGATCCTGAATGGCCATCATAAATCCTTCAGTCTCTGGGAACAGGGTACCGTCAGCAAGCCACCTATTTGATGCAATTTTATCTATGTGTGGTTGGTTTAGGTCGTGATGATGTCGACCATGTAGAGCTTTTTGGGCCCATTTTACTTGTTTTTCAGCATCAGTTGTTATGTCTAAATCCATATTAGGGTCTGCTAAATTTAGAGGCGAGTATTTCTTATCTGCTCCTATGACAGATTTATGTAAATTCGATGACAGTGATTTGGTAACAAAGAAGTCTCGCAATTTATTTATCTGTTTGTTGTGTAGATTTATTATGTCGCATAAAGCTCTTCCTCCCTCCTTTCTCGGTAGTGTTGTTCTAAGCACTGACGATGTTGGATGGTGACATCTGTACTTTGTCATCATAGTTCGGGTTGTTCTCTGAATATCTTCCAATTCGGTTTTTGTCCATTGTAAAATACCGAAAGAATAGGTCAACACAGGTACGGCATATGTATTAATGGCTCGGTTTAGATTTCCTGCGTTCAACTCAGATTTTAGTAGGGAACTTACCCTTTGTGAAAACTCATCCCTGATTTTAGCCTTGGACTGTTTTTGGTCTAACAATCTGGCTTGTTGAAATCCCAAGTATTTATAGGTTTCCCCATTCTGCATGGCAGCGATTATATCTCCACTAGGTAGCGCCACATCTCCATTGACAATTTATTATTATTATTATTATTATTATTATTATTATTATTATTATTATTATTATTATTATTATTATTATTATTATTATTATTATTATTATTATTATTATTATTATTATTATTATTATTATTATTATTATTATTATTATTATTATTATTATTATTATTATTATTATTATTATTATTATTATTAATTTAAACCCCAACGGGAAAATTAGGGGATATAATGGAAAACATCAGAAAAAGTAAAACTTGAAGAGATAAATTGTGGAGTAATAGCAAATCCCAAAAATGAGAGCAGCTTATACGTTTTAACTATTGTAGAATTACATTTTTGAAGAAGTTTTGAAGGGAAACTTGAAAGAGGGGTGCATGAAGCATAATGTAATGTGGAAATTTTTGAAAAACTCCACCAACTTACTGGACAAGATAAAATTAATTGCTAAAAATATTTTTTACGTTACGTCAATGGATTAAATTCATCATTCTCCATATATAAATTATAACATAAACATAATCTGTTCACTAAGTTCTCGACGCGTGTTGTCTAAAATGGGTGATAATAGAACAGAGACTGTACGGTTTTGGATAGACCAAATGCTTCAAAAAGAAGGCATTAATAAATATACATTGGATGTGTCTGGATCTTCATCAAAAGGGGACAATTACGTGGGCGACATTATTTTTGTTAAAGTGGATTGTGATTTGGGAGATGATGGAAAAAAAGTGTACGACATCGTGATCAAAGCAAATAAATTCATTAATGATACAACACCAACTTTAGAAATATTCCAAAGGTGATTTTTTTTAATACCTACAACTCATTTGTATTTAAATGTAATTATGAAAAAAAAATCCACAATAAAAACATTTAAACTAACGGTATGTATGTAAGAAATTAGGGGTGATAATTACACTGCGACCTCTGTATCTGTCATGGGTCTGATGTTTACTGAGGGCCGGTTTATTCATCTGTCCAGTAAAGTATCCGTTACTTATTTGTTCACTAAAGTTAAAGGTCACCTGTTAGTAGTTTGTGTTTATTCAACTTATTTTATTCGTTCAGTAGTTACTGAATACTTATCACTACGGGAGATAAGGCAACAGTGTATTTTCTGTGGTTTATGAGACTGACTTTACCTCAGAACAAAAAAAACTTTTTGTTCTAAGGACTCTACTAATGAGTTCTATAGTTTTTTTTGACAGATGACATTTTACTCTACATCAGCTGTGTATCTTGTTTGGTTTTTTCGAGATTTTAAAAGATTATTAGAAGTTTTTAGTTAAATCTGAGGGTTAACAAAAGTTGCTGCAGTGACGGAATCGGATTGTTTCTAAAAAATTTCATTATTTCCGAAATGGTTTTCTAACATAGTTTACAGTAAAATATCTTTCGGATTGGTGTAAAAGTATTTGTTCTATGAAGGCTAAAGTTTGTGCAACCGATTTTTTTGTTAAACAAAATTATCCCAACAGTTTAAATTGTCCCATTGGTGAAATCTGTTTTGGCTATTATAAGGCAATCGTTAATATGGTCAAGAAAAATATTTATTTCGTCAATAACATCCATTTTAAAAAAATAAAGTAAAAACACAAAACACGCGAAAAACAATTTTAGGTTAGAATCTCCTCTGTAATTCCTTAATGACAGGTCCAATCGATCTGTAAGTTAAAGTCTTCAGTAGCTTATAATTACTGAAAACTTGCCGTTACTAGGAGATGAATAAACACTTACGGACGACAATCTTCTCAGTAACGCTACCGAACACTTTACTGAAAAGTGAATAAACCGGCCCTAAATATCCATTTTGCTTTATTTTCTATCCCTAGTTTCTTCAAATGACTTCTTAAAGAGCAATGCCAGGTTAATATTCCCATTAATATCCGTCTTTTATTACTGAGGTTGAGGCAGCATTTCTGGGAATAATTCCCCAGAAGTATCTTAGCTTGTCTAAGTCCTTCTAACTGATTCCAGTAATTAAATTTTTGTTCTTCAATTTATTTCTTTTCTTCGTTATCTTAAGATTGCGCTACTGCTGCTCCCACAAGATGGTTCTGGTCTTAGATGTGGGGTTTCGACTCCTTTTTTTGTCAGATTATCCGCTCTTTCATTTCCTTCTATTCCTATGTTTCCTTCCCAAACCATATTCGGACTGATTGTATTTGAGTTCAGCGTTTTGATGTCTACTTGACTGCGGTAACTTCTTTCAATATTAAGTTTCAAACATGTTTCGATGGCGCGGACTTCTGCTTGAAAGATGCTTGGTATGTGTCCAAGTTTTCTGAGTACTTGGCTCTCGATCCAAAAATCTTATCCCAGTTCCCTCTTATAGCTTAGAACCGTCCGTATACCACTTTATGGCATTTTGGTTTAAATTCTGTATGGTGTCTTCATCCCATTCAAATTTATTACTAAGCTTTGTGATGATTTTCCTTACAAAGTTGAATTTCTTTGGCATATAAACTTGGGGCATTTCAAATGTTTAATCGAATTGGAGTGATCGAGGATAATCCCTTCTTTGATCATTCTGCATATTGCTTTCTTTCTTAAATTTTCCAGCTAAATGTGCAGTGGGGTCAAATTTACATGTTTTTCCTCGTAGTACTCAAATTATTACTGTGTACATCCATTGCAGAAGAAGTGGGTTAAATCTTCAGTTTTTCCTTACACTGCACACCATAAGGGCCTTGGTGGGTTTGTTTTCATGTTTATTCCAGAGTAACCCGCTATATAGGATTAGTCCTACATATTTCACCTCTGTTTTGCACTCAACGATGTTTTCTCCTATTTTTATGGTTTTTAGATTAGGTTCCTTTTTCCCTGTGAAGGCTACTAGTGTGGTTTTAGTGGGGTTGATGTTAAGTCCCACCAAGTCACCGAGTTCACAATGCTCAGTCCTCTCTGCAGGTTTTATTTAATTCATGGGGGTTTAGAACAAGCAAAATATTTTTACCCCAAAGGGTAATTTTTTACTAAAATTAATATTTAAACATTTTTTACCTCTAAAATACGTCACGCCCGTCAACACGCTGTATAAGACGTTCTACAAAACTTCCCTGTTCATAAAATCGGATTAATTCTTCTCTCGAACATGTTTTGAATAAAATTTATTGTACTAACCCTTACTCTATGGAAGTCCATAATTAACAACTATTAGTATAAACGTTTATTAAAAAATCATGATAGCCAGAGCCAAAAGAAGATTTGAAGAACTCAGGACACACCTGAATACAGCACACAGGGAATTAACAAACTACACAGCACATGACTACAGGAGACATCCAAGACCAAGGAAACAGCTGGAATACCAAAAAAGAACAACATCTGTCAAGAAGCAGACAGAAGAGGAACCACCTATATAAACGACTCTGCCCATCCCTAGGGAGATGCGCAGGTTCTTGAGCAGGGACAGCTTTAACAAGTGGATCCACTCTGTAAGGTTACTTTTAGCCGCAGTTCGTCGCCTAAGGGCTAACTTTTTAGAGGTAACGTAAACCACACACTCTAGAAGGCCTAAAAAAAGCACCATCACGGACCAAATAAAAGACACCTGGAAACTATTTCCAAATCAAGATAGCGAAAGGAAGAGTATAAGCGCGAGGACTGACGCCCCCATCGGACGTATGGGGGGGTGGAGGAAGTTCTTCCCGGAATGCACCGCTCCTAGAGGGATGCATTCTGGAAGGGACGGGTTTGGTTGAATAACGAAAAATGACTTGGAATGTCACGTCAATGCATAAAAGGATTTATAAAATTTATGTAATTAAGTGAGATGTGTTATCTCAGTTATAACCTTGTAAAATCAGTCAATTTATTCCTAGATGCAATTTTAGATTGAGTATCAATACAAATGGTAAGGAACAATTTTGGATTAATAAAATTAAAATATTAAAACAAAAAACAAGATTCGGGGAGTACAATTTTAAAGTTATTTTAAATGAGTTAGTAGCTATGTTAAATTATAATACTTTATTTCACTTCTCAATTCAATATATTTATTGGATCAGACACAAAAAGGGCTGAAAAAAGAAAATTTTGGTATTAAAATTAAAAGTTCATCGCTTCACGCCGTTCAATTTGTTGTGGATTTATAATTGACTAATTTTTAATTTAAAATATACCCAATGTATGTATGTATAAATTAGAGGTGATAAGTACCCTGCGACCTATAGGATCTATTGTGTCCCCCCTTACTTGCCAAGTTCTGATGTTTTCTCAGAATTATAGCAGCTCTACGAGTCCTATTTTCCGAAGGAAGTTTAGGACATCGTCGGGCTTTAAATCAGGTAGATCACCCTCTTCTATTTTATGTGCTCCTAGGTATCTAGCCCTAGAATTCTGCAAGGCAGGGCACTCTGAGAGTATGTGTATTGAGGTTTTATCCTCTTCCTCACAGAATCTGCACTTTGCTATATCTGCTAACCCTAGTTTCTTCATGTGGCTTCTTAACCGGCAATGCTCGGTTAATATTCCCGTTAGAATTCGGAGCCTATTTTTACTGGGGTTAAGGCAGCTAAGAGATCTCTTCTGGTCATAGTTCCCCAGTAGTATCTTAGATTGCCTCAGTCCTTCCAGCTGATTCCAGTACTTGGATTTTTCCTTCTCAATTTCCTTAGTTTTCCTACTGCTTTTCTACTGCTGATCCCACAAGATGGTTCTGGTCCCAAATGTGGGGTTTCAGCTCTTTTTTCTGCCAGCTTATCTGCTGTTTCGTTCCCCTCTATTCCTATATGTCCCGGGACCCATAGGAGGATTTAGTTTACCTAGGCATTCCCAAACCATGTTCGAACTGATTATATTTGAGCTCAGCGCATTGATGGCTGCTTGACTATCCGTCATGATCACAATCTCTTGTCTGCGGTAGTTTCTTCCAATATTGAATTCCACACATCTTTCGATGGCGCGGACTTCTGCTTGAAAGATGCTTGGGTATGTGCTAGGAACCGTCCGTATACCACTTTATGGCATTCTGGTTTAAACTCTGTATGGTGTCTTCATCCCATTCAGATTTATTACTCAACTTTGTGATGAATTATCTCACAAAGTTGAATTTCTTTGGCATATCATCTTGGGGCATTTCCCAAGTTTGATCAAATTGTGATCGAGGTTTTTCCCTGATAATTCCTTCTTTGATCATTCTATACATTGTGTTCTTCCTTACACTTTCTAGCAGATTGTGTAGTGGGGTCAAGTTTAACATCACCTCCATTGCAGCAGTGGGGCAAGTTCTCTTTGCTCCAGTGATACATGAACAGGCTAGTCTCTGAATCTTCGAGAGATTTTTCCTCGTCGAAAATATACCCAAACTAAATAAAATATACAAGAAGTTTTTCCAGATGTGGAACCAGTTAACCAATTTTAGAATGTTAAATAAGTGAACACTGCGTGTTTTATACATAGACATATAAAATACAATAGACATAGTTGTTTACAAAATTTGTTTGTATTTTAACTTACTACGAATTATTTTGCAGTAATGCAGTGTCAGGCAAATAATATACAGGGAGATTCGCATAAGAACCGACGTAGAGCAAATGCATGTAGGGGAACTCAAAATAGGGCGTTTTAACGCAACTTACCTCTGTGCCAAGTTGCTTCCCTGAGAAGTTATAAGCTTTAAAAGAGAAGTTAAATTTAGAAAAAAATCAATATCTCCCTTATACTTGAATTTAGAAGAACCAAATTTGGTACATGTCGTGGGTGTACCAAGAGCAGTAAATCACAGTAATTAGAGTTCAATCACAGCATTTTACAAGGTGGATGGGGAATAATGCGACATTAACCATTTGAAAGATTTAAAAAAAATTTACTTTGTTTTGTGGGCAATTTAATTTTCAAACTTTCCTTACTCTAGTTATTTTTTAAAAATCCTCTTCGTTTTCAAAAAAAAATCCAATAACTAATAACGCGTGCTATAGGAATGTTATTCAAAATAATCGAAAATTCAGTTGGCTATGAAATTAAACGTCAGACTTGACAATCAAGAAAGTATGTTATTCAATTATATTAATTGATGGTTTAGTCTTTTTAAAATGAGCGGAAAGTTTTCATTAAACGAGCAAGTTGACAAGCTGTTAGTGTTTGGTTTGGAAACTGTAGAATAATATCGTAGGAGATTGGTGGCATCCTCCATAGAGAAATATTTTCTAATGTTGTTTTAAGGTCGGCCGCCACTGCCCCTAACCCTAACTGTTCTAAAATTTCGTATTTTATTAATGAATAACCTTGTCTTTTGTATTTTATATATCAATGGAAGCAGGAGGTTGAGCCATTATAAAAAAATACAATCTAATCCAAACCCGCTTTTTGAATAAGCTAAATATAAAGCTTATTTCATATTGTTTTGTGATTTTATTCTGTATTAAAAGTTATTTCTTGTTTAAGAGAATTACAGATGTATACAGAGGTCTTTCCCGCTGTTGAAAATCTCCAAATAGAATACGCCACAGAAAACACCTTTTCAGGCTACGCCGAATGTTATTGGACTTGTACAACGAAAAAACGGGAAGCCATTTTACTAAAAAACATAAAGAGTTTAAACTACTTGGTTCATGATCGAAAAGTTCCTCAAAACTTCGATCACACAATGGTTGTGTTCAGAACTTATGCCATTTGGCATGGGTCAACTATAGCTCTTAAATTAAAGAAGCCAGATTTGTTTAAAAAAGTCTCTAGGGGTAAGTGCTTAATATCAATTATTTATTAGATACCAACTATTAAGTTAAGGAAATGAGAAAAACATAAATCTTGATTGTGTATATTAAAAACGTTTTAGCAGCAAATTCTGCATTCTATTGGGATCCAAATAGACTTTAAGCTTGCTTGGTATTTGGTAAGAAAATTTCACACCATAATTTGAAAAATAAAAATCAATCCAATCTGACGTCTGTTACAAAGCCTCATAATTACTAGATTACTTAACTGAAATGAGTTTCCCTATCGCTTACGCAGTTTTCTCAACAATTTCATCTAATTTCAGATCCATTTTCTCCGCAGATATTTCGTGTGTGCAGAAAAATTAAATTTGTCTGCCTTTATTTACATTGTTATTTGGCAATCGCTGTTAATTTTTTATTTATAAAGCAAATCAATCATGTTAAGAATAAATCAAGTAAAATTTACTAGTAATTATAAAAAATCCTTATTTTATGAATTAAAGTACAATGTCGTAGCAGCATTATTATTTCTTATTTAGCACTATTTAGCAAAATTACAAATCAAAAAGACTGCAAAGACAAAGAAAATTGCAGAATAGCATGTAAATAAAAGTTCATATAAAATACTCGTATTGAATAATATTCGTGTGTATCTGTGTATAAAGTATACCATATACCAAAGTACATTCTGTAGTACACTTATTACGCGTGTGTGTATTGGAGTGTATGCTACCGTGTTATGAACAAAGAATATTCTCATACCAAGTTTAGACATACGTGCTGTTTTGACGTCATACAGTGTATAATGGTTCATTATTCACTAGTGAATAATGGGTAACATTATACTTGAGCAAGCACATGTATAATTAAGGTTTTATAGCACGGTTGTGGACAAATTGCTTTATTTGTGTCAGCAATATGCATAACTAAATTCGTACAAATTAAATAGTTTTAATTATTTTTATTACAGGTATGTTTGATGTATTTGGAACGTCGATTATTAAAAGAAATTGGGAGGAAATATTTAAAGTATTACTGCAAAATGCTATCGCCATCTTAAAGAAGGGTGGTAATAATTTGGCTGCTAAAAAGTTTGAAAATGCCAACTTAGATATTTTGAACATAATGACGAAACTAAGTTTAAATGAGGATGACGAAGCAAAACAAGAGGCTGTAATTCTACATGGCGATTGTTGGAATAACAATATGATGTTTAAGTATGAGGTAAAAAATATTTTCTTTGTCAATGTTTATGAGAGACATATCTGATGTTGAGAATAAGTAGTGTTAAGACTATACAAAGTAATCAGTTTAATAGTGGAAAACCTTATCGAGATACATTTTTTAATTAAAAATTTTAAATTACCGATGTACTAAATACACATATATGTCCAAAAGTTTGGAATATTTAAAAAAAATATATCTATGCCTATGGTTTTTTTTTAAACTCTTGTTGATATTTATTTTAAAGCTTTTCTAAATCAAAATAATACTAAATTTGATTCGTTTTTGTATTAATTTGGTCATATTTAATTGATTTGGGTGCTTTTAAATTATTCCAATTCTTGTTTAAATTTTATTTGAGCTGTTTAAAAATGCCCAGAGACATGATATCATATTTTAATAGGTATAGAGTAATTATTGCTTTGTTACAACAGGGCTGTAGTCAAAGCGATATCGCAAATATTGTTGGTATTACTCAGGGTGCTGTATCAAAAATTAAAAAAAATGATGTGAAGGATCGTCCCTGAAGTGGCAGAAGTCGATGTACAACAGCAGCACAAGACCGGCAGATAACATTGATAGCTCGAAGAAATCAACAGGAATCTACAAGTGGCATATCTAGAGAAATTGCTAGACTTGAAGGATAGAATATCTCAAGGCAAACAATTACACGAAGATTAAATGCAGTAAATTTGTATTGCAAAAGACCTCTACGTGTTCCCAAACTAACCTATCAACAAAAAATTGTAAGGTTGTAATGGGCTCAAGAAATGTTACAGCATGGTCCTAACTGGAATTACTTAATGTTCTCTGATTAATCAAGAATCGGCTTAGCTTCTGATTTACGAAGAACGCTAGTTTGGAGGACCCCAGGACAACAAGCCCGATTAGAAACAGCCCAACCATGTGTTCCATTTAAAGGTGGGAGTATAATGGTTTGGAGTGGTATTATGAGGGGTACACGGATGCCTCTCCTGGTTTTGAAGAGATGATTTACTGGTGCTGTGTACAAGTTTTAAATCCTGTTGTGCGTCTATTCCGGGGGACGGTAGGTGATGGATTTGTGTTTATGCATGACAATGCAGCTCCACATCGAAAAGCTGCAGTACACATTTTTTTGGAAGAAGAAGGAATATCCACATTAAGATGGCCATCAAATTCCCCTGACATGAACTTCATCGAAAATGCCTGGAACATTCTTAAAACACTCATTAAGAAGCGAAACCCTCCCCCAATTCCTCTACGAGTACTGAAAGATGCTGCTCGTGAAGAATGGGAGAGAATTCCGCAAGCCCAGCTCGACCATTTAATCGATATCATGCCACATCGCCTACAGTCATGCATACAGATTATTAATTTTATTTAAAAACCTTTTTTTGCTTATTAATTTATTTAAAAAAATTTGTAATACATTGTACATTTTTCACCTCAAAAGAATAATTTATTTTTTTTTGTATGTTTATATGACTTTGAGATTTATTAAGTATTGTTTAGAGTTGTAGCAAAATGATGTTTACTTATATCAAAAAAATTATTTATAAAAATTAATAAAAAGATGAAATATTCCATTATTTTAAACTTTGTTTGTCTTATGCTGTATATGTAATACTATAATCTTTTAAATTTTTTCACAATATGTTCCTATTAATTATATTTTAAAATTTTTTATTTCTTTGGAAAATATTAGTTGTACTAACATTTCCTCTTTTTCTTATTAATTAAACTATTTATCAAATTGTTTTTTGATTTCAATTTCTTTATCAGAGTATAAAACACACACACACATGCGTGAGAAAAATGAAAAGTCTGGGTGTCTATGCGAAGTAGAACATTCCACCACCCTCTGTCATTCCGACAGAACCTTAGTACTATTTCGCACTGCACGCATTTCTCCTTTTTCTCCTCTTGAATTCTGTCAAGAAGCTCTTTTTTCCTTACGAAGGGGTAGCTTTTCTGGCTTTATTCCTTTCTCTTTAGCGGTTGAGTAACCGCCTACGGAAAGAACAGCTTTACTAAAGTGTTTGTTTGCCTTATTTAGAACTGCCCCTATAGAATTACAACTTTCACAGTATTTGGATCAGCAAGTGCTCTGTATCAGGGGATTCCTCTTCGCAGTCTTCTTTCTTCTCCGACTTCTTTGCGGCCTTATCTTTCTTCAAAACTAGCTTAGTAACTATTGAGAGAGGGGAAGAATATAAGTTATATTAAATTACAAAGAATGTTATTGTTGATATGATTGATATGAAGAGTAAACTCGTTAATTGTTATATTAATTCAGAACAATAAACAACTAAAAGGTTGAATTAACTTCCACTATTTATTCTATAAATACTTTAAATGCAATGACAGCCGTTTTGCTATCGGAATAGCATCGTCAGATTGACATATTGAAGTTACTTCAATTGAGACGAGAGAAGTTACTTCAATATGTCAATCTGACGATGCTATTCCGATAGCGAAACGGCTGTCATTGCATTTAAAGTATTTATAGAATAAATAGTGGAAGTTAATTCAACCTTTTAGTTGTTTATTGTTCTGAATAAGATGAACTTTCACACAGTAAGGGTTAGTACCATAAATTTCGTTATATTAATTGTTCAATAAAAAAGGTTTTAAGTATTCTAAAATGGACTTCTAAAAGAATTAAGACTAATTGTGGTTTAGACTTAGTTATATTTGTATGTTTAAAAAATGTATATCTCTAATTTAGTGGTTTTGCAATAAAAATACTTGCAGATATTGTTCTGGAAACTGTTTAATCGATCTCGACACGTGGCAGAGCGTTGATTAGTTGATTAGCTTTAATTAAATAATTAAAGTTGCGAAAATAAATCAAAATAAAAAAAGATACGATAAATTTTCGGTAAAAACCGACTGTCTTGTTTGAGTTCTCGACGAAAAAGCGTTGTAATTTATAGACGAGAGCTGTCAGTTGTCTCGCTGGGATACGGTTAGGGGTCAGTTAAAGGCTTTAATTCAGGTACGTTCTATTAAACGTGCACTAGATTAAAGGCGCATTCAACTACGGTAAGTAAATTGTCTAATATAGCGGTGAGTAATTAGCATGGCGGTAGACAGGTTAAAATTATTTCTATAAATTACACTATAAAGGAAATCCTAAATCCTGGATTAGTGATCCAGGGCGCTCTGTGACTGAGTGACCGCTGCGTTTCCAAGAATTTACGTCAAGGGTGCAGCCGAATGGTAATTGTACAATTTATATATGTATTTCGTGTGGATACTACGCCCACTCGTCGTGTTAAGGTTTAGGTTAATGCTTAGTTCGAGTAGTCTGCTGAGCCTTGATCTCGCCTGTTTGGATGTCGACTTGGTGAGGGAAGTTACGTCTTTTATCTAGGGTTACAAATAGGTATTTAGCTTTTTACTTCTGTAAGATATTTTCTTCTATTTCAATCTTTGTATCTGGTGATTGCCTTCTTTTTAAAATATACCTCTGTTACATTGTAACATTGTTTATTGTTGTAGATATGGCTGCTGTAGCAGTGACTTCTTCTCAAAGTATCTTTTCTTCATGGGAATTAAAGGTGCAGAGCTATACTGACTTTAGAGACTAATAGTTCAGAGACAATCTCTTCGGATAATAAAATTCAGGAGTTTGTATTGTTATGCCTCTACTCAATCAGATGGCCACCTCATAAAAACTAAATGTTATTTTATTCTGCCACTCTCAAGATGATAGGTTGTAATTAAGATAAAAAATTTATTTGTTTCAATAAACCCTGAAACCATTGTCAAAATGTTCTTATTTTTAATATTTTTAAACTGATTGACTTTCACAAAGTAAGGTTTAGTACAATAAATTTGACCACTAAAAAATATAAATATAATAATATAATAATATTTTTATTTATTTCAGGAAAATAATGCTTCCAAACCAATCGATGTAAAATTTTTGGATTTTCAATTATCTAGAGTTGGGTCTCCAATATTAGACCTTTCATATTATTTATACGCAACTACTGACAAACCTGCTTTGGATAAAATTGATGATATTCTTGAAGAATACCACAAAACTTTGTCATCTTATTTACGACAGTTTGACATTAAGTGCGACGACATTCTACCTTTGGAGAAATTGAAGAAAGCGTGGAAAAAGTATGGACAATATGGATTGCTTTTATGCCCATTAATATTAAGAGTGGAAATGTCAGAACAAGATGAAATAGTGGATTTTACCCTCGGTAACGAACAGTTTATTGATGTCTTAAATACCCCTATTAAACATCAAGAAGAATATGATCGAAGAGTTTATATTGTTTATAGTCATTTTGCCGAAAAATTTTTATAGCTAGAGAGCTAAAGAATCATACAACAAACAGCTATTAGAAAAAAATATATATTTAGGGGCGGGCAGTGCCAGACTTTCGTTAATTAATTAGATGTCAATATATTTTTGTTCTGATAGTAAAACTGATCAATTTTAATTGTTATATAAAATATTTAATATTAAAGAAATATGCTACGATAAATTATTCATACCTTAATTTATTTATACCAATATTTCCTCCATTATTAAGCTTTATATTTGTTATTAAAACTCTGTAATCAAGAATAACTTTAGAAAATTTGTAATTATTAAATTACTCTAGTAAATAATGAAAAGAATCGGTTAGCTATAAGTAAAGGGAAAAGTAATCAGCAAATAAGATTCAGCAGGTAATAGATGCTGTTGCGTAAGGTATTAGCTAACAAACTGCTCACTGAGATACAGATAATTTTCAATTATGTTAGCATAATTGTGACGTGCTGTCACTTCAGCTTCACCCTCGGAGTCGCAACTGACGGTTGGGAGTGATCATAGTATAAGTCCTTAATTAATTTTATGAAGTTTCTCCGGAGAAAAAATAATTGACCGAATATTTGCCTTATGTTTAAAATGTCCCATAAGAGCGATGCAATTAAAGAAAACTTATTCACAAGCAAAAAATACCAAATTCAACAGACAGTTGGCTACAGTTTGTGGACTTTCCTTATTCGTAAAATATTAACTATTAATATTTTTTCCATGATGGGAAGAGATGGGATATATTTGTATCGATCGCTTTAAAAATGGACGGCACATAATATTCAATAACTACATTGTTTATTGTATGTTGTTTCTTTTTTTTAATTGGGATAATTAATAGATGTTAATTGTACATATTGATTAATAAATTATTATTATCGTTTTTAAAATATTTAATATGCCTTATCACGCTTTTGTTAAAAAAAAATTGAAAATAGTATTATACTGAAATAGTATCTACTACCCTAAGCAAATAAGCAAAACAAAAAAAATCTTAGCTAGATTGAAGTAGGTTGCGCGATAAAATATTGCCCTAGCTCAAAATGGACTAGTTTAGTAGGATCATATTAATAAAAATGATAGCAATATATTGAGATAGATCGCAATTGTCGGCCCTAAGATCAACTAATCCAGGTGACCAGGATTTTTTTTGAAAGAAAATGTTGATTGTCATTATATGATAAGAAATGTCAGATTATTAATATTTTTTTGAGAGAATTGTTAGATTGGGATTTTTAAAAAGTTTAACTCATTGATTAAATATTGATGATGGAGTAAAGAGTATTATTTATCAAAGAAGAGTAATTGTTTATAACAAGAGAATAATATAAATAATTCTAAAGTTTTGAAAGTAATTATAGGAAAGTATTCCATAGCGAATTCCGAAATTAAAATTCCGTTTGGCGACCAAAAAATTAGAAAAACCATTAGAAATTCTAAATTTAATTACCAGAGAGGAGACAGTAGTCCAAGCTTAGTAAAAAAGAATCACCAAAGCAGGGAAATAAAGTCAAAATAGAAGGAAGCGACCGCTAATACAGAAAGCATTCTAATAAACTGAAGAAGAAGATAAATTATAGTGAATTTTATATATTATATTTGTTTTAGGTAACCTTCAACTGAGTCCACCTTGAGTTTGTATTTAGTTTGATAGTGGGGTCGACGAGTGCGCATCTTCGACGGCCCATATCAATATATTTAGGATAAGATTCCTACTTACTTATATTGGTATTCATTTTGCAAGTAATTTTTCTCATTTCGTAAAATTTAGTAATAAATAATTAGTTTTAAACGTAGCGCCAACTAATAAGCAATAATGAAGTGTGTTTAAAAGTCAACGTTGTCACATTTTAGCTACGTTCGTTTCAAGTATTCTCAAAGAACTGGCGGCACAAAACACCGTGTTCTGTGACTAACTGATTGTACCAGTTGACAAGATATATGACAGGAGAGAAAATCGTGTTTATCTGTAATAAACAAACAAGACCCCTATTCTTGACGGTGATAGAATAGAACAGCCAATAGAAAGTGGGCCTGGTTCTATTGAAAATGCCAAAACGGTATTTTTAAAATTCGTTCTCTCACTGTACCGATAGAAGGGTTGCTCCCCGAGAGAACAATTACTTCTATTGGTTATTTTTGAAGGAACCGCTATAACACCACGAGAAGGTGTTAGGGATTTTTATTTTCGAACCAAAAACAGTATAGAAGTAATTTCTTTCATAAACCAAACACAACCAAACAACAAATTAAACTAACGAAAATGACAGAATATTTTGTTTAGTGTTTTACTCCTTATTTGATAGAGTGTCAAACAAAGAACAAAAATATCGATATGTTTATCTCTTTTTAATGACAACAAATAAGAGAGAGATAAGTTTCTCGGTTTGAAGCATATCGACAACACCACAAATTTTCTACCAATGTTATTGAAACACGTCACTTACCACTTATGACGTATGTAACCATTAAATTTAAATTTCAAAAGCCGATTATGGCAGGAGGATTAATTTTATAAAAATGTTATTTGTACAGTTGAACCACTAAAAACCTATTTTATAAGATGCAAATATAAAAAAAATCACTATAGTCCATTGTCAGAGAGTAAGGGAGGTGCGTTGCCGGCGCCACTTTTTTGTTGGCTAGAGAAAACAGAACTCTTCCGATGGATAAAGGACTTTGAATTGAACTAAATATTACCCAAAGATAAACAGATCACTTTTAACAACAAAAAGAAGGTTAAACTTAATTGAATAAAGTAGAAATAATATTTATAATAAAAAAATTGTTAATATAAACTAATGTCTTGATTAGGGTGGTGGCACCCATCATAACCTATTGTTCTGTTGTTTGGTGGCATAAAGCGAGATGCTCAGTACCATCTAGACAGCTAGGCAGGGTACAGAGAGTAGCCTGTCTAGCCATAACCGGGGCGATGAGAACAACGCCCACGGCGGCCCTGGAAGCTATGCTGGGACTACCTCCACTACATCTTATTGTGGAAAGGGAAGCACTGGCAGCTGCTTACGGGCTGAAAATAAACAACGAATGGGGCAGGGCGATCCCTAGGTACCATTCCACAATCTCGAAAGAGATTGAACATAATCAATTACTGAGCATGCCCTCAGATAGAATACCTATCTGCTACGACCTTTCCAAACCATATACGGTTCATATTCCGGATATGGACGAAGCTCGTACCAAGACTAGGAAACAACATGAATCCGTTTGGTACACAGACGGATCCAAAACAAGCACCAGTACTGGGATTGGAATCTACAATGAAAATACAAGGAAGACGTATAGTCTCAACCTGGGTTTAGTAGAGACTATCCTGCAAGCTGAAGTGGTTGCCATCAACACATGCTCGGAAATCATCCTGAACGAGACAGTCCCTAACAGGACTGTCAGGATCAGAAGTGATAGCCAAGCAGCTCTCAAAGCAATAGAGAGCGTACACACTGCGTCACGAACAGTGAAGCACTGCCAAGGAACTGTAGCTGAACTGGCACAACGCCACAAGGTTATCCTTGAATGGGTACCAGGACACACAGGGATTCTTGGAAATGAAAAAGCTGACCTCCTAGCCAGGGAAGCTTCAGAAGGAACCCTGATCGGACCTCTTCCCACATGTGGGGTCTCATACCAACATGTAAGGGAAACAATAGAGGAACGACTAAGGGAACAACATAAGAAACTCTGGATGGAACTGCCTGGACTCAGGCAATCCAGATTATTCATAACAGGTCCATCCAGGGAGAAAACTACAGAACTACTCAGCCTAAGTAGAACCCAATTGAGAAAGGCAGTGGGACTGCTTACAGGACACTGCCATCTCCGAAAACACATGAACATAATAGGACTCGCTGAGGACCCATTATGCAGAAAATGTGGTGAGGAAGACGAAACTCCTCTTCACGTAATATGTCACTGTCCGAGCCTTAAGTGGCTTAGACAGAGACACTTTGGCATTCAGTTTCCTGAGCCAGAGGAAATCGTGAAAGCGAATATCAGGGACATTCTAGAATACATGAAGGAAACGAACCTGGTATGATTAATTCAGGGGGGTACAATGAGCCTAGAGCTCCAGTACATGCATGAAACGCACCCCAGAAGAATAGAATGTCTTGATTAACAAACGAGGTAAAAAAGAAATCATAAACTGAAATTATATCATGAGGTTTTATTTCCGTCTCAATAAACTATCTCCACTAGAAAAACGTTGTTACTTGGTACAATAATATTTAAAAAAAATAATCATAAAACCACAAAGTTATATTCTATACATTCAATAATTTAATTATGTAATTAATTAAATAATGTAATATAAATGTAGCTATAGCAACGTAAAATGACGTGATCACGTGATGTTTTACATTTTACCAAATTATCTACGTATAGATACTTATAGATAATAAAAAAATATGTATATTTTATAAACCAGCAAGTCAACGAATTTTTTTTATTGCTTAAACATTTAATACTTATGAAAATTTCGAACATGAAAATAAGTTTAAATAAAGCGATAATATTGAAGTACTCTTTTTGGGAATAGCATTTATAAAAAAAACAATGTTAATTGTGACAAAATTCATAAAATTCATTTCCTGAGCAATTTCCTCCCAAGCTTTTCCTCTCATAGTCTGGTCTCCATAGTGCTTGCTTTTCATATTAAAAAGACACTCGTGCTTCCGAACCAACTCAATGAATAAAACTTAGTCGAGTTTTACCACCATACATATGATGCCAGCTTCTCGTGCACACTGTTATAGTATAACTAAAATAAGTTGCCACAAAGGATACCGCGTAAAGTTTCTAAGGTTTTATAATTATAATCAGAATAATCTCGTAATTTCTCTTGAACGATTTCTAAAGTCGGTACAATATTTTCTTGATATAAATTATAAACCATTCGCTTCATAACATCTTTTGTCGCATCGTCAACATTTGCAAATTTTGTTTTTTTTTTGTTTTTCCGCATCTGCGAATAATCTATAACGACACCGCGCTTAATAACCCGAGAAATAGTGTAAATAGAAATTTTAGTTAACGTATTGACTCGCTTTAATATAACCGCATCTGATTTTATTATTTTCATTTTTAAAATAACCCTCTGACACTGAATGTGTAAATATTTATTGCAAAATTCGCTATGTTGGCGATATATCTTCTGAATTTAAATTTTGATCTGGATTTCCATTTTCTAATTCAAAAGGTCTACAAAACGCTGCCATAATATATGTAACTAATTTAAGGTTATTAATTAATATAGGGAAAAATTACAATACGTAAACCAATTATTAAAAATGAAATATCCAAACAAAGATAATATCTAAAGTTAATATTAATCTGGACTCTCCGCCACCGCTCTAGACACCGACTTTATGAGACACATAAAAACTGCCGCAAAAAGTAACCCCGAGACCCCTGCACGCAACAGAATACAGCGGACCATTAAGAGCCGTCAACAAGTCGCGTGCATACTCCACTTGTTTTCGCGCTGTACAACTACCAGTCTAGAGAGAGCTTGGGTTCCAACGATACAGAGTGGATGTTTAACGAGACAAATATGTTGTTTTCATGCCATTCTTTCTACTTTGACGCCTAGTAAAATAACTCACTCTGTATGACACTTTTAAATGGATTTTAGCGATTAATAATGGAAAGACTATGTTCAATTTAATTTCACAAGTATCCATGACAACACGTATTTTACAATAAAGAAAAAATGTCACTGTTTTCAGTCCTTTTTTAAATGAAGAAGAGTCAATCCTCCTTTTTAAGCATTACATAATAATAATATATCCTGAAGGTTCTTTTCAAATTATAAAAGTTAAGTGAAAGTGATGTTTTCCATTCTCTAGTTTAGTAAGTCCAAATTCATATTCATATCTACGCAATGTATCAGTGAATGACAAAATTTTCAAATAATATAAAATATAAAACATATTTCCGGTATTTGTAGCCAGTGGTCCTTCGTTTCATGTTAAATCATTATTTTTATATTTTGATCTTCGTTTATATACTCGTTAATACGAGTTTGCTTGTACATTTATAATAAATGGAAAAATTATAATGTTGTCTTGATTAATGTCTACGATTCCAACAATCAGTGATGCAACCAGTTTAAGTAGTCCATTTGAAGGTAGGAAGAGTGATTAGCGGCTTAACCCGATGTTAAGGCTGATATGAATGTCTAGCTCCCAACACTATTATATATTTGTTTAATGTGTTTCTACTAGCAGTAGAAAAGGATGAGGTATATAAAGTTTGTGTTCGTAAAATTCAATTTTTCTAAGCCCTATCTTTAAAGTACCTTGTATTTCACTAGTTTGTAGCTCTTAAAACGGCTGTTTATGGTGAGAGTGAAAAAAAGTGAAAAAGCGTTAAAAAAAGTGCCATAACGTTAACTTTATTTCACGCTTGCCATAAGCCGATGCAATTGAATAGTGCAATTCATCCACACCTTTACTGGAAAAAATATCAAGTTTGCTTTGACTTTAACAGTACATGAACTATAACTCATTTGACGTTAGTTTTTATAAATAATCCGATTTGTCTAAGAGAATTCAGTAGTTGTTCCTATTATTACAATGGATAGTGAAGATTCCGACTTTGAAATAATATGTACCCCCGAAGAAATTATAGAAAAGGCAAATGTGGCCACAGTAAATTTGCTGCCGGAAAAATCCAAAGAAAATTATAAAAAAGAGTATGACACTTTTATGAAATGGAGAAACGAGAACAATATTCATAGCTTTACAGAGCGAGTACTGTTAGCTTTTTTTGAGGAAAGGTCTAAAAAATTTAAGTGTTCTACATTATGGTTCAGCTATTCCAAACTAAAGTCAACCTTAATTATTAATGATAACATAGATATAAGTAAATACTCTAAGCTAATAGCATTTTTGAAACGAAAGTCGGTTGGGTACAAACCTAAAAAATCTAATACATTCTCAAGAGAGGAAATGAACAGATTTTTATTGAGTGCTCCAGACGACAAGTATTAAATGTTTAAGGTAAAAGTTTTAAAATAGTATATTAAACAACGCATTTCATATGGAATTCTGTTATGACACGAGTTCAAGTTTAAAAAACGAATCGCGAAGCGATGAGTTTTTTAAAGAACGAGTGTCACAACAGCCATATGAAATAAGTTGTTTATAATATTTTTATATTTTGCCCTTTTCACCATTTTTTAAATTAATTTTTTATTTTTATGTAATTACGAAAATTTTTATTTTAAAAAGTATGTCGGCAGCACTGTGTAATTTATAAAATTTGACAGTTGTGACATTTAAATTATCAAATGTTAATGTTTTAAAATATTTTAAAATGAATAATATACCAATAATAATATATTATATAAGTAAAATATTATATTCATATTCACAAATACCTTCTTAAAGAACAATATAAAATTAATAAATTGCTATTAGCCACAAATGTCATTGTCAATAGTCTTGCCTTTAGATACTTCACTCATGTCGCCAACCATTTAAAACAAAAATTTGCGTGCGTAAAAGTTACATTACGATACGCAAATGCGTTTTATAATGAAGATTTTTATAAGTGCAAAATATAAAAATTTAATTTGTTTTTTGCTTACATTATTTATAAATTTGTAGGTAACATTAATATTAGGAATAGCCGGAGGTTGTCGACGAGAAGAGTTGTATAAAATGAAAATCGATGACATTGAAAATAAGGGGGAATTTCTACTCGTCACGATTCCAGATTCAAAAACTCATACAAGTCGACGTTTTACAGTTATTGGAGAATCCATTACAAACATTAATTTTATACATTTATTCCAAAAGTATGCTAATCTGAGACCGAAAAATGCAACCAGCAACCATTTCTTTTTATCATATAGAAACGGCAAATGTACAAAACAAGTAGTTGGTATAAATACTTTTTCGAAAATTCCATCGCTAATTGCGAGGTATTTAAATTTACCACATCCAGAAGAATATACAGGTCACACGTTTCGACGAACTTCAGCATCGCTTCTAGTCGATTCGGGTGGAGACATTCTTCAATTAAAGCAACATGGAGAATGGAAATCTACTGCTGTTGCTGAAGGGTATGTGAACAATTCTCTCAATGCAAAAATGAACTGTGCTTCACGAATTTTACAAGGATCTAATGTCAGCAGTTTTTTTAACCTACCTTCAACATCCAATGAGAATCAAGCCGACACGAATTTGACTCTTCCAAATATTCACTATTTAAATGAGAATCAAGCAGAGATGAATTTAAATGTTCCAAATATTCACAATTTAAGTGAAGCTTTATCAATGAATCAAACGGAAACAAATGTGACTGGATCAAAAATTCACATTAATCAACCAAACAATTGCGTTTTCAATATTCACATTGCGAAATAATACTAAAATACAATATGTAGTTGTTAATTTTTCTTAATTATTGTGCACTTTTTCCAATTCATTCTGCATTCATTAGTTGTAATTTACTGAAGGAGTTTAATTAAATTATTTCAAATTTCTATTTTGATTTTATTATTTGTATAGGACTGTAGAAAAAATATTGTATGCAACATATGCATAAAGTGTCTTTTTTTCACTCATGGAATTTCCGCACTCGCCTGGCGGCTCGTGCGGACAACTTTTCCATTCGTGAAAAAAAGTACCACTTTATGCACTTGTTGCATAAATTACTATTTTTCTACTGTATTAATGTTTGCATATTTTTTTGTTTAATTATAGTACAGTATAATTTTTCAGGGAATAAATCTTCAATGACTGTACTAAATGAAATAAAATTAGTTTGACATTGAATTTAAGTGTTCCTGCAATTATTTCTTTCAGTTTTATTTAAAATATAAATGATTAATAATTCACAATATTAAAACATTAAATTTAACACTTGGTAGTAATGTTTGTATCACTATTAGAGGTACAATTCAAACACCGGACTTTGCACTATTGCGTTATTTCGTATAACTGAGAGAGGTATAATGATTCTGCTGATTTTTATCTGTAGATATCGGATTATAATTTTAAAGAACCGCAATCGTACAAAAGAATTATATTTACAAGTAGTTTTAATATGGAACTTTGATAATTGGAACTCATGTCAAAGGATCTATTAACAATATTTACGTAAAAATGTTTGTACCTACTAAACTGCGTATTTTATGTAATTAAAAAAATAGCGAATAAAAATACAGCAAACGATTGTTAACAGGTTTTAAAATCACGCAAAATCATCTTCAGTGGTGGAGTAATAATACAAACAACCGTTTTACGCTAATAAAAATGGAAAAATAAAATTATAGGTTATTTATTTTTTTCTCTTCTGTTATTTTTATGTTATGTTAAACTCATCTGTCACATTTTAATTTATTTCTCTAGGGAGTTGGTCTTCTTATTGTTATTGTTTTCCACTTATGACACCTGTTTTTCACATTTACATATAAGAAACCAATCGATTCTTGTGAACTTCCTGAACTTCATTACGATCTCTCAGGATCTTACAATTCACTTTACCTATTTCTGTAACCTTAAACAAGACTAAATCGCCTACTTCACTTGATTATCAGCAAGTTGTTTAAAATTTTTATTGACTAAGGTATCAAATGTGTTATATTGTAAAACTAAACTGTCTATTATTTCTATCTTACTTCTTTGCCTTTGGGAACTTTTTTTTTTAGTACACGTTTACTCTGTTTATTAATTTCTTCGTAACATATGTTCAATCTATTATATAACTGATCCCAAGTTACAGATATTTAATAAGGTGAATTGTTTTACATATATATAAAAATTCGAAATAAAAATCATTTCACAAAAATAAAATGTTTACAAAACTAACGGTTTGCGCTTAAGACGTCAGGGCTAGATCTCTTATTGCTGTAGATTGAGTGACTCTACTGTTGCTGGCTAGGTACCTTCGAATGTTTCTTCATACTTCTACGGTGAGTTTTCCAGATGAACCATATGAATTGACGAAGAAGTAATATATAGCAGCGATTTTGCTTCTACCTCCAGTTTATATGCTGTTCTTGCACGATAAAGTTGCTGTTTACCACGCCGTTTTCCTGCAATTGCTGTTTCGATGCTGTGCCTCCCATTATTTATTCTCGGCATCCAGTATTTCTTACATGAATATCTTATTACTTCTTACCATTAGTTCCAGCGTAGCGAGGTAGAGTAACGAGAGTAACAGGAGTGGTCATGCGCAGTCATGTTTATCTCGCATTGTCTGTCATTTGAACTTTGTTTACGTGAAGGCACGGTTATAGGTTAAACGTGGTGTTGAAATAAAAAAATAAATTTATAATGTTCGGAGGTAAGTAAAGGTATTTTATATTTGGAATCTTTGGTTCAAAGAAACATATCCGCAATTGTAGGCGATATGAAATCTGCTGATAGTATGGAACCTGAGCAACATAGCAGTGAAACAAAAATATGGACACGAGAAAACACGCTTGTTTTGATAAACCAAGTACAGCAATTTCTTCCGCAAATAAATCTATTTTTTCAACGATTTCCTTATCATCATCAGAAAAATCGAACAACACCTCTCTGGCAAAGTTCATGATGGGCAGAATGTTCCCGTAGTTCATTTTCTTGAAGAATAAATAAATAAGTAAATATTTGCTTTTGCACATTGATAATAAACAATAAAAAAACTACCTACCGTAAACAATGGTCCAATTTGTGAATGGTAACAATTTGTGAATTTTGTAAATAGTTAAAAACTGTGAGGTTAGAATTTAATCACTCCGCTCCTTTCGCTCCGAATCGTTCGAGATTACGAGACCACTCCGTTAGCTCTGAAGTCACGTGATGTATACGCCACTCTTACTCCACTCCAACTCCGTGTTCACTCCGAGTGTGCAAAACGAACGCACCTATTATAACTATATTTACTATGAATTAAATCTGAGTACAACACTTAATTACTATAAATAAACTAAATAATGCTATATCAGCAGCATAGTGAACTTGATCGTGAATATTATATATTGAACCCGTCGTCCGAGCATTGTTATGTATTTGTATTTATCTTTTGTTTATTCGACCTTAGTTAAAGACACGATATGACATTGAACGTGCCATACTATAAACAAACTACGGTGCTCTAGGCCATCGGTATTTTCTATTTAACAATTTAATTAAGTATACAAAATATACGGGGTGTTCACACCACATAACTAATTTTGGTTTATATTTTAGTATTCCAGTATTTCCATTACAAAGTTTTTAAAGTTTTTTTAATCTTGTTTTAATGATGTTCACATTTTAATATGTACTATAACCCACATAACACTAATGGTACATTCACAGTCTAAGAATATGCCCATGAATTACGTTTTTGAACATTCTGAAAGGTATATGCTAAACAACTCCATTTCACGTTCCTTTTCTTGTAAATTTGTATGTTCTTTATGGTAGATTCTTAACATGTTCGTATCATGTAATTTTTAAATACCCAACAATCATTCTGTTGAAAGTGATTTGATGATATGATAAGAATATGTTGCACAAACGATGTAAGGAATATTCTTTTGGGGACGTGAATATAATGTGCGATGTTCATTCCTTTTGTTTGGATGAGCAAGTTTTAAGATTACTTTTAATATTTGAAGAATATAACTCGCGATAGACAGTAAAAAAATATATGTTCGTGCAGTAGTAATCTGGACTGTGTACAGTAAAAATATATGATAATACGGAGAATATGCTATTTACGTACTACCAGAACATTTTTATCACTGAGTAGTATTAAGACATATTCAAAGAACGTTCTTGTTTGGACTAAAATAGAATATTACCATCACCATCTAATGCTAAGAATTTGATCTTTACATCCTTCAGAACATTCTTTGCATATACATATCAAGTAATTTGGTACGGCCTTTTGAGGTAACTATCACATTCTAATCATGTACTGAATGATATTTACGCATGTTAATAGAACATCCTTGTTCCAAAAAGAATGTTCTTATTATGTGCAAAGAATGTAAAATTGTTGTCTGGGAATTCTTTCAATTATTTTATCTGCAAATCGGTTCTTCCTATGACAGTGCACGACTAACTAAATTAACAACATATTCGTATTCGAGATCCCCTGTTTGATTATTGCTAAAATTACTATATTTAGAAACGATTATTTATTGTTTTGCACCACCTCTGCGCTGGGCATTCCAGCCACTCTGTGATTTTGAAATAACGTTTGTTCATACCGGAATCATCTAAATACCAACATGCTTGTGACTCACAGAAGTGAGATTTACAAATCACTGCAACATACAACATGACCTTGAGAAGTTACCACCAACCTTTTGTATCCACAACATGTTTGACACTTGCTAAATAATTTTCTTTTGAATATGTTCCGATTTTTAGCTAAATAAAATACAAAATATATTGAAAGACGTTTCGAAAACGTCTGCGTTCTTCCTTTCTAGTAAATTCCTCCCAGGAGTTTTTGGACACGTTTGTTGGGTCGTTTTCGGCTTAGCAATGTGGGCAAGTTGTTGGTGTTGCCTTGGGTTTTCTCCACACCTGACGTTTTTTATTTCCATTTTGAAAGTCTGGCAGTTATAGCCTTTTAGCCCTATTTAATAGGAAGTAAATCTATTGGAGACTAACTTGCGAGTAAACAAATTATTCACTACTCAGGCACCACTGAATCATGAGATATTTTATGCTAGCCCGCACTTAGTCAACTAGGTGCTTCTATTGCAGAAGCCAACTTCGAACCGACTGCCTGTTTCGTTTCTCTTTTTCCCAAACGTTTCGTTCCTGATTCCCTGAACCCACCTTTTCCTTATTTTGGTCGTACTAAGTTAACGGATTTTAATTGGTGGCCGAGTTAGTGCTATTATTCTGATTGGTCTACTCGGTATCGGCCATTGGGTTGTTGGTATGGTACTTCCTCCCTTCTCGTTTGCTTTTTGATTTTACAAAAACACAATTTTTTGGTCAACAAATATTAATTTAGCAACATTGTATTCTGTTTATTTCCGAAATTGGTGAAATTTCCGTTGCTTCGTGCCTTGAAATAGATATAAAAAATTTAAAATATTCTTTCTTTACAAATTATTTATACTGGTTGAGCCAGCTTTTTTTTGTTGCATTAGTAATGAAATTGATCTTTATAGTTTTCCCTGTATTTTTTTCTTGAGGGGTGTGTGTCATGGGCGGTAGGGGTTCTTGGGTTTATTACACTACGTTGTCTTCACGCTCTTTCTTAGTTGCTCCTTTTGGATTTGATTATAAAGTCAACGTACTTTATTTTACATTCGTCATCTTTTGGACATTCTATGACGAGTATCGCGTGTCGTGACTGTAGTTGGGTCGTCTTGCTTACTCTGATTTCTTGGCTGATTATGTTCTGCGTTTTTTCCTCGTCTAGATCTAGTCTCTTGATTACCGGTTTGGTTAATTTTCTCTAGAAGTTCCGAAAGGTGGACCAGCTTACACCTTGTCCTTGTAGATCGTTTAAAAAAGCTTTTATTCTCCTGTAGTCATTTGGGATGCGGCGTTAATTTGGATCCCTGATTTTTATCGCTATCCTTTCGTTGAACATATCTACCTATCTGTGTTCCCCGATGGATGCTACGGAAGCCCCCAATAGTTTACATAATGATTAGGGGCGGTTTCCTCGGCTTTTCCCCTCTGTGGTCTTCTGGACGAAATAGGTTATCTTTTTTGGAGCTTCGTCTGACTTTTTTTTGTTTAGTTAATTTTCCTGCTGTTATTGACGTTGGATTTCTCTTAGCGCCAGCGTTGGAGTTTATAGGGCCCCATTTAGGACTTCTTGGTTTCCTTTTATGTAATTAATTTTCTCCTTTAGATTTTGGTATCCCTCTTTAAATGCTTTCATCCTGTTGGACTTTAATTTAATTTTATTAACTTAATATAAACATAAAAACTATACAGAGAACAATTTAATACCTACCTACATTAATTTACATAAGTTAAATCAGTTAAATCTAGAAGACTTTAGTTTTTAAAGAATATTAAAAAAAATACTTAAATACATTGAAAACTCCACCAACTTACCTGACAAAATAAAATTAAATTTTAAAAATATTTTTTACGTTACGCCAATGATTTACATTGATCATTAACCATAGTATATAAATTATAACCCGAAACAACATCTGTTCACTAAGTTCTCGACGCGTGCTGTCTAAAATGGGTGATAAAAGAACAGAGACTGTGCGGTTTTGGATAGACCAAATGCTTCAAAAAGAAGGCATTAATAAATATACATTGGATGTGTCTGGATCTTCATTAAAAGGAGATGGTTACATGGGAGACATTATTTTTGTCAAAGTGGATTGTGATTTGGGAGATGATGGAAAAAAAGTGTACGATATCGTGATCAAAGCAAATAAATTGGTTGATGATGATGATGAAAACAAATTACCACTTTTAGAAACCTTCCAAAGGTGATTTTCTTTTTAATACTTATAGCTCATTGGTATTTAAAGGTATTTATGAAAAAAATAAAATAAAACCACAATATTGCGACCTATGTTCATGAGTCTGATGTTTACTCAGATTTAAAGCAGTTCTTCTTGTCCTATTTTTCTAAGAAAGTTTAAGACATCATCGGACTTTAAGTCAGCTAGATTCTCCTCTTCTATTTTGTGTATCTAACCGTAGAATTTTGCAAGGCAGTGCATTCCGAGAGAATGTGTATTGAGGTTCCTTTCTCTTTCTCACAGAATTTTTTATTTTGCTTCCATTTCTACCCCTAGTTTCTTTATATGACTTCTTAACCAGCAATCCCCGGTTAATGTTCCCATTAATATTCGGAGTCTTTTTTTACCGAGTTTGAGGCTGCTCTTCTGGGCATAGTTTCCCAGAAGTATCTTAGCTTGTCTCAGTCCTTCTAGCTGATTCCAGTAATTAGATTTTTGTTTTTCAATTTCTTTTCTTGGTTATCTTAAGATCGTGCTAATGCTGATGGTTCTGGTCTTAGATGTGGGATTTCGACTACTTTTTTGCCAGATTATCCGCTGTTTTATTTCCTTCTATTCCTATATTTCTTTGCCAAAAAATCTTTGATATTAGAGCTCAGCGCTTTGATGTCTACTTGACTATCCGACATTATCATGATCTCTTGTCTGCGGTAACTTCTTTCAATATTAAGTTTCAAATGTACTTTCATTGCAGAATACGTGGATTACATCTTCAGTTTTTCCCTACACTGCACACCATAAGGGCCTTAGTAGCTTTGTCTATTACTTTGTTTTTATATTTATTTCAGAGTAGGATTAGGCCTAAATTTGATACCTCTGATTTGTACTCAACGATGTTTTCCCTATTTTATGGTTTTTAAATTAGGTTCCTTTATCCTTGTAAAGGTTAATAGTGTGGTTTTGGTGGAGTTGATGTTACGTCCCACCGAGTCGCACCACTGTTTCGCAATGTTTAGTCCTCTTTGAAGCTTTTGGAAACATTTTAATTCATTTTATGGGGTTTTAGAACAAGCAAAATATTTTTACCCACAGTGTCATTTTTCACTAAAACTAATGTTTAAACATTTTTCACCTATAAAATACCTTACGTCCATCGACACGCTGTATAAGGCATTCTACAAAGCTTCCCTAATTATAAAATCGAATTAATTTTTCTCTTTAAGATGTTTTAATTAAATTTATTGTACTAATTCCTTACTCTGTGGAAGTCCATCTTACTAAGAAGAATACACCTATTCGTTTAAACTTAACTTCCACGTTTTATTTAAAAATTCGCTTTTAAATTAAAATGACAGCTGTTTCTCTTTTGTCTGTCCCTCTTCAGTTTACAATACAAAATAAAAATTAAATAAAGAACGCCAATGCATAAAATACGTAAGTATTTATAAAACTTATGTAATTAAGTGTGATGTGTTATCTCAGTTATAACCTTGTAAAATCAGCCAATTCATTCCTAGATGTAAGTTTAGATTGAGTAACAATACAAATGATATGGAATAATTTTGGATTGATAAAATGTTTATTAAATCAGAAAACTAGATTCGGGGAATACAATTTTAAAATTATTTTAAAATATTAACAGCCGATTGCACCGACTTTTTGTGATCGGAGCATTAAGCTAATGGGCCATTAAAGGTCAGTTAACGCACTGCAGCGATTGCACCATAATTTAAGAGAGTATTAAACATCCATTAATCATCCCTCAGCTAAATCTCCTATTTCCTCCCTTAAACCTATTTTAGTTATTATTCTAACATATTTTGCAAGTTGGAAGTACTGATTATATGAAAAAATAACCAACTGGATGGATTTCAGCTTTAGAGTGTCTAGGTGAATAAAGAAAGACTTGTATTTCCTCACCAGGCTTTCCAAAACATATTCTATTTCAATTTACCTCCTTGTTAATCCAACACTGGTTATGTTGTCAGAGTCAATAGTTTAATTTTTTTTTTTTTTTTTAAAGAAATTTATGGTACTAACCCTTACTGTGTGAAAGTTCATCTCATTCAGAACAATAAACAACTAAAAGGTTGAATTAACTTCCACTATTTATTCTAATAATAATAATAAATAGTGGAAGTTAATTCAACCTTTTAGTTGTTTATTGTTCTGAAAGAGTCAATAGTGTTTGGAATGCCATCAAATGTGAGTGGATCCATTGTGGCAAGAACCAACTTGTCTTCTTCATCAGGTGGAGGTGGACCACCACCCGTTTTCAAACATTCCTGTCTTTTTTTCTTCACATTCTGTCGTCTATTTTCGTAACATCTTCTCAGTTGATCAACTGAACGGTTGTTGAAGTCACAACTTGTAGCGTTAAATTCTCGACAAATTTGTGTCCAAGTTTCATTTTTTTTAGAATTGGTTACTGCGTTAGTTTCTTTATTTTCTATAACGTCTTTATAATTTAGGCAAATAGAAAACAGTAAATTGTGTTCCCTAGGTGTAAAATTTACTGCCCGCACCCGTTTTTTCTTTCCTTCGTCCGCCATCACACAATAAACTTCAAATAACAACCTTTTTAACAGTTTTGGATGCTCGCAAACGTTAGGTTATCAGGTTATGTTTAAATTTAATTTCGAAGTCGTCAACTGTCGATTTTTTACATAAAAAACAGGTAACAAACCAAACAGACAGAAAATCCCTGGCTATTTTCTACAGAATAAACCAAACAAACAGAAAATCCCTATATATGCTCGACGTTGCCACATATCAGTGATAGCAAACTACACAACAAGCTGTCGCCATATTGCAATATATCTCATTGACAATTGAAACGACAAATAACCTTGTGTGGGTGTTTATATTACCTAATTCTGCATTTAAACGTGAAGCAATATACATCACTTTTTCTGTAAATTTTAAACTAAAAACAATTTAAGATCCTTTTACAACTTATTTTTCATTTCACAATTTATTATTATTAAGTCAAGTTTATCATTTATTAAGATTTAATTTTAAATATTATTTTTCCGTCTATGTTGTTCTACTGTCGACCGCCGCCATATTCCAACAATAGTTAGTTTTACCTTTTCACTGCCCCTAATCCTAACTATTTTGTAATGTATTTTATATGTCAATGGAAGCGGGAGTTTAAACCATTAAAAAAATATAGTCCAATCCAAACCAGCTTTTTAAATAAGATAATATAAAGTTTATTTCATATTGTTTTGTGATGTTATTCTGTATTAAAATTTATTTCTTATTTAAGAGAATTACAGATGTATACAGAGGTCTTTCCCGCTGTTGAAAATCTCCAAATAGAATACGCCACAGAAAACACCTTTTCAGGCTACGCCGAATGTTATTGGACTTGTACAACGAAAAAACGGGAAGCCATTTTACTAAAAAACTTAAAGAGTTTAAACTACTTAGTTCATGATCGAAAAATTCCTCAAAACTTCGATCATACAATGGTTGTCTTCAGAAATTACGCCATTTGGCATGGGTCAACTATAGCTCTTAGATTAAAGAAGCCAGATTTGTTTAAAAAGGTCACTAGGGGTAAGTGCTTAATATAATTTATTTATTAGATTCCAACTATTAATTTAAGTAAATCAGAAAAACACAAATCTTGATTGTGTATATTAAAAACGTTTTAGCAGCAAACTCTGCTTTCTATAAAGGTCAATTGGGATCCAAATAGACGTTAAGCTTGCGTGGTATTTGGTAAGAAAATTTCATACCATAATTTGTAAAATAAAAATTAATCCAATCTGACGTCTGTTACAAAGCCTCATAATTACTAGATTAAACGTCTGCACAATAGAAAAATATAACAATATTCTTATTCATCTGTAGTCTGTACGTTGAGGTTTCAGTGTTCTCTACGGTTTCAGCTGTCAAAAAATTTCACTTAAATATCATGGCGACACGAAAAATTTCCGAAAATTTTTTTAGTTGCCATGGTCACTAAACAAAATTAAGAAGAAGTGTGAGATTTTCGACATAATTTTAAGTACTGGTGGTATTACCTTTGATTATTTTTTCACCTGTCAAAATATCACAGTTAACAAAAGTTTCGCCCCTTTGGATTATTCTTGCAATCTTGTTTTTGTCTTCAATCAATTCTTCTATATACTTTTCTGCAACTGAAGAACTCTTCCATTCACCGTGCTATTTTAGAACTTTAAGGTCAGCTCCAGCATTGGCTAACAATTGTATACTTTTCTGATTGGTCTAGTTTTAAAAACTCATCTATTTTCTTAGGTGCTCCGCCAACAGTATATATACCAGCTCTTTGAGACAGACATTTTCCTTATCTATAACCCACCAAAAGAGCTTTCAGGGAGACGTGTTGCAGGACACATCAAATACGGATATCCACAACAATTTAAAAGGTGATTTAAAAATATAAATAAAATCAAAGTTATTACTTAGACATACTTTTGAACTTTGATTTTATTTATATTTTTAAATCACCTTTTAAATTGTTGCGGATATCCGTATTTGTTAGTGTGTTTTTGATGATCTATCTTGGGAAGTATTTAACTTGACATTTAGCTCTGAAGATGGCCTATGTTATGGTTGAAAACGCTTAGCTAAGAAATTTTAAATTATTAATATATACACACTTAAATAAAATACAAGTTTCTCTCTTTTTCTCCACAAAATAGTTTTAATTATTTTTATTACAGGTATGTATGATATATTTGGAAAGACGATTATAGAACAAAATTGGAAGAAACTGTATGAAGTAATACTGCAAAATGCTATCGCCCTCTTAAGGAAGCGTGGTAATACTTTGGCTGCTGAAAAGTTTGAAAATGCCAACATAGATGTTTTAAAGGTAATGGCGAAACTAAGTTTACATGATGATGACGAAGCAAAACAAGAGGCTGTAATTCTACATGGCGATTGTTGGAATAACAATATGATGTTTAAGTATGAGGTAAAAAAATATTTACTTGTCAGTGTTTAATACTTGAATTCTCACTTTATTTATATATAAGCAGCTTTAATATTGAAAACACTACTGAATATTTAAAACATTACAGAGAGTACTTTTTAACTAAATTTTACTATTTATCCCAAAAACTCCATTTTTTGAGTCAATCAAAGCTTTTTTGATATATTATCATCGTCAGATTGACATACTGGAGTTATGTTTAAATTTAGTGGTAAGACTATATAAAGTAATCAGCTAAATAGTGGAAAATCTTAGTGAGATACATTTTTTGATTAACAACTTTTATAATTAATGATCTACTAAACATATCTACACAAATTTATATTGTTTAAATTTGTTATTGTTTGTCTTATGCGGTATATGTAATCTATAATCTTTTTAATTTATTTGTATATTTAAAATATCTCATTGTTTGATGTATTTCTACTGCCAGTAGTAAAGAATAAAAACTTTGTGCTTACTACTGTTCGATGTTAGTAACGTCAAGGTAAAGGTTAATTTCTTCTTCTGTATACGGCATTAAATTTTGTAAACAGTTCTTATTTAAATTTGGTAATTTTGCTATTACGTTTAACAACTTTTAAACAATATTATTTTCTGTTATAAATAAAATTGATGCAGATCTTGCTAAAGAAATAATTTCACAATATGTTCCTAATAATTATATTTCACCAACTTGATTGTAGGTACTGCCTACCTAAGTAATTCCTAAGCTATGAAATACCTAAATTTGATACTTTACCTAAAACGGATGTCACCAACCTAAGAAATTTTTAGGTAAAAAATACCTAGCTAAAAATTGGACTTAAAAAATTTATGTATCGAACCTTTCAAGACGTTCTATAAAACGTACAGCTCGCATATTTTTTTAAATAAAAAAAAAAACAAACACAAAATCTATACTTTTAATGCTGTCAACAAAAATGACAAACTATTTTGAGGTTAAGTATTTCCTAAACACTTTAGGCAGTGATAGCTGGCTGTCCTAACATTAGGTATTTCCTATCTCTCTAAGGTATTACCTAGCACGTCGTAAAACGCAAATTGTAGTTAGGAATTCCTAAATTTGATTTAGGAAAAGGTTGGTGAAATCGGGAAATAATTTTTTTGGAAAACAACTGGGACTATTTACATCGCTGTAGATGTCTTAGTCTTATTGCTTTGGTAGACCATAGTCTCTGCCACTTGTTTCTTATGATTCTCTTTCCTTTCCTATTAAGAAAAGAGCTTATAATCATACGGAGACTGAGAATTAGCCATTCTAGGCTTACCCATGGGCATCTTATGCTTGGCAATTAAGACGAAATTAGTGACGTGAATCAAATTTTGTTTTGCACCAACTATAATTCTGTTTTACATAGACTTAGTTACATATTGTATGTTTAAAAAAATGTATATCACTAATTTGGTGCTTAAATTGGTGGTTTTTGCAACAAAAATTCAAATATTGTTTTGAAAATGGTTTATTGTTTTACATTTGGTTGCTATAGCACAGTTATACTTTAGAGAATAATAATTCAGAGATAATATCTTCATAACATTCAGAATTTTGCATTGTTATGCCTCTACTCAATCAGATGGCCACCTTATAAAAACTTATGTTATTTTATTCTGTCAATCTCCAAATGATAATATATTTAAACAGCTGTAATTAAGATTAAAAATTTATTTCTTCGAATAAACCGTGGAACCCTTGTCAAAATGATCTTCTTTTTAATATTTTTTAACTGATGGACTTTCACAAAGTAAGGGATAGTACAATAAATTAGACAACTGAATATATAATTTGTTTTTATTTATTTCAGAAAAATAATGCTTCCAAACCAATCGATGTCAAATTTTTGGATTTTCAAATATGTAGACTTGGTTCGCCAATAATAGACCTATCTTATTATTTATACACAACTACAGACAAATTAGCTTTGGATAAATTTGATGATCTTCTTGAAGAATACCACAAAACTTTGTCATCTTATTTACGACAGTTTGACATTAATTGCGACGACATTCTACCTTTGGAGAAATTGAAGAAAACGTGGAAAAAGTACGGACAATATGGATTGGTTTTATGCACAATGTTAGTAAGAGTGGAAATGTCAGAACAAGATGAAATAATCGATTTTGCTAACAACAATATCGAACAGTTGATTGATATCGTAAATACCCCTATGAAATATCAAGAAGAATATGAGCGAAGACTTTACATCGTTTTTAGTCATTTTGCCGAACGATTTTTATAGCCAGAGAGCCAGACTTTCTTTAATTAATTAGATGTCAGTAAATCAGATCAATTTTAATTGTTATAAATAATATTTAATACTAAAGAAATATTCTACAATAAATTATTTATACATTTATTTATTTATACCAACATTTTCTTCATTATTAAGGTTTAGATTTGTTATCAAAACTCTGTAATCAAAAATAACTTGAGAAAATTTATAATTACTAATTACTCTAGTAAATAATAAAAAAAATTAGCTGTAAATCAAGGGAAAAGTCAGCTGATAAGATTCAGTAGGTGATAGATGATGCTGTTGCCTTACACCTTTTGAGGTATTAGCTAGAGGCAGTTGAAAATCTCATGGGCCATGAGTCACCCTTGCGCAGTCTACACGATACATCAGTAGATAATTTTAGTCTAAACTAAATTGCCAGTGATTGAACATCGTGTCGCATACGGAGTATTAGTACAGTCGAAGTTATAGTATTATAATAGTTAGTTTATTTTGATGGTTTTGAATTTGAATATTAGTATTTTGTTAGTAAAGACTTGTGAATTTCAGTGTTAAGAAAACTGAGGATAATAGAAAAATTTTAACGGAGAAACATGACATCAAATCAAACCGGATTGAATACTTGAGAAAGTTAAAAAATATATATAAAGAATGATGACATACTGTACCTAAAATGTGGGACAATGGACAAAATATGTGTTTGAAACCACCAGTAGCCAAAGATAAAAGATTGATTATTTTACATGCTGGAGGTGTATCGGGTTTTGTACCTGATGCTTTGTTGATATTCAAATCAGGACTTAAAACGGGCGGTTATCACGACGAAATGAATACCAACAATTTTTCCAAATGGTTAAAGGAAAAGTTTATTCCTAACGCTCCGAAAAAATGTGTATTAGATAATGAGTATTAGATAATGCATCTTACCATAATACTTTCGTTGAATCACTGCCCAATTTATCATGGAAGATATGATGCAAAAGTGGCTAACTGAAAGAAACATTTTTTATAATATGGCTGACACTAAAACAGAATTGTACAATTTAATTCTAATGCACAAACCTTTAAATAAAAGATATGTAATCCACGAAATATTAGCAGAAAATGACATGCTAGCATTGCGGTTCCCACCTTACCATCCGGAACAGAATATCCAATAAAAAAAATTTTGGCACTGGTAAAGAGTGACGTAGCTTCCTGTAACCTCACTTTCAAGTTAGACGATGTGTGGAAGTTAACGGAAGAAAAGTTTGCCAATTGGGAGAATATTTGCGCCCATGTTGGTAAAGTTGAAAACGAATACATGGAAAGAGAGCATATTATGGATGATGTGTACAATTTAGTAATAAGTATAGGACAGAAAGTAGCAAGAGTGAATCGGGATATGAAGATAATGAAGATGATTTGGGTTGTCAACCACTGTTGTGATTTGTATTTTTGTGTATTTTAACTTGTCACAAACTTTTATATTTATTTGTAATGTGATTAAATAAATCTATTTATCTATATAATGTACAATTTTTATTAAATAAAAAATTCTATAATCAAGCAACTTCGACTGGGCTATTGAATTTAACGTGCAATTGAGTCAACGTTTTCAGATTGCATTTTAATAATTTTGACCATTTTTGCCATTAATTTCGGCGCATACATTTTCAAGGTCATAGCCTATGAGATTTTCAACTGCCTCTAACAAACTGCCCACACACTATACAGCATGCTGGCATTAATATTCAACTATGTTAGCATTCTTCATTGATGACAGGCTGTCACTGCCGCTTCAACTACAGAGTCGCAGCTGACGGTCGGGAGTTATCATAGTATTTATTTATATTTGCCTAATGTTTAAAAATTTCCCATAAGAGCGATGCAATTATAGAAAACACATTTGAAACAGCGTCGCTTGACGCCAGTAAAGAACAAAAATAAATGTTAGATTGGTTTCAAAATAAAAAAAAAATCGTGTCTTGTTGAGAGCTCCGCTTACAATCTATAGAGGAAAGTATAAATAAAAGTGAACCAAAAAATACCAAATTAAAAACTATCAAGAATACACCAAAAAATTAATAACAGTTCATATATTCATGCAAAATTAATTTCAATGGATGAATGCATGAAATTTATGGTACTAACCCTTACTGTGTGAAAGTTCATCTTATTCAGAACAATAAACAACTAAAAGGTTGAATTAACTTCCACTATTTATTCTATAAATACTTTAAATGCAATGACAGCCGTTTCGCTATCGGAATAGCATCGTCAGATTGACATATTGAAGTTACATTTTGTTTGTTTGTAACTAGGTACTTGATGTTGATAAGTAGTTAAGGCTAGACCAAGTAAGGAAGTAATAAGACATAACAATATTAAAGCCTAGATGTTATTAGCCCTAAGGGATTATCCTGGATGTATTTCCCTCTAAGATCAGTATAACTGTGCAATGATATAGAAAAACCAGGAAAAAACTATATCCTGCTGATCTTTACAATAACTTAATATATTTGTGTTGTAATTACGTCTTATCTATGTATAAAATGAAGACTCAATCAAAGTAAACAGTTTAATAGTGGTGAACTTCCAAGATTTATTTGTTCATTAACTACTTTATATTGTTGATCTGCTAGATGTCTTTTGTCATTGCATTTAAAGTATTTATAGAATAAATAGTGGAAGTTAATTCAACCTTTTAGTTGTTTATTGTTCTGAATAGGATGAATGCATGGTTCAGGCAACTGTTTTACGCATTGATAAACATGTGATAAACATTATGACGCATTAAATCAATAATAGTTTATTTTAATAATATATCATTCGACAATTACACATCAAATTATCAATAAATAATGATTTATAAAAAAATATGCTAAAACAATAGATACACGATACCTAAATTTCAAAACAATCAGCTACGAGAATTTGTGATTTAAGGTTTTTCCTAGCCAAGAAAGACAAGCAACAAAAGGGACTTTTTAGCCACAAACGTTTTTATTACTTAAAGTGAATTTTTTAATTAATAATAATAATATTTATGAAATCTTTAATGTTTATCTACTATATTATCCAACAGTGAAAATACAGTATTTGCCAAAATAAACAGTAACGAAAATAAAATAAAAATTAGTTTTTAATGTCTGTAATGTAAGTTTTCAAAATGTTCACCATTTCGACGCAAACAGGCTTCATATCGATTTTGTAAGTCAATAAACATATTTATAAAAAGTGGTTCATGGAACTGCCGAAAAATATTTTTTGACACATATAACATAACTACAAAGTAACATATTGCTATCAACTGTGGGAAAAAATCTACCTCACGGGTCTTTTCCCACACCACATACATTTAAATGGGAATTCAGCAGTGAGGTAGATTTTTTCCCACAGTTGATAGCTGTTGTTACGAAAAAATGACACACCAGGAATATCAATACAAAATTGCAGTAATGTAACAGTTAATTATAATATTAATTAAATTAGTGGAAAAGACACTTTTCTACCTTCTTGCACAATATACTATAGTATTCTTTCCCGTAGTTCGACAATATTCGCCGGCGTATTTTCTGAATGAAATATTTTTTCCTTCATTATGCCCCAAATGTATGTGTCAGGTAGCGTCAGATCAGGTGAACGAGAAGGATATTCGAAGTCTGCTCCTCGAAAAATTATGCTGACGAAGTAAGTCTAAGCTGTATGGCTCGTTGCACCATCTTGTTGGAACCATTGTGTGCGAAACTATAGATTTCGTGCACGGCAAAAGTTATTTAGATCTCTCACAAAAGGTATAATAATTTTCTCTCTATAACGTTTTTGGTTGACAGTAATTGGATTCTGATTATCATCTTCAACGAAATAAGAACCAATCATTCCATTACCAGATACCGCGCACCAAACGGTAACTCGAAGACTGTGGAGTGGTTTCTCTACAATGACATCAGGACGTTCAAATCCAAGGAATCTGGTTGTTTGTCGATTAATATAGCCGCTAAGATGAACGTGACTGTCGTCTGAAAACCATATGTTTTTCAAAAATTCGGGATCTTCGTAATTAAACTCAACATGCGACCACAGTGAATTTCTCTTGCACGTTTGTCCGCAGCAATTAGTCGTTGTCCAACTTGAATACGGTATGGATTACCACCAAATGATTTGAACATCCGACGTAAAGACGTTTCACTAATGTTGAGTTTACATGCAGTTCTTACAAGACTTCTTTGAGGTGATTGCACAACTTGGTTAAAAACACGTCTTTCATTTTCGTTAGTGCATACTGTTTTTCGACAACCTGAAAAACCTTTACATTGACACAATACAGTACATTGCGACGAAATTTTTCAACAACAGCTAACATCACACTTTTACTAGGAGCTGCTTTATTAAATTTTTGTTTATATTTTATTGACACCTGTTCTAAGCTTGGACCATCATTACGACCTTTTCCGTATGAACGAAAATAATGCTCTACCAAAAACACTTTTCTTCCGTTGTTAGAATCATTTTTAAATCAAATTTACCTGCAACGTACTATTAATATATCAACTAATGACAATTAAGTCAAATATGACAAATCCATATTACATAAACAATTCACAGCACTCTCTGTTTCGGTACTGTTTATTTTGGCGGATACCGTACATACTTAGTTATTTTAAGGCAACACTGCAATTTTTAAAGAAATCTGAACCCGATAATAAAAAAATTAATTCAGTAACAGAGATTGATAACAGAGCAACAAATTTTTATGAGAAATATAAATTGTGTAAAAACAAGAATGTTTCAGTTTAATAAAAGTCGATCTTTGTTGTACTGACAATCACATAGATTATTTGTATAAATTATGTTCCAAAATTATGATAGTTCGCATAAATATTAATATTAATAATAAGAATAAAATCTTAAAAAGAAGCAAATTAAAAATAGAGTCTAAAGAAAGTCGAAAAACAAAAATTTGTCTTCTGTATAAATAAAATATTAACTATAGTAAAATCACGATCGGTGCTAACACTAATAAATCAAAATTTTATGGAACTTGTGTGTGTGTATGAGTTAGGGGTGATAATTACACTGCGACCTATAGGATCTATTGTGTCCCCCCTTACTTGCCATGTTCTGATATTTTCTCAGACCTATAGCAGCTCTTCGAGTCCTATTTTCCTGAGGAAGTTTAGGACATCGTCGAGCTTTAAATCAGGTAGATCCTCCTCTTCTATTTCATGTGCTTCTAGGTATCTGGCCCTAGAATTTTGCAAGGCAGGGCATTCTGAGAGTATGTGTATTAAGGTTTCATCCTCTTCCTCACAGAATCTGCACTGAGAGATCTCTTCTGGTCATAGTTCCCCAGTAGTATCTTAGATTGCCTCAGTCCTTCCAGCTGATTCCAGTACTTGGATTTTTCCTTCTTTATTTTTTCTCTTAGTTTTCCTAAGATTACTCTATTGCTGATCCCACAAGATGGTTTTGGTCCCAAATGTAGGGTTTCAGCTCCTTTTTTGCCAGCTTATCTGCTGTTTCATTCCCCTCTATTCTTATTTATGGAACTTACTCAGCACAAGTGGACCATACAAAATAAATATGTAATTTTACCCTAAAGTGTGGTTTAAAATGTTGACCGTTAAATTTTGGCTCGAATTCTAAATAATACAATGTTATGATAGGTACTAATTGTAAGTTATGCATGTCGTTTATATGTTGATAAAAAAAATGAAACCGAATAAAAATAATAGGTACTCGCCCTTGAAATGACTTGTTCCGACAGTTTTATTACAGTTTATTTTTGTTAAAACTAATTAAAAATTTGTAATAGAATGCCTATAAAACTGTTGTTGGAAATTTATAACAATTAAACAAAAAAAAATAAAGAATTTGAAAAATCGGTGCAATTCATATTTTATTTTTGTCCGTACAAAATAAACGCCACCAGTAGGTAGAAGATTTTTCTGAATATTGTATAATAGGTATAATTTCAAACCGTACCGATGCCGATGCTGTTGTTTTCTCATCAACACGATGCCAAAAGTGGCTGGTTTTCGTTTCTCGTGCTAGAGGCGCATCTTTACGGCAACTCATTTTTACAAAAATAGTGGGGGAACATGAAAAGTTTAAAGCATAGGATCCGCGTATCTTGTTATATATTCAGTGATCGACGAGCTTTCGAAGTGAACGGTTGTGCCTAAGCAGAGAAAGCGATTAGATACGAGCGAGCAGGTAGACGGACTTCAGAGAAAGCATTAAGCTAACGAGGGAGCTCCAAGAACCAATAGCGTTAACGACAAGAAGTCGTTAAGACTTCTCAACGAGATTTTTTTATCCCACTGTTTAATGTTACTGCTAAGAATTTTTCAATTCTTAGCAGTAACTATCATATTTACGAATAATTACTATACCGGGGCGACCCGGTATCTTTAATTAATTAACTATGTCTTCTTACAGATACCGACAGGAGAAAGATGACGACGCCAAACCAAAGGAAACGGAAAGCAGAGGAGCTGAGAAAAGCGAAGGAAAGAGAAACAAACGAGCTGAAGAAAAAACTGGACAGCGATTTCAAACACACGAAGAAAGACGAAACAAGTAGCGAAGATGACGATGAAAGCGACGAAGAAGAATACAACTCAATACTACTACAAATCGAGCTAGACAAATACAAAAAGATATTCAACGAACAACAAGCAGAAATTGTAAAAATCAAAGAAGAAATGGACAGATTCAGAAACGAAAACCAAAAACTAAAGGAGAAAATCAACCACCTGAGAGGAAACCATGAAGAAACAAGGTCAAGAAGCCCACCCCCCAAGAAACGACATGGAAATCGACGAAACACCGACGCTGAGAAAAATCCAGCGAGAACAGCAAGCCGAAAAAAGGAGAAACGAAGCCCCAAAAAAGACAAGCGAGCCCCCCAAGAATACAACGGATACGAGAAAAAACGGAAACCACCCCCAATCTACGTGAAGACGACCAGGGACTTCCTGAGGATCCGCAGGGAAGCACAGGTAAGAAATATTAATATTACTTACAGGTTCAACGAGAGGACAGGAATAAAAATCAACACGGAGACCCCAGACGATTACAGAAGGATGACAGCCTACCTCAACGAGCTACAGGGACAAGGAGTAAACTGGTACACCTTCCAGGACCCGGAGACGAAACTAGCCAAAACCGTGATCAAAGGACTAGCCCCAGACGAGAGCACAGAGGAAATCACAAAGGATCTAATCAGTCAGGAAATCAGAGTCCGTAAGACGACCCAACTGCACTCCCGCCACGGAGTCCCGATATTCGTCGTAAAATAACCAAAAGAGGACGAAAAGAAAATGAAGGAGGTTCAGTTTATACTCAGCGCCAAAGTCCAGAAAGAACAACTCAGAAGAGGCGTGAAGCCAACGCAGTGCTACAACTGCCAAAGTTTCCATCACGGGCAATCCACTTGCCACATGGAAACAAAGTGCGTCAGGTGCGGAGGAAAACACCACGCGGAAAACTGCGACAGACCCAGGGCACAACCACCAAGGTGCGCAAATTGCCAGGGTGAACACCCTGCAAACTACATGGGATGTCCAAAAATCCCAAAGAAGAACATACCAGAAAGGAAGACGGTAAACAACAACAACGCAAACAGGAAACCAGGACTAAGCGACGCCAACGCAGCGAAAAAGGATGGAAAGAAAGAAAAAGACATCTTCGAAACGATGAAACTTTTTGCGAAGCAAATGGAAGAACTTAAAAACTTCTTCCAAGACTTAATGAAGAACCAATGGTGGAATCTATTAAACAACGGACTAACAGAAGAGGAACCACCTGCGAGAGGCCCCGTTCATCCCTAAAAAGATGCGCTGTATCTCAAACAGGGACAGCTTAACAATCCACTCTTTAAGGTCATTTCTAGTCGCAGTCCGTCGGCTAGGGATGCAACTTTCTAGAGGCAGCAAAAAGCACACACTCGAGAACGCCCAAAAAAAAGACAGGAGGATAAAGGTGCCCAGCACCGTCCCGGACCAAAAAGAAAACACCTGGAAACCATTTCCGAACCAAGATAGTGGAAGGGAAAGCACGAGGACTGAGGCCCCCATCGGATGTGATTGGGGGGTGGAGGAAGTTCTTCCCGGAATGCACCGCTCCTAGAGGGATGCATTCTGGAAGGGACGAGTTTGGTTAGAGTGTGTGTCTTGTTCTATACTCAATCAACGCTGCAGGTCAGGAACCAACTCAGACGCTGTTACCGTTACATTTCTTCTAGCACATAAAGTTTAAAATCGGTCTTGATTTGTTATTGTCGTTCTTTGCCAAATCAAGCACGAATAGTGTTTATTTTAGAAAAGATTGTTTAAAAGCCCTTTAATTAAAAAGTAAGTCAATATCGATATTTTATTGCTTCGGAATTTTGCTATTAGCAATAAGTATTTTTGTTGAAACTTATACTATTTTATTGATGCACAGTTTTACTCTATATAACATTTAAATAAATGTTATTATATAAAGAACCTGAATAAAATTTATTAAAATACCCCTAAACCATGTTGATGTGTGTAGATGGCAGTAGGTACTATTGCCATAGTTGGATGAATTGGTTTTAATTTCGAGCAATTACGAACATTAGATTAAAAATAAATGAATATAAGAATCAATAAAACAATATAGTGGAATATTTACGTGACATTTTCAATACAAATAATTTTCTTTGTATGTTACGCTAATGGAATTTATTCATAATTATCTAGACTTATGTACACTTATAGAAGTATATAAAATAAAAAATAAGGAAATCTATTCATTAGGTTTACAACGCAATTTTAAAATGGGTGATAATAGAAATGAAATTTTGCGGTTTTGGATCGAGAAAATGCTTCAAAATAAAGGCATTAATAAGTACACTTTGGATGTATTGGGATCTTCATCAAAAGGGGACGGTTACATGGGAGACATAAATTTTTTGAAAGTGGATTGTGATTTGGAAAATGGTAAAAAAAAAGTGTTTGATATTGTTATAAAATCCAATAAAATAAAACTAGATCAACACAATTTTTTAGATGAAGACGTTTTCAACAGGTGAATATTTAATTTAATTTAATTTATTTAATAAATTATTAATTGTTGTTTGTTTGTTGTTCTTTACCGAAAAATAAATTATTAATTGTTGTTTGTTTGTTGTTCTTAACCGAAAAATAATTGCATTTTAGTTATATTGATTTATTAATAGTGATCATTTATAGCTCATGGAATTAAGTTACGACAACGACATAACCTTAAAACTAGACTGCTAATTCCATATAACAAAACTTCCATCTATTCACGAAATTTCAGTGAGCCTTCAGGGCATGCGTAATGAAGTTTTATGACGTTTCCAAATTACCTTTCTTTTAAAATACACATTTTCCTTTGTTGCCTTATTTTAATCTAGCAAATAATTACGACGGAAGTCGTCCATATTGAAGAACCAAATTAAAATCATTTCACATGGCATTTGAAATGTATAGTTTTATCGTTTTGATTTGTATATTATTTTCTAATTTAATTAGTTATCCCAACTGTTGATTGGGAATGTCAATTTTAATTTTTGAATGACCATCAATTGCTAAAGATGTGTTGGATATTACGTCATTAGTGATGGCGTAATGACGTCATCGACGATTTTTTTAAATACAAACCGAGGTCACGGTCCTTCAACTCTTCTACATTTTTCGGTCGATTTTAATATACTCTGCTCTTTAAATATCCCCACAAAAAAAAAGTAGTTGAAACTAAATAACCACGCAGACATTCCTAAGCAAGTCCAACGGAGTCAAATCTGGAGACCTTGGTGGCCATTCGATAGGCCCCCTTCTACCTATCCACCTTCCTGGGAAAACGTAATTAAGGTAATTTCGTACCTCAACGCCATAGTATGGGGAAGCCCCATTCTGTTGGTACCATAAATAATTTTTATTTGAAAATAGTTGATTCAGCTGTGACAACAGATAATTTTGAAGAAATTCCAGATAACTAGCAAAAGTTAGGTATTCCTCAAAAAATATGGCCCTACAATTTGATTGCTTATAATGCCGGCCCAAACATTCACCTTCTCGGGATATTGTGTTCTATACTCTTCCATCCAATGTGGATTTTCACTTACCCAATATCTACATGTCTGGCGATTTACGTTACCGTTCAGCATAAAAGACGATTCATCTGAAAAAAGTACCTTTTGTATGAAACCCGGATCTCAGTTACATTGTTCCATATCGATTTCGCAGAATTCGATTCTTCTATCAAAGGCATCTTCTAATAGCTTCTGGACCAGATGTACTTTGTATGGATGCCACTTCTCCTTTTTTAGCACTTTTACAACAGTTGATTAGTGAACATTATTATTTAGTGCGACCTGCCTAGAACTGGTATGAGGATTTTCTTGAAATGCCAGTACAACGTCCAGTTTTTGTCTTCGGATATTGATGTTTTACCACTTGAAATCCGCCATATGCAAGAACCATTTTGGACATCGCTAAAATCGTATTTAACTCTTTTCTTATAATCTTTATTCCTAGAAAATATGACCATTAGCAGCCTAGTTTTAAGGTTATCTCGATGATTTAAGTGATGCTGGTTTTCAGTTTAATAATTATAAGGTTAGGTTCTTCTTTTCATTTAAGTTGTTGTCTCCTTTTGGGTCAGAACTGTAGAACGGTCCATGGCGTTTGGAAAAAGGATAGAAAGGGTTAAAGAAGTCGAACCAGAGCTGGAAGTGAGCTCTCTACAGATAGGTCCAAAATAGATGATAGGGTTGAAGTTGAAGTAGATTAAGGTAGACACAAAAGATCTTTATAGGTCGAAGTGCAGACAAGTCTAATTGGCACATACGACCTAAAATATTTTGTTTCAATCGTATCTAAGCACGGAGTTATAACAAATAACGTCATCGAAATGCGAGCACCAAATGCCAATGTTTGAACGATTTAAATTTAATCAAAATTTTAGAGTTTGTTTTAAAAATAATTTGAATATTTTTAAGTTTATTTATATTTTGTCTGCGTTCTAAAAATGCATATAATTAATTTAAGACATAATCTAAATCATGCATAGGTGTTCTCTATTGTTTTGCAAAGGGCTTAAGTTCTTAAAAATTAAATTGTAGGATTGAAGATTAATTTTTGTTTATTTTTTTAAATTGGCCAAATTCGCAGTTTTCTTTATACTGTTCTAAGAGTATTGTTAATCTTTATAAAAAAATATTTAAGAGAAAAGAAGATGTATACAGAAGTGTTTCCCGCTATTGAAAATCTTCAAAAAGAACACGGCATAGAAAACTTGTTTTTAGGCTACGCCAAATGTTATTGGGTTTGTACAGAAAAGAGACGGGAAGCCCTTCTACTAAAAAACTTAAAGAGTTTAAACTACTCGCTTCATAATTCACACGTTCCTCAAAACTTTGATCATGCAATGTTGGTGTTCCGAAATTATGCCATGTGGCATGGCTCAACCATAGCGCTTAAAATGAAGAAGCCCGAACTGTTTAAGCAAATCACTAATGGTAAGCGCTTTATATTATGTACCTATATTTCGTAAATAAAATTTTCCTATCTACGAGGGTTGTCTGAAAAGTTTCCGACCTCAACATGAAGATGACAGCACTCGTAAACAAAAGTTGGGGAATCTGTTTGCGCATGCTTTGAAAGGTACCTACTCGCTTAAATTTCAGCCTAAAATATCGAGTATGTCATTAAATATTTGTTTTTGAAAGGCAATAATACGCCTACGCAAATCAAAGACGAGTTGGACGCTGTGTACGTGGACTCTGCACCATCATTTACCACCGTGAAATTTTGGGCTGCTGAATTTAAACGTAGCCGTACCAGCTTGGTGACGATGAACGTTCGGGACGTTCAAAAACTGCAACCACTGACGATAATATCGCTCAAGTTCACCAAATGGTGCTAGACAACCGTCGAATTGAAATAAGAGAGATAGCAGAAGGTATAAACATGTCCAAAGAACGTGTTTGTCACATATTGAATCAAGATTTAGGCATGAGAAAGCTGTCCGCGCGTTGGCGGCCGCGTTTGCTCACTTTGGACCCAAAACGTGTTCGAATCAACATTTCCAACTCTCTGTTGGCGCAGTTTAGGCGCAATAAATCAGAGTTTTGGCGCCGATTAATTACTGTAGATGAAACTTGGATACAGCGTTATACTCCAGAAACAAAAACACAGTCAAAACAATGGACTGCGAAGGGGGAATCGGCTCCAAAAAAAGCAAAGGTTGTTCCTTCGGCTGGAAAAGTGATGGCAACTGTTTTCTGGGATAGCCATGGAGTTATCTTAATCGATTATCTTCTAAAGGAAAAACCATTACAGCAGCATACTACGCATCATTACTTGACACGCTGAAGGCAGAAATTGCGGAAAAACGGCCACATTTGCAGAAAAAAAGAATTTTGTTTTACCAAGACAATGCGCCGTCTCACACCTCAGCGGTTGCCCTAGCGAAAATTCACGAATTACAGTTTGAACTGCTTGACCATCCTCCTTACTCACCAGATCTAGCCCCAAGCGACTTTTTTTGTTCCCTAAGCTAAAAGTTGTGCTCGGAAGACAGAAATTTTCGTCGAATGAGGAGGCCATCACCTTCGTAAACAACTATTTTGCAGAGAAAGACGCCGAGTACTATTTGAACGGGTTGAAGAGATGGAAGCATCGCTGGGAGAAGTGTTTAGACTTACAAGGAGACTGTGTAGAAAAAGAAAAAATGTCTAGTATCTTTAGTTAGGTCGGAAACTTTTCAGACAACCCTCGTACCTTCCTATTTTAAACATCATTAAAACCATTCAAAAATAACACTAATTTTATTTGATGGTGTCAACAATATGCATAAATAAATACGTATAAATAAAATAGTTTAATAGTTTTTTTGATTACAGATATGAGTGACTTATTAGGATACTTTGTCTTAAAAGTAAATTGGCAAAGCTTGTATAAAAAATGTCTGCAAAATGCTACCGCCATCTTAAAGAAAGGTGGTAATACTTTAGCGGCTGAAAAGTTTGAAAATGCCGACATAGATATTTTGAAGACAATGACGAAACTGACTTTAAATGATGATGAGGAAGCACAAAAAGAGGCTGTTATTCTCCATGGGGATTGTTGGAATAACAATATGATGTTTAAATATGAGGTAAAAATAAAAATATTTACTTAGCTTACTTCTCGATAGAAATAATGGTTGGATGATAAAAGCTACTTTAATGTTTAATTCACTAGTCAAAGGGGCATTCCATGCCAACTCATCCTACCGATTGGATTTGCATCTCCGATTTCGTTGAAATTTGGGCATCTTTTTGTACCCTTCGAAAAAGGTTTCTATGAATTTTTTTAAATTTTTTCATTTAGTCAATAAAGAGATATGAGTTTTCGAAAATTTCGGGTATTTTTTTTAAATAGCCATGGTGAAATATTGTCCGATTTGGGACTTTTTTTTTAATTTAGTGTTTTTTGATGAACTTTTTAAAAAATTTATGCAAAAAATTATTCATCATAAATTTGATTGTTTTTTTTTCATTCCAAAGTTTAAACAGTAATTTTAAGAGTGTTTATATCCTTCAAATTTTTTAAAAAAATTCCCAAAAATTCTACTCTTCAAAACACAAATTTTAAGCCTAGTTTCGTAATGGGATAATAATGGGTTATAATTTTTTTTTAATTTTTAAATTAATCATACGGGATACGGTCCTGGTGATTAATTGAAAACAAGTTTGATATTTGCTCCGTAATAAACCGCAAAATACTGCAGAATTACGAGCAAATAATTAAAACAAAAGTGATCAGTGTAAACACTAAGGAGACTGTCACGTAAGTGAAAAATAAAAACAGCTAAAACATTGAAAATAACTTCAAAAACTGTGAAAATAGAAATTTCAAATCAAAATATCGTACGGATAAAAACTTAAGGTTCGACGGGAAACTAGGAGCATGGAACGTTAGAGGGTTAAATGGAAAGGAACATGAACTGATACAGGAATTCGAGGAAACAGGCCTCGAAATACTAGTAATAAACGAAACAAAAAAAAGGGAACCGGAAGAATAAATTTAAGAAATGAGCATACACTCATATACAGTGGAGTAGAAAAAACACAAAGAGCAGCAGCAGGGGTGGGATGTATAATACACAAGCAGCTAACACACCAAATCAGATCGTGGAAAGCTATATCCGAAAGAATTCTACTCATAGAGATAGGAAACGAACGAGAAGATATTAAATCAATAATATCAGTATACGGACCTGACGAAAATGAAAAGAAAGATGAGAAAGAAAAATTTTGGGAGAACCTAACCCTAGCAACAGAAGAAGCACGAGGAAGAGTGTATATAGCAGGAGATTTCAATAGCAGAGTAGGAAAAAAAGATACAGAATATAAAGTAATAATCGGAAAACATGGAGAAGAAACACGAAACAACAATGGAAGACGATTATTAGAATTCTGTAGATTACAAGATATAATAATCGCCAATACTTTTTACCCACACAAGGATATACATAAATACACCAGAACACAAACAAACAGAGGAGAAAAATCAATAATAGATTACATACTAGTTCAAAGAAAAGAAAGAAGAAATGTAATGGACGTAAGAGTTAAAAGAGGAGCCGATATTGATAGCGACCACCACCTACTTATTTCAAAAATAAAACAGCATAAAACAGAAACGACAATAACAAAATACAAAGAAAAAAATCATGTAACAATTAAAACATACAAATTAAGAAAAAAAGAAATAGGTAAAAAATACTTACAAACCACTGAGATAAAGTTTAAAAAGGATTTAGAGAAGATTCAGAATTCGAATGCCGAACAAGGATGGTACATATTTAAAGATTTAATATTAAAGACAGCAACTGAAATATGCGGAACTACCAAAACAAACATCAATAAAAAACAAACATCATGGTGGACTACCGAAATACAGAAAGAGATTAAAGAAAAGAAATTAGAATGGAGAAAGTATCTAACCATTAAATCAGAAGATCAACTAAAAAAATACAAAGAGAAAAGAAACAAGGTAAAAGCCCTTATAAAAGAGGCAAAAGAAAAAGCTTGGACAGATTTTGGGAATATAATGGAAACAAATAGCTACAGCAATCAAAAACTATTTTATAGAGTCCTAAAATCCTGGAGAACTGAGAAAAAGACAACCGACATATATATAAAGAATAAACAACAAGAAATATTAACAAACGAAAGAGATATAATTGAGAGATGGAAGGAATATTTTCAAGAACTATTAGGAAGCAGACAACGAACTCAAGAAAGAGACCCAAACGCCCCTGAAGAACAAATAGAAGAAGAAAGACTAGAAGAAATTGAAATAAGCGAGCTGAAATATACAATAAAAACTCTAAAGAATGGTAAAGCACCGGGTGATGATAAAATTACAGGAGAAATGATTAAAAACTTAGGAGAAACAGGTATGATAGCACTACTAGAAATACTGAACAAAACATGGAAAGAAGAAAGAATACCAGAAGAATGGGGAGCAGCGCTGATAACACCAATATACAAGAAAGGAGATAAAAGAAATTGTACAAATTACAGAGGAATCACTCTACTGAATACGATTACTAAAATATACGAACAGATCATAAATATCAGATTAAAAAAAATACTAGAACCGCAACTTAACGAAACACAAAGCGGATTTAGACCCGGAAGAAATACCCAAGACCATATTTTTACGATAAAACAGCTGATAGAGAAAAGACACACACAAAATAAAAACACATATCTAGCCTTTATAGACATGGAGAAAGCTTTCGATATGGTACCTAGAAATAAAGTATGGAATGGTCTGAAAGAAAAATGAGTCCATACAAAATTAATAAGAATTATAAAAAACATATACGAAACGAACAAAAACTTTGTAATAAAAGCAAACATGAAATCGGAAGGATTCACAACAGACACAGGACTAAGACAAGGAGGTAGTCTTAGCCCAACATTATTCACCGTACACATGGACACCATAATCAAGAAATGTGAACAGAGGACTATCAAAATGACAGTAGGATATAAGAACCTTGAGAAAATAGAGATATCAGAGGGAACTTTTGCAGATGATGTGGTGCTATTAGCAGGGAATGAAAAACACCTACAACAAAATCTAAAAATATGGAAAGAAACTATGGAAGAGGAAGGTATGAAAATGAACATTAATAAAACAAAAATATTGATAGTGGGAGACCAAAGAACTGATACCCAGATAATAATAGACAACAATAAAATAGAACAGGTCAAAGAATTTAAATACTTAGGAGTTACACTAGACCACACAGGAAAACAGGATGCAGAAATTAACGAAAGAATTGAAAAGACAATAAAACTATATTACTCGATGAATAACAAATTTATTAACAACAGAAAAATCTCGGTGCAGACAAAATTAAAAGTTTTCAATACAATATTCAGACCAATACTAACATACGGATGCGAATCATGGAACCTAACAAATAGCCAGAAAAGCAAAATACAATCCACAGAAATGAAATACCTAAGAAGAATAAAAAATATAACTAGACTAGATAGAATTAGAAATATACAAATCAGAGAAGAACTTGGAGTACAACCCATAACCAAATTTATTGAACAACGACAGTTGAGCTGGTGGGGACACTTACAACGAATGCCGAAAGAAAGACAAGTTAAACAAATATATGAAGCAAGAATACAGATAAAAAGAAAAAGAGGAAGACCTAGGACCACTTGGAACCAAACAATTAGCAAAATACTCCAGACTAGAGGAAAATCATGGAATGAAGCGATAACAATAACAGGAGACAGAGCAGCATGGAGAAAATTTGTAAATGAATAATAAAGAAAACCCCGACACCTAACGGTACAAGGGGATTTGATTATATATTGTTATGTTTGTCTGTGTATGTATGATTTATGATTTATGTTATAATGAAACTGATTTTACATGAATAATTGATTTATGTTACAGACACTAACATAACCTTTTATATACTAAAACAAATAAAAAACTTTCCTTCTCAGGGTTCTGTGGGTTCACAGGCTCTAGGTATTATAATTTATTATTATTTATTATTGTAGTTATTTGAACGCCCTATATCAATTGTTGATTTATTCTATTATTATTATTATGTTAAAAAAAATGGAAGTTTTAATTAAATTTACTGTTAAATGCAAAACAGATCAACCAAATTCAATGTAATGTTTTATTACATAAATGTTTCAAAAATATTAACACATTTCGTTATACAAATACAAATTCATGATCGTTTAAATGTTCTTTCATACTTCACACATTCACACTAATGAAACTAATACTATTACAATTAATTATGCAACTCACATAACAATTATGTGTGAGTTCTTTATAAGTTTTACAGTTGGTAGTCCTTTCTATAATTACAGTTACAAAAAAATGGACGATAGATCACTAAGCGTTATTGAAAATTTAGTTTCTCACACACTGGTAAGTTTATTTAACAAGAATTCATTAAATACCTTTTTATTACTTCTCCTAATAGCGTTTGATATTGTCTCGATGTTTTTAAACAATATGAATACCTTTATATTGTTTTGTAGACCGTGGTTGACTATTCGTGTGGGTCTCCTGCCTTCCTCCCACGTGGAATCCGGTTCAAGATGTTACGAAGATCACTCAGGATCCATCTTTTACTTTGGGAACCTTTTAAAGGTAACTTACACTGGTCACAAATCACTATTTTACTATCTAATTACAATTTTGACAAAATTTCATATATGATTTTGATTAATCTGTTTCTAATCACTTTTCTTAACAAAAAAAATTTTTTATTCCTTCCAAAACCAAAAATTGACTAATTCCCTTTTTCAAAATCAATAACTACCCCGATTTTCCTTTTTTTCTTTTTTTATATTCAAATTCGCCCTCTATATCTCTAATTATGCTTATATCATTCATTGTCCAATCAAATTAACCTTATGGTTTTTTATAAATAAATTTAATAATATCTAATAAAGCTTTGTTTTGAGACTAGGAAACATTACATCTTATATTTCTAAATTGGAATTTGTTTGTATCACATCTTTTATTATTTAAATTATGTCAATTACGTTAACCTTTTTCTTCTGTCATAGTTGACATATCAAAACATCTCTTTAGAAGCTACCCTATATCAGGTGACAATTGATGTCACTGTCATTTAATTCATAACCCCATTATTTGTTTATTTTTTTAATTTTCAGATTGTATAATTAGATGTAAGCAAATTTTCAGTGAAAACTTTATAAGTACTAATTTTGAATAATTTGTTATAGGCATCATGAATACATATTTAGATAATACCTAGAAACCATCAACCTACTCGTCTATATGGTAAATCTTATATTATGTAACAGGTGATTTGTTGACAATTTTAATTTATGGAAATATAATTTAAATTTTATTACATTCCTTTAACTGTTTAAATTTAAATAAACTACCTTCCCTCTAATTAATAAATAAGATTCTCTTGTTAAATATTTTAATCTTCTAATAAGGCCATTTGATTACGTTACAACATACCCCAAATTTTTTTGTAAACATTCTAACTTCTTGAAGTCTAGAATTTTTCAAATAAAATTTTTATACATTCATAATAACTATTTTCTAAAATCTCTTTATTATATATAACTACTAATTACTACTAATATTTAAAAATTTTTTTTTTTTTTAGTTATTCACTTATGGAAGGTAGCCATCTGTACAGTACGTCTACATTAAAGATACCCCTTATGTCTCCAGTATCAGGATGAATGTTTACCCCATTTTGGTTTTTTAATCCTATATGGGCCTTCAAAAGGTAACTGCAACTTTGCACATCATCTTTGTACTTATAAGATATAAGGTAAGTTTTAATTTTGAATGTTTCCATACTTTTAACTTTTAAACTATGAATATAATCCTGTGCAACTCTGGGCATTTCATTGTATAAATCTTTATATTTTTCCAACAATCTTTTAACCTCCATTCTATTTTCCTTCTCACAATTCAAATCTAATCCATTCCATTTATTATCTTCTTTGAGATCCAATTCATATTCATAAATTTCATTCCTATCCATTACTTCTGTATCCATCCCATTAATGTCACCATTAATCCTTTCATTAAAATATTCTTCTCTAAAATCATTTTCATTATACTTCTCATTTTCTTTAGATGTCTCATAACCCATTCTATTTTCATTTTTCTTTATTTTTATATTCATTATTTTCTTTGCCCCTTCTGTTTCTTCTTGTTCATTAAACTTCACACTAATACCCTTCAAAGTAACTTTCCTATTTTCATAATTGATGTCTACCTTATTTCTATATAATTCATCCGAACCTAATAAAATATCAAATTCCATATTATTTACAATTAGTAATTGTACCTCAAATTCAGTACTTCCTAATCTTAATTGTAGTATTATTGATTTGTTTACTTCACTTATTTTCTTTAAATTCAAACCTATTAGATTTACTTTAGGAACCTTAATTACATGATCTTGTAAATTCAATTTATTTATAATATTTTCATTTATTAATGATGTTTCTGACCCACTATCTATCAAAATGTTAACCCTTGTATCATTTATTTTACCATTTATTGAAACTAAAATATTTTTATGATTATCATTAATGCAATCTCTTGTTTTTAGAAATTCTCTGGGGTGAACGTAACTGTACAGATTGCTGATTACCTCACCCATTAATGAAAATTTTGTGAAGTTCCAGCACCATCATGATTAGGACTGGCATCTTGGACATTAGAAGGGAAATTAGACTCTTCACTTCGAACATTTTCTCCATTTATGGAAGTAGTCCTTTCTGCATTGCTAACCCTTTGAAAGTGCACTCTGCGGTTTTCATTATTTGTATTTTGCGCATTTTGCATATTTTGTCTGCTATTATAATGATTGTTAGAGTTATGATGATTATTACTATTATTATAATTTGAGTTCTGATAATTCCGTCTATAATTACTTTGATGGTCGTGATTGTTATTATTATTATTGTTTGTACTGTGGGTATAATTACTTACCCCATTATATTGTGGTCTATTACCGTTAAAGTTACTATTATTGTTATTGTTATTATAATTTTGTCTTTGATTATTATTAAAATTATTGTTATTTCTAGAATTAGTATTGTAATTATTTTGATTATTTCTGTTATTATTATATTTGTTTATATTTCTGTCACTATTGGAATTATTATTATAAGTGTTATTGCTAAAATAATTGGCCCTATTATTGTTGAATCTTCTATTGCTAACCAGATTTCGTTCTATTCGCATCAAGTAACTAGTTAATTGTTCAAAACTTTTTATATTCTGCACCGCTATTGTTTCTGAAATTTGTGCTTTGAAATGACGAGAAATAAACATAATTATCTCCTCTTCTTTTATAATAGGTTCTAAATATTGCGCCTGAGAATATAGTAGAAGTGCATAATTGTACATTGAATTTCCTCGCGTTTCATCAAACTGTCCAAAATAAAGTTTTTCCCTTACTTCCCCTTGAGCAATTTCTCCCCAATATAATTTCATAAAACTAATTTCAAAATCCTCAAATTCATTAAAATTTGCCTCTTGACTTGTATACCATAAAAGTGCTTGACCTATTAAGTGTTTTCTGATAACTTCCTTAATATCTTCGAAGTTATCAAAATGCTTCAGTTTATTTACTAGAATTTTGAGAAAGACTTTTGGGTGTATTTTCCTAATATTTCCATCAAATTTTAAAGTCTCATCTGAAGAACTTTGTATATAAGTATGATTTATGACACCTGATCTGTTTACTTGTCTTTTAATATCTTCAACATCATTTTTAACGTCTTTGTAGCTATCTTCTAGTCTCTTCTTTATATTCCATTCCATTTGACTTGTCATTTCTGATACTTCCATCTCCCTATTCTTTTCATTTCTTATTTTCCAGTTCTCCATTTCCCTAGATATTTGTTCTATCTTCTTTTGTGTTTTTTCTTCTTCTTGTTTTTGTTTTTCTGTACATGCTTCTTCCACAATTTGTTGGAATCCAGTAATGGTATTCTCCCATTTTCCTTCTAAATTTCCCATTCTTTCTTGTGTATCTTGTATTCCCATTTTGACTTCATTTACATCTTCTTTAATTTTTTTTCTAAAGTTCTTTTCTTTCTCTTCTATTTCTTTTATTCTATTAATTTGAATAGTTTCTACTTCTGCAATCCTTCCAATCACTTCTTCTCTTATTTCTTGTTTAGTAACATCTATTTTATTCTCCATGTATCGGTTTGATTCTTCTAATTTCTTCTCAACATGTCCCAATTTTACTTCCATTAATTTTATTATTGATTCCTTACTTCTGTTTATTTCTTCTTTTGTTTGATCCATTTTTGCATTCATTTCTTGTTTTATTTCTTCTTTATTTTGATCCAATTTTGCATTCATTTCTTGTTTTATATCTTGTTTTATATCTTCTTTATTTTGATCCAATTTTGCATTCATTTCTTGTTTTATATCTTGTTTATTTTGATCCATTTTTGCATTCATTTCATTCATATCTTGTTTTATATCTTGTTTATTTTGATCCATTTTTGCATTCATTTCATTCATATCTTGTTTTATATCTTGTTTATTTTGATCCATTTTTAGATACATCATCTGGAGCATACTCATTATGTCAATTTCCTCTCTCTTTTTAGGTGTTTCCTCTTTTTCCCCTTCATTTTGCTGTATTTTTTCTCTCTGTTTGGCTTTCAAACTCTTGTGTGTCCTCCTGTCCTGTTTCTTCTGACAATGATGTATCATCTCCTTCCTGCTCTTGCTTTACTTCAAAGATGTATTGCTCTGGGTCTTTTCCTTCTGTTTCTAATATCTTCTCCATTCTGATTCTTAATTCTGTTTTAAGTCCTAGAGTATCTTCTCCTCTTCTCTCTAATTCTTCCTTCAATTCCTTTACTTTTAAGTCCATCAACTTTTTCATTTATTCTTCTGAACTTTTTCTCCGGTTCCATCCATCTTCTTTTGTTTTGTTTTATTTTTTTAAATACTAATTTTAATTTTATGAATATTAAATGTTTATTTTTATAAAGAAATTTTATTTTGTATGAATGAGTTTTATTTTATTTTCTTTTTATATTTATTTTTGTTATGTAAAAATTCTATGAATAACCTTTTTTATACCCTTTTTTTATTGCGCCTTTTCCAAGCCCTACGTTGGTTGCGACAATTGTTATGTTTGTCTGTGTATGTATGATTTATGATTTATGTTATAATGAAACTGATTTTACATGAATAATTGATTTATGTTACAGACACTAACATAACCTTTTATATACTAAAACAAATAAAAAAACTTTCCTTCTCAGGGTTCTGTGGGTTCACAGGCTCTAGGTATTATAATTTATTATTATTTATTATTGTAGTTATTTGAACGCCCTATATCAATTGTTGATTTATTCTATTATTATTATTATGTTAAAAAAAAAATGGAAGTTTTAATTAAATTTACTGTTAAATGCAAAACAGATCAACCAAATTCAATGTAATGTTTTATTACATAAATGTTTCAAAAATATTAACACATTTCGTTATACAAATACAAATTCATGATCGTTTAAATGTTCTTTCATACTTCACACATTCACACTAATGAAACTAATACTATTACAATTAATTATGCAACTCACATAACAATTATGTGTGAGTTCTTTATAAGTTTTACAGTTGGTAGTCCTTTCTATAATTACAGTTACAAAAAAAATGGACGATAGATCACTAAGCGTTATTGAAAATTTAGTTTCTCACACACTGGTAAGTTTATTTAACAAGAATTCATTAAATACCTTTTTATTACTTCTCCTAATAGCGTTTGATATTGTCTCGATGTTTTTAAACAATATGAATACCTTTATATTGTTTTGTAGACCGTGGTTGACTATTCGTGTGGGTCTCCTGCCTTCCTCCCGCGTGGAATCCGGTTCAAGATGTTACGAAGATCACTCAGGATCCATCTTTTACTTTGGGAACCTTTTAAAGGTAACTTACACTGGTCACAAATCACTATTTTACTATCTAATTACAATTTTGACAAAATTTCATATATGATTTTGATTAATCTGTTTCTAATCACTTTTCTTAACAAAAAAATTTTTTATTCCTTCCAAAACCAAAAATTCACTCATTCCCTTTTTCAAAATCAATAACTACCCCGATTTTCCTTTTTTTCTTTTTTTATATTCAAATTCGCCCTCTATATCTCTAATTATGCTTATATCATTCATTGTCCAATCAAATTAACCTTATGGTTTTTTATAAATAAATTTAATAATATCTAATAAAGCTTTGTTTTGAGACTAGGAAACATTACATCTTATATTTCTAAATTGGAATTTGTTTGTATCACATCTTTTATTATTTAAATTATGTCAATTACGTTAACCTTTTTCTTCTGTCATAGTTGACATATCAAAACATCTCTTTAGAAGCTACCCTATATCAGGTGACAATTGATGTCACTGTCATTTAATTCATAACCCCATTATTTGTTTATTTTTTTAATTTTCAGATTGTATAATTAGATGTAAGCAAATTTTCAGTGAAAACTTTATAAGTACTAATTTTGAATAATTTGTTATAGGCATCATGAATACATATTTAGATAATACCTAGAAACCATCAACCTACTCGTCTATATGGTAAATCTTATATTATGTAACAGGTGATTTGTTGACAATTTTAATTTATGGAAATATAATTTAAATTTTATTACATTCCTTTAACTGTTTAAATTTAAATAAACTACCTTCCCTCTAATTAATAAATAAGATTCTCTTGTTAAATATTTTAATCTTCTAATAAGGCCATTTGATTACGTTACAATATATATATATTAATCATTTTTTTTCTGTTTTTTTTTCACTATTTGTGTATTACTGGCGACTTTATTAGATGAGATTCGAAAAAAATCATACATTAGTATAATAAATAATTGGAGTCAAAATTTCAATTTCTAAGGTAAATTTTAAGTAAACTTTTTAAAGTTTTTTTTTTATTTTTTCCGGCGTTTGAATATTTTACAAGTTTTATTTGAGCAAAAAATCAGTTTCATAGTGATAATTTTGTGTACCTGTGATAGTTTTAGCTTTTGAATAACGAATATTTAAATTCTCTGTAGCCCTTTCATAATCTGCAATAGTTGAATATCTTACTCTTCGGGGGTTTGAAATTTGTTTATTGAATGGTAATTGAGGACTAGCTCTTGCTGCACTTTTTTTTAGTGTTCCTCCTACACGGTCACAAGGTCCTTTGCCATGGTAGCTGGCAAAGAAATGGAAAAAAAAACAGAAAAAAAAAGTTAAAAATTAAAAAAAAATTATAACCCATTATTATCCCATTACGAGTCTAGGCCTAAAATTTGTGTTTTAAAGAGTAGAATTTAAAAGAATTTTTAAAAAATTTGAACTTTTAACTTTGGAATGAAAAAACAATCGAATTTATGATGAACAATTTTTGTATAAATTTTTCAAAAAGTTCAAAAAAAACATGATTGGCTGAATAAAAAAATTTGAAAAATTTTATAGAAACCTTTTTCGAAGGGTACAAAAAGATGCCCAAATTTCAGCGAAATCGGTAGGATGAGCTGGCATGGAATGCCCCTAAAATATTAATATATCAAGTTTTTTCATTTATTTTAGGAAAATAATACTTCCAAACCAATTGATGTTAAATTTTTGGATTTTCAAATATCTAGAGTTGCTTCTCCAATATTAGACCTTTCATATTATTTATACTCAATTGCCGACAAATCAATTTTGGACAAATTTGATGACCTTCTTAAAGAATACCACAAAACGATGTCATCCTATTTAAGACAGTTTGACATTAATTGCGATGACATTCTACCTTTGGAGAAATTGAAGAAAACGTGGAAAAAGTATGGACAATATGGATTGCTTACATGTCCTTTCATTTTAAGAGTGGAACTGTCACAAGAAGACGAATTTATCGATTTTTCTAATACCACCAACAATAATTGGGATGATATAATTGATAAAAATATTAAATTGCAAGAAGAGTATGATCGAAGAGTTTACGACGTTTACAGTCATTTTGCTGAAAAGTTTTTATAGTCAAATACATTTTTATCGCTAGTGAGATCTTTTACAACACTAGAAAGAGTAAGAAAGAGCTATAGTTAAATAAATATATAGAAAATAAAGTTAATCTAGTAAAAAAACCATTTTAAAAAAGTTATTTATCAACCTAAAAATCGTCACATAACCTAAAGTCACAAGAGCACACTTAGAGTGAAGTCTGATCTTAAAAACTTAAATTTGTTAAAAACCCCAAATAAACAGGAAAACAAAAATTAATAATAATAATTTCAAAAACAGATACGTCTACAAATACTCCTATTAACGCATAAGAAAAACAATAAAAAAACCTAACCTAACCTAACCTAACCTAACCTAACCTAACCCAACCTAACCTAACCAGACAAGCTGGTTCATACTAAATATACAGTGTGTAAAAGCCAAATGGAATAAATTCATTATTTCGGTTACTGTACATATTTATAAAAAATCCCGAAACACGTCAAATTTAAATTATAACTTGACATTCTTTAACGTGAAAATGCAACCCCTACCTTCAACCCCCTTAGAATGACAGGTACATCCCCCAATTTTTTAGGGGAAGTATAGGCTTGTAATACATCATTTGAAAGGTCTCTTCATTCTCTATTCAAAAATGTTATTGTTTTTAAATTTAATGCAAAAATTAACATAAAAAAAATTAATATTATGTTGTTACCGAAATTCGCTACAATACTTGGAGTTGTAATTGATGTTTTCCAAAGTTCAGGGAAGGAATAAGGGAATTTTTAACCATTCTTGGCATTCTTTTAGTATGGAAGATACAGTGTATTGAGAGAACATTGAGGTAATGTTGAGAGAGGAGAAAAAATAGATAGAGGTAAGCGACGCAGTGGAGATTATGATTAGGGGAAGGCAATATTCATGATGGCGTGAGTGGTATAATTGTGGGAGTGTGTGAGGGACCGCCGCCCGTTTTGAAGTATGCTAAGGTAGTGATTCGCTAATTGTTCATTTTTTTTTAATAAATATAATAAATTATTAGCTTCGTCATCCAATTTAAAATTGCGTCGGAAAGCGATTTAAAAGATTTTACAAGATTAAAGTTTTGATTAGATAACTCGTCTATACAATAAAAACAATAAAAAAAATTGGATCACAAAAGTTTTAAAAAAATCCAATTAGCAGGCCTATAAAATACACACATCAACATGGTCTATGGATATTAATAAAAAAGTAATTTAAATTTTTTAATATTTTATATTTTAATATTTATTCTTAACATACTCAAATATCTGTCATTCTCTTTAAAGACTAGTAATTAATTAATATTTACAAGCCCTGCTTTTTTATTTTTTTTATTTTTTATTTTATTTTTGTTAAAATTTATACTATTTTAGTAAGCCACAGTGTGCTATAGTTACAGTTTAGAAAATTTAATTAACAGATGTTAATCTTTTAAACTATTTTAAAATGAATAAAACACCAAATACTTCTTCATAAATTAAAAAAATTGTGGAAGAGGGCTATTATTATTTATTGCCTACGAAATCAAAAGCTTTGTACCACATGCACTGTAACTGTTAACATCTACCATAATATATGAAATAATAATTCACATCATACAGTTTGACTTTTACAATTTATTTTAATAAGTTAGGTAGATGGTTAAGTACTCTGTACTCCAAAATTTGTTTGCTGATTCGTTATAATACTCATTTGCGTTTCGATTTTTGTTATTAAAGCTGATTTTTTACTTAAAAAGTATTTTAATATTAAAATTAAGTATTAAATATTTATTGCAAAATTCGCTATGTTGGCGATATATCTTCTGAATTTAAATTTTGATCTGGATTTCCATTTTCTAATTCAAAAGGTCTACAAAACGCTGCCATAATATATGTAACTAATTTAAGGTTATTAATTAATATAGGGAAAAATTACAATACGTAAACCAATTATTAAAAATGAAATATCCAAACAAAGATAATATCTAAAGTTAATACTTATCTGGACTCTCCGCCACCGCTCTAGACACCGACTTTATGAGACACATAAAAACTGCCGCAAAAAGTAACCCCGAGACCCCTGCACGCAACAGAATACAGCGGACCAATAAGAGCCGTCAACAAGTCGCGTGCATACTCCACTTGTTTTCGCGCTGTACAACTACCAGTCTAGAGAGAGCTTGGGTTCCAACGATACAGAGTGGATGTTTAACGAGACAAATATGTTGTTTTCATGCCATTCTTTCTACTTTGACGCCTAGTAAAATAACTCACTCTGTATGACACTTTTAAATGGATTTTAGCGATTAATAATGGAAAGACTATGTTCAATTTAATTTCACAAGTATCCATGACAACACGTATTTTACAATAAAGAAAAAATGTCACTGTTTTCAGTCCTTTTTTAAATGAAGAAGAGTCAATCCTCCTTTTTAAGCATTACATAATAATAATATATCCTGAAGGTTCTTTTCAAATTATAAAAGTTAAGTGAAAGTGATGTTTTCCATTCTCTAGTTTAGTAAGTCCAAATTCATATTCATATCTACGCAATGTATCAGTGAATGACAAAATTTTCAAATAATATAAAATATAAAACATATTTCCGGTATTTGTAGCCAGTGGTCCTTCGTTTCATGTTAAATCATTATTTTTATATTTTGATCTTCGTTTATATACTCGTTAATACGAGTTTGCTTGTACATTTATAATAAATGGAAAAATTATAATGTTGTCTTGATTAATGTCTACGATTCCAACAATCAGTGATGCAACCAGTTTAAGTAGTCCATTTGAAGGTAGGAAGAGTGATTAGCGGCTTAACCCGATGTTAAGGCTGATATGAATGTCTAGCTCCCAACATTATACATATTTGTTTAATGTGTTTCTACTAGCAGTAGAAAAGGATGAGGTATATAAAGTTTGTGTTCGTAAAATTCAATTTTTCTAAGCCCTATCTTTAAAGTACCTTGTATTTCACCAGTTTGTAGCTCTTAAAACGGCTGTTTATGGTGAGAGTGAAAAAAAGTGAAAAAGCGTTAAAAAAAGTGCCATAACGTTAACTTTATTTCACGCTTGCCATAAGCCGATGCAATTGAATAGTGCAATTCATCCACACCTTTACTGGAAAAAATATCAAGTTTGCTTTGACTTTAACAGTACATGAACTATAACTCATTTGACGTTAGTTTTTATAAATAATCCGATTTGTCTAAGAGAATTCAGTAGTTGTTCCTATTATTACAATGGATAGTGAAGATTCCGACTTTGAAATAATATGTACCCCCGAAGAAATTATAGAAAAGGCAAATGTGGCCACAGTAAATTTGCTGCCGGAAAAATCCAAAGAAAATTATATAAAAGAGTATGACACTTTTATGAAATGGAGAAACGAGAACAATATTCATAGCTTTACAGAGCGAGTACTGTTAGCTTTTTTTGAGGAAAGGTCTAAAAAATTTAAGTGTTCTACATTATGGTTCAGCTATTCCAAACTAAAGTCAACCTTAATTATTAATGATAACATAGATATAAGTAAATACTCTAAGCTAATAGCATTTTTGAAACGAAAGTCGGTTGGGTACAAACCTAAAAAATCTAATACATTCTCAAGAGAGGAAATGAACAGATTTTTATTGAGTGCTCCAGACGACAAGTATTAAATGTTTAAGGTAAAAGTTTTAAAATAGTATATTAAACAACGCATTTCATATGGAATTCTGTTATGACACGAGTTCAAGTTTAAAAAACGAATCGCGAAGCGATGAGTTTTTTAAAGAACGAGTGTCACAACAGCCATATGAAATAAGTTGTTTATAATATTTTTTATATTTTGCCCTTTTCACCATTTTTTAAATTAATTTTTTATTTTTATGTAATTACGAAAATTTTTATTTTAAAAAGTATGTCGGCAGCACTGTGTAATTTATAAAATTTGACAGTTGTGACATTTAAATTATCAAATGTTAATGTTTTAAAATATTTTAAAATGAATAATATACCAATAATAATATATTATATAAGTAAAATATTATATTCATATTCACAAATACCTTCTTAAAGAACAATATAAAATTAATAAATTGCTATTAGCCACAAATGTCATTGTCAATAGTCTTGCCTTTAGATACTTCACTCATGTCGCCAACCATTTAAAACAAAAATTTGCGTGCGTAAAAGTTACATTACGATACGCAAATGCGTTTTATAATGAAGATTTTTATAAGTGCAAAATATAAAAATTTAATTTGTTTTTTGCTTACATTATTTATAAATTTGTAGGTAACATTAATATTAGGAATAGCCGGAGGTTGTCGACGAGAAGAGTTGTATAAAATGAAAATCGATGACATTGAAAATAAGGGGGAATTTCTACTCGTCACGATTCCAGATTCAAAAACTCATACAAGTCGACGTTTTACAGTTATTGGAGAATCCATTACAAACATTAATTTTATACATTTATTCCAAAAGTATGCTAATCTGAGACCGAAAAATGCAATCAGCAACCATTTCTTTTTATCATATAGAAACGGCAAATGTACAAAACAAGTAGTTGGTATAAATACTTTTTCTAAAATTCCATCGCTAATTGCGAGGTATTTAAATTTACCACATCCAGAAGAATATACAGGTCACACGTTTCGACGAACTTCAGCATCGCTTCTAGTCGATTCGGGTGGAGACATTCTTCAATTAAAGCAACATGGAGAATGAAAATCTACTGCTGTTGCTGAAGGGTATGTGAACAATTCTCTCAATGCAAAAATGAACTGTGCTTCACGAATTTTACAAGGATCTAATGTCAGCAGTTTTTTTAACCTACCTTCAACATCCAATGAGAATCAAGCCGACACGAATTTGACTCTTCCAAATATTCACTATTTAAATGAGAATCAAGCAGAGATGAATTTAAATGTTCCAAATATTCACAATTTAAGTGAAGCTTTATCAATGAATCAAACGGAAACAAATGTGACTGGATCAAAAATTCACATTAATCAACCAAACAATTGCGTTTTCAATATTCACATTGCGAAATAATACTAAAATACAATATGTAGTTGTTAATTTTTCTTAATTATTGTGCACTTTTTCCAATTCATTCTGCATTCATTAGTTGTAATTTACTGAAGGAGTTTAATTAAATTATTTCAAATTTCTATTTTGATTTTATTATTTGTATAGGACTGTAGAAAAATATTGTATGCAACATATGCATAAAGTGTCTTTTTTTCACTCATGGAATTTCCGCACTCGCCTGGCGGCTCGTGCGGACCACTTTTCCATTCGTGAAAAAAAGTACCACTTTATGCACTTGTTGCATAAATTACTATTTTTGTACTGTATTAATGTTTGCATATTTTTTGTTTAATTATAGTACAGTATAATTTTTCAGGGAATAAATCTTCAATGACTGTACTAAATGAAATAAAATTAGTTTGACATTGAATTTAAGTGTTCCTGCAATTATTTCTTTCAGTTTTATTTAAAATATAAATGATTAATAATTCACAATATTAAAACATTAAATTTAACACTTGGTAGTAATGTTTGTATCACTATTAGAGGTACAATTCAAACACCGGACTTTGCACTATTGCGTTATTTCGTATAACTGAGAGAGGTATAATGATTCTGCTGATTTTTATCTGTAGATATCGGATTATAATTTTAAAGAACCGCAATCGTACAAAAGAATTATATTTACAAGTAGTTTTAATATGGAACTTTGATAATTGGAACTCATTTCAAAGGATCTATTAACAATATTTACGTAAAAATGTTTGTGCCTACTAAACTGCGTATTTTATGTAATTAAAAAAATAACCAATAATAATACAGCAAACGATTGTTAACAGGTTTTAAAATCACGCAAAATCATCTTCAGTGGTGGAGTAATAATTCAAACAACCGTTTTACGCTAATAAAAATGGAAAAATAAAATCAAATTATAGGTTATTTATTTTTTTCTCTTCTGTTATTTTTATGTTATGTTAAACTCATCTTTCACATTTTAATTCACTTCTCTGGGGAGTTGTTCTTCTTATTGTTATTGTTTTTCACTTATGACACCTCTTTTTACGATCTATCAGGATCTTACAATTCACTTTACCTATTTCTGTAACCTTAAACGGATCCCTTTTTAACAAGACTAAATCTCCTACTTCACTTGATTATTAGCAAGTTGTTTAAAATTTTTATTAACTAAGGTATCAAATGTGTTATATTGTAAAACTAAACTGTCTATTATTTCTATCCTAACTTCTTTGCCTTTCGGCAACTTCCTTTTTTAGTACACGTTTACTCTGTTTATTATTTTCTTCGTAACATATGTTCAATCTATTATATAACTGATCCCAAGTTACAGATATTTAATAAGTTGAATTGTTTTATATATTTATAAAAATTCGAGATAAAAATCATTTCTTAAGAATAGAATGTTTACAAAAACTAACGGTTTGCGCTTAAGACGTCAGGGCTAGATCTCTTATTGCTGTACATTGAGTGACTCTACTGTTGCTGGCTAGGTGCCTTAGAATGTTTCTCTTCGTACTTCTACGGTGAGTTTTCCAGATGGACCATATGAATTGACGAAGAAGTAATGTATAGCAGCGATTTTGCTTCTACCTTCAATTTATATGCCTGTTCTTGCACGATAAAGTTGCTGTTTACCACGCCATTTTCCTGTAATTGCTGTTTCGATGCTGTGCCTTACATTATTTATTCTCGGCATCCAGTATTTCTCACATGAATATCTTATTACTTCTTACCATTAGTTTGCACGATCGCCATGTGGTATTTAATATGTGGGGTAGTAAACATTATAACTATATTTACTATGAATTAAATCTGAGTACAATAGTTAATTAATATAAATAAATTGAACATTGCTATATCAACAGCATAGTGAACTTGATCGTGAATGTCATATATTGAATCCGTCGTCCGAGCATTGTTATGTATTTATATTTATCTTTTGTTTATTCGACCTTAGTTAAAGACACGATACGACATTTAAATGCCATACTATAAACAAACTACGGTGGTCTAGGCCATCGGTATTTTCAATTTTACAATTTAATTAAATATACAAAATATACGGGGTGTTTACACCACGTAACTAATTTTGGTTTATATTTTAATATTCCAGTATTTCCATTATAAAGTTTTTAAAGTTTTTTTTAATCTTGTTTCAATGATGTTCACATTTTAATATGTACTATAACCCACATAACACTAATGGTACATTCACAGTCTAAGAATATGCCCATGAATTACGTTTTCGAACATTCTGAAAGGTATATGCTAAACAACTCCATTTCACGTTCCTTTTCTTGTAAATTTGTATGTTCTTTATGGTAGATTCTTAACATGTTCGTATCATGTATTTTTAAATACCCAACAATCATTCTGTTGAAAGTGATATGATGATATGATAAGAATATGTTGCACAAACGATGTAAGGAATACCCTTTTGGGGACGTGAATATAATGTGCGATGTTCATTCCTTTTGTTTGGATGAGCAAGTTTTAAGATTACTTTTGATATTTGAAGAATATAACTCGTGATAGACAGTAAAAAAGTATATGTTCGTGCAGTAGTAATCTGGACTGTGTACAGTAAAAATATATGGTAATACGAAGAATATGCTATTTACGTACTACCAGAACATTTTTATCACTGAGTAGTATTAAGACATATTCAAAGAACGTTCTTGTTTGGACTTAAATAGAATATTACCATCACCATCTAATGCTAAGAATTTGATCTTTACATCCTTCAGAACATTCTTTGCATATACATATCAAGTAATTTGGTACGGCCTTTTGAGGTAACTATCACATTCTAATCATGTACTGAATGGTATTTACGCATGTTAATATAACATCCTTGTTCCAAAAAGAATGTTCTTATTATGTGCAAAGAATGTAAAATTGTTGTCTGGGAATTCTTTCAATTATTTTATCTGCAAATCGGTTCTTCCTATGACAGTGCACGACTAACTAAATAAACAACATATTCGTATTCGAGATCCCCTGTTTGATTATTGCTAAAATTACTATATTTAGAAACGATTATTTATTGTTTTGCACCACCTCTGCGCTGGGCATTCCAGCCACTCTGTGATTTTGAAATAACGTTTGTTCATACAGGAATCATCTAAATACCAACATGCTTGTGACTCACAGAAGTGAGATTTACAAATCACTGCAACATACAACATGACCTTGAGAAGTTAGATGATAGATGATAGATGTTTAAGAGGTGGCCAGAAGCCTATTCCACTGCGACCTTTTCAGATCTATTGTGGTCCTCGAAAAACTAGATTACATCCCCCAGTCCGACTCTCATAACGAACTCTATAAGCTTTGAGACTGTAACCTTCATGTAGTCCCTTGCCAATGGATATTCTTCTCCTAAAGTCAGGAACCGCATATTTACCAGTCCGTCGCACTGACATAAGATGTGCTCTGGTGTTTCCTCTTCTAGGTGACAGAATCTGCACAGATCCGTCTCTGTCAACCCCATCAGCTTAAGATGCCTGTTTAGCTTACAGTGCCCCGTCAATAGACTTACTACAGTTTTGACCGTTTTCCTGTCTTTACTCAATAAGTCTGACGTAAACTTTTGCGAATGTTCCATTATGAACTGTTTCGCTTGCCTTTGTCCTGGTGAATTCCACCACCATTCCCGTGATTTTTGTGCCACCCATGTTTTCATGGCCGTCTTTATTATATTTTTTGCAATGCCGCAGAAGGGTTCCGGTCGAATAAAAGGCATTGATGAGCCTAGTTTAGCCATTTCATCTGCCTTTTCATTGCCTTTTAGACCCCTATGCCCTGGTACCCAAGCTACCGTAACCTTGCTACGATCCCCCAGAGTATTCAGAGCATGCACACAGTCCCATACTAGCCTAGAATTGACCTCTACAGAATCTAGTGCCCTTAGCACCGCCTGACTGTCTGTGAAGATGGCTATTGAACGGTACGTCCTATCCAGCCTTTTAATTTCTTCTACACAATAGTGAATTGCCGTGATTTCTGCTTGAAAAATCGTGGCATTTTGGGATAGACTTACTGGGAATGTTATCCCTTGTTTCCTTCCGACTACGCCAGCTCCCACGCCATACGGCGTCTTTGAGCCGTCCGTGTACCAGGTTGACTCCGCCTCTACGGGTACACCTTTTTCCCAGTCTTCCCTACCTGGTATAACTATTTTAAATTTATTGGCAAAGCTATATCTCGTGACTGTTGCGTCAATGGGTTGCCCCAAAATGTTATCCGCTTTTAGTTCCTTGATTAGCTTACCATTATCAGCCCCATGCGATTGGATTATGTGCTGCTGATTATGTATTAATCTGTGCATGGCTGCTCTCGCTTCGCCCTGTATATATATATGTGTAGTGGTGGAATGTTTAACAAGACTTCCAGTGCAGCTAAAGGAGTAGTTTTTATGGCCCCCGTAACGCACAGGCAAGCTAACCTGTGTATGTTACTTAATAGCCTTACTGCTCCTGTTTGCTGTGTCTTTGTCCACCATACCACTGACCCGTAGGTTATTATGGGTCTAATAACCCTTGTATATAACCATATGGTCATTTTGGGGTTAAGCCCCCAATTTTTTCCACACATTCGTCTACATCTGCCCAATGACAATATAGCTTTCTGCGTGGTTTTTTGTATGTGTGTGTTCCATGAGAGTCTTTGATCCAGGAATACTCCTAGGTATTTTATTTCTTTGACTACTGGAATCACTGTTCCCCCCAATGTTAGTGGTTTTAGACCGGCCAATGTTGTCTTTTTTGTGAAGTTGATAATTTATGTTTTTTGATCATTGACACCTTGAGAAGTTACCACCAATTTTTTGTATCCACAACATGTTTGACAGTTGCTAAATAATTTTCTTTTGAATATATTCCGATTTTTAGCTAAATAAAATATAAAATATATTAAAAGACGTTTCGAAAACGTCTGCGTTCTTCCTTTCTAGTAAACTCCTCCCAGGAGTTTTTGGACACGTTTGTTGGGTCGTTTTCGGCTTAGCAATGTAGGCAAGTTGTTGGTGTTGCCTTGGGTTTTCTCCACATCTGACGTTTTTTATTTCCATTTTGAAAGTCTGGCAGTTATAGCCTTTTAGCCCTATTTAATAGGAAGTAAATCTATTGGAGACTAACTTGCGAGTAAAAAAAGATATTCACTATTCAGGCACCACTGAATCATGAGATTTTTTTATGCTAGCCCGCAATTAGTCAACTAGGTGCTTCTATTCCAGAAGCCAACTCCGAACCGACTGCCTGTTTCGTTTCTATTTTTCCTAAACTTTTCGTTCCTGATTCCTTGAACCCATCTTTTCCTTATTTTGGTCGTACTAAGTTAACGGATTTTAATTGGTGGCCGAGTTAGTGCTATTATTCTGATTGGTCTACTCGGTATCGGCCATTGGGTTGTTGGTATGGTACTTTCTCCCTTCTCGTTTGCTTTTTGATTTTACAAAAACACAATTTTTTGGTCAACAAATATTAATTTAGCAACATTGTATTCTGTTTTTATTTCCGAAGTTGGTGAAATTTCCGTTGCTTCGTGCCTTGAAATGGATATAAAAAATTTAAAATATTCTTTCTTTATAAGTTAATTATACTGGTTGAGCCATTTTTTTTTGTTGCATTAGTAATGAAATTGATCTTTATAGTTTTCCCTGTATTTTTTTCTTGAGGGGTGTGTGTCATGGGCGGTAGGGGTTCTTGGGTTTATTACACTACATTGTCTTCACGCTCTTTCGAAGTTGTTCCTTTTGAATTTAATTATAAAGTCAACGTACTTTATTTTACATTCGTCCTCTTTCGTGACTGTAGTTGGGTCGTCTTGCTTACTCTGATTTCTTGGCTGAATATGTTCTGCGTTTTTTCCTCGTCTAGATCTAGTCTCTTGATTACCGGTTTGGTTAATTTTCTCTAGAAGTTTCGGAAGGTGGCCCAGCTTACACCTTGTCATTGTAGCTCGTTTAAAAAAGCTTTTATTCTCCTGTAGTCATTTGGGATGAGGCGATAATTTGGATCCCTGATTTTTATCGCTATTCTTTCGTTGAACCTATCTACCAAACTGTGTTCCCCGATGGATGCTCCGGAAGCCCCCAATAGTTTACATAATGATTAGGGGCGGTTTCCTCGCCTTTTCCCCTCTGTGGTCTTCTGGACGGAATAGGTTGTCTTTTTTGGAGCTTCTTCTGACTTTTTTTCGGTTGGTTAATTTTCCTGCTGTTATTGACGTTGGATTTCTCTTAGCGTCAGCGTTGGAGTTGATAGGGCCCCATTTAGGACTTCTTGGTTTCCTTTTATGTGATTAATTTTCTCCTTTAGATTTTGGTATCCCTCTTTAAATGCTTTCATCCTGTTGGACTTTAATTTAATTTAATTAACTTAATATAAACATAAAAACTATACAGAGAACAATTTAATACCTACCTACATTAATTTACATAAGTTAAATCAGTTAAATCTAGAAGACTTTAGTTTTTAAAGAAAATAAAAAAATACTTAATAAAGCATTGAAAACTCCACCGGCTTACCTGACAAAATAAAATTAAATATTAAAAATATTTTTTACGTTACGCCAATGATTTACATTGATCATTATACATATATAAATTATAACCCAAAACAACATCTGTTCACTAAGTTCTCGACGGTGTCTAAAATGGGTGATAATAGAACAGAGACTGTGCGGTTTTGGATAGACCAAATGCTTCAAAAAGAAGGCATTAATAAATATACATTGGATGTGTCTGGATCTTCATTAAAAGGAGATGGTTACATGGGAGACATTATTTTTGTTAAAGTGGATTGTGATTTGGTAGATGATGGAAAAAAAGTGTACGACATCGTGATCAAAGCAAATAAATTGGTTGATGATGATGATGAAAACAAATTACCACTTTTAGAAACCTTCCAAAGGTGATTTTCTTTTTAATACTTATAGCTCATTGGTATTTAAAGGTATTTATGAAAAAAATAAAATAAAACCACAATATTGCGACCTATGTTCATGAGTCTGATGTTTACTCAGATTTAAAGCAGTTCTTCTTGTCCTATTTTTCTAAGAAAGTTTAAGACATCATCGGACTTTAAGTCAGCTAGATTCTCCTCTTCTATTTTGTGTATCTAACCGTAGAATTTTGCAAGGCAGTGCATTCCGAGAGAATGTGTATTGAGGTTCCTTTCTCTTTCTCACAGAATTTTTTATTTTGCTTCCATTTCTACCCCTAGTTTCTTTATATGACTTCTTAACCAGCAATCCCCGGTTAATGTTCCCATTAATATTCGGAGTCTTTTTTTACCGAGTTTGAGGCTGCTCTTCTGGGCATAGTTTCCCAGAAGTATCTTAGCTTGTCTCAGTCCTTCTAGCTGATTCCAGTAATTAGATTTTTGTTTTTCAATTTCTTTTCTTGGTTATCTTAAGATCGTGCTAATGCTGATGGTTCTGGTCTTAGATGTGGGATTTCGACTACTTTTTTGCCAGATTATCCGCTGTTTTATTTCCTTCTATTCCTATATTTCTTTGCCAAAAAATCTTTGATATTAGAGCTCAGCGCTTTGATGTCTACTTGACTATCCGACATTATCATGATCTCTTGTCTGCGGTAACTTCTTTCAATATTAAGTTTCAAATGTACTTTCATTGCAGAATACGTGGATTACATCTTCAGTTTTTCCCTACACTGCACACCATAAGGGCCTTAGTAGCTTTGTCTATTACTTTGTTTTTATATTTATTTCAGAGTAGGATTAGGCCTAAATTTGATACCTCTGATTTGTACTCAACGATGTTTTCCCCTATTTTATGGTTTTTAAATTAGGTTCCTTTATCCTTGTAAAGGTTAATAGTGTGGTTTTGGTGGAGTTGATGTTACGTCCCACCGAGTCGCACCACTGTTTCGCAATGTTTAGTCCTCTTTGAAGCTTTTGGAAACATTTTAATTCATTTTATGGGGTTTTAGAACAAGCAAAATATTTTTACCCACAGTGTCATTTTTCACTAAAACTAATGTTTAAACATTTTTCACCTATAAAATACCTTACGTCCATCGACACGCTGTATAAGGCATTCTACAAAGCTTCCCTAATTATAAAATCGAATTAATTTTTCTCTTTAAGATGTTTTAATTAAATTTATTGTACTAATTCCTTACTCTGTGGAAGTCCATCTTACTAAGAAGAATACACCTATTCGTTTAAACTTAACTTCCACGTTTTATTTAAAAATTCGCTTTTAAATTAAAATGACAGCTGTTTCTCTTTTGTCTGTCCCTCTTCAGTTTACAATACAAAATAAAAATTAAATAAAGAACGCCAATGCATAAAATACGTAAGTATTTATAAAACTTATGTAATTAAGTGTGATGTGTTATCTCAGTTATAACCTTGTAAAATCAGCCAATTCATTCCTAGATGTAAGTTTAGATTGAGTAACAATACAAATGATATGGAATAATTTTGGATTGATAAAATGTTTATTAAATCAGAAAACTAGATTCGGGGAATACAATTTTAAAATTATTTTAAAATATTAACAGCCGATTGCACCGACTTTTTGTGATCGGAGCATTAAGCTAATGGGCCATTAAAGGTCAGTTAACGCACTGCAGCGATTGCACCATAATTTAAGAGAGTATTAAACATCCATTAATCATCCCTCAGCTAAATCTCCTATTTCCTCCCTTAAACCTATTTTAGTTATTATTCTAACATATTTTGCAAGTTGGAAGTACTGATTATATGAAAAAATAACCAACTGGATGGATTTCAGCTTTAGAGTGTCTAGGTGAATAAAGAAAGACTTGTATTTCCTCACCAGGCTTTCCAAAACATATTCTATTTCAATTTACCTCCTTGTTAATCCAACACTGGTTATGTTGTCAGAGTCAATAGTTTAATTTTTTTTTTTTTTTTTTAAAGAAATTTATGGTACTAACCCTTACTGTGTGAAAGTTCATCTCATTCAGAACAATAAACAACTAAAAGGTTGAATTAACTTCCACTATTTATTCTAATAATAATAATAAATAGTGGAAGTTAATTCAACCTTTTAGTTGTTTATTGTTCTGAAAGAGTCAATAGTTTTTGGAATGCCATCAAATGTGAGTGGATCCATTGTGGCAAGAACCAACTTGTCTTCTTCATCAGGTGGAGGTGGACCACCACCCGTTTTCTTCACATTCTGTCGTCTATTTTCGTAACATCTTCTCAGTTGATCAACTGAACGGTTGTTGAAGTCACCACTTGTAGCGTTAAATTCTCGACAAATTTGTGTCCAAGTTTCATTTTTTTTAGAATTGGCTACTGCGTTAGTTTCTTTATTTTCTATAACGTCTTTATAATTTAGGCAAATAGAAAACAGTAAATTGTGTTCCCTAGGTGTAAAATTTACTGCCCGCACCCGTTTTTTCTTTCCTTCGTCCGCCATCACACAATAAACTTCAAATAACAACCTTTTTAACAGTTTTGGATGCTCGCAAACGTTAGGTTATCAGGTTATGTTTAAATTTAATTTCGAAGTCGTCAACTGTCGATTTTTTACATAAAAAACAGGTAACAAACCAAACAGACAGAAAATCCCTGGCTATTTTCTACAGAATAAACCAAACAAACAGAAAATCCCTATATATGCTCGACGTTGCCACATATCAGTGATAGCAAACTACACAACAAGCTGTCGCCATATTGCAATATATCTCATTGACAATTGAAACGACAAATAACCTTGTGTGGGTGTTTATATTACCTAATTCTGCATTTAAACGTGAAGCAATATACATCACTTTTTCTGTAAATTTTAAACTAAAAACAATTTAAGATCCTTTTACAACTTATTTTCATTTCACAATTTATTATTATTAAGTCAAGTTTATCATTTATTAAGATTTAATTTTAAATATTATTTTTCCGTCTATGTTGTTCTACTGTCGACCGCCGCCATATTCCAACAATAGTTAGTTTTACCTTTTCACTGCCCCTAATCCTAACTATTTTGTAATGTATTTTATATGTCAATGGAAGCGGGAGTTTAAACCATTAAAAAAATATAGTCCAATCCAAACCAGCTTTTTAAATAAGATAATATAAAGTTTATTTCATATTGTTTTGTGATGTTATTCTGTATTAAAATTTATTTCTTATTTAAGAGAATTACAGATGTATACAGAGGTCTTTCCCGCTGTTGAAAATCTCCAAATAGAATACGCCACAGAAAACACCTTTTCAGGCTACGCCGAATGTTATTGGACTTGTACAACGAAAAAACGGGAAGCCATTTTACTAAAAAACTTAAAGAGTTTAAACTACTTAGTTCATGATCGAAAAATTCCTCAAAACTTCGATCATACAATGGTTGTCTTCAGAAATTACGCCATTTGGCATGGGTCAACTATAGCTCTTAGATTAAAGAAGCCAGATTTGTTTAAAAAGGTCACTAGGGGTAAGTGCTTAATATAATTTATTTATTAGATTCCAACCATTAATTTAAGTAAATGAGAAAAACACAAATCTTGATTGTGTATATTAAAAACGTTTTAGCAGCAAACTCTGCTTTCTATAAAGGTCAATTGGGATCCAAATAGACGTTAAGCTTGCGTGGTATTTGGTAAGAAAATTTCATACCATAATTTGTAAAATAAAAATTAATCCAATCTGACGTCTGTTACAAAGCCTCATAATTACTAGATTAAACGTCTGCACAATAGAAAAATATAACAATATTCTTATTCATCTGTAGTCTGTACGTTGAGGTTTCAGTGTTCTCTACGGTTTCAGCTGTCAAAAAATTTCACTTAAATATCATGGCGACACGAAAAATTTCCGAAAATTTTTTTAGTTGCCATGGTCACTAAACAAAATTAAGAAGAAGTGTGAGATTTTCGACATAATTTTAAGTACTGGTGGTATTACCTTTGATTATTTTTTCACCTGTCAAAATATCACAGTTAACAAAAGTTTCGCCCCTTTGGATTATTCTTGCAATCTTGTTTTTGTCTTCAATCAATTCTTCTATATACTTTTCTGCAACTCACCGTGCTATTTTAGAACTTTAAGGTCAGCTCCAGCATTGGCCAACAATTGTATACTTTTCTGATTGGTCTAGTTTTAAAAACTCATCTATTTTCTTAGGTGCTCCGCCAACAGTATATATACCAGCTCTTTGAGACAGACATTTTCCTTGTCTATAACCCACCAAAAGAGCTTTCAGGGAGACGTGTTGCAGGACACATCAAATACGGATATCCACAACAATTTAAAAGGTGATTTAAAAATATAAATAAAATCAAAGTTATTACTTAGACATACGTTTGAACTTTGATTTTATTTATATTTTTAAATCGCCTTTTAAATTGTTGCGGATATCCGTATTTGTTAGTGTGTTTGTGATGATCTCTCTTGGGAAGTATTTAACTTGACATTTAGCTCTGAAGATGGCCTATGTTATGGTTGAAAACGCTTAGCTAAGAAATTTTAAATTATTAATATATACACACTAAAATAAAATACAAGTTTCTCTCTTTTTCTCCACAAAATAGTTTTAATTATTTTTATTACAGGTATGTATGATATATTTGGAAAGACGATTATAGAACAAAATTGGAAGAAACTGTATGAAGTAATACTGCAAAATGCTATCGCCCTCTTAAGGAAGCGTGGTAATACTTTGGCTGCTGAAAAGTTTGAAAATGCCAACATAGATGTTTTAAAGGTAATGGCGAAACTAAGTTTACATGATGATGACGAAGCAAAACAAGAGGCTGTAATTCTACATGGCGATTGTTGGAATAACAATATGATGTTTAAGTATGAGGTAAAAAAATATTTACTTGTCAGTGTTTAATACTTGAATTCTCACTTTATTTATATATAAGCAGCTTTAATATTGAAAACACTACTGAATATTTAAAACATTACAGAGAGTACTTTTTAACTAAATTTTACTATTTATCCCAAAAACTCCATTTTTTGAGTCAATCAAAGCTTTTTTGATATATTATCATCGTCAGATTGACATACTGGAGTTATGTTTAAATTTAGTGGTAAGACTATATAAAGTAATCAGCTAAATAGTGGAAAATCTTAGTGAGATACATTTTTTGATTAACAACTTTTATAATTAATGATCTACTAAACATATCTACACAAATTTATATTGTTTAAATTTGTTATTGTTTGTCTTATGCGGTATATGTAATCTATAATCTTTTTAATTTATTTGTATATTTAAAATATCTCATTGTTTGATGTATTTCTACTGCCAGTAGTAAAGAATAAAAACTTTGTGTTTACTACTGTTCGATGTTAGTAACGTCAAGGTAAAGGTTAATTTCTTCTTCTGTATACGGCATTAAATTTTGTAAACAGTTCTTATTTAAATTTGGTAATTTTGCTATTACGTTTAACAACTTTTAAACAATATTATTTTCTGTTATAAATAAAATTGATGCAGATCTTGCCAAAGAAAAATAATTTCACAATATGTTCCTAATAATTATATTTCACCAACTTGATTATAGGTACTGCCTACCTAAGTAATTCCTAAGCTATGAAATACCTAAATTTGATACTTTACCTAAAACGGATGTCACCAACCTAAGAAATTTTTAGGTAAGAAATACCTAGCTAAAAATTGGACTTAACAAATTTATGTATCGAACCTTTCAAGACGTTCTATAAAACGTACAGCTCGCATATTTTTTTAAATAAAAAAAACAAACACAAAATCTATACTTTTAATGCTGTCAACAAAAATGACAAACTATTTTGAGGTTAAGTATTTCCTAAACACTTTAGGCAGTGGTAGCTGGCTGTCCTAACATTAGGTATTTCCTATCTCTCTAAGGTATTACCTAGCACGTCGTAAAACGCAAATTGTAGTTAGGAATTCCTAAATTTGATTTAGGAAAAGGTTGGTGAAATCGGGAATTATTTTTTTTGGAAAACAACTGGGACTATTTACATCGCTGTAGATGTCTTAGTCTTATTGCTTTGGTAGACCATAGTCTCTGCCACTTGTTTCTTATGATTCTCTTTCCTTTCCTATTAAGAAAAGAGCTTATAATCATACGGAGACTGAGAATTAGCCATTCTAGGCTTACCCATGGGCATCTTATGCTTGGCAATTAAGACGAAATTAGTGACGTGAATCAAATTTTGTTTTGCACCAACTATAATTCTGTTTTACATAGACTTAGTTACATATTGTATGTTTAAAAAAATGTATATCACTAATTTGGTGCTTAAATTGGTGGTTTTTGCAACAAAAATTCAAATATTGTTTTGAAAATGGTTTATTGTTTTACATTTGGTTGCTATAGCACAGTTATACTTTAGAGAATAATAATTCAGAGATAATATCTTCATAACATTCAGAATTTTGCATTGTTATGCCTCTACTCAATCAGATGGCCACCTTATAAAAACTTATGTTATTTTATTCTGTCAATCTCCAAATGATAATATATTTAAACAGCTGTAATTAAGATTAAAAATTTATTTCTTCGAATAAACCGTGGAACCCTTGTCAAAATGATCTTCTTTTTAATATTTTTTAACTGATGGACTTTCACAAAGTAAGGGATAGTACAATAAATTAGACAACTGAATATATAATTTGTTTTTATTTATTTCAGAAAAATAATGCTTCCAAACCAATCGATGTCAAATTTTTGGATTTTCAATTAACTAGAGTTGGTTCGCCAATAATGGACCTATCTTATTATTTATACACAACTACAGACAAATTAGCTTTGGATAAATTTGATGATCTTCTTGAAGAATACCACAAAACTTTGTCATCTTATTTACGACAGTTTGACATTAATTGCGACGACATTCTACCTTTGGAGAAATTAAAGAAAACGTGGAAAAAGTACGGACAATATGGATTGGTTTTATGCACAATGTTAGTAAGAGTGGAAATGTCAGAACAAGATGAAATAATCGATTTTGCTAACAACAATATTGAACAGTTGATTGATATCGTAAATACCCCTATGAAATATCAAGAAGAATATGAGCGAAGACTTTACATCGTTTTTAGTCATTTTGCCGAACGATTTTTATAGCCAGAGAGCCAGACTTTCTTTAATTAATTAGATGTCAGTAAATCAGATCAATTTTAATTGTTATAAATAATATTTAATACTAAAGAAATATTCTACAATAAATTATTTATACATTTATTTATTTATACCAACATTTTCTTCATTATTAAGGTTTAGATTTGTTATCAAAACTCTGTAATCAAAAATAACTTGAGAAAATTTATAATTACTAATTACTCTAGTAAATAATAAAAAAAATTAGCTGTAAATCAAGGAAAAAGTCAGCTGATAAGATTCAGTAGGTGATAGATGATGCTGTTGCCTTACACCTTTTGAGGTATTAGCTAAAGGCAGTTGAAAATCTCATGGGCCATGAGTCACCCTTGCGCAGTCTACACGATACATCAGTAGATAATTTTAGTCTAAACTAAATTGCCAGTGATTGAACATCGTGTCGCATACGGAGTATTAGTACAGTCGAAGTTATAGTATTATAATAGTTAGTTTATTTTGATGGTTTTGAATTTGAATATTAGTATTTTGTTAGTAAAGACTTGTGAATTTCAGTGTTAAGAAAACTGAGGATAATAGAAAAATTTTAACGGAGAAACATGACATCAAATCAAACCGGATTGAATACTTGAGAAAGTTAAAAAATATATATAAAGAATGATGACATACTGTACCTAAAATGTGGGACAATGGACAAAATATGTGTTTGAAATCACCAGTAGCCAAAGATAAAAGATTGATTATTTTACATGCTGGAGGTGTATCGGGTTTTTTACCTGATGCTTTGTTGATATTCAAATCAGGACTTAAAACGGGCGGTTATCACGACGAAATGAATACCAACCATTTTTCCAAATGGTTAAAGGAAAAGTTTATTCCTAACGCTCCGAAAAAATGTGTATTAGATAATGAGTATTAGATAATGCATCTTACCATAATACTTTCGTTGAATCACTGCCCAATTTATCATGGAAGATATGATGCAAAAGTGGCTAACTGAAAGAAACATTTTTTATAATATGGCTGACACTAAAACAGAATTGTACAATTTAATTCTAATGCACAAACCTTTAAATAAAAGATATGTAATCCACGAAATATTAGCAGAAAATGACATGCTAGCATTGCGTTTCCCACCTTACCATCCGGAACAGAATATCCAATAAAAAAAATTTTGGCACTGGTAAAGAGTGACGTAGCTTCCTGTTCTAACTTTCAAGTTAGACGATGTGTGGAAGTTAACGGAAGAAAAGTTTGCCAATTGGGAGAATATTTGCGCCCATTTTGGTAAAGTTGAAAACGAATACATGGAAAGAGAGCATATTATGGATGATGTGTACAATTTAGTAATAAGTATAGGACAGAAAGTAGCAAGAGTGAATCGGGATATGAAGATAATGAAGATGATTTGGGTTGTCAACCACTGTTGTGATTTGTATTTTTGTGTATTTTAACTTGTCACAAACTTTTATATTTATTTGTAATGTGATTAAATAAATCTATTCATCTATATAATGTACAATTTTTATTAAATAAAAAATTCTATAATCAAGCAACTTCGACTGGGCTATTGAATTTAACGTGCAATTGAGTCAACGTTTTCAGATTGCATTGTAATAATTTTGACCATTTTTGCCATTAATTTCGGCGCATACATTTTCAAGGTCATAGCCTATGAGATTTTCAACTGCCTCTAACAAACTGCTCACACACTAGATATATAGCATGCTGGCATTAATATTCAACTATGTTAGCATTCTTCATTGATGACAGGCTGTCACTGCCGCTTCAACTACAGAGTCGCAGCTGACGGTCGGGAGTTATCATAGTATTTATTTATATTTGCCCAATGTTTAAAAATTTCCCATAAGAGCGATGCAATTAGAGAAAACACATTTGAAACAGCGTAGCTTGACGCCAGTAAAGAACAAAAATAAATGTTAGATTGGTTTCAAAATAAAAAAAAATCGTGTTTTGGTGAGAGCTCCGCATACAATCTATAGAGAAAAGTATAAATGAAAGTGAACCAAAAAATACCAAATTAAAAACTATCATGAATACACCAAAAAATTAATAACAGTTCGTATATTCATGCAAAATTAATTTCAATGGATGAATGCTTGGTTCAGGCATTTGTTTTACGCATAGAAACATGTAATAAACATTATGACGCATTAAATCAATAATAATAGTTTATTTAAATAATATATCATTCGACAATTACACATCAATTTATCAATAAATAATGATTTATAAAAAAATATGCTAAAACAATAGATACACGATACCTAAATTTCAAAACAATCAGCTACGAGAATTTGTGATTTAAGGTTTTTCCTAGCCAAGAAAGACAAGCAACAAAAGGGACTTTTTAGCCACAAACATTTTTATTACTTAAAGTGAATTTTTTAATTAATAATAATAATATTTATGAAATCTTTAATGTTTATCTACTATATTATCCAACAGTGAAAATACAGTATCCTCTAAAATAAACAGTACCGAAAATAAAATAAAGATTAGTTTTTAATGTCTGTAATGTAAGCTTTCAAAATGTTCACCATTTTGACGCAAACAAGCTTCATATCGATTTTGTAAGCCAATAAACATATTTATAAAAAGTGGTTCATGTAACTGCTGAAAAATATTTTTTGACACATTAGACAGAACTACAAAGTAACATATTGCTATCAACTGTGGGAAAAAATCTACCTCACGGGTCTTTTCCCTCACCACATACATTTAAATGGGAATTCAGCAGTGAGGTAGATTTTTTCCCTCAGTTGATAGCTGTTGTTACGAAAAAATGACACACCAGGAATATCAATACAAAATTGCAGTAATGTAACAGTTAATTAAATTAGTTTTTTTGTATGTGCCCTTTATTTTATAACCAATGATAATAATAAAATGTTATAAATTCACTTCTTTATTTTTATTATTAATATGCAGCCGTAGAAAAAGTATGGTGTGCAACACAGTGGAAAAGACACTTTTCAACCTTGTTGCACAATGTACTATTGTATTCTTTCTCGTAGTTCGACAATATTCGCCGGCGTAATTTCTGAATGAAATATTTTTTCCTTCATTATGCCCCAAATGTATGCGTCAGGTGGCGTCAAATCAGGTGAATGAGAGGGATATTCGAAGTCTGTTCCCCGAGAAATTATGCTGACGGAGTATGTCTAAGGTGCGCACAGCTGTATGGCTCGTTGTACCATCTTGTTGGAACCATTGTGTGCGAAACTATAGATTTCGTGCACGGCAAAAGTTATTTAGATCTCTCACAAAAGGTATAATAATTTTCTCTCTATAACGTTCTTGGTTGACAGTAAGTGGATTCCGATTATCATCTTCAATTACCAGATACCGCGCACCAAACGGTAACTCGAAGACTGTGGAGTGGTTTCTCTACAATGACATCAGGACGTTCAAATCCAAGGAATCTGGTTGTTTGTCGATTAATATAGCCGCTAAGATGAACGTGACTCTCTTCTAAAAACCATATGTTTTTCAAAAATTCGGGATCTTCGTAAATTAAACTCAACATGCGACCACAGCAAATTACTCTTGCACGTTTGTCCGCAGCATTGAGTCGTTGTCCAACTTGAATACGGTATGGATAACCACCAATTGATTTGAACATGCGACGTAAAGACGTTTCACTAATGTTGAGTTTACATGCAGTTCTTACAAGACTTCTTTGAGTTTGAGGTGATTGCACAACTTGGTTAAAAACACATCCTTCATTTTCGTTAGTGCATACTGTTTTTCGACGACCTGAAAAACCTTTACATTGACACAATACAGTACATTGCGACGAAATTTTTTAACAACAGCTAACATCACACTTTTACTAGGAGCTGCTTTATTAAATTTTGTTGACACCTGTTCTAAGTTTGGACCATCATTACGACCTTTTCCGTATGAACGAAAATAATGCTCTACCAAAAACATTTTTTCTTCCGTTGTTAGAACCATTTTGTATCAAATTTAACTGCAACGTACTATTAATATATCAACTAATGACAAGTCAAATATGACAAATCCATATTACATAAACAACTCACAGCACTCTCTGTTTCGGTACTGTTTATTTTGGCGGATACCGTACATAGTTATTTTTCAATTTAAGGACAAAAGGCAACACTGCAATTTTTAAAGAAATCTGAACCCGATAATTAAAAAATTGACTCAGTAACAGACATTGATAACAGAGCAACAAATTTTATGAGAAATATAAATTGTGTAAAAACAAGAATGTTTCAATTTAAAAAACGACGATCTTTGTTGTACTGACAGTCACATAGATTATTTGTTAAAATTATTTTCCAAAATGATGATAGTTCGTATAAATATTAATATTGTACAAGAAGGAAATCTTAAAAAGAAGCAAATTAAGAATTGAGCCTAAAGAAAGTCGAAAAACAAAAATTTGTCTTCTGTATAAATAAAATATTAACTATAGTAAAATCACGATCGGTGCTAACACTAATAAATCAAAATTTTATGGAACTTGTGTATGTGTATGAGTTAGGGGTGATAATTACACTGCGACCTATAGGATCTATTGTGTCCCCCCTTACTTGCCATGTTCTGATATTTTCTCAGACCTATAGCAGCTCTTTCAGTCCTATTTTCCTGAGGAAGTTTAGAACATCGTCGAGCTTTAAATCAGGTAGATCTTCCTCTTCTATTTCATGTGCTTCTAGGTATCTGGCCCTAGAATTTTGCAAGGCAGGGCATTCTGAGAGTATGTGTATTGAGGTTTCATCCTCTTCCTCACAGAATCTGCACTGAGAGATCTCTTCTGGTCATAGTTCCCCAGTAGTATCTTAGATTGCCTCAGTCCTTCCAGCTGATTCCAGTACTTGGATTTTTCCTTCTCCATTTTTTCTCTTAGTTTTCCTAAGATTACTCTATTGCTGATCCCACAAGATGGTTCTGGTCCCAAATGTAGGGTTTCAGCTCCTTTTTTGCCTGCTTATCTGCTGTTTCATTCCCCTCTATTCTTATTTATGGAACTTACTCAGCACAAGTGGACCATACAAAATAAATATGTAATTTTACCCTAAAGTGTGGTTTAAAATGTTGACCGTTAAATTTTGGCTCGAATTCTAAATAATACAATGTTATGATAGGTACTAATTGTAAGTTATGCATGTCGTTTATATGTTGATAAAAAAAATGAAACCGAATAAAAATAATAGGTACTCGCCCTTGAAATGACTTGTTCCGACAGTTTTATTACAGTTTATTTTTGTTAAAACTAATTAAAAATTTGTAATAGAATGCCTATAAAACTGTTGTTGGAAATTTATAACAATTAAACAAAAAAAAAATAAAGAATTTGAAAAATCAGTGCAATTCATATTTTATTTTTGTCCGTACAAAATAAACGCCACCAGTAGGTAGAAGATTTTTCTGAATATTGTATAATAGGTATAATTTCAAACCGTACCGATGCCGATGCTGTTGTTTTCTCATCAACACGATGCCAAAAGTGGCTGGTTTTCGTTTCTCGTGCTAGAGGCGCATCATTACGGCAACTCATTTTTACAAAAATAGTGGGGGAACATGAACAGTTTAAAGCATAGGATCCGCGTATCTTGTTATATATTCAGTGATCGACGAACTTTCGAAGTGAACGGTTGTGCCTAAGCAGAGAAAGCGATTAGATACGAGCGAGCAGGTAGACGGACTTCAGAGAAAGCATTAAGTTAACGAGGGAGCTCCAAGAACCAATAGCGTTAACGACAAGAAGTCGTTAAGACTTCTCAACGAGATTTTTTTATCCCACTGTTTAATGTTACTGCTAAGAATTTTTCAATTCTTAGCAGTAACTATCATATTTACGAATAATTACTATACCGGGGCGACCCGGTATCTTTAATTAATTAACTATGTCTTCTTACAGATACCGACAGGAGAAAGATGACAACTTGACGCCAAACCAAAGGAAACGGAAAGCAGAGGGGCTGAGAAAAGCGAAGGAAAGAGAAACAAACGAGCTGAAGAAAAAACTGGACAGCGATTTCAAACACACGAAGAAAGACGAAACAAGTAGCGAAGATGACGATGAAAGCGACGAAGAAGAATACAACTCAATACTACTACAAATCGAGCTAGACAAATACAAAAAGATATTCAACGAACAACAAGCAGAAATTGTAAAAATCAAAGAAGAAATGGACAGATTCAGAAACGAAAACCAAAAACTAAAGGAGGAAATCAACCACCTGAGAGGAAACCATGAAGAAACAAGGTCAAGAAGCCCACCCCCCAAGAAACGACATGGAAATCGACGAAACACCGACGCTGAGAAAAATCCAGCGAGAACAGCAAGCCGAAAAAAGGAGAAACGAAGCCCCAAAAAAGACAAGCGAGCCCCCCAAGAATACAACGGATACGAGAAAAAACGGAAACCACCCCCAATCTACGTGAAGACGACCAGGGACTTCCTGAGGATCCGCAGGGAAGCACAGGTAAGAAATATTAATATTACTTACAGGTTCAACGAGAAGACAGGAATAAAAATCAACACGGAGACCCCAGACGATTACAGAAGGATGACCGCCTACCTCAACGAGCTACAGGGACAAGGAGTAAACTGGTACACCTTCCAGGACCCGGAGACGAAACTAGCCAAAACCGTGATCAAAGGACTAGCCCCAGACGAGAGCACAGAGGATCTAATCAGTCAGGAAATCAGAGTCCGTAAGACGACCCAACTGCACTCCCGCCACGGAGTCCCGATATTCGTCGTAAAATAACCAAAAGAGGACGAAAAGAAAATGAAGGAGGTTCAGTTTATACTCAGCGCCAAAGTCCAGAAAGAACAACTCAGAAGAAGCGTGAAGCCAACGCAGTGCTACAACTGGCAAAGTTTCCATCACGGGCAATCCACTTGCCACATGGAAACAAAGTGCGTCAGGTGCGGAGGAAAACACCACGCGGAAAACTGCGACAGACCCAGGGCACAACCACCAAGGTGCGCAAATTGCCAGGGTGAACACCCTGCAAACTACATGGGATGTCCAAAAATCCCAAAGAAGAACATACCAGAAAGGAAGACGGTAGACAACAACAACGCAAACAGGAAACCAGGACTAAGCGACGCCAACGCAGCGAAAAAGGATGGAAAGAAAGAAAAAGACATCGTCGAAACGATGAAACTTTTTGCGAAGCAAATGGAAGAACTTAAAAACTTCTTCCAAGACTTAATGAAGAACCAATGGTGGAATCTATTAAACAACGGACTGACAGAAGAGGAACCACCTGCGAGAGGCCCCGTTCATCCCTAAAAAGATGCGCTGTATCTCAAACAGGGACAGCTTAACAATCCACTCTTTAAGGTCATTTCTAGTCGCAGTCCGTCGGCTAGGGATGCAACTTTCTAGAGGCAGCAAAAAGCACACACTCGAGAACGCCCAAAAAAAGACAGGAGGATAAAGGTGCCCAGCACCGTCCCGGACCAAAAAGAAAACACCTGGAAACCATTTCCGAACCAAGATAGTGGAAGGGAAAGCACGAGGATTGAGGCCCCCATCGGATGTGATTGGGGGGTGGAGGAAGTTCTTCCCGGAATGCACCGCTCCTAGAGGGATGCATTCTGGGAGGGTTTGGTTAGAGTGTGTGTCTGGTTATATACTCAATCAACGCTGCAGGTCAGGAACCAACTCAGACGCTGTTACCGTTACATTTCTTCTAGCACATAAAGTTTAAAATCGGTCTTGATTTGGTATTGTCGTTCTTTGCCAAATCAAGCACGAATAGTGTTTATTTTAGAAAAGATTGTTTAAAAGCCCTTTAATTAAAAAGTAAGTCAATATCGATATTTTATTGCTTCGGAATTTTGCTATTAGCAATAAGTATTTTTGTTGAAACTTATACTATTTTATTGATGCACAGTGTTACTCTATATAACATTTAAATAAATGTTATTATATAAAGAACCTGAATAAAATTTATTAAAATATCCCTAAACCATGTTGATGTGTGTAGATGGCAGTAGGTACTATTGCTATAGTTGGATGAATTGGTTTTAATTTCGAGCAATTACGAACATTAGATTAAAAATAAATGAATATAAGTATCAATAAAACAATATAGTGGAATATTTACGTGACATTTTCAATACAAATAATTTTCTTTGTATGTTACGCCAATGGAATTTATTCATAATTATCTAGACTTATGTACACTTATAGAAGTATATAAAATAAAAAATAAGGAAATCTATTCATTAAGTTTACAACGCAATTTTAAAATGGGTGATAATAGAAATGAAATTTTGCGGTTTTGGATCGAGAAAATGCTTCAAAATAAAGGCATTAATAAGTACACTTTGGATGTATTGGGATCTTCATCAAAAGGGGACGGTTACATGGGAGACATAAATTTTTTGAAAGTGGATTGTGATTTGGAAAATGGTAAAAAAAAAGTGTTTGATATTGTTATAAAATCCAATAAAATAAAACTAGATCAACACAATTTTTTAGATGAAGACGTTTTCAACAGGTGAATATTTAATTTAATTTAATTTATTTAATAAATTATTAATTGTTGTTTGTTTGTTGTTGTTTACCGAAAAATAATTGCATTTTAGTTATATTGATTTATTAATAGTGATCATTTATAGCTCATGGAATTAAGTTACGACAACGACATAACCTTAAAACTAGACTGCTAATTCCATATAACAAAACTTCCATCTATTCACGAAATTTCAGTGAGCCTTCAGGGCATGCGTAATGAAGTTTTATGACGTTTCCAAATTACCTTTCTTTTAAAATACACATTTTCCTTTGTTGCCTTATTTTAATCTAGCAAATAATTACGACGGAAGTCGTCCATATTGAAGAACCAAATTAAAATCATTTCACATGGCATTTGAAATGTATAGTTTTATCGTTTTGATTTGTATATTATTTTCTAATTTAATTAGTTATCCCAACTGTTGATTGGGAATGTCAATTTTAATTTTTGAATGACCATCAATTGCTAAAGATGTGTTGGATATTACGTCATTAGTGATGGCGTAATGACGTCATCGACGATTTTTTTAAATACAAACCGAGGTCACGGTCCTTCAACTCTTCTACATTTTTCGGTCGATTTTAATATACTCTGCTCTTTAAATATCCCCACAAAAAAAAAGTAGTTGAAACTAAATAACCACGCAGACATTCCTAAGCAAGTCCAACGGAGTCAAATCTGGAGACCTTGGTGGCCATTCGATAGGCCCCCTTCTACCTATCCACCTTCCTGGGAAAACGTAATTAAGGTAATTTCGTACCTCAACGCCATAGTATGGGGAAGCCCCATTCTGTTGGTACCATAAATAATTTTTATTTGAAAATAGTTGATTCAGCTGTGACAACAGATAATTTTGAAGAAATTCCAGATAACTAGCAAAAGTTAGGTATTCCTCAAAAAATATGGCCCTACAATTTGATTGCTTATAATGCCGGCCCAAACATTCACCTTCTCGGGATATTGTGTTCTATACTCTTCCATCCAATGTGGATTTTCACTTACCCAATATCGACATGTCGATTTACGTGACCGTTCAGCATAAAAGACGCTTCATCTGAAAAAAGTACCTTTTGTATGAAACCCGGATGTCAGTTACATTGTTCCATATCGATTTCGCAGAATTCGATTCTTCTATCAAAGGCATCTTCTAATAGCTTCTGGACCAGATGTACTTTGTATGGATGCCACTTCTCCTTTTTTAGCACTTTTACAACAGTTGATTAGTGAACATTATTATCTAGTGCGACCTGCCTAGAACTGGTATGAAGATTTTCTTGAAATGCCAATACAACGTCCAGTTTTTGTCTTCGGATATTGATGTTTTACCACTTGAAATCCGCCATATGCAAGAACCATTTTGGACATCGCTAAAATCGTATTTAACTCTTTTCTTATAATCTTTATTCCTAGGAAATATGACCATTAGCAGCCTAGTTTTAAGGTTATCTCGATGATTTAAGTGATGCTGGTTTTCAGTTTAATAATTATAAGGTTAGGTTCTTCTTTTCATTTAAGTTGTTGTCTCCTTTTGGGTCAGAACTGTAGAACGGTCCATGGCGTTTGGAAAAAAAATAGAAAGGGTTAAAGAAGTCGAACCAGAGCTGGAAGTGAGCTCTCTACAGATAGGTCCAAAATAGATGATAGGGTTGAAGTTGAAGTAGATTAAGGTAGACACAAAAGATCTTTATAGGTCGAAGTGCAGACAAGTCTAATTGGCACATACGACCTAAAATATTTTGTTCCAATCGTATCTAAGCACGGAGTTATAACAAATAACGTCATCGAAATGCGAGCACCAAATGCCAATGTTTGAACGATTTAAATTTAATCAAAATTTTAGAGTTTGTTTTAAAAATAATTTGAATATTTTTAAGTTTATTTATATTTTGTCTGCGTTCTAAAAATGCATATAATTAATTTAAGACATAATCTAAATCATGCATAGGTGTTCTCTATTGTTTTGCAAAGGGCTTAAGTTCTTAAAAATTAAATTGTAGGATTGAAGATTAACTTTTTGTTTATTTTTTTAAATTGGCCAAATTCGCAGTTTTCTTTATACTGTTCTAAGAGTATTGTTAATCTTTATAAAAAAATATTTAAGAGAAAAGAAGATGTATACAGAAGTGTTTCCCGCTATTGAAAATCTTCAAAAAGAACACGGCATAGAAAACTTGTTTTTAGGCTACGCCAAATGTTATTGGGTTTGTACAGAAAAGAGACGGGAAGCCCTTCTACTAAAAAACTTAAAGAGTTTAAACTACTCGCTTCATAATTCACACGTTCCTCAAAACTTTGATCATGCAATGTTGGTGTTCCGAAATTATGCCATGTGGCATGGCTCAACCATAGCGCTTAAAATGAAGAAGCCCGAACTGTTTAAGCAAATCACTAATGGTAAGCGCTTTATATTATGTACCTATATTTCGTAAATAAAATTTTCCTATCTACGAGGGTTATCTGAAAAGTTTCCGACCTCAACATGAAGATGACAGCACTCGTAAACAAAAGTTGGGGAATCTGTTTGCGCATGCTTTGAAAGGTACCTACTCGCTTAAATTTCAGCCTAAAATATCGAGTATGTCATTAAATATTTGTTTTTGAAAGGCAATAATACGCCTACGCAAATCAAAGACGAGTTGGACGCTGTGTACGTGGACTCTGCACCATCATTTACCACCGTGAAATTTTGGGCTGCTGAATTTAAACCCTAAATTTAAAATTTAGCCGTACCAGCTTGGTGACGATGAATGTTCGGGACGTCCAAAAACTGCAACCACTGACGATAATATCGCTCAAGTTCACCAAAAGGTGCTAGACAACCGTCGAATTGAAATAAGAGAGATAGCAGAAGGTATAAACATGTCCAAAGAACGTGTTTGTCACATATTGAATCAAGATTTAGGCATGAGAAAGCTGTCCGCGCATTGGGTGCAGCGTTTGCTCACTTTGGACCCAAAACGTGATCGAATGAACATTTCCAACTCTCTGTTGGTGCAGTTTAGGCGCAATAAATCAGAGTTTTGGCGCCGATTAATTACTGAAGATGAAACTTGGATACACCATTATACTCCAAAAACAAAAACACAGTCAAAACAATGGAATGCGAACGGGGAATCGGCTCCAAAAAAAGCAAAGGTTGTAAAGGTTGTTCCTTCGGCTGGGAAAGTGATGGCAACTGTTTTCTGGGATAGTCATGGAGTTATCTTAATCGATTATTTTCTAAAGGAAAAACCATTACAGCAGCATACTACGCATCATTACTTGACAAGCTGAAGGCAGAAATTGCGGAAAAACGGCCACATTTGCAGAAAAAAAGAATTTTGTTTCACCAAGACAATGCGCCGTCTCACACCTCAGCGGTTGCCCTAGCGAAAATTCACGAATTACAGTTTGAACTGCTTGACCATCCTCCTTACTCACCAGATCTAGCCCCAAGCGACTTTTTTTGTTCCCTAAGCTAAAAGTTGTGCTCGGAGGACAGAGATTTTCGTCGAATGAGGAGGCCATCACCTTCGTAAACAACTATTTTGCAGAGAAAGACGCCGAGTACTATTTGGACGGGTTGAAGAGATGGGAGCATCGCTGGGAGAAGTGTTTAGACTTACAAGGAGACTGTGTAGAAAAAGAAAAATTAATTTGAAGAAAAAATGTCTAGTATCTTTAGTTAGGTCGGAAACTTTTCAGACAACCCTCGTACCTTCCTATTTTAAACATCATTAAAACCATTAAAAAAAACACTAATTTTATTTGATGGTGTCAACAATATGCATAAATAAATACAAATAAATAAAATAGTTTAATAGTTTTTTTGATTACAGATATGAGTGACTTATTAGGATACTTTGTCTTAAAAGAAAATTGGCCAAGCTTGTATAAAAAATGTCTGCAAAATGCTACCGCCATCTTAAAGAAAGGTGGTAATACTTTAGCGGCTGAAAAGTTTGAAAATGCCGACATAGATATTTTGAAGACAATGACGAAACTGACTTTAAATGATGATGAGGAAGCACAAAAAGAGGCTGTCATTCTCCATGGGGATTGTTGGAATAACAACATGATGTTTAAATATGGGGTAAAAGTAAAAATATTGACTTAGCTTACTTCTCGATAGAAATAATGGTTGAATGATAAAAGCTATTTTAATGTTTAATCCACTTGTCAAAGGGGCATTCCATGCCAACTCATCCTACCGATTGGATTTGCATCTCCGATTTTGCTGAAATTCGGGCATTTTTTTGTACCCTTCGAAAAAGGTTTCTATGAATTTTTAAAAATTTTTTCATTCAGCCAATCATGTTTTTTGATGAACTTTTTGAAAAATTTATGCAAAAATCATAAATTTGATTGTTTTTTTTTTTCATCCCAAAGTTAAAACAAGAATTTTAAGATTGTTTGTATCCTGTACAAAAAGATGCCCAAATTTCAGCGAAATCGGACATGTAAATCCAATCGGTAGGATGAGCTGGCGTGGAATGTCCCCAAAATATTAATATATCATGTTTTTTCATTTATTTTAGGAAAATAATACTTCCAAACCAATTGATGTTAAATTTTTGGATTTTCAAATATCTAGAGTTGCTTCTCCAATATTAGACCTTTCATATTATTTATACTCAATTGCCGACAAATCAATTTTGGACAAATTTGACGACCTTCTTAAAGAATACCACAAAACGATGTCATCCTATTTAAGACAGTTTGACATTAATTGCGACGACATTTTATCTTTGGAAAAACTGAAGAGAACGTGGAAAAAGTATGGAAAATTTGGATTGCTTACATGTCCTTTCATTGTAAGAGTGGAACTGTCACAAGAAGACGAATTTTTCGATTTTTCTAATACCACCAACAATAATTGGGATGATATAATTGATAAAAATATTAAATTGCAAGAAGAGTATGATCGAAGAGTTTACGACGTATACAGTCATTTTGCTGAAAAGTTTTTATAGTCAAATACAATTATATCGCTAATGAGATCATTTACAACACTAGAAAGAGTAATAAAGAGCTATAGTTAAATAAATATATAGAAAATAAAGTTAATCTAGTAAAAAAACCATTTTAAAAAAGTTATTTATCAACCTTAAAATCGCCCTATAACCTAAAGACACAAGAGCACACTAAGAGTGAAGTCTGATCTTAAAAACTTAAATTTGTTAAAAACCCAAATAAATAGGAAAACAAATATTAATAATAATAATTTCAAAAACAGATACGTCTACAAATAGTCTTATTAACGCATAAGAAAAACAATAAAAAAACCTAACCTAACCTAACCTAACCTAACCTAACCATTTCTTTCGTGGTCTGCCCCGTTTACGTCTCCCTGTTATGCCTCCAAAATTTGCTTTGTCGGTCTCTCATTGCCCAATCTTTGTACATGGCTCAACCATCTCATCCTTTGAACCCTAGCTATGCTTGTTATTGATGGCTCGTCATATAACTCTTGTAGTTCTTTATTGGTTCTCCTTACCCACATGTCATCTATTTTTTTCCCGCCATATATCTTTCGTAATACTTTCCGTTCGAATATATCCAAAGCCTTCTTTTCTTTTATGTTTAGTTTCCATACCTCAGATCCATACAATACTACTGACCTTATCATAGTTTTGTAAATTCTTTTCTTGGTGTTTCTTGAGACATTCTTTGATCTTAAAATATGCACATTCCTCTTATACATATCATGCCTTTGGCTATTCTTTCCTGTATCTCCTCCTTTTCATCTCCACTGCTTGTAATGGTAACCCCCAGATAATTAAAACTTTCTACTTTTTGAAAACAATATTCTGATTCAGCCGTTGTAACTTTTAATTATGCAGATACATCACTGAGACCTGATCCACTTTTTAGTAGGTACCATAAATTTGGTCTTGGCTTTATTTATTATCAGACCTTTAGCTTTTGCTGATCTTTCCAATTTTTTTATCTCTGCAATTAGATTAGTTTCTGTTCTTGCTAAAATCACAATGTCGTCTGCATATATGCAATTAATTGACACATCTGGTTATATATTGTCCCCTTTGTCTGTATTCCACTTTCTCTTTCAGCGATGTCCAGAACAATATTAAATAAGGTTGTAGAAAGCGGATCTCCCTGTCTTAGTCCCCTTGTAACCTTAAAGCTGCCTGATGTTTGACCTTGAATTAGTACTTTATAGTCTGTATCTGTTAGGGTCATTTTTACTAGACGTATCACTTTTTCACTCACTTCCAGTTTTTTTATTGCCGAAAATATGCTTGCCCTTTTAATTGTATCATAGGCTTGTTTAAAATCTATAAATATCATATAAAGAGGCAAATTTTGATCTATTGTATTATTCATTACTTGTTTTAAGGTGAATATCTGGTCCATGACTGATCTTTTATCTCGAAATCCACACTGATATTGGCCAATTTTATTTTCTACTATTGTATTAATTCTGTTCTTTATTGCAATTGCCAATATCTTGTATTCGATGTCCATTAATTCAATTCCCCTGTAATTTTCACAATATGTTTTTTCGCCTTTTTTTATGTATAGGGCAAAATAAAGTCTCTTTCCATCTATTCGGCATTTTTTCTTTCACCCAGAATGATCTTATTATATTGAAAACATTGTTCTCTAGTTTTTTTCCACCTACTTTTAACATTTCCGCTGTTATCCCATTTTCTCCTGGCGCTTTGTTATTTTTGAACATATTAATGATGTTTGTGATATCCTCTTTTGTAAGCGGCTCTTGTGAGTCATTGTATTCTAAGATTATTTCTTCCTCATCATTGTCCCGCATCGATTGCGATTTTACTATAATGCAAACTAAAGTACTTATTTTAACTGTTAATTTAATTTTGTCTGTGAAGTACATGATACTTTTAACAATCATTGTAACATTTGGTAATAAAATATTTTAAAAAATTTCAGTTATTAACAAATCCCTACTAAATTATAATTTTTAAATCATTTTTTTATTTACTCACTGCCAGATGTTACAGTGATTGATAAAAATGTCACAATTTACACTAAATATTTTTAATTTAATTTTGGTTTTTTTTTTTAAATTCATGGCAAGGTTTCAAAAAAACTTTAGTCAGACTGGAAACTTATGATATACCCTGTATATCTGAATAAAACAAACTTTTTCTTTTTTACCTGTAAGATCATATAATGTAAATGTGTAGTGAGGAACTTAATTATTTTTTGTTAAAACTAATTAAAAATTTGCAATAGAATGCCTATAAAACTATTGTTGGAAATTTATAACAATTAAACAAAAAAAAATAAAGAATTTCAAAAATTAGTACAATTCATATTTTATTTTTGTTCATACAACATAAACGCAACCAGTAGGTAGAAGATTTTTCTGAATATTGTAAATAGGTATAATTTCAAACCGTACCGATGCCGATGCTGTTGTTTTCTCATCAACACGATGCCAAAAGTGGCTGGTTTTCGTTTCTCGTGCTAGAGGCGCATCATTACGGCAACTCATTTTTACAAAAATAGTGGGGGATCATGAACAGTTTAAAGCATAAGATCCGCGTATCTTGTTTTATATTCAGTGATCGACGAGCTTTCGAAGTGAAAGGTTGTGCCTAAGCGGAGAAAGCGATTAGATACGAGCGAGCAGGTAGACGGACTTCCGAGAAAGCATTAAGCTAACGAGGGAGCTCCAAGAACCATTTCTCAACGGGGTTTTTTAATCCCACTGTTTAATGTTACTGCTAAGAATTTTTCAATTCTTACAGTAACTATCATATTTACGAATAATTACTATACCGGGGCGACCCGGTATCTTTAATTAATTAACTATGTCTTCTTACAGATACCGACAGGAGAAAGATGACAACTTGACGCCAAACCAAAGGAAACGGAAAGCAGAGGAAAACAAGAAAGCAGAGGAGCTGAGAAAAGCGAAGGAAAGAGAAACAAACGAGCTGTAGAAAAAACTGGACAGGGATTTCAAACACCCGAAGAAAGACGAAACAAGTAGCGAAGATGACAATGAAAGCGACGAAGAAGAATACAACTCAATACAACTACAAATCGAGCTAGACAAATACAAAAAGATATTCAACGAACACAAGCAGAGATTGTAAAAATCAAAGAAGAAATGGACAGATTCAGAAACAAAAAACCAAAAACTAAAGAAGGAAATCAACCACCTGAGAGGAAACCATGAAGAAACAAGGTCAAGAAGCCCCCCCCAAGAAACGACATGGAAATCGACGAAACACCGACGCTGAGAGAAATCCAGCGAGAACAGCAAGCCGAAAAAGGAGAAACGAAGCCCCAAAAAAGACAAGCGGGCCCCCCAAGAATATAATGGATACGAGAAAGACACGGAAACCACCCCCAATCCACGTGAAGACGACCAGGGACTTTCCGAGGATCCGCAGGGAAGCACAGGTAAGAAATATTAATATTACTTACAGGTTCAACGAGAGGACAGGAATAAAAATCAACACGGAGACCCCAGACGATTACAGAAGGATGACAGCCTACCTCAACGAGCTACAGGGACAAGGAGTAAACTGGTACACCTTCCAGGACCCGGAGACGAAACTAGCCAAAACCGTGATCAAAGGACTAGCCCCAGACGAGAGCACAGAGGAAATCACAAAGGATCTAATCAGTCAGGAAATCAGAGTCCGTAAGACGACCCAACTGCACTCCCGCCACGGAGTCCCGATATTCGTCGTAGAATAACCAAAAGAGGACGAAAAGAAAATGAAGGAGGTTCAGTTTATACTCAGCGCCAAAGTCCAGAAAGAACAACTCAGAAGAAGCGTGAAGCCAACGCAGTGCTACAACTGCCAAAGTTTCCATCACGGGCAATCCACTTGCCACATGGAAACAAAGTGCGTCAGGTGCGGAGGAAAACACCACGCGGAAAACTGCGACAGACCCAGGGCACAACCACCAAGGTGCGCAAATTGCCAGGGTGAACACCCTGCAAACTACATGGGATGTCCAAAAATCCCAAAGAAGAACATACCAGAAAGGAAGACGGTAGAAAACAACAACGCAAACAGGAAACCAGGACTAAGCTACGCCAACGCAGCGAAAAAGGATGGAAAGAAAGAAAAAGACATCTTCGAAACGATGAAACTTTTTGCGAAGCAAATGGAAGAACTTAAAAACTTCTTCCAAGACTTAATGAAGAACCAATGGTGGAATCTATTAAACAACGGACTAACAGAAGAGGAACCACCTGCGAGAGGCCCCGTTCATCCCTAAAAAGATGCGCGGTATCTCAAACAGGGACAGCTTAACAATCCACTCTTTAAGGTCATTTCTAGTCGCAGTCCGTCGGCTAGGGATGCAACTTTCTAGAGGCAGCGAAAAGCACACACTCGAGAACGCCCAAAAAAAAAGACAGGAAGATAAAGGTGCCCAGCACCGTCCCGGACCAAAAAGAAAACACCTGGATACCATTTCCGAACCAAGATAGTGGAAGGGAAAGCACGAGGACTGAGGCCCCCATCGGATGTGATTGGGGGGTGGAGGAAGTTCTTCCCGGAATGCACCGCTCCTAGAGGGATGCATTCTGGAAGGGACGGGTTTGGTTAGAGTGTGTGTCTTGTTCTATACTCAATCAACGCTGCAGGTCAGGAACCAACTCAGACGCTGTTACCGTTACATTTCTTCTAGCACATAAAGTTTAAAATCGGTCTTGATTTGTTATTGTCGTTCTTTGCCAAATCAAGCACGAATAGTGTTTATTTTAGAAAAGATTGTTTAAAAGCCCTTTAATTAAAAAGTAGGTCAATATCGATATTTTATTGCTTCGGCATTTTGCTATTAGCAATAAGTATTTTTGTTGAAATTTATACTATTTTATTGATGCACAGTGTTACTCTATTTAACATTTAGATAAATGTTTTTATATAAAGAACCTGAATAAAATTTATTAAAATATCCCTAAACCATGTTGATGTGTGTAGATGGCAGTAGGTACTATTGCCATAGTTGGATAAATTGGTTTTAATTTCGAGCAATTACGAATATTAGATTAAAAATAAATGAATATGAGAAACAATAAAACAATATAGTGAAATATTTACGTGATATTTTGAATACAAATAATTTTCTTTGTATACTACGCCAATGGAATTTATTCATAATTATCTAGACTTATGTACACTTATAGAAGTATATAAAATAAAACATAAGGAAATCTATTCATTAATTTTACAACGCAATTTTAAAATGGGTGATAATAGAGATGAAATTTTGCGGTTTTGGATCAAGAAAATGCTTCAAAATAAAGGCATTAATAAATACACTTTGGATGTATTGGGATCTTCATCAAAAGGGGACGGTTACACGGGAAACATAAATTTTTTGAAAGTTGATTGTGATTTGGAAAATGGTAAAAAAAAAGTGTTTGATATTGTTATAAAATCCAATAAAATAAAACTAGATCAACACAGTTTTTTAGATGACGTTTTCAACAGGTGAATATTTAATTTAATTTAATTTATTTAATAAATTATTAATTGTTGTTTGTTTGTTGTTGTTTACCGAAAAATAATTGCATTTTAGTTATATTGATTTATTAATAGTGATCATTTATAGCTCATGGAATTAAGTTACGACAACGACATAACCTTAAAACTAGACTGCTAATTCCATATAACAAAACTTCCATCTATTCACGAAATTTCAGTGAGCCTTCAGGGCATGCGTAATGAAGTTTTATGACGTTTCCAAATTACCTTTCTTTTAAAATACACATTTTCCTTTGTTGCCTTATTTTAATCTAGCAAATAATTACGACGGAAGTCGTCCATATTGAAGAACCAAATTAAAATCATTTCACATGGCATTTGAAATGTATAGTTTTATTGTTTTGATTTGTATATTATTTTCTTATTTAATTAGTTATCCCAACTGTTGATTGGGAATGTCAATTTTAATTTTTGAATGACCATCAATTGCTAAAGATGTGTTGGATATTACGTCAGTAGTGATGGCGTAATGACGTCATCGACGATTTTTTTAAATACAAACCGAGGTCACGGTCCTTCAACTCTTCTACATTTTTCGGTCGATTTTGATATACTCTGCTCTTTAAATATCCCCACACTAAAAAGTAGTTGAAACTAAATAACCACGCAGAAATTCCTAAGCAAGTCCAACGGAGTCAAATCTGGAGACCTTGGTGGCCATTCGATAGGCCCCCTTCTACCTATCCACCTTCCTGGGAAAACGTAATTAAGGTAATTTCGTACCTCAACGCCATAGTGTGGGGAAGCCCCATCCTGTTGGTACCATAAATAATTTTTATTTGAAAATAGCTGATTCAGCTGTGACAACAGATAATTTTGAAGAAATTCCAGATAACTAGCAAAAGTTAGGTTTTCCTCAAAAAATATGGCTCTACAATTTGATTGCTTATAATGCCGGCCCAAACATTCACCTTCTCGGGATATTGTGTTCTATACTCTTCCATCCGATGTGGATTTTCACTTACCCAATATCTACATGTCTGGCGATTTTCGTTACCGTTCAGCATAAAAGACGATTCATCTGAAAAAAGTACCTTTTGTATGAAACCCGAATCTCAGTTACATTGTTCCATATCGATTTCGCATAATTCGATTCTTCTATCAAAGGCATCTTCTAATAGCTTCTGGACCAGATGTACTTTGTATGGATGCCACTTCTCCTTTTTTAGCACTTTTACAGCAGTTGATTGGTGAATATTATTATCTAGTGCGACCTGCCTAGAACTGGTATGAGGATTTTCTTGAAATGCCAGTACAACGTCCAGTTTTTGTCTTCGGATATTGATGTTTTACCACTTGAAATCCGCAATATGCAAGAACCATTTTGGACATCGCTAAAATCGTATTTAACTCCTTTCTTTTAATCTTTATTCCTAGGAAATATGACCATTAGCAGCCTAGTTTTAAGGTTATGTCGATGATTTAAGTGATGCTGGTTTTCAGTTTAATAATTATAAGGTTAGGTTCTTCTTTTCATTTGAGTTGTTGTCTCCTTTTGGGTCAGAACTGTAGAACGGTCCATGGCGTTTGGAAAAAGGATAAAGAAGTCGAACCAGAGCTGGAAGTGAGCTCTCTACAGATAGGTCCAAAATAGATGATAGGGTTGAAGTTGAAGTAGATTAAGGTAGACACAAAAGATCTTTATAGGTCGAAGTGCAGACAAGTCTAATTGGCACATACGACCTAAGATATTTTGTTCCAATCGTTTCTAAGCACGGAGTTATAACAAATAACGTCATCAAAATGCGAGCACCAAATGCCAATGTTTGAACGATTTAAATTTAATCAAAATTTTAGAGTTTGTTTTAAAAATAATTTGAATATTTTTAAGTTTATTTATATTTTGTCTGCGTTCTAAAAATGCATATAATTAATTTAAGACATAATCTAAATCATACATAGGTGTTCTCTATTGTTTTGCAAAGGGCTTAAGTTCTTAAAAATTAAATTGTAGGAGTGAAGATTAACTTTTTGTTTATTTTTTTAAATTGGCCAAATTCGCAGTTTTCTTTATACTGTTCTAAGAGTATTGTTAATCTTTATAAAAAAATATTTAAGAGAAAAGAAGATGTATACAGAAGTGTTTCCCGCTATTGAAAATCTTCAAAAAGAACACGGCATAGAAAACTTGTTTTTAGGCTACGCCAAATGTTATTGGGTTTGTACAGAAAAGAGACGGGAAGCCCTTCTACTAAAAAACTTAAAGAGTTTAAACTACTCGCTTCATAATTCACACGTTCCTCAAAACTTTGATCATGCAATGTTGGTGTTCCGAAATTATGCCATGTGGCATGGCTCAACCATAGCGCTTAAAATGAAGAAGCCCGAACTGTTTAAGCAAATCACTAATGGTAAGCGCTTTATATTATGTACCTATATTTCGTAAATAAAATTTTCCTATCTACGAGGGTTGTCTGAAAAGTTTCCGACCTCAACATGAAGATGACAGCACTCGTAAACAAAAGTTGGGGAATCTGTTTGCGCATGCTTTGAAAGGTACCTACTCGCTTAAATTTCAGCCTAAAATATCGAGTATGTCATTAAATATTTGTTTTTGAAAGGCAATAATACGCCTACGCAAATCAAAGACGAGTTGGACGCTGTGTACGTGGACTCTGCACCATCATTTACCACCGTGAAATTTTGGGCTGCTGAATTTAAACGTAGCCGTACCAGCTTGGTGACGATGAACGTTCGGGACGTCCAAAAACTGCAACCACTGACGATAATATCGCTCAAGTTCACCAAATGGTGCTAGACAACCGTCGAATTGAAATAAGAGAGATAGCAGAAGGTATAAACATGTCCAAAGAACGTGTTTGTCACATATTGAATCAAGATTTAGGCATGAGAAAGCTGTCCGCGCGTTGGCGGCCGCGTTTGCTTACTTTGGACCCAAAACGTGTTCGAATCAACATTTTCAACTCTCTGTTGGCGCAGTTTAGGCGCAATAAATCAGAGTTTTGGCGCCGATTAATTACTGTAGATGAAACTTGGATACAGCGATATACTCCAGAAACAAAACACAGTCAAAACAATGGACTGCGAAGGGGGAATCGGCTCCAAAAAAAGCAAAGGTTGTTCCTTCGGCTGGGAAAGTGATGGCAACTGTTTTCTGGGATAGTCATGGAGTTATCTTAATCGATTATTTTCTAAAGGAAAAACCATTACAGCAGCATACTTCGCATCATTATTTGACAAGCTGAAGGCAGAAATTGCGGAAAAACGGCCACATTTGCAGAAACAAAGAATTTTGTTTTACCAAGACAATGCGCCGTCTCACACCTCAGCGGTTGCCATAGCGAAAATTCACGAATTACAGTTTGAACTACTTGACCATCCTCCTTACTCACCAGATCTAGCCCCAAGCGACTTTTTTTGTTCCCTAAGCTAAAAGTTGTGCTCGGAGGACAGAAATTTTCGTCGAATGAGGAGGCCATCACCTTCGTAAACAACTATTTTGCAGAGAAAGACGCCGAGTACTATTTGAACGGGTTGAAGAGATGGAAGCATCGCTGGGAGAAGTGTTTAGACTTACAAGGAGACTGTGTAGAAAAAGAAAAATTAATTTGAAGAAAAAATGTCTAGTATCTTTAGTTAGGTCGGAAACTTTTCAGACAACCCTCGTACCTTCCTATTTTAAACATCATTAAAACCATTCAAAAATAACACTAATTTTATTTGATGGTGTCAACAATCTGCATAAATAAATACGTATAAATAAAATAGTTTAATAGTTTTTTTGATTACAGATATGAGTGACTTATTAGGATACTTTGTCTTAAAAGTAAATTGGACAAGCTTGTATAAAAAATGTCTGCAAAATGCTACCGCCATCTTAAAGAAAGGTGGTAATACTTTAGCGGCTGAAAAGTTTGAAAATGCCGACATAGATATTTTGAAGACAATGACGAAACTGACTTTAAATGATGATGAGGAAGCACAAAAAGAGGCTGTTATTCTCCATGGGGATTGTTGGAATAACAATATGATGTTTAAATATGAGGTAAAAATAAAAATATTTACTTAGCTTACTTCTCGATAGAAATAATGGTTGGATGATAAAAGCTACTTTAATGTGTAATCCACTTGTCAAAGGGGCATTCCATGCCAACTCATCCTACCGATTGGATTTGCATCTCCGATTTCGCTGAAATTTGGGCATCTTTTTGTACCCTTCGAAAAAGGTTTCTATGAATTTTTTTAAATTTTTTCATTTAGTCAATAAAGAGATATGAGTTTTCGAAAATTTCGGGTATTTTTTTTAAATAGCCATGGTGAAATATTGTCCGATTTGGGACTTTTTTTTTAATTTAGTGTTTTTTGATGAACTTTTTAAAAAATTTATGCAAAAAATTATTCATCATAAATTTGATTGTTTTTTTTTCATTCCAAAGTTTAAACAGTAATTTTAAGAGTGTTTATATCCTTCAAATTTTTTAAAAAAATTCCCAAAAATTCTACTCTTCAAAACACAAATTTTAAGCCTAGTTTCGTAATGGGATAATAATGGGTTATAATTTTTTTTTAATTTTTAAATTAATCATACGGGATACGGTCCTGGTGATTAATTGAAAACAAGTTTGATATTTGCTCCGTAATAAACCGCAAAATACTGCAGAATTACGAGCAAATAATTAAAACAAAAGTGATCAGTGTAAACACTAAGGAGACTGTCACGTAAGTGAAAAATAAAAACAGCTAAAACATTGAAAATAACTTCAAAAACTGTGAAAATAGAAATTTCAAATCAAAATATCGTACGGATAAAAACTTAAGGTTCGACGGGAAACTAGGAGCATGGAACGTTAGAGGGTTAAATGGAAAGGAACATGAACTGATACAGGAATTCGAGGAAACAGGCCTCGAAATACTAGTAATAAACGAAACAAAAAAAAAGGGAACCGGAAGAATAAATTTAAGAAATGAGCATACACTCATATACAGTGGAGTAGAAAAAACACAAAGAGCAGCAGCAGGGGTGGGATGTATAATACACAAGCAGCTAACACACCAAATCAGATCGTGGAAAGCTATATCCGAAAGAATTCTACTCATAGAGATAGGAAACGAACGAGAAGATATTAAATCAATAATATCAGTATACGGACCTGACGAAAATGAAAAGAAAGATGAGAAAGAAAAATTTTGGGAGAACCTAACCCTAGCAACAGAAGAAGCACGAGGAAGAGTGTATATAGCAGGAGATTTCAATAGCAGAGTAGGAAAAAAAGATACAGAATATAAAGTAATAATCGGAAAACATGGAGAAGAAACACGAAACAACAATGGAAGACGATTATTAGAATTCTGTAGATTACAAGATATAATAATCGCCAATACTTTTTACCCACACAAGGATATACATAAATACACCAGAACACAAACAAACAGAGGAGAAAAATCAATAATAGATTACATACTAGTTCAAAGAAAAGAAAGAAGAAATGTAATGGACGTAAGAGTTTAAAGAGGAGCCGATATTGATAGCGACCACCACCTACTTATTTCAAAAATAAAACAGCATAAAACAGAAACGACAATAACAAAATACAAAGAAAAAAATCATGTAACAATTAAAACATACAAATTAAGAAAAAAAGAAATAGGTAAAAAATACTTACAAACCACTGAGATAAAGTTTAAAAAGGATTTAGAGAAGATTCAGAATTCGAATGCCGAACAAGGATGGTCCATATTTAAAGATTTAATATTAAAGACAGCAACTGAAATATGCGGAACTACCAAAACAAACATCAATAAAAAACAAACATCATGGTGGACTACCGAAATACAGAAAGAGATTAAAGAAAAGAAATTAAAATGGAGAAAGTATCTAACCATTAAATCAGAAGATCAACTAAAAAAATACAAAGAGAAAAGAAACAAGGTAAAAGCCCTTATAAAAGAGGCAAAAGAAAAAGCTTGGACAGATTTTGGGAATATAATGGAAACAAATAGCTACAGCAATCAAAAACTATTTTATAGAGTCCTAAAATCCTGGAGAACTGAGAAAAAGACAACCGACATATATATAAAGAATAAACAACAAGAAATATTAACAAACGAAAGAGATATAATTGAGAGATGGAAGGAATATTTTCAAGAACTATTAGGAAGCAGACAACGAACTCAAGAAAGAGACCCAAACGCCCCTGAAGAACAAATAGAAGAAGAAAGACTAGAAGAAATTGAAATAAGCGAGCTGAAATATACAATAAAAACTCTAAAGAATGGTAAAGCACCGGGTGATGATAAAATTACAGGAGAAATGATTAAAAACTTAGGAGAAACAGGTATGATAGCACTACTAGAAATACTGAACAAAACATGGAAAGAAGAAAGAATACCAGAAGAATGGGGAGCAGCGCTGATAACACCAATATACAAGAAAGGAGATAAAAGAAATTGTACAAATTACAGAGGAATCACTCTACTGAATACGATTACTAAAATATACGAACAGATCATAAATATCAGATTAAAAAAATACTAGAACCGCAACTTAACGAAACACAAAGCGGATTTAGACCCGGAAGAAATACCCAAGACCATATTTTTACGATAAAACAGCTGATAGAGAAAAGACACACACAAAATAAAAACACATATCTAGCCTTTATAGACATGGAGAAAGCTTTCGATATGGTACCTAGAAATAAAGTATGGAATGGTCTGAAAGAAAAATGAGTCCATACAAAATTAATAAGAATTATAAAAAACATATACGAAACGAACAAAAACTTTGTAATAAAAGCAAACATGAAATCGGAAGGATTCACAACAGACACAGGACTAAGACAAGGAGGTAGTCTTAGCCCAACATTATTCACCGTACACATGGACACCATAATCAAGAAATGTGAACAGAGGACTATCAAAATGACAGTAGGATATAAGAACCTTGAGAAAATAGAGATATCAGAGGGAACTTTTGCAGATGATGTGGTGCTAATAGCAGGGAATGAAAAACACCTACAACAAAATCTAAAAATATGGAAAGAAACTATGGAAGAGGAAGGTATGAAAATGAACATTAATAAAACAAAAATATTGATAGTGGGAGACCAAAGAACTGATACCCAGATAATAATAGACAACAATAAAATAGAACAGGTCAAAGAATTTAAATACTTAGGAGTTACACTAGACCACACAGGAAAACAGGATGCAGAAATTAACGAAAGAATTGAAAAGACAATAAAACTATATTACTCGATGAATAACAAATTTATTAACAACAGAAAAATCTCGGTGCAGACAAAATTAAAAGTTTTCAATACAATATTCAGACCAATACTAACATACGGATGCGAATCATGGAACCTAACAAATAGCCAGAAAAGCAAAATACAATCCACAGAAATGAAATACCTAAGAAGAATAAAAATATAACTAGACTAGATAGAATTAGAAATATACAAATCAGAGAAGAACTTGGAGTACAACCCATAACCAAATTTATTGAACAACGACAGTTGAGCTGGTGGGGACACTTACAACGAATGCCGAAAGAAAGACAAGTTAAACAAATATATGAAGCAAGAATACAGATAAAAAGAAAAAGAGGAAGACCTAGGACCACTTGGAACCAAACAATTAGCAAAATACTCCAGACTAGAGGAAAATCATGGAATGAAGCGATAACAATAACAGGAGACAGAGCAGCATGGAGAAAATTTGTAAATGAATAATAAAGAAAACCCCGACACCTAACGGTACAAGGGGATTTGATTATATATTGTTATGTTTGTCTGTGTATGTATGATTTATGATTTATGTTATAATGAAACTGATTTTACATGAATAATTGATTTATGTTACAGACACTAACATAACCTTTTATATACTAAAACAAATAAAAAACTTTCCTTCTCAGGGTTCTGTGGGTTCACAGGCTCTAGGTATTATAATTTATTATTATTTATTATTGTAGTTATTTGAACGCCCTATATCAATTGTTGATTTATTCTATTATTATTATTATGTTAAAAAAAATGGAAGTTTTAATTAAATTTACTGTTAAATGCAAAACAGATCAACCAAATTCAATGTAATGTTTTATTACATAAATGTTTCAAAAATATTAACACATTTCGTTATACAAATACAAATTCATGATCGTTTAAATGTTCTTTCATACTTCACACATTCACACTAATGAAACTAATACTATTACAATTAATTATGCAACTCACATAACAATTATGTGTGAGTTCTTTATAAGTTTTACAGTTGGTAGTCCTTTCTATAATTACAGTTACAAAAAAAATGGACGATAGATCACTAAGCGTTATTGAAAATTTAGTTTCTCACACACTGGTAAGTTTATTTAACAAGAATTCATTAAATACCTTTTTATTACTTCTCCTAATAGCGTTTGATATTGTCTCGATGTTTTTAAACAATATGAATACCTTTATATTGTTTTGTAGACCGTGGTTGACTATTCGTGTGGGTCTCCTGCCTTCCTCCCGCGTGGAATCCGGTTCAAGATGTTACGAAGATCACTCAGGATCCATCTTTTACTTTGGGAACCTTTTAAAGGTAACTTACACTGGTCACAAATCACTATTTTACTATCTAATTACAATTTTGACAAAATTTCATATATGATTTTGATTAATCTGTTTCTAATCACTTTTCTTAACAAAAAAAATTTTTTATTCCTTCCAAAACCAAAAATTGACTAATTCCCTTTTTCAAAATCAATAACTACCCCGATTTTCCTTTTTTTCTTTTTTTATATTCAAATTCGCCCTCTATATCTCTAATTATGCTTATATCATTCATTGTCCAATCAAATTAACCTTATGGTTTTTTATAAATAAATTTAATAATATCTAATAAAGCTTTGTTTTGAGACTAGGAAACATTACATCTTATATTTGAGGCTATCAGCGCAAAAGTGGTGTAACCCACTATTTGTGTTGGTTGCAGTTTTGGTGTAAACTACATTCCATACATTATTAACTTTGAATACAAAAGTGGAGTAAGCCACTTTTTGTTATCAAAACAACAGATGGCCCTAAATAAAAAATAAATTAATAAAAACAAATCTATCTTAGCAAATTTTAAATCCTATTTTTCCTAAGTGCAGTGCAGGGGGTTACACCACTTTTGCGCTGATAGCCTCATTTCTAAATTGGAATTTGTTTGTATCACATCTTTTATTATTTAAATTATGTCAATTACGTTAACCTTTTTCTTCTGTCATAGTTGACATATCAAAACATCTCTTTAGAAGCTACCCTATATCAGGTGACAATTGATGTCACTGTCATTTAATTCATAACCCCATTATTTGTTTATTTTTTTAATTTTTAGATTGTATAATTAGATGTAAGCAAATTTTCAGTGAAAACTTTATAAGTACTAATTTTGAATAATTTGTTATAGGCATCATGAATACATATTTAGATAATACCTAGAAACCATCAACCTACTCGTCTATATGGTAAATCTTATATTATGTAACAGGTGATTTGTTGACAATTTTAATTTATGGAAATATAATTTAAATTTTATTACATTCCTTTAACTGTTTAAATTTAAATAAACTACCTTCCCTCTAATTAATAAATAAGATTCTCTTGTTAAATATTTTAATCTTCTAATAAGGCCATTTGATTACGTTACAACATACCCCAAATTTTTTTGTAAACATTCTAACTTCTTGAAGTCTAGAATTTTTCAAATAAAATTTTTATACATTCATAATAACTATTTTCTAAAATCTCTTTATTATATATAACTACTAATTACTACTAATATTTAAAAAATTTTTTTTTTTTTAGTTATTCACTTATGGAAGGTAGCCATCTGTACAGTACGTCTACATTAAAGATACCCCTTATGTCTCCAGTATCAGGATGAATGTTTACCCCATTTTGGTTTTTTAATCCTATATGGGCCTTCAAAAGGTAACTGCAACTTTGCACATCATCTTTGTACTTATAAGATATAAGGTAAGTTTTAATTTTGAATGTTTCCATACTTTTAACTTTTAAACTATGAATATAATCCTGTGCAACTCTGGGCATTTCATTGTATAAATCTTTATATTTTTCCAACAATCTTTTAACCTCCATTCTATTTTCCTTCTCACAATTCAAATCTAATCCATTCCATTTATTATCTTCTTTGAGATCCAATTCATATTCATAAATTTCATTCCTATCCATTACTTCTGTATCCATCCCATTAATGTCACCATTAATCCTTTCATTAAAATATTCTTCTCTAAAATCATTTTCATTATACTTCTCATTTTCTTTAGATGTCTCATAACCCATTCTATTTTCATTTTTCTTTATTTTTATATTCATTATTTTCTTTGCCCCTTCTGTTTCTTCTTGTTCATTAAACTTCACACTAATACCCTTCAAAGTAACTTTCCTATTTTCATAATTGATGTCTACCTTATTTCTATATAATTCATCCGAACCTAATAAAATATCAAATTCCATATTATTTACAATTAGTAATTGTACCTCAAATTCAGTACTTCCTAATCTTAATTGTAGTATTATTGATTTGTTTACTTCACTTATTTTCTTTAAATTCAAACCTATTAGATTTACTTTAGGAACCTTAATTACATGATCTTGTAAATTCAATTTATTTATAATATTTTCATTTATTAATGATGTTTCTGACCCACTATCTATCAAAATGTTAACCCTTGTATCATTTATTTTACCATTTATTGAAACTAAAATATTTTTATGATTATCATTAATGCAATCTCTTGTTTTTAGAAATTCTCTGGGGTGAACGTAACTGTACAGATTGCTGATTACCTCACCCATTAATGAAAATTTTGTGAAGTTCCAGCACCATCATGATTAGGACTGGCATCTTGGACATTAGAAGGGAAATTAGACTCTTCACTTCGAACATTTTCTCCATTTATGGAAGTAGTCCTTTCTGCATTGCTAACCCTTTGAAAGTGCACTCTGCGGTTTTCATTATTTGTATTTTGCGCATTTTGCATATTTTGTCTGCTATTATAATGATTGTTAGAGTTATGATGATTATTACTATTATTATAATTTGAGTTCTGATAATTCCGTCTATAATTACTTTGATGGTCGTGATTGTTATTATTATTATTGTTTGTACTGTGGGTATAATTACTTACCCCATTATATTGTGGTCTATTACCGTTAAAGTTACTATTATTGTTATTGTTATTATAATTTTGTCTTTGATTATTATTAAAATTATTGTTATTTCTAGAATTAGTATTGTAATTATTTTGATTATTTCTGTTATTATTATATTTGTTTATATTTCTGTCACTATTGGAATTATTATTATAAGTGTTATTGCTAAAATAATTGGCCCTATTATTGTTGAATCTTCTATTGCTAACCAGATTTCGTTCTATTCGCATCAAGTAACTAGTTAATTGTTCAAAACTTTTTATATTCTGCACCGCTATTGTTTCTGAAATTTGTGCTTTGAAATGACGAGAAATAAACATAATTATCTCCTCTTCTTTTATAATAGGTTCTAAATATTGCGCCTGAGAATATAGTAGAAGTGCATAATTGTACATTGAATTTCCTCGCGTTTCATCAAACTGTCCAAAATAAAGTTTTTCCCTTACTTCCCTTGAGCAATTTCTCCCCAATATAATTTCATAAAACTAATTTCAAAATCCTCAAATTCATTAAAATTTGCCTCTTGACTTGTATACCATAAAAGTGCTTGACCTATTAAGTGTTTTCTGATAACTTCCTTAATATCTTCGAAGTTATCAAAATGCTTCAGTTTATTTACTAGAATTTTGAGAAAGACTTTTGGGTGTATTTTCCTAATATTTCCATCAAATTTTAAAGTCTCATCTGAAGAACTTTGTATATAAGTATGATTTATGACACCTGATCTGTTTACTTGTCTTTTAATATCTTCAACATCATTTTTAACGTCTTTGTAGCTATCTTCTAGTCTCTTCTTTATATTCCATTCCATTTGACTTGTCATTTCTGATACTTCCATCTCCCTATTCTTTTCATTTCTTATTTTCCAGTTCTCCATTTCCCTAGATATTTGTTCTATCTTCTTTTGTGTTTTTTCTTCTTCTTGTTTTTGTTTTTCTGTACATGCTTCTTCCACAATTTGTTGGAATCCAGTAATGGTATTCTCCCATTTTCCTTCTAAATTTCCCATTCTTTCTTGTGTATCTTGTATTCCCATTTTGACTTCATTTACATCTTCTTTAATTTTTTTTTAAAGTTCTTTTCTTTCTCTTCTATTTCTTTTATTCTATTAATTTGAATAGTTTCTACTTCTGCAATCCTTCCAATCACTTCTTCTCTTATTTCTTGTTTAGTAACATCTATTTTATTCTCCATGTATCGGTTTGATTCTTCTAATTTCTTCTCAACATGTCCCAATTTTACTTCCATTAATTTTATTATTGATTCCTTACTTCTGTTTATTTCTTCTTTTGTTTGATCCATTTTTGCATTCATTTCTTGTTTTATTTCTTCTTTATTTTGATCCAATTTTGCATTCATTTCTTGTTTTATATCTTGTTTTATATCTTCTTTATTTTGATCCAATTTTGCATTCATTTCTTGTTTTATATCTTGTTTATTTTGATCCATTTTTGCATTCATTTCATTCATATCTTGTTTTATATCTTGTTTATTTTGATCCATTTTTAGATACATCATCTGGAGCATACTCATTATGTCAATTTCCTCTCTCTTTTTAGGTGTTTCCTCTTTTTCCCCTTCATTTTGCTGTATTTTTCTCTCTGTTTGGCTTTCAAACTCTTGTGTGTCCTCCTGTCCTGTTTCTTCTGACAATGATGTATCATCTCCTTCCTGCTCTTGCTTTACTTCAAAGATGTATTGCTCTGGGTCTTTTCCTTCTGTTTCTAATATCTTCTCCATTCTGATTCTTAATTCTGTTTTAAGTCCTAGAGTATCTTCTCCTCTTCTCTCTAATTCTTCCTTCAATTCCTTTACTTTTAAGTCCATCAACTTTTTCCTTTCTTCTTCTGAACTTTTTCTCCGGTTCCATCCATCTTCTTTTGTTTTGTTTTATTTTTTTAAATACTAATTTTAATTTTATGAATATTAAATGTTTATTTTTATAAAGAAATTTTATTTTGTATGAATGAGTTTTATTTTATTTTCTTTTTATATTTATTTTTGTTATGTAAAAATTCTATGAATAACCTTTTTTATACCCTTTTTTTATTGCGCCTTTTCCAAGCCCTACGTTGGTTGCGACAATTGTTATGTTTGTCTGTGTATGTATGATTTATGATTTATGTTATAATGAAACTGATTTTACATGAATAATTGATTTATGTTACAGACACTAACATAACCTTTTATATACTAAAACAAATAAAAAACTTTCCTTCTCAGGGTTCTGTGGGTTCACAGGCTCTAGGTATTATAATTTATTATTATTTATTATTGTAGTTATTTGAACGCCCTATATCAATTGTTGATTTATTCTATTATTATTATTATGTTAAAAAAAATGGAAGTTTTAATTAAATTTACTGTTAAATGCAAAACAGATCAACCAAATTCAATGTAATGTTTTATTACATAAATGTTTCAAAAATATTAACACATTTCGTTATACAAATACAAATTCATGATCGTTTAAATGTTCTTTCATACTTCACACATTCACACTAATGAAACTAATACTATTACAATTAATTATGCAACTCACATAACATAAAACCGGCATTTCATAGTAAAATACAATGGAAATACATCTGGAAAATTTCATGCAAACTCGGGGGTTCCACAGGGATCCAATTTAGGTCCTCTACTGTTTATTTTATTTGTCAATGATTTACCAGATGCCCTGGAATTTTCCGATGGTCTGATTTTTGCGGATGATTTCAAAATATACAAGGAAATTTGGTCAGTGAGAGACTGCGTACGCCTACAAAAGGATATTATTAATTTAGTGAATTGGAGTAAAAAGAATAAATTATTGTTTAATATAAATAAATGCTGTATAATGTCTATTACTCGGAAGAAAGATATTATAAATTTTAACTACATGATGGAAAATAAAAACTTAAAAAGGGTTATTGAAATGAAGGATTTGGGTCTCATTTACAGTCATGAAATGTCTTTTGCAACGCACATCCAAAATGCAGTCTCTCGGGCAAACCGTACATTAGGTTTTATATTTAGACAAACATCTAATTTCACAAACAGAAATGCTATGAAAATTTTGTACAATTCTTTAGTTAGACCAAAGTTGGAGTTTGGTTCGGTTATTTGGAATAATCAACCACAAATACACTTGGATCCGATAGAAAAAACTCAAAACAAGTTTTTACGTTATTTATATTTAAAAAATATCATAAATGGCCAGACTATTTGTATGTTAGATCAACCTGCTTAAGGGAAGAATTTGATATTATGTCATTAACAGATAGGCGCAAATTATTAAATATGGTATTTTTATACAAAATAATTAATTGCATTGCAAAGTCTAGTGATTTGCTATTTTTAATACCTTTTAAAGTACCGCTTAGGGTCACTCGTTTTCCCTTATTATTTGATAAAATAAGAACATCAGTACATTCACCTCTTGAAGTTATGTTGAACCTTGCTAACACTATCAATAATGTTTATGAAATTGATTTTACAAGGCCGTTACGGGAATACAAGAGAACGGTGTATTTGTATTTAAGTAATTATACCAAATAATTCAACACCGTTATTCAAACTATGCAATTTTTGTATGAAATGTGCCACTTTCGTATTTTGTGTTTAAATATTTAAATTTATGTTTAGATTTTATATTTTGTACTATATATTTATATATCTAGCGTATGATCTGTAATTATAATTCTCAATCCATGTAATTAGGTTTTTTACCTGTATGGATTGTTATTCAATAAATAAATAAATAACAATTATGTGTGAGTTCTTTATAAGTTTTACAGTTGGTAGTCCTTTCTATAATTACAGTTACAAAAAAAATGGACGATAGATCACTAAGCGTTATTGAAAATTTAGTTTCTCACACACTGGTAAGTTTATTTAACAAGAATTCATTAAATACCTTTTTATTACTTCTCCTAATAGCGTTTGATATTGTCTCGATGTTTTTAAACAATATGAATACCTTTATATTGTTTTGTAGACCGTGGTTGACTATTCGTGTGGGTCTCCTGCCTTCCTCCCGCGTGGAATCCGGTTCAAGATGTTACGAAGATCACTCAGGATCCATCTTTTACTTTGGGAACCTTTTAAAGGTAACTTACACTGGTCACAAATCACTATTTTACTATCTAATTACAATTTTGACAAAATTTCATATATGATTTTGATTAATCTGTTTCTAATCACTTTTCTTAACAAAAAAATTTTTTATTCCTTCCAAAACCAAAAATTCACTCATTCCCTTTTTCAAAATCAATAACTACCCCGATTTTCCTTTTTTTCTTTTTTTATATTCAAATTCGCCCTCTATATCTCTAATTATGCTTATATCATTCATTGTCCAATCAAATTAACCTTATGGTTTTTTATAAATAAATTTAATAATATCTAATAAAGCTTTGTTTTGAGACTAGGAAACATTACATCTTATATTTCTAAATTGGAATTTGTTTGTATCACATCTTTTATTATTTAAATTATGTCAATTACGTTAACCTTTTTCTTCTGTCATACTTGACATATCAAAACATCTCTTTAGAAGCTACCCTATATCAGGTGACAATTGATGTCACTGTCATTTAATTCATAACCCCATTATTTGTTTATTTTTTTAATTTTCAGGTTGTATAATTAGATGTAAGCAAATTTTCAGTGAAAACTTTATAAGTACTAATTTTGAATAATTTGTTATAGGCATCATGAATACATATTTAGATAATACCTAGAAACCATCAACCTACTCGTCTATATGGTAAATCTTATATTATGTAACAGGTGATTTGTTGACAATTTTAATTTATGGAAATATAATTTAAATTTTATTACATTCCTTTAACTGTTTAAATTTAAATAAACTACCTTCCCTCTAATTAATAAATAAGATTCTCTTGTTAAATATTTTAATCTTCTAATAAGGCCATTTGATTACGTTACAATATATATATATTAATCATTTTTTTTCTGTTTTTTTTTCACTATTTGTGTATTACTGGCGACTTTATTAGATGAGATTCGAAAAAAATCATACATTAGTATAATAAATAATTGGAGTCAAAATTTCAATTTCTAAGGTAAATTTTAAGTAAACTTTTTAAAGTTTTTTTTTTATTTTTTCCGGCGTTTGAATATTTTACAAGTTTTATTTGAGCAAAAAATCAGTTTCATAGTGATAATTTTGTGTACCTGTGATAGTTTTAGCTTTTGAATAACGAATATTTAAATTCTCTGTAGCCCTTTCATAATCTGCAATAGTTGAATATCTTACTCTTCGGGGGTTTGAAATTTGTTTATTGAATGGTAATTGAGGACTAGCTCTTGCTGCACTTTTTTTTAGTGTTCCTCCTACACGGTCACAAGGTCCTTTGCCATGGTAGCTGGCAAAGAAATGGAAAAAAAAACAGAAAAAAAAAGTTAAAAATTAAAAAAAAATTATAACCCATTATTATCCCATTACGAGTCTAGGCCTAAAATTTGTGTTTTAAAGAGTAGAATTTAAAAGAATTTTTAAAAAATTTGAACTTTTAACTTTGGAATGAAAAAAAACAATCGAATTTATGATGAACAATTTTTGTATAAATTTTTCAAAAAGTTCAAAAAAAACATGATTGGCTGAATAAAAAAATTTGAAAAATTTTATAGAAACCTTTTTCGAAGGGTACAAAAAGATGCCCAAATTTCAGCGAAATCGGTAGGATGAGCTGGCATGGAATGCCCCTAAAATATTAATATATCAAGTTTTTTCATTTATTTTAGGAAAATAATACTTCCAAACCAATTGATGTTAAATTTTTGGATTTTCAAATATCTAGAGTTGCTTCTCCAATATTAGACCTTTCATATTATTTATACTCAATTGCCGACAAATCAATTTTGGACAAATTTGATGACCTTCTTAAAGAATACCACAAAACGATGTCATCCTATTTAAGACAGTTTGACATTAATTGCGATGACATTCTACCTTTGGAGAAATTGAAGAAAACGTGGAAAAAGTATGGACAATATGGATTGCTTACATGTCCTTTCATTTTAAGAGTGGAACTGTCACAAGAAGACGAATTTATCGATTTTTCTAATACCACCAACAATAATTGGGATGATATAATTGATAAAAATATTAAATTGCAAGAAGAGTATGATCGAAGAGTTTACGACGTTTACAGTCATTTTGCTGAAAAGTTTTTATAGTCAAATACATTTTTATCGCTAGTGAGATCTTTTACAACACTAGAAAGAGTAAGAAAGAGCTATAGTTAAATAAATATATAGAAAATAAAGTTAATCTAGTAAAAAACCATTTTAAAAAAGTTATTTATCAACCTAAAAATCGTCACATAACCTAAAGTCACAAGAGCACACTTAGAGTGAAGTCTGATCTTAAAAACTTAAATTTGTTAAAAACCCCAAATAAACAGGAAAACAAAAATTAATAATAATAATTTCAAAAACAGATACGTCTACAAATACTCCTATTAACGCATAAGAAAAACAATAAAAAAACCTAACCTAACCTAACCTAACCTAACCTAACCTAACCCAACCTAACCTAACCAGACAAGCTGGTTCATACTAAATATACAGTGTGTAAAAGCCAAATGGAATAAATTCATTATTTCGGTTACTGTACATATTTATAAAAAATCCCGAAACACGTCAAATTTAAATTATAACTTGACATTCTTTAACGTGAAAATGCAACCCCTACCTTCAACCCCCTTAGAATGACAGGTACATCCCCCAATTTTTTAGGGGAAGTATAGGCTTGTAATACATCATTTGAAAGGTCTCTTCATTCTCTATTCAAAAATGTTATTGTTTTTAAATTTAATGCAAAAATTAACATAAAAAAAATTAATATTATGTTGTTACCGAAATTCGCTACAATACTTGGAGTTGTAATTGATGTTTTCCAAAGTTCAGGGAAGGAATAAGGGAATTTTTAACCATTCTTGGCATTCTTTTAGTATGGAAGATACAGTGTATTGAGAGAACATTGAGGTAATGTTGAGAGAGGAGAAAAAATAGATAGAGGTAAGCGACGCAGTGGAGATTATGATTAGGGGAAGGCAATATTCATGATGGCGTGAGTGGTATAATTGTGGGAGTGTGTGAGGGACCGCCGCCCGTTTTGAAGTATGCTAAGGTAGTGATTCGCTAATTGTTCATTTTTTTTTAATAAATATAATAAATTATTAGCTTCGTCATCCAATTTAAAATTGCGTCGGAAAGCGATTTAAAAGATTTTACAAGATTAAAGTTTTGATTAGATAACTCGTCTATACAATAAAAACAATAAAAAAAATTGGATCACAAAAGTTTTAAAAAAATCCAATTAGCAGGCCTATAAAATACACACATCAACATGGTCTATGGATATTAATAAAAAAGTAATTTAAATTTTTTAATATTTTATATTTTAATATTTATTCTTAACACACTCAAATAGCTGTCATTCTCTTTAAAGACCAGTAATTAATTAATATTTAAAAGTCCTGCTTTTTTATTTTTTTATTTTATTTTTGTTAAAATTTATACTATTTTAGTAAGCCACAGTGTGCTATAGTTACAGTTTACAAATTTTAATTAACAAATGTTAATCTTTTAAACTATTTTAAAATGAATTAAACACCAAATACTCCTTCATAAATTAAAAAAAATTGTGGAAGAGGGCTATTATTATTTATTGCCTACGAAATCAAAAGCTTTGTACCACATGCACTGTAACTGTTAACATCTACCATAATATATGAAATAATAATTCACATCATACAGTTTGACTTTTACAATTTATTTTAATAAGTTAGGTAGATGGTTAAGTACTCTGTACTCCAAAATTTGTTTGCTGATTCGTTATAATACTCATTTGCGTTTCGATTTTTGTTATTAAAGCTGATTTTTTACTTAAAAAGTATTTTTTATTATGTATAAATGAGAATGAACCAGACAAGCTGGTTCATACTAAATATACAGTGTGTAAAAGCCAAATGGAATAAATTCATTATTTCGGTTACTGTACATATTTATAAAAAATCCCGAAACATGTCAAATTTAAATTATAACTTGACATTCTTTAACGTGAAAATGCAACCCCTACCTTCAACCCCCTTAGAATGACAGGTACAACCCCCAATTTTTTAAAGGGGAAGTATAGGCTTGTGATATATCATTTGAAAGGTCTCTTCATTCTCTATTCAAAAATGTTATTGTTTTTAAATTTAACGCAAAAATTAACATAAAAAAAGAAATATCATGTTGTTACCGAAATTCGCTAAAATATATGAGATTATTATGAGATTTAAACACAGAAAACTAAAAACATAATCTAAAAAATTTATATTTTTTGACGAGTTATCTAATCAAAATTTTAATCTTGTAAAACCTTTTAAATCACTTTTCGACGCAATTTTAAATTGGATGACGAAGCAAATAATTTATTAGTTTAAAAAACAATACTTATCAAAAAATGGAACAATTAGCGAATGCAGCAATCACTACCTTAGCATACTTCAAAACGGGCGGCGTTCCCTCACACACTCCCTCCATACAATCATACCACCCACGCCATCATGAATATTGCCTTCCCCTAATCATAATCTCCACTGCGTCGCTTACCTCTATCTATTTTTTCTCCTCTCTCGACATTACCTCCATGTTCTCTCAATACACTGTATCTTACATACTAAAAGAATGCCAAGAATGGTTAAAAATTCCCTTATTCCTTCCCTGAACTTTGGAAAACATCAATTACAACTCCAATACATAAATCGGAAAATAAAATGGAAGTTGAGAACTACAGGGGTATATCGGTTATGTGCAGTTCATCGAAATTACTAGAACAAATTATTTATTTTAAACAATCTATGAAATAATTTCAATAAGGTGCAGTCAATAAAAAAAAAAACTGAAAAAGTGGAAAATTGTTTCCACCTGCACCCAAGGTAAAGAAACTTAACAGTTTCCATACCAAGCTTGACCGTTTTCTATGAAAAAATAACTACTTCCTGGGCTATATGCCCCAATGGGCATTGAATTACATTCCAATAGAAAAAGTTTTTATTTATTTTTAATTATATAATTTCATAAATAAGTATTTAGCACAAGAACAGCATGGTTTTCGGACTCAAAGAACTGCAAACACAAACTTATTTGCATTTGATCACGTAAACCATGATATTTTATTGGAAAAATTGGCAAGGTTTGGTCTAGCAAATGACTTCCTAGAATTTCTAAAATGCTATTTACAAAACAGATTCTTTATTGTCCGACATAACGCTTCGGGAAAGTATCAAGCCAATTCTGTGGTGCCACAAGGATCCAATCTGGGACCTCTTCTCTTTTTGTTATTTATAAATAATCTCCCATCGGTATTGCAATATTCACAATGTTTACTATTTGCAGGTGACTTAAAAATATTTAAGCGTATACAACCGGTGCAAAAAGACATAAATAATTTAAATAAGTGGAGTTTTGATAATTTCTTTTTTTTTATTTTTAAAAAATGCTGTACATTGACAATAACCAAATTTAAAGAATATATTATTATGTTGCCTTTTTTAACATTAACAAACATATTTTTTATTATTAGAAAATTACTAAGTTTTAATGATAATTTCATCAACACTAATTATGCTTGAGAAAATTCTTTCATCATTTGTATGCTCATAAATCATAAAAAAACTTAAATCCTTATATCAAATAAACTTGCAAAAAGAAATGAAATGAAAATAATAGACAGTCGTGACATCTAGTAACACTGCGAAGAGGTTTTCTGTAGTGAAATAAATAATTTTATAAAACGTGATATGACTAATGGTTTTTTGTGGGTGTCCGTTTATCTCGGCAAAACTCGTTCCTGTTTCCTATGGTGAAATTGTGAATATATAATTGGAAAATTCTTACATAAATCCTGGATGGAGAAGATTCTAGCTGTCTTTTCCACGTGTCTAAGAACACTAGAGGATAACGTGCTCTCTCCTCGTGTTCCCAAAATAGACTACTTGTTTATTAAAAAAAATGAATAAATCAACAACTAACCAGCCTTCCCTATCTTGAATTATTTAACGTGTATTCTTATGGCCCAAAAGTCAATTGTTTATTTCGATTTTGTAATGCTGTAAATATTTGTTTACTTTTCTTAAGCTGGATTTTTCTGACAGATTTTAGTCGCGTATATATTTACATTCGTAACCATCTAATACTGTACAAACTGTCAAACATATTTTATTAAATTCACTAAACTAATTTTCATACTTGTGTTAATTAATAAATGAACTTTAATTTTATTTAATTGCCTTTTTTATAAATAGTTTTGAGGTATAATACTGTTTATGCCTTAAAAGACTATTAAAGCTTAATTCACTAGTCCAAACACTACCTCCGTTCATTTTCATTGTCTGTCACCTATGAATATTAGTTCTCACTGTATCTACACATGTTTGTTCAACAAATAAATGTTTTTAACACTTTGTCTATTGATAAATACACTTACATGGTATTCTCTGAACATAAATCTTTGATTTATTAGTATTCAAATTCTAAATGACTTCTTTCTCATATTTTACTTTCTTATTATGAATGATAAATGAAATTTTTAATTAAATTATATACATTTCCTTTTAATATCTACCTATTATTTGTACTTCGTATCAATATTGATTTTTCGTGAGATTACCGGATATAACTAAAAGGCCGATTATGTGATTTTAATAAATACCAGACCAAACCAGAGACAACCAACAGACGCCCAAGTACATGTTAAATTTTTGTTCTACAGTAATGAATTGGTCCACCAGAACCGGAAAGTGAGTTGAGATGGCGCTCGCGCTTCTCAGGAAATTTAAAAAAGCGCGGGCAAACCCTTTTTCGTTTATTTTCTTATTTCTTTCATTAAAAATTAAATACAAAACTAAAAATAAACATACTTTATTGAAAAATACAAAAAAAACATTATTGTGTTCCTCGACATAATATATGGCCTATTGGAAAAATTACAGGTGCAATGAAAACATAACGAACGTGGAATATGGAAGTGGTTCTTTTCAAAGAAATGACAAGATATAGACTAAAAGGATGCATAAAAAATACATCGTTTTTTAACTATCGTTACATGCAAACTAATCACCAAATAAAAGTCTAAAATAATTGTTCTATAACCCACTGTTACACAGTTTATAAATAAGAACTCTAATTATTGAACTTATTCTAAAAACGCCACAAAAAACACAGTTAATACAACTCGTCAAAACAATAATGGCGACTGAATACTTTGGCAGTTGGCACGTCACATTTCACATTTACCACAGAATATCAAACAAACTTTATGTTCTAAGGTTTGCCGTTGTGTCAAAAATTCCATGATCCTAGTGCCATCTGCGCTTACTTTCCAAAAATAAGACAGAGATGTGACATTTCATAAACTTGTGAACTAAACAATGATAGAGCTAGCAGGACTATTTTTTTGGACAATCGAACAAAAATGCTCATGTACAGTTCGTTCGCTGGATCTTTTCCCATGGCTGAAATTATTAACATACTACTTTTTGTAGTACGTCTCTTTTCCACTCACAGAAACTAAAACCCCAAAATTGAACTGTTTGTTCTAATACAGCATAATATAACAAACAGAGATAGCCATATGACGAATGTCGATGTTAGGTGTAACCTACACAATGAAAGTTCTGTGGTTTATCCGTGAATTTGTAAATTGACAGACCAAATACGTTGTTTACATTTTTATTTTAGATTTATATCCATTTTATTGCCCCTTGCATATAAAGTTATTTCAAAAACAGTTGTTTTAACAACTAACCTATACCTGAGTGTTCAAATAATCGTGGTAAGTAAATATTATGTATCTACTTCTTATTAATTTATTTTGCAATGAAAACTAACCTTAAATTGACATATCATTATGATTCTGGATAGAACTCCATCAAACTGAATTATATGAAACACATTTAGCTTTCACCAAAGTAGAAAATATTGACCTAACTTTCTGGATAACCAGAACCATTGATAAATAGTTTTCATTTTTAGGTAGCATATTGCTAAAAGGCTATAAAATATTTACAAATATCACCAGCTTTAATACAATAATAAATAACGTCCACCGTCACTTTAGCCATATCCTTATTAAACTATCAATCTACGACCTACGTGTTATTTAATGTATTGATGTATTGCGTTTGTATATGGTTCAAGGTCATGGGAAAAGATCCACCGAACGAACTATACTTGACCGTCTCTTTGGTTGTCTCTGACCAAACATTTAATTTTTGAAATAATTGTGAATTGTCATCTGGCCAAAATGACAGTTACTTCGGTTTACAATGCCGTTAAGAAAATGAACACTTGTCCGAAAAACATTTATCGAACTTGTAGTTATAGTTGCCGTTAGTCACTTCGCTGACCAATTCACGGCCATCAGGATCCTCCTCATTAAATTGCTGAAGCAATCGTATCTTTAAAGAAATTCCGGGTTCTCGTAATTGTTGTGCGTGAAACACCAGATAGATCGGACAATTTCCTAGTATTCAAGATCGGATTCATTGCTACATGACCTAAGACAGCCAGGTCCCTCGCTTCCTTTCTTTCATGCGCCTTTTTTTTATTTCCGACTCAACCAGTAGCCTCAAATTTGCAACCAATCACACAACAAGTCGTTAATCCTGATTCCTTCGGCATATACATATACATATGATTTAAATTTTAGCAGTATCAGCACTACCCATAAAATATTTAGTTTATCTAAAATAAATGTGGTAGATTATAAAGTAGCATTAAAAAACTTAAAGCCAAAAAAATTGAGTGGTGTGGATAACATTCCACCTTACATTCTCAAGGGGTGTGGAGAATGGCTAGAAGTTCCATTACTTCATATATTTAATTTAATAATTAGTACATCTACGCTACGTTTCCAGAAAAATGGAAATTATCAATTTACTTTGTGACTTTAATTAACTTAATATAAACATAAAAACTATAGACGAGATACACAAAACATACATTACCTACATTAAATTACATAATTATAAATATTTTACATAAGTTAAATCAGTTAAATCTAGAAGACTTTAGTTTTTAAAGAAAATAAAAAAATACTTATTAAAGCATTGAAAACTTCACCAATTTACTGGACAAAATAAAAAAATTGCTAAAAATATTTTTTACCTTACGTCAATGATTTAAATTGATCATTATCTATATATAAATTATAACTCAAACATAATCTGTTCACTAAGTTCTCGACGCGTGCTGTCTAAAATGGGTGATAGAACAGAGACTGTGCGGTTTTGGATAGACCAAATGCTTCAAAAAGAAGGTATTAATAAATATACCTTGAATGTGTCTGGATCTTCATCAATAGGGGACAATTACGTGGGCGACATTATTTTTGTTAAAGTGGACTGTGATTTGGGAGATGATGGAAAAAAAGTATACGACATCGTGATTAAAGCGAATAAATTGAACGATCAAGATGAAATCAATATAAAAGCTATAGAAACATTCGAAAGGTGATTTTCTTTTTAATATTTATAGTTTATTGGTATTAAAAGGTAATTATGAAAAAAAAAATCACATTAAAAAACTTTTTTCTTCAAACGTCAAACAATGATGACATTACTTATCTAACTTGATCCTGTCAGCAGTTTTTATCCCCATTTTTTACGACGGAGGAAAAATGTTGTCATGGCAACAATATGAAACATGTCATAAAGCAACAATACAAATGTCATTAACAACAATTAAACATCATTTTTATTCATAGTAATATTAAAATTACAATTATTTAATGAAGCAATTTGAAAATTGAAACCTTGCACTAAATTTGCGCTTGCGGTTGCAACAACAATAAGCTGTCTTTAATAACATTAAAAGAAAAGTCATGGTTCATTTTCAAAATTGAAACCGTGCAAAAATTTCCCGACTCTTGATACGCATTGGTAATTGTTGATGATACTGATGGTCGAGCACAACTTTCAGCAATCATTCCCGATGTTGACGTTTAAAATTTTTTGACCATTATTTCTTATTGAATCCTCTATATATAAGCATGAATTTTCTTGACTTGCCCTCTATTATATATATAAGTAATACACTATTTAAGTAACGGTGTGTATGTATATAAGAAATTAGGGGTGATAATAATTATACTGCGACCTCTGCATCTGTCATGGGTCTGATGTTTACTCAGACTTAAAGCAGCTCTTCTTGTCCTATTTTCCTTAGAAAGTTTAGGACATCGTCGAAGGTCAAGTCAGCTAGATTCTCCTCTTTTATTTCGTGTCTCTAACCGTGGAATTTTGCAAGATAGTGCATTTCGAGAGTGTGTGTATTAAGGTTTCGTCCTCTTCCTCACAAAATCTCTATTTTGCTTGATTTTTTATTCCTAGTTTCTTCATAGGACTTCTTAACCGGCAATGCCCGGTTAATATTCCCTTTAATATTTGTTTTACTGAGGTTAAGGCAGCTTTTCTGGGTATAGTTCCCTAGAATAATCTTAGCTGTGCTACGATATTTTTAATTGGTTCGATTCTTTGCAGGATTGTACTGCTTACATAGGGGATAACGACATCGGTTCGCGGATATCGAGATCAGTATAAACACGAGAGATATTTAGGGCGCCAGGTATTTTCTCAAAAATACCAAAAAACCTATGTAAGTTGTACAATTTTGCTTGTCAGTTTTAAAGGGAATGGAGCAGAAAGAAAACACTGTGTATACCAAGCCTACGTACAATATAATATTTAATATTTACAATATTTACAATTTTCAAACCGTAAGAAAATTCTAATGTTGCTAGATAGATTTTAGCAACACTAAGTTTCAAATAAAACATAAAAAAAAATATAAATATTTGTCAGATAGTTTTCCGCAATACTAAGTTTCAAAATAAAAAAATTAAAAAAACAAATATATTGTTGTCAGATAGATTTTCAAATAAAACGTAAAAAAAATATATATATATATATAATTGCCAGATAGATTTTAGCAACACTATGTTTCAAAGAAAACATAAAAAAATATAAATATTTGTCAGATAGATTTCAGAGCAATACTAAGTTTCAAATAAAAAAATTTAAAAAATATATTGTTGTCAGATAGATTTTAGCAATGCTTAGCTTCAAATAAAACGTAAAAAAAATATATATAATTGTCAGATAGACTTTAGCAACGCTAAGTTTCAAAGAAAACATAAAAAAATATATATAATTGTCAGATAGATTTTAGCAACGCTAAGTTTCAAAGAAAACATAAAAAAAATATATATAATTGTCAGATAGATTTTAGCAACACATCCTAAGCTCAGAAATTGTCTATGGAGAGATACTTCCTTTGATTAAAGGTCTGTTGAAATCCCTCGATGACACTAAAGGGAGTAGTTGAATGTGGTTAAATGTCCAATTAAATGTCCAGTTGGCCTGGGAGGTCTGGATACTGGCGCAGTCTCGTTTTCCACTCAAATGCCTGCCCGGCTCTTTGCTAACTTGGCTAAGCTGAACTGGTCCCTTTTTTTTGCTAGAAATACACCACCGATTATAATAATTGATGAGAACCAAAGTCAACGAGTCCAGTGAAACTAGTTATTATAAACTTCCATTACTTTCATAAAATTTTAAAGCATTTACAAAGAATAATTTAAATTTAGTAGCACATTACGCTTACATGTTTAAACCAACAATATGTTAATAAGAACTACAAAAAAAATTACAAAACAGAAAAGTAGATTAACAATTTCATTACAATTATTTAAATCCTAAACTCTAGAAAGAACGTATGAGTAAAAAGTGTTAAAGTTTAACCAACTCATTACAATAACTATTTTCGGACCAGCTGCAAAAAAAAACAAGAAAGAAGAAAGATGACTAGTTCATAAAAAAAATGATTAGAATATTGATGTATTAAACAAATAAAAAGAAATGTAGTTCCGCTTGAAATCGAGTAGAACTTTATATTTTTTTCGTTATCTCTCTGTATAAAAAGTTGAAAATAAAAAAATGCTGAACACATTTACTAATATGATGTAGCATATAAGAAGGCAAAATTATTCAATTTAATATTTATAAAGTTACAAAATGAACAAATATATTACGGTTTCTTCTCAACTTTTAAAAAAAGAAATAGTTTTTTTTTGTGGAATTTAACACGTGCAATCTGCAATTTTCTGACAATACCAATGATTTTAAAATAATTAAATAATTAAAATGATGAAAATAATTAAAGAATTAAAACAAGAATATATTCTTACCGGAATCTAATTTGGCATAACCTTTTTCCGCAAATACACTAAATTTATTCTCAAAACAGAGTACCTCTTTACAAGGTAGCTAACACCAGAAAGAAAGTCTATTTTACTAAAATCACCGATAAAAATCCGAAATTGAAACGTGCGTTTTTACGAAAAATATCGATTCTATGTCCAGCTAGTTTTTTTTTATAATTAGGTTGTGTCTACTGAGACGTTTGCCCGAACATATTTAAGGTTTTCAATAAGTTATCCATGAATTTTAGTTGAAACGTGAATTTCACGTTACAGCTGGTATAGCTGATTCCAGTAATTTGATTTTTATTTTTCATTTCTTTTCTTGGTTTTCTTAAGGTTGCGCTACTGCTGATCCCACAAGATGGTTCTGGCTTCGACTCCTTTTTTTGCCAGATTATCTGCTGCTTCATTTCCTTCTATTCCTATCTTTCTTTCCCAAACCATCTTCAGACTTCAGACTGATTGTATTTGAGCTCAGGGCTTTGCTTAGAACAAGCAAAATATTTTTACCCATGGTGTAATTTTTCACTAGAACTAATATTTAAACATTTTTCACCTATAAAATACCTCACGTCCGTCGACACGCTGTATAAGGCGTTCTACAAAACTTTCCTTTTCATAAAATCGGGTTAATTCTTCTCTGGAACATGTTTTAATTAAATTTATTGTACAAACCCTTACTATGTGGAATTCTATCTTACTAAGAATAATAAACAACAATTCGTTTAAACTTAACTTCCACGTTTTATTTAAAAATTCGCTTTTAAATAAGAATGACAGCTGTTTCTCTGTTTGTCTGTCCAGTACAATAAACTAAAATTAAAATAAAGAAAAATGACTTGGAATTGCACGCCAATGCATCAAATACATAAGTATGTATAAAACTTATGTAATTAAGTGTGATGTGTTATCTCAGTTATAACCTTGTAAAATCAGTCAACTCATTCCTAGATGCAATTTTGGATTGACTAACAATATAAATGATAAGGGACAGTTTTGGATCGATAAAAAAGAAAACTAGATTGGGGTAATGCAATTTTAAAATTATTTTAAATTAGTGATTAGCAGTGTTAAGCTAGAATACTTTATTTCACTTTTCACTTCAATTTATTCATTGGATCAGACACAAAAGAGCTGAAAAAAGAAAATTTTGGTATTAAAACTAAAAGTTCATCGCTTCACGCCGTTCAATTTGTTGTGGATTCAAAAATGACCAATTTTTAATTAAAAATAAACCCAAACTAAACAAAATATACAATAAGGTTATCTAGATGTGGGACCATTTAACCAAGAAAGAATCTCACAGAATCAATAAAATAAAATAACGCTGACCAAAGGACTTTTTACTTATTCTTAACAAATTTTAACATTTTCGATTGTTTAATGAATAAAGTCTGCGTGTTTTATCCATAGACATATAAACAGAGAGTGCTGTGGAGTTGTTTATGTAATATGGATTTGTCATATTTTGCTTAATTGTCATTGTCATTGGCAGTGTATTGTGTCAACGTAAAGGTTCTTCGGGTCGTCGAAAAACAGTATGCACTAACGAAAATGAAGGACGTGTTTTTAACCAAGTTGTGCAATCACCTCAAAGAAGTCTTGTAAGAACTGCATGTAAACTCAACATTAGTGCATGTTCAAATCAATTAGTGGTTATCCATACCGTATTCAAGTTGGACAACGACTCAATGCTGTGGACAAAGGTGCAAGAGAAATTTACTGTGGTCGCATGTTGAGTTTAATTTACGAAGATACCGAATTTTTGAAAAATATATGGTTTTCAGACGAAAGTCACGTTCATCTTAGCGACTATATTAATCGACAAACAACCAGATTCCTTGGATTTGAACGTCCTGATGTCATTGTAGAGAAACCACTCCACAGCCTTCGAGTTACCGTTTGGTGCGCGGTATCTGGTAATGGAATGATTGGTCCTTATTTCGTTGAAGATGATAATCAGACACCATTTACTGTCAACCAAGAACGTATAGAGAGAAAATTAGTATACCTTTTGTGAGAGATCTAAATAACTTTTGCCGAGCACGAAATCTACAGTTTCGCACACAATGGTTCCAACAAGATAGTGCAACGAGCCATACAGCTGTGCGCACCTTAGACTTACTCCGTCAGCATTTCGATAATAGAATAATTTTTCGAGGAACACACTTCGAATATCCTTCTCATTCACCTGATTTGACACCACCTGACGCATACATTTGGGGCATAATGAAGGAAAAAATATTTAATTCGGAAAATCCGCCGGCGAATATTGCCGAACTACGGGAAAGAATACAAAATATTTTTCGGCAGTTCCATCAACCACTTTTTATAAATATGATTAATCACTTACAAAATCGATATGAAGCTTGTTTGCGTCGAAATGGTGAATATTTTGAACACTTACAGTACAGAAATTAAAAATTAATTTTTATTTTTATTTTCGGTACTACTGTTTATTTTGGCGGATACTGTACAATAGACATAGTTCTTTGCAAAATGTGTATGTACTTTTACTTACTACGAATTATTTTGCAGTAATGCAGTGTCAGACAAAAAATATATAATTATTTGTTATGCTGAATGTTATGCTAAATATATTTGACAATACATACCGATATATATGTAGAGTTGTTATTTGTCCAGTATAAATTTTTTAAATTGTATTCTAATTACAACAATTTTAGTTAATTTTCTGAATTTTGCGAATTCCTGCAATGCCGCTAGTAAATTACACAACAAGCTGCCACCATATTCTAATATAATCTCATTGGCAATTGAAATGACAAATACCCTTATGTGGGTGTCTATATTACCTAATTTTGCATTTAGAAGTGAAGCAAATGTTTTTAAAAAATAAAACTATAGTAAGATAGTGTGGAGTGTGCCAGAAAAATAAACATTTTTACCCTAACCTTTCTTTTCACTGTTAAGTTGGAGTAATTAATGTAGAAATATTTTTAAACAATATCTTATATAAACAATAAAAACTACAATATACATTACTTTTAATGTCAATTTTAAACTTGAATCTTTTTAAAACTTATTTTCATTTCACAATTTATTATTATTAAGTTAAGTTTATGATTTATTGGGATTTAATTTTAAATATTGTGAAATAATTCTCCAATTAAGTCAATTCAATCTTTAACCACCCTTATTTCTCCGTCTATGCTGTTCTACTGTCGGCCGCCGCCATATTCCAACAATAGTTAAATGTTTACCTTCTCACTGCCCCTAACTATTTTGAAATGTATTTTATATGTCAATGGAAGCAGGAGTTTAAAGCATTATAAAAAAAAATACAATCCAATCCAAACCAGTTATTAAATAAGCTAAATATAAAGTTTATTTCATATTGTTTTGTGATGTTATTCTGTATTAAATTTTATTTTTTATTTAAGAGAATTACAGATGTATACAGAGGTCTTTCCCGCTGTTGAAAATCTCCAAATAGAATACGCCACAAAAATCTCCTTTTCAGGCTACGCTGAATGTTATTGGGTTTGTACAACGAAAAAACGGGAAGCCCTTTTACTAAAAAACTTGACGAGTTTAAACTACTTGGTTCATGATCGAAAAATTCCTCAAAACTTCGATCATACAATGGTTGTCTTCAGAAATTATGCCATTTGGCATGGGTCAACTATAGCTCTTAAATTAAAGAAGCCGGATTTGTTTAAAAAGATCACTAAGGGTAAGTGCTTAATATTATTTATTCATTAGATGCCAACTATTAAGTTAAGTAAATGAGAAAAACACTAATCTTGATTGTGTATATTAAAAATGTTTTAGCAGCAAATTCTGCATTCTATTGGGATCCAAATAGACTTTAAGCTTGCGTGGTATTTGGTAAGAAAATTTCTCACCATAATTGGGAAAATAAAAATTAATCCAATTTGACGTCTGTCACAAAGCCTCATAGTTAACTATTTCACATTTCACTAGTTTAAACGTCTGCAGTGTAGAAAAATATGACATATTTTTATTTGTCTGTGGTCTGTACGTTGACGTTTCAGCATTCTATGTCGTTTTAGCTGTCAAAAAATTTCACTTAAATATCATGGCGACACGAAAAATTTCCGGAAATTATTTAAATTGCCATGATAACGAGTCAAATGAACCCTTAAGAGCCCAGCGTTGCATATATGCAACAGGAATATTTTAATTTGCTGTGGTATAATTTTAATTTCTGAAACAAAGATGGCAATGGGTTTGGCTAAGCCAAGATTCATTCTTTATCAGTAAACAGTTGTCAAGCTATTATTAGATATTTATAGTGCTTTAGAGTGAAATTTTGTGTGCATAATTTTTGATCATGGACATTAACTTTGAGTAAGTTCTGTATTTATCTAACTGTAATTATAAATGAATTTAATACTTTGACGTAGTGTTCACTTTTACTAGTTTTTCTTTCCTCATTTTTTTTAAAGGGGTGGGTTGTGAGCATGTTGCATATATATGCAACACTAGGTCATTAGGGTACCTATATATGGTAATTGTGATTTTTAATTTTTAGAAGTAGTGATGAGCAAATGCAAGACCAAGACCAAGGCCGGGTTAGTCTTGGTCTTGGTCTTGGTCTTGCACCAAGACTCTCGCAAGTCTTGCACTTTTTTTTAGATTTACTGGGGTCCATCTTTACAAAAAAAAGGAAAAATAGTTTTTAAAATCATTACAAGTAAAGAAAGATTATTATATTATCCTAACCAGTGCGGAAAAGTTAATTTTCGCAAGAGTTAGGATCAATATTTTTTTACAAGCAAAATAACCTCGAAAATTATTAAGATACTTGAAAAGATGCGATTGTGACAACTAAATTTTTCATAGTGTCAATAAATACACGATTGTAGCTATAACAACTAAGCACAGCCGATCAACTTCTGCTTGTTATGGTACCATCAGTAATTATAACCCTCAAAACCAAGCTTCTTTTTCGTCTTCGTCAAGGACTCCTCTACCTGCGTTCTCAGTGGAGTACAGTACGAGAATGCCTCTTTCTCAAAATGATTCATAACATTGTCCAAGTTTTTTAATATGTAAACATTAATAAAGCTTATCCATGAACTTACCTTAGAAATAAACATAGTTTTTGTTCAGGAGTTATTGGATTTTTATTTCCATTGCATGGTTTTGAAACAATGTCATCTTTTACGTGATTGAAAACATAATCAAACAATACTGGTGTCAAACGAAAATATTGTCTAAATTTTTCATCATTTGTTTAAAGGTGGCGACATATTAAGATTTCAAAGACGCCTTCAGTTTTCGGTTTTTAAAAATCTTACTTTCTTTCGACCTTTTCGTTTCTTCTTCCGATGAAGACTTTTCTTCCAAAAATATCATCATTTCCAAATCCAAACCATAAATTTTTTGCTTTTAATACAGAAACACTCTAATTATTGTCAAATAATGAAACTAAACACAAGATATAAAACAAACTATAAACACACAAAACGAAAGCAAATACAAAAATGGATTTAGGAGGTCAATAACGTTAAACTCTTACTTTACATCTGTGCTCACCGATAGCGGCCGTCTTGAACGGTCGTCAACTAACGGCCGCTTTATTGCGGCACCGCTATCCTAGGAAACCAAAGCTTTAGAGCTTAAAATAATCCATGGCTGCTTTATTTTTTGGTTTATATGTTTAAAAGACGCAAGACTCTTGCAAGCTTGGTCTTGGTTTTGCGTATATCTCGTCAGACGGTAATCCAAGGTTCTGGTCAGTATCTAACTCTTTATACAATTTGAGGTAGTATTACCTTTGACAAAACTATAGCTCATATAACAATAATCCCTATTAAAATTTCAAAATCAAACAAATTTCTGGGTCAGTCCCTTAAATCGTCTGAGCATATATTATCCAAGAGATTATCTTATGCAGTTAAAACTATTTCGAAGGAACTTACTCCTCTTTATTTGAATATCATCTTAGCTATGATTCAGGATTTTGAATACATTTTTAAACTGCAAAAGATGGCAATTCGTTATATTTAATATTTGGGTTAGGTACTAGAACCCATTGCAAGCCATTTTTTAAATCCTACTTTTTCAGATCTATTTGTATCAGAGTATGTTTGCTTGTTCGTAAATATATGGAAAACGCAACTGATAGGATCTGGATGTCTACCTAATTCAGCCTTCCAATAAAATAGTTTTAATTATTTTTATTGCAGATATGCATGATATATTTGGATCTAGACTTATTAAAAGAAATTGGGGTGGACTATTTGAAGCATTACTGCAAAATGCTATCACCCTCTTAAAGAAGCGTGGTAATACTTTGGCTGCTGAAAAGTTTGAAAATGCCAACTTAGATGTTTTGAAGATAATGACGAAACTAAGTTTAAATGATGATGACGAAGCAAAACAAGAGGCTGTAATTCTACATGGCGATTGTTGGAATAACAATATGATGTTTAAATATGAGGTAAAAGAATATTTACTTGTCAGCGTTTAATACTTTATTTTGCTTAATATGTGAATAGTATAAGCAGATTTAATATTGAATACACCACTGTATATTTAGAACATTACAGGAAATACTTTTTTAACTAAATTTTTAGTATTTATTCCAAAAACTTAATTTTTTGAGTCAATCATAGCTTTTTCGATATATTATCATCGTCAGATTGAAATATTGGAGTTATATTTTATTTTATGAGAGAGATATACAGGGTGTGGCGCGACAAGTTTTGATTAAAAGTAATGTTAATAATCTGAAATTCAAATTCTGAAGTTCAAATATAATGTTGTCCTGAATGTGGCACTTCCGGTTATACCGGAAATAGACGTCAACTGTTATTTTAAATAGAACCTAATATTTTTTATTTTATTTTCGAACTCTACATAAAATTTTAGATAAAATTTTTGCATAATATCCTATACCAAAAATGAAGTATTTTCGAGATATTTCGTTTATTTTCAAAATATTGTAAAAATCCTAGTTCACATTAAATAACGATATCTCTATTAATATCGAAGCTAGTGACGTGAAATTGTAACCAATAAACAACAAGGGCCTGCCCGTTAAATCCATATGTCCAACTCATTGATATTTCATACAGGATGTTTTAAACTTAGCCGCCAACATGCACAATTTAAATCATTTATAAGTTGCTTATTTTAAATAGAACACCCTGTATTTCATTACATTTTCCGATGTATTTTTTTAAGCCAATTCGTTTGGTATCGCCACACCCTGTATGATGTTGATTAAGTAGGGTTAAGACTATACAAAGTAAATAGTGGAAACTTGGTAAGTGAAGTTACGCCTAGATATTTGGCTTTTTCCTTCCAAGGGATATGAACCGTGAAACCTTTCTCAAAATGTTTTTACTTTTTAATATTTTTAAAGTGATTTACTTTCACAAAGTAAGAGTTAGGACAATAAATTTGGCCACTGAATATATAATTTGTTTTTATTTATTTCAGACAAATAATGCTTCCAAACCAATCGATGTAAAATTTTTGGATTTTCAATTAACTAGAGTTGGTTCGCCAATAATGGACCTATCTTATTATTTATACGTAACTACTGGCAAATCAGCTTTGGATAAATTTGATGATCTTCTTAAAGAATACCACAAAACTTTGTCATCTTATTTACGACAGTTTGACATTAAGTGCGATGACATTCTGCCTTTGGAGAAATTGAAGAGAACGTGGAAAAAGTATGGACAATATGGATTGCTTTTATGCCCATTATTAGTAAGAGTGGAAATGTCAGAACAAGATGAAGTAATGGATTTTCACAGAAGTAAAGATCAAATAATTGATGCCATAAATATCCCTATTAAATATCAAGAAGAATATGATCAAAGAGTTTATATCGTTTATAGCCATTTTGCCGAACAATTTTTATAGCTAGATAGTTAAAGAATCATGCATCAAACAACTATTAGAAAAATATATATATATTTTGGGGCGTTCACTGCCATACTTTCTTTAATTAATTAGATGTCAATATATTTTTGTTCTGGCAGTAAATCAAATAAATTTTAATTGTTAAATATAATATTTAATATTAAAGAAATATGCTACAATAAATTATTTCTACATTAATTTATTTATACCAACATTTCCTTCATTATTAAGTTTTATATTTGTTATTTTAACTCTACAATCAAGAATTACTTGAGAAAATTTGTAATTATTAAATTACTCTAGTAAATAATGAAAAGAATCAGCTGTAAGTCAAGGGAAAACTCGTCAGCTGATAAGATTCAGCAGGTGATAGAAACGAGGTTTTAAAGTATTAGCTAAGAAACTGCCCACTGAGATGCAGCATGCTGACATGTTAGCATAATTGTGACAAGCTATCACTGGCGCTTTACCCACGGAGCAACTGACGGTCGGGAGTGATCATAGTAGCTTCATAGCTTCATAGTAGCTTCGAAGCTTGTATATCGTTTTAATTTCAATTATTACTTAGACACAGTTTTTAACTTTTATTTTATTTATCATTTAAATCACCTTTTAAATTGTTGTGGATGTCCGAATTTGATGTGTCCTATTTGTTAGTGTGTTTTTGATGAGCTTTACTTGACATTTCGCCATAAAGATGGCATATTTTATGGTTGAAAGCGCTTAGCTAAGAAAATTTAAACTGCCTTTTAGAGACCCCTATGCCCTGGTACCCAAGCTACCGTAACCTTGCTCTTATTTTCTCCACTCTATCCAAAGTGTGTACTAAGTACTACAGTCCTTATTGAAGTAATTGCACTGCAGATCGAAAATTGCACTACGTAAGCATCAAGTCGCCATAACAACACATTTGAAATCGTGTCAAGAAGAGGGTGGAAAAAGCGATGGAAATCAAGGAAGTAGCCTTAGCTATCTTTTTCGACGTAATAGGCGCCTTTGGCAAGGCGACAGCAAGCCTCATTGAGACTGAATTGCTGTCTAGAGGAATCTCTCTAACACTGGTTTCCTGGATAACATCCGGTCTCAACAGCAGGAAGATTATAGCAACCTTAGAAGGCAACTCACAGGAAGTCCGCACGGAGGGTGGCTGCCCCCAGGGCAGCTATCTCTCGCCGCGTCTGTGGAATCTTATTATGGATGGGCTCCTGGTAGGGCTTTCTTAAGAAGGACTCTATGCACAGGCGTACTGCGACGACGGATCGGTCATGATAACCGGGAAGTTGGTCACCACGGTATGCGAGCGCATGCAATAGCCTGCAACATCATTGAACGATGGTGCAACAAGACAGGCCTTTCAGTTAATGCGAAGAAAACCAAAATGGTTTTGTTCACAAAAAGAAAAAATATCAAAGACGCCAAGCCACCGAAGATATTCGGCACGTCTCTAGACGTAGAGGAGGCCAAATAACGGGGTGGTGCTGGATAAAAATATGACCTGGAAACCACATATTGACAAGGCAATAAGCAAGTCAATAATCACGCTGTGGCAACTGCGCCAAGGTGTAGAGATGAACTGTGGAGTAAATCCCAAGGTTCTCCACTGGAATCGTTAGACCGAGGATCCAATACGAGTCCGTGATCTGGTGGCCAGTGGTGGAAAGGCAATGGGTGCAGGCTGGCGCATATACAGAGGGTTGTAGGCATAGGAGTCACTGGAGCGCTAAGGACAACACCCACACCAGTGCTTGATGTCCTCCTGAGATTGCCGCCTTTACCCATATGGATCATTATAAGCGCAATGGCGGCTTTCATGAGGATTAGAGACAATGGACACTGGAAAGGGCGTGGCGAAGGCCACACAAGAATAGCATAAAGGTCAGAAATAGAGCTTCCGCTCCTAGCTCACAAAGCTGTCCCAAAAATAGATAAAGTAAGAACGGAAAACAAGTACGAGGTCGTAATCCTACCAAGGGGGCAGTGGGGTTAGAACAAGTAGAATTTCCCCCATGGAGCACGGTCTTCCAGTCAGAAATATTTGCCATCCTTAAAGCAGCAGAACTAATATTATAACGGGACGCCTATCCTGACAAAGCTTGGACAAAGTGGTTACTGGATAAATCCAGATTACCGCTGCACCTGCTTGTCGGAGTCCTTACTGGCCACTGTGAACTTAGAAGACATCTACACCTTCTGGGCGTAGTCGAAGACCCAGACTGCCCAAACTGTGGTGAGGAGGAAACTTCATATCACTTCCTGGGCACCTGTGAGGTGTACGCAACTCAGACAAGACATCTTTGGGGTGCGAAGAATCGAGGAAGTAGACTTGCACACCCTCCAAGGGACATCACGAAGGTCGGAGGCGTTCATTTATTCATAGATTGGCTTCAAAAATAAAAAAGTCGCGTTTTGGTGAGAGCTCCGCATACAATCTATAGAGCAAAGTATAAATAAAAGTGAACCAAAAAATACCAAATTCAACAGACAGTTGGCGACAGTTTATGGATTTCTTTGTTCGTGAAATATTCACTTTTAATATTTTTTCCATGATGGGAGTTACTTTTGCAGCAATGACTCCGGTAAGTTTACAAGAAAAAGGTTTGATCCAGGAGGTTGCATCGCCTAGAGGTACTATGCCTCTCCTGATGCTTACGTATATGGAGTATGCTAAAACAAGCCAGAAAACCCACCGGCAACTCCGTGAAAAAATTTGGACCTTTTTAAGAAGAATGCAGTAGCCTAAGCAATCTTGTTATGCGTTATGAATACTGCTTGGAACACAATGACAAGCACTTTGAACACATTTTGTACAGAAGCAAAATTTAAAATTCGCATTGTTTGGAATGTTGTTATTTATTGTTTCATGTGTACCCAATAAAGCTTAAGTTTTTCAGTGTCGTTTGTTTTGGCGCATACTGTATTTTGAACAAACTTTGATTTTTTGGCTTGTTTTAAAATCAAAACCCGAATTTGCTAATTAAATAATAAAGATATTAAAAATCTTGTGGGTGTACGGTCAAAATTACATCATATCAACAATTAATTAAGAAATATTTAAAATATTATCGCTGATATAATAGAACCCTCTTTAAACACATTCTGACCTTTCGGGTCATCTGATATTTCGCATTGAAAACATCTTTTCCATGTTTATGTTCTCACATCAGTTTGTCGTGTTTCGATAATTTGGAACGGTACCCAAGTTTTCGGCTCGAGTAATTGAATAATTCTAATAACAAAGAATATTTACATAAAAATAAATCAACCGGTTATAGTGAAGTGAAATGCAATGGATCTTGCGTTATTGACAAGTGAGTTATTGTTGTTGTTTATTTTAGTTTTTTTTTAATTGTTAATAACACATGTGACATTATCATGTAACATGCGTTAAAGTGTTGATATCGGGAAAGTGTTTGTGTGATTCAAAGATGATGATCTTATGAAATGTTAGCCTAGTTTTGGCGAGTACAAAATACATACGAAATATGTTTAGAGATATTTAAATATTGCCCAAATGGTATTATGGATAGTTTAATTTAAAATATACAGTGCTTTTCAGATAAAAGTATCCACCTTTAATAACTTTTGTAATACTGGTAACCACTTAAGTTGTCCTGAGGTTATTTCATTAATTGGTTCTATCTGTACATTTTGTCTGTTTTTATTTCTGATTTTGTCTATTGTTTTTATGTTTTCAATTTTTCCATATATTATTATGGGTCTTACTACACTTTTAATGACAATTGTTTTTATATCTTTTGAAATATCTCTTTTTTTATAGAAATGTAGACATAGTATTAAATATATTTTCTATTCTTCCCAATTTTCATTAATTCCTGCTTTAAATTTTCTTCCATGACTGCTCCTAAGTATTTAAAATGTTCTACTTTCTTTCTATATAATATTATGTCTTTTTCGTCCCAGTTATTGCCATTGTTTATGTTTTGACCTTGTTTATTTTCATGGTTAACTTTAATAATTCTTCTTTTTTAATTATTTAACTATAATAAAGGAATTATTTTTGTGACATTTTACCCCTATTTACCCCTAAATAAAGTAAAACTTTCAGCTATTTTCCTTTATTTTCGTAATAACCATGAACTAACGTTAGATACATAAGAAACCATCCTTTAATAACTTTAAAAAGATTTGTAAATATTCGATCAAACACAAAGTATAAATTTAATAAAGTAAAGAAATCAAGGGAACTTAGGAGGAACAGATAATTAATGTTACACATGCATTAATTTAGTTTATTATAATATAATGATAAAATTTCACTTGTTTTCATAATAATAAGCACGTGTTGTAATATAACAATTTACAAAATAACAACATTCTTATGAAAAATAAAGATTAAACTAAAATGATTAACACTTACACTATTTGTATATAGAGTTTTAAGAATGCAGAAAAAGTGCTAATTACATTGAAATACGAAGACCAAAACATGGAAGAAGCTTAGGTAGGTATATGAAATCCAAGCTTCAAAGAACACTATAAATAGCTGTAGCTTTAATCCGTCAATTTCGACACAACTTCAATAAAAAGTATTCTTTAGTTTAATCATACCCTGGCTTTTATTTGTTGGTTATTCAACATTATTTATCAAAACAAAATTCAAATCATACATGTATGGCTTAAACTTGAGAATAAATAAATTGAGAATTGTTAAATTATATTTTTATTCGAGATTTACTTAAAGGAAACGATGATAGACTAGGTAAAATAATTAAGAAATTGGGCAAGGTATATTTATGTATAAAAATATAGGTCTATTATTTTTTAGATTGATAGTAAATTCCAAATAAATTATAGGACTTATCAACGTAACAACACTATCAGAAACATCCACTCTACAAAAACAAAATACCTATTTTATTTATCCATAATACAATCATTTCATCATAAAACTTTATGATTTAAAGCGGTTACACATACGCCTGCCGCAGGTGCGATCTAGGGTGCAGGGTGATTGGGGCAATCCAGGAGGCGTCTCTACACACGTACTGCCGACGTCGCCTGCCAGCCGTTCAATGCGACAGTTGACGTGCTGCAGAGCAGATTAAACTTGAGTCGTGAAGATGGTGCCAACAAAAGATCGGCATTACCTTGGCTGCGTCCGTAGAGCTACCGCAGAAAAAAAGAAAAAGGTAGTACTGGGTGAAGATTTGGCCTCATGCCCCTGTTGAAATAATTTTTATTTTTATCCTACATGTGGGGCCGGTCTTTAAAGACTTCTATAACCCGAGTTGTATTCCATGATAACTATATTCGATCTACCTCAGCGAGCTGCACAATAAAAACATTCCCAACGGCTTTCTCTACAGAAATTAATTTATTTTCCTTTAAACAAAACAAGATATAACAGAGAAAAGAATTTAATTGAGGATATAGCTGTACTTAATGAGTATGATAAAAAACTAATTCATAAGCTAATCAATCGCCATAGTTTTAAGAAATCTCTTTGTGAAACCACCTTTTTCCAGCGAGAATACAACGATATGAAATTCATTTCATTACCATTTATCCTTCAGGTTACCAAAGGATTGAATACAATTTTCGGCACGGTGGGATTAGGTTTAGTTCATAAAACTAGTGGCACCCTGAGACAATTGTTAGGAAATCCGAAGGATAAGAGAGAAGATCTGGAAAAAAGCGGTATATATGAAATAAATTGTAATGATTGTGATAAAAAGTATGTTGGGCAAACAAAAAGATCGGTTAAAACTAGATTTAAAGAACATTTAGCTTATCTAAAATATGGACTTATAGAAAAATCTAGTATTGCCGAACATGCTTTTATCAAAAACCATTCGGTAAATGTAGATAGTTTAAAATTGTTAAAAAATGTATCGAACAGTAGATTGTTGGATGCATTTGAAAGTATAGAAATTATTAAATGTAAAAATAGATTAAATAAGGACAAAGGACCTATCCCAGATAGTCCACTTTATAGTTTATTATAAGAAAACTTATTGTAAAAATGTTTTCGCGCTAAAAATTGGCTTTGCCGCCAAAAGATTTACCGCGAAAACATTAGGCGCTAAAAATGTTATATATGTAAGGTTAGTTTGTAGACATAGCTTTAGTTTACCTTCGGTCTCTGAAGAAGATAACTTGGTTATCGAAACGCGCGTCAGGCATATAAAAATGTGTGTTGGTGTAGTGGTAGTGTAAATGGTTTTCGGTATCAGTTTCGCCAACGGTTCCAGATTCAACATTTTAGAAATGAGTTGAAATTAGCCCGATCACGCTACACACGCAAGTTGTGGCAAGGCGGCTTGACCCGATCTAGAAAGCAGGAAGGTCCGGCGCACCCTGCCACCCTGCAAAGGAGGCGATCCTGCTTAACTACACACGTTACAATCAAGGAGGCGATTTAGGTTCACTCCCATATTACACCCTAGATCGCTCCTGCGGCAGTCGTGTGTGTAGCCGCTTTTAATAATATTATGATACTGTGTTAACTTACCCTTTAAAAAAAAAGTTTACATTAATTTTTTCCCAATGTGTTCTTCCCTACGAGATGCACTTTTTTCTTTATTAAGATTTTGAGGTTTGCTTGGTAAAGGTAAGTTTTTTGACGGACTAGCCCCCTTTTTTAGGGGTTGGTAGTTTTTTGGGGTGTATCCAAGCAACCCAAGTTTAAAGTTTCGCTCGTTATCCTTAGAAGTGAAATATTTTGAGCAAATACGGACATTTTTAACGTTGAAATTGTTAACCCGCTTACATAAATATTTCCATTTTGCACTTTCTTGTCTTTTGGAAAGCTAAAGAACTTTATATTACTCGAAAAATGTTTAGTGTTATTGTCAATACCACACCCGTATACAGCACAACGCATTTTAATTAATTTATTTTATATTTTCTCGGAGAAATTTAAAATTATAACCTGTAAACAATGGTGTCTGATCACAAGTGACGTCACTAACCACGCCCAAAACATGCGCGATATCTTATCTTGTATATTTGTATCATGATAGATTTCCATAACATAATGATTAGTTCAGAAAAAGAATGCAAAATGCTGATTCATATAAAATTCAACACAATACTGTAAATATTGCATCATAGATGCTAATCGTTTCTAAGGAATGTGGTAACGACATTTGGTGGTACTATGGAGAAGAGGGCAAGTGAGGTAAGGGAAACGAAAAAGTCAAAGGAAGCTTAAGAACTCGCAAATGTTTTACATGGATTTCTTTTTATGACAGTTTTATAAATTTAGCTTATTCTTTCACCGGCGCTACTTTGACGTAATCCATGCCGTTAACCCTCCTATTGATTTAACCTGTACAACAGATAGTATTGACGGTTGTCAATCAATGTTGTTCTTGACAGTTTATCAATACTGGTAAAACGACAGTAAAAACGGAAAATTTGGCAAGCATTTGGCACAAATAATTGAGGATTAAACTCTCTCATTGGACGAAATCTTAGAATTGTGATATTTTAACATGTGAAAAAAATAATCATGAAAAATTAGATATTTATTAAATCGAGTTTTCGGATAAATATAATTGGTCTAATTTTAGAAGTCTTAAGACTTCTCCACCGATGTAAATCTAGGAAATCTAAAATTTATCATTATTATTCAAAACGTAGAAAAATAAACTCAGCGAAAACGTAACTCTTGTACCGAAAAAATCCTGCGTTTCTAAAAAATTTCGTGCAGGATATTGAAAACCACCTTGCCTTGATTGAAACAAGAAGGAGGGAACTTTTATTATAAATTATTAATTCGTTTCACTTTTAGGGTTTGTTGTTTCAATTAAAATTCAAGTTTTCATGATATAAACATTATTTTGTATATATTATTAAAAAGGGAAATGGTAAATTATTTAGTTTAAAGTTTGTTTTTCTCTAATTTGGCATGTAAATGATAGCTGTGTTGTTGGTTGCTTTCCAATGCAATTAAGTTGGTGTTTTAATTGTTGGAACTGTTTATTGCATTATTTACATGTTTACTTTCAAGTTATATAACTTAAAATTATACTTAACTTTTTAAATATACAATTTAAAACATAAACGTAAGTCAATCGTAATTCTAAGGTCTTAAAAAATGTAGTAGTTTATTTTCTTATCGGTATGTGTTATTTTAATAGCATAGAGATATTTTTAGGAAAGAACAAACAATTTTTTTAACCTCGATTATAACTGTACCACTTTGTAAGGGTAAAGAATCGTTTTTAAATTCTTGGTAGCACTCCAATCTTACAGCGCGATTTTTGTATAGTACCGGGGGCTCGATTCTTAAATCTCTAAACCGAAATATCATTGACATATGTCAATAGTTTTGTATAAAGGCGACTCTTGAAACTATGGAGAAACTAAGACATCATTATATAAGAAGCGAAAATCTTGCAAGATTGCCGCTTTACAAAAGACAGTTTGCCTTTTAAACAGGCAAATCCACTAGTCTAGAATGCTTAACTGACGGTATACGAGGGTTGTCTGAAAAGTTTCCGACCTAACAAAGATACTAGACATTTTTTCTTCAATTTAATTTTTATTTTTCTACATAGTCTCCTTGTAAGTCTATACACTTCTCCCAGCGATGCTCCCATCTCTTCAACCCGTCCAATTAGTACTCGGCGTCTTTCTCTGCAAAATAGTTGTTTACGAAGGTGATGGCCTCCTCATTCGACTAAAATCTCTGTCCTCCGAGCGCAACTTTTAGCTTAGGGAACAAAAAAAATTTGCTTGGGGTTAGATCTGGTGAGTAAGGAGGGTGGTCAAGCAGTTCAAACTGTAATTCGTGGATTTTCGCTATGGCAACCGCTGAGGTGTGAGACGGCGAATTGTCTTGGTGAAACAAAATTCTTTTTTTCTGCAAATGTGGCCGTTTTTCCGCAATTTCTGCCTTCAGCTTGTCAAGTAATGATGCGTAATATGCTCCTGTAATGGTTTTTTCCTTTTTGAAGATAATCGATTAAGATAACTCCATGACTCTCCCAGAAAACAGTTGCCATCACTTTCCCAGTAGAAGGAACAACCTTTGCTTTTTTGGAGTCGATTCCCCCTTCGCAGTCCATTGTTTTGACTGTGTTTTTGTTTCTGAAGTATAATGGTGTATCCAAGTTTCATCTACAATAATTAATCGCCACCAAAACACTGATTTATTGCGCCTAAACTGCGCCAACAGAGAGTTGGAAATGTTCATTCGAACAAGTTTTTGGTCCAAAGTGAGTAAACGCGGCACCCAACGCGCGGACAGCTTTCTCATGCCTAAATATTGATTCAATATGTGACAAACACATTCTTTGGATATGTTTATAGCCTCTGCTGTCTCTCTAATTTTAATTCAACCGCTGTCTAGCACGATTTGGTGAACTTGAGCGATATTATCGTCAGTGGTTGCAGTTTTTGGACGTCCCGAACGTTCATCGTCACCCAAACTGGTACGGCCACGTTTAAATTCAGCAGCCCAAAATTTCACGGTGGTAAATAATGATGCAGAGTCCCCGTACACAGCGTCCAACTCGTCTTTGATATGCGTAGGCGTATTGCCTTTCAAAAACAAATATTTAATGACAGCTCGATACTCGATTTTTTCCATTTTCATAAAAACACTCACATCGACTTACTCAAATGATTGTCAAACAACTGCGTCTCCAAAATTGCTGATATTTAAGTGGGTACCTTTCAAAGCATGCGCAAACATATTCCCCAACTTTTGTTTACGAGTGCTGCCATCTTCATGTTGAGGTCGGAAATTTTTCAGACAACCCTCGTAGAAAAGGCACTAGTGGCTAAAGAGATATCCCTTTGCACTTTTATTGACAGAGAGCTAGCTTTTAATAACATCTTGTTTATATCCATCAAAAGAACACAGGAAAAGAGGGTGATAGAGGCCTCACTAGTACAATGGATAGAGTCAATGTTAAGAACCAGTATTATTACAGCTTATACAGGAGAAGAATCGGTGACCGTGAAAAAATTATGTCCTTAAGGAGCGTTATTGCATTTGCTGTGGTCCCTGGTTGTTGACAGATGTGGATGCCTTTATGATTCTAAATTAACTTTAGTAAGCAAAAATTAACAATAAGATTCACTGCTATTTCTATTATATGTAATTGTTTTTACATAAAAATTCCAGCACAACGTAGAACGTTTCATATTTAAACACAATCTGTCCCAAATAATCTGTTTCCATATATTATTACACTGAAATTCGTATATTTAGTTACCGTTATTGTTGAACAATAGCAAGTTTATTTTGTAAGTAATTGTTATTTTAAAAATAAACCGTCACCTGTACTGAGAAACTGGGTCAATATCATTCACAGGAAAAAGTTAAAATAGAAAAATAGTAAACAACAAATACAACAGAAAAAGCTAAAAGAAAAGGTTATTTTATGTTATATGTTAGTCGTGATTAAAAAAAATTAGCTGGGTTTATTTTAATGAAATTAATCACACTTACTCTGTGTAAGTTCATCTTACTTAGAACAATAAACAACGAAACGTTTTGATAAAACTATCATCAATATTAAAGCCTAGATGTTATTTTTAGCCCTAAGGGATTATCCTGGATTTATTTCCTACTAAGATCAGTATAACTGCAAATCGAGAATGCACATTTTTCACTCCATTGGAAAAAAATTTTGCATCTAATCCACAATTCTAAAGAAATCTCATTTACCTTTTTTTTCTTGTATAAATCGAAAATATAGATTGACAAAAGCTGTTAACGAATTTTAATTATTTGTTCTTTCTAATCACAAATTTCTAATCGTCAATTTCATTGTATATTTTCACTAAATCCTTAATTTGAATTAAACTCCAATTATTTTTCTCTGTTTTATGAAGAATCGATTAAAAATAAATCGCAGTTTGCCACACGACAGACGCTAAGTATTTGCCTTTCAATAACAGGAAATACTTGAAAAATAGGAAAAACTGGTGAGGTTTTAGAAAACGAATAAAGTTTAACATCCAATGTATATTTATCCCCAAAATCACGTAAAAGGCAGCATATAAAAGGCTTTCTTCAAGGAGATGTGGAGGACAAATAAAAAGCAATTATTAAAAGAGATGTTTTTTAAAATCTTTTTGCGCGACTAATCAGAAATGGAATTGTAATTTTTTTTATTCTTTGTTGACACTGTTAATAATGTACTTTTTTACGTACAATGTGTAATGTCATGATTGAGTTTAAGGAAAACCCACATACATCGAGTAGACAGGCATCTGCAACATTTAAAAGAAAATACAATGCATCCCTATAAAAGCAGCCATCAAAGCATCAAAGCTCCATTATAATCAGTTCGAAGATGGTTTGGGAATGCATAGACAATCTTAAATAAACTAGGCCAGAAGAATACTGTCACCCTTCTATGGGGTCCCAGGACACTTGGGAATAGAAGAAAATGAAACAGCAGATAAACTGTCAAAAAAGGAGCCGAAACCCCACATCTTGGACCGGAACCATCCTGTGGGATCAACAGCAGCGCAATCTTAGAATAAACTAAGAAAAGAAATGGAGGAAGAAAAATCCAAGTACTGGAAGGTCTGAGACAGGCTAAGATACTTCTGGGAAACTATAACCAGAAGAGATCTCGTGCCTGTTTCAATCTCAGTAAAAAAGTCTCCGGATTGTAACAGGAATATTAACCGGGCATTGCCGATTAAAAAGTCCCACGAAGAAACTAGGGTTAGAAGATGAAGCAAAGTGCAGATTCTGTGAGGAAGTGGACGAAACCTTCATACACATACTCTCGGAATGCCCTACTTTGCAAATTTCGAGAGAGCACACGAAATAGAGAAGGAGGATATACCTAATTTGAAGCCCGACGATGTTCTGAATTTTCTTAGGAAAGTAGGACTAGAAGAACTGCTATAATTTTGAGAAAACATCAAAGCTAATGGTAAGTAAGAGGGACACAATCGATCCCATAGGTCGCAGTGTACTTACCACCCTTAATTCCATACATACATACATCCCCATAAAATTATACCGACTCGGGAACTCATGAAAGACGATTTTGATAGGGGAACAAATTTTTGCCAACAAATAATGGAAATGGTGGATAACGATACCAATTAGAAAATAACAACTGTTACCTTTGATCTGTTGGTTTGCAAATGAACGGTAGGATGGCGCTTTTGCGACTTCATTGAATCGTGGATTCACGGTTTGTGTTTTGGCGTAAAAGAATCATTCTGCATCCTGCTCTGCGGGATGAGAAGAACTACTTACCTCGTACTGATGAGACACAATAATGTCGAAACCGGTCTACGAGTAGTGTTCTTCCCGTTGATTTGCAAATCGATAGAGATGGATGGTTTTAAGTATCGACGAAGTCGGTCGCCATCACGTTTTCTATTGGAATGTAATTTAATGTCCGTTGGGGCATATAGCCCAGGAAGTAGTTGTTTTTTCATAGAAAACGGTCAAACTTGGTATGGAAACTGTTAAGTTTCTTTACCCTGGGTGCAGGTGGAAACAATTTTCTACATTTTCAATTAAAAAAGATTATGTTTTCTGATGAGTGCACTTTTTCCGTTAACGGTCATGCTAATCGTCAAAATTGCCGATACTGGTCAACAAAAAATCCTCACTGGATAAGAGATAACTTTACACAATACCCTCAAAAGGTTAATGTTTGGGCAAGAATGGTTGAAAACCATATTATTGGTCCCTTTTTTGTTGAGGGGATTTGAATAGCAATAATTATTTAGCAATTCTACAAAACGATGTGGTGCCAAGTGTGGCAAATTTATTTCCTGATCCAAGAAACTCTCAAGTTCCAGTAAATACCATATGGTTTCAGCAAGATGGAGCACCTCCACAGTACTAACTCAATTTATGAAAAAATGCAAACCCGATAAAAAGTACAAAATTTGTAAGGTTAAAAATTGTTGAGGATACTTTAAATAAGAATAAGTTAGGTTAGGTTAGGTTAGGTTAGGTTAGGTTAGGTTAGGTTAGGTTAGGTTAGGTTAGGTTAGGTTAGGTTAGGTTAGGTTAGGTTAGGTTAGGTTAGGTTAGGTTAGGTTAGGTTAGGTTAGGTTAGGTTAGGTTAGGTTAGGTTAGGTTAGATTAGGTTAGGTTAGGTTAGGTTAGGTTAGGTTAGGTTAGGTTAGGTTAGGTTAGGTTAGGTTAGGTTAGGTTAGGTTAGGTTAGGTTAGGTTAGGTTAGGTTAGGTTAGGTTAGGTTGGGTTAGGTTAGGTTAGGTTAGGTTAGGTTAGGTTAGGTTAGGTTAGGTTAGGTTAGGTTGGGTTAGGTTAGGTTAGGTTAGGTTAGGTTAGGTTAGGTTAGGTTAGGTTAGGTTAGGTTAGGTTAGGTTAGGTTAGGTTAGGTTAGGTTAGGTTAGGTTAGGTTAGGTTAGGTTAGGTTAGGTTAGGTTAGGTTAGGTTAGGTTAGGTTGGGTTAGGTTAGGTTAGGTTGGGTTAGGTTAGGTTAGGTTAGGTTAGGTTAGGTTAGGTTAGGTTAGGTTAGGTTAGGTTAGGTTAGGTTAGGTTAGGTTAGGTTAGGTTAGGTTAGGTTAGGTTAGGTTAGGTTAGGTTAGGTTAGGTTGGGTTAGGTTAGGTTAGGTTAGGTTAGGTTAGGTTAGGATAGGATTAGGTTAGCTTATGTTAAGTTAGGTTAGGTTAGGTTAGGTTAGTTTAGGTTAGGTTAGGTTAGGTTAGGTTAGGTTAGGTTAGGTTAGGTTAGGTTAGGTTAGGTTAGGTTAGGTTAGGTTAGGTTAGGTTAGGTTAGGTTAGGTTAGGTTAGGTTAGGTTAGGTTAGGTTAGGTTAGGTTAGGTTAGGTTAGGTTAGGTTAGGTTGTGGCAACGGTAGAGCTCTCCAGGGATAAAGCAAATGAGTTAACAAAAATGGGACGAATACAGATAGGATGGGTAAGGTGCACTGTTAAGGAAAGGGTACCGGTAGCAAGGTGCTACAACTGCCTCGGCTTTGGACATATAGCGCCAAATTGTAAGGAACCAAAAAGCACTGAGGAAACCTGCATAAATTGCGGATCCAAAGGACACAGGGCAAAAGAATGCAATAAGGAGGCTTTCTGTCCTAGATGCAAGAAGCAAGGGCACCGAATGGACCAAATGGCTTGTCCCAACTTTAGGAACGTAGTCGAAGGGATCAGAAGACACCGGCTTAGTTCGAAAGCACCCAGAGTATCAGAAAGGTCGTCTGTATCAGAAGTCTTCCCAGGAACTTAGAAACTCGAATAAAAGTCCTCGCCTTCTATTACTTTTTCTCCTTTTTTTTTTCTTTTTGTATCTAGAGTTTTATTTATACACATTTTAATTTATACATTTATCTGTAAATAGCGTATTATAGTTGCTTGTGACCACAAACATAAAATGTCTGAAATAAAAATTCTACAAACCAACCTCGGCACTAAGAGGGTGGCGCATGATATGGCTTTGGCAAACGCATCACGACTGAATATCGATATTCTGATAATTAGCAAACCCAACCTTACCATACTCAAGGAAAAAGGATGGTTGTCGGACAAAACAAATCGAGTGGCAGTTTTCTGTCGGAACCGTAATATAAAAATAAAGAAAACTGAAAGGAAAAATGGATTCGTAATACTGGGATTAGAGAAATTCTCGATTGTATGTTGCTACATGTCGCCAAACCAAACAATGACTAAATTTGAGGAACAGCTGCAGGATATAGGCATTGAATTGAAGAATATTAAAGAAGGTTTTGTACTATTAGGCGACATGAATGCCAAGTCCAAGGAGTGGGGATCGCCCACGACGGACTCAAGGGGCGAAAAACTAGCCGATATGATAGCCTCGCTAGACCTGGTTGTACATAATACTGGTGAAGAACCAACATTTGTAAGGGGCAAGCAAACATCTTTCATAGATATTACATGTTCCAACAAAAAAATAGTACCTAGTGTCGCAGGTTGAAGAGTACTAGAAGAAGAGACCCTAACAGAACACAAATATATTTCATTCGTAATAAAGGGCGTGGGAGCGAAATCAACGAGGACCACGGTACATAGCGTTACAAACTGGGACGTTTTCATCGAACGAATAAAAGACCTAAATAAAACAAGCAGCAGCGGGGATGTTAGCGCTAAAATAAGAGCCTTAAGCAAAGCGTACCAAGAAAGTACTAAAGTAGTAAAAATTCAGGAAGGAGCAACGTACTGGTGGAACTCGTCGATCGATGAACAGAGGCAGAAATGCAACGGGGCGCGAAGAAGACTGACAAGGGCGAATAAAGTCAGAGAAAGAATGAGTGCGGAAGAAACTCAGGAGATTTATGAACAATATAAAGAACAAAAAAAAGAGCTAGAAAGAATGATAAAGAAAGCAAAAAGAGATAAATGGAAAGAGGTACAAGAAGAGGTGGAACACGACATATGGGGAAAAGGCCACAAAATAGCCATGAGACAGTTTAAGGCACACCACACGACATCACAACCGAAACAAAAAAGGAAATAATACGAGAACTGTTTCCCCAAGGTAAACCGCATAATCACGTTAAAGTCATCCAGAACGGAGTGCAACCGTTTACAGTAGAAGAATTACAAGCAGGTCTCAAGAAAATTAAAAATGGCCACGCGCCAGGACCAGATAACATCCCTCCTGAAGCTATTAAAAAGGTGGGTGCAGCTGAAACAAAATGGGTCCTACATATGATAAATACTATACTAGCGATTCAGACGTTCCCGAAAGAATGGAAGCAAGCGAAGGTTGTCCTGCTGCCAAAACCAAAAAAGACGAAAGACGAGGTTACAAAATGGAGACCGATTTGCTTACTAAACACTATGAGCAAGTTGTACGAATCGTTACTTAGGGCTAGGCTAGAAACAGAAATCGAAGCTAGAAGGGGACTCTCAAACTCGCAGTATGGGTTCCGCAAGAAACGATCAACAATCGATGCGGTGGATGAAGTGCTAAAGAGGACTAGAAACAGTAAATGTAAATGGACCGCTATGATCGCTTTTGATGTAAAAAATGCTTTTAATAGCCTCAGATGGCAAGAAATAATAAATGTCCTGAAAAAGGACGACTATCCACCTTATCTGATTAACATCATAGGAGACTACCTTAGCGAGAGAACCCTTCTGGTGGAAAAAGGGGTGACGATGAACGCGTCGGCAGGGGTTCCACAGGGATCGGTGCTGGGCCCAACTTTATGGAACATGGCGTACGACAGCGTCCTGAGATGCAACTATCCGGAAGGTACCAGTGCAGTGGCATTTGCAGACGACCTGGCGATAATAGTGACAGCCGAAGAGAAGGAAGAACTAATGGAAAAAACAGAGCTCGCAACACTGTACGTTAGGGACTGGATGGAGAAGCATAACTTGAAACTAGCAGATCATAAGACGGAGGCCATTATACTAAAAGGGCCCAGGAAGAAATCAGGGATAACTTTCACCTGCGGGGAAGCGGAAATTGTGCCAAAGCGTACCCTAAAATACCTAGGCATAACCTTAAGCGACTCGGGTAGTTTCGGACCGCATATGAGAGGCCTAAAATAAAAGGGCCGTCGAGTAGAAAAAGAGCCCTACTCCATGGGGTTACACAATCTATTCTCCTTTACGGAGCTCCAATCTGGCACAAAGACCTGGCGGTGATTAGCTATAGAAAGGCGCTTACTCGGGCGGATAGAAAAGGTGTACTGAGAGTGGCGAGCGCGTATCGCACCGCACCAACGAACTCGCTGCATGTAATTACCGGGGTAATTCCAGTACACTTGCTGGCACAGGAGAGGGCTCGGCTATACGGGTTGGATGACAAAGATGAAGCAATGAAAAAAAGCAAAAGGGAAAAAACAATTGAAACCTGGCAAAAAGAGTGGGAAGAAAACAAAGACACGGGACAATGGACAAAGAAATTGATTCCTAGGATAGAAAAGTAGTTGAAGTGCAAACACCGCAAAACAGATTACTTCCTGACTCAGGTCTTTACCGGTCACGGCTGCTTCAGAAACTACCTGGCAAGAATGAGGGTGGCCGAAAGCGCAAAATGCCTATACTGCGACAGGGACGACAGCGTCGCTCATACCCTTTTCGAGTGTAATCGCTTCTACTCTTTGAGAACGACGTTGTTCCTGGAAGTGGAAATTTTGAGTTGCGAAAATATGGTGGAATCCATGCTGGAGAAAGAGGAAAAGTGGCAAAAGATTCATAAGTATATAAAGGACGTAATAGAGCTAAAGGAAAAGGTAGAACGAAAATAGGAAGGCATCGAAAGCCGTGGGACACCCTGACGGTACATTCTCACCTGAATAATTCCGGGGCGTCTCAACGTGCACGACGGAAGAAGAGGAGGGGTTTTTAGTGGGTATTGAATTCCAGAGTCCCACACTACCCAGTCAGACCAACGGACTGGGTGTGCGTAAAGGCATTTTCCCCTCCCCCCCCCAAAAAAAAAGGTTAGGTTAGGTTAGGTTAGGTTAGGTTAGGTTAGGTTAGGTTAGGTTAGGTTAGGTTAGGTTAGGTTAGGTTAGGTTAGGTTAGGTTAGGTTAGGTTAGGTTAGGTTAGGTTAGGTTAGGTTAGGTTAGGTTAGGTTAGGTTAGGTTAGGTTAGGTTAGGTTAGGTTAGGTTAGGTTAGGTTAGGTTAGGTTAGGTTAGGTTAGGTTAGGTTAGGTTAGGTTAGGTTAGGTTAGGTTAGGTTAGGTTAGGTTAGGTTAGGTTAGGTTAGGTTAGGTTAGGTTAGGTTAGGTTAGGTTAGGTTAGGTTAGGTTAGGTTAGGTTAGGTTAGGTTAGGTTAGGTTAGGTTAGGTTAGGTTAGGTTAGGTTAGGTTAGGTTAGGTTAGGTTAGGTTAGGTTAGGTTAGGTTAGGTTAGGTTAGGTTAGGTTAGGTTAGGTTAGGTTAGGTTAGGTTAGGTTAGGCTAGGTTAGGTTAGGTTAGGTTAGGTTAGGTTAGGTTAGGTTAGGTTAGGTTAGGTTAGGTTAGGTTAGGTTAGGTTAGGTTAGTTCTTTAGGTTTGTGCAAACCAAATTCACATAGTAAGGGATGCTTATATCTCTAAGGGCTACTTAAATATGTTGGTGCAAAAGACATTATTAGGCTAATTAATCGGAAGTCACTACACCTTTTGGGTTTGTTGTTCTTGTGTAAGGCGATGAAGATATATTTCTGCTATTCGTCAGGAATATGGAGGGTAGAAAGCAGGGAAATTGTCTTATATGGGACAAAGGTTGTAAAAGACTCGACCTGTAAGCAGCAAATTATAATTTAAAAAATCACCAAAATGGCGCCTGTGCATCTAATGGAAATGATATATGAATTTAGCGGTTATAAACACAGTAAAATAACTTGGGTTGAAAAATGTCTCGTGACTTATGTAGTTAAAAATTATGCATTACTTGAAACCTTAACTATTTACGTAGTCAAATGTTATTTAATAAATATTTCTTATTTCAACAAAAAATGGCGCTGTTTTTAAAATCGTTACTCTTGCTACTATGACGCCACCTTAATTTATTTTCTTTCCAACTAAACGAATAAAAAAATGCTTTTTTTACCCCCTACAAGGTACATAGGTGTGTAAAGGAGATTTGGGATTGGACAATGAAGATTAACCAACACTAGCCAACATAAGAGAAGCTGTCCTAAAGGAGTTGGCAACAACGTACTTAAGAGGCAGGCTCAAGAACAAGCACAATTAAGCTAATAAGATCTGAGTCCAATATACATAAATTTTGAAAACTGTTTTAGTTCTTTACTGCACCAAAATAAACTGTTTTATTAGGTATACTATGGAAAATTAAACATTTCTCGTTTGGTAGTAACTGCATAACCAACATGCTTGTTGCTTTTGGAGGCATCGATGTAAAGAACAAAGAACTAAATCATACTAGAACCAATATTAAATTACAACCAGTGTAGGTATATCATTATGTCAGGTATATTTTTAATGTAATAAAAATAAAATAAAAATAATAAAACCATCATTAAACATAAAATAAAATTGTTTTTATTATATCATAGCGAAAACAAAAGTCAACGAAATTTTAATTAAAATATATATTTTATACTGCTTAAATTTGCATAAACTTTTCGAGTTTAATATTATTTTTAATACATTCAGATGGGTCCTTTCTTCAATTCTCCGTAGTCGGGAATTTTCCAAGTTTGAAAGATTTGTTGGACGAACGTCGTCAGAAAAGAGATGCATCAAGTAGTTTTTTACAGAATTTTTATCAAGACTTGGAGTTTTTCTTGCTTTTTGAAGTTTGAATTTTAGAATGCTTTGATCATGCTCTGCCATATAATCTTTGAGCATATATAATTATGACTCCCTGTAAGTATTAGGTAATTTTTGGTATATAATACCGTAGATTTAATTAAAAATGTTTTAAATGAACATTCTAATAACGCCTACAATTTTAATAAATGTTCTTTAATAATTAGCTTTAAAATATTTCTGCCATTTCTACCTTTTCGTTTATTATTCTAATAAAATTTAAATTAATTTTCGACCTTTACTTTGATACTCTTGTGATTTTCTTTCTTAATTCTGACACAGATCGTTAGCGTTTTCATATCTGGGTGTTACTAAAATTTATACGATATTTTAAATAAGAACAATTAACGACGAAAAGTACGAACAACATACAGCTTTTTTAATTTAATAACAGCTGAATTAAAAAAATTATACTCTATACTTTTAATAAAAGTGAAAATTTTCTTTAAAGGTTTCTTTTGTTTATTGTTCTTAGTAAGATGAATTTCTACTGAGTGAGGGTAAGTACAATAAATAAAAGATATTTTGAATGTTTTATCAACGGAACTGAAATAATGGGAATTTTAAGATTCAAAGGCCGATTTCATAACTATTTAACTGAGATTATTAGGAACAATATGCCAAGCAATAGATAAAATATCATATTCTCTTTGAAATAAAACATAATTATGCAGGGTGATTCACGTGAATCTGACATCCTTTTTTTATGAAACACCCGGAGTTTTGGAAAAACAAATCTTGCACCAGGACAACGCACCTGCCCATAACGCGCTGTCTGTGAAGCGTTATTTAGCCGCTAGAGGCATCCCAGAGCTCAAACACGCGCCGTACTCGCCTGATTTAGCACCCTGTAACTTTTCCTTGTTTCCGAAGATCAAATCTGCCTTAAAAGGAACTCGGTTCGAGCCAATGGAAGAGGTGAAGCGAAAATCGGTGGAGCTCCTAAATGCTCTTACAAAAGAAGACTTCCGGCATTGCTTTGACCAATGGAAAAAACGAATGAAACGGTGTGTGGCGAGGGAAGGGGAGTATATTGAAGGGGAGCATTCCATTATAGAACTCGTATTTACTTTTCTTGAAGCTTCGATGAAGCAACAGCGAACAAGCCTTCGAGTAAATATTAATGGTCAGTATCACAAGATTAATGAAATTTTTATGCGCGAGGAATATTCCAAGGTGATTTACTTAGTCTACTGTGGTTCTGTTTGACAAAGAATCCACTTTCTACCATGCTTAACGACACAAAATGTGGCTTCAATCTTAAGATTAGTAGAAACACCAACTGCACATCTTCCATATTTTTTATATGAATGATATAAAAATTTTGCTTATAATCAGCAACAAATCCAAAATTTTCCCGTGATGAAGTATGGAATTTGGATTAGATAAGTGCAGAACCTTAAACATCTAAAAGAGAAAAACTGTCAATGGAGTTGTGGCATTGCCCAATGGAGATGTAATCGCTGCCATGCAGAATGGAGAAAAATACAAGTACCTGAGATTCCAGCAGGTCGGATTGTCCAATGAATCAATGCTGTTAGTCGATATTGCAGTTTCAAACAATAACAATATTTTGGACAAGCATAATGAAAAGATAGTAAAGTACATCGTTCTGGCTATAAAAGTAGGACAGATGTGGCATGCAGAAAAAGTGGTACCGATCTGGACTCATACTCAGAAGTCTTGAAGACGGTCTAAAAAAACTCAATCTTTATAAAAACACTTTCATTGACTTGCAATGTCACAAAAGTATTTTTTGATATAAACAATTGTACTGCTGTTACAAAGCTGCTAGTTTCAGTCTAGTTAAAGACCATCATCTGGCTAAAAATAAGAATACCATAGAGAAACATTTGACTTAACATCATAGTAAGTTAATTAATCTTACCTGTGCATAATACATAAAACCAAAAACAGTTGAATGTGTTGTGGCAACAAAGTTGTCCAGAAGGGAGGAATTAAAAACATTAGGGTTAAATTATATAATGATTATAATTGAACATATTTTATGGTGACATCGAAGTTTCTCTAATATTCTTCTTTTTATTTGACTACAATACTACACCATTTTTGAACGCAGCAACAGAGCGCAATTTTGCCAACATCTAAAACAATTTAGCACGAGGTATGTTCGTTTGAAGTTTATATATTTTATTAGCCAGGAGTTGTATTTGATATAAAATATATTACAAAACCTTTCTTAAAGCATTTATTTAATATTTGTAATAACTTGCTGCCTACGAATTTAAATATTTAGCAAAATTACAGTGAAAAAAGATACTGACAGTAGCAGACGAACGAAGGAAGTAAAACCAACAGAGCGATTTGTTCACTTTGATGACGTGCACTTATATTTATACAGGACAAGCCATAGGTGGGTTAGTATGTTTAAATTTATTAACCTGGCTAACATGTTCTTTAATTCTGGTGTCTATAAGACGTCCTGATTGTCCAACATAAACAGCATTACAATCATCACAATGAATTCTATAAACACCAGGAGACCGTAAACAAGGAACATAATCTTTGGTGTTGACTAAGAAAGAACCAAGGTTTTTATTGGTTTCAAAGCCAAAGTTAATGTTGTACTTTTTGAGAATATGTCCCAACATGTAAGAAATAGAGGTCCAAAATAAAAATAAATCAATAAATACTTTTGTGACATTGACATTGATCTTTTCCTTTCTTCATAATACAGAGTATTTTATTTCAAATAGCATAGAATTGAAAATAACAATCAATATGTCTCAGCGTCTTTTATAACTCCGTAAACTAAGATTAGAATTAATTTATTTTCTTTTTCACACTGTACATATTCATATTCACACATGGATTATTTTTTTCGTAAAATTATTCATTTGACACATACCAATAATTGGAACAATTAAAATGGTGTCCGGCGAATTCATATAATTATTGTCAACTTTTAACCACCTGCATCTACCATGGCGCAAGCACTGTAAAAGTTTTCAGCGTCAGGACGCCAAATGACGCTCCATTCTCTATCGACGCACCGACGAGTATCTTCTTCCGTGGAAATACGTATTCAGAAATTTTGAAAATCGTAAGTGTATCTAATTAAACAAAAAAATTTGCGCGTGATAAAAATAATATAAAATAAAATTAAAAAAATTAATAAGAAAACAGTAGATAAATAGTGAAAATTTAGTGTAATATGTGAATATTTTATGTTGTGCAAAGTTTAAAAGTAAATGACTTATAATGTGTATTTACAACAGATAAAAATGGTGAGTTTTAACAATAAATAGTTAGTTTATATTTATTGAATACAAAAATATTAATAATCTTAAAATTATTTTAAAAAAGTACAAATTGATGTTTGTAGTATTGTTAATTATTCTAACATTTTTAATACAGAATTTTCTTAAGCCGCAATTTTTTGTTACTTTTGATATTTAAAATAGATACTAAACAATTTAAACGCCACTAAATTTTATAAATTATTTATGGGGATCATTTGAAATTTTAATAATAGTTTTTAAAAACTAGTTAAGTTAGCAACTACACTTTGGTAGTCCAAAATTTAGTATATATCTCATAATTAAGATGGTCCAGGGATATTTAAATAAATTTTATTCAGGTTCTTTATACAGGGTGATTGATTAGTGCGAGGAAGCTCAGTAGATCTGTTATAGTAAAAAATACAAAAAAAGTTATTGACAAAAATTGTACATTTTAAAATTAGTTACAATCTTACAGGGTGCTCCATAAGATGGTGGCACTTCAAACTTATGTTTTTTAAAGGGAACGCCCTTTATTTTATTTTAAATTCGAAGTCTGCATCACTTCCACATCACAACAATGTAAAGTTTTATTATATTATACCGGGTATTTAAAAAGATGTAACCAATATTATCTGAAAATCGTATCAAGTTTAACTCCCTGTATAATTCAATTCTAATTTATTACAACCGCTATATTCTCTTGTGCAACTATTTACATTGGAATATGTAGTAAATTCTATTGTATTTATATATTTTTGTGAATAAAAATTATTACTATAATTATTATTATTAATAACATACATTTGTTGCACATTGAACGTTGAAATAAGAGAAAACTATTTGACGTTTAATTGTAGGTTTTCCAACTAAGTAAGTGTTACGTGCAGAGATATTTTATGGGATAGATGACGGACCTCTTAACTTCGCTCGACGAAAAAGCGGTAGAAGAGCCTTAACTAAAACAATTTTTTGCACATTTATGGACAAAATTTTAAGTTTATATTTATTTAATTTTGCTTTTCTTATTATAACAATTCAGCAGCTTTTCTCCAATGTAATACATTTATATATTATCTTTTGTAATAAAGAGATCCCAGAGAAGCGGATAATTCGGAAGTTTTGAATATTATCTATTGCCTTCAGGAGGTCCTTTTTGTAAAACTATACATTTACCACTTAATCATATTTTGACATATCAAAATTTTAAAAATAATTTTATTTCTGACAAATATCTTTGATGCAGTAGACGAAATTTAATTTATTTCATTTATTTATTCATGAAATTGTTTGTTAAGAGATTCTGATGAACGTATAATCCGAGATATTAAACATAAACCGAAATATATTGAAACAATATTAAAGTTATAAACAGATGAAATTAGGCGTTTCGAATAAGGAACTCCCAAACTTTAGCGACATAAAGCCCAAAAACCAGCTAAATTATAGACGTAAAGTTGTTTGCTTATTATAATAATTATTATGATCGATGGAAATTTGAAAGATAACCTAGAAACCTTAATTAATTATATAGAAATCGACATTAAATTAATTTTAACATTTTCCTACAATTTTTTGATTAAATTTGTTCTCTTACCAACCAAGATTATTTTTCCAGCTGTTCCGCTAAGTCTTCCAATTCAAGTTGTTTGCAGATGCTTTGATCTCAATTTTTTTTTAAATTAAACAAAAATGAATTACCATTTGTAATCAATATCAGGAATTTTTAATATTTAAATATGCATATCTTTTGGGCTATCATTAACCATATATGTCATGAAAATTTACCAAATAAATTTAACTTCGTTAAATTTATTGTACCAACCCTTACTTTTTGGTCCATCTTATTGAGAATAATAAAAAACTCTTCGTTTGAACGTAACTTCTTAGATTTCCTTAAAGAACTTGAAATAGAAAGACATCTAGCAGATCCACAAAAGTTGTTAATGAACAAATAAATCTTGGAAGTTCTCCACTATTAAACTGTTTACTTTGATTGTTTACATTTTATACATAGATAAGACGTAATTGTAAAACACAAATATATTAAGTTATTGTAAAGATCAGCATGATATAGTTTTTCCTGGTTTTTCTATATCATTGCACAGTTATACTGATCTTAGAGGGAAGTACACCCATGATAATCCCTTAGGGCTATTAACATCTAGGCTTTAATATTGTTATGTCTTATTACTTCCATACTTGGTCTAGCCTTAATATTAAAATTAAGGCCGTCCTTAAAATTAATTCATTGTAAGCGATTTGAGTTTGAAAATGTATATGCTATTCTGAAGCCGATAGTACATATCTATAGAAAATCTCGAAACAATCAAATATGCTAATATTTGCAATAAATTTAAAAACGTTTTTGTATAGAGAAGACTTGTCATACGATATATCACAAGCCCATACACTCTATTTAAAAAATTAGTTGTTACTGTCACTCGACAGGTTTAAAGGTATGGATCTAATTTTCACTTTAAAAATGACAATTTATAATTTAAATTTGATTTGTTTCTATAAACAGTAACCGAAATAATGAATTTATTCCATTTGGCTTTTCCACACTGTATATATGGGTTCAAAAATATTAAAATAAAACAGTTGGCTACAGGATCGAGCTGTAAGTTCCAGATAAAAAGACTTTTAACTGGATTTTATGTATTATTAGCTCCAACATTGGTACCATTACTAAAATCAGATCATATTGTCTTATTATTTTAAGAAGTACTTCTCCCGTTAAGACAAAAATACCTTATTTTTTTAATTCCTAATTTGGAATGCAATTCTATACATAAAATATTGGACAGTTTATCTAGTACTAAAAGTTATATTGTTTGCTTATTATCACTAATTTATTTATCTTTGTATCAAATTTAAAAAATTTATGAATAATACTGTATATCAAAAGCAACCAATTACCTAATATTTTTTGAGTAATTATACCTTTATTGTTTATTTGGTCAAAAATAATTTTACATTCATATCCAGCCATTCGTATATTGGTGGTTGTAAATCATCTAAAGGGGATTCTAAATATTTACGAGGATTCATACTCCTGTTTCCACAAAAGGAAACAATTATAAATTGAAACAGAATGTACCAGTTTTAAAGGTTCTTATTAGTCTGTGATAAAAATTGGTTACCAAAGCAAATTTTTGTGTTTTTAATGAAAAAATGAAAATGCATCAATTAACTGCTGACGCGAGGGAACGGCTTTTAATTTCAGAACAAAGTAATAATTATCCAAATGCTTTTTATAACACACGTTCATTTAAAAAAAATCTCGTAGTTTAGCATTTTAATTACAACCAAATCAGCATTTCCATTTATAATTCTAATTATTTTATTATTGTAATATACTAAGTGACATAAAAATCCGAACACCCAGTTTAAATAATTTTATTTTTATAACTTACTGAAGCATAAAATTGATAAAAATTTCAAAATGATTGCATTGCTTTAAAGACCTTTTACCTTTAATAATGTGTGGATGCACCCCGATGTGTTACGCATTCTCCAACGCGCCTAAGCATGCTTCTGATCAGGTGGTCAATGTCCTCCTGTGGTATCTCATTCCAGGCAACCATCAACTCCTCTCGAAGTTCTAGAGTCTAAGGAAGACGTTGCAAATTGAGCAATCTCCTACCCATCATATCCCACACGTGCTCAATTGAGGATAAGTCGGGAGAACTTGGTGGCCAAGGTAACAATGTGACATAGTTATGTTGAAAGAAGTCCATTGTGACTCTTGCGATATGTGGTCGGGCAATAATGTTCCATTCCTGATCCCAGAGTGACCGTTTTCTGCACCATTCAAGGCGATTACGTCGGTGTTCTGGAGTTAAAGGGAGGACCCAGTGTGGTCGGTATGAGAACAGACCAAAACGTCTTATTCGTCGGTAAACACTTCGCATGCCAATAGGTCTTCCATGTTCTGCAAACCATTAATTTGCAATGGACCTGGTAGTGCAGAAACGGTCCCTTAAGGCCAATAATCTTAGGCGGCGATCTTCACGGTATGTTGTTCTACGGGGGCGTCCAGAGCTCCATGCTCTTTGCGTACGGCCTTCTCGAAGCCATACCTGACAATACCTAACCACGGTGTCTACACTTCTTTGCACTCTAACTGCAATTTCCCGAAAAGAAAATCCAGCTTCCCGAAGTCCCACTATACGACCCCTATCAAACTCTCTAAGTTGACGAAATCGTACAGGTCTCCGTACCCTAGGCATCGAAACCAATCAAAAAGAATGTCAAAAACCAAAATCCGTAAAATTTGGATCTTTACTACGGGTACAATATTCATTTTTGGATTGTTATTGATTTAAAAAAAAGCAGTATAAAAACCGGGATCTTCAAATGATAAGGCTGAAAATTTTATCAATGTTTTATTTCAGAAAAATAAACAAATTTTATTAAAATAACATTCTAGTGGCTCGCAAAAGGTACCTAGAATTAGAGAAAAACAGAAAAATGTTTCAGAAATATATTTTTTAAAAAATTGATATAATTTTTTTTCTTTTAAAATGCATTTAAAAAAATTTTTATTCCAATTTCTTCCTGTTTTCCGACAAAACGGCATGTGTGAATTTTGAATACTTGTTACTCTGCTGTATAATTCTGTGTAAAAATATTCTCTTGATTGCGGAACCTTCTAAAGATTCTAATTTTCATAAAACAAAATATGTTTAACTGACAGAAGTTTCTATCAACAGCCTTTTCTCAGATTAAATTTTGCGATTGATAGATCTTAACTGCCAAACTTAACTGCAATGGCGATACCAAGATGACACAGTTGACCAGAATTAGATAATGTTGAAGCAAGTAAAAAAATATTAGGTCTATGCTGCAAACAATCAAAATGTAACTTCAATATGTTAATCTGACGATGATAATTCTAGCGAAACAGAGGTCATTGCGTTTAAAAATCTAAAAGAGAGGAAGTTTATTTCAAAGGTAAAGTATTTATTATAAGAGTTAGTACAATGAATAAGACTTTCTCAAATATATTTAATATTTATTGTTGCTCATTGGAAAATGTAATATCTGAAAAAAATTACCATTGAACATTCGTATTTATTGAATCAATAATATTTTATGCAGTTTCTTTAGTGTCAACAAAACGTTCTAAAACATTTAGTATTCGTTTATTCGAAATAAAATGCCAACCATACCCAATAAAAAAATTTCTTTTGCCTATACTATCTTCTTGTGGAATCTTATTTGATCCAGTGGCTACTTCCATTTAATTATAAAGCTGTTCTATTTCTATTTTATACTTTAAAACTGCTAAAGTTAATAGGTTATTAAAATATTATACAATAATATATTTTTTAAAAGATTTCTAACTATATTTATCTTGTTTACAATTTTTTTTCTGCTTCATTGCGAATAGATGTGTTCGACCTTGAAACACGAACTTCACAACAATAAGCAATAAGGAAAATACACGCACTACTTTCTAAAACTTTCTTAATTAGCAGCGTAGGCCAGCCAAACAAGAATACTGTAATCATCCTTAATAACATTTCTGAAAAGTTTAAATTATAAATCTATCTCAATAACCAACAATTTAACTAATTATAATTAGAGGATGTACAAAAGGTTATTTATTTGATATAAGAATATTACGGAACAAATACACACATCAACTGGGTGTAATAAATTTTATTCAGGTTCTTTATATAATGACATTTTATTTAAATTTTAAATAGAGTAACTACAGTACACTATGCCTTAATAAAGTAATATAAATTTAAAAGATAATCCGAATTGCTAATACCAAAAAATATCGATATTGAAGGACTTTTTACTTTAGCGGATTTTAAACATTTCTTTCTAAAATAAACACTGCTCGTTCGTGGATAAATTTAAATAATCATAAAAAGATGACATTTTTTTTAATTATTTATAACCACACAAGTTTTACAACCTAATAACGTGATTACATAATACGATATTTAACATATCCAATGACAAAAAATGATGAAAAAATGTACTTGTTTAAATAACTTAAAATCATTAGCAAAAACTAAATAATCAGAGATAATACCATTTACCAGATCATTAATAAACATTAAAAAGAGTAGAGGCCCCAAATTTGATCCTTGAGGTACCCTTGAATTGGCTTCATATCTTCCAGATGTATTCTTGTCATGTTTCACAACAAAGTTTCTATTTTGTAAGTAACTTTTAACTAGTTCTAGAAAATTTTTAACCAATCCAAACCTTTTAATCTTTTTAAGTAGAACATCATGATGTACCGTATCAAACGCTTTCTTAAAGTCGGTATATTTTACTTCTAACTGTATTTTTTTCCAACGAATTATGAGCTTTATTGCTAAAGATAAATAAATTTGTTTCTACAGATTTATCTGCCATTAATCCATGTTGTTATGATATACTGTATTGGTTAACGTACCTATAGAGTTTTGAATAGATTATTTTATCAAATAAATTCGCTGGTGCACATATTATTGATATAGCCCTATAATTTTCTATATCTATTTTGTTTCCATTTTTGTAAATAGGTGTATTGATAGATGTTTTCCACAATGCAGGAAATGTAATAAAGGAGCAAATGTTAAGGGCTGTATCAATGCTACAAACTGGTGCTTCTCAAACCGCTGTGTCAGAGGACATAAATACAGGTCAAAGTATTATTTGTGGACTTTGGCAAAGAAATCGTAATACAGGCATTGTTCGTGAACAGAATTTGGGCCCACAAAGAGCGACAACACCAAAACCAATTTTTAACTTTACGTGCCAGAAGAAATGTAACGGTAACAGCATCTGAGTTAGTTTCTGACCTGCAGTTAGTGCATAATGTTACAGTAAGTCCTTAAAATGTTAGAAGGCGTTTACATGAGTCTAATTTACACGCTAGAAGACCAAAAAGAGTTCCACCATTATTATGTGGCAATCTCTTTTCAAGATTAGTTTGGGCACGAAAACTTGACTGGAGAACAAAGGTCAAGGGTATTGTTTACTAATGAATCCAGGTTTGGTCTGCATCAAGACAAGAGGGTTTGAAGACAACCATGTGTGTACCTGAATTATGCATAAAAATAACTTTATTTATTGAAATTGATTGTATTAACCTTTACTTTGTGGAAGTTCATCTTACTAAGAACAATAAAAAAGACATCTAGCAGATCAACAGTTTAAAGTAGTTAATGAACAAATAAATCTTGGAAACTGTTTACTTTGATTGAGTCTTCATTTTATACATAGATAAGACATTATTGTAACATAAATATATTAAGTTATTGTAAAGATCAGCATGATATAGTTTTTTCCTGGTTTTTCTATATCATTGCACAGTTATACTGATCTTAGAGGGAAATACATCCAGGATAATCCCTTAGGGCTAATAACATCTAGGCTTTAATATTGTTATGTCTTATTACTTCCTTACTTGGTCTAGCCTTAACTACTTATCAACATCAAGTACCTAGTTACAAACAAACAAAATGTAATTTCAATAAATATGTCAATCTGACGATGCTAGTCATAGATTAGAAAGAAGTTTATAGATAGCCGACTCTAACGGTTTTTTAAAAACGTGTTTACAGCGCCGCTCGTGACCTGAGCACTAACTATATAATTGTATTTTTATTTTATTGGTTAATTTAAAATATTTATATTAAAATATTTTAAAAATATTGTGATAAATATATAATAAATATATTTTTCAAAATATTTTTAAAGTATTTTAATATTGTTAACAATTTGGTATGACTTATATAGAAATAAAAATAAAATAAGTAATAATTCTTTATTTGTGCAAAATAATTTTATTACAATTAGAAGTCAAATTTATTTTTCTTGTTTCGCCAATTATTTTTAAAATGGATTCTGGTGTCCTGGGAGCAGCTTCTGTTGTTAGAGGATCATCAGAACAATGAGAGATGCTGGTTTCTGAAAAAAAAATATATTATAAAACTGAGTGGTCAATATAAGACTCATAATTAGAAATTGAGAATAAAATTGTACACTAACCTATAATAGTAAGGTATTTCAATTTCCCTATTTGTAGGCTCTTGTTATTTAAAAAAGTTTTTGCTTTAATTCACAATCAAAATTTTAAAATCATTCTCTTACCTGGAAGTTTTAGAGTAGGCACATCATCTAATTACAAATCGGTAACATTTCTATTCTGTGAGAAAAAACAGTCTTTTGTAAAGTAGTCAATGCAGATTTTAAATTTATAACGGTCATTTCCAGTTACATTAACCAAATCTGGTCTATTTAAAGCATCACACCATTTTCTTCGTATCTACAAATATAATGTAACATAGAAATAATATAATATGCATCATATACTAATAAATAGATATACGGACGGTTCCAAGCTAGACGAGGGAACTGGGATAGGAGTTTTTGGACCGAGAGCCAAATACTCAGAAAGCTTGGGCACATACCCGAGCATCTTTCAAGCAGAAGTCCGCGCCATCGAAAGGTGTGTGGAATTCAATATTGGAAGAAACTATCGCAGACAAGAGATTGTGATCATGTCGGATAGTCAAGCAGCCATCAAAGCGCTGAGTTCAAATATAATCAGTTCGAAGATGGTTTGGGAATGCCTAGGCAAACTAAATGAACTAGGCCAGAAAAACACTGTCACCCTCCTATGGGTCCCGGGGCACATAGGAATAGAGGGGAATGAAACAGCAGATAAGCTGGCAAAAAAAGGAGCTGAAACCCCACATTTGGGACCAGAACCATCTTGTGGGATCAGCAGTAGAGTAATCTTAGGAAAACTAAGGGAGGACATGGAGAAAGAAAAATCCGAGTACTGGAATCAGCTGGAAGGATTGAGGCAATCTAAGATACTACTGGGGAACTATGACCAGAAGAGATCTCTTAGCTGCCTCAACCTCAGTAAAAAAAGGCTCCGTATTCTGACGGGAATATTAAACCGGGAATTGCCGGTTAAGAAGCCACATGAAGAAACTAGGGTTAGCAGATGAAGCAAAGTGCAGATTCTGTGAGGAAGAGGATGAAACCTCAATACATATACTCTCAGAATGTCCTGCCCTGCAAAATTCTAGGGCTAGATACCTAGGAGCACATGAAATAGAGGAAGGGGATCTACCTGATTTGAAGCCCGACGATGTCCTAAACTTCCTCAGGAAAATAGGACTCGAAGAGCTGCTATAAATCTGAGAAAACATCAGAACATGGCAAGTAAGGGGGGACACAATAGATCCTATGGGTCGCAGTGTAATTATCACCCCTAACTCATTCATTCATTCATTCATTCAATAAATAGGTATACGCTGAAGCTTTAAAAAACTAAATTCTTACCTGTGGATCCTTTGGTAAACAATGCACTTTTTTATAGTTATTTTTATAAAGGCAATCCATAACAGAACACATAAAAACCATATTTTAATAGATACATAACTGCAAAAACTCTAACTGGAAAATATAAATACTAACGAGAAAATATAACTATTAACGAGAAAATACAATAATTACTAAGAAAATACAATACTATCTATCACACAAGTACAAAAACTCTAGCTGGAAAATATATCTACTAACGAGAAAATACAATACTGTCAAACAATATTGTTGACAACATTTAAATTCAGAATTGTTATGTCATTAACGGATTTCCTGTTGATTTTTATTTTATTTTCGATAGTGGCGACTTCCGTCACCTGAGCATTAACTACTAAACGTGGACCTGTCATTTTAGGAGAGTGCGCAGGGCATGATGCTAGTTATAGCGAAACAGCTGTAATTGAATTTTAAAGCGAATTTTTCGAATAAATAGTGGAAGTTTAGTTTAACCGTTCAGTTTTTTATTGTTCTTAACTTTATTTATATTTCCCTAAATAAATCTTCAAATAAAATCTTTATTTTAAACATAGATTGTAGACACTTTCTTATTCATAATTTGTTCATATCAGGCCTAAACTGACTTTGAAGCAGATCCATTTGAATAATTAATTCGATTTTAAAATTATGTTCATTCCAACGATAAATAATGGAATATCTAATGAAAATCCATATTTAAAACTTTGAATTAACTAGTAATCGAATATTGTTTATTAACGAAGTTTTGATTACCCATATCTAATTTTCTATTTTGTACAATATTCATCAAATATTGTCTAAACAAGTTTCATATCAAATTTATTGTATACTATGTGAAAAAGTCCATCTTATTAAGAACAATAAATAACTAAACGTTTGAAAGAAACTTTTAATTTTTATTCGAAAAATAGGTTTTTAAAATGCAATTATAGTTAAAATTAAAATTAAAAAACAAATTGAACGATATTCAGTAAATGAATATTGTTTTATTAAATGAATATTGTTTTATTAAAACAATGTTTTAATAAAACAACGTATTAAAAGCTAAAAATTTTAATAATAATTGATAATATTACATCATTTTTTGTTAAAATTAATACAAATTAAGTGTTGGAAATGTAAAATTATTTAGTTTATAAATAAAATTGGCACATTTATTGAAATTCCACTGATTAAACACACATTTTGAGGATTATTTTTATATACAGGGTTGGGAATGAAGCTAATATCTTTGAAACAAAAATAAAAATAGTTATGAATCATTTCATAAAAGTACAGTGATGGAAAGGCATCTAATGACATATTTTTTTGTTGTTTTTTACCAGAAATACCTTTAAGTTTACTTTAAATGGGACATCCTGTATGTTTTTCAGGTTGAAATTTATTGTACTAACCCTTACTTTGTGAAAGTTCACTTTTAAATGTTTTCTTATGTTACATGTTCAAAATGAGACATTTTTATTTTTTTTTATTATACGTCATTCGCTAAAATGACAAGAAAGACTCACCAACCAGCCTTCCCGCTTCATAAACAAAAATAGTCTTGTAGACAATTAAAAATAATACTTTTAAAGTTTGTAGGTATAAAAGTTTCTTATCAAATAAGGTCTAAACTAAACCAGTAAACTGTGTATTATTTACATTCAAATTATAATTACCAACCCTGCAACAAATACTGTTTTCGTAGATTTCAGTATTTATTTATTTATTTATTTATTTACATTCAAACAGGTAAAAATCTAATTACATGAATGAACCTAATTATATAACATAATTTAACAATAACAATTGACTACCACTAGATAAACCCCAGAGGAGCAAAGGACAACACTGACCATTAGTTTTGATATATATTTATATATGAAAAAAATACTACTACCATTTGTATTTATATATGTATATCTTACTACAAAATTTGGCGAGTTTCGGTAATATTTTTGGTAACATTAAATTTTGTTTTGCAGTCATGAAAAGTATTCAAAATATTCATATAATAACTTTCTGAAGATATTTTCTTTCACTGTAAAATCTAAGTTTTTTTGATAGTTTATTGCTAGCATAAGCATAGTTTTGACAGGAGAACGTGCTGATATTTGGGTTGAAGAAGATGGTATCCTGAACATCAGTGGGAATCGAGTATAAAACGTTGGTATATTAAAACTTACTAAACTTAAAATTTTTTTATCGTTAATTTTAAAATTAAGTATTTTAAACAAAAATGTCATTAACATCATTTTATGCCTAACAATTATTGAAGGAATATTAAATTCCTTTCTAAGTTCACTAGTTCTGGTAGTTAAATAATTTGACCACTTTTTCTTTTTCCGGAAATACAGATATCTTAAGAATTTATTTTTCTAAACACCCTCAGCAACTGTCTTCCTGTATGGGGTCTTCGATATTGTCATGAAATTGAGAGGGTGCAAGTTGGCTTTTACAAGAGACTGTTATTATTACCTAGAAGTACTCCAGACTATTTGGTACGGCTAGAAACTGGCGCCGTGTATTTAGAACACATCGTTTTTAAACAATCCTTAAATTGGTTGTTAAAGATATTATCGATGGAAGATTCTAGGTTGCCTAAAATTACTTTCCGTAAATTATTACTGTTACAAAATGCGGGCAATTACTCATATAATTGGGTCTTGCAAATGAAACTGTTGTTTGACAAATTGAATTTCTCCAATACTTGGGATAATTTATCTTACTCTATTCTTAAAAGTAACATGAATAATATACTAGAGGCCCATCAGTCATATGTCTTTACGGCTGATTTAGATATGTTGGCTAAAGGCAAATACTCTGCTTTGTATAAAAGTCTTAATGTCAGTTCTCAACCGGCAAAGTATCTTTTTAGTAACATACCTATTAAATTTGTTCGGTTATTCAGTCAAATACGTTTGTCTTACAAAAAAAGGTTAAGCCTCACATATAATGGATCTTACTACCATATTGACCAGGAGGAAATATGTACGATGTGCAATTCAAGACAGCTCGAAACACTTGAACATATTGTTTTGAACTGCACCCTATACCGTGAAGTCAGACCTCGCGAACTTTATAGTTTGGAAAATTTTGACCAGTTTGTGAAATTACTGGATAATCCTAAACTTATGAAAATATGTTGTTATTTTTTTATCGGAGTTTTAAAACTTCGTTCTTTTGTATTGAACGAATAATGATTGTAAAACACCTGTGTGTATATAATTATTTTTTTTTGTTCTTTTTTTTTCTTAATCTTGTTCTATTTTATGCAAACTTTTTTATTATGCTTTATTACATTTAAAATTGTGAACTCTTGCTATTTGACATTTTCTGTTCAATTGAAGCAATAAATATTATTATTATTATTATTATTATTATTATTAAGAATTTATTTTGGATTTTTTCATACAACTTGAGGTATATTTCTGGTTGCGATGTTAGCAATATTGCTCTAAAATCTAATTTTGACCTAACTAGTGTAAAGAGTATATCTATCTACTGAAGCAAACCCTTTATACGTTTATACATTCCAAAATACAGCTTGGTTTCATAAAAATCCCTCGAAATCTATACGATTTGAATTTCACGTTTGATAACAATATCGCACCCCAGCAGGAATATTGAATGCCCTTATATTAAGCGCTTTCGACAAACTTTGATACACACTTTTCGTATGATATACTAGAGATGTCGTATCTTTAATCATAAAAAGTTTGTGGTGGAATTCTAAAAGACCCGCATATGAATTTTTCTTCGGAATTTTGATGACATTTGCAGAATTAAAATCAGTTAACTAAGCCCGTGATAAGGAAACAATTTGGAGAAAAAATAGGAGCAGTTTCCAAATTACATTTCACGAAAAAAATGGTTTGAACAACTTATGATTGGAAATTTCCGATAAAAATAGAAATTTGGAAATCTATGATCTAAATTTCTAGTGTAATTGATAAAAATCCTAAATTTATTAAATAATATTCAACGGGATTATAACAGGACCTTGATAATAGTAGAGGAGCCCAAGCGGGGATTTCTGGAGTTACTAAAGCGTGAAGGATTAATATACAGGACGACTTTTTTAAAAAAATCTTGAAACACGTCAATTTTAATTTTTGAATGGCCATCAACTGCTATAGATGTGTTGGACATTACGTGTAGAGCTGTAAATAATGCTAGAGGGGGTCATATAATGTACTAAATTTAAAATTTAATAAAAAATATTTAGCATTAAAAAGTGTAAATTTCTTTTTTATTAAGAGGGGGCGTCTAAAATGTGACACCTGAAAACGGGTGGCAAGCCTGAATTGTACCCAAAATTTCAATCATTTTGTAAACAAAAAATCTAAATTACTTTTTCAAATTTTAACAGGATATAGTTTAGACTTTGCTCTAGGAGATAAGGTTTTTTAGTTGAGTTTTATATTGTAATAAAAGAGATATTGACCTTTAAGTGATAGTATGTTTTGAAAAATTTTGACGATTTGTGATCACGAATTTTAATTCCAGAAGCTTAACTCCTAAAGAAAGCATAAAGAATGCGACTAGCAAAATATAAAGTTAAAAAAAGGTATATTTTTTTGAGATTGTCTTTGTGGAATATAATATGTATATTTAGACACCGTAATGTTTTTACCATAATTAGGTAATATTTTTAGTATAATCATTATCGTATTTTTTAATTATTTGTTATTCAGAAAAAAATTTTTATATAGGTATTGATATTTTTAATCCTTAAAAAAATAAATTTATTTACCTGGTCCCACGAAACACAACAAAGTACCAAAGTGGATACAAATAATTAATAAAAAATATACACAATTATTTTCATCTGTTTATGGTCTCAAGGTAAAATGTATGTTTATATCGTGAAAATATTCAAAGATTTACGAAGCAAAATTCATATTTTTATCTCTGTCTTAAATAAAGAAAGTCAACAAGCTTTAAAAATATTGGAATTTACAATAAAAATACTAATTTAGAAATAAACCGATTTTTCACTAAATTCAGGCAGTCTTAGAAACGCACCTCTTAATATCCCTGGACTATGTGATATTTGTATCTAATTACCTCACAGGTAGATTCGACTTGTTTGTAAATAAAAAAGTATCAATTTGTTTCCAAAATAATAATGAAGGTGTAAAATTAGCCGATATACAATCTAAATTACAAAAGAAATGACAGTCCCAGATGATAACAAAAAGGGATTTAATGAAAAATGAGTCCTTATCTACATAATTTTTATTGTATGTTGTAACCAGCATGGGATTAAATATCAAGTTTAACAAAAACAAATTTAGTAAGCGGCACAGAGACAGTGGAAAATTGTATAGAAACAAACAATATTGTAAGCGAATGTTCATCACAATTAGTTATAATGAAACAAGCAGTAAATTTAAAAAAGGCTCTTTAAAAAAGATATCCTAAGCGCGTTTTTTACGAAAGAAACGATTTTTTTCAGACTATAATTTATCATTCGGGATTATACACCGTTCACTTTTTTATTGGTTTAAAATTCATCAATTTAAAATAATTACTTTTACAAAAGACTACTTTTAGCCCAAAAAAGCGTAAGCTGTAAACACTTATTAATTTAAAATGACGTCAATAAACACCCCGTGTTTTATTTATTTTTTAATCTTCCTACCATAATGGGGAAGCCTCCTATTATCGAATATTTATAAAGTAATTTCCTCCATAAAAAGAGGGCACCAAAATAACGTTATTGCCAAATTTAAAGCTCTTCAATTACATATTTACTTTAAATTGATAATTAAACGTCCGCGCTGAATATTTTTTGTTACCAATGTAATATCCGTGGGATTTATACCGCTGTCGCTAAAGCGTGGGTTTTAATACTGGGTGATTTCTGCAGCACCTGGGAATACCTTGGCACCAAACTGTAGAATTTGTGCTATAGAAATTAGAAACATTACCTACAACGGGCGTTCCTAAAAGAAACGAGAAAGGAGCGTTGCTGGTTGTCCTACGTGGAAAACAGGAATTTGTTGACTACGTTGGCCGACGTAACCCTATAACATAAAGACCTTTCATTATCGACAACAACCAATAGCAGCGAAGACCAAATCTCACCTCGGACATTTTTGACTGACTGACAGACAACCGGAAATAATATCTAATTTAGATTCTAGATGTTTTGTGATTGACAAGAGTAGATTCATAGAATGCAAATGTCAACGTAGAACAAATATAGTTCTTTGAACAAGAGTTGAAACTGTAAAATTTATTGACAAGAACAAAAAAACCATTATTAAAGGATATGACGCAGTAAAGTAGAACGCAATACTAAGGTAAAAATTGAGCAACCATGCTGAAATAAAAAATAATCAATAACAAAACAAAATCGATATGAATATGAAGTTAGCAGTGATAAATGTAGAGAAAAAAGAAAAATCAAAAGACAACAATAAAGTTATCTGACATTATCGAAAGATAAATTCAAAAAATTAACTGTCATTATGTTGTAATTGTTCATTGAGACATATATACTAAGTGACAAAAAAATCTGAACACCCAGTTTAAATTATTTTATTTAAAAACAATTTCGAATAAGTACAATTGCAAATTGAGCAATCTCCTACCCATTATATCCCACACTTGCTCAATTGGGGATAAGTCGGGAGATCTTGGTGGCCAAGGTAACATTGTGACATCATTATGTTGAAAGAAGTCTATTGTGACTCTTGCGATATGTGGTCGGGCATTATCTTGTTGGAAAGTTGGATTTGCAGGGTGTTAAGATAGGGTAAATGATGGGGTTCTAAAACTTCTTAAATATAACGCTGCGCGTTCATGTTACCTCTGATGAAGATTAAAGGTGATCTCGAACCATAACTTCAACAGTTTGATAAACATGCCTTTCAACAAAAAACCGTGGATTTCTCCTTTCACCACGTCGTCTTCTAACCCTCGCTGACCATCGTGCATGCCGAAACAAAATCGAGACTCGTCACTAAAGTGTGACCGTTCTCTGCGGGCACTCAAGGCGATTACGTCGGTGTTCTGGGGTTAAAAGGAGGACCCAGTGTGGTCGGTATGAAAACAGGCCAAAACGTCTTATTCGTCGGTAAACACTTCGCATGCCAATAGGTCTTCCGTGTTCTGCAAACCATTAATTTGCAATGGACCTGGTAGTGCAGAAACGGTCCCTTAAGGCCAATAATCTTAGGCGGCGATCTTCACGGTATGTTGTTCTACGGGGGCGTCCAGAGCTCCATGCTCTTTGCGTACGGCTATCTCGAAGCCATACCTGACAACACCTAACCAAGGTGTCAACACTTATTTGCACTCTAACTGCAATTTACCCAAAAAGAAAATCCAGCTTCTCGGAGACCCACCATACGACCCCTATCAAACTCACTAAGTTGACGAAATCGTACAGGTCTCCGTACCCTAGGCATCGTGACCAATCGTAAAGAATGTCAAGAACCAAAATCCGCAAAATTTGGATCTTTACTACGGCTACAATATTCATTTTTGGATTGTTAGTGAATTTCAAAAAAAGCAGTATAAAAACCAGAATCTTGAACTGACAAGGCTGAAAATTTTATCAATTGTTTATTTCAGTAAAATAAATAAATTCACCAAATATTATTAAAATAAAATTATTTAAACTGGGTGTTTGAATTTTTATGTCACTTAGTAGGTATATAAATAAGTTATTCAAAGATGCAAAACGAATCTCCAAAGTTTCTAACAAATTCAACCTAATGCCCTTATAACATCTATGTAAAAGTTTAACATTAAAAGAATCACAAAAGTGACCTTTCAATAAAATAGGATTCGCTAAGGCGAATTTGTAATTTTTAATAATCCTTTAATTTTTATTTAATTAAAAGTTTTTTTTATATTGGATATTAATAAGATTATTTTATAATTTTATGTATCTGTTTTTAATTCGCTTTTAATTAAAGATTTTACTTAATCAATCTGGAAATTCTATTCAAAATCTGAAAATAATTGGAAACCTTAAATGGACGATATTTCATTAACAATCTTTTATCTTCGAGCAAATGTCTTGTAGTCCAGGGGCTTTCTTTTGTTTTAGAGTTTTTACAACTTTTTTAATTTCTTTGTGTGAATTTTATCTTAGTTAACGTGGACTTCTTATACGGACCTATTACCGTTTTTTTTAAATCTTTTGAAAGTAATACTTTGTTTCATAGGTTTTCTGGATTTTCCAGACATTTTTTGTATAAACCTTTTTTTGTTTACTTATTTGCTTTTGGAAAAAAACTATAAAAGCGAAGTATATGGCTGAAAAACATTAGCATTTACTGACAAGTACTAAGAAGAAAACGATGATCTATCTCCAGTGCAATTTGCAACATCGAAGGTTACGAATTACTAAACCCAATTGCTTTAATAATTTTTGATTCGAAATTTGTTATCTCCGTTTTAAAACTCATCATTAATATTAAGTAACTTTAGTATGTCAATCTGACAATGCTAATTTTTCCGAAACAGCTGTCATTGTAATTAAAAACCTAATTTTTTTAATTAAACGTTAAAGTTGCTTTGAAACAAAGAGTTTTTTATTAGGTATTCTCATGTGATTTGCTAACTTTATAAAATTTCATTGCGCAAATGCCCTGAGGGCTCACTGAAATTTCGTAAATGGAGTGTTTTCTACATGGGATTAGCGGTCTTATATATTTTGACAATTGAATACTGTACTACATTTATTTTTAGATAATTTCTTAAATCCTAATAATTTGGGCATTTATTTTTTTTATTTTAAAATTAATTATTTGTGGAGGTTATATAATTTTGTTTTTTTATGTTAAACCTATCAATGAACGATCTATTATTTTCAATTTTAGAATATACGACTGTGAATTTCTTAAATTGTTTTCGTTGTTCACTTTTACAAAAGAGGGATTAAGACATGTCTTTGGCAAGGGTCTCCTGAAATATTTATTGGTATGAGATGTAAATCTAAAAAAGGATAAAGCGATTTTGTAGTATTTTTTCGTGTTTTTATTTATTTTCTTTTTCCACCTGGTGGAAATGTGTGCTTAATCTGCAAAAATTCCAAAGGATTGGAGAAAAGTAAGAGAGGTATTTTTAACTTAACCTAGTATAAACTCATACCAACCAATTAATCTCACTCTTTGTAACACTATACGGAATGTCCTAACAATCACAGAGACAAGGCATGAGAACCTTCCACTGTCAGTCAATCCCAATAAGATAAAAATCATTATCTTTAACTAAAAAAGAAAAATAGAGAAAATTAGAGCTTATGCACTCTTTAAAACCAAACTAAACTCCTTATCAGAGGTAAAATACCTTGGTATTGTCCTTGATAGCAAATTAACATGGAATTTACATAATATAAAAGGGATAATAAAGCACAATATCACCTGTGAACAGTGCCGACGTAACATGGAAGAAGCCTGGGGTTTCCACCCAAAATTGCTACATAAATCTACACTGCAATCATAAGACCCATACTAACATATAGAACTGTTGCATGGGGTTGAAAAAACAAATCACAGAGCAGCCACACAAAAATTGAAACAGGTTCAAAGAATAGCATGTCCTAAAAAACTAGTCATAAAAACCACACCAACCAAGGCAACGGGATTTCAATTTTCTGGACATATTTGTCGATGGTACTATAGTTTTCTTATGGTTGGTTTATTAAAACTCTGCTGTGTGGAGATATATTTCTTGTAGAAGAATGCGGTGAATAAAACCTCGGTTTGCAAGCTAATATAGACTGTGTTACGCCTAGGTTTGAACTTAATATGACCCTACACTATATTACATAACAACTCAAAAGAAATGAATGTGACAAGTACAATAGAAATCTGTACGGACGAATTTAAAAGAAAATTTGGAACAGGAAGTGTAGTTCCACACGTGCTCAATTGGAGATAAGTCGGGAGATCTTGGTGACCAAGGTAACAATGTGACATCATTATATTGAAAGAAGTCTATTGTGACTCTTGCGACATGTGGTCGGGCATTATCTTGTTGGAAAGTTGGATTTTCCAGGGTGTCAAAGTAGGGTAAAAGATGGGGTTCTAGAACTTCTCGGATATAACGCTGCACGTTCATGTTACCTCTGATGAAAATTAAAGGTAATCTCGAACCATAAACTATAGCACCCCAAACCATAACTCCAACAGTTTGATGAACATGAACAAAAAACCGTGAATTTCTCCTTTCACCACGTCGCCGTCGTCTTCTAACCCTCTCTCGACCATCGTGCATGCCTAAACAAAATTAAGACTTGTCACTTAAGACAATTCTGTTCCATTCCTGATCCCATAGAGACCGTTCTCTGCACCACTCAAGGTGATTACATCGGTGTTCTGAAGTTAAAGGGAGGACCCAGTGTGGTCGGTATAAAAACAGGCCAAAACGTCTTATTCGTCGGTAAACACTTCGCATGCCAATAAGTCTTCCGTGTCCTGCAAACCATTTATTTGCAATGGACCTGGTAGTGGAGTAACAGTCCCCTAAGGCCATCTTCACGGTCTGTTGTTCTACGGGGGCGTTCAGAGCCCCTTGCTCTTTGCGTACGACCTTCTCGAAGCCATGCCTGACACTACACCTAACCACTTTTTTGCACTCTAATTGCAATTTCCTGAAAAGAAAATCCGGCTTTCCGAAGTCCCACTATACGACCCCAATCAAACTCACTAAGTTGACGAAATCGTATAGGTCTCGGTACTTTAGGCATCGTTACCAATCGAAAAGAATGTCAAGAACCAAAATCCGCAAAGTTTGGATCTTTACTACGGCTACAATATTCATTTTTGAATTGTTAGTTAAAAAATCAGTATAAAGACCGGAATCTTCAACTGATAAGGCTGAAAATTTTATCAATTGTTTATTTCAGTAGAATAATTAAATTCACCAAATTTTATAAAAATAAAATCATTTAAACTGGGTGTTCGGATTTTTATGTCACTTAGTATATTTAGATAAATTCAGTAGGCTATAGGAATACATGTAGTCAATATAGTTCAGATGGAGCTGACTGGCATAACTAAAGCAATTTTTAACATACCGATACAGAATCTTATTGTGTTTTAATATTATTAAATACAGAAAAACATATGTACTGAAATAGTCATTAAAAAAATTGCCACCAATAAAAAATTACGGTTCAATGACTTAATTACTTCATTTTCCGAGAAAAATTTTTAAACCTGTTTTAGTACTTTTTTAACGAACAATGACAATAGAAATTTTTTATGACGATTTAAAACTGTCGACGGACCAGGAAATAAACAAACCGCTCTAGTTATAACTTTAGTCAATAATTTCCAATTTCTTGCACAAAAGAAGCCTCGATTCCTTAATATTTAACACAAAAGAACAACAGAACAGACAAATATTAGTTTTTTCTTATATTTTGATGTCGGCTTCTTCGGCAAAAATGTGTGACACAATAAAATGACTTTTTCCACGTGGGCGTTTAAAAACATAAATATAATAGAAAATATCAGTCGAAACATTTTTTATTTTATTGAACTTATGAATCAATAATAAAATAAATAAAATTTCTCTGCCCGTAGTATCACTCTGTTTTCTATCTAATAATTTTAAATATGCAAAATGGTTACTAGCATTATAATGGGAAATGTTTGACATTTTGAAATAAAAAACTGTATACAGGGTGATTCATTACTAATTGGAAATAATTTAATACTAGAATCCTGACTTCAAATTATGAAGATTTAACCCAAAACATCTAAATAAAATGTAGTTGTTTACTTAGTTTTGTTTAAAATTTAAAAAAAAATTTGGGTTCAGTACTTTAACACTGTTTTACGTATTCGTTTCATATTTGGCAGAAAATGTAGACACAGACACTATACATTCTACAAAATTATATTAAACAAACGTTTCTGGCTACCACCAGAGGTGTACGACAGGGGCAAACGACAGGTTAATCGTTCTCAAATTCTACGCCACTGGCGGAATAGAAACTTTAGCACAATTATTCGATTCTCCAATACTTTTTACGTAAATAAAGTACTCCTTTTTCATAACGATAAAGTCAATATTTCTCGAGATATTTTAAGTTAAACATGAAGCTGCCCAATTTTAATGTGTGATAACTATGTCGATGTTTTGGACCAGTGAATTGCATTTAATACGCAAATGAAACTTTAATCCTTAAATAAAGATATTAAATTATTGACAAAAAACTTAAAATAATATTAAAATGATTTTAAAATATTTTCAAAAAAATACTGATCTCCATTTTTAACTACAATCAGATAAGTGGCATTTGATGGATAATTTTTCAATATTAGTTGGCTCTGGTCTGAATCAATTGCTTCGATTATGGGTGTGTTCGGGGAGCACGCTTTCGAGCTATGTAGTGCCAAGCGCCATATAACGCAAACGAAGAATAGTACTAGATAGCGCAAATAGCGTGCTCCCCGAACACACCCATAGTGGGGTGCTGTCATTGCTGTCATAGCTATTAATTAGTTGTTGCTTATGTCACTTGAAATTGTGATTGTTGTAAAATTTGAAGTTAAGTTGAGTTAAGTGATAATGCCTCGACACGAGGAAATGCGAGACATACTTTGTATTTATGTACAAGAAAATTATGCCTGTGTTTCTGCTGCTCACAGATATCAACAAATGTATCCAAACAGAGTTCAACCCAATCGACAAACTTTCAGCAATATTTTTCGACGATTAGGACAAACTGGACAATTCAAGCGTAATAGTGGTATGGGACGGCCGAAAATAATAACTGTGAATCAGGAGGACGATATTTTAGTACGAGTTGCTAATAATCCGGAACTAAGTAGTCGGCGTTTAGCAGCAATGACTGGAATAAGTCAATCTTCAGTTTTGCGAATTTTAAAAACAGAAAATTTACGACCTTACCATTTTACACCGGTACAAAATTTACTACCCAGAGATTATCCTTCAACTTTGCTCAATGGATGATGAATAAAAAAAATGAGGATCGAAATTTTTTTGACAAAATTCTTTTTACCGACGAGGTAACATTCACTTGCAGAGGAGTTCTTAACTGGAGAAACAGTCACATATTTTCCGAGAATCATATTTTCAGCATGAATTCAAGATAAATGTATGGTGCGGTATCTTTGGAGATAGTTTGTTGGGTCCATATAAGTTACCAGCAAATTTAAATGGTAACTCATATTTACAATTTTTCGAAACAACTTTATTCGATCATCTCGAGGAATTGCCACTTAATCGAAGAAGATACATGTGGTTCATGCAGGATGGAGCACTAACTCATTATCAGATGATAGTGAGGAATTATCTTGATAACCAATTTCCTTATCGTTGGATTGGCAGAGGTAGCGAATTTCCGTGGCCGCTCAGAACTCCCGAAGGTAGCCCCCTAGATTTTTATTTTTGGGGTCATATGAAATCTTTAGTATATTCACAAGAAATAAATACTCGTCTGGAACTATGGCAGCAAATTGTAAATTCGGCTAATTTTATTGCCAATCAACCCAATGTATTTTTCAAGGTAAGAAGATCATTTAGCCAAAGAATGAATAAGCTTATTGATGTAAACGGGGTCACATAGAACATTTGTTATAAAAGGTTTTTAGGTACTTTTCGTTTCTGATATTTCCGATATGTTAATAAAATTGTAGGTACCTACTTCTATTTAGATTATAATTTTCAGAACCGCAATTTGTTTTCAATTTATCCGTTCATTTAATAGTTTTGTTCTTTATTGTTGACACGAATAAAATTTTCATTTGCGTATTAAATGCAATTCACTGGTCCAAAACATCGACATAGTTATCACCCATTGTAGGGTGTATAGTGTCTTAAAGTACTGAACCCAAATAGTTTTTAAATTTTTAAACAAAACACCCTGTAACTAAGTAAGCAGCTACATTTTATTTAGGTGTTTTGGGTTAAATCTTCATAATTTGAAGTCAGGATTCTAGTTTTAAACTATTTCCAATTAGTAATAAATCACCCTGTATAACTGAAATAACTAGCTATTCAATGCACTCTTTTTAAAAAGTTTGCATATTTTTAAAGGGAAATCGATTTATATAAGATTCTAAATTTATAAAGGGTTCCTATAGTATTACCTACCTTTCAATAATTTGGAAATTTAATTTTTCTCTAAATTCTATGAATAATATTTTAAGGGCCGTTTGTTTAATCTTCAGATAAACAGATAGATAACTTTTATTCGATGGATAGCAAGGTTTTGAATTTTTCAACAGTTGGATAAGACTTAACTGTCGAATAACTCTGCTAACTGAGGGATAAATCTATCTGCCGCTTCAAACATCAGATAACCGCGTTATTCGATTAATAAAAGTTATTACGCCAGAATCCCAACCTATTATAAATGTGAATGTTTTTGAGGATGGATGTTTATTACTGGTTCACGCAACAACTACTGGATGCATTTTTTAGAGTAATGATTTAACTTATACTTACTCAAGATAGTGTCACTGTCGTTACGAGCATCGAGTCCTTTTATGTTCGAGCAAATGATCAGCACCTTTTCCTCTATTTCGTTGAATTCGGGAGCATTTGAAGGCCCTCCACCAGTTCTGTACATGTCTTGACTTTGCAGAGAAGATTTCTTTTTTTGTTATTTTTTTTAATCCTTCGTACTTAAGTTTTAAAGTTTTCCACGAACGGACATTCGTGGAAATCCCACAGGAGTTAAAAGAATTTTCTATTTTCTTCCATGCTGCCTCTTTATCTTTGTTTGTCACAGCGTCCGTCTTTTTGTTTTCAATTATGGCTTTGAATTTACCTACTAAACTGACAAGTAGTTGGATTTCTGCGGTATTTAAATTTGCTGAACGCTCTCTTTTCTTAGATTCCATTATTTCCGTACACTTTCGCAACAATTTATTTTAACACAACCGATAGACGTCTCACGTTTCGCACCAAAAAACAAACAACAAGCATCAAAGCATGACATAACCTCAAAAGTGAAGTGACACTGACACTTTGACAGAAAATTTTTGTCCTTCTCTAACCCATAAGTTTGCAATATATTTGTTTCACTACTTTGAAGTTCATGTTGCCAGAGTTCAAATATTCCGTCAGATAACTATTCAATGAATAAAAAGACATTGAAAAATAGGGGACTAATTATACGCCGAATAAACAGACAGATAACTTTATCCGCTGGATAGTTAATAGACTTTTTATCTGAAGATTGAACAAACGGCCCTAAATGAAATAACTTATCTAAATCTCTCTTTTTTACTCATATCTTTATGTTTGTTTAAAATATATTAAAAAATATATTCATCGATTGATAGCACGGTTTTCTTGCAACTTTTAATCAACGTGTAGAATATAAACATGATTATTTGACGTCGTTTTATTGTAATTGGTGATTTTTAAATTGATCTGCCGATTGAAACTTTATAAATTGAGCATAATGTTTTCTATTAAATCGAAAAATTTAATTTACCTTGACTGTAGAAGCAGAATAAATAAATCAAAATCATTTCCTATATTTCGCACCAGAATATAATTCTAAAATGTTTCTTTAAATTACTTGTAAAATACTTGCAACATTAAAATAAGTTTGTAATTAAAGTAAAAAAAAATATTTAAATTTATTGATACTAACCCTTAATCTGTGGAAGTCCATTTTACTATACCTTGTCCAGTATAAATATAGGATAAATATAGGTGCACGTCACAGCTGTCAAAACGGGACTATGTTGCCAAGCATTTCAAAGTTTCTCTAATATTCTTCTTTTTATTTGGCTTTAATTTTGAGCAATTTTGCCAACATATCAAATATTTTAGCAAAAAAAGGTGTTCTTTAAATGCAAATATCGTCCATTTTTTAATGGAACACCCTATATATTTTTATTATACCCAAAAGAAGAACTCTTTCACTTTAAAAAAAAGTATAACTTGTTAAGGTTTTGAAGAAAAATGAAAGTTATTTGGATTTTAATTGTTTACTAGATAGAGATGTCTTTACAAAAAATTACAAAAGAAAATAACAACACAAACTTGAAAGATATGTACCAAATTTTATTAAAAATCAACTTTATAAATTATCTAATTTAATAAAAATCCTCAAGATGTTCTAAGAGTTGTCCATTTTGGTCTATACATTTTTGTAACCTGAATAATAAGTTCTAAAAAGAATTTCGTAAAATTTCTGGGGTAATTTCTTGGAATGCTCGGACAATGTTACATCTAAATTGTTCTAGAGTCTCTGGTATAGGATTATAACACCTATCTTTGATGAAAGACCATATAAAAAAGTCTGGAATCGTCAAGTCTGGTGAGTGAGCAGGCCACTAAATTGGTCCAGCTCTCCCAATCCACCTATCTCCAAATGTTTTTGTTAAAGAATTTCTAGCCACAAATGAATAGTGTGGTGGTGCACCGTCTTGCTGAAAGTAAACTGAATTTATGATGCCATCTCGTTCCAGTTGTGGATATAGGTAATTTTGTAACAAGTCTGTGTAGACATTACCAGTAATTGTAGTTTTTCTTTTTTTAAGAAACGCCACACCAAACGTTCAACTTTGGTGAATTTCTTTCGTATTCCTCAATTACCCTCGAATTTTCAGACCCCCATATACGACAATAATGTTTATTACATCTCCCGTTTAAATGAAATCCCGCCTCATCTGACATTAAAAGTAAAACATCAGGAACTTCTCTAAATAAATCTTGTAATGTCACAGAAAAAAAATTTCTGGTTTGAAAATCCCTTTCATATATTTTTCATATTTATATTTTTTGGTGTATCTGTATTTTATAAGGAGTTAACTTCAATACCTTTATACATCTCTGAACTTCGTATTTTTAAATTCCAGTTGTGGATGATACTTTGCGAAGAGATATTCGATTACGTGTTTGATATTTCTTCCTTTCCATAGATTCATTTTGTACCTAACCTAACCTAACCTAACCTAACCTAACCTAACCTAACCTAACCTAACCTTTTATTAAAAAGTAGATTTTTAAATGCAATGACATCTGCTTCGCTAGAATCGATTGCACTAACTTGTTTGTTTAAATTTCAGATGTATCAATCTAATGCCTCATTGAATCAACCAGCTCAAACTAAAATGGAAGCCGACGATTTTGACCACAAGACTAGAGAATGGCCAATATCGAATACAACAAAAAACAATCAAACCATACTTCCTCTTAGTATGCAATTCAATGACGGTCATAGACTTTCGATTATAGTGTACAGTATTTTAATGGTGTTTTCTACAATAGCAAACGTTACAGTGTTAGTGTTAATTTTAAAGAGACGTAAGAAGAATCCTTCCAGGATTAATACAATGCTAGTGCATTTATCCATCGCCGATTTGTTGGTAAGTAAAAAAATGTTATTCATTGTATCAACCATTATTTTAAGAAAGTTTGTCATATTGAAACACAAAATAAACAACAGATTACACATTACAAATTGGTCTGGCTTGAGATCTCGATACACTGCAGCCTTTTGTAGATATACCTATTGTGCTGCGCTTTGTATTTTACAACACCTCATCTATCCCTACCCATCTGATGAAATTAATTATAAGTTGAAAAAAATGATTTTAAAATTAGTTTAGATTGATTTGGTGCTACGATTATTATTAACTTATAATAAGACCACATTTAAACATAACTGAGCTGGCAAAATAGCTATTTATGTATCAAGGGCATTGTAAGGACGATAATGCCCGGAAAGTGGAAATAGTAGCCTAAGGGCCTCTGGCCCGAGGGCTAGGTTTCCGCCTGATGGGTGTTAAAATCTAATAATAATTCTACGGAAATTTATCAAGTGACTTGCAGTGATTATTTAAGTTTGACTTTGATGTTTCTGTCAGTTAGTCAGTTGGCATTTTTAGTTTAAATATTTGCTTTAAATGAAAGAAATTAAATTCCACAAAATATAAGAGAAAAGCCCAAAAAACGACCGAAAATCTTTTGCCAGTTAAATCAAGGCAACAGTATGATCGGAAGTATGTCATATTTGGTATTTGGAAAGATGCCAACGCAATTGTTCAAATAACCGAAACCGTTCTAATGGCATATTTTAATAGTTACGTATGTTTAACAAATTTTAATATTTTTGGTCGGAAAAATACAGTCCGAACTCTCTCTGGACCAAGTATTCTACCCTAAGGTCTACGTTAATGGTCTATAAAAATATAGACATCGCGCAATACCATCGCCTCATATCTTTTTTAAAAGTTAGGTCGAAAGGATATGTCCCGAAGAAGTCTAAAGTTCTGGAAGGAGAACAAATAATAAAATTTATTAAGAAAGCTCCTGATGATATCTACTTGGTACACAAACTCATATTGGTAATGGGTGTTTTTGGAGGTTTAAGACGAGATGAGTTAGTCAAAGTGACCATTGATGATATTGAAGATAGAGGAACGGTCTTGGTTATAAAGGTACCAGAAACTAAAACTTCAACTTCAAAAAGTTTTACTGTCATTGAAGAAGATTTAAGAGCTTTAAATTTAATAAAAAAGTACGCAGCATTAAGAACAGCTGGAATAAAGGAGCGAAGATACTTTCTTACCTATAGAAAGAGTCGCTGTACAGTACAACCTGTTGGAAAAAATACCATAGGAAGTGTCCCAAAATTGATCGCAAAATTTTTAAAACTGGATAATGCAGAAGCTTATACCGGCCACTGTTTGCGTCGCACATCGTCAACTTTACTTGTTGAGGCAGGTGCTTCGTTTGAAATGCTAAAACAACATGGGAAATGGAAAAGCTTTTCAGTAGTTGAAGGATTTATAGAAGAAAGTAACAGTAGGGACGTGTACTGCATTATTTTAGTTCATTCAACTTTTCGCGCACTCTTAAATATTAAATATTAAACATTAAAACAATATATTTTACGAAATATTTCTTTGTCTCTTCACTACACCTTTCCAAGTAGAAACCGCAGTCTTGTCAAGCCTTCATGGTAGCATAAGACGTGGATTGTGGTCCCCTCATCTTCCAGACAAAACCTATTTATCTCTATCTGATCTATTAAAACACGTGCCTATTGAGCTTATAGTCCGGTTATTTGACCTGTACGGAACTGAGAGTCCCTCGAGAAGCTTGACTAACACGTCAAGACTACCGCCAAGGTACCCAGACTTAGCGACTTATTTGATGTAACCTATTATATGCAACTACCGTAACAGTCCACTTTGATGTATCTCATTAGATGCAATTACCGTAGCAGTTCCTTTTGATGTGACCTATTAGATATAACCACCGCAAGCAGGCCTTCCTGACGCCAATACCACTGATGCAAGCAGTGCTAGAGAACTAACCAATCCCACCGAACCTCTAAAAACTAAAAATAAGTTCACGAAGTACAACTTTCCTTTTAAACTTCCTTCGGCAGAATAATTTAATAACTAATTTCAAACAATTTTTCTTTTTCCTATCTGTTTCATTTAAAAACCCACTGGCTATAAGAGCTGCAGGTATCGCGTTCGGTATTAGTAGTTCATTTTTGATTAATTAATAACTTTGCATTCAATTTAATTTTATACAAGGTGTTTCAATCTTTTTCATCTTAGTTTCCTTTTGTTTATATTAATTGTTGTTTAACCGTAAACGAATAAAATGATAGTGGCGTCCATCAACTCTTATATTTATCAATCCAATTTATAGACAGCATTAACTTGGAGTCGAATCACTCCTTGGGAAGAGTCTCTTAGCCGGGCTTTGCCAGGAAGGCGCAATTGAAGACCCTGGTGCACAATATGTAATAATAACAATATGTAAATTTTTCAGGAGAAGCAAAAAAGTTTTATTTTTTAATTTAAAATTTATGCTGTTTATGAAGTATGGCTAAACTAGTACAAGAGATAGATATAATTTTAACAGCATTCTCGAGCCAAATAACAATAATATTAAGCAAAACGAAAATGTGGTGCAATAATGGGATAAGTTTAAAGTTTTTTAAAAGACATTTTCCAGCAGGCGCAAAAAGGGGATAAGTTGCACTAAAACTATTTGCTGCAGAGAAACTTTATTATTAAATGTGAATCAATAATAAAAATTAATTACTTGTATTAGTTGCGGTTATAGGATGAAGGAAAGACTGCTCTAATTACTTTGTCGACGTTTCGGCATAAATTTATTGTCTTCTTCAGGCCAATTAGTTTTATTTCAGGGTAAACTAACTGCCAGATATTACAAGTCCTGAAGAAGGTAATAAATTTATGCCGAAACGTCGACAAAATAAACAGAACCATTGCCGGTGCAATAGAGGAAATAACCACATATAAAACCTAATTGAAAATATGTTGCAAGAACGGGATAAGTTACACATATCTTATCCCTTTCTTGCACCAGACCATACCACGGGATATGTAGTTTGTTCTTATAATTCAGTATCTATTACTCGTACACATCCCATACTTGCACCAGGCAAAAAAAAACAACATTTTAAACCTAAGTAAGCACCTATCTCACTTTTGCAGAATTGTGCACTTATCCCCTTCTTGCACCAGGGTCTTCAATTATCGTTATAATTTCATGATTTGCATTCCACTCTCACCAATAAATAAATTTAATTGCTTTATAGTATCCTTTTAAAACAATTACTCGAAAATAAGGATTGTAAAATTAATTTCGTAGCAAAGTACAATACTGACATTAATTTTGGTTTGAAATAACTATGCTGTTGGCTATCATATGTAGCTCATAATTAATCCAAGAATTAGCTTACCCCTATTTGGGTCACAACCACAAAAGGACAAATTTATTGGTCTATTAAATATTGTTATTAAAATGGCTACGGAAATATCATAGCATTGTTAAGGGCACATATGCGAGTCACTGTCATTATTTGAGTATACAGTGGATGGATTTTCCATCGGAGCGTATACTTATACAACAGTTGGTGCCCCAAATTTGTTTGGTGGTTTTAGAAAATTGTAAAATGTTTTTTAAAACTTTATTTTTCGGTTAAAGAGCAATTGAATTAAAATTTTTATTTCGATCATTTTACTAGTTGTCGATTCCAAAAAAAACTTCTAATATACAGGGTGTACCAACCTTACGATAAAGTTCGGTATCTGGGTTGTTTTAGGAGATATCAAAAAATGTTATTAACAAAAATAATAGATGTCATTAGAGTCCATATTTTAAAATTACCTTAAACTATATAGAGTGTTGTATAACTCCGTTAAATACCAAGCATATGATTTTTTAAATGAACCCCTGTATATTATACTGAATTCGGACTGCTCACATTTTTTTTAAGCTTTTGATATAAGGTTTTGCTACGTTATACAGAGTCCTTCAGAAGGTATGGACACGTTTATGTGAAAATCGTAGATAAATCAACGCTCTGTATCTTATTATCCGTTGGAGAAAAAAAAATGTATTTTGTTAAACAGATATGTGATATAATATCACCGTATTCTATTAAATATTAATTATTTTTCCTTTTGTATACAGGGTGGACGATAACCTGAACCTTTCATTTTCTCGCTTCTTTCAAATGGAACACCCTGTATTTTTTATTATAAATAGAATATTCGATTATGAAACTGTAATATTTATTGTAAACCATAATTATTAACCTATTATTTGAAAGGAATAAAATTCAATTAAAAATTATATAAATGGATTTTTAGTAAATATAAGGATAAGATCTTACTGTACGTTATCAAAGATACTATTAGAATTGTAAATTTATTACCTTGATATTCGAAAATTTTGGTTAAATTTTGGACTTGTCGAACAATTGAATTCCGATCTTATGTCATATTTGTCATTTTCCTGGAAGCCTATAAAAAGGCCAAGAAATCGAGGATTCTCTTATCACTCTGGTAGCAGTTCCATTAACATCGTATGTAATTAAAGAACCAACTTGGGGCTATTGATAAATTAAAGCAAACAAATTAAAATAAAAAAATTACCCTAAATAAATCATTTCAATATATGAATGTATCTATATATAATAATATGAACTGCTTATACTACAATACACAAAAAAATCTCTAACTTTACACTTAGATTTAAGGTTTTATAAATTTATAATTGCTTATTATTAAGTTTTATATTTATTTATTTTTATTTTTATATTTATATATTTTATTTATTATTTATTATTGTGACATGTACTTACATACAGCTGGTAACAGCTCGTAAGATGATACTATCACTTTATTCTTTGTTATTTGTTCATACTTCAATAAGAAATTTGTTGTTGTACTTTCTTGAATAAAGTTACTTACTTACTTACTTACATCAAAATGTAAATGTTCTGCTGTCTTTGTCGTAGCTTTTATCTTGAGAAACGCGTTTTCGGATTATTTCTTTCAGGAGAAATCGCTTTAGCAAGAAATCTTGAAAATGTATGTCTCTTGTCTATTATAAGATCAGCACGTACGTTATTTCATTTAAGTATTCACCGTACACACGATACTCCATGAAGAAAAAAATTCAAATGACAAAAGCTGTCGATTACAGCAGGAGAAAAGTGGCAAATTTGGTTACCATTAAAATAATATTTTATCTTTTTTGGTACATCATCAGGCAGCGTTGCCATTAAAATAATATTTGGTACAGACAGCGTCTTAAGCGGGAGGTTTATCTTGAATGCAACTTACGTAGAGAGCTGAAAGAATAGGTAACTAAGGCTTTTAATTAAGCTTCTTCCACCATATAGCGCAGTAAGAATATGCTCTTCTTCATCTAATAAACCGTTAACTGAAAAACTGCTGCTTTCTTCTTGAGGTTTGGATCCTTTTGATTTACTGCGAGCAGCTTGGCTTTTCCCTGACCATAAACCATTAAGTAGATAGTTATTGGTGAGATTGGTGCTTTTAAGATCCTACCCATTGGACGTGAAGCTTGAAGGAAATCGTAAATGGGTGCGATGAGACAGATAATTCATGGACGGATGAAGGAAGAAATGGAGATAAGGTGGAAGGAGCATAAAGGTGGGCGAACTAGGGCGATTGGAATTAGGAGAAATGGGATGGATCAGAAATTCGATGAGATGAATTACGTTTTTACTTAGGCACTCACTGAACATGGGTCAAGGTAACAGTAAGGTATCTGCTCAGGGTTGAGAAAAGAGAGACTAGAGTGTGTTACCAGTATGGGGTGGAAGATGATTTGGGGTACTTATTTAGATTTTGTAAGACCGAAAAAAGAAACTCGGGGAAGTGGTTTATTAAGAACATCGTGATGATAATGAGAAAGATATAGAGGAATGGATGGAGTTTAGTAAAATAGTGGAGAGCATGATTAGAATGAATAAAGGTTTTTTGATAGAGCGCGTGGTAGGAATCATAGAAGAGAGAGACGGTGAAGTGTGCGATTTTTACGCAGAACAATTAAACTGTAAACATATTGGCGACAAACAAAATAAATGTCACCTAAAAGGTAGTTTCTCAAAGTCTAAATGCAGATCATACAAAATATTCGAAATAGAAGCATTTCTGTAACAAAAATGTAAAACCCTTTGTTTAGGGTAAACTTAAGACATCCTTCGCCTCGAGAAATGATATTTTAATGTCGTTTTTTAATTAAACAGAATCTCCAAAAGTTGCAGAATAAAAAAAGCCGACATAAAACATCTTTCTGCGGGATATATTTAAAAATGAGAACGATAAATTAGCGTCTGCCTAAAATTTATTAATGCAAAGTAAAAGTGAGTAAAAATTCATTTTAACGGATTAAAACTGTATCAGTTATAGTCTTGAAATACTAATTTTTCTTTGTAGAAAATTTAATGCTTTAAACCCAAATAAAATATTTTTCATACCTTGACTTATTACTAAAAATAACCATGTATTTATAGGGTGTGCTTAGTTGCTATTGATCATTTTTTTAACTGGTAATGGCCATAGACACTGAATGATTATTTATAAAATTTATTGAAAATTGATTATATTAAGAATACAGAATATCTTCTTCTTGTTGTGCCTATCCGTTACGATCAGCATGGCAATCAACCTTATCTGCAGCACCTCTAAAGAGTTACAGAGATGGTTTCTGGAACCAGCTTTTGAGGTTCTTCAACCAGGACGTTTTTCTTCTTCCTGGACCTCGCCTTCTGAATATTTTTCCTTGTAGGGTAGTTTGTAGAAGAGCGTATCTGGATGCATTTAGCATAATGTGTCCGAAATGTAGTAGTTGTATAGATTTGATGGTGGACATTGTCCATCGGTTCCTCTCTATTCCTTTGAAAACGTCTTCATTCACAGCATCCTTAGTAATCTCGTATTTACCAACATTTCAAATGCTTCCAGTTTCCTACACGTATTCCCAATATTCCTGTCCAAATATTCGACACCATGAAGAACAACAGAGATAACAGAGATAATCATTGCACATTTATACTAATCTTAGAGGAAAATACATCCAGGATAATCCCTTATGGCTAATAACATTTAGGATTTAAGATTGTCATGGCTTATTATTTCCATATTTGGTCTAGCCCTAACTACTTATCAACATCAGGTACCTAGCTACAAACAAATAAAATATAACTTCAGTATGTCAATCTAACAATGGCACTGTAATTGAATTTAAAAACGTACTTTTCAAATAAATAGTAAAAGTTTCGTCAACTATTTAGTTGACTGTTCTTGCTGATTGGTCCATTCTTCATTTATTATTGTGCAAAGATAGTAGTGTTTCAATCTATTTATTGGCAATTCACTTATATAGATTTGTCCGTCAGTTATCTTTTTCTTGCTAATTATCAAAAGTTTTGTCTTTTTTGTATTTACATTAATAATTTATTGTTGACTGGAGAACGATCAGAATATAAAAAAGAGAGATGTCTATATAGATTTCTTTATGTCAATTGATTAATAATTTGGAATAAGAATTTAAATAAATGCATAGTACCTAGTCCCTAGTGCAGAATCCAAGACCCGAGGACCATAATTATTGATAATATCTAACATTAAGTTTACACAAACATGAATTATGTATATCAATCGAGATCGCATCAAAACCACTACGTGCTTCTCTTTGAAATGTGGGCAGCAATGTAAGTAATTTCATAATTTAGCGTAGATACGGTTACGTTTAAATTGATAAATTACGAAATTAATTAATTTAGTAAAACGATGTAGCATATCTACTTGAAAAAGCTTTTTAAAACTTTATGAAAAACACTAGAGTGCTTTTTAACAAATATTGCATATCATAAAATTAAAAAAAATTTATCGCGATTCCTAGTGTAATCGACAATTAAAGGATTTTTACGATAAGTTGACCATGACGTCATTCCTAGTTAATTATATTGCCAACAAAGTAACTTAAAAATAACTAACAGTAGATGAGATTTACTTGTAAGAGCTAGGAAAATTAAACGTGTACAGATTGGTAACAATTCGTGCTGTTGCCACGAGCCAATTGCCCCGCGTCATTATTGTATTGTACACGTTTGACATTCGATTGTGGATAATTGTTTTATTGATTTTGCGTTCAGTTCTCACATTCCGATTTTTTTCAACAATTAATCAGAGGCCTGATTCTATTTCACGAATTCGATTATGGAATCGTTCGATGTTTTTTTTCCGAAATCTGATAAATCGGTGATTTATTATAGAGAGTTCAAATACTTTTTTGGTTCGTTGAATTATAATATGATTTGAGTTAATATCATTTTAGTTATTCTTTTATTTATAAATTTTTTTATAAATATGAGGTATGTTTTTTGCATTCATTCATAAATGAATTTTATTATCATTATTATTGGAAACCACAATATTCCCATTTGATAACTTTAATATTAGCACAGCACCACCAGTTAACCTAGATGAAGGAAAAACAACTCTGCGTGACAACACCGCAAAATTTTATGCTCTGACGTCATTGTCAACTTATTGTAAAAATCCTATAAAAATAATATCAAACTAATTTGATGTTATTTAAAAACGCATAAACCGTAATAACTTAAGCAATACGAGTACTTTTAAATAAGAAAACTATTAATATTTGTAAATAAATTACTTTGGTTTATTTAATGTGTTAAAAAACCATCATTATTTGGCAAAAATAAGTGCAATTGCAATTCTTATACTTTTTTATAAAAGTATTAATTTAACATTCATTTTCGCAAAAATTAAACAATTTTGAGAATTCCTGAGAGAGAAATATGGTTGTATGGTTATTTAAATTTAATTAAATTTTCATCAAAAAACAGTAAACAAGTAAATGTTTGAACGATGCTAATTTTAGCGAAATTTCATTTAAAAAGCTATTTATTAAATAAAAGGTTTAGTTGTTCACTGTTATTAATAACATGGACTTTTACAGGGTAAGGGTTAGTTCAATAAATTTCATTATATTTCCATATCTAAAAATGAAAACTTTATAAATCAAATTAAGAAATTAAGGATTATAACCAATATTAGGGTAGTGGAAAAAATCATATACATAACTTGTTGAATGGTATTCCTTGCACTCGTTAAATTTCCGTACTTCTCTCCACTATACGAAACTAAACTAGGTACGTAATATTTCGCATTCCACACTTGTTATGTAGTGTGGTATTTCTGCAACCGTCAACATTCATTGTCTTCTTTCTTCTTGATTAATATGTTCCTAGTTCCTGTCTGTTTAACTTTGGTTTTTACCTATCCTTGCACATACACTTGTCAAAAGTTAACAACTTGTTAGCTTACAGGGCTTTGACAAACTTTTATGCAATCGCATCTTCATGTTTCTTATTCGTTTTCTATGAATTTAGTTGAAACAAAAATTTACAATACCAAATAATATACAGTGAGGGGTGAGGGGGTGGCTTTTCCAGTAATTTTAAATAATACCTAATGCTTGCCCCTTCCAACATAAATTGACGTGTTTTTGGATTTTTCCTAAATACCAGTATTACAAAAGTTATTAAAGGTGGATACTTTTATTTTAAAATCACTGTTTTTTGTTTAAAGCGAGCTTTACAAGTTTTTTTCAGATCATGTTGCAACTGCATTTTTAAATAATTAAAAAAGAAATTAAATATCCCACAATAAAAAAAAGGCTTTCAGTAGCAACAATGTACATAAAACAAATGACAAGTTACTTCAAACAGATTCAAATTCTCATTATAGTGATTGAGTTAATTTGTTAAATATGCAGCATCTTATGTTTCAAAGGAATAACCGAGACATTAGTATGCACTTTGTAGACAAAGTGCTTTAAATGGTTTTAGCATCATTAATTAAGTTTTGTCAGTGAAGATTATTTTAATAACACAGTAAGTCTTTTGCAGGTCACATTCTTGATGATGCCGTTGGAAATAGCGTGGGCGTATACCGTTCAATGGGTGGCTGGAGATGCATTGTGCAGAATAATGATGTTCTGTCGCACATTCGGACTATACCTCTCTAGTTTCATACTTGTCTGCATAAGCATAGACAGGTACGTATTTAATAAGCAAATAAGATCAAGTTTATAAAATTTAATATTTAATATGTCCAGTAATATTTCCTTCGTCAGGAATGGACTGGATACGAGGGTTGCCTTTTATACAGGGTGAGTCATAACTATTGGGTGAAACTGGGTCGACCGAAACAAATCACACCTAATCAAGAAGATGAACTTTTGGTTCGAGTAGATGAAAATCCTGAAATAAGTTCACGACATCTATCAGCACCAACAGGAGTAAGTCAGTCGTCTATAATTAGAATTCTAAAAAAAGAGAACCTCCATCCTTATCACTTCACTCCTGTTCAAAATTTACTTCCAACAGATCTTCCACGACGGTTACAGTTTTTCCAACGTATTCTGAATAAACATCGCAATGACAGACACTTTATTAAGAATATTATGTGCACCGACGAAGCAACTTTTACCAGACAAGGGGTTTTTAATTGGCGAAATAGTCATTATTGGGAAGAAGAAAACCCGCATGCTATTAAAGCTAGACATTTTCAGCATGAGTTTAAATTGAATATTTGGTGTGGCATTATAGGCGACCAACTACTAGGGCCTTATGTTCTTCCTCCGAATTTAAATGGAGATTCTTATTTATTCTTTTTTGAAAATACTCTTAGTGATATTTTAGATGATCTGTCACTGGATGTAAGAAGAAAAATGTGGTTTATGCAGGATGGAGCGCCACCTCATTTTTCATTAGCTGTTAGAAATCATCTTAATGACGTATTTCCTGAACGATGGATTGGCCGAGGCAGTGATTTTCAATGGCCACCAAGAAGTCCTGAGAACAACCCGCTAGATTTTTATTTTTGGGGACATATGAAGTCCTTAGTTTATGCCAATGAAATTAATACACGAGACGAACTTTGGAGATACATTCAAAATGCAGCTTATCTTATAAGGGGACAGAATAACATTTTTTTTAACGTCCGAAAATCCTTTATAAAAAGAATTAGAAAAGGCATAGAAATCGGAGGAGACCATGTAGAACATTTAGTTTGAGTTCTTTTAAGTTAAAGTGTGTTTAGTTTTGATTTATCGTCAAAACGGAAACCTTACGTTAGTTGCAACTTTGTTTATTAGTTTGGTAGTTGATAGTGGAATTGTAAATAAAATACTATTTCTTGTCTAAGATTATGCCTCTGTGCCAATTTTGATATCAATATATAAATATACAGGGAAACTATTAGCAAAAAACGAAAATCAAAAATTAACTTTAACACCCTGTATCTTTTTTCTCAGCAACATTATATTAAGGCATATTTGGCCCACTAGCCATATTTTGGTCCAAATAACCTGTCCTTAGTCAATGTCCCAATAGTTATGACTCACCCTGTATTTCGGGATTAGAGAACAAAAACAAATATTAATTATCGACAATTATTTTTTTTTAAATATTCCCCATGAAGATCTACACACTTTTGCAAACGTTTTTGAAACAATTGTCGAAGCACTTTTGCCATTTTGAGGTATCTCCAAAACATGCATTCTGAATGCAGCAACCGCTTCTTCAGGTATCGAAAAACATTGACCTCTCAGTTTGTTTTTGACGTACGGGAATAAAAAGAAGTCATTCGGTGCCAAGTCAGCATTATAGGGTGGATGACTCATCAAATCGATGTTTTGGGTGCTCAAAAATGCAGTTGTTTGAGCCGATGTGTGGGAGCTCGCATTGTCGTGTAAAGAGTGATCCGTCTTCGGTGGTTGGTTTTCCTAAGTTCTTGGAAGACAACTCGCAAACAAATGGTTGTGTACCACTCAGAATTGATTGTTCTGCGTTGTTCTAGTGGTACAGTTGCGACATGTCCAGTTTTTCCGAAAAAACAGGCAACCGTTTGCTTGGAAGTGCTCCGTACACGAACAACTTTTGTTGGATTGGGCTCATTTTGAAACAAAGTCTACTGCTGTTTACTTTCAGGCTCATACGCGTAAATCCACGATTCATCACCTGTCACGATGTCATAGACGTGTTTCGAAGCATCGCGGTCGTATTTTTTGAGCATTTCCTTCGACCAATCGACACGAGCCTAGCCTTTTTTGAGCGATTGAAAAACTGTGTCGGATCCAACGCGAACAAATTTTTTTGTCCGTCAAATATTTATGCAATATTAAATGTATGAAGGTTCCAATAATACCTAAGGTTGTCTCAATCTCACGATAGGTCACATGACGATCTTGCAATATCAGTTCGCGCACAGCGTCAATGGTTTTTGGAACAAAAATTATGTTGGACGACCTGCACGAAATTCGTCTTGGAGTGGACTACGGCCACGATTGAATTCACCATACCTTGATGGAGCTTCATTGGAGTTAATCCACGTCGAAAGTTGTTAAAAAATAATCGCACGAAAATGTTCACGATTTCATTCCATTTTTGGGCCTAGATGAATCTTTTAAGGGTTTTTGTAAATATGTTTTATCATCGACTAATAAAATTAATTTAAACATAAGAGATTTTTTGGATGATTTTATTGGTACCCAGTCCATTCTTAGCGAAGAAAAAATTAGTTACAAAGATATAGGATGATGCAAAACTTGAATCTATGTGTATATAATAATTTTATTAATGTTACTCTTTTAATATTGTCGTGGCCGGTTCAAGTCTTAAAACTGATAAGTGATGTTATTTGCGAACGAACAAAATCATGACACAGATTGATGGTTAAATGTAAAAACACTTGAGGGAAAACTAGGTCATTTTGATTATTACATCTACGTTGTGTGTTGTCTCTCATAAAGGCAATCTAAACTTAATTATTTATTATACGCAAAAAAACTAGATCAATATTTTTACGTAGTATATAATCCACACTACTTAGGAGAAAGGTAATGATAAAAACTTGTTACTACAGAGAGGTTTTGAAATAAATAATAAATAGGAGTTATATCTAATTACGAGCAATAAATAAAACAATATTAGTTTATTTCAGAATATGTAGGTAAAATTTCTTTTATACTATTTGTAAATTTGGGGGGTATGCAATATTTTAAACCCTTATCTAAAAATTTATTTTCATTATTTGAAAAAATGGTGTCTGATAGATTTACATACCGAGGAGCAAATTGTACTGGTACGAGAGTATTTACTGTGTCATTATGTGGTGTATAATCAAGGGAAGCACAAAAAGTAATTAAAAAGGCCCAACAAATGTGGATTAAAGAGAAAAGTAGAAAGTGGTTCAAAATAAGAGATTCTCTAGATATTTACATTAAAACTGTATATTCCGAAACTTATTCAATGCATTCTGTAGAATTTGAATACCTAGATGATAAAATTAGAGAACAGGTCAGTATTTTGAAACATGAAAAATATCAAAAACAGATAAGTAAATTAGAAAAATTAATGAATGTCCAACACAAAAAACATTATACACAACATAATGACACAGTAAATACTCACGTACCAGTACATTTTGCTCCTCGGTATGTAAATCTATCAGACACCATTTTTCAAATAATGAAAATAAATTTTTAGATAAGGGTATAAAATATTGCATACCTTCCAAAATTACAAATATGTAGTATAAAATAAATATTAGTTTACCCAATAGGTGCGTAAAAGTATAACTTTAGCCACGTGTTAGGTACATTATTTTTATCTACTAGCGTGTGAAAAAGTTTTTTCCTACGACCTCCTATGAAAACGACACCTAACATAGATTAGTAATATCATACCTGTTCCGAAAATTAAAAAAAGAAGAAGCAATATCACACACGTGCAATAGTTTTTACAAAACGCACAGAACGTAAAGATTTTTAGCAAGATTAATGAATAATAAACTATTAATATTTGTAAATAAATCACTTTGATTTGTTTAATTTGATAAATAATATCATCCTTTGAAAAAATAAATGTCGAATTATTACTCTAAAAAAAATTGTATTAGTTGCATTATCTATGCAACCAAATATACACATAATTATGGTTTATAGTTCTAGGGTTACTAACATATAACGTTATCTAATTTCCAATTAATTTTACCAATTGTTCCAATAACTATTTTACTTTCAAGCTAGGGCTGCCAACAGTTAAATTTCGCAGCAAGGACAAAAACTTTCCGCGGACATTTGATTGAAATTAAATTTTTCCCATCCCTACAGCCCTACATGGAGCCTACGAAAAAAATTAAAATATCATTGAGTTAGTAAAGAATTGTTATGTTAATTTCTGAGAAAGGGGGTATTTGATTTTAATTAATATTTCAAAAACAAAAAGCAATAACAATAACAATGAATGTTATAAATAAAGTTAAAAAATGTACTCGTATAATTACAAAAAATATTGGGATCTTATGAAAAATCGTCCACATATCTCGTTGGAAAATGTATTACTTGCACTCGTTCAGATTCCGCACTCGCAGCTTGTGCTAAACTTGACTCATGCGTGATATTTCAGGTTCCACCCTTATTATTTCATAAACTTTTTAAATTTCTTCCGAACCAGAGCGGAAAAGTGACTCTTTCAGTACTATAATCAGTGCGGCAAACCAGACTTTTACGTACTTTGGTAAAAAAAGCATAATGACTTGATTTATTCATAACTGTTGTAATATTAGTTGGTCGTTGGGCGTCAATTTGTAACCAAATGATTACGTTTAGCGTCAATTTGTGATATGATTTACATGTTGAGAGTGAATTTATAAAAATATTTAGTTAACTTTTAAAAAAATAACAATATACCAAAAGAAAAAATGTAATTTACAATAAAACAAAAATTTATCTTAATTTCGTCTTTAATTAATTGTAAAAGATATTTCAATAATTAACAATATTTATAAATGTTTATCACAGCAAAAATTATGATAGTTAAATACCTCGGCTAGGGGTGAGTAAGTTCATTAGCTCTGACTATAGTACAATATTTGTTTCTTTAAGAAATTATAAGGGCACCACTGAAATATTTTTATTTTTTATGATACTACTGAAGAAAGTTGTTTTAAGCTGTTATTTAAATAAGTATCATAAGATGACAGAAATATGTCAGAAAAAACTGTCTATGAAGATAAAAAAATGATATGAAAATGTACCAAAAGATAAATAGATTTCCTTGGTGCTTAAATGAATGAAATTGAGAATACGTTACAAAAAATAATCCGCAAACAGTTCTTTACAAAAACTTATTCTAATACAGTTGACGATACTAAAATGATTTTTATATTACGTTTAAGAAATAAAGAAAAACGAGACAGCTGTATAATATTATAAATGCATTTACGTTGGTCGACTTATCTTTTTTTACATATGATCCATTGGTTGATCCAGGAGAGGGCTGGTCCAGTGAAGGGTTGGTCTGATGAACCGTCCACCAATGTAGAACCAATCAGTGTAATGTCTTTGAAATTTGTAGTGTCTTTGGAATTTGTAGTGTCTTTTAAATTGAAATTTGTCACGTCTTTTGACTTGAAATTTGTAACGTCTTTTTGGTATTGTATATTCCAATGCTGTGTATAACACCAATGACAATAAGAGAATGAATCGTGGTTTAAGGTACTAAGCCACATTAAAGATCGTGTATAAAGTTGGAATTACTGACAGGAATCGTTTATAATAATTAACATGTTAAGAACTCTATACAATAGATGGTGTTAGTGTTAGCCATATAATTAATTTAAAAATACTACGTTTTTAGTTAACATATCATGTTACACTGTCAGATTTAAAAGACTGAAATGTGGGTTCTATTGTGCTACTGTAATCAAATTATTTCTTCTGCTAACAAAAGGCTTAAGTAAGTGATAAAAAGTTTAAACTGGGATCCATGCCGAGTCCAACAACAACAAAACAAGGACCTATTATCCCATGACGAGACACAGTAACCCAAATGGTTGCTCGAGCATTGAGGAGAGGCTTTTCTGCAATGAAATTAGGACGTTAAATTCGAAGGAATTGAAATGTTTTTCGGTTAAAGTAACCGTGACTCTCGTCAGAGAACAATACGTTTCTTAAAAAATCTTTTCTTTATGCACCAAGTTCAACACGCCTGCACAGCAAATTACTCTTCTACATATCCGCAAGATTCCCTGTGGAATCTCAGGAGAATCTGTGGCAAATCTTGGGGAACGAGCCCCAAACAGATTTACTGGATTTATCAAACAGTGATAAAACCAATGATCACGTATGGCTTGGTGGCCTGGTGGTCCAAGGGACTCCAGAAATCCACCAGAGCAAGATTGTCTGGACTTCAGCGACTAGCATGCGTGGCCATTACGGGGGCAATGTCCACTACCCCGACAGCGTCAATGGAGATCATCCTGGATATAACCCCACTCCATTTACTATTGGAGAAGGAGGCCAGGATGGTGTCCTATAGGCTGCTGTCGGTGGATAGTCAAGTAAAAGGGGAGAGACCCTGGGACCACTCGGGCCTGATGCGTGAAATTAAAGATCACCACACGCTTGGGATGGTCTCAGATATCCTAGCCACCCGGACGCACGTAGAACAGTCCTTTAAAGTCCTCTTTCCGAAGAGAGACGAATGGGAAAAGGGGATCATCTTTTTCTCTGGGACGGACTACGTACTATACACTGATGGATCCAAAACTCCAGAAGGTGTTGGAGCAGGAGTGTATGGTAGCAAACCGAGGGTTGAAATCGTAGTAAACCTCGGCTCATATGCTACCATCTTTCAGGCAGAGGTTTTCGCCATTGAATTGTGTGCAAGAGAGCTGATAAATCACCCTCTTGTAAACAAAAACATACATATTGTATCAGATAGCCAGGCAGCTCTTAAGGCACTGAGCTTCAACCGGCTTAATTCAAAGTTGTTATGGAGCTGTATTAAAGCCTTAGAACGTCTTGGTTCCAACAACAGGGTAACTTTGCTCTGGGCACCAGGACATAACGAAGTGGTAGGTAACGAAAAAGCCAACACTCTTGCCAAAAAAGGAGCAGAGTATAGATTTATAGGACCTGAACCATTCTTTGGCATTACCAAAAGTACTGCCAAAGATATTATCTCCGGCTCGATAGA